>OY829914.1:64552928-65933346 GCA_963691935.1 Nephrotoma guestfalica
TCAGAGATTCTTTTAGAGAAAGAAGCTGTTACTTGTAAGTTTAGGTTTACGTCGCGACTGCCGACATCCGTTTATTGTAACCGCAATAAACCGACCTATATACAAGCGGTGCCGACTTTCTTCTGAAGGGCGGATTGGTAGTTATTTATTTATTTATTTATAAATGGTGCCTACCGTGACTACTATCGGCACAACAAAACAATTGATAAAAAATTACGGCACATCAGCTCGACTACAAAAGATTGTACAGGGTTTTTCAATAAGAGCACTTCAACTTTTTTTTTGAATAAAACACAAACTGTTCGACTTTTGAACTAACTTTTTTTTTATTTATTTATTTATTTATTTCTACATATTTTACAATTTTGTGAGTCGCACACCTCATTTTGAGGATTTCCCTCATTTACAATGACATGTGCGTTCAGTTGAAGTTTGTCCGAAATGATGGCTTTAAGTGATTATTTTGAGCATTTCGTTTTATAATTTTCCGCTTTTAATCATCCGATACATGTTCCATGCATTTTGTTCCGCGCATAGAATTAAACTTTTCAGAATTATTCAATTCGCCGGAACAACGAATTTGAACATATACATTTAAGTATGAAACTCGATTTCTTTTGCATGACCACCGCGTGCACGTTTTACGAAGTTCAATCTTTGAACCCAATTTTCGACCACTCTTTCGCATAAATCGACCGAAATTCCAGCAATTTCACGATCTATATTGGCTCTGAGCTCTTGCAACGTCGCCGGCTTATTGGCATAGACCAATGACTTCACATAACCCCAAAGAAAATAATCTAGAGGTGTCAAATCACACGAGCGCGGCGGCCACTGGACGGGCCCATTTCGCGAAATAACACGCTCATCGAACTTAGTTTTCAATAACGCGATTGTATCGTGTGCTGTGTGGCATGTGGCCCCGTCCTGTTGAAACCACATGTCATCCAAGTCCATTCCATTCAATTGCGGCCAAAAAAAATCGTTTATCATATCGCGGTATCGATTTCCATTAACAGTAACGTGGCGATCGTTATCGTCGATGAAAAAATATGGCCCAATGACGCCGCCGGCATGTAATCCGCACCAAACAGTGACTTTTTCGGGATGCAACGGTGCCTCATGAATCACGTGTGGGTTGCTTCCTGCCCAGTAACGCATATTTTGCTTGTTGACAAATCCATTTAGCCAAAAGTGAGCCTCATCGCTGAAGATGATTTTTCGGTGAAAATCTGCATCATTTTCGATTTGCTCTTGAGCCCAATTCACGAATCGGCGTCGCTTCAAATGGCCAAACGGCTTTAGTTGTTGTGTCAGCTTGATCTTATACGGATGTAGGCCAAGATCTTTACGTAAAATTCGCCACAATGATGTCACAGAAAGGCCCAATTGTTGCGAACGTCGTGTGAGCGACACATTCGCGTCTTCTTGAACTGAAGCCCTGGCGGCTGCGATGTTTTCAACACTTCGAGCACTTCTTGCTCTCGAGGGCACCGGAACATTATGTAGCGAAAACGTAGACTCAAATTTTGCCACTATACGGTCGATTGTCGAACGGGCTGGCTTGTTAAATGGACCGTAAAATTGCCGTAACGCTCTCAAAAAATTTGCACGATTTGTAATCACTGTTCACGTGTGTAGCGTTCCATGATGAAATGTATACTAATGAAGTTTCCAAATGACAAAAGATTAATAAAAAAATATGGCGTCGTTCGCCGTCCCTATCGGAAAAAAGTTGAAGCGCACCTGTTGAAACACCCGTTAAAAAGCTTTCTTGACTGAATTTCTCGACAATTGATAATCGAATGCTCCGTAGATCTTGTTCAACACTCGCTATGCCCTCGGAATTAGATCAGAGAGAAGGTGGTTCGTTACCGCTCGGTCGATGAATAAAGATCCATCGCGTTGACGCATTGGACGTTCGAGAGCGTACAAATTGATACGTGCTAGTAACTCGATACAATCGATACGGGAATTGATGATATCACGCACTAACAGCGCGGAAGCTACATCTCGGCGTTGCAGTTTCAAAAGATTACATCAATTCTGATATGGCGGAAGAACGTAGACCACAGCACGCATGGATGGTAAACGTCGTAGCGCGAACAAAATAAACTGTTTCTGGATACTCTCAATCCTCTCGGAATGCCAGTGGTAGGAGGGTGACCAAACAGGAGATGCATACTCCAAAATGGACCGAACAAAGTATACGTTTAATGAAGTCAAAGTTAACGGCACCAGATTCAAAGATCACACCAAGATCCGAAATGAACTCAACCCGATCAATGGTTTCGTTGTACAGTTGATATTGATAAAAAAACCGGCGAACGAATACGGTAGAAATAAAGAGTTTTTGCATTTACTCACGTTTAAAGCCAGTAAGTTGTTAATTGACCAACTGCAAAAGCGGTTTAAGTCATCTTGTATAACAATTCGCAGTCTAACAGGCTAGATGCAGTTGGCAAACTTAAAACATTTTACAATATGGGCCGATATGGCTACTTTGTGGCACGTCGAATGGCGCCCGAAATAATGGGGAGAAAGAATCCAGAATACTAACAGATTGCCAACGATCTGAGAGATAAGAACGCAACCAGTCGATGGGAATGAAATCACAGTTGAGACTCTCGAACTTGCTAATAAGAATGGAGTGATCACGATAATTACTTACCTCACTTCTATTACCCGTCTTGAAAATTGGATGAACACATGAGATTTAGGGGATTCAGGTATCTGAAAAAATACAACGATGAAAACTTTCGTTAAAGAAGAAGGTAACTAGCGGAACTAACGTCGAGAAGGGGCAGTTGATCCAGGTCCTCTTGTTCGGTAAATTTGAAATGATCGAATACAATGAAGGTGAAAGTAGTAGGGATCGGTGACTATTGACCGAAGTGGCTTGTAAACCTATGCAAAGAATTTGGCAAACAAATTGTAAATGTCGGATGGCTGACTTGCGGTGGAGGTCTGGTAAGACATATTCGACGGAAAACCAGATACCTTTTTCTTGCTGTTAATGAAGTTACAAATTTTTTGGTATTGGATGTTAAAACTTGCTCGATTTACACTACGTAATTACTGAAAAGGAACCAATTAAGGGTCTTAAATTCATTACGGGCGTTAACGAAATCGGGATAGTATTCTACGCCGTAAAGCCTGTAAAGGGAATGGAACTTGTTGCGTCGTTTCTCGAGCAACATCAATTCGGTATTATACCATGGCTCCCGAAAGCCGGATTTATTATTGATAACCCGCGGAACGTGTCTCTCGATACCACTCCCGAGAAGCTCATTGAATCTGCACCGTATCATTCAAATCTGCATCGCGGTGTAAAATGTCCTAATCGGAAGTGCTGAGAAATTCTAAAATTAAAGTGAAAATCGTTAGAAAAATAATTAGTTGTACATTTAGTATACAAATATTTATCATAATTGGTGTGTCACAAATGCGCTCACGTCCAGTGAAGTCCAATCACTGTTGCTGAAGCGGTTAAGCTGCGTTGTTGATATGGAAGAGAATTAATCGATGATAGTCAATGCTTTCTCATCGGTTGAAGATGAAGAGAACACATCGTCGACATCGGTCCAAGATATACCGGGTAAGTTAAAGTCACCCACAATGATAATTTGATCACAAGGGCGAACTGAAGGTATAACGGCTGAGTCGATGTAGTTGATAAACGTGTTATAGATATCCCGTTCGGATCCGTAAGAAATATAAACGGCGACGGCGACAATCGAGGTATTGTAGGCTAGTCTGATGCGAACGGCAATTTGATGTCATTGGCAGGAATGGCAGGCGATCATATCATTGGATACTGAATTCTTTCCAGCAATTAAAACAGCACCGAATCTACAACTGGTATCAAAACCATATCTGTCTTTTCTATGAACGACGTAGTCTGATGGAAAGTGCTCTTCGGATAACATATTGATCGTAAGCCAGGTCTCGCTGATTATTATAACACCAAAATCATTGTCAAGTATGCCCAAGCGGAAATCCCTGGTTTTACCTCGGAAACTGGAAGCCAGGCGTTGATGGTATTAGATGAAGCGGCGGCCGTTGATAAATTAAACTGACTGGTTAACGCAGTAGTTACTTCCGCTATTGAAACGTGGCCACAGTCCGGTTTTTTGATATGCGTGAATAATTTGTAAATCGGCGGATTAAAGCACCAGCAGGCCAGACGTCAGAATTAGTGAACATTAGTGAGCTGCCAAAAAAGAGGTCTTTAAGTTTATCGCAGACATAGCTAACGAGCTGTTCGGTTGAGACGGATGGATCGATACGACTGATATATAAATACTTTTTGACAGGCACTGAGATAGTTTTGATAGAGTTGATGGGAGGCCCTGACTCTACAACTAACTTCAATAACTTGAAATAATTTGAAACTTGTTAACTTGAAATAAACACGGATACTTAATACTTTCACATCAGTGCGACAATCGCATTATGCACGAGGCCTATCTTCTATTTTCACGTCCAAGTCTAGGAGGCAAATAACATAAAATAGCGAAAACTTTTTTTTAAAATTATTACAGCTGAATACAATTCATCTAGTAATTTTTCTTTCTTAATTTAGTCACTTGTAAATGAGAAGAGTCCCATTGGCCAGCTCCAGTTATAAGTTATTTACTGAAGTAGTCTTTGCCGTGGTCTCGTCTGCAATGGCCTTACTGCATGTGAGGTGTCCAACATACCACGAAGCTCTTCATTTACGTGCTGATAAATACGTTGTCCATGGATTACTGCAAGTTTCTTGAACAGTCTGGATATTTAGGTCCCTATGAAGGTCATCATTCCTAATGTACCACGGAGCGTTAACTATACCATGTAGGACTTTGTTCTGCAAAGTTTGTATTATTTTGGTGTTGATTTTCTTTGTACAGCCCCAGAGCAGAATTCCGAAAATCCGTACAGGCTTTAGCACCTGTTGATATAATAGCAGTTTATTTTCGATTGACAATTCCGAATTCTGAGCAGCCAATGCATTTTTCTATATTTGATATTAAGTTCATCTTTTTTCTTTTCTTTGTGTTACAATACATTGCCCAGGGTGTGCTCGTATCCGAGAATACTTCGTGGAGGCTCAAATATTTGCATCCCATAGCGAAAACGGAATTCGATTACAAAACGTGACGGAATCAAGTCGTTGCAGAGATTATCGCTGAATAAATGCCATTATGATACTTGACAAATACCGCCTTTCTCAAATGTTTCCAGTTTTCATAAAAATTGGTCTGGTACGTGCTTATCACCAAATACCGCAATGTATGAGTTTATTATATTTTTATATCGAAGCAATTTTGGTCCTCAACAAAGACGAATCAGAACACCCACCTCATTTAAATATTTTATTAGAACGTTTAGCGGATTATGATCTCACAATCAAGCTGGCCAAATATGAGTTCATTGTAATTTCCCTTAACTTTCTTAGTCATGAAATTACCAAAGATGGTGTTCAATCATCTGAAGATCGAATCGTGACAAACCAATCCTTTCCCAGATTTTGAGGCAAGATAAGCATTTCGTGGACATGATTAATAATTATCACCGCATCAGATACTTTATCATGACTTAATGAATCTCAAATATGTACGATTAGTATAGCAGCTTAAAGCTGCTTTAGAGGAAAACAAGAAAGATTTATATGGAATCTTTGTACGCCAGCTACAATTGCTATGGCTTTTGAAGGACACATCCAGCTGATTAGTTTTTGCTTTTCGTTATTTTTAAAACATAAATCAGAACACGCTTTTATTTAGTTTTTACTAAATTTCATTTTATTACATTTTATTTGGTGTTGCCTTACGCACTCTCATTGCGATACTGATAACTACCAAACAAAAATATTAATAAAATATAATGGTTGCGTTTAATTACGCCATCTATTTTTGATCACGTTAAGCTACAAAATATAGTTTTAGTTCAGTGGGGTTTTCAATTTAAATGTAAAAATTTAAATTTTCGCCGAATTTAAATACGCGAAGATGCGCAACATCATCAAGTCATCGTTTAAAAAGTTATTAAGTTATTCTATCGGTAATTTGCATACCTTAGAAATGGATCGCTTTATTGAAATGGGTCAATGTTTGTTTAATGGCCACTCTAATCTTATCGTCAGGGTCTGCCACCGTATCAAGAACATGTCCCAATAACCATTGAGGCGGAGAAGTATTTTGATTGATGACCAAAACTAGCTGGAGCGGGAGTAAACGGGTGCGGATCTTTGTTGTCTGCTGAAACCGGTCTGGAGTTTAAAATCTCTCCACCTTTTTAAAATGTGATTTAGTGATTTGTGATAGAAGATTCCCATAGTCTACCAATGTTTGTGAACGAGCGGCATACATTTCCATACAATTGGTTGTGTATTGTAAAATTCATTATCCAAATCAAAAATTTTCGATTTTATAAATTGTTGATGTAGATTTCCTAACTTATTACGAGATCCAAGGAAATTCTATCCATTAGCTTCGGAAGATTGATTTGCTACAAGTTCTAAATGAATAGCTCGTGTAGAGAAGCAGATAAACAGGGGTATGTAAATCTGAGTGAAATTTTTTTACGTGCGCATGTCTCAACAATAATATAATAAATGCGTGCTTGCGCGGTCGTAAAGTTTGATGTATCATGTCAAAATCAAGATCAGTGTTTTTCAACCTGCCATCAACTCTGGTTACACTATTTTCAACCAGAAATGGTTTCAAGCATCGAACTTTACTAGATGGTGCAACTTCTGAATCCGATCTTAACAATTTTAGTTTCAATTTAAATGCATACGATTGAATTGCTTTAATTAACACGTTTTGAGCTTCTAGAATCTCATTCGCTGTTAAATTGTTTGATTGTGACTCAATGGATTTTCCTTAGAAATACAATTTTTTGTAAATCTCAAACAAAATGTTGTGACTCGTATCAACTTGCAGAAATCGTTATACTTCTCGAAAAAGTCAAACTCTGTTAATTATATCACTAACTTGTTCTGAAATTTCAATATTCTGACAAGCATCTGTTGGCTACTCGGACACATCAAAATCAAAAAAATATTAACCCATGCCACCATATTTCGTTCAGATAAATGTCTTGCGGCATTGTCGCTCTGGATATTATCTCCGCGGCAGGATTAAATGCAGCCGATACATAACGGCACTGGTAATTATTTCAGGTCATCTCCTGAACTTAATTGACTCTATCCGCAATGTTTTGCATCGACATTGAGAAAACGGTTACAATAAAATGGTTGCGTTTAATTACGCCATCTATTTTTGATTACCTTAAGCTACAAAATATATTTTTAGTTCAATGGGGTTTTTATACGATATTTGTTACGCCTCTTTTATCATATTTGTCCATCATCATATTTTTGGTCAAGTGTGGAATTTTTCAGGCTAACTGCTTCTTGCATATATGAACCATACGATACTGCATTTGAGGTAGAGCGACCAGACCTGATGTATTCGTGTTCTAATCTGTGTAGTTCTTCCACAGTGATTGGTGGAGTGACTTCAAGAATATGTCCCAATGCGATGTGAAATTAAAGTTTGTAGGGTACTCTTTTGGCTTCACGGTACCTTCTTCTTACACTTCACGGTGTTTTATATTGGTGTAAATAGTAGGTTTGAGATACTCCAATTTGCGAAACCCGGTTGGCCACGTACCGCGTACCCAACCAAGGACCAGTTGTGTGTTCGTCGACGCGTACATTTTTTGAATGATTGATTATGGAATCTTCTAACGATAGGCGAACTACCCACAACTCTTGGATCATGATTTTAGACGATGATTATCTTATAGGATAACCAATTGAGAGTATCATGGCTTAATAGACTGCGAACCTATTCTTCCTTTGGTTGGTGCGCGGATATCCGGATCGGCTAAAATAGACCAATGCAGTCCAAGAGATTCACTGACTCGTCGCAATTTAGCTAGAGCTCCCTCTGGTACTCGTGGAATACCTTTGGCATCTCGTTGAGGAGCTGCTGGCTGTTTGAAAACTATTTCCGTAATCCGAAGCCACTACTTCGGACCAAGACCACCATTTGCCTCTGAATTTCGGTTAAGTTGACCATTTCGACCAAAACGGTCAAGTCGTCGACATAAAAGTTTCGTGATTGCGACGAATTGCAAGAAACGAAGCACTAGTGGCACCGTAAGCTACTGTACATAATGAATAATCTTGAACTAGTTTGTGTATGGAATTTATATATACGATTCGTTGGTAGGCTCGGTGGTCGCATCAGCAACGATGAATGAAAATGAATTTCTGTTTTCGCGGGTTAGTATTTCAAAAATACTGTGTTGAGCTTCTGGTTTAGCGACACACGGGTTGTTATTTTATCAGACGCATTGATAACTTTACATAGTTAGACTTGTATTACACCGTGGTGCGGCAACTAACTGATCAGGCGGGATGCTGTTATAGGCAAGTACTTCTTTCATCACCCGATTCCAAATAATCTTCAATGAATTGATAACCTACCTTACGCTTTACTTTGCTAAGCATGGTGCGTGCGAGTTTCGTGTTTTGGGCGAAGGGAGAACTTCAGCTCCATATTCTAGAATATGTATCTTGCCAGGGCGACAATAAAGAGGATTGGCAGGTTCCATTTGATCCAAATGTAGTCACTGATGCGTAGTTGGATGGTTGTGTACTCGTGTCTTTATTGGCAACGAGGCCTGTATCTGATATGTACGATTTTACTGATTGTGATTGCGGTCGGTTTCTTGATAATCCAAAACAAATTGTGGTGCTCCCCGGCGGGAAATTAAGCGGCGGTTTCGAATCTAGTAGAATTCAAATGATAAATCTATGGCAAGCAGCACATCTATGTATCTTGATGCGAAATGGTAAATTATTGAGTGAATTAGATTCGACGGGTGATGATTCGGTGCATGATGATTCGAGATTCTACTTCGAAATGTGTTGTGACGTGTGGTTTTCTATTGCGTACATGCCACAAACTAGATCTACAAGCTGAACTAGAGAGTAGTCTGTGTTCAAGCAATTGACACACAAAGATATTATGAGGAAATCTGTGAAATTAATGATCGGTTGAAACATAGGGTAACGTTCCAAGACGCAGCCAAAATTCAAGATGCCATCTAAAAGACCAGAAGGATACCAACAAAGTTGTTCCCAACCACAAACAGCTAGACAAGTGGGACCTACAGGAATTCCGGAACCTCGGAGTTTCCGTTGTTGGAATTGCAGTAAACCTTCACATTCGTACCTAGATTGTCGTGATCGCATAACCCGAATTTTCTGTTTCGGTTGTGGAGAAAAAGGGGTACTCCGTCCTGATTGTAATAGATGCAGACCGTCGGAAAACTGGAGATCAGAGATGGGAACTACTCGGAGATTCCATCTCGAACCTTCCGAACCGAGGCAACAATCGCGGACAGTGACCGAAGAAGCTGCAAGCAACACCGATCCGGAGTTATACCGGAGAGGAAAGTACCCAGCTTAAAGACCAAAAGTCGCCAGTCAGTATCCTGCCAAACGGATAACAGGCATGATATTAGACGGATTAAATATTTGCACGAACGCCGCGAAATATTTAAACTCCTTAATTCGTCAGTTATCCATGCAAAACCGGACAATAGGCCTTATGCCCGAATCAAAATTTGTGACCAGGAGGTAGAGGGACTGTTAGACTCAGGGGCTAACATTAGCGTACTGGGACGGGGGAGCAGAGAATTCCTACAGCAGTGTAACCTGAAATACCACCCAATAACAACCAAATTACACACCGTCGGTGGTACAGCGGAAGATACCATCGGGTACACTTACGTTTCGGTTTTGTTCAACCATCAGTCCAAGACTTTAAAATTATTTATAGCTCCGTCTTTGTCCCAGAAGCTATATCTGGGGACAGACTTCTGGGAAACTTTCGATTTACAAATTTCCATATCGGAAATTACGCAGACTGACCAGAAAAGGCAGGAGCAGGAGGCACACATTTTGTCTAACGAACAGCAGAAAATACTAGATGAAGTCAAATCTAAATTCCCATCATCTGAACGCCTAGGCTTAGGGCACACCCATTTAGTGCAACATGAGATAGATACCGCTGAAGCCAAACCTATCAAGCAGCGGTACTACTCGATGTCTCCAGTCGAACAAAAAGAGCTAGATAAAGAAATCGAGAGGATGTTGTCCCTTGGCGTGATTGAAAAATCCTCTAGCCCATGGAGTTCACCAGCAACAACAGCTCCGACTATGTCTAGATGCTAGAAAGTTAAATTCCGTAACGGTCAAGGAGGCCTACCCTCTTCCGATAATCGACGGTTTACTTAGTCGGTTGGACAACACCAAATATATTTCCAGCCTGGATCTGAAGGACGCCTTCTGGCAAATTCCTCTGGACCCACGCTCGAAATGTAAAACGTCCTTCACAATACCAAACAGACCACTGTACCAATTTACCATGATGCCTTTTGGTTTGTGCAATGCTGCTCAGACCATGTGCAAGTTAATGCATAGAGTGATCCCGCATGAACTACATGAGCGTGTGTTTGTGTACTTGGATGACCTACTGATAACATCGCCTACCTTTGAAGAACATATACAACTTCTCAAGGTAGTTGCAAAGCATCTCACGAACGCTAATCTTACGATGAATGTGGAGAAGTCCAAATTCGTCCTGAAACAACTAAAGTACCTAGGCCATATAGTCGGAGGTGGTAGCGTGCGGGTGGATCCGGACAAAGTGGTCGCTATTCAGAACTTCCCACTCCCGAAAACCGTTAAACATATCCGCCAATTTCTGAGGATGAGCGGTTGGTATCGTAAGTTTATTCCGAACTACTCATCACTAGCTGCTCCTCTTACTGACCTTTTGAAATCCAAGGGTAGTGTAGTGTGGCCGAAATAGCAAAGGGGGCGTTTGAAGAACTTAAGTCCTGTCTGTCCAAAGCACCAGTGCTCATCCACCCTGACTACACCAAAACTTTTTACATCCAGGTAGATGCCTCTAAGGTAGGAGTAGGTAGTGTGCTCAAGACAATGCTTTTCGCGAAAACATATTCAATGATTTCTACCAGGCGTTAAGGAAATCGCTGAGATCTTGGTGCAATGGATTTTACGCTCGAGTTAGTGACATCTCCGATTATCGATGGCATAAAACCATTAAGCAGCGAACGATGTTGGTTATTATATCGAGAATTTACGCAATCGTAAAATGCGCCATGTTTCCTCGCAATTGGCGTTATTGATTAGGTTCGCCTTGCAATAATGCTTAGTTTCCGCGAAAAGGCTAGTTGATTATTGCTGTGTGTGATTTTGAGATTCTGTCCGATTCGTATAATCGCCTTCAAGGTTTTATTCGAAGCAAATGTGTGTCGACCGATTGCTGCTGGTTCAGATTTAACCTTCTCAATACTCTCGTACGATCTCTTTAAGACAACATACGGTTTGCGCCTGGTCTTGCACACCGTAGTACTCTCAATAAAGTGGTTCCACGTGGTCCATTTGTGCTTGGACGAATCTTTCGGTTAACTGCCACTTGTTATTTCGTTACTGAGGTTGACTGCTCGTTTGAGAAATCACTGAGTCGACGACAGCCTGGCTCACTCAACTGATCATTACATCGAATTCCACCTTTTTATTAAAAAAAACAATGAAAACCGATCGGTGTAATAACACATTTTTTATGTTGAACTTTCCGTAGCGTCTTATTGCTTGTATGGAGGTTGAAATAAGAAGAAAGTTTTATTGCGAAAATATTTTGCTGACAAGAGGTGGATTATTCTATGTTTCATTGGTTGATGGGTTGTCCGATGTTTATTGCTTTATGTTGCTCGAGATAGGTTTATACTATTTTGAGCGCCCGCCGATCGATATCACCTCTGATATACGTAGTGACTGAATCAATATGACTTTTGTACTAACCGATTAGCTAGTGGTCCGATATATACAGGGTGGGTCAACCAACTTTTTTTTGAACTAGCGGTTATTTTGAGTATGTTAAGGGTTATGTCACTTCTGATTTGACGGAAAGTTAGTTCTATCCTTCCGCTTAACGAAAATGGTTGTGTATTCGCTTGAACAACGCTGGAAAATATTGAAACATTACTTCGAAAATCATGTTAATGTTGCAGCATGTGTGCGAAAATTGCGTGCGGTTTTCGGAAGAAACGAAGCGCTGGGAGCTCCATATGTGCGTTGTTTTGTGAATAAAGTTAAAAAAACAGGCTTGCTAATTAATAAATCATTCTAAGCTGAACCCTAGAGTGTGCGTGAGTCGCCGGGAACGTCAACTTGTCATCGTGCTCAAGAATTGAACATTTCAAGCACAACATTGCGGCGGATTCTGCATAAAGACCTTGGTATGACACCGTATAAAGTTCAATTGGTTCAGGAATTCACACTCATGCCTTACTTTTAGAAATGTTAGAAAAAATCGTTCCATGGCAACTTTGCGAAATTAGGCCCTGGGCCAGATATATCCATACAACTCGTATTTGAACTAAAACTACGTTTAAATTTGGCACGTTAAATGTACAAATTTGTCGGATTAAGGCTAAGTGTTTTGAGATCGCCACACTCATGCCTTACTTTTAGAAATGTTAGAAAAAACCGTTCCATGGCAACTTTGCGAAATTAGCCCTGGGCCAGATATATTCATACAACTCGTATTTGAACTAAAATTTAAATCTGGCACGTTAAATGTACAAATTTGTCGGATTAAGGCTATGCAGTGTTGGGATGTTCATACTCATGTCTTACTTTTAGAAATGTTAGAAAAAATCGTTCCATGGCAACTTTGCGAAATTAGCCCTGGGCCAGATATATCCATACAACTCGTGTTTGAACTAAAATTTAAATTTGGCACGTTAAATGTACAAATTTGTCGGATTAAGGCTATGCAGTGTTGGGATGTTCACACGCATGCCTTACTTTTAAAAATGTTAGAAAAAATCGTTCCATGGCAACTTTGCGAAATTAGCCCTGGGCCAGATATATTCATACAACTCGTATTTGAACTAAAATTTAAATTTGGCACGTTAAATGTACAAATTTGTCGGATTAAGGCTATGCAGTGTTGGGATGTTCACACTCATGCCTTACTTTTAGAAATGTTAGAAAAAATCGTTCCATAGCAACTTTGCGAAATTAGCCCTGGGCCAGATATATCCATACAACTCGTATTTGAACTAAAACTACGTTTAAATTTGGCACGTTAAATGGATTAATTTGTCGGATTAAAGCTATGTGGTTTTGAGATCGCCACACTCATGCCTTACTTTTAGAAATGTTAGACGAAACCGTTCCATGGCAACTTTGCGAAATTAGGCCCTGGGCCAGGTATATCCATAACTCGTATTTGAACTAAAACTACGTTTAAATTTGGCACGTTAAATGTATAAATTTGTTGGATTAAGGCTAAGTGTTTTGAGATTGCCACACTCATGCCTTACTTTTAGAAATGTTAGAAAACATCGTTCCATGGAAACTTTACGAAATTTGGCCCTGGGCCAGATATATCCATACAACTCATATTTGAACTAAAATTACATTTAAATTTCACACGATAAAGGTATAAACTAGTCGTATTAGGACTAAGTGTTTTGAGATCGTGATACGCTTGCCTTACCTTTAAAAAAGTTAGAAAAAAATTCGTTTTCTGGATATATCTGGTCTAGGGCCAAATTTCGCTAGGTTGCCACGAAACAATTTTTTTCTGACTTTTCTAGCCGGCCATCTCAAAACTACATAGCCTTAATCCGACGACTAGTTTATACTTTTAACGTGCCAAGTACCTTTATCGTGTCTAATGTATTGAACGAATTTAATTTTTGTATTTAACGTGATTTTTAATAAATTCCGGGCTGGGCTAGCTAATGGTTTTTTTATTGATTAGTGTTGCCTGATGATTTTTTTTTTATTTTCTGCGATAGAATCGTGGGATAACTTTCCATACGTGTAATGTCAGATCGATTAGGGTGAGGAATAATAAACGTAAGAATCCGCTTAACGTATCATTCTGCTACCTAGTTATTAATCCAATAGACTCCTCAACTGACCTATTTAGCTAATTGGTATGGCCTACTACATAGCAAAAATTGAAATCACTAACAAGTATTCGTATCACCTAGATAACAAGCTGTACATTTTTATTCCATCGTGATATTTTCCGTCGCTTTTCCATCACACTCTTATCTATCTGCAGATCATAAATAATTATTGTTTATAATTTTTTATTTATTTGTTTATAAATAAAATTTCTAGTTTATTTATTAATAGATTTAATTGTATGTTTAGATCTTAGACAATTTATTCAAACAAAGTTGAGATAACAAGAATTGAAAAAAAAACAATAAAAAGAAAATTTTTAATTTGCATTTTCATCCTCCACTTTTATTTAGTAGCACGCAGCATTGTTTAAGCTTTAACTAATTCGGGCCAAACCTTAACCTAAATTTCTTAACTAATAGTTATGACTTGTATATAATAGTTCTTTGTTCCTTGGCTGAGGAGTCAAGGGTAACGGGTTAGTCGTCTCAGTATTTCTCTATTTATACTGCACATGAATGTTTCGCGGAGCCTAGTTTAAGAATCTTAGTTTAAGAGAATGATTTGCATGAAACTGTCTCCATACAAATAGTAATTTAAATAGAATTCTGCACATCGTTATTCTTTGGAATGCTAAACTAATTACAAAACTATTTAAACTTGATTTATACTTATTTATTTATTTATATTAAAAGAAAGTAATTAATCATTTCTATCGTTATTTTTAAATAACCAGCGAGCAAAACAACATATAAATTTATGCTACATCTTTTCTTCCATTACAGGGGTATTCTTACTTACTTACGGTGATTAATTGGGAAAAAAATAAAAGATGATGGTGGAACGGAAATATAAACATGGTGTACATGGAATAAAAATGTGGTAAGTTTTATAAACGTATCAATTTTCTTAATTAGGTATGTATGACTTGTTCTATTACATGTGTCGGATATGTCTCTACGTTACATTCGTATCGAGCTAATTGAATTTTCTATTTATTTTTGTAATTGGTAGATTCGACATTAAAATCGAATCAATCATTCTTATGATTAGCTTGGAGATAGATTAAAGTGGATTTTTATTATTATCGCGTATGAAGCACATGAGATACTTCAACATTTTAGGCAAATTAATATTTTGATATTAATTAACCGATTGCGATATTTCGGTAATATATTATAGCCATCGTCACAGTATAGTAAAATTAGAGGGCCCGTGGTACTCTAGACACTTGAATCAGCCCAGCCTCTTCTATTCTAAGTGTCAATTAACTTAATTTCTACAACGTTGTTTAGAGCCGAGATTTATCATAGTTTTCGTACCTAGATGAGGTTACCAAGACGTTGGAATGCTTCATTTGATGCATAAGTTTGTCGTTGGGTTTTTGAAGACCACCTTTCACGTGGACAAACCAATTAACTGAGGTTTGTCCACGTGAAAGAAGAATCTTGATGTGTATTCACCACAGAATTATCTACAACCAACTCTGGATTCTTAATTTTACTGTAATGCTGTAATGCTTGTAATTCGTCATCGGCAGCCTCTTCAGGAATATTTATTTCGGAAGTTAATGTTCTATAAACATTACTGCTTAAACTGTCAACTATTTCAATGTCTGGAGTATTATCTACCATCGTTTAACGAACTGCCTTCATTTCTGCCCAGAATATATGATCCAAGTCAGTACATAAATTCCAGTCGATCTGGATGATCATACAAACCACCTCTTGCACGAATTACACCAAAAAAGTTTTCCAGAACATCTTGGTTTAGACGGTACGTCAATAAATACGGCATTACATATTGTGATTTTAAATCCCCACGGAGTAATTTTAAGGAAGTATTGGTCATTAGAATACCTAGATTTAAAATGAATTAATATAAAACGGTTGGAATTTAGATAATCCATTATACCCTTTTGAAATGGCATCATATTTGATTTGCCTTTCACGCGCATTTTCAGCATTTTTGCTGACATTTGTTCAATAATTTCAAACTGGATGGGCTCTGAAAGCCCAATTGCTTGAACTCGTTGCCGACTGTACTTGTGAGCTGTCCGGATGTTGAGGCAATCAAACCAATCATTAACCTTAAATAACAAAAAATTAATATTAGGTGTTTATCAATTTGGAAAATTCCGCACATTTCAGCCAACTCTCTGACTTGAGTTCACTCAAACTACCAGCACGCAGAATTGCCTTAGAGATAGTATGGAAGAAGAGTTTGGTTGCTAAAATTTTACTTTTTGGCGTTCTGCACGTTTGACTGTCAAATTTGTGGTCGATATCTTATATGCCACACTAAGATCTGATTCGTCATTTGTTTTGCTAATTAACTCATCGATAATACTTTTATTGATGACTTCGCCATCAATTTCGAAACCATCTTGATCGACGAAATTGTTTCTCACCAGTTTGATAAGATGTGGTACATCTGCGAACACGTACATTTTTTTGGATTCGTTGGATGGATTTTTAAAATAAGGTGTTGTTATAGTTATATTCAAATCTCTAAGTAATCTTTGGTTCGACCCTCCTAAATCACAAACAATTGCTACTACGTGAAATCTGCAGCCTTGGATTGCACTTATAATTTCAAACAAAATATCCTTTGCGATTTGAACGTATTTCGCACCTGTTAAAGTTTCATCTTTCGTCTTGTCATAAACAATTTTCTCTTTTACCTTCATTTCGTCGAAGGAAAGAATACAAACTTTATTAGTAGCGGTCATGTCAACTTTCCACATAATATTCAATGCGCATTGAATAATTCCTGGATAAATTTTAATTTTAGCACACCATCAGGAAGGAGATATTTTTAAGCAACAATCGATATTCTCGTGGGCCAGATGCGTGAATTGTAATGGCATTATTGGCATAATTGTAATGGCGTATCATTTTGATCATGTTCAATTTGATGCTGTATAAGATAGTGGAAATTTCTCAGCGGAAAATAAGAGATTTCGCTACTCGCCGCAAGTGGCAGCACAATCACAAAAGAGAATTTCTTTTGTTATATAATTACCAGCGGAAATCTATTATTCATTTTGTATCTCTTTTTTCACTAAATAAAACACCCCAGCGGAATAAAATATTAAAAGTGATCCTTAAAATGACAAATTGATTGATCTCCGAAGTAAAGGAACTCGGTAAATCAAATCTTGAAATTTAACAATATTCCGTCTTTCCGCCACACTAAACGAATGACGATGAAATTTGGATAAAAGTATTGATCAGGGGTCGAAAACTTAGGAAAAAATTCTAGGATCTGAAAAACTGAAAATATAAGGCCATATAAGTCCGCAGAAAATCAATAAATTATAGTGAAAATTCTAATCCATCAATTTTCCCCAAATTTTCTTGGTAGTCTTAGTATGACCTAGGCTATTAGAAAAACAACCGAAAGTATTGGTGGAAGTTTTGGCCAGAAAACGAAAATAAATTAACAAAAAAATTTAAATTTTCAAAAGGATTGGTTATGAAATGGCCTAGTTTAGTCCAGCATGAACAGATCCTAGAATTTTTTCCTAAGTTTTGGACCCCTGATCAATACTTTTATCCAAATTTCATCGTCATTCGTTTAGTATGGCGGAAAGACGGAATATTGTTAAATTTCAAGATTTGGTTTACCGATACTTCGGAGATCAATCAATTTGTCATTTTAAGAATCACTTATAATATTTTATTCCGCTGGGATGTTTTATTTAGTGAAAAAAGAGACAAAATCATACCTTGGTCGCAAATCACGTTTCTGACTTCCACAATGCGTGGTGTTGCCAAATCACCTTCCTTTTGTAGTGGCAAAAAAAGCGAGGGAGAACTATTTCTTTTCAATTGTGACTTTACTTTCAAACCACACGCTACGTAGATTGCGTTTGGTATGATAACGTCTTCCGGCTTAAAATGAAAATCATGAGTATATTACCTCTATTATGTGTACTATGGGTCCCTGCAGTCTGATGAGACGACCGAATTTTTTAAATTAAAAAATTCACGTTTCATTAGTTCGAAACCAAGCTTCCATTCCAACGCCTTGGATAACGTCACTTAGATGTAAAAGTAACATCTGGCTATCAACCAGAACAACCCAAATTTCAGTTTTCGTATAGCTGTACGTACATAGACTATCGTAAAAGTTTGTAGAAAATGGTAACATTAGTGTTTTCCGATGCAAATCTCTATGTCAATCAAAAAGTGTAACATTTTTGGAGGTTATGTTTTTCAGAAGTCGCCTGTCAGTTCGCATCGCAACATTCTTTTTTATTTACTTGAAAAATTGAATTCAGTGAAAAAATGAAATTATCGCGTGAAAATTTTCGTGTGAGGAATTTTTACGATTTTCGAAAGGAGCTAACTCAACAATAATGTTTCGAATTACTTCATTCGACTTTTGGCGACGAGGCATCATCCTTGGCTAGTGTTTATAATTAGTACAATGAATTTAAACGCGAACGACGTTCACTCAAAGACGAGCCTTGTGAAAGTTGTCCAAAACAGCTGTTGTGCCAGAAAATCTTATCGTGAAATCGAGGCATGCCTAAGCATTAGAACACCAACGTACATACGAGCTTACATGAACAATTAAAGGTGTGGAAGCTATGTGCACGATGAATTCCACATTTGTTGACAGACACGCAAAAAAGATTCGTGTCGATTGGTGCCACCAAATGCTTGAAAAATTCGTTGGAGGTACTTCCAAAATATATACAAGATCGTGACAGGTGACGAGTCATCTACTGTGGGCAAAAAGTAGTAAGACTTTTTAATTTAAATTTCGCGCGGAAAACCATTCGTCGAAATATTTTTTTTTTCTATGTTGGTATGACTGTCAGTGACATCTGTGCCAAAAGTCATATCAAAATAATCATTAGTGTTTAGTATACGCTTGTCGTTCTGAAGTACAAAAAGTGTATTCGGCGATTTTTACAATGAGTGAAATTATTCAACAAAGAAGTTCCATTGAATTTTGTGTGCGGAATCAATTTTGTGGTTCCGAAACGTTCAGAATGTTGTAAAAGGCCTTCGGTGATAATTGTCGCGAGCAAGTGTTTTTGATTGGTACAAATTGTTCAAAGAGGGTCGAGAACGTGTTGACGACGAACCACGTCTAGGACGACGGTCATCAACATCAACTGATGATCAACACATTAATAAAATCAAGGAATTGGTGCTCGAGAATCGACGATTAACAGTCAGAGACCTTACTGGCATCGTTGAAATCATTTAATGAAATTACACGGCTTGTCTTGCATGACCCATCATACACCACCCTGAGCATCGTTGTGGTGCTTTCTTCCTTGACAACACCATGGTGCGGTAAATAATAATTGTGACGTTTAAGTTCCATCGCTGGTATTACTTCCATATCTCGCAGTTTGCGGTACTCCTTTATAAAACCCTGGAACTCATTAGCTAAATCTTTATTTTTGGTAAATCTGCGCTCCATACTTAATAGTCGCTTGGTAGCATTGTGCAACGAATAGCCAAGTGACTCTGGTGCCTTCGTAAATGGCAATCTCACAATATACCGCCCTTCGGTTGATCTTGTGGTGGTATTGGCATAGTGTTTTTCGCATTTGTGTACTTCTAGTTTATTGTTTGCTTTTGGCTCTGGAATGTCTTCAGTATTCTAAAATCGCCCGAGTATCTGCGAATCAATATTTAAGTTCTCGGAGGTGGTATGATAACCTTGAACCTTTGGTGAAGGGAAATTATCTAATATCTCACCGCCTAATATTCATCCAAATATGGTATTTTGTGATTAATTTGTCATTGAGTTGTTTCCGTTCCGGAAGAAGCACTTGAAGAAATACATCATTTCCTATAATAATGTCAATATCGTTTGGTGATCCGACAAGAGGATCAGCGAGGTTCAAATTTTTCTCCTCTGGCGAATTTCTCAACTCATGGGGCGCCGACGGGAAAATAAATAAATTAAAATAGATAAATTGACGACAGTTTGATAGGTACACAATCTTTTGTGTGTCCAGCCTTAGATGATCCAATAGTATTGATAACATAAGTAGTTGCGTTCCTAGTTAAGCCAATCCGTTGAATGCATTCTTCTGATATTGCGGTAGACTGAGAGCCACTATCTAAAAGAGCTCTCACGTTTCTCCGTGCCGTACCATCCAAACTTCGAAATCGCTCACATCGAAATACTAAATGGTCACTGGAGCACAGCGGACATCTGGAGATGATAAAGAATCGTTATTATGAATCGCATCGCTAAATTGATCTTCGAAGGTACGCCATTTTGAATAATCTCCTTGAAATGATTCTATTTGAATCCGTGGTAAACGGATCGTAGATTTAAAACATGTTTTAGATTGGACTTTGTCTCAAAATATTTGTCCGCAAACTCGTCTTGACCTGCCAGCACAATTAAATTGTCGACTTCATGAAAATCGTTCCACGCTTCATCTAGCTTTTCCAACCGCGTTTCGAGTTGTTCACGATTTACCGCTTGCGTTGCATCACTAATTTTAGTTAGAATTTCCGTTACGATTTAACGGTACGATATCACTATTTGTAAATTGCGACAATATATAGTACCGCAAGTAGTCAAATTCGTAGAGGTACCAGTCCAAAATACACCATATAGACACTGCGACTCGAGCACTACACTTAATTCAAAGTACGATTAAAAAATATAACACCTAAAATACTTGTGCCATAAATTCTACCAACACACCATCTACCGATAATAAGTGAATTAAGTATATTCGTATGTCGGTAATATTTACGATGTACAGTGCACCAGATAACTAATTTAAAGTTCTATTTTGACGGACAAGCAATAGTATTGTTGACACGAATCAGTACAATTTTCTTAAGAATTATCATTTGAATACGTTTAAGCTGTTCCGCAAACATACTTAATACTTAAAATCACAACAACAAATAATTTTCACAATTATTTAGTAAGTAATTGACTTTCCACAATTTACAATAAATCACACAATTTTATTTCACTTAAAACACCACCAATAATCTTTCGCGTACCGTATCTCCTGAATGACTGATACCGAAGCAACTTTCTAAACTCGCTTGGATTTATAATATCCTCAACGGTACACTAGACTACTATAATCTGCAATACCACCAAAATATAACAAAAAACCTCTAATGCTACTACTTAAACCTAGATGTCACTAATCTCACAAAAAATTGTTTCACTGAACAAAAGTCTCGCCTCGCGCTGAATTATTTGCCCAATTTTGCTAATTTCCCGGAGTACAAATGATCCATGATATTCTGTTGTACCGTTTAAAATTTAAAATCTTCGCCAATCAAATCAATCTAATGTTTTAGCATTGAGTTGATCGTTTCCGAATTTTTTACTTTAAGGTAAAATTCACTTGTCTTATAGAATGCGTGGTCTTTTTCAAATTAGGTTGATAAATATATTCATAGTCGTGCAGTCGCTTTAAGGATTAGTTCCCCTATCCTCTCCAGAATTGTTGATAAACAACAATTATGAATATACAGGGTGACTCTTAAGTAAGTACAACAAATTGGGGAGGTGATGTAGAATACTAATCTGAACAATATAATTTTTGACAATTTGAAACTTTTTGGCGCAAACGGATTATAGATGGTCATTTGTATTTTTATCGCGTGTGGATGAACCACTTAATATACATGCTGAGGTTATTAAAAACTTTGTCTACTCATTTTTGAGTGTTAAAGTAGCACTAGATTGTGTCGACCTTTTCATTATTTTCGGACATGGTCCAGTTGCAACCTTCAAATCTACTTCGCAGCTGATTTGAAATTCTTGATTCACAGATTTATGAATTTTGTTAAAACCAATATTTATAGAAAGAATATGCAAACTATTATTTAGATTAGGTAGATGTTTAAATTTCATGAATTTTACCGAATATCTAGGGTTTGGATGTAAATAAAAGTGAAATGTAGTGCAACCAGAAAAAAGTGATTACAGTCATTACCAACGACAGTCACAATTATCTTTACTTTATTTAATATATTTTATTTGTTGTTCGATTGTTTTGTAAATGATCATTTATTTAACGTTTCTCAAGTCGAACCAAATGTTTATTTTTTAAACACATAACCAGGCCATATTCTAACTTTAACTCTTCAAATTTTAAATCGGTTGAAAATTTATAATTCACCAATAAATGTGCCATAAAAATTTTCAGTGCATTCTGCGCAAATCTTTTCGCTACACAGTTCCGAGTACCATAACTGAAGGGGATGAAACTAAGTAATGGTCGTTTTGCAACATTTTGTGATAGAAAATTGTCTGGATTGAATTTGGTCGGATTATCACCCCAATATTCTTTGCTGTGGTGTAATACACTAATAGGAATTACTATATCTGTTCCAGCTGGTATTAATTTATTGTCATCTGTCAAAAAGCAATGAAATTACAAATTGAAGTTATTCAATACAAGAAGAAGCTTACCTAGTTGGAAATCAGTGTTGCATGTTCGTGCTATTGTTGATATGGTTGGAATAAGTCTCATGCTTTCATTTATTGTTCGGTCAAGCAGCGTTAATTTTGCTAAATCGTCATACAAAATGGAATCAATTTGATCACCAAGCATCTCTTTAATTTCAATGGCACAGTTTTCCTGGGCATCTGGATTCATTGCAAGACATAATATGCAGTTGGATAACGCAACCGTTATGGAATCACCACCAGTTATTAAAATAGTATTTACGTGGTCTTTTATGTCCTGATCTGTAAAATATCCACCTTCGCTTAGAGTTACAAGCCGATGAATAAATATTTCTGGCTTAGTTGTAAAATCATTTTCGTTATCACCACTTACTAATTTTTTATGATACTGATTTCTATATTTATCAAGAACCGGTACGATTAACTTATAATTGCTATTTAATTTTTGTTCATAAGCACTCTGCAATTTATGGAACCATATTGGTATCCAAAATTGTGCATAAGAGTTAATTGCCTGTTCCGTTAAGGTTTTGATTACCCTAAAACGTTATGTAGAATATTACGTTAAATACGAGATTTAAAATTTATGATTTACCTTTTATTATTTTTGCATATGGTTCGGGTCTCCTTATCAGAAAGATCTGCATCAAAATTGGTTCTTAGTTGAAGATCTATTATTCGATAGAAAATGATTGGTGATATATCGAACGTATCCAGTCCGATGTAACTCTCAAGATCTTTAACTAAATGGCGTGCTATTTCGTTAAATTTTTGTGCGAATCCTTTGTTAATGGACGTTGGATGAAATGTTGGATTGAGCATTTTTCGATGGGTTCTCCAGAAGGCAGCTTTAACAATAATTTAGCAGGCCCATCAAAATATTTATAAAATATTTAAATGTTACATACGTTTTGCTGATAATAGTCCATTCTTTGCCGGAAAAATTGTATATGGTAATCCCTTATCTAAACACTGAGGGGATGTAAGTATTTTTTGAATATCCTTGGGATTTGTAACAGAAACAAGCAACTTAGTAAATATGAAAGCCTTGCAGATGGTTGACGGTGCCGCCAATACATAGTCTAATGCCAAGTTGTACAATTCTAAAATGACAGGAGCATATTAATATGTAAAATTAGAAATATCCTTAATTAAAAATACCATCTGGTGATTTGCCAATCAGTAAATAAGCAACTCCAATAATTGGATAATGTTTTGTCGCATCTGGTATATTCTTTATTTTACTCAGTAATTTGTGCCGTTCCGATCGATAATAACACCAAAATACTATTAATCCGATAACTATCACATGCAGGAAATTTAACATTTTAATCGTGTACTCACTGGTAAATAATTCTTCTAACACTAAAATGGAAAAAATATCTACAAGAGTATTTATAATATTCTTTACGTACGCCTAGATAAATATCGAGAAAACTTAATTTTTTTAAATTTAATATCAACAGTTGGTTTTTACGAGGGTGGTCTCGAAAGTTGCTGACCTAACAAAGACATTTATTTTTATTTTTCTACATAGTCTCCTTGTAAGTCTATACACTTCTTCCAGCGATGCTCCCATCTCTTTAATCCCTCTAAATAGTCAGCCACCTCAGCCGGTTTAATGACAGCTTGATACTCGATTTTTCCATTTTCACAAGAACACCCACATCGACTCACTGAAACTATTCTTAAGCAACGACTGCGCGTCCAACATGGCGGATATTTCAATGAGTACGTTTCAACGCAAGTGAAAATACGCTCCCAATTTTTTTCGACGAGTGCTGCCATCTTCATGTTGAGGTTGGAAACTTTTCAGACAACCTTCGTAATAACTAAATCCAGCAATCTAAAATGTAAAATTATGCATGACACTCACCTACTAACTGGATACTTAATTTATGTAAAATGCATTCTAATGTTGGTAAAATACGGCGTTACCAATTTTATAAGGTCTCTAGTGTCTATATGTAAATATGACTACGGCAAACTTTAAGAATATCAATTTTGTTGCAATGGACATCCAAATTTAATAAATTAATGCATAACTTGTAATGCAACATAGTCTAACGTGGGGTATTCGTACTTAATAGTTCGACAGGTTATTAATTGCAAACACAATATTTTCAGTTCATGGTCGATTTGAATAAAATTTAATTTATGTTATTGGTTTTATTTACACATTAGAGCTACCATAATTTCCAACTTTAGCTCGAATCGATGAATGCTAATCGAGAACAACATTCAATAAAATAAATTTGATTTTACAATTTATTTCATACAACTGATAGTATTGTGAACGAACATTTTAAAATAAGAATAATAATAATAATTAGTAATCATTAAACAACAGCGTGACAAAAACATGATCAATTAGCCGCAATTGAGACCGATCAAGTGCTTTTTTGTGTTATACTACGTTCTTTCCAAATAATCGCGTGTATTTGCGTGAGCTTCTAAACTAAAACTATCGTTGATAAAAACGTCCCAAAAACTAGCAAAATCCATACAGCAGAACCTAATAAGATAGTATGGATAATTATAGGCTTCCAACTAAAACGATGGCCTCTGCTAGCTTTAGAAAACGTTAGCAGAACCAAGACATCAGGATTCATGACTTCAAAGCTAGCAGGACCCAAATCGAGTATCGAACCAAAATCAAAAATATAACGTAAACCAAGATCCATTAACATACCAATAGATTTAGGCTTTTATGGCTTATTTAAATTCCCCGATACAAAATTTTGGGCTCCACTCGGTCTTGACCAACCTTCAGGTCGTTTAATTTAAAGCTAGCAGAACAAAAATCAAAAATCGGACCAAAACCGCAAATATAATGCAAGACAAGGCCAATTGACATACAAATTTTTTTAGGCTCATTGTGGCCTAATCAAATGCTCCAATAAACAATTCAATTTTGGCATCCACTCGTTCTCGACCAAATTTCATGTCATTTAATTTAAATTATAACGCAAAACACGATCAATTAACATATACAAATAATTTTAGGCTCGTTATAGCCTAACTAGGTGCCTAGTTAAACAATTTTAGACTCCACTCGTTCTCGACTAAATTTCAGGACATTTACAATAATTTAAAGCTAGCAGAACCCAAACAGAAAATCGAACCATAACACAAAGTTTTGCGTTATAACTTCGGTTTTAATCCGATTTCCGATTTGGGTTCTGCTGCTCTGTCAAGGACGAGTGGAGCCCAAAATTTTTGAATAGGGCATTTGATTAGGCCATACTGAGCTTAAAACTATTTGTATCACGATTGCTCTTATTTTGTGTCCTAATTTCGGTTTCGCAAATTTTCGATTTGGGTTCTTGAAATTAACCGACCTGAAGTTTGGTCAAGAAAGAGTGGAGTCCAAAATTTTTTAATGGACTGTTTGATTAGGGCATAATGAGCACCTTTGTGAAGATATCATAAATTTTTATACCTGATTATTGTGAAAGTATCGCGTGAAATATTTCCTAACTTTATCCTAAGTTAAAAAAAATTTAGGAAAGGTTTAGGAAATGTATCACACCCCTGTATACCGGAATCAAATTATTCCTAAATAAATCCTAAGTAAAAATCGTGTTTGTGTAGTAGTAAATATACACCAAAAACCAAACATTTAGGCGAACTAGTTAAATATGTAATTTTGAATAATTGGTTTTAGTGATAAATTTAAAATTTCAAAAACTAGGTGTTTTCACTTTGTACTAGACCCAATCCAACTAGAAAACATGAATTTTCCGGAAAAATTAGGGGAACACTGGGTTTAATATTCAAATTTGTACAGGCAAAAATTGAAGTAAAAACGCTCTGTCCTAAGATACTTTTAAGAGGTTACAACTCCTGGGATACGTGTTTTCACTTCGTACTAGGCCCAATCCAACCAGAAAACATGAGTTTTCTGGAAAAATTAGGGGAACATTGGGTTTAATATTCAAAAGTTGTAGTTGTAAAAACCCTTTCTCCTAAGATACTTCTAAGTGGTTACAACTCTTGGGATAGGTGATTTCACTTTCTACTAGACCCAATCTAACTAGAAAACATGAGTTTTTCGGAAAAATTAGGAAAATACTGGGGTTTCTAGTTGGAAAAATCATGTTTTCTAGTTGGATTGGGTCTAGTACAAAGTGAAAACACTTATCTCAAGAGTTGTAACCTCTTAGAAGTATCTTATGATAGATGGTTTTTACAACTACAACTTTTGAATATTAAACCCAGTGTTCCCCTAATTTTTCCGGAAAACTCTGGATTTCTAGTTGGATTGGGTCTAGTACAAAGTGAAAACACTTATCTCAAGAGTTGCAACCTCTTAGAAGTATCTTATGATAGATGGTTTTTACAACTACAACTTTTGAATATTAAACCCAGTGTTCCCCTAATTTTTCCGGAAAACTCATGTTTTCTAGTTGGATTGGGTCCAGTCTAGTACAAAGTGAAAACACTTATCTCAAGAATTGTAACCTCTTAGAAGTATCTTAGGACAGAGGGTTTTTACTTTAATTTTTGCCTCTATAACTTTTGAATATTAAACCCAGTGTTCCCCTAGTTTTTCCGGAAACACCTATCTCAAGAGTTGTTACCTCTTAGAAGTATCTTAGGATAGAGGATTATTACTTCAATTTTTGCCTCTACAACTTTTGAATATTAAACCCAGTGTTCCTCTAATTTTTCCGGAAAACTTATGTTTTCTAGTTGGATTGGGTCTAGTACAAAGTGAAGACACCTATCCCAAGAGTTGTAACCTCTTAGAAGTATCTTAGGATAGATGGTTTTTACAACTACAACTTTTGAATATTAAACCCTGTGTTCCCCTAGTTTTTCCGCGAAGCTCATTTTTTCTAGTTGGATTGGGTCTAGTACAAAGTGAAAACACATATCTCAAGAGTTGTAACCTCTTAGAAGTATCTTAGGATAGAGGATTATTACTTCAATTTTTGCCTCTACAACTTTTGAATATTAAACCCAGTGTTCCTCTAATTTTTCCGGAAAACTTATGTTTTCTAGTTGGATTGGGTCTAGTACAAAGTGAAAACACTTATCTCAAGAGTTGTAACCTCTTAGAAGTATCTTATGATAGATGGTTTTTACAACTACAACTTTTGAATATTAAACCCAGTGTTCCCCTAATTTTTCCGGAAAACTCTGGATTTCTAGTTGGATTGGGTCTAGTACAAAGTGAAAACACTTATCCCAAGAGTTGTAACCTCTTAGAAGTATCTGGGGACAGAGGGTTTTTACTTTAATTTTTGCCTCTACAACTTTTGAATATTAAACCCAGTGTTCCCCTAATTTTTCCGGAAAACTCATGTTTTCTAGTTGGATTGGGTCTAGTACAAAGTGAAAACACCTATCTCAAGAGTTGCAACCTCTTAGAAGTATCTTACGATAGATGGTTTTTACAACTATAACTTTTGAATATTAAACCCAGTGTTCCCCTAATTTTTCCGGAAAACTCATGTTTTCTAGTTGGATTGGGTCCAGTCTAGTACAAAGTGAAAACACTTATCTCAAGAATTGTAACCTCTTAGAAGTATCTTAGGACAGAGGGTTTTTACTTTAATTTTTGCCTCTATAACTTTTGAATATTAAACCCAGTGTTCCCCTAGTTTTTCCGGAAACACCTATCTCAAGAGTTGTTACCTCTTAGAAGTATCTTAGGATAGAGGATTATTACTTCAATTTTTGCCTCTATAACTTTTGAATATTAAACCCAGTGTTCCTCTAATTTTTCCGGAAAACTTATGTTTTCTAGTTGGATTGGGTCTAGTACAAAGTGAAGACACCTATCCCAAGAGTTGTAACCTCTTAGAAGTATCTTAGGATAGATGGTTTTTACAACTACAACTTTTGAATATTAAACCCTGTGTTCCCCTAGTTTTTCCGCGAAGCTCATTTTTTCTAGTTGGATTGGGTCTAGTACAAAGCGAAAACACCTATCTCAAGAGTTGTAACCTTTTAAGAAGTATCTTAGGACAGAGAGTTCTTACTTTTTAGAAAGTTTTTTAATGAAATCGATGACCGCCCCCCAAAATCATGACTTGTATTCTTTTGAATACCAAGCATCTTTTAGTAATTTTTGATATTTTAAACCTATCGGTAAGACCAATTATTCACAAAAGCAAATTTAACTTTAAAAATATTTATATTTTTTGTTGCGAAAGAAAATCTTTAAGTTAAATATAGTTTCGCCTAAATGTTGATTTTTGGTGTACTAATACACATACAGATTTTTTTACTTTGGATTTATTTTAGAATTATTTCATTCCGGTGTTGAAGTTGCTTATGGCAATACTATACAAGCTTATGTATACTATTGCGACATTTAATTAACTTTTATAGCAATAAATCTAAATTAGAGTATAAATATTTCCGTATAATAGCTAAATAAGAAATAAAAGTATTGTGAGTTTAATAAATAGAATAAAATACTGTGATAAAACTTGTAAATAAACAAAAAAAAAACCAAAAAAAAATCGATAAAATATGCTGACAACGAAAATCATCAAATCAATATTTTATTTTGATTTTCTTTGATCGCCAGATGTATGTGAAGATAACCCAAATTCCATCTCCGAAAAATGCGATAGCAACACTAATTATTGCGATCGTGACATTATTTACTCTCAGCCCAAAAAATCTTCACATTTTTACTCTCAGCCCCGAAAATACTTGCTATCACGATAGTTAAAAACTGTCATGACAGTTGAAATTTTCGGGGCTGCGAGTATAAATAATACGTACAAAAACATGTTTGTGTAGTAATTTTATGTATGTGGAAATAGCCCAATTTTCATCACAGAAAAATGAGGTGGCAATACTAATTATTAATATCATGACACTTTTGACTGTCAGACCCGAAAAATGCCACATTTTTACTCTCAGCCCCAAAAATATTTACTGTCATAGCAACTAATCATGTCACAAGCAATTTTCGGGGCTGAGAGTAAAAATTATACATTTTCATGATAATATGAAGATAGAAACATTTTTGGGGCTGGGACAAATAAATACTCGTAATATCAATTATTTGCCAACTCACGAGTTTTTTTTTAGAATTTGTGATATATTTTATGGACGATCTATCGTAACATGTCTGGCGATGGAAGAAAATTTAAAGTAATTGCAGTGAATTTTTTAGAACTTCTATGAGGTAGAGTTGCGATATAGTCCTTCAAACTCGGCAAATATTCGTTGGCTTATATCTGACGATGGAGGAAGATTTAATGTAACTTCAGTGAATTTTATAGAATTTTGCTATGGGGTATAATTGAGATATAGTCCTTAAAACTCGGCAAATATTCGTTGGCCGGACTATCGGCTTATATCTGACGACGGAGGAAGATTTAAAGTAATTTTGTATAGGGTAGAGTTGACATATAGTCCTTAAAACTCAGTAAATATTCGTTGGCCTGACTATCGGCTTGTGTCTATGGAAGAAGTGTTAAGCCAATTGTTGTGAATTTTTTAGAATTTTTCTATGGGGTAGAGTTGAGATATAGTCCTTTAAAGAAAAGTTCTAAAAAATACACTGCAATTACTTTAAATCTCCCTCCATCGTCAGATATAAGCCGATAGTCCGGTCAACGAATATTTTTCGAGTTTGAAGGACTATATCTCAACTCTACCTCATGGAAAAGTTCTAAAAAATTCACAACAATTGCCTTAAATATTCTTCCACCTCCAGATACAAGTCGATAGTCTGGCCACCGAATATTTGCTGAGTTTTAAGGACTATACCTCAACTCTACCCTATAGAAAAACTCTAAAAAATTCACTGCAATTACTTTAAATCTTCTTCAATCGCCAGACATAAGCTGATAGTCCGGCCAACGAATATTTGCTGAGTTTGATGACTATATCTCAACTCTACCTCATAGAAAAGTTCTAAAAAATTCACAACAATTGCCTTAAATATTCTTCCACTGCCAGACACAAGTCGATAGTCCGGCCAACGAGTATTTACTGAGTTTGAAGGACTATATCTCTACTCTACTCCATAGATAAATTCTAAAAAAATTCCCAAAAATTACTTACAATCTTCCTACATACATAGTTCGATCATAAAATCTTATCTCGTAAAATTTCTAAAAAATAACTAGCCCCGAAAATTTTTCTGTCGCCATAGTATCATGAAAATGTATTATTTTTACTCTCAGCACCGAAAATTGTTTGTGTGTCATGATAGTTAAGCTGTCATGACAGTAAATATTTTCGGGGCTGAGAGTAAAAATGTGGCATTTTTTCGGGGCTGGTAGTCAAACATGTCATGATATTAATAATTAGTCTCGCCACCTCATTTTTCACATACATAAAATTGGGCTTAGTTACTTCACTAGTTACTTTTCAGCCCCGAAAATTTCTACTGCCATGACAGTTTTTAACTATCGTGATAGTATGTATTTTCGGGGCTGAGAGTAAAAATGTGGAGATTTTTTGTGGCCTGAGAATAAAAAATGTCATGCTAGCAATAATTAGTGTTGCCATCGCATTTTTCGGGGATGTAATTTCGGCTAACTTCACATACATATAACGAACCTCAAATTATTTGTGTGTCGATTGATCTTGTTTTGCATTCTAATTTTGACTTTGGTCCGATTACCGATTTGGGTTCTGCTATAACTTTAAATTAATGGCCTGAAGCTTGGCCACAAACAAGTGGAGCCCAACATTTTTACACTGTAATTTATATAAGCCTACATTTATTGGTATGTTAATGGATCTTTGCATTATAGGTAATTTCGATTTTGGTCCGATTTTTGATTTGGATTGACGTGGCCAAGTTTGTCGTGATACCAACACCAGTTGTGTGGAAATTGGTATCTTGGCGTTTGTTGGTTGCGTTTGCGAATGAAACTTCCCTGTGTTGATGGAGATTGCGATTTATAAGGGGGAGGTGATTCTCTCCAGGACGATTGTGAACGCGAAGGGTGTCGCTGTGCGTGTGAAATATTTTCTTGCCTAATTAACCTATCGGTAATTTGTTCATGCATATTCTCGAGATGAATATTGCTTGTATTTGGCACATGTATCTTTGAGTTATTAGTGTCGTGATTAATCGAACTGAAATTGTGAGTTCGAATGCCAACTAAATCGTATAATTTGTCGGCAATACAAGCGAGATCCTCTTCAGGTTTTTCCTGTTGCGGGATCAACGCTGTTTGTATGTAATCAGGGAGCTGCCTGATACATAGTTTTATAATAACATTGGCCGAATATTTTTGCCGGCCGCCGATTTAATTCGGAGTAACATGTCCGATGATTTTTGATCGCCCTTGTCTATTGTGCCGAGTATTATTTCTAATTTACGCTCCTCGGAAATGGAGTAGCGATCAATTAATTCTCGTTTAATTCACTGGTATCTACCTTGGTTTGGAGGAACTTCTAATATGTAATTGATCTTCTCCGCCTGTGTTGCCGAGAGAAATAGCACAGTATGCGCAAACTTCTGTTTGTCGCTAATGATTTTGTTCGCGTCGACCATTATTTCGGCAGTCAAGAACCAACACGTTGGACTCGTTTCCCAAAAGGCCTGTGTAATATTTTGACCTTGTTATCTCAGATTGGACTTTTACTTGTTGCCGCCGATTATTTTCATCATGGTTTAAGCTCAAAATGAAATGTGCTTGCTTTTATGTCACGCAATTGAGGTTTTGATACGCAAAAAGAAATACTCTCGAATTTTTAGAAATAGTGTCGAAATGGACTCGTATTTCTAAAAAAAAAACGACCAGGGAAAATTTTGACGATTTCCGAAAATAGTGCGCTTACCACGGATGGAGGCTTGGCCCACTATTTCGCAAAGCTCGTTTTATTATAATTTAAACTTTATTCAAAATAAAACACCATGCACTTTGTTTTAATATACAAATTTGTTTTCACTTTAAATTAATGAAAAAATCACTCACCTGTACGGTAAAAACCGTCGTCGTGGGTTACCAGTTACCGACGGGTTGCTTTTAGTATATTTAAATATAAATAAGAAAATAAAAATAAAATTTTAATTTTAAAAATTGACAAAAAAATACCAAAGTTTTGTATAACTTTTATACAAAATTTTAATGCAATCTGGATGCAATAAAAGTTGGATTGGTTCAGTGTTTTCGCTTTTTTGTAAACAATTACATCACCACTAGTATTATAATAGTACAGGTCCCAAAAATCCATCCACAATTGCTGGTGGACACAAAAACCTACAAAATGAGGGACCTTTTCACTGAGGAGGGAGTGATGTAGCGGCGTCAACTACAAGAAACACCGCACAATATACATAATTACTAACGGACAATTCTCCGTATAAATAATCATATTCCAAAAGAATACGCAACAACAGTCTTGTTACAAGACATTATCACAAATGATTGTGATAACAAAGTCACAATGTATTAATAACATAATTAACGACCCATGCAATGTCCTATTGAGGAGCAGAAACTATACCTATGGACCTGAAACTCGAGATCAGGAATGATCTGAACAACATGGATATAATCGGAATAATCAAATTATCAAGGCATCGATGGGTCGTTCTACGTTCCCGAAATCGTAACATACAACAGGCCCTGGAGTAGACCGAAATAGGATGGAGTTATTTATTAGTTTTGTTTTTAAGTTTTGCCGTCTTAAGGTCGTGGGCGGGATGTTGTTTCGTTTAGATGCTGCACTAATCGATAGAATCTTTTCTTTGATATACTTAATGGCCGCTTCTAGATCGGATTCTAGCCAAGCAGCTCGCCTAGAGTTTTTTGATATGTGTCATAGGCATTTCTACAGAGTGTCCCTAGAGTAGCTGACACGATTGGTACCGTGAGATTCTTTGATCAAAACGAAGGTGAGGTTACTTCTATCACTTCGCACGTTAAATCAAGTTATAGATTTAAAGAGGAGCCCTGCATCACAGCACCTTGTATACACTAATTTCATTAAAAGCTGATAACTTCCTTTTTTAAATAAGTTAAAATAATTATGAGTATTTAGTTAAAAAGTTGAAAATACTTTTTAAGCAACATTTTTAGAATTCTATTTTTATTTTATGGAAACATAGTTCAGAATCGTAGCTTTAAATTTTTCTGGAAGAAGTTCCATTGATAAATTTGCGATGTATGTGGTTTATACATGATGGGGCTCTACCATATTTTACAATAAGTGTACGTTTGCACTTAAATACTTTGCTTTGAAGGTAGTGGTTTGGCCGCGGAAAACCTAAACAGTGGCCACCAATCTGGGGCCATTTAAAAACTTAAGTTTCTTCATCTATTCCAGATAAAGAAACTTTAATTACTAGAATATGTGAAGTTTGGAGGGTTGTAGCCCTTTGGCTAGCGCCCTTTACAGTTTTATTATATTTTTCTTATTTCGCATCCGTCTTACTGGGTTTGACTCATCCAACATACGACATTTCTCAACATTTTGGTGTAGATTCACTGACGAAATCCATCTTCAGATCTCTCGCATTAACTATTCCACGTAGGACTTTGCTTTGGAATGACTGGATGTTTTTGACGTTGGTTTACTTTGTACAGGCCCAGAGCTGAATACTGTAAGTTCACACAAGTTTTAGAATTTGCCGGTAAAGCAGCAATTAGCTCAGAATTCCTTCGTCTCTCCATTTTAGTTTCGCGCCTAGAGTCTTGCCTAGATATTTTGCCGTGTTTGCATAGGGTATTTGCTGAGAGTTTAGTCCTGCTAGTATCGAGTTTTTTGTTGGTAAAGTTTACGTGAACAGATTTTGTTTCATTAAGTTGGTAGTTCTTTGCAATTTGCTTGTGTATTCATTATTCTGTTAGCAATTGCTATGATGACCATACCATCTATGCAAACGTTGCTATGCTAGTCACCTCTATCGTTGGCAGCTCCGAGGTATATAGAACATATAAATTTGGTCCCAGAACGCTACTTTGTGGTACTCGTGATACTAGTTCTGTAAGATTTTTGGAAAGGTTACGATTAGCACTTTCAAACTTCTAAACCAATTAACAAGCTAATGGGATACACGTGGTCAAACAAATACTTTAATACCCTGCGCCATACTAAGAATTTAGGATTTTTTTAAGAAATTGAACATCTCGGGAATTAATATGTCTATCACTTAGTTCTGTATGATTTTCTGAAAGGTTACGATTAGCACTTTCAAACTTCTAAACCAATTAACAAGCTAATGGGATACACGTGGTCAAACAAATACTTTAATACCCTGCGCCATACTAAGAATTTAGGATTTTTTTAAGAAATTGAACATCTCGGGAATTAATATGTCTATCACTTAGTTCTGTATGATTTTCTGAAAGGTTACGATTAGCACTTTCAAACTTCTAAACCATTTAGAAAGCTAATGGGATTCATGTGGTCAAATAAATACTTTAATAACCTGCGCATACTAAGAATTTAGGATTTTCTTAAGAAATTGAACATCTCGAGAATTAATATGTCTATCACTTAGTTCTGTATGATTTTCTGAAAGGTTACGATTAGCACTTTCAAACTTCTAAACCAATTAACAAGCTAATGGGATACACGTGGTCAAATAAATACTTTAATAACCTGCGCATACTAAGAATTTAGGATTTTCTTAAGAAATTGAACATCTCGAGAATTAATATGTCTATCACTTAGTTCTGTATGATTTTCTGAAAGGTTACGATTAGCACTTTCAAACTTCTAAACCAATTAACAAGCTAATGGGATACACGTGGTCAAACAAATACTTTAATACCCTGCGCCATACTAAGAATTTAGGATTTTTTTAAGAAATTGAACATCTCGGGAATTAATATGTCTATCACTTAGTTCTGTATGATTTTCTGAAAGGTTACGATTAGCACTTTCAAACTTCTAAACCATTTAACAAGCTAATGGGATACACGTGGTCAAACAAATACTTTAATAACCTGCGCATACTAAGAATTTAGGATTTTCTTAAGAAATTGAACATCTCGAGAATTAATATGTCTATCACTTAGTTCTGTATGATTTTCTGAAAGGTTACGATTAGCACTTTCAAACTTCTAAACCATTTAGAAAGCTAATGGGATTCACGTGGTCAAATAAATACTTTAATGGCCTGCGCTATACTAAGAATTTAGGATTTTCTTAAGAAATTGAATATCTCGAGAATTAATATGTCTATCACTTAGTTCTGTATGATTTTCTGAAAGGTTACGATTAGCACTTTCAAACTTCTAAACCATTTAGAAAGCTAATGGGATTCACGTGGTCAAACAAATACTTTAATGGCCTGCGCTATACTAAGAATTTAGGATTTTCTTAAGAAATTGAATATCTCGAGAATTATTATGTTTATCACTTAGTTCTGTATGATTTTTCGAAAGATTACGATTAGCACTTTCAAACTTCTAAACCATTTAGAAAGCTAATGGGATTTACGTGGTCAAATAAATACTTTAATACCCTGCGCTATACTAAGAATTTAGGATTTTCTTAAGAAATTGAACATCTCGAGAATTAATATGTCTATCACTTAGTTCTGTATGATTTTCTGAAAGGTTACGATTAGCACTTTCAAACTTCTAAACCATTTAGAAAGCTAATGGGATTCACGTGGTCAAATAAATACTTTAATGGCCTGCGCTATACTAAGAATTTAGGATTTTCTTAAGAAATTGAATCAAAATAAATGTTGGTATAGGATTGGGTCTCTCTCTCTCCCCGCCATGCGGGGTCAAAAAATGAAGAGTAGTAGTAACTGAAGAGTAGTAGTAATGAAGAGTAGTAGTAATTTACAGCCCCTAAAATAGAAGAAATCCCGGCTAGTTGTAGAGAAAAAATTGCCAGGTCTACAGAGGCACCTGGGTGAGCGATTCTAGCTGACAGAGGGGGATAGACTGTTCAACCAGTGCCGGCTTCATTTTCTACTATACTGCTGGCTAATAAAAGGGTAAGAGAGGGGGGAGTATTCAGAAACTTATGTTATTTATTCGGGGAAATGTTATATCGGGGGCCCCTAGTATTAGAGGAACTAATCAATTCCCGCTATTTCGGTCCGCTTATTCCATTGCTGAGCAATATCAATTTATGTTTAAAATCCACGTCCTATTAGCTAGCAATGTTTTTAGTTTCCACTATTATAACCACAAATTCAAAACCAATAAAAACACTAGTAGTACGGCCTCTGTCATCAAATCTAATCAAATTCACAACTCATTGACATCTCCTCTCTGGCTTTATATTTTTGGCATATAAAATATGATTCGGTCAAACATGGCCGATCATTCCAATACGTCCCAGGTGCTTGAATCTCGATGCAATTTTCATTGTTGTCAGCATGGTCCGGTTGTAAAGTTTTTCAATGTGTATAGAAAAAAGTGCAGAAGCGACCAGCTTGGAACCAATTTTTCTGTTCTGAATGAAAATCGCAACTGCTTAATTCCGCAGCTCTTACATTTTTAGAGGTTACTCTTGATCCCCAGTAGTTATTTTTTGCATTAAAATCACCTCCGATTATGCAACTTGATCCAAGTGATTTTAATAGTGTGCAATGGACTTCCTTAATTAGAATATATCTTTGGGGGGGGGGGGGGGGGGCGGTCAATATATCGGCGAAGAACTATATTCTTTTTTGTTATTTATAAATACTTTTAAGGTGACTACTTGCATAAACCCCTCTTCAATTTTAAGATCTATAAAGCGTTCGATATTTTCTGTTATAACCACAGACGAACCTCTTCTTGCCCTTTCTCAGTATCTTTTGGAACACTGTTGCATCTTCGGTAGTGTCCTTCGAAATAACTGGTTTTGTCATTACCACTTGCGAGTCTAGTTTTGGTTCCTCCGTTTTACTAGCATGAGATTCCTCTCGATATTATAGAAATCTTCCACTTTTGTTTGTTGTAAAAAGTGAGCATAAATAGGCATAAAGCCTCCTTTGTTCAGTTCGATTTTTTCTTGCTTAATAATGTTTACATAATTTTTAATTTGATGGCTTTTTCCTCTTTTGGCCAAGTGGGATGAAGACCTCTAGCCATAACTATGATCAGACGATCATTATTATCCTCATAGGTAAACTATTAAATTCCCTCAGAATTAAGCTTTGTAGGCAAAGCTCTATAGGTTTCAGAGTCTACAACATTAATTTTCCAGACGCCATTGTTTCTACTTCATAATCTATTGAATAGTGCAGAAATTTGATATCCCGACGACATTCATTGGTGGAGATGATTTCTCTTTTGGTTTAGCTGGTTGTTCTAGAGCTAGTTGTTTCTTGATGATTAACTGGTTTCTAGAAACCTCTTCTGAAGTTGATGGTAAAGTTTCTGTCATTTCTAATGAGCGTTGAGCTTTCCTTTTCTTACTTGGTCTTGACTAATGTCATTATGGATTGCAGGGTAAGGTGTCGTCCCATGTGTTTCAACTGTTTCATTGAGTTCTTCATTCTCTTTCTTTAAAATTGTAAATTTTTCTTTCAATTTAGTAAATTCCTTTATTTCTCGTGCGTTTTCCTTCTCGTACTGAAAGATATTTCCGGTTGCAGATCTTGGTGATCTGGATAGTTTGGAGCTTTCTCCAAATGGGCTAAACAATAATTGGCCCAACCCAGAATCCGTTGGACCAGCCTCCTAAGAGTGTGGATTTGGCAGCATCTCTGCTGCTGTATCACTTGGTGTATTACATTCCATATTTGTTGTACTCATTGCTTGTTTTTGCCAAGTTATACTGCTTCCATCTGGTTACACTTTGCTACTATCGAAGCAGTACCCGTCCCTCTACAATATGGACGCGGATACCTAGGTGTTCAAAGAGACATCCGAAGTTCTCTGGGTACACTAGGCTGAGGGATATTGTTTTCTTGGTAACCAATCTAAGTTGGCCTCTCAGGCTATCGCATCACTATATATCGCCTTTTATTTTTGAACTAATCAGATGCTTGCATGTTGCTTTTGGTCAAAAATAATGGAAAAAATATATTGTAGTTCAATAGAACTGACTTGCTTTGTCAGGGATACTTTTCTATTAGTGGGTTAACTTTCTGTAGTACATTGTTTTCCCGCTGGCGTCAATTAAACATCATCAAAATTTTTTGAGAAATGAAAAGACTTCACAGAACCATTGTGTTTATTTGACAGAAGATAATACAACTTATAAAAATGATTTTATTGGAAAGATATTAAAAAAGAAAGTTAAACAACTCTTGGTTGGCCAAGAACTCTTGGTTTTTTTAAATTGATTTTTTGGTGGGTGCCCATGCGATTTCACTAAAATACACTAAAAATGGAATTACCTTTTCACTTGGAAATGAGCTCCCCTATCACTCTGCTTCGTTTGATCGTCCACTTCTGGGCCACCCTGTCTATTAATTTCGTTCACGCCTTTTGTTAGTAAACTCGCCCTGAGGGAATTAGAACTACATAGTAAATATTTTTAGAACTTTCAGTCCCATAAGCGTTTCTTTAATTTCAGTAGCTCGGGCAAGATTAAATTATAAAGTTTTGTAGTGTTTAGGAAGCCGACAAGTATTAATTTAGAATTTAATTTCAAGTGCTGATTTAATGAACCAATTGTCGAATACCAATCTGAACGTTAATCATTAAACCTATTAAACCTTTATCAATTCTTCTAGTAGATTAGAATTGGATTGTCTTGTGCCGTACGATCGCTACTACAATCAATCAATTTTTATACTTTACATAATGTAAAAATAACCTTATGTAATATACATTTAATTTACTTGTAAAACTGCGTAAGGTTTCTCGTGTCATTTACACGCCCAATTGCATCAAATAATCCGAATTTACCCTATCAACACATCTTTACAACCAGATGTTTATTACCGACATTTCTGCCTGGCTCTTGAATTTAATCTGTTTTCTACATTTCTTGGCAATTAATATTGATAAGCGAATCGTCGTTATCGACATTTTAGCTGATATAAATATTATGATAGAATGTGCTATCCACGATTTCGGACATTACTGACATTTTTGACTGAAGAGTCAAATTTGAAAAAATATCTTGAGCACAATTTCGGCCATTATATTTCTAAATATGATGAGAAACATGTTCTACCGAAATAATCAGGCGTTTCGTCTCGACTGTTATTTCTGAAATTCTTAAAGTCTGAAATTTCTGCTTTTCAACTGTGCAGGAAGACTTTGTCCGCTTATTCCTTTGCTGAGCATTTGTGTGAAGTTTGTCCTAAATTGTCCTAAAGCAACAACAAATTTTAGGACAAATTAATATAAATACACTAGTAGGACTGTCACTGTATTCAAATCTAATCAAAATTACAATTCATTTCATTTCTGGCTTTATATTTTTGGCATATAAAATATGATTCGGTCAAACACGGCCGATCATTCCAATACGTCCCAGGTGCTTGAATCTCTATGCAATTTTCGTTGTTGTCAGCATTGTCCGGTTGTAAAGTTTTCCAATTTGTATAGAGTATCGGTTCACCGTTCGTCTCCCAATAGTAGTTACCCTCGTTACCTAAATCCGTACCGCTAGTCCACACCGAGCCGGATGTAAAATTTAGTTCATTGTGAGCCTTTTGTAAAATTTCACTGACCACAATGTTTTCCATATTGGTGTTCACATCAATTAGGTACGAGTTATAAAAAGTGCAGAAGCGACCAGCTTGGAACCAATTTTTCTGTATTATGAATAAAAATTATTAAAATATTTTTAGTGTGCCCTAGATATTTAGGCTTACCTTTAACGGATAGCTCATGTAATACACATTGCCCTGAATAGTAAAAGTATCTTCACAAAGGCTTACACCAATAAGTAAAGTAGTTAAAAATAGGAGTTTAAACATTTTTTCAAAAACTATAAACAGCCATACAGCGATAGCAACTGATACGATATGGTGAAAGTTTTCAATATGCGTTCTCTCATACCATACGTTTTTTTTTCAATTCAAAATTCCTGATAACAGAAATGTCTTTGTGGCCGTTCGAGTAATTTGTTGTACATTATATTGAGAAAGGGGATTTACATGTGGTGTTTGCCCGTTGGCAATAAAGTTTATTATCGAGTTTATAACAGCTATAATTGTGAGTAAAGTACCTTTGTTTTCGCTTAGTTTAATTAAAGAGACGATAACGAAGTTCGATTTACTTTATTTTCTTTGCGTAAAGGTGCGAAAGATTAAATTTTAATTTGGTTAAGTATATGAGGGTGGTCCGATATTCAGCCCGAAAAAACGCAATGGCAACACTAAACTATCACTATCACGAAAGTTTACTATTCCAGCCCGATTCCTATTGCATGGTAGCGTAGTCGGACCTATTCTCATCCATTATATGAAGCTAGCCCGATATTCAGGAAAAATTCGATAACTATCTCAGTCCGAAAAAAAAATTACTATCGCGACATTAAAAGGTGTCATGATAACCTGTCATGAACAAATGCCCAAAATTTTAAAAATTACTTTTATGTATTTTGAAGTATGTATTGGGCATTCCTATATCAAGTGAAAAAGACGAGACAAAGAAACTTAATAAGCACTACGTGATTAACCTCCATGAAACTAGCGTGAATCGAGATTTTAATTGTTGGTTTATGGATATAGTCGTTTGAAGTTTTCACTACCAGCTGAGAGGTTTTCAGAAAAATTATGGTTTGTTTGTCTGACAAGCTATATTCAACCGACAATATTTCGTGATAATTTCATGTAATATTTTTCTAGAAATATCCCAGTTTTGTAGACGAAATTTCAACGAATGTCTGCTTCCAGTGGGCTTGCTTCCGTGGTCATATCGCTGGCTCTATCAATTTGCACGGCTTTCATCGCAAAACATATGAATATCACAATAAATTCTTTTACTATCTTCTTCCTGCCATCTTCTTCCATTGTCAGCTTTGAGGTAAACATGATCGACAAGATCAACTCTCTTCGGCAGAATACATCTTTCTAGAGGACAGGTTACCCATTAGTTGTTTACTGGTTACTGAATTTTTGCGATATCTGAACAGATCCCCTAACTGGCATTTAGTTTATGATTTTTAGGTGGAATTATTTCCTGTTTAAATGGAGTATTCGGCAGGCTCAGTTGTTTAATTAGGATCCCGGACTGAATTACTTATATTTATTCTCGTAAGGTATAATCTTATGCTCATTTTATTACATCGCCTGAAAAGTTCTCGGTTTGACACATAGATGGTGCCACAAATTCAAACATGTGTTGATTAGTGTGTTGATTAAACACTGTTTTTGATGGGAAAAATACCGTTCAAGCAAAGCAGAAGCTTGGTAAGTGTTATCTGGCCTCTGCACCAGGAAAATCAACCATCATTGACTGGTATGCTGGGTTTAAACGTGGTCGTACTACCACCGATGATGCACGACGCTCTGGATGCCCAAATGAAGCTATGACTCCAGAAAACATAAAACAAATCCACGAAATTGTTTTGAACGGCCGTAAAGTGAAGTTACGTGAGACAGCCAATGGAGCGTATTGGTCATATTTTGCACGAACATTTGTCCATGAGAAAGATGTGTTCGAAATGGGTATCGCGTTTGTTCAAAAACATGAATCAAAAACAGCAACGCATGTGGTATGTGACAATGGATGAAACATGGATCCACCACTATACACCAGAGTGAAATCGGTATCCAGGTGCGTGGCGAGAGGCCACTGAATCTCGTCTGAAGCGACCAAAGGCACTAGAGTCGGCGGGAAAGGTTATGGCGTCTGTATTTTGTGGTATCGTACATGGTATAATATTCGTTGACTACCTGGAGAAAGGAAAACATATCAATAGCGAATATTATATCGGGTTATTGGTGCGTTGAAGAAGAAAAAATAGCTTTTTCACTAAGACAATGCACCAAGTCAAGTATTCGCCAGATTTGGCCCCAGCCTTCGCGTGTTCGAAATGTTAGAGAGACGTTGGACTGATTGTATCACTCTGGTAGGAAATTATGTTTATGAACTATTATGAACTTTTCAGGTGATGTGTTACGAATTATTGGTTGCTGGTTGCTTTTCGTTTGATGTAAGCGATTCAATCATATATTAGTTGAACCTAATTGTGGTGTCCCAGACTTTGTTGCCCATTCGGAAATGCACCTCTTTAATCGTTTCGTATTTGCAAATGATGATAATTTTATTAAGAGTCATGAATAAAATTAAAATTTATTTATTCATAAAACATGTCTATAGTTCTGTAAATAAGCTGTAAATCATGCGTTTGGTCGGAAGGTCAATGGTGGTGTGGTAAGCCTCCGTCCGTAGCCGAACAATGCTTCGGTTTTGCTTCTTGGGATTTAGATATAAATCGAGAATTCCGAATTTTCTCAAGTTCTTGTAAATTTCGTCTCAACTTACCCTAGATTTGCTCTATTTCGGTCCAAAGATCGTCCCAATCAAGCTTCAGTATGCAATTCAGAAGTTTTTCTCACTTTTTAGGTTGAACCCACCCTTTCTTCATAAAGCGATTCTTTCCCAGAAAGTAAATCGTTCATATTGAGGTTGGGGCGTAGTATAGCTGCAACTAATGGAAAATCTTCTTCTTGATCCACCACAGTTTCTTTCACGAACTGTGAAGAATGAGGTTCCGTAAGTAATGGTGTCAGCCAGCGTAGAATGTTGATAAGATTTTGTTGAAGATTTGAATCAGTGAGCATGTTGTGATTCAAAGACTAGTCGTAACTCGATTTTGCTGAGCCGTCGAATATAACCCTTAGCTTGGTAATGTTATACTTGACGTTTTCATCACCGCTCCTAGTATGGAGTGCAGTGGCTTTGCTGTTACGATAAAATGGTCTTGCATTGTTTATCTTCTGGAGTTTGTTCTGGTAAGATGTTGGTTTATTCCAATTGCCAAAATTTTGACCTAGAGTTGCATTTACAATCTTAACCAAATATTGTATGCTTTGTGATTGCTTTTTTCGCCGAAATAATGCGATCGCTACAAAATATATTGGATGAGTGCATCAGCGCCAATTAAAATATAAATTTGGCTAGGTTGGTTCAATTGAGAATCAGCTAGCTCAAAACTCTGGATGTTGGTCCAATTTTTAATCTCGCCTTTATTTGTCTGCACATTATATGTGACTTTAGTGATAATTATAGCAGAACATGAAATGGATACTTTGTGCACTATATTGGAAGACAAGTTGTAACTGTAACAGTTATAAAAGTATCTTGAGGGCCTGAATTCAAACTGATAGAGTTAGAATACTGATTTTTCGAATATTGGTTGATTTTGTTTGACAGGTGAGAATAAAAGTTAGGCCTTATCAAATATTAAAAAGAAGTGCGTAAGTGCCGTGAATTGGTTTGTCGTCGATTGCAGTATTGGCAGAAATAGTTTTATGTTGAGTGGAGCACTTGTGGTAATTCTTCTTCTTGTTTAACTTAACTTAACTTAACTTAACTTAACTTAACTTAACTTAACTTAACTTAACTTAACTTAACTTAACTTAACCTTACTTAACTTAACTTAACTTAACTTAACTTAACTTAACTTAACTTAACTTAACTTAACTTAACTTAACATAACTTAACATAACTTAACATTACTTAACATAACTCACATCACATCACATCACATCACATCACATCACATCACATCACATCACATCACATCACATCACATCACATCACAACACAACACAACACAACACAACACAACTGACTTGACACTTGACTTGACTTGACTTGACTTGACTTGACTTGACTTGACTTGACTTGACTTGACTTGACTTGACTTGACTTGACTTGACTTGACTTGACTTGACTTGACTTGACTTGACTTGACTTGACTTGACTTGACTTGACTTGACTTGACTTGACTTGACTTGACTTGACTTGACTTGACTTGACTTGACTTGACTTGACTTGACTTGACTTGACTTGACTTGACTTGACTTGACTTGACTTGACTTGACTTGACTTGACTTGACTTGACTTGACTTGACTTGACTTGACTTGACTTGACTTGACTTGACTTGACTTGACTTGACTTGACTTGACTTGACTTGACTTGACTTGACTTGACTTGACTTGACTTGACTTGACTTGACTTGACTTGACTTGACTTGACTTGACTTGACTTGACTTGACTTGACTTGACTTGACTTGACTTGACTTGACTTGACTTGACTTGACTTGACTTGACTTGACTTGACTTGACTTGACTTGACTTGACTTGACTTGACTTGACTTGACTTGACTTGACTTGACTTGACTTGACTTGACTTGACTTGACTTGACTTGACTTGACTTGACTTGACTTGACTTGACTTGACTTGACTTGACTTGACTTGACTTGACTTGACTTGACTTGACTTGACTTGACTTGACTTGACTTGACTTGACTTGACTTGACTTGACTTGACTTGACTTGACTTAACTTAACTTAACTTAACTTAACTTAACTTAACTTAACTTAACTTAACTTAACTTGACTTGACTTACGTAACGTAACGTAACGTAACGTAACGTAACGTAACGTAACGTAACGTAACGTAACGTAACTTAACTTAACTTAACTTAACTTAACTTAACTTAACTTAACTTAACTTAACTTAACTTAACTTAACTTAACTTAACTTAACTTAACTTAACTTAACTTAACTTAACTTAACTTAACTTAACTTAACTTAACTTAACTTAACTTAACTTAACTTAACTTAACTTAACTTAACTTAACTTAACTTAACTTAACTTAACTTAACTTAACTTAACTTAACTTAACTTAACTTAACTTAACTTAACTTAACTTAACTTAACTTAACTTAACTTAACTTAACTTAACTTAACTTAACTTAACTTAACTTAACTTAACTTAACTTAACTTAACTTAACTTAACTTAACTTAACTATGTCATCCAACATTCAAAATTACCATGGAAAAGTTCGATTTTAAGGCGGTCAAATTTGTTCTATTCTAATCGTTAGTTTACGACGCTAAATGAATTAAAATTCGCCTAGAAGTTTCTTCTTATCTGTCTGCCACGGTGTAATGACAGCCTGTGGGATTGGCTGCCGTTAGCAAACAAAAAAGGAGAAAAAAAAAAGTTAATAATAAACATATAAAGATAAACTGAACGATAAAAGAAGAGAAAAATTGTAGATGTTCGCCAGAGCACGGCCCGGATTTCTGCCGCTAGCTCAGAGGTGGAGGTTAATTTGGCCATGGGGGTGATTGTTGTGCTCTAGCCGACTCAACACAACTATGGCATGTACTACAATTGACAGAAGCTCACTCGAATTCAACTCACCTTCCTCCTCTGCACTCCAGTTGGTCAATCAGCTCACTCACTCATGGTAATTAATTATGAAATATAACACTAGCTTTACGAATGAATATGTTCCTCGAAACTCTCGGAGGTAATGAGGAGGTCGTCTAAATAGACGAAAACTTTTTTGTGTAACTGGTGTGGGATTACCCGATGCATTAGTCTACATAAAGTCTGTGGTGCGGAAAGCCTGAATGGCATCACAACAAACTGATACAAAGAGCGACCAGACTTTATGTAGACTAATGAAGCGGGTATTCCCACACCAGTTACACGAAAAAGTTTTCGTCTATTTAGACGACCTCCTCATTACCTCCGAGAGTTTCGAGGAACATATTCAATTGCTTAAACAAGTGCCCTTCCTACTTAGTTCCGCAGGCCTAACCGTGAATCTTGCTAAGAGCCATTTTCTACTGAGAGAAATTCACTACCTACCGAGAAATTGGCTATGTAAGAAAAAGTAAAGGCCATATACTCTCCGGTGCCGAATACCGTCAAAAAGTTACGTAGGTTTTTGGGTATATCAGGGTGGTACCGTTCACTTCAATTACCGAACTATTAAAAAAGAACCGCACTTTCGAATGGACAGCAGACTGCCAGAAAGCCTTCGTGCAATTAAAACTAGCATTATCACGAGCACCAGTATTGTGTATCCCGATTTTTCCCGACCTTTCAGCATACAATGCGACGCTTGTAGTACTGCGGTGGGCGGAGTGTTGTTGCAAATCGATGATGATGGTGGCGAGCGTCCCATCGCGTATATGTCCCAGAAGCGTAACGCCGCACAGCGGAACTATTCGGTCACCGAATTGGAGTGTCTTGCTGCTAGGTTGTGCGTAAAGAAGTGTAGGTCGTATATCGAGCGGTACTCGTTTACCATCATCACTGACCATGTGAGTCTCAAATGGCTGATGGGGCAGACTGATTTATGTGGTCGACTCGCCCGATGGGCACTGAAATTGCAAGGCTTCACCTTTAAAATTATGCATCGGAAAGGATCACAGAATGTGGTCCCAGATGCGCTATCACGAGCATTTGTGGAAGAAGTAAGTGATGAACCATTGCACTTAGATCTAGATTCTTCTGCTTTCCATACGAACGAGTACGCCTGTTTCGCTTCGAAGGTGCAAACTAATCCTCCCGCGTACGTGAATCTTCGGGTGGTCAATGACAAAGTGTTTATCAACCCCTCTAATCGTAGTGATGATCTCAGTAGTGACGTCCCATTGTGGAAACTCTACGTTCCAGCAGCAACCTTAACAGAACGACTAGTTCAATTGGCACACGGTCCCTCGTCGTCGTTTCATTTAGAAATCGCCAAAACCCTGACCCTCTTACAGAGGTACTACTATTGGCCAGCCATGGCCAACGACGTTAAAGATTACATATCAAATTGCCAAATTTGTAAGGGATCGAAGGCACCAAACTCGGTAATTCAACCTCCGATGGGCCAACAAATAATAGCTGTTAGGCCAATGCAGCATTTGTGCATGGATTTCTTGGCACCCTACCCCAGATCTACTAATGGTAATGCTTATCTGTTCATTATACTAGACCTGTACTCCAAATATATATTTTCTAAACCTATGAAGCAAGCATTAGCGTCAACAGTTGTACAGTACCTGGAAAAGGACATCTTTTCTGTATTTTCAGTACCAGAGACAGTGACATCCGATAATGGTGTTCAGTTCACCTCGCTTGTCATGAAGAACTTATTTACAAAACTTTGGAGTGACCCATATGTTTACGCCAAAGTATTCACCGCAATGCAACCCATCTGAAAGGGTCAATCGATTCATATTCGCGGCACTACACTCCTACACTAAGGAAGATTATCGAAAATGTGATCAACACCTCCACGAGATCGCATCAGCGCTAAGAAACGCTAACCGTAGCGCGACTAATTATTCACCATACTATTTGATGTTTGGACAGCATTTCATAGGTCATGGTGACGAGTATAGATTATTGCGGGAACTACATGCTATTACCAATAGAGATCTCGTTACGTTAAGCAAACCCGACCGCCTTAGTCTAGCGCAACGAAAGGTGCTGGTGCATTTAGAAGCGGCATACCAGAAACATGTTCATACCTACAATTTGCGTAGTCGACGAAGAGAGTTGCAAATAGGTCAGACCGTTTTCGTTCGCAATTTTATGTTGAGCGATACGGTAAAACGTCAATCCGCAAATTAGCTCCAAAACTTTTAAAGGCCGTTACTTTACGGTAAATTGGAAACGTTGCCTACGGACCATGTTCACCGGACGGGAAATCTATAGGAGTGTACCATAGTAAAGACATTCGCGTGTACCCTAATTATATTGATATTGTCAACCGGATGATTCCTTCTCTCCATTTGTTGCCCGGCTTATGAGATGCTCAGTGGTCGATGGGGACAACCCCACGATACTTCGTATGCAAGTTGGTAGTATAAGTATAACTCACGGCGATTTATTAATATAATAGTGACATGCAATTTGGGGTATACAAAAAGAAATCGTACGATAAGTTTTACTGCCTTAGCGGATTTTTTTTTGAGGTCCCCCTTAGCCGGGGATTGTGTATCTCGAACTGGTGTAGATACACAATCCCCTTCTGAGGATCTTCTGTCAGTTGTAGTACATGCCATAGTTGTGTTGAGTCGGCTAGCGCACAACAATCACCCCCACGGCCAAATTAACCTCCACCTCTGAGCTAGCGGCGGAAATCCGGGCCGTGCTCTGGGGAACATCTATAATTTATTTTCTCTTCTTTTATCGTTCAGTTTATCTTTATATGTTTATTATTAACTTTTTTCCTCCTTTTTTGTTTGCTAACGGCAGCCAATCCCGCAGGCTGTCGTTACAAATGTGGCGCCCAAAACACTCAATTATACCCGTCTATGGCGTTGGATACAGTTCGGTTATTCGTACCTTTCCTTACGTACTTGTGTCCGCGCACTGACTAAGGCGCGCGGTTTGGTCGTCGAAACACACCTGCGAATTTACACTACCTCGATGCAGAACAGACAACAGTTTATATGCTTATCAAATTCACTACTCCAATAGCACTCTTATAATTATAACTGACTGCACCAAAATTAACTCAGCTTGAGATTGCACCCAAAAACACTCAGATACAGCTCAGATATATATGTAAAATCAACGTGTCTTCAGCTTATTGGTATTTTAATAGTTTCACTAATTAATTCACCTCACCAATTGCAAAAGTCTCTAGCACAACTTCAATATAATTCCACTCGGAACTTTCCAAAGTTCCACTCTATAAAAATTATATTTAGTTAATTTTTTTCTTAGGGCACCGCACTTGATTTGTACGATTTCTTTTTCTATACCCCAGGTATACTATACTACGAACTTGCATACGACGCAGGCGCTACAATACTTCAAATGGTATAATAGTTGTGTATACTAAGGCTCAGGCGCAGCACACCGTGGCATCAAAGTACAATAGTATACGCGATACGCGATGCGTACATGGAACAAACGTTACAACGATCCTGACGCATTTTTGTGTTTGTGACAAGAAGACGGTAGTTAAGATGACATCAATCTAGCATCGGGCACTCACGCTGTCCTATTGCTCCGTTCCTTTAAATATTTAGTTTTAACTTACGTAAAATGTTTCAATGATTCTCGTGAAATGAAATTTTGATGTGCTTGCCTTCTTTCAGTGGCAATTCGTTTGGTTGATCTGATTGTCAATTTGTTGAAATATAATGTGCCGCCAAAGTTAAACAAATAAAAATTTTGAGTACTACTACGAGTACTAAACATTTCACGTTGGTATAGTGAACTCCTCCGAAGTAGCCCCTTCACCATTTATCAAAAATTCATTATTTGAGGTTCTTGTTAGAACTTCGTTTATTATGATTGAATCAATGTTTTGTTTATTGTAAATTTTTATAACTGACAATTATAGTTTCATACGATTTGCGTCTGATTGACACATAAAGCTCAACAGCGTTTCACATGGCCGATCATTCAAAACCGGCCCGGGCAATTGAATTCCAACACAATGTTCATCATTGTGCGCATTATCAGGTTGATCATTTGCCCAATTCGTGTAGAGCATCGGATACCCAGTCGTTTCCCAATAGAAGCAGCCTTCGCTTCCTAGATCTGTTCCACTGGTCCACACTGATGCTAATGAAATGTTATATTTAGTTGTTGTTGACAGTAGGATTTCATTTGCGATTTTAGTGTCGTCACCGGTATTTATAGCAAGTAAGTACATTCCATGGTGTGTACAATATCGACCAGCCTCGTACCAATTTTTCTAAATTAAAAAAATGTGAAAATGCCTGTTATAAATTTCCTATGTAACTATCAAATACTCACCAATAACGGATAACTTATAAAGTAATAGGTGCCTCTAGATTCGTAAAAATCACCACATAAACTCAGTTTTATAAGCACCGCACTTAGTACAATTAGCTTATACATTTTGTGTGTTATCTTATCAACTTGAATAAAAATACTGTTTAATTTCGCACTGATGTGCTTATTTATATAAGGTAAGCGAGTTGGTGCGCAGCAAAGTAAAAAAATATATTTTATTTTAATCTTTATTGTTGTACGACTAATTTACAAATGATTTTACAATTAATTTTTACTTATCAACTAGAGCATTTTCTTTTCTATTTCTCTTATATACAAAAAGTGTTAGATACGTTTCCGATTACGGCTAACATGCTGATTACGTTCGCCAAGTGCGTTGATACTGTTGTTAACTCCTCCCTCCTTTAAGATCCACGTCCCGTGGGTCATAGGTTTGGTCTGATAGGTTGAAATTGAATCCCTGGTTGACTGCTGGGGATTTCGTCTGGTCGGATTTGCATCATCCGTCTGCGGCGTTTGGCCCTCACTTTGTTGATAAACATCGCGAGGATTAAACCGCAAATGACAAAGATAATACCAGCATCGATTATCGCTGCTTCCTCGTTCTCATCAAATATTTCTTGTAGCTGTTCAATGTTTTCCAGATATAGACTGTGCAGGTACCTCGGATCAATTCTGATGCCGTTCTCTGTAATGTTTGCCCGTAATACTGATGGCAGGATCTGAAATGTTCTTTCTTCTTTGTTAGTAAATGTAGAATTTTTAATTTTAATTGTTTCGTTGTTGTATTGCAATAGAAAACTTCCTTCCAAATATTTACTGGTGTTGTTGTAAGAAATATTTCCGTTGAAGTTGCTTAAAAATATCGTGTTTCCGTCCAACCTTTCGATGATTTGATTTTTGTCGAACTGGAATTCGCATCTAGCATCGGCATCCTTTATGAGTTGGTTAACGCAATGATCTTCCTGTAGCTCTTTCAAGCAATTTGATTCGCAAATGGCTGTGTCGCGGAATAGTTTGCATTTCTGAACAATTCCAAATATCTGATTCTGATTGAGTGGAATTTCGTTGACTTCCAAGTGTATTTGCTTGCTTTTGTCTATCGTTGATCTTATGATGATAATGTACAGAATTTTGGAGTTTTTGATCATCGTCATCGATTCTGCATACTCAATTGCTTCAATTTCGTTGGCATATGGAAGTGTTTATACTTCCGTTACTAGACGATTAATTTCCATTTTGTCCAATAAATTAGTATTGATGATGTCTTTGCCAATTTGTGCTGCTCTCACTATTTCTTTTAATTCCTCTTTGACAATGAGGAGTAGCTTCTGCTGATCTTGTATTGTTGATCATTTGGTTTTGGCTTTTGACAACCTGATCCCCATCTGTGATGTCTGGTAATCCTGCGATCCATTTCCATGCGCTCCCGATCCAGTTAATTGATCGTTTGGTTCTTGTGTTTTGTCCTTTAAGTTCCGAAATTAATTGCCTTATTTGGTTTAATTGATTATCCAATTGAGGTCGAAGTTTGTCGTCTTGGTGAGTTCTATTGACCGTCGTTGTGATGCGATCAATTAGGTATTCGTAGCTTTCCAGATTGATGACATGAATCAGCTTGAGACTTCCACTGATGATTTTCACCATTTCCTTGTTTCAATGTTACTAATGGACTCTTGTATTCGTAGATGCTCATTGATATTGATTGACCCAAAAGCCAAGTGCTGGAATTTAAAGATTATTGTTTTAGGTTTTTGATTTGAGCTTTGTGAATCCGTCTTCCGGATGTCGCTGTAACTGTGACATTATTATCTTTAGCCACGATTTCCTTGCGAAACCTTGGTGTATCTTTTGATTTAATTTGCTTAATGGCGGTGTAGTTGTATCACCGAATTCCAATGCTTTAGGTTCGCTTCTATTTGAGTTTTTCCTTGTTATTTTTGTTTCCTGTGATTTTTTCAGTCTTTCTATCAGATCTTCGTTGATTTTGTTTTTGACGTCTGCTAGATTTTGGTAGTTGATTCATTGTATTCTGCCCAAAAATACGTCGCTAGGGTTTTGCTGAGTTGCTAGATCAACTCTTTCACCGTTAAATTTTTGTATTCGTCCGGTAAGCATCTCACGACTTCAATCACTGTTGAATGGACTCTTTCGATAGTACCATTTACCTCACTTCGTTGTGAAGGTGTTAAATAGACTTCGACTCCCAAGGGTTTCAGGTAGTCTATGATGATTGGACTTACTAGGCTTCGCTCGTTGTCCATTACGATTAGTCTTGCAGGATTGATTTACTTGTAATACGGAAAAATTTTGCGAATTTCGAGAACTTGTCAACGCACGATAGAAATTTTTCGTTTTTAATTTCCATTATATCCACGCTGGGCAGTTTGGAATCGGCGTTTTCTGAAGTTGGACATGACTTTGTGTGTACTTCTTGATCAAACTTGACCTGTGAGGAAAGTAGTAACGTTCCAAAATTTGTTTCTTATTCTCGAGATGGTTTCGATGTGCTCGTCTGTGTTCCTCTTTTATGATTGCGAATTTGTTCTTTTCGTTACCAATGTCGTCAACTATCCTTTGAGTGAGCCGTAATTTGCATGTGGAAAAGCACTCTTTATAAACCTCTTGTATGACCGCGAATGTATTCCTCGGGAATTTTTATTCCGTTAATTATGGTTGGATTTAACCTTTCCCGTAGTATTTTGAATATGCGCCCTTTATTTATTTCCGGTAGACTGATGTGGTGTCTGCTATAACCTGGGTGGGGTTCTTCGTATGCGTAGATGTTTTTGCCTTTCTTGGCGCATCGCAGAATTGGATTAATTCTGTTTCGCGCTATGCACTGTTCCGGTTGATATTGTATTAGCTTCCAATTCTAACCTTGATAAGGCATCAGCGACCTTATTAGTGCAACCAGGTTTATAGATAAGCTCGTAATTATACTCGTCTAGCCGAGCTTTCACCTCTTCAGTTTAGCATTATTATTTCTGTTGCCCAATGTGAATGTTAAAGGTTGGTGATCCGTTGGAATTTTGATTTTTTTTGCCCCATATAAATAATTTCGAAGGTTATCCAATGCCTAGATGATGGCCAGCATTTCCTTTTCATTGGCCGCATAATTTACTTCAGTTGTATTTAATGATCTGGAAATATAGGTTATCGGTCTATCTTTGCCGATTTCATCCTGTGATAACACCGCGGCAATTGCAAAGGACGAGAAATTCCGTTTGGGATTTCAAGAATTCCGTTTTATCCAGGTTAACTCGTAAATTGGCCCTTTCCAATTTCGCAAATACTCTTCTGATATTCGATAAATGTTCTTCTTCAGTTCTCCCTCCGAATAGTATGATATCGTCGATATATACATAGCATATCTCGTCGATAAGTTCTTTTAAAACGTCGTCTATCATCCTCTGGAATATGGCTTGAGCGTTTTTTAGGCCGCATGAGAGTCTTAAGAACTCGTACTTCCCATTCATCGTTGAAAACGATGTTTTGGGTATGTCGGTTTCTTTCATCTTTATTTGATGAAATCCTGAAGTTAGATCAATGGTGGTAAAATATTTTGAGACTCCGAGGTTTGATATTGTGTTACTTATATCAGGAATTGGATATGCGTCCGAGGTTGTTACTGCGTTTAGTCTTTTGAAGTCTATTACCATTCTATACTTTTTCGTTTGTGAAGCGTCCATTTTCTTTTCAACAATCCAAATCGGTGAGTTATACGGGCTTTTGGAAGGTCTTATTATTCCATCCGCTAGAAGTTGGCCGATTTGGTTTTCCACTTCTTGTCTCATATGGTATGGATACGGGTAGGACTTCGTGTATAGTGGTTCCTCCGTCGTTGTTTTTATTTCGGCTCTTATTTCGGTGGTGATTGTTTCTGTATTATTTACAGGTCCGAATAGTGCTTGAAATGTTGATATAACTTCCTGGAGTTTTTGTCTGGTTTCTGGTTGTCACGAAGTTCCATATTGTTGACCTGATGAGATGTTTTTTCATGGAGTTGGATTTTGATAAAATAATTTCTCCTAATTCCTTCAGCGTATCGTCACCAATTATTCCATCGAAGGTTTTTAATCCCGGCAAAACGAAAAAATCAATTGTTTTGTTTATGCCTATACTTTTCAAAAATTGTCCTTGAACTTTTTTGTTTATCTCAATATCTCTAGCTGCTGATCTGATTTTAAATTTAAAGTTGGTCGGTATGGCGGTTTTGGCTAACTCCGGTTTTACAAAATTTTTGTTAGCCCCGGTGTCAATTAAACATTTAAGGATTTTGCCGTTTTTTCGTTTATATTTTATGTATGGTATGCTAGAGAGGCATCCATCATAAAATTTAATTCCGGATTTTCTTCTATTTGATCTTCATCAATTATTTCGTTTTCCATGTAGTCTTCCACGAGTACGTTGTAGTCATCCCCCTCTTCCTGTTGAGTTTCCAAGCGATGTACTCTCTGCAATTTCCGTGGTTCATTGTGGTTTGAGATTTCCCGTTTGAACGCCTGGTTATTTTGATGATTTGGGCGATTGATGTAGTGCACTTGTCTTGCCTGTACCGATGGATCAATACTCATCGGTACTGGTGGTTTCAAATTGATCGGTCTAGGAGGAACTGAAATGTTTTGATGTTGAATGTTGTAAGCCGTGTTCTTTTATGGTAATGGCATCGGGTTAGAGCTCCTTTGTGAATTATATCGAAGTTTTGGAAGAATTTGGTTTATGGGTGCAGTTACCGAATTTTTATCAATTTCTCGTATGAATTGGTATGTTTCTGAAGTTTAGATTTTGCATTTCTAAGCAAGATGCGTATGCTTCTGGAAGAGTTTGCGGCTTTTGGATCATTATCATTTTTTGGAACATCCCAATTTAATCCTCTGATGACCACATCCAGTGCTCGATTCCGGTAGGTCTCGACGAGAACGTTGATTGCATCAGGTGTGTAGTCTTCCGTTTTTATTTTGTTAACGATGAGTGAAAACTGGTGGTTTACTTTGGCGAAGCTCAAAACTCGTCCAAGCTCATGTTTCGTTCGCACGTCTCTTTTGTCCGCGTAGTGCAGAGACAAGCATTTTTTTTATTGACGTCCGATCATTGTCGAATATGTTGTATGAAATGAGTGCTGAGTCCGCATTCCCTCTTATCTTTTGTCCCACGCTTTGCAAAATTGTTCGATGTATGGGTTTGTCACGCACTATCTCGTAGTCGCTCAGTATGTTTTCCACATTGTGCACCCAGGAGACGTATTGGGTAGAATTGCCATCAAAGTGTTGTAATTCCTTGACACTATCGGGTAATTTGCTGATATTCTTTAAGTCCTGCTTCGTTTTAGGTGTTGTTAGCGTTGTTGGTGCTATGTGTACTGTTAGGGTTTCTAATTTGTCCAACCGTCTGTTAATTTGTTTAATTTGCTCAATTTGGGCGTTTACTGCTCCTTCTAGGGCTCTTATTGCGTTCATCATTTCTTCAATTTTGATATTTATTTGGTTAACTCCGTAGTTACTTCTTTAAGTTTTTTAGTGATATGATTTCTTTAAACTTTTACTTGCTGTGTGGCACGTAGCCCCGTCTTGTTGGAACCAAATGCTGTCAAGATCAACTTCTTCCAATTTCGGCCATAAAAAGCTGGTTATCATCGATCTATACCGATCTCCATTGACAGTAACGGTGTTACCAGTTTCATTTCGAAAAAAATACGGACCGATGATTCCACCAGACCAAACACCACACCAAACTGTCCATTTAGGTGAATGTAATGGTTTTTCATGAATAATTTGTGGATTTTCTTCGCACCAGAATCGACAGTTTTGTTTATTTACCGCACCACCCAGATGAAAGTGAGCCGCATCGGAGAAGATAATTTTGTTAAAAAATTCGTTATCGTTTTCAGGTTGTACCAAGGCAAAATCAGCAAATTCAAGGCGTTTACAATGGTCCAATGGGTTCAGTTCTTGAGTGAGAACATTTTTATTCGGATGCAAACGCAAATTTTTTCTCAAAATTCGTCAGGTTGTGGTTTGAGACAGTCCCAATTCTTGAGAACGTCTTGGAATCGACAAATTGCGGTCTTCAGCAACACTTGCCTGAACGGCAGCAATTCGAGCGAATCTTTGTCTTATTGGCACTTCAACATGATGTAAAGGAAATATACGCTCAAAATTTTCAACAATTCGACGAATAGCGAGCACACTTGGACGATTGGTCCACCAGACAGGACCTTACACGATTTATTTCCGAAATAAGGATCCATCGTAATCGGTTCTTGGTCCTCGAAAACCGGATTCACGCAATTTCCATTAAAATCGTTTGAGCTAAGAAAATAAATTAAAAATGAATCCGTGGTCGCACTCGAAAACCGTCTTTAAGCAATTTTTATTTAAATCGTTTGAGCGGAGAAAAAAAATTAAGAATGAACCCGGGGCCCATCAGACAAGATCTCACATGATTTTTCATGAAATCTTGATCCATGGCAATCGATTCTTGGTACTAGAAAACCTCTATCAAGCAATTTCCATTTAAATTATTTCACCTAAAAATAAAATAAAAATACATCCGGGGCCCACCAGACAAGCCTTTATACGATTTTTCCTGAAATCAGGATACATCACAATCGAATACAGTGAACCCAAAAATCGCTAAAATATTCTATGCGATCCGATTTTCCAACGCAATAACAAATGGGAAAATCTCATAGTTTCTTGATGAGACCAATTTTATTTCAAAGAGCACCTCTTATGCCATCATTTGATACTAGCCACTACAAGTAGAATCTCTGTGATCTGGCCAATAATTGATACAGTGTAACCCAAAAAATCGCCAAAATATTCTATGCGATCCGATTTTCCAACGCATTAACAAATGGGAAAATCTCGTAGTTTTTAGATGAGACCAATTTTATTTCAAAGAGCACCTCTTATGCCATCATTTGATACTAGCCACTACAAGGTAGGATCTCTGTGATCTGGCCAATAATTGATACAGTGTAACCCAAAAAATCGCCAAAATATTCTATGCGATCCGATTTTCCAACGCATTAACAAATGGGAAAATCTCGTAGTTTTTTGATGAGACTAATTTTATTTCAAAGAGCACCTCTTATGCCATCATTTGATACTAGCCACTACAAGGCAGGATCTCTGTGATCTGGCCAATAATTGATACAGTGTAACCCAAAAAATCGCCAAAATATTCTATGCGATCCGATTTTCCAACGCATTAACAAATGGGAAAATCTCGTAGTTTTTTGATGAGACCAATTTTATTTCAAAGAGCACCTCTTATGCCATCATTTGATACTAGCCACTACAAGGTAGGATCTCTGTGATCTGGCCAATAATTGATACAGTGTAACCCAAAAAATCGCCAAAATATTCTATGCGATCCGATTTTCCAACGCATTAACAAATGGGAAAATCTCGTAGTTTTTAGATGAGACCAATTTTATTTCAAAGAGCACCTCTTATGCCATCATTTGATACTAGCCACTACAAGGTAGAATCTCTGTGATCTGGCCAATAATTGATACAGTGTAACCCAAAAAATCGCCAAAATATTCTATGCGATCCGATTTTCCAACGCATTAACAAATGGGAAAATCTCGTAGTTTTTTGATGAGACCAATTTTATTTCAAAGAGCACCTCTTATGCCATCATTTGATACTAGCCACTACCCGGTAGAATCTCTGTGATCTGGCCACTAATTGATACAGTGTAACCCAAAAAATCGCCAAAATATTCTATGCGATCCGATTTTCCAACCCATTAACAAATGGGAAAATCTCGTAGTTTTTAGATGAGACCAATTTTATTTCAAAGAGAACCTCTTATGCCATCATTTGATACTAGCCACTACAAGGTAGAATCTCTGTGATCTGGCCACTAATTGATACAGTGTAACCCAAAAAATCGCCAAAATATTCTATGCGATCCGATTTTCCAACGCATTAACAAATGGGAAAATCTCGTAGTTTTTAGATGAGACCAATTTTATTTCAAAGAGCACCTCTTATGCCATCATTTGATACTAGCCACTACAAGGTAGAATCTCTGTGATCTGGCCAATAATTGATACAGTGTAACCCAAAAAATCGCCAAAATATTCTATGCGATCCGATTTTCCAACGCATTAACAAATGGGAAAATCTCGTAGTTTTTTGATGAGACCAATTTTATTTCAAAGAGCACCTCTTATGCCATCATTTGATACTAGCCACTACAAGGTAGAATCTCTGTGATCTGGGCAATAATTAATACAGTGTAACCCAAAGTGCATACTACAATTTATTAATATTATTAAATTACATAAAATGTTTTGTCTTATGTAAATATTTTTAAATTGTAAATTTTTTTATTTTATTTCAATCAATCAAAATGAAGTTTTGATTATTTAAAGAAAATAGTTAAAATTAAAAGAAATCCGTCTGTTATCAGGTTTCCATTGATAACATTGCTTTTACCGACTGTTTATTTTTGTTAATTTTGTGGTTTTGTTAAGAACTTCACATCCGTTAAAATACAAAATCTACCTACACAATTCATTTGTTATGTAGTGTGGTTAAAAATTAGCACATTTTACCCCAATCGCTCACACTACTACTTTCGTAATTTTCATTTTCGATCCTAACTCTGCGAAGGAACTGTGTGATGGTAGCCTGAGTATGTATCCTTTTAAAATTAAGGTTTTCTTCACTGGAGCAACTTTGGAGGTCGTATTTTGTTTTCTTTTACCGATTTTTATAAATTCCGTAATCAGAGGCTGCCTTTTTTGCTGTCCAGTTCTTTCTGAATTTCCTACTGGTAAAGTATTTTCCAATCCCCGTTCAAACTTTAAACTCCGCGCCATGGATGGGTCATTCTCTAAAATTTGATTTTTTAATTTTTCAGCAAAGCTCGAATATTGTTTTAGTTGCAGAATTAATCAGTTCAATAGATCCTCAATAGATTCTTGTTCAGCCAAATCATTTTGTTGATATTCTACATTCACTGCTGGAATTTCAACGTCCTTAGAAGAAATTTCCGGCCATATTGGTTTACAACAGCCGTTTAAAGTGGATGATTTTAATTCATTAGCTGCTAAAGAAATGATATCCACACAATTCAAAATTGCTTCCATACCTGAGAAACTGTAAGGTCAGTATCACTATCCATTAAATTCAAAATATGCTGAAAAGTTCTTCTAATATAGCAGGCCTTGAAGGTTGAAATTGCCTCCTGATTGGTGGTAGATAAACTACCTGAATGTTTGGGTGCTTTAAATCCTGAGGGTGTCCAGGAGCGTTGTCTAAAAGAAGTAACACCTTAAAAGTATGGATTTTTTTATAAATATCGTTCCACCTCTGGAGCGGAGCAATCAAAAAACCAATCTCTAAACAGATTAGCTGTCATCCAAGCTCTTCTGTTGGCTCGCCAATATACAGGTAGTTTGATTTTGTCAATTTTTTCAAGACTCTAGGGCTCAATGATCTATAAATAAGCATTGACAAATTAATGACATTTAATGACAAATTAAATCACCCGACGCGTTACATACTACAAAACAGCAGTGTGAGCCTGTCTTTAGCTGCTTTGCATCCATGAGCCACTTTTTCGTTTTTCGCAATATACGTACGGCTTGGCATTTTTTTTCAGCAAAGACCTGTCTCGTTCACGTTAAAAACTTGGTCTGCAGTATAGCCATTTTCTTGGATAATTTGCGCTAGCTAATTATATTAATTTAATAATTAAATATAATAATTTATCTGCCGAAGCAACTTCTCCTTTTTAAATCTGCCTAAAAATTCTGGAACGTCTGCTGTAGAGGTGGACGGTGGACTTGAAGCTTGATTCTTTAACTCATTGTATATTTTCACCGCTTTCTGTCGTATAACCTTACCATCTAATGGCATCCTCTTTTGTGTGTTGTCCTCGATCCAAATCATTAACGCTTTTTCTGTATTTGCGTCTCGTGTACGAGAGTTTTTTTTGAACTGATTGATGATGTAGTTTTAACGCTTTTTCGGATGTTTTTTTTTAAATTCTCCTTATAGTTGCTTCATAACCTAACGCTTTAGCAACAGCGGTTGTACCCTCCCCTTTTTGTAGCCGATCTAAAATAACCACTTTCTCGCCCAAAGAAATTGTCTCTCTCTTAAACACGTTGCACTTAGTTTTTTTATCCATTGATTCGAGTTTGTATGGTTTGTATCTTTTGCCACAATTATAAAAAAAATTGACAGTTTAAATGTCTAAACAACAAAATGTTCATTAAAAATTATTAAATTTTATTTACGGACAAATTATAAATTTAATTCTCACCATATTTCAACTAAATTATTGGTTTTGGTATTGTGCGTTCAAATTATTATTTTTTACTTTTTATCGCCAACACATTACATTACGTCATTCGTAAAGTAGACAACAGAATTAAATAAAACTCGGTTATTCACCGAAATTTTGTTAGTATACAGTTGTACATATGTACGTTAACGGTAATTGATTGAGGATTTTATGTTAAAATTGAAATCGTGTTAAACGAGTCACTTTTACGACCGTGTTAAAGCGAAAACCGTGTTAAACGAACCGTGTTATCCGAGGGTTTGCACATTTGCATAACTGTGCTATAGCGAAACCGTGTAATGCGAGTACCGTCTAAAGCGGGGGTTAGCTGTATATGAATAACGGACACTACGCCATATCTCTCTCTGCGCCACTGTTTGTTTTTTACATTTTTTAAACGGTCAATCAAATTTATTTTCAACCTTACGTTATCTACAGTCACACAAAAAAATGTATTTATGCACCTACTCTGCCATCTATTTTCGTCTTGTACAAGTTCTAAATAAACGTGCCATCTAGTATCAAATCTTTTGCATTTTATTCGATTTCTTCGTAAATATCAAGCGAGATATTAGTATATATTGGGGCACTACCACTACGGGGACGCTCCACGTAGCTTGTTTCGTGACGGCGAGTAAATTGCCGACTTTCTCAAGGTAGGATGTGAGGTTAGATCGGATAATGAACGATTGCATGTGAAACCTGCTTTTACTAAATTTTTTAATCATTTAAGGTTACTATCTCTTGTGCCGACCTATACATGCCTTTTTAGATAATATGGAAGCCCCGTGGATGGATATAAAGTAATATCATAGATGACACAGCACGATGCCAAGAAGGCTGGCGCTGAAGTTGTGAACCAAATCGAGTTTCATTTCTCCCGGTACTTTTTTACCTGTTTATAGGCTTTGTATCTGCCTACAGGCTTTATAAGATAACATCATGAAACCTCTAATATAATATAAGAAAACCTCTGAAACTGAAATTAAAGCAGGTTTCCATTACATATTAAAAGGTAGTGCAGCGGAATAGTATATTGGTGCTATCTGTTAAGAAACAAAAACGCTTCTTGGGAACAAATACGAATGGCATTTGAGACGTAGTTTCAAGATCGTAGGGTGGATATTCATACTAGACGTTGTCTAGAGGCGCGAAAGCAACAGTCGAATGAATCGTTTATAAAATTCATTTCTGCCATGAAGTCAATATTAGGCCGCTTTAAACAATTAATAGTCTAGATATTTTGATAGATAAGTGTTTAGATATAGAGGAGACATTTGAAAGATCCAGATATAATCCCGAGACTATGTACCAGCGAAGATTTATAAGTGAGGTTGTGAATGACCTTGATCCTAATATGTTTGATCGTATGAGTTTGAATGAAACACCAAGTTCTATAAATCAATGCTCTAGCGATCCAAACCAATATCTGAATAATTATCAGTTAAATGCAGTTCATTCTGGTCCAGCAATTCACAACAATAATACTGACCAACGTCAAAATAACATGTGGGACACCACTTTAACCAGTGTCTTAAGCCCCGTAACAAATTTTATTATGGTTGCGGGCGAAATGGCATAATTATTGACCAATGTTTCCGTTGTGGGCCGGGAAACGGATCAGCGAGGCTTCGAGTAGCTGTGCGACCGAAATCTCAAATGACCAATGCGCAGATCGTCCATGGTGCTGCAAGCACCGATTCGAAATTAACAATGAACAAGAAATCGCCAAATGTGCGAATGTATTACCTGATTTTAACGTTAAAAATATACCTAACTTGACCAGCCGCTCTGATTTGCCATTTCATTCTGAATGAGATAATCCAAACGATACTCAGGTTCTTTCCCACAATGGTTCTCGTAATAAACGTAACAAATACAAACACCGAATTTCCAATTCTTCTAAATCTCGAGTTCAAAAATATTGGGTTAACAAATCTAATTTAAGAACGTTAATATCCGAAACTGTTCTTTCCAATGAATTTGATAATAGGCCTTATTTGAATGTTTTCATTGATGGTGTATGCCTTATAAAGGATTACTTGATAGTGCAGCGTCCATAACTGTATTGGGATCGGGTTGTAATTGGATCTTATCTGATACGCGCTGTAAAATTTTTCATTTGGCAAGTACAGTTAAAACTGCGAATGGCGAACACCAACGATCATTCGAATACATTTGGGCCAATGTTACCTACAACAATGAGAGTAAACCGCTACGAATTCATTTGGTACCTAGTATAAAACAGCCTTTGACACTTGGAGTGGATTTTTGGAGGGAATTTCATATTGCCCCAAACGTCATTGCGGAAGTTGAGACCAATACTCGGGACAAATTCGATTCCTTGGATAATCAATCAATCATAACATTACCGAACAAGAGCGTATTGAACTCGACCAAGTTATTTCTGAATTTCCGTCATCTGGTACACTCGGTCTTGGTAAAACAACGCTACTCCAACACAAAATTGGAGTTACGTCTCCACCATCAAGCAGAGGTATTATTCGGTATCACCCGCCATCCAATCTGAAATGTTTACAGAACTTGACAGAATGATAAATTTGGGTGTTATTGAAGAATCTGAGAGTGCATGGAGCTCCCCGATGACATTAGTACGCAAGCCCAACGGTAAAAATCGATAATGTTTAGACGCACGTAAATTAAACGAGATGACGGTGCCGGTTAATACACCGGGTAGTTCTATCACATCTGCATGATCATATTTTTGTCTACTTAGACGATTTATTGGTGACTTCGGGAACTTTGCCTGAACACCTTAATTTATTACGTAAACTTGCAAAATTTTTGAAAAACGCTGGATTAACAATTAACATCGCTAAAAGTAAATTTCTACTTAAAAATATTAAATATTTGCGATATATTGTTGGGGATGGAAGCTTGAAAGTTGATCCGGACAAGCTGAAAGCCATAATTGATTTTCCGAAACCCAATACGGTTCGAAAACTACGGCGTTTTCTCGGTATGGCAGGGTGATATCGAAGATTTATACAGAACCATGCTTCAATCACAGCTCCTTTATCTGATCTTTTGAAAAAGGGCATAAAATTTAAGTGGTCCGTTGAAACCGAACAAGCCTTTAATCTAATAAAACATGCTTTGTGTAACGCTCCAGTGTTAGCTCATCCTAAATTTGATCGTCCGTTCATCATTCAATGTGACGCTAGCAGCACTGGTGTGGGAAGTGTATTGGGTCAGGTAGCTGATGATGGTGAGGAACATCCTATCGTGTACGCCTCGCAAAAATTGGACTCAGCACAGCGAAACTACTCAATCACTGAGCTTGAATGTTTGGCAGCTGTGTTGAGTATCAAGAAGTTTTCAGCTTACATTGAGGGATATACTTTCACCATCATCACTGACCACGCCAGCCTGAAATGGCTCATGACCCAAAAAGATCTTTCCGGTCGGTTAGCACGGTGGTCATTAAAATTACTTATTAATTATTTCAAGATTCTTCATCGGAAGGGGTCACATCATATTGTACCAGATGAGCTCTCAAAATTTTTTCCGACTCAACCCATTGACTTAAATTCACCTGCATTTTCATCTGAAAGCTATGTGAGCTTATGAAATTCTATCAAACATTTAACGAATGAAGGTGATCGTTATACTATTCATGATGGTAAAATATTTGTTCGTGTGCATTATTCTCATAGAAGTTAGCGATTTACCGATCTGGAAATTGTTAGTACCAGTGTCAATACCACGAATCTTTAGTTTCAGCACATTCCGGTGTGATAAAAGCGTTGAAATTAATTCGAGGATTTTACTTTTGGCCAAAAATGGCCTCTGATGTAAGATCTTTTATCCAAGAATGCCAAAAATGTAAGATGAACAAGGCTGTGAATTACCAAACTCAACCGCTGATGGGGGATCAATTGACTGGCGAAAGAGCATTTCAACTACTGTATGTCGACATATTAGGTCCACTGCTCAGATCAATTAATGGTAATGCATATTTACTAGTAACGTTAGATCAATTTACAAAATATGTGTTTCTAAAACCCATGAAGAACGCATTGACAAAATTTGTAATTATTTAGAGAAGGAAGTATTTCTTGTTCATTCTGCTCCACAAACCATTGTTACAGACAATGGGCCGCAATTCGTTTCGCATATGCTAGAAAATTTTCTTCAAAAACATGGTGTAAAACAGTTTCGTACGCCAAAATATACCCCTCAACCAAATGCCGCTGAGAGAGTAAATCGTAGTTTAGTCCAAGCAATTCGCATGTATATAAAGGATGATCATAGATTATGACGATTAATACGGTGCACAGTAGTACCAAATTTTCACCACATTGTTTGGTATACGGTCCACATTATATTCGTCACGGGGGCGAATACCAATTACTAAGAAAATTGAATATGCATTGGTGAATGTGATTTGAAATTTCGGGAAGATCGGATCAATTGACCATATGTCAAAAACTTGTGATAAGCCATTTAAAAGAAGCATACCATCGTAACCTTAGTCATTATAATCTTCGTAGTAGAGTTAGAAAATTTATATCACGCCCGTGATTATCGTACAAAATAGTTAACGGTGCCGGCTATTGAGACACTTTTCAGGGTTCGATGGGCACGTCCCCACCATTTGAAACAATGTTCCCATTGTTTTTGCGTTCACCTTATCAAAATAACGATTGGTATAATGATTGCTTAATGGTATAATGACTACGTTGGTCAAATTCAAATAAGGCATGCACGAATTTTATACCAATGCGCTTCACCGTCAACGCTTGTGAAATTTGATTAAATTTTATTTCACGCTCGACAATTTTTTTAGTCTCATAATTTCTAGCTGTAATAGTATTCTCCTTTTGTTGGTAATCATAAGAATGAAATCACCTGGAATTTATCAAATTTAAAATATAGATTAGATATTACCAATGGTAAAATAATCATAATACTTACGGGTTTATCAAAACGATGTGATAAAACACAAGCCATAATGCTTGTCATACGATGTGACTAAAATGGTTGGATGGGGCTGATCAATCAATTTTTGACTTGACATAATGTAAAAAATAAAATTATGTAGTTTACTTGTAAAATCCCGAGTAAATTACGTCGTGTAATTTACACGCCCAACTACGCCAATAACCCCACTTTACATGGCTGTTGAAATTAATCTGTTTTCTTGGCAATTAATATTGATAAGCGAATCGTCGTTGTCGACATTTTAGCTGATATAAATATTATGATGATTAGAATGTGCTATCGTCATTTCAGAAATCATTACTGACATTTTTGGCTGAAGGTTAAATTTGAAAAAATATCTTTCGGAAATTCACAATTTCGGCCATTACATTTCTAAAAATGACAAGAGGCATGCTCAACTAAAATAATCAGGTGTTTCGTCTCGACTTTGATTTCTGAAATTTTTAATGTCTTAAATTTTTGCTTTTCAACTGTGCAGGAAGACTTAGTACGCTTATTCCTTTGTTGAGTAATATCAATTTATGTTTAAAATCCACGTCCTATCAGCTAGTAATGTTTTTAGTTTCCACTATTATAACCGCAAATTCAAAACCAATAAATACACTAGTAGGACGGTCTCTGTAATCAAATCTAATAAAATTGACAATTCATTTCCTCTCTGGGTTTATATTTTTGGTATATAAAATCGGCCAAACACGGCCGATCATTCCATATTGTCAGCATTGTCCGGTTGTAAGATTTTCCAATTTGTATAGAACATCGGATGTCCTGTTGTGGTGTCAACACGTAGATTCTGTTGGTACGCTGGCGGTGGGTATGCTCGTTCGCTGTAAGGGTTCATCTTAAATTTGAATCCACGTAGATGTTGACCAAAACCAAAACAAACCGTACCAAGTAATGTCACAAGAAACAAGTTTCCGTTACCGAGACTATTCAAACTGCCTTTCTACCCATCTCAGTGTAAATAAAATCGAGATTTAACAATACATGATCATAACTTTATTCACTTCCAGAAAGCTTCACTAACATATTTAAATTAAGCGTAAATTTGCTCAGCCTTAGATCTATCTAAAAGCGTCGTATCGTAAGCGTGCGAAGAGTTGTTTGTATCGTACGAGAAAAAATACGTAATCGGCAACAAAACGCGTGAGCCAACAAAAATTTCCAATCTACTATACCAATTTTCGTTCGCTCCCGTGCATTACAAAAAGTATATATATAGATATATAGATACCTCCATGTCCGCTGCAAGGCCTTCCAGAGACTTGGTAGCTGTAAAATTTATTTCCACTTTTAGGTGGCTGGTTATGCACATTCAAGCAACAGATAATTAATATAAGCACATTCGACCTTTTGCGCCTCTGTGCGCCTTGATTTATCACGGGTATAATCTTAACCACGTGAATATTTATATAACGCGCACGATCCAAACGCTTTTAAATACTCTTACGCACCCTATATGATGCTATGATACCAATTATAATGTACAAGATACTAAACTTTAAACTTTTGATACTTAAATAACTTTACTATACACTTAACACTAATAACTCAACTTAAACACTATAAACTATTAATTATGGTGAATAAATAATAAGTTCCGTGAATAAATAATAAGTAGCGATCCTCCTATGTCCCGTAATGTTTTCTCGTAGCCGTCTGTTATAGTTTTCTTAGGAGTCCAGCCCAACTTGATTGCAACCGAATTGCAATAACTACTTTTTCTTTTACTGGTGGCTACGCGCACTTGGACACTACCCACTGGTTTAGCATTTAATTATTTTCTTTTATGCTCGACTTGTAATTTATTTATTTATTTTTTTTGTATGTAGCTGTACGAGCTACTTAATTTCGTCCAAAATTCGTCTATCAACTCACACACAACGTAATAATAACCTATATTGAGTACCGGTACACCAAATTATTGGTACACAATAGAACGATCAGCCAGGTACGAACTTGGAATATTTATTCCTCTACTACATTTTTCTAAAATATTATTTTTTTTTCGCGCCAAAACTCCACCCAACAGCTATCCTTGGAAAATGGTTTCCCCAGTTTCAATGCTAGCTGAAAAAGTTTGGCGCTCTTGGTGGAGATTTCTAGTATAAGCTGCTCGCGAAATTGTCTGTCAGGCTCTTACGTCTTTGGCATGAAAAACTCCTACCTTGCCCTCGTCGAAAACTACCTGGTAACTCACATTTCCAATTTTCTGAAGGATCTTGCCAGGTGTATAGGATTAGGCCAACTTTGCAGAGAATTGGTTAGACTTATCACTCAGTGGATGTGTTTTTATAAATACTCGCTGTCCTGTCTTAAACGATATTGGTCGAGCGCGCAAGTTATAAGCTTTCGAATACGAGTCGTTGTTGTTTGAGGTTTTCACGAATCTTAGAATGCAGGATCGGGAGTCTAACGTCGATTGGAAGGATTTCAACTTCCGTACCATTCTCTGAGTGAATGTCCTGTAGTATTTTATAGGTGTCCGCGTGCAGTATCATTTTATACCCAAACAGAGCGGTATAAGGTGAAAATCCTATTGATCTGTGGACCGAGGATCTTAACGCCGTACCGATGTCAGTTAAGTGCTCATCCCACATTCGATGGTCGGTTTTTATATAGGCCCGGATCGCACTCAACACAGACCGGTTTACTCGCTCGGAAGCGTTTGATTGTGGGGAGTACACCGGTGTTCTTTCGTGTTTGATGCCATGTTTTGAGCAGAACTCTTGGAAGTCCTTGCTTATGAATTGTGGTCCATTATCTGAAAAGATAATCTCTGGACACCCAAAAAGTGACAGGACATCCTGTTTCAAAATATTGATGATGGATGTGGTATTGCCCTTGACTAGAGATTTTAGAATTGGGAATTTTGTTAGTTGATCTAATATAACTAAAATGATTGTTTTCCCAGTTTTGGATCTTGGGTATGGCCCCAATAAATCTATATATATTTTCTGAAACGGACGTTCTACAAATTTTGTTACCCCCATTTCCGGTCGAGTAATTTGGCTTGAAAATTTGGTACACCGACATATTTCACATTTCATTATATAGTCATATACATCTTTAGCCATATGGGGCCAGTAATATAACTTCCTAATTCTGTCCAAGGTTTTGGTTATCCCCCCATGCGCCGCCGTTGGGGTGACATGTTCGTCGTCTATAACGCCTTTAACTAGTTGAACTGGCAGCCAGAGCTTCCATACTGGATCGTCGGTTAAGGGGACGTTAGCTTTTGGCTCGATTCGAATATAAACTCGGTCGTTGAGTACTTTTAAATTTGGATATTGACTGGGATGTTCAAGAATCTTGTCTTTGAGATTTTGGTATGCCTCAATCACCTTTTGCGAATCATTGGAAAGTTCAGCCAGAGAATCACAGTATATTCGCGTTAGGGTATCCGCTACCACATTATCACGGCCCTTCACGTGCTCTACATTAAATTCAAATATTTGCAGGAACAGGCTCCATCTGGCTAACCTGCTGTTCAAGTCTTTTACATTCATCAGCCATTTGAGACTGGCATGGTCAGTAAGTAACGTGAACCGATGGCCCTCCACATAATGACCGACTTTTTTTATGGACATTACTGTCGCCAGACATTCTAATTCCGTTGTAGTATAATTTTTTTGTGCCGGATTTAGTTTATAAGGGAAATAAGATATCGGTTGTTCGGCGCTATCTTCATCTAACTGGTATAATACTCCGCCACTCCTCCGTACTCGCGTCGCAACGTATATAGAATCGTTTATCATAATCGGGGTTGGTTAATACGGGAGCCGTACATAGACGATTCTTCAAGATCTCCAAGGCTTCCTGTGCCTCCAGTGACCAGATAAACTTAGCGTTCTTTTTTAATAGATTCGTAATTGGGACTGCCAGTTCGGCGTAGTGGAGAATGAATCGCCGATACCAACCCGCCATTCCTAGGAAGCGACGAACTTGTTTGGCGTTTTTAGGGATTGGAAAATTTACAATAGCTTCCACTTTATCTGGATCGGTGCTGATACCGTTTTCCCCGACAACGAAGCCGAGATACTTAATCTCCCTCATGCAGAAATCGCTTTTGTCTAAATTGATGGTTAGGCTGGCATTACCGAGATTTGAAGCAACTATACCAAGCAATTCAACGTGTTCCTCGAAGTTGGGGGAAATCACTAACAGGTCGTCCAGGTAGACAAAGACGCGTTCGTTCAGTTCCGCTGGAATAACTTTATGCATCAATCGACTTAGCGCTTGAGCTGCGTTACAGAGCCCGAACGGCATTACTCTAAACTGGTAGAGGGGCCGCCCGGGCACTGTAAATGCCGTTTTTTCTTTTGAAGATTCATCCAGCGGAATCTGCCAGAACGCGTCCTTCAGGTCCAAACTGCTTATGTATTTCGTATTCTTGAGTCGGGCGATTAGACCGTCAATTATGGGTAAGGGATTTGAATCTTTTACCGTATAGTGGTTCAATTTTCTAGAGTCCAAGCACATGCGCATCTTCCCGTTGGCTTTCTTTACTAACACGATCGGCGAGGACCACGAGCTTTGACTAGGTTCAATTATCTTTAACGCTAGCATCCTGTCGAGTTCTTGATATAATTGTTCTTATCACGCCGGCGAAATGGGGTAATATCTTTGTTTAATTCCTTGTGAGCAAGTAACTCCAATGTGGTGCTTATGAAGATTTGTCAATCCTAGGCCTAATTCGTTAAATGAAGGGAATTTATTTATTGTGGTTTTCAAAATCTCTTGTTGACTCTCAGAAAGATTATGAATTTTGTGCTCATCCCTATTGCTTAGGAAGATTTCACTCAATATGTTCGGCGCTATCCTGAAGGCATGTCAAAAGTTTATTCCTAAATAAAGCATTCCTGTCAGCGTCGGTACAATATAGAAAAGTACACTTCTGGTTTTGTTCAGGAATGTCACTGGCAGTTTGACATCGTGGCTCCGCTATCAAGTAGGCCAGTGATTATTTTGCCTAAAACATTTATTTGGACATGAGGCCGGCGGCCATAGGAATCCATGGTGTTTAATATGGTTGCCGAGGCGCATTCGCGATAAAGCGCTTTTCTAGTTTTCCAATACCTTTTTATTCTAGACACAGAAGCCAACACGACTGATAAAGGAAGTGATTCGGATATATAAGAGTTTTTTTTGCGATGAACTTTGATCTATCCGGGATAAGGTGTCGTGGGACGGTTTTATCGGGCATCTGTGGTTTTGGATTTCGCTATCGAACTTGCCACCCCAATCTTGGCATAGTTCGCTGACCCATTTCCCGACGACCGATATCGTTTACAGTTCGTACAGTTGAACTTTTTAGTGTCTTTCTTCCCGCATCCGAAACAAAACACGCTTACTAGATCGCGCGGACAATCTTGATAGTAATGGCCTGCTTCCTCGCAATTTCAGCATTTGATTGTGGTTCGAGGATTTGTGCGTTCGTTCAGCGCCTCTACTTGCAACTGCTGATCCTCGGTCGGTCCTTCATACTCGTTTGGGCTGCCTCCATTATAGGAAACTTTATTAACAACCGAAAGCCGTTTGTGATTCTTATCGTCATGGAATCTGGGGTCAAAGCCGGAATGTGACCACAGATCCTCATATCTCTGGCATAAGATCCGCAGATGCTCTATTGACCGAATATTTTCTGACATGATCCTATATTTAAGTGCTGGGTGGAGATTGTTCCTTATTATGCTAAGTAATTTGGATCTCCATATCTAAGATAAAATTGCCTGCAGATTCCCTAGACGATTGCGTTCTAACAAAAATTCTGCGTTGAGCTTCTATTTCTTCGCCCGGTCATCTGAACCATGATAACAGCGCATCACGAATTTGGGGCCATCTAGCATTGGGATAATTTCGAACAAAATTCCATAGGAATGTGTCAGCTTGACCAGAAACAAAATCAAAAATGTACCTATCTAATGTCTCATATGCATAACCCCAACGTTTTGTCAAAGTTTCAAATTTAAATATAAAATCGTCAATATTGGTTTGTTTTGATCCATCGAAATTCAGATTTTTCCATCTAGGACATTTTTCTCTTTGATTTGAGTCAACATGGTTTTGAAAAGCATTAGGGGGGCTATGTATGGATTTTCTTGACCATAGCCATCGTTGGGGTGGTTTAGATCATGGCCGCGAACATGCTGATAATCGGGAATCCGATGTTCATTGGATATCCGTCGATTTCCAAGAATAGGTGGGTGGTTCTCCAGCCACCTTAAATTGCCTTGAACATCTCCAGCTGGAAAGGAGCCTCCCCTTGCTGAGACCGTTAGGCCCATTTCATGCGGGAAAGTCTGCGTATTAAAATGGCCCTCTAAGTTTCTCCCTGGTCTCCTGGTGCTAACCGGAAATTGTTTCACACTAATGGGAATAACGCCATGGTTGGCTTGTCCTATATTGAGAAGGGAAAGGTCAGTAGACAAATCCTTTGCAAGTTCCCTTCGAGTGTCCATCGTATGCTCTACTGAATCACGACCACGTTCATCCCTATGTTTTATTTGACTTTCCGTAACTTGGGAAATTTCTTTGGTACTTAACGTTGGTCGCGATTGCTCCGTCGGATCGTTCATTAGATTGTTCCGTTGATTTTCGCCTGCCGTCCGAGGTTCCTTCAGATCGAGCCCTTGTCGCGGACCTTCTGCACCCATTCCTCATGGGGTGTAGTATAAACTATTAACAGCTATACAGCGATAGTAACTGATGCGACATGTGGCCGTTCGAGTAACTTATTGTACATTATATTGAGAAAGGTGATTTACATGTCTTATTTGCCCATCAGCAATAAAGTTCGTTATCGAGTTTATAGCATCTATAATTGTGAGTCAAGCACCTTTATTTTCGTTTACTTTAATTAAAGAGACGATAACGAAGTTCGATTTACTTTATTTTCTTTGCGTAAAGGTGCGAAAGATTGAATCTTGTTTATTTCGTTTTTTTGCTCTAAACTTTGACCTGTCCTCGCATCTCAATTTAATTAATTTATATACATTTTTCGAAACGAGATGTTTATACATTTTTGTGTATCTTAAAGATTTAGACGCTCCCTTTTTATCGTTTTTTAAAATGAATATTAATTTGCTAAATGAGAACACGAATCAGTTTCATATGCTCTCTACATCATACAGTGGAATTTTTTTTATACAATCAGCTTTTTCTGAATGTTAAGGGTAACCAACATCTCACTACTTTTATCACACAAAAAATAAGTTCAAGCTTCAAGGAATGGTTATTGCAATGAAGATTTCGGGGCCGTGTTATCTCGCTATTATGACAACTAGAATTGGCCACCCGATCTAGGTGGTGCTTATGACGCTAGCCCGAAAATAACGCGATGTTAACACTAAACTATCACTATCGTGAAAGTTTGTTATTCCAATTCGAAAAAATATCACTATCGCGACAGTTAAAAGTGTCATGATACACTGTCATGACATTTATAACATTCAGCCCGACATTTTAAAATTACTTTTATGTAGTTTTAAGTTATTCTCCTATTGCTTGATTGCCTAGACAGACCAAACTCATCCATTATATTCGATAGAAATACTACACTATCACTATCGGGAAAGTTTTGTATCCCAGTCCAAAAAATATCACTATCGCGACAGTAAATAGTGTCATGATAATCTGTCATGAACATTCAGTCCGATATTTTAAAAATTACTTTTATGTATTTTAAAGTTATCGTTCAATTGCTAGAAAGCCTAGACAGTTCTAACCTCAGCTGAAAGAGACAATGCGAGAACCCAATTAGCACTACGCGATTAACCTCCACGAAGCTAGCATGAATTTTCAGCATGAAATTTTAATTTTTGGTTTATGGATATATTCCTTCGAAGTTTTGACTACAAACGGGGAGATTTACAGTGCAGCACTTGACATATGCCGCCGAAATTGTTGAAATTTTGACTACAACTGACATATTTCTGAGTCAATTTTACAAAGTTAAGAGATTTGCAGAAAAATTCTATCTGGAATTATCACCGTTTGAATCTCGCCTCATATGCGATTCACGAGTACTTGACATACACTTCCAGATTCGTTGAAATTTGGAATACTAACTGAGAGTTTTTCAGAAAAATTACGGTTTATAGTCAAACCTTCAACAAATCCGATGGTATATGTCACTTGTTCAATCATCTGTGAGGCTACAATCAGCCGACTATATCCAGATAATTCCAGATATAATTTTTATGGAAACATTTCAGTTCAACGAATCCAGTGATATCGACTGTGAGGTGATATTTAAGCGACTATAAGCAGATAATTCCGGATAGATTGTATTCAAAACTTCAACGAATCTGGTGGCATACGTCAAGTGCTCGTCAATCTCCTGTGCGATATTGAAACGACTGAATCCAGATAAATTTTTTTTGAAAATATCTCAGATTTGTAGTCAAACTTCAATGAATCTTGTAGTTTACGTTAAATGCAAAACTGAAACGAATCTGGCGGTATATGCCACGTACTCGTTAATTGTCTGTGCGGCAACATTCAGATAATTCCATTGAAAACCATCCAAACTACTTTCATTGATAATTCCATTAATACCCCATGTGAAATATGAAACGTCATATTACTTCCGATTGGCCCAGTAGCTATGACCAATGACTTAGCATCTTTTAATATGCAACCGGGATCAATCCTTATCAGTCCAGAGTCCTTGAAGATGTATGGCTTCTTATTCTCAGTAATAGTTCTACTGGCATCATTGGTTGCTACGTCCTGCGTCGATGAGACTGGTTCCATAGGTATTGGTAGCTGCAATAGGTAGCCTACATAGTTTTGTTATTGATTGTTTGAATGTCGCGTCCTTGCATTTAATTGTTGCAATTCGCACCAAGTTATTCTTTTCGGCATGAGTGTCAAGAACCCGTCCCAACTTACATCGTGAGACCGGTAGTTGATCATCTTTTACTAGTACTAGGTCGTTTACTGCTAGATTTGATTGCACGGTTCTCCATTTGGTACGTTGTTGAAGTTGGTGAAGATATTCTGCCGACCATCGTTTCCAGAAATCGTGTGCCATATTTTCGACCATCTGGTCTTTTAACCCATGCTGCGATAGTCGCTTCTGGTAATGCCTTGAGGATGTCGTCAATCAGAAAATGGCCTTGTGGTTGCGCTGTTGTATCCGAGGCGCCGTTGGTAAGAAGTTAGTGGCCGAAAATTGAGAACTGCTTCGGTTTGAGTGGTGAGAGTATATAATCGAATTCGAATGTAAGAGTTGATTCTCATATCACCCTCTTGAGGTGGAATTTTAGGGACTTAATCCATGCTTCCCATATGCTACCAAAGTCAGGAGTGTGGGGAGGTATAAAGGGCAGATTGGTTGCGTCAGTGGCTGATGTTAGGCTGCTCACTATCTCGATATGGATGGCTCTTGTTGCCATGGATATGAATAGGGCGATGTATCCCTTGTAGGCTTTGTTGCCTCGATCTTTGGTAGTCCTTAGTTGGATGGGCCCCGCATAGACGATTCCCGTTTTAGTGAACGGTCTTCCCGGCCTCACTCTTGATGATGGTAAACTGTCCGTTGGAATAACTTCCATGTTCTTCGGGTTGTGACGAAAGCATGTTATGCATTTTGTATTACTGGTCGTACTGCTTGCCTGCCATCGATGATCCAATATTTTTGTCTTAGGATTACCAGTGTCAGTTGTGTACCACCATGTAAAGCGGTTTTTTGGGTATCCTCAATTATTCGTCGCGTACTTACGTTGTTTTTGTTTAGGATGATAGGTTGGTTGCTGGCGATTGCCAGATTTAAGTGCTGAAGACGTCCAAAAACACGTAGCAGGCCTTGGTCATCCTGGGTTGGGTTTAGTGAGGCTAGCTTGCTGTCCTTATCTACCTTTCGATCCTTGGTTATGCATGCGATTTCTCTTCCGAAGTCTTGTTCTTGGGTTAATTTTATGATTGTTGTTTCTGCAATCTGAAGTTTATTCCCGGTCAGCCAGCCTTTGTTAACCCTTTTGTTTACTATTGTTGATAAATTGTAGACAATATGCGACTGTGCGCCTAATTCTGTTGTATTCAGAGGCTGGATTTTCTTGCGATTTCATGTTTCGAAGCGGCTTGGCTCATCTTTGATCCTTATTGATGTCTCCAAGTTTTATGGTATCCTGAATGTGTTTCATCAATGTTGCCAATAATAATGCCGCATTTAATACGAGACGAGGAATTGATTTCCTTGTTTTGACTGGGGCAACTCGTATTTTGTACATTGGTAGTTTGGATTGATATTTCACCGCTGTCAGTCTCTGCCTACAATATCCCACTGCAGCACAGGCATCCTCTGATGCATCGGCAATCCCATGCAGTTCCATTTTGCATCTTGATCTCATGTTGGCTCATCTCGGAATTTTTATGTATGATATTTCATTTAGCTGATTCTTGTATTTCTGTGATTTCGCGCTTATATTTTCTGGTAGGTTTTCATCCCAGTTTATTCCAGTTTTCCATACATCCTGCATCATAATCTCGGCCATGATGGTTATTGGCGACAACCATCCCATGGGGTCGAAGAGTTTTGATGACTCAGATAGGAGCAAGCGTTTGGTGGGCTGGTTGGTAGTAAGCTGTAGTCCGTCCGGTTATGTCGAATTCAAATAAATCTTCTACCGGATGAGCTCTGTGAAAATATCTTTGAAAGAATTCCACTGCTCATACTCACCATTAAACGTTGGTAATCGTATTTTGGGTAAGAGTGCTCTGGCTTTTCCAGAAGGTTTCGTTGTCTCTTGTTTCTGGTTACGCTGCTATCTCAATATTATCGAATCTACTCTGTCCTTGAGAGTCTCATATTAGTTGTTTTCGAAGTTGGGAGCTGTTCGCTCCTATTCTTCCAGTTCTACTAAGAGCTGTATGTGTAGTGTATCAATTGCCCCTATTTCTTGGGATAGTTTATTTTTCTATGCATACTCCTCATAGAACATCTTGCTTCTTGAGCAGCTTTTGGTTGCTGTGGGCCACCCGTTTGTTGGAATTGTAAAACTATTGCCGGTAATCCCTACTTGATGATGCTGTTGGTGGTATTAGTGGTCCATTGTTTGACTGCGGTTTGATATTATATTCGAGTTGCTGACAACCGTCCATCCTGGAGAATGGGGATGCTGCCCATGGGGGTGTCGCATTGTTCAGGCGATAACGCGTCTCGGTAAGTAATTTGTCGTTAGTTTCGGCAACCGTTTTTCTTGTTGCTCTATACTGATGATTCTCTTTTAACGTAAGGGTCATTGTTATTATCTCGTCATCTCTGGCAAGAAAATCTGCGTATAGCTTTTTCACCTCTTCTATCTTTCTTTCGCAATGGGTTTTCGTCTTTCGACTATCTCCGTCTTTGTTGTAATTTCTTGCTTGAGCCAATATTTTTCCGCCTGTGTCCTCTTGTTCCTTCAGCAACTTCTCCATTTCGATTTTGATGATCTGATGTGGCTCTCGAATTGTATTAATTTAACAACTGTTTGGGTTGTAAAACCAAACGTTATGAAGTTAATTGTTCAAGCTGACGATTGAAATTGTTGTTTATTGCTTGATATTTAAATTTATTCTCGTTATTCAATTGTTGAGTTTTGTTGACTTATTTGTTGCCTTAACAATAACCAACCAACAAAAATGAAGTTAAGATGGAATTCGACGCGTCGTTAGAGCAATTTCACCAAGTAAATAATTTTCATTGCAAACCGAGAATAATTCCAATCGACTGACAAATGGCTATAGTTACCTTCAAACAGGCTATGGTACTGGAGCCACGTCCTGAAATTATATTAGAATTAAATTTTCATTTGTATGTTACCCGAATTCTATTCCGATCTATTTAGAAATCGTTCAGTCCTATTCAAATTGACCGTTTGGGCTTGTTTTGTTCTGTACTAATTCACTATTTTCGCAGAATCAAATGCGAAACTCATTTTGTAAACATCATGCAATATGAAAGAAACTAAATATAACGTAACATCGGTAACAATTGAAAACTATCAAAATCATTTAAGTCGTCCCGAACTACTTCAAACCGCTTTCGAACCAGGTGCTTGCACCAATATGTGACTAGAATTCACAGTAAGCAGTTCACGAGTCTCATTTCCATTGACCAAATAGGCCAAAAAATTGACCAAAAAATTGCAAAAAGAACCCAGGCGCTACAGGAGGACTTCCTAAACAAACATTCCGACAATCAGACCACATCACAATCTATTCTCGGAACTCGAAAACCCCAGTTTAGCGGTTTTCTTGATCGTTAAGTTAATTATGAAATTACTTCAACAATCGATAAAACATACGAACCAACCTAATATAAATGGAAAATATTAAAAATCGCCTGGTGAAGGTTGGTGGATTTAAATTATCATTATTAGTGTAGGACCAATCTACAAGGAATCATGTTCAAAACAGCACGATCAAACAGGCCCTATCAGCAGAAAAAATATCGATAAAGATGACCCAGTTAGAATGGCTCTGTAACGATATCATCCATTGACGGTAACGGCGTTTCCAGCAGCGTTTTTGAAGAAAAATGGGCCAATTATGTCATCACTCCAAAATCCACACCAAACCGAACCCCAAATTTCATAGTTTACATAGCCCCCGAGATGGAAACGCGCTTCGTCTGAAAAGATGTGTGTTCGACCAAAATCTACGTCATTATGAAGCTGGTCCTTGGGCCACGCAGAGAACGATATCGAAGTGGATGGTCATCTTCTTTTAATTGCTGAATCGTCTGGGTCTTGTAGGTAAATAATTCGAGGTCTTTGTACAGTATTCTTATCAGGCTGATGCGACTAATGGCCAGTTACTGCGATCGGCGTCGAGTTGATGTCGATGGATTCTGTTCTTCACTATTGTACTCCATAGTGAAGGACAGAATCCACTGACCTAAACAGCAATATTCTCGGGCGCGCACTGTCCAAGCTCGGGGACCATTTCTGTTATCCAATGGCAAGCCTTTCTCACAAAATTTCTTTACCAATTTTACAGCGATTCCGCTTGCTGCTCTTTCACGACCCATATTTCTTTTCAAATTCACACGGTTTCGGCTGAACACCACTAACTTTGAAAATAAGTTTTCAATATTTCGAAACACTCCTCAAGCGAAAACATGATTGTATCGTGACGCGGAATATCAGATTGACGAATAGTCAATAGTTGCCATAGTCTATGATTTAAAAACAAGCCAATAGATAGGCCCATCCTGTACAACCTCTCAAACGATTCAATCTTACCGTAACCATAGTTAGATTTATGACAGACGTCGGCTGAATCTATAAAGTATAAGCATAATTTTTGTAATTTAGTAAATCATCGTTGAGTCGGTGTTCATAGATTTCCAACTCTTCCAACCCCAATTTGTTTACTTTTGTGTATAACCAGTGCACCTAAACTTAGAATACCACTGGCTCCACTACTCTAAAAATTTTACTATATGACGCAATTTTTTATCGGTACCTTCGTTCATTGAATATAGATGGAAGAGTAGTCAAAAAATGTTGTTGTTTTTTTGTTTTACGTTTTTACGAAACGTCATTCATGAAGGAAGCTTAAAATTCCAAAAATATTTTATGAATAAAACAGTGATACCTAAAATTAAATCGATAGCAATGAGTGCGTTCAGGTCCCATATCATGATTAGTGAAATCATCGCCAATTTGATTTGTTAATTTCATAATGCTAAACACTTTCGTAACCTTGGCTTCGATTTTATTCAACATGTTCCCAACTGTTGGGTGCCCTTAAAGCGCCCAATGCAAAAATTGATCTTGCAACTTCTTTATTTTCATAAATGTAAGTAGGGAGGGGGCGAAAACTTTTTCAGATGGTTTATTGTAAGGTTAAACCGCTCGTTTTGGTTTATTTGAGGTTCGAACATCTTGTCAAATCTCACGTATTATACGTGGTTTATTGCCCAATAGATTCTTGGTTAAAACTCGCGTTTTACATGTGATTTACTAAGGGGCTGGAGCGCCCATTAAGTCTCGCATTACTTGTTATTCATTGAGGATTAGGGGACCTTGAGTTAATAGCCTCTGTAAACCCCGCGATACACGTGGTTCATTGGGGTGTTCGAACCCCATTGAAACGTCGAATTAAACCTTGTGTTTTACACGTGGTTTATTGGGGGGTTAAATCTAGACGCTTCTAAAGTAAACATTTTGCGCTTCCCACACTTTATCATTTTACATCATAGGAATAACATGCCTGACACACAACTGAGAACAAAGCTTGGGACCTCGAAAGTGTCAATGATCCGGTTTACAGCATATGTAAAAGAGTCAAACAGTGAAAAGCTAAAAGCTCGTCTAAGTAGACTAGAAGAAATAATGCAGCAGTATTTAGAAATAGACAGTCAGGTAAAGCTCAGGACTGATGGAAGCTCTGATTTTACCGAATTTAATGTTCACTGCAAATTAATAAAATTTACTATTAACACGTGAATACAAAAAATAGTGAAAATATGACCGCAAGTGCCTGATTGTCAACGAATTAATTGAAAATTTCGAGAAATTACTATAATTTCCAATTGGAAATTCTGTTCAAATTCGAAAATTAAACACCACACACTACCAGCGTTGCAATAACAAAGGATTCGATTACCATTACGACGATTATTGCTATTACAGATTCATTTTTTTAAATTTCTCATACAATCATCTCAAAACCAGCATAAATTCTTTGAATGTTGCGCTTATGGTTGGCCCAATAGCGCAACCATTGCATAACTATCAACTCTTATCATACATATAGGAGATTGCATCCGATTCCTTTTTGTCCATTACTTGCTGACAAGTGCTGATAGCGTGCACCTTCACACCTATAAGAGTCCAGTAACTTGCTCCCAAGTTATTAGACACCGACAACACCAATAAAGTATTGGGTTTACAATGGCAACCAGAGGAATACGTGTTTCCCTTTTCCGCCAACTTATAAACATATAAAATCGAGCTTCAGAGAGAACTTTTTGTCAGAAGTGTTCTACATTTTTGTTCCGATTCGATGTTTGTCTCCGGAAGAAATTAACTTGAGTCCAAGAATTACCACCACATGTTTTAGGCGATTAAACATAATAATAAAAACTTATAGGCTAACTTAATGTCTAGTTGGAGATGAGAATCGTACCAAACCGCAAAAACCAAGGTGGCTCGACTAGTGACAACGAACAATATCTAAATAAGAGATACGTTCAGAGATACTTTATTAGTAGAAGTGGACAAATTCTTTGCGTGGTCGGTTTCCACAATCATTCTGAATTGATTATAGCACCTCAGAAAGTCAGAAATTTTATCTACGATTAATCGAATATACTCGTCACAAAATGTAGCAGATTCTGCTTCACGCCAGTGGGGTTTACAAAACCGCTGATCATTGGCCAGCTGAAAAAGTATCAGTTACTATACGAAATTTTAAAAGCTTCAAACGTATCTGCAGTAGAACTCCTTTGCTACGAGAAAAACCTCCTGTTACAACAAGCAGTAAATTAAAGTCTCATACAAACTGAATCATCCTTTATTATTTTAAATTTTCTGCTCGCCTACCCCCTACCTATACAAATATTATAAGGCTGAGTTATTGGGTAATTGAAGCGAGGCAGTTTTTCGGAACTGTGTCATTTGTTCATGGCACGTTGCTTGGTCAAGTGGAACAATTCCACGAAGCCTCTTCGAATTTACATTTCACCGCACCAATGACACCACATACCGGGCGTCTGTTTGAAAGCACTGTCAATTCGATGAAGAGGTCTGGAGTTCAGAACGGCTTCAATTTACACCATAAGGATATGTATATCCTAGAATGTTATTGTATCGAATGAGAGATACTCTGTTCAAATGCTACTTTGTTGATTTATTGTTGGCCTACCAAAGTGCTTCGAAATTTAAACTCGAATTTTATTTGTTCTGTGTGAGAGAAACCAATTCTGCAATCAGTTCACTTAATGCTTCCAGTGAGATTACTTCCACTCCACGGTCAAAACGCATACTATCTCAATGTGCACGGGTTTCACCGCAAAACATATGAATATTACAATAAATCCTTTTACTACCTACTTCCTTCTTCCTATTTTCAGCGTTGAGGCATACAGAATCGTCAAGATTCGCTTCTTGGGATGTCGATAGAAATCGAGATATACGAATTTTCTCTAGTAGGCAAATTACGTCTTATATGCACCAGGCTTGCACTATTTCGGTCGAAAGACGGTCATCCCAATCAAGTTTCAGTACCAAGCACCGTTGAAATACAACTTTTATCTTGATTGTGGCCGGTAACGACCATCACCGTTTGGTGCCCTTTTGGTATTCGCCGCGATGAACCGAAAGGAATTTTGATAATGGTTAGGGTTCTTGGTATGCCAATGATATGCAATTCAGAAGTTCTTCTTACTTTTTAGGTTGAACCCGCACCCTTTCTACATAGAGCGATTGTTTGACTATTAATTTGGGTTGCTGGATCGATGTTATCAGTTCCAGACAGCAAATCGTTCATATAGAGGTCGGGGCTTTGTATAGCAGCGAGGTATTGTTCCGCAAGTATCCGTGCTTAAGCGGTAGTGAGAAATTGCGTCTGAAGGTGCTGCAGATAGTTCTTCGAAAACCTCCGGTTACCGGAACCGGATTATCCGGAACCGGATTTTGTTGGTCGAATATAACCCTTAGCTTAGTAGTACTTGACATTTTCATCACCGCGTGATGACGGTCAATATTAATGTTGATCTCAGATTCTGGAACCTTTTTCATTTGGCTGAGTTGACGCGTATCTTAATTGCGTACAATGAATTCCAGGAGCTGTGTATTTCGAAATAACAAACGTGTCATGTATCTACCGACCGGATGACGACTGTGGTGTTACGATAAAATGGTCTTGCATTGTTTATCTTCTGGAGTTGGTTCTGGTAAGATGTTGATTTCCTCCAGTTGCCAAACTTTTCCAAGAGTCCCACCAAATATTGTATGCTTTGTGATTGCTTCTTTTGCCGAAATAATACGATCGCTGCAAAATATATTGGATGACTGCATCAGCAACAATTAAAATATATAAATTTGGCTAGGATGGTTGAATTGAGAATCAGCTAGCAGTTCTTAATCTCGACTTTGACGATACGTCACTTTTTTGATGATTAAAGCGGAATCTGAAATGGTGTACTCTGTACATTATATTGGAAGACAAGTTGTAACTGTAATATTTATAAAAGTATATTGAGAGCCTCAATTCACCAGGGTCCAATAAGTATACTGAGAGCCTCAATTCACCAGGGCTAATACAAATTAGGCTTATCAAATATTAGAAGGAAGTGTGTAATTGATGCTATTGAAGTTAGCCGAAAACTTCAGCCAAAAAACTGCATTATCGACATATTTTATATCAGGCGGTAGTACAAAATTCTGTTAATATTAGCGGAAAATTACATGTTATTGAAGTAGCAGTAAATTTTCGCCGAAAAAAAATTGAAAATAAAGGGGTGAAGTTAGACCAATTCGTAAACTGCTGGAGCCCATATTTATAATTTGTCGTATTAGGGGGCTCAATCCTTGCTCACATAGCGACCCATCTGATACTGAGATATTTCGTCGTTTGCCTTTTGCTCATCGAAAACAAGCATATTGCTGTCTTTGTTCACATATTTACGCATGTACCTGATCGACTTAACGGATTTACTATATTTCACATTAATGTAAGCCTCAAAAGCCTTGGACAATATCGGCGAATATGACACAATCGAAGAGTGTCTACATCAACATCATGCTCTTTATAACTGTAGATCACCACTTTGTCCGCTATTGATCGCCTACGATACAATGAGTACCCGTCATTGCCAGTGATGGTGTTGACAATCAGGTCTCTCGGGTATCGCTTGAAAACTACGCAATGTTCATAGATCATATTCTTAGTCGCCACTACATGAAATTTTGGATTAACAGCTTCATCCGGGATTTTGGCTGCGATGATGGCATCAATTTCACCTGATCTGATTTTTTGTAGGAACCAAACCGAAATGTGCGAATGAAGCATACCACATTTTTGCCATTCAACGGATTATATCCAGTAATGATCTTGGCCAATTGCTTGATCAATTACTTTTTAACTTCACCCAGTCCAAATTACCCGGCGTTGCACGGGAGGTATATAATTCAAATACCTTGATTATTATGCAAGAATCAACCAGATCAAAGTGAATAATAGTGAAACATAAAGATATTTTAGTTAATAATTTTTATTATAAAGCCTTTTGATAAACAATATTTTTGGTTTTTAATAAATTTCTTGGCGTTCCCCCTCTGGAGCAAGCAACATACAGTTGGCCATGTGAAAAACATGAATTTTCCAAAATAACACCGACTGTTTTCAACGATTGCCCCTGGCTTTTGTTGATTGTCATTGCAAAAGCAAGGCGTAATGGGAATTGTAGTCGCTTGAATTCAAACGGCAAATCGGTGGGAATCATAGGAATGCTCGGAATTAGCACATCTTCTCCTTTATTTTTACCGGTAATAATCGTTGCTTCAATCACATTCGGCATCAATTTCTTAACACAAAGCCGTGTTCCGTTGCACAATTTCGGTGGATCTAAATTTCGGAGCAGTATTATTGGTGAACCCTCGTTTAAAAATAGTATGTGTGGTGGAATACCAGGTGGCTCCAAGAATTAAGAAACTCTATTGGATAATTGACGGACTGACCACATCAGTAACCGTGTCGAAACATTTGTATTTCATTAGTGGCCCGGGTAGTTGCGATTGAATTTCATTATTTAATTTATTAACGCCGTCATTTTTGGGAGCTAGGAGTGCACGTTCGCACAGCCAATCATGATTTTTGAAGTTATTTGGCAGATTTGAGAATACTTTCATTACCACGTCCTGTATTGATGGCAGCATTTGACAAAAATTAGGCGGGAGCGATATCTCACATGTTACAGGGTCATTTGGCAATTTCCCGTTACCCATGTCCAAAAGCTGCCTGGCAAATGTTTTAGCTGTACCATCGTGATGTAAATTCACACGCATGTTGTAGATAGTGTGGTTTTCGTAACGTGTTTCCAAAGATGAGACGCCTTCAGTTCATCAGCGGGTGTTGATTGTGGAATGACTGGCAAAGTTTGACGAAAATCACCTGCTAGTAGTGTTAGAGCTCCTCGCATTGGTCGGTTATTTTGTCGCAAATCGCGCAAATTACGATCAACCGCTTCAAATGCTTTTTTGTGTGCCATGGTACATTCATCCCAAATAATGATTTTACATGTTTTTAATAACGTGGCAATTCCCGAATTTCGTGTTATATTGCAAGAAAAATTATCCGCTTGATTCAAATTCAATGGTAGTTTGAACGTTGAATGTGCTGTGCGTCCTCCATCGAGTAAAGTGGATGCAATTCCAGATGATGCAACAGCGAGGCCGATTGTATTCTGCTGTCTTTCTTCAGCAAGTATCAAATTAAGAAGAAATGTTTTTCTAGTGCTCTGGGTGCATCAAGAAAAATAATTCCTCTGTTACCGTTTGCTATGTATTGCATCACTTTAGTGTATGCCTGTTTTTGATCATCCACTAAGAGACTTTTTTGAGTCTCAGCGAAAACTCGTAACTGACCAACGTCGTAATTTTGTTCTCGTAATAGATCTCTACCACGAACAACGTTTCCATGGCGTGTCGGTGCTGGCAACCCAAGTTGGGAAATGGCTTTGTTATTAATGTACTCGTATAAGCATGCGTCCTTGAGTAATATAAGTGCTTCATTAAATATGTCTGCTGAAAACTGTATTTCCATATCGGGATTTGTTCTACGTGCTTGCCAAAGGAAATCTTCACTAAGGCTTTCTTTGTGCTTTTCCCAAAGACCTTTAGGATCGGAAGGTGTGCATGTTGTTAATATGATTGCAAAGAGCTTGCATATTTGTGCTGGACGACACATAAGACATGCTTCGGTTAGTGTTCTATCCCTCAGTGTTCATCATTTTCAAGTAAGCCCAGCTTAAGACATGCCTCTCTGTCGGTTTGACATACTTCGCCATTTACAGTTCTCAGTGCTTGAAAAGACGTTGGTCCTCTTACTTCATGAAACAGCATTCTCAGGAAATAACACTCCGTATTGTTAGTATGAACATTATAAACTCGACCCAAGGCATCAGAACCACGTATTCCAGGGTACTCCCGAATAATTGTGCCTTGCTTTCTTCTGAACAACTGCTTCTTCGACGTGTTCCACGTATAATATTTTGGAACTTCATGATACAGCAACGTTTTTACGAATGAATCTGTTCCACACAATTGAAAAAACGCTGGCAATGTCGTATTCGTTGGTTGCGCAGCTCTCTGTAATAGATTTTCTTCCGTAAAGTAAACTCGTTGTCCATTTTCTAAGTGTACACTAAGATGTGCAACTGTTGGATAACGCTCGTGAATATTAAAACTCAGAATTCGCCAGACAGCTTCATTACTGCTGATGTAACGTCCTATTTGAAATTGCGTGACTTCATCGAATGGTGAATTTGTAAGGCCAAATTCGAAAGGCCAAAAATTGCCATATGCCAAGTCCAACAATTGCCACTGCCTTTGTTGACGTATATTTACATATATATTTAATTGACTTAACCGAGTTGCAGTACTCAACGTTAATATGGGCTTTAAATATTTTCGACAGTAACGGAGTGTAAGGAACAATCCAGCCATTATCTACCTCATGATGCACATTGTTTACTTTGATAGTGGCTGTGTGTCCTCCGTCATCGGGTTTTCGTCTCCGGTATTGTGGATATCCGTCGTCACCAGTTTGTGTTTCCTGATACATCTTTCGGGGATATTTTTTCGAACACTTTCCGTCTTTCATGCAAGGTGAATTGGGATTCACGGCTCCACATGGCCCATGTATCATGTTTTTGCTAATGATTTCAAAAAGTATCGAATCTTCTTGGGGATTGGGTAATTTAGCTGACATAACACTATCAATTTGAGTCGGAGTAATCTTGTCCTTTAACCAAATCACAATGTGAGCATGTGGTAGGCCTCTTTTCTGCCATTCTATAGAATACATCCAGCAGCGAGTTTCTCCATAAATTTGATTTTTAGTTGTGAGGTTCATGAGATTTATGAGTTTCTTTTTGAAAACTCTAGCTGTCAGATCATGCCGATGGGTCGATGATTGCCCAATTAGAAGTAAATCTATAATCTCAGTCCATGTTGGATTACACGTAACCGTTATAAATAGATCAGGACGTCCAAATCTTTGAACATACGTCATGGCATCCTGAGCGTATTCGTGCATGTGCCTTGGACTTCCCGTATACGTAGCTGGTAATATGACCAATTTCCCAATGTCAGCAACGTTTCCATCATTTGCAATTGCATCGCGCAAGTGAATATATTCCTCGGAACGAAGTTTTTTCTGATTTAAGCGAATGAAAATAAGTCGTTAACTTTCGATTTTTGCATACATATCAACAATGAATTGGTGAAAAAGTTGATGGCACTTCAGGATGTGGTTTGATTGTTGTACTCTAATCATAATACAATACGCATAAAAATCCATGCAGGAAACCCTTTTCGTCATCGCAGCACTTGTTGTTGGGTTAGTTTGCATCACGTTGAAATGATACCCATCTTCTCCTTGCCAAAACAGTATTGGATACTGAAGAGCATCATACGACCTGTGTGTTTCAGTAACACGCTGTAGGCTTTCATTTTGTCTATGGATAATAATATCACGTCGGTCGAAATCCGTTCCGACCATAACAATAGCAACTTCGTTGATTGTTGGAGCATTGAATCGTCTTTCATGTTGACCAGACGGTGTTTTGTCTGCTCGAATAACTACTCTGTGGTCATCTGATGGCATTTGCTCCAATGCAGTTTTGAATAAATTTACCAGATGATTGCGTTCATGGAATAAAATCTGTAAACTTGATATTATTTCACGTTTTGTTCCGGGACTAATAGCACAACGTTGATAAGTCTCCGCCTCCTCGTTGCCCATGAAGTAAATTTGTAAAAACTTGGAGTCGTTTTTAGAGAGAGGAAGAAGTGATCCAATTTTATGATAAATTTGTCCTTGTACTTTAAACGTGGGCATAAAACCTCCATTCTTAACAATTTGGGTTGCTCCAAAAGATGTCATTTGAAAGCATGAGTTGTATTTTCGAATATTTTGTAGAAAATGTCTGGATAACTCAGTAGTTCCGGAGACGTAAGCTAGAAGAGGTTCAGGTGGATCATCCAGAGGAGGCAAATTCACTTTTCCATTTGAACAACACATTCCAGGCGATTCATTGTGAAACTTTAAAGCATGACAATATAAACAAATGTTTTCCATTTGCCAAACTGAAACATTGTAATCATAGTCTTTCTCGTAATTGAATGCTGCTAACTTTAAATCACCTCTAGAAGTTTCTATTAATCGTCCATATCGTAACCGATCGACTTCCAGCCGGGCCTCACGATGTTCAATGGTTTCAGTAGCTCTAGAGGAAGAAATCCTGTTTCGAACATTTTCAAGTCGTGTTTCACGCTGTTCAGTTGTTTCATCAGCTCTTGAAGAAGACATCCTGCTTCGTACATTTTCAAGTCGTGTTTCACGCTGTTCAGTTGTTTCATCAGCTCTTGAAGAAGACATCCTGCTTCGAACATTTTCAAGTCGTGGTTCACGCTGTTCGCTTGATTCAGCCACCTAATCAGCGGCTCTAATCTTCTTCGACTTTGCAGTTACCTGCCCAATTGATCTTTTTTTCGGTGGCATTTTTAAGCAAAAATGAAACGTGTAGCTAATTAATCAGAAATGACGGGCACTCAAAACAGAAATTAGTATTAATTTATCAAAACGATTTTAATGTTGTCTTCGATACGTTTCACCGCGAACTGTGTTTGAAAATGTCTTTACGGGATTTTTTTAAGCAAAATCAAATGTTATCTACAATCAAAAAGTAATCATAGATTAACACGTTCATAAACTGAAAACTTAAATCTAATAAGAATGTATATTCACTTGAAATAATATTTAATACCTGGAAAATAATCACCAACAATTATTTTATTGCAATATACGAGTAGCTAACTAATCGAGAACAATGGCTTCCGAAACACAAATTAATATTAATTTATTCAAAACGATTGAAACTACGTCCACTTCGATACGTTTTACCGCGAACTGTGGTTGAAAATGACATTTCGAAAAACAAAAGAAGTTTTTTCAAACTAAGGCAATTTTACACGTACAATAATTTGAATCCAAGGATGTTTCTTGTAGAAGATGCTATTTTCAAATATAAAACGCTAGTACTTTTCAAAGTAAATCAGTTTATACGTACAATATTTTTTAGTACCTTTTCTATAATTGATTTTATGAAACAATCATTGATTATTTAAGTAATAAACTATTGGCGTTTAGTATGAAACTACTATTTTCATTAAAAGCCGCCGGTTGCAATAGTGGATTAAAATAGAATGTTAATTATTTCTGAAGTTATGTGGTAATTAGAACCCGCTGACTATGGTACATGTCAAAACAGGATATGATAAATAGGATATCACTAAACAGTACATGTCAAACCAGTAAAAATGGATTATTAGTATGGATAATATAAGTGTTCAGAGATTTGTATTCAGTTATGAAAGGTATGAAAGATTATCTTATATTTAAATTAATAAAATTAATTTGAATAATTAAATCAATTATAGTAGAGGTATGATTTGTGTATAACAATCGCACGCTAGATATCCTTTTTGGTGTCTAAATTTGCGGCTAAGGCGCTATTTCGGAACATTTAAATAATTGAATCTATACATGTACAAATGAATTCTTGATCCAGGGCAGACTTCCGGATTGGAACATGTCACTAATTTCATATAATTTATTTATTTATTTACATTATAATTTAATATTGAACCGCACACGTAATGTTGAGCTTCCAAGCTCATTTGTTGTTAAATGCACAGTTCATTAAATGTCCGGTTATAGCTATTTATTTCATTTAACGGTTATCCCATTTTCTTCAGCTAATAAGTAAGCAGTTTATTAACATTCTAAGGTTTCAGCTACCACGTGCTACCACATAATAGGGAATTAACTATCTTCCTGAGATGAAGTGTTTTTATGAACATGTACAGTGTTTCACACAAGAAAATGTTTTGCCCTTTACTGTTTTCATTGCCTTAGGCTTCGAAGCCCATCATCATAACCGCCTATTTTCAGTAAGTACCAAGTACACCACAAAAGTCATCCAACAGGAACACAATTAAAATAAATATAATTGAAAATTAAATAAAAAATATAAAATGTTCTAATATGTAACCGCTTTCCTAAAGTCATTCCCGTCAAAAAATCTGAAAAAATTGAAATTTGAGAAAAAATTTGTACCACAGCCCCTAGACCCCGGGGTTCAGCCCCTTCAAAAGTATTGTGGGCTTGGTCCCGAACATGCAACATATACATGGTAAAAAATTTCATGGCGATTGGTAAAGCGGCTAAGGCGTTATTTCAGAATAATCAAATAATTGTACCTTTACATGTAAAAATGAATTTTTGGTCCAGGGGCGGACCCCCCGAATTCGAATATGTCGAATATATTATGTTTTACCCCTTTCCAAAACACATTCTCGTAAAAAAATTTAAATTTTTGAAAAAAATTGTACCATGGCTCCTAGACCCCGGGGTCCAGCCTCTTTCACAATATCGTAAAATTGGTCCTGAACATGCAACATTTGCATGGTAAACATTTCATGGCGATCGGTTGAGCGACTGAGAAGTCATTTTGGAATAATCAAATATTTGTATCTATATACATGTAAAAAATAATTTTTGATCCAGGGCCCCTCGGATTCGAACATGTCAGTAATTTCATATAACCGGCCCCATAAACTCATTTTCGTGGAAAATTTTTAAAAAAATTAAAATTTTCGAAAAAATTTGTATCGCAGTCCTTAGACCCCGTGGTCCAGCCCCTTCCAAAATATCGTAAGGTTGGTTCTGGATACGCAACTTGTACATGGTAAAAATTTCATGGCGATCGGTTGAGCGGCTGAGACGCCCATTCGGAACAAACAAGCAAACAAACAAACAAACGGGAATTCATTTTTATATATATAGATGATGCTACATAAAATATGGCCTGATTAGCAAAGGTGTTCACTGTTAGTACCACAACTCAAATTCACAGCTCCCTAACACAAAAATTAAAAATACGGGAACCAGCTATTTACGAAATGGTAACGAAAACTTGACTTATTAAATTTACTGCTAACTTCAATAGCATGCGTAATTGCCTTAAATTGGTTTGTCGCCGCCGAATTAGCAGAAGTAGTTTTGAGATTGCCGAATTAGCAGAAGTAGTTTTAGTTGAGTGGAAGTGGTATCGTGGGGCATTTGTGTTAATATAAAAAAAAGTTTGATTTTACTGCAGTCAAATTTTTCTATTCTAATCGTTAGTTTACGACGCTAAGCAGATTGAAATTTTCTTGGAAAATTCTTTTTACTCCGTCTGCCACTGTTGCCACCTACGTCTCAGGTTTAGAAGATTATCCTTAGCAAACTTCGTTGATTAAAAGATTGATTTTAATTTTAAAAAATTCTTATAATTGAAAATTTTGACAATTTTCACATTTACCTACAATACTATTTAGGTGTGACTGACATATAAAGCTCGACAGCGTTGTGCATGGCCGATCATTCCAAACCATCCCGGACAATTGAATTTCAACACAATGTTCATTATTGTGCGCATTATCCGGTTGATGTTTTGCCCAATATGTGTAAAGCATCGGATACCCAGTCGTTTCCCAATAGTAGCAGCCTTCGCTTCCTAGATCTGTTCCACTGGTCCACACCAATGCTGATGAAATGTTATATTTAGTTTTTGTAGCCTGTAAGATATTTACTGCGATCGTATTTTCAGCTGCCGTATTTATAGCGAGCAAATGCATTCCATGGAATGTACAATATCGACCAGCCTCGTGCCAATTTTTCTGTGTAACTCAAAAACTGTTAATACGCCTGATATAAATTAGCTGAGTTTCAAATACTCACCAATAACGGATAACTCATAAAGTAATTAGTGCCATTAAATTCGTAAAAATCACCACCGAAACACAGCTTTATGAGAGCCGCACTTAGTAACAATAGCTTGTACATTTTGTGTGTTAACTTATCAACTTTAACAAAAGTAATGTTTAAATTCGCATTGATGTGCTTATTTATATATTCAAGATTGATGTCAATTTCCTATACACAATCAACTAGTACAAAACAGACAGCTATATACATTTTGAGGGGACTTCCCTTTAATCGATTGTAAATTTCCGTGGAATAATCGCAATTCTTAATGTAAAATAAAAATTTTGAAATGGGCGGATTTCTTAGATTAAATGATGATGCGATGACAATATCACTTGTCTAGTTCGTCTTGTGCTCCACCGAAATTTTTATCATTATCACTTCATAACACAATACATCCACCACGTCGGCCCATAAACGACTTCTAAGTTAGGTGTTTAGTAGCAATGCAGAAAAACAGAACCACATTACATGCATGTCCGATTCTGTGGTGTTTGCAGTTGATTGTAAACAGAAGTACCAAATAACTGAGGATGAGTGACTTGGCAGCAGCCAATCTCTGAAATTTACGATTTGCGTCATTAATAAAGTCTTGAGGATCGTACGAATTTGTTGAACCTTATCCAACCCGTTAGCTACTAATGTCATGTTAATTTGATAAACACTGCACTGATTAAGTGATTCAATTTCGATATTGAGTGCCTTTACAGCGATGAATACTAAATTGAACTGGTACAATGACGTAGATAATTTTATTTTCGATACTCTTGATTTGGATTACGCTCGAAAACACGAATTTCAAAACCCCGGAAATTAGAAATTTGGATTTCATGATCCCGGATCATAATTCGGCATTCCAAGAATTTCGTATACTTATGGTTGTGCAGTTAAAATTCATAATTATTCGTAACTTGTATTGTGTTTTGTATGGGGTGTGAGCCACATCGCCGACAACAATTTATCTGACCGGCACGATGGCTGACAACCGCATCACTGACAGATAACATCCACAACGCTGGCACCCTCATCTCGACAGAAAGTTTTATCGACAATCAAATTTAGCCGCCCTTTGGTCATTATCCTCCGGTTCTATCTACCGTGGTCACTCCTAAACGTTCTCGTGTTAGTTGTCGCTAAGTTGTCGCTAAGTTTACAATCTTGTATCTCCATTGCAAAGTATTAGTTTCTTATCGAACAGTTGCTGGGGTGTTATCAGTCTTATTCCGCGTTGACCAAATGTCATTTGAGACCATCACAGGTTCCAGATATTATTTGCAGTACGTATTGGACAGGATTATCTTTAAGATTATCTCTGGCTCGTATAGATTGTCCTGTTCTATCCGCTTTCCTTTGTCCTCTGCTGGTTTCTATTATGTTGTCCATGCTTAAATATAAAAGAGATTAAATTGCACCATTGTAAGTTAGCTTCCTTTGAGCTAAGGAAGTTAAGTCCAATATCGCAAACATATATTTACCTGTTTCAGGAACCATACCTTCTTGAGATGGCGTTGCTTCTGGATTGAATATTTTGAATTTTTCACCTATGTGATGGATTTGATATGATTTGACGTAGTTTGATATAGTTTGCTATGTTTTGATATGATTTGTTATTATTTGAAATATGTAGGTTAGGATGAGTGTCCTTAAGGACTGGCAAAAACAAAATCAGGTCCGAAGCCGTGCCACGTTGTTTTCTCTCATCATCTACTCATCGAACCACCTTGAGCTCTCAACGAAGCGTGGGATATCCTTGACGTTCATTTTCCTGAGATCCAGCAAGTTATTTAGGAGAGGAGCTCTCAGAAATTTCAGTCTGCATCATCTTCTACTACGAGATGCCGCCTTCGCAACAACACCACCTGTCTGGATTCTAGGGAGGGATCTAGTTTTGGACAGATCTGCCTAGTTATTACGCATGAGGTACTATTGACTCATCTGTCGTTCGTTGTTCTTCTAGCTTTCTCTTATAGCAGTAATTTGCACCTAGCGAGCGGCATTTAAGATGGGTAGTTTAGTTAAGAGATGGGAGACAACTCTGGGCTTCTTTCGACGTAATGAAATATGATTCGAGCTTCTTAACTGAAGCCTGACTGTCCATGAAAATGCGAATATTCCCTGCGGATATTATATTATACTTGAACCAGTCAGAGGCTTTCTTCATCGTAATTAGTTCATCTTGAAAAACGCTGAAGTAGTCCTGGAGACCGAAATAGATGTTTACATTTAATTCTTCACAGAAAACCCCACTGTCGACCTTCCCATCCATCTTTGAGCCATAAGTGAAAAATATAACAAGTATTCAGAAATGCTTTTCTCAACCAGTCCACTTTGGTGGGAATATCAGTCGTAAACCTCTGATCAAATGATGACGACAGGATGTTATAGTCCGTAGTATTTGGGGTGTTCCTGTTTCTTAGAATAGATGAGTGTCCTGTATTGTTACAGTTCTACATGGAGAAGGAGTACCTAGGATATCTAGGGGTGTGATGTGAATGAGAATCTCCAGTGCTTCCACGGATGTGCTCCTAAGAGTTCCACTATTACACAAGGCCAGCTGTTCGCGGTACTTTCATCAAGAGTTTAGGTTATGATCAGTATATTTAAAGGTAGCCACCAAGCAGCAACCCCATATAATAAAACGGGCCTAATAGTAGAAATGTAGATCCAATGAACTATGTGGGGCTCCAAACCAGTAAAGCGCTATTGTAGCCATTTTTATTCTTTCTAATATGTTAGGTTTCTAGCTTAGTTTGCTGTCCAGAATGGGATCCAGATGTTTCACTTTACCAGTGAAGGTCAATCCAATATCATTTAGGCTAGGGAGGGGTCGATCTGAGGAAAGTCCGAAAAAATTGTCTTGGAGTATTCCTTATGTTCAAAGAATTTCTCGATAGGAGCAATAATGAGCAGAGAGTAGATTTACAGACTTCCGCTTGCAATATATAAAGGGTGTCTCAGCAAGAGCGCCGGATTTAATTTTAAAGAAAAACGCATTTATTTTTGAATTAAGCAAACGTTTTTATTTCAACAGAATGAAAAGTAGTTCCGATTAAACGTGAAATACAACATCAGGCAAATGGCCACCACGAAACTGGCACAGAGTTATTCTTTTGTTGAAATTTTGAATAACGTTTTCGCATAATGCATTGGTGAATTACAGCCCACCAATAACGCATCGTATTTCTTCTTTAAGATGTTCAACTGTTTCAGGATTATTCGCATACACCTTTTCCTTCACATAGCTCCAAAGAAAAAAGTCCATCGGTGATAGATCGCACGGTGGCCAATGTTGATCGCCAAATCGAGAAATGACACGCCTGGAAACTTAGTCTGCAGTAACACCATTGTTTCCCGTGCTGTGTGGCAGGTGACATCGTCTTGTTGGAAAAACATGTCCTCCACATCAATTATTTCCAATTCGAGCCACAAAAACTCCGTTAACATTTCGCGATACCGCACTCTATTGACAGTTAGCGCATTTCCAGCCGCATTTTCAAAGAAATACGGCTCAATTACTCCGCCAGCCCGAAATGCTCAGTTGTACACGACAGTTTTCCTTACTTACGTATCCATCGAGTTAAAAATGTGCCTCATCTGAAAAAATGATTTTCTTCGAAAAATCTGCATTAATTTGATGATGTTCCAAAACCCAATCACCAAATTTACGGCGCTGCGCATGGTTCCTTGGCTTGATTTCTTGCACGAATTGAATCTTTTACGCGTACAAATGCAGATCTCTTACCAAAATTCGTTGCATAGCGCTTCTGGAAATGTTTAATTCTTGTCCACGATGCCGAGTGGAAGTTATTGGATTCTCGGCCACAGATTCCCTTGGTCTGTACGTGACAACCGTGGTCTGTACGTGACAACTGTCAAAAAAAAATCACCGTACAACTCGTATTAACAAAATGGCGGCAAATTTTGTAATCCGGCGTTCTTGCTGAGACACCCTTTATGTTGGGATTTCGAAACTCTATTTGGATCAATCGAACTCCTAATGTGGGCTTCTATCTGTCTTTCCAAAAATTTTAGTAGAGGCTAAACTTATAGGTTTATGGTCTTTGCGGCTACAATGGGAGCTTTTCCTGCCTTGGATATAAATATTACCTTTACTTCAGGCCATTTACTAGGAATGTGACAGAGTTGTAAGCTGTCCTTGAAGAAAACTTCCAGCTAGAGTATGGTTAAGTCCTATCGACTATAAAAATTATAGCTTACAGGATTTTTCTCCTGCTATAATCTGGCTTATAATGCCTACGACTCTGTTGTCCCTATATAGGCTTTTGTGGTCCAGGGGACAATGAGTTTCCAGTAGCGATCGCCAATGATTCTGCACTAGTTACGGTCCAAGAACCATCCAGTTGTTAGAGAAACTCTTTACGTGCTTAGATTTCTAGACATTGGCCCTCCTGGCATTTGTTTTAGCATTTCTTAATTCATATTTATTTGTTTTGAGGATTTATTTGTAGCAGTCCCAGTCCTTAACAGCTTTAGATTCCTTGGCTCTTCTAAGCCAAGCTTGCTTCTTTTTATTACGGATGTTTTGAAGCCCTCTCGACCGACTACCATAGTGGTCGAGGTTTACTTGGAGGTCTACTACAAGGATGCGCGCCTAATATGGTTTTATGAAACGCATCGGATACCTGGTCTACTAGGACATCAAGTTCTTGTGTTGACTCAAGGGGATTGGAACTGGTACCTGTGCCGGGTTCTCTCCTATTTTCATAGCTAGGTTGTTTGATGGGTTTGATCCTGTTTTCCGGATTACAGATAATATTGCATATGCAAAGGTTAGTACTAAGAATTAAAACAAGGAAACAAAATTGTGTGACGTGAATTTGTATCACTTCCCTAAATGCGTTCAATTTTTTGTTTTTGAGCGTCTTTTAATGAACTTCCTAAAATTTCAAGTGGCATATCTTCCCCAACATTTGGAAGCTAATTTTAAATTAGCCAAAGATTTTGACCATCCATATGAATGCTTGTTGTGACATCTGAATTACTGTAGTTTGATAACAGAAAGATATTCAGATTATTTGTAGCAATAATGCAGGATCGAATTTTACCTATCATCTTCGCGAATAGCAGTTTATCATTAACCCAAGGTTCTTGAACCAGGCCAATTTTATCTCATTTGCTTTTGGTTTGAGCATGAGCTCAGCCGAATCTACCTGAAAGTGAAGAGGTTAATCTGCAGGAACCTAAACATTAGGTTAGGTTCTTTACTTCAACCTCCACCATAGTTACATCAGAGAGTGTTTTTACCTCCTCACCCATTTTCGTAAGAGCTATATAGACTATAACTCGCCTTTGGCTCTTCAAACTTGACAACCCGTCAGTCGGAGGTCGACAGTTTCGCTGGGATCCAAGCTCGTGCTCTAGGTATCCAGGAGATATCCTCTTTAGTGACTACTAGCACCAGGGCAGACATAATCCATGTTTTCTACAGCCTTTTTGTAAAGAAGCAATGACCGTTGGTCAGCACAGAATGTCAACTTGACACGATTGCAGTGCTACGGAGCGGGTCCAGGGTCTCCCTTATAATTTTTGAGGAAGTATCGGCAAAGGCCTTCTTTACTTCCTTCAATTGCTGGACGAATATATATTTGTCTTGATGGATGTTTTCAATGACAGCCACTGTTCTCGTTGCATTTTTATGTGATTTCTCCTCTTTCTCGGCCTAACGGCCAAAGTGCTATGTTTTTTCTCGTTCCCTGCGCGTGTACTACTCTTACCTATTCTAGCTTGTTCACCAAGTATTTGCTATTTATTCTGCAGTTCTTTGCAGGGAACTTTGTGCGTTTGATAATATTTCTAAATTTTTGTTTCAATTCTAACTCATGTAAGATGTAACACTAATATTTTAATATAAATTTCTTTTTAGATTTGTTTGGGGGATCGAAGGTGTAATTAACGGAATTATCAGGTAAGTGCATTAAATTATACTAAAAATTCACTCAAACAACATTTGGTGGTCTAATAACGGAATTTATTGCGAAGCTCTGATACGTGTAGCACTCAACGAACCACAAATATATAAATTTAATATCGAAAGATGTTATACAGAATAAGTAGTAAGATGAGTGTGTACCTATATAATGAATAGGAGGAGTGCAAAGAGGTTGCCCTATCAAAACACAAAATTTTCATACGATTGCTAAATTAAATTTTCCATTTTTAATTGTATTTTCCATTCATTACATCTTCAAGAGCAAATATCATGTTGAATTGCGAATAATTATTTAATTAATATTTTATTTTAAGAGTTATTGTTACTTTGATGTGTAATAGTAAGATGTCAAAATATGTAGGTTAAATGTAGCTGATGTTTCCATTTCCAGAAAGTTTTCCGTTTTTATTCGAAAAAATTTGTGCAGGCCAGACAAACATGTCGTTGTTTCTCATTTGATCGTTGGAGATCAAAGTTTCTTTAATTCAAAAAATTCTTCTCAACAATTCGAGTGAAGTTTGTCCAGTGTTTAACTTTGTGTTATGTCTGAAAACGGTCCCATTTGAAGTCAAGTTTCATCATGGGAGTATGAAAAACTTGGGAAATACTCTGCTTATCAGCTTCAATTCAAAGTGATTTCAAATTTTTTAAGTTTGCACGTGTATTTCACGCCCTTCAATTTTCTCGAACTCCCAACACGAAACTTGAGCTGGCCAATTTCCCATTGAAAACCATCGATGACTCGATTCAAATGAGACCTTTTCCACACATAACACTTTAGACGTTAATTTTATGTTAAGTAAGTTGCACGAGTAGTTCATTTCTCCACATTTTTGCAAACTGTCAACGTTTAAAATGACATGGAAAATTTTCCAGCGACAACCATTGTCGAACCACTCCAAATCAGACCTTTTCTAGACATAACACTTTATACGATAAGTTGATTAAGTTTTTACAAATTTTTGAAGTTTCCACGAGTAATTCAGTCCCCCCAATTTTCCCGAACTCCCAACATGAAATTTGATCTGGAAAATCTGTTCAGTGGAAACCATCGACGACTTGATTCAAATGAGTTTTCACAAATTTTTGATGTTTTGCACTAATACACGTGCAACCCCAATTTTTCTGAACTCTCAACATGAAACTTGACCTTGAAAATTTTCCAGCGTTAACTTTTTAGGCAGATATTACACATTCGCGCATGACACGTGTCCTCCGAATGATCGGATCGAAGGCAATTCGACTTTTTTAAGGCGATTCGAAAAGCTGAGTTGAATGAATGTTTAAGGAATTCAAGATTAATCTCTGGTAAACACAGGTGCACAACTTTAGTGTCCTTATAAGAGTGGGATACTTTCTACTTTCCTTAAGTGAAACACTCCCAAATGACTTAATTTCAAGCATCCTCTTTATTGAGGACTGTTCTAAAACACCAGAGCTAACGACAAATAAAACAAATGCTGGTGTGAATTTTGGATACCGCTAATTCCCATAAATAATTTAGAAGAGGATATTGGTTTACTCCCTACGCAAATTTTATTAAATTTTTAATGGATTTTTTATATGTGGCGATTAAAGTTTATTCTTTATAAAGAGCATCGACCCAAATTCCAATAATTCACTTAAATTATTGGGTACGCGTATTTACGATTTACATAAAACATTGAAAAATTGTAAATAAACCGTTTATACAGATGTAGTAAAACCTATGTATCCATAGGAGCAAATCCGTACAGTGATGCACAAAAATGCTCGCACAAGATTCATATTTCAGTTACGGGAAAAGTAAGAGCACCTAAATATTGTGTAACGCAGTATAATCGAACTCGGTGTGGAGAAATATACGTGATGGATTTACCCGAGCAGCGGGTTTCTCACGTAATTTGTTATTGACATTTAGTGGCTGCGAGTTCTAAGAATTGTATTCTGGAGATATGGTTTGTACGTAGTGTAAAATCATTTCTTGTTCCTCAAAGTGTAAATCTTATAAATGATTGCTTCATTTCTTATACTTCCAGCTGCGGCACCTTGAAATTGAAAGAACCCGTTTTTCTCTGCTAAGTAATGACAATAATTTGAAGGCAAAACCCAGTAGCCCGTTCTTTTTTCAGAACTAAAAATTTAAGATCGGTTCAGAATTTATTGTTCACAATTATAAATAGGTTATGCATTAACCAGAGTGAACCCTTCCACCATAGTATTGTATTAACGAAATCTAGCGTATTTTAGCGACGGTAGCTAATTCTATAAATTTAGGAATCATCACTGACCGTTTCATCTCACTCTTTAGTATGTGCAGAAATATTGGTGTGAATATCATTTTGAATCCTGTAACTGGTGATATCGAAAAAGTTTGCGCACCGTTATTAAACCACTGTAAGATGTCAATATTGGCTCTCACCAGAAACTTCGAATGTGCAATATGGCAACGACCGGACAACGACAATGATGTCGGTGTTGGTGATATTTCCGAATATTCTGATTTCAAACTTTGAATTAGCCGCTAATTGTGATTGGGTACCATTTCCCTTGTTTACAGTTTAATCACATTGTGCCTTCTTTGTTTGATTCGGAAAAATTCAGCAATCGACGGTGTGTAGCCTTTACTTCTTGAGTAGATACAACCACTTTCGTTAAAACGAGAGATATTATTATGCACCTGTTTCTCGGCTGGTTGTATTTTGCTTAGAAAACCGGTCTTCCAATATTTTAAAGTCTCTTTCATAACATAACTCTCTCTCTTAGATAACTTGGAGCAATTGCCATGTGTAGTCAAATTTTAGGTTTCCTGTTATGTCATTTTTAAACGAGTCCGATAATGAGTACAAATTACATCATTTTCAATTAAATGTTTCAATATTCACCTTTAAAAAGCAGTTGCGATCTGCAGTTACGAAAAATAAGCCTACTACATTATTTATATTCGATGATGACGAGTCAATACCACTTGTTGCCGATTCACCTTGTTTAACAGTAGCAATAGGATCGCGCATTTTCTCAATTGTTTTAACAATTCAATTTTGCGTTAAGAATAATGTACTTCATGCTTTCAAAACTTGGATACGTAATTGAGACGATTGTTTGCCATCGATTTCACTGAACGTTCTCAATTTCCCTACCACTACTGCAATAGTGACTCTATTCAAATCTAGTCACATTTTAATAATCTGTGCACTGACTGGGAACTGACGTTCTCACAAGATGCACTACTATCTCTTGCCTTGAGAATGCCCAGTAATGTTCTTCAATTTCCAAAAAGTTCCCTATTAAAGGTAGAATACTTTTTCCACTATTAGTTAGCTTGGGAGAAAATAATCCTGAAGATTGTCAACATCCACCATACCACTATTGTAATACAACTCCTACAGCTTCGATTGGAGTATCAGATGCAATATTGTATCTGGTGTAATTAATGGGATGTGCTAACATTGTTGTATCAACAAGGATGCACTTTATTTTTCCAAAAACAGTCTCAGTGGCATCAATGACAAAGCACGTTAATCTTGATCGACAGGCCATTCAATGCATTTTCGATATATTGAATTCGCGATGAATTAGCGAAATTACACCCATGCATCCCCATCAGAATTTCTCCACAATTAAGCCGAAGTTGACCAACATTATGGCCTATCAAATAACCATAGTGGCATCAATGACAAAGCACGTAAATATTGAACGACAGGCCATACATTGCATTTTCGATATATTGAATTAGCGATGAATTAGCAAAATTGTGCTAAATTACACCCCTACATCTCCTTCAGAATTTCTCCACGATTTGGCCGAAGTTGATCAACATTATGGCCTATCAAATAACCATAGTGGCATCAATGACAAACGACGTTAATCTTGAACGACAGGCCATTCAATGCATTTTCGATATATTGAATTAGCGAATTTTTGCAAAATTACACCCCTGCGTCCCCATCAGAATTTCTCCACGATTAAACCGAAATAGACCAACGTTATGGCCTATCAAATAATCTTAGTGGCATCATTGACAAAGCTGGGTAATCTTAACCACGACAGTCCATTCATTTACGATATATTAAATTGGCAATGAATTAGCGAAATTATGCTAAATTACACCCATGCATCCCCATCAGAATTTCTCCACAATTAAGCCGAAGTTGACCAACATTATGGCCTATCAAATAACCTTAGTGGCATCAATGACAAAGCTCGATAATCTTGAACGACAGACCATTCAATGAATTTTCGATATATTGAATTAGAGAATTTTTGCAAAATTTCACCACTGCATCCCAATCAGAATTTCTCCACAATTAGGCCGAACTTGACCAACATTATGGCCTATCAAATAACCTTAGTGGCAGCAATGACAAAGCACGATAATCTTGAACGACAGACCATTCAATGCATTTACGATATATTGAATTAGCGAATTTTTGCTAAATTACACCCCTGCATCCCCATCAGAATTTCGCCACGATTAGGCCGAAGTTGACCAACATTATGGCCTACCAAATAACCATAGTGGCATCAATGACAAACGATATGACGATATATTGAATTAGCGATGAATTAGCGAAATTGTGCTAAATTACACCCCTGCATCCTCATCAGAATTTCTTCGTGATTAGGCCGAAGTTGACCAACATTATGGCCTATCAAAAAACCATAGTGGCATCAATGACAAAACACGATGATCTTGAACGACAGGCCATTCAAAGCATTTTCGATATATTGAATTAGAGAATTTTTGCAAAATTTCACCACTGCATCCCCATCAGAATTTCTCCACAATTAGGCCGAAGTTGACTAACATTATGGCCTATCAAATAACCATAGTGGCATCAATGACAAAGCACGATAATCTTGAACGACAGGCCATTCAATGCATTTTCGATATATTGAATTAGCGATGAATTAGCGAAATTATGCTAAATTACACCCCTGCATCCCAATCAGAATTTCTCCACAATTAGGCCGAACTTGACCAACATTATGGCCTATCAAATAACCTTAGTGGCAGCAATGACAAAGCACGATAATCTTGAACGACAGACCATTCAATGCATTTACGATATATTGAATTAGCGAATTTTTGCAAAATTACACCCCTGCATCCCCATCAGAATTTCTTCACGATTAGGCCGAAGTTGACCAACATTATGGCCTACCAAATAACCTTAGTGGCATCAATGACAAAGCTCGATAATCTTGAACGACAGACCATTCATTGCATTTTCGATATATTGAATTAGCGAATTTTTGCTAAATTACACCCCTGCATCCCCATCAGAATTTCTCCACGATTAGGCCGAAGTTGACCAACATTATGGCCTACCAAATAACCATAGTGGCATCAATGACAAACGATATGACGATATATTGAATTAGCGATGAATTAGCGAAATTGTGCTAAATTACACCCCTGCATCCTCATCAGAATTTCTTCGTGATTAGGCCGAAGTTGACCAACATTATGGCCTATCAAAAAACCATAGTGGCATCAATGACAAAACACGATGATCTTGAACGACAGGCCATTCAAAGCATTTTCGATATATTGAATTAGCGATGAATTAGCGAAATTGTGCTAAAGTACACCCCTGCATCCCCATCAGAGTTTCTCTGAAAGACCTGTGCCGCATTCCGAAAATCATCCGACTAAACTCGCATAGGAGTAGTAATAGCCGTTTTAGGTATGTCTTCGAATACACGGTGCATCCACGGAGATTCATTGAAAAGTTATGAATATGTGGGATAGGGTATCACCCCGGTTGAGTACCTGCATTCAATCGACGGCAATCTTTACATGTCCTCCAACCGGTACTTTACTTTTTTCTCCATAGAAGAAGAAGGAGGCCTGTGCATATGCCCAATTGGACCATATGCTGAAACTCCACAAGCGCGGTTTTGTGCTTGACTGAGCCCAAACGACTTAGTTTTGAAAAAGGGATGTGAACCTTGAATAAATATATGGCATACTACTTCATTACTGGATAATTATAATCCGTTGGAGTTAAAAAGGAAGAAAAAATGTTGAGTAAAGAACAATATTCGTCTTTAAAAATTGCATAGAGATAACGGTCTTTTAACGTAAGCATTCATATTTCTACTAGTTAAATTCGTTACTTAATCAAGAGGTCGTTGTTTTTATAGATCTACTATAAAACTATATGTAATCAAGAAATCAGCACCCATTATAGGTCTGTGGACCGACGTTATAATAAAAACGTGTGTAAGTTGTTCCCTGACACCTATTTCAATTTTTTTTTAAGATTTAATTGCAATATGTTCTGAGCCGAAGCACTCCCAACTGTTTCGCTGTTCGCTTTTCATGACCTACCTTACGCAGTAATCTAAATTTTGGACGTACGGCTATAGGTCCGGTTTACATAGAATCATCTGAAGATGGGTCGGCCCGTGAGTTCTGTACTCCGACAGGGGTTGATAGTTGTTGTCAAAAGTGTATTTATGTAAATAAATATACTTACCTTGCAGCGGGTTTGATATTGGTGTTTAAAAAATTCGATTACTTCCAAAAGTTTTGTAAACCATTTACTTTTTCAGGAATCAATTTCAAAAATGTTCATCATTATTATCCGCACGAAGCCAATTCAAACGAAGGATTTTTAAAATTGTGCGAATACTTTTTGTGGTTCACTGTACCTACATACATACATACAAGAGATTCATTTACGAAATTGAAATATTACACAATTTCACGGGTCGGAAATTTTTTTCCTTTTCCTGGTTTCAAATTGATTTATACGTTTTTGTTAGTATTAAAGTTGTTGGTTGCCTCGGATGTTTTTTTACCATGATGGATATGAGGAAATATTTGCAGACTGCGGGGAATACAACAAAGGTAAAAACCGAAATGTTTGGCATGTTGTTCCTTTTTATTACAATTAATGTGATTGAATGATGCGAGGAGTTGACGGTTAATATAAAATAATAGCTGCGTTGCAGTTGGGAAGCTTATTCACCTGCGAGTACCTTAAACAGTTTTATATCGCAATACTACATTTTTATTTCTAGTTCTTTGAATTTCCTGAACCCTTAACATTCCATTCTTCGTCTACTTTCCATGCAGTGTTGAAAGTGGCTTTAGAGTAGAGTTTTTTTCTAATTTAACTGGGATAAAATCATTTTCGTTAAGTCTGTAAGTGCTAGGTATCATGTTTTACGTTTGTCACGTAATGACTAGTAAATTGCGGTAAGTTGACTTATCAATTTTTCAATAGGAGCAAAATCAAGTTTAATGTTTTATTTTAAAAGGTGCAAAACCAATTCGTGTTAAAAATGTCAAAATTTTTATCGGAAAGATACAAAATTATGTTTAACATCACACAATATTGGTAGTCCAACCAAAAGATTCGTTGAATTCATCAGGTCAGTTCATTCTGAATCACTTTTTCTCTCCAGGGAAATAATTTCCACTGCGGCCAGCCTTTCCTAAAATGGATAGATCCTTTAATTTTTTTATTATTGGTTGTGGTTGGCTGTTGCAATTTCGTGCAATTTAGATTTTCGCCCTCTAGAACTTGCGGTTTGATTTTTATACAACAATACTGGCTCATCAAAAGTGTATTTATATTAAAGTATATTTGGGCTTTTGTGACCTGTTATGACCTCTTTTACCTCCATTTTACCAATAGTTTCATTCCAAACGAAACATTTTGCTTTTTCGATTGCCAAGTCGTAAACAGTAAAGTTACAAACTGCTAATTTCCTTTTACAATAAAAAAACACTTGTATCCGCTTTTGGAAATGGCAAAATTACTTGAAAATCCAAGCAAGCTGCGACGTAAAATTTATTTTCTGTAGCTGTTGTTTGTCTTTATTTTAAAGTAATCACGCCTTTAGCTTATGATGCAAATTTTTTTTCAACGTCATTTAAATTATTTTATTGGTGGCGCTGCCCGCACTGATCTTTCTTCGGGATGTAAAAGCGAATTTTAAATTCCAAATTAAAAATGTCACGATGTATCTGCAAAGTAGCAGGGGGTTACCTTTGGGATAATATGGGTGTTTTCTTTCATCTTTTCTTGATGTATCTTCTCGCAGATAAAGAAACACTGTCGCAGGTATAAAGTTGATGTGTCCTCGCACGGTTAATTTTAATTCCTCTATCTGTGGATTAATTTTTCGTTCATCTTCTCCACTTTTATCATGTGATAGGTGACATTCACTATCTATATCTTTGGTATACCTTTTCGATCCACTGACGACTTAGAGCTAATGTGTCGACAAATGTTTTAAGACATCCTCTAATTCTTCAGATACAAATTTAGTTAGTTTTTTGCTAACCCCCTTTGAGTTTTCAAGAACGAAACTCGGTTGGCGTGTTTTATCTGCAAGTTTATAGAAGGTTATGGAAATCTGAACGCATTCCTCAATTAAAATTACATCTTTGCTTTTGGAGGCATATTTAGTACAGTCATCGCTTATTTGTTTGGCCGGTTGAATCCCGATTCTTGAGTGTAGGTTAGGTTAGGTTAGAGTGGCTGCTATCGCACACTTAGGCCAACAGTGGCCCATTGTGATAGCACAGGATCCTATTTTCCCTTTACTCCCGTTGAAACCATCCAGAGCTACTACATACTGTACATACCTAAGTACTTATGTCTTCTGTCTGATAGTTCCTGACATGAGCATAGGAAGTGATCTAAAGTCTCTTCCTCGTCTTCGTCCATACAACTTCTACAAAAGTCATTCGTCTGCAGACCCAGCCTTCTCGCATGTTCCCCAAAAAGGCAGTGTCCTGTCAGTATCCCTACGACTAATCCTACCTCCCGTTTTCCCAGGGATCCTAGTGCCTTGGAGCGCCGCATGTCCAGTTTTGGCCAAACCTGTTTGGCTACCCTGCACGTGAGAGTGTTGGTCCACCTCTCATTTGTTGAGGCGATTGCCTTTTTACTGAACACAAATTTGAGCGCTGTTAGAGGTCTCCCCAAAACTGCCCTTTCCGGCTGCATCTGGAGAGTCGTACCGCCTCTAGCTGGTTCGTCTGCTCTGCAGTTTCCCGAGACGTGTGAGTGACTAGAGACCCAGCATATCTGGATTCTGAAATATTCGCTCATCTCATTAAGAGGTGATAAGCAATCCAGCGCCACCCGTGACTTCAGACAAACCGTCTCTAGTGACCTGACCGCCGACTGACTGTCACATAAATTGCGATATCCCTCACGGATACCACGTTATGCTTCAACCATGTCATGACTTCCCCGATCGCCACCACTTCAGCTTGGCACACGCTGCAGTAGTCAGGGAGACGAACAGATCCAGAACAGAGGTTTCCGGCTCCTACCTTGCCGTCGAGGTTAGAGCCGTCTGTGAAAAATTGCACTGCCTCGTTTTCCAGATCAATACTGGACTTTCTCCAGCATTATCTCGAAAGACAGATGGCCAGTTCTTCCCTTAGCGATCTAACTATCGTCGAGTGCCCCGCCTGAAGACACGAGTCTCGTAGCCATATTGGCTGCCATCTGCTTACCAAAAAAAAAAGCGCGTGAAGGTGTTATCCTAAGCGCCCCGCTTATAAGCATGCAGGGGCTGTTCTTTGCACCTCCTCCATCATCCCCATATATGTTACATTATCCAGTGCTACCCACCACACGCCCACACGTCTTACCACTGCGGTATAGATCCAGTGTACTAGCTCTGGTTTCAAAGCCCATCTCTTACTATGGCGTTCCTACACGAATAAATGGCTACATTAGCCTTATTCATCCTTTTCATAATGTTAGGCTTCCAGCTGAGCTTACTGTCCAAGATTATGCCCAAAAACTTGCTCTGTCAGAAAAATCCAGTCTAATGCCGTTCATGGTAGGAGGGCTAACTACTGGAATTGTATATTTCTTAGTAAATAGTACCAGCTCCGTCTTGCAAGGGTTGACTCCTAATCCACATTTGCTGGCCCATTTCGTAACGATCAGGAGTGCATTCCGCATAACATCCTTAATCGACTGAGACTGTTTCCTCTCTCTCCAGTTCCAACAGCAATCCTTTCATCACTACACTCCAAAGAAAGGGGGACATTACGAAGGTATCCTCCAAAGTGTATTTATAATTGATGCCAATGTTTGGGATTACGTTTCCTTTTTCAAGTTGAAGCAGGCTTAAAATTGTCCTCATCAAGCTTGACTGAGCAACTGGTGCAACCCGAAATGGCATTAAAGTGCCGTCCTCTGGAGTTAAAATGCGTTTTTTTGTCTTTAAACATGAACTGTAGGGGAAAATAGAGTCATCTGCAGAATAAAAACTGAAAGCCCCATGGATATAATCCTTACTGCACTATTCAAAGGGCTCTATAAAAAAGTATAGGCTTAGTTTACACTGAACACAGGACAAATTTCTTATGGATTTCTTTTGAGCGTTCTTTAGTTAAGTACGAATTAGGATTGTGAAATTTGTAACAAGAAAAAATTTCGAAGTTAGACAGTTTCAATCGGCTTTCAAATATGAGTTGTTTATTATAGGCTGATCTCAATCCCAGCATGACTCTAGATAAAATGGCCATCCAATTTCTTTTCTTGATGCATAATAGCTGTTTTGATTGCCCGATGCCGTCTCTCAATCACAACGTCCATTTTTAAATTGAGTGGTTTGGTTGCTGGTGCCTAACTATAACTTTTGACACCATGCGCCGAGAAATTTTATTCCAAAATCGCCTTACTCAATCAATCAATTTATGTAACACCGTATCGTTGATTGAAATCCATAAAGAACCAATGATGCCTAAATATGATTTTGCGAGCTGTTACAAAGTTTATTTGTAAGAATCGTTAAGACCATTTTTCCTTAAAATTACAACTTTTGACCTGTTAAACTATATTGATACAAAGTTCTGAATCTTTAGAGCTAGATGGCGAAAATAACATATTTGGTCTATAGTTTAACGGAATCCTTTCCCAAGGATACGATAAATTGTGAGGCAAAACCACAATCATAAGTATGAATCACGCATTCAAGTTTCTCTTAGGGCCAAGTGGTTCTTCACTGAATAACTGAGTCTGTGACAACGTCGACGACGTTAGATCTGAGACTCTGCACATGAAGGTGGAGTACGAGTAACTGGCTATATATGACATCCTTGTCACTGTCATCGCTTTCTTTTGTTCTGTACAAGAATCGGAATGGGATATCAATGTTAGTAACTAGGTACGTGTAGTCTGATAATTCCGCAGAATGCCTCATAAACTATAGTGGTTGCTGTTGCTAAATCGAATACTCGAAACGGGTCACGGTAAATGTGTCACCCTCAGATTTGTGAATGGTAGTGACGCAGACGGCCACCAGCGGGAACTTTTTACGTTTGCGCTTTACAGTTTTTGAATTCTTGATATTGACTGTTGATATTGACTCATGCTTTGCATGAGCGGAACTCAAGTAAATAGTACCACACCTAGCTTGCTGAGCACATTAACGCAACATTTTATTTTCATCTGTGTGCCGAAGTACTCATGTGGGAAATAGAACTACAGGACCTACGTCGAATCATATTGATTACGTTTTCCCACAGCTCGTTGCTCTTGTGAATAATATTTGCAGTCGTGCATTCGATATATCGTCCGTAACACTATTTCCAGATGCTCCGGATTCGTACTCCACACTGCTGTTTGTTTATTAGGTGGAATCGTTTACACAAAGTTAATAGACCGGCGTGCGTTTCTCTCTCTCTTTCTTTTTCTCTCTCTATCTTACTCATGGTTCTGTTTTTTTGTATTTGTTGACTTTACTGCAATTGGCTGTTTTCGACCTTGCCGGCATCAGCTGCTTCGCCATAGACTGATTCATTGATCAGAGGCTGCTTCAGCACTTAGGTAACCACGTGCTGGCGGCCTATTTATTTGCGGCATCTTCGGCGGTCCAAATATAATTTTTGTCCTGTTAGACAACCGGAATGGGCTGCGACGTCCCCCTGCTGATAAGTTAATCTTAGGCCACATAAGGCAGGATTTATCATAATGAGTTGTGACGTGTATGATGTGGTGTAGTTTTGCTCCGTTAGGCCATCTGAATAAAAATAATGTTTGTCCTGTTATGCCGTTATACAACGGGTATTGGTTGCCGCGTCCACTCTTCGATGTAAATTATATTGAGGCACGTGTCTTTATTAATCAGTTCGAAATGCAGATTTTTATACCATGCCAGCAATTCATATTTGTGAATATTTGATTCATGTCAGGTTTGAACATTAGCGTTGGTCTCCTCAAAGTCGCCCGAATTGAGTACAATTACGAGTCATAAATTAAATGATTGTCACTTCAGGAGGTTCACCTCACTATCCACGCTATTTCTGCGTCCATCCGATTGCAGCAAAGAAAGTAGCGCACATGTCACTTCATCGGTCCACATGTCATTTCACCTCGTTTATAGTAATTGAAGGTGTGCCTGTGTTGACTCTTTGGGAATGCCGCCACGGTATAACCACTACCCAAGCTGTGGGTCTTAGATTTCTTAATTGCTTTAAGAAACCCATAGCAACTGAACGTATTGTAAGCTCGCGCAGACAGCAAAGGGCCCATTAGACAGTTGACGAGATTGTGGGGGAGGGGGGGTTGCGAACGGGTCCCGTCTTCGGCCAGACTACTACTGCGCGGATTTTGACACTGATTGGATCTGTTTGCTTTCGGGGATTGGGGGTGTAACGTCCACTGTTTGTCGTGTCCTCCGTATGCGTGTCTTAGATGATATTCAGCGATACGGCTGGGTGACCAAGTGCGATGCATCCTATCGCTTCTTGTGAATTTAATTCATTTAAATGTACCGTGATGTAGTACAGCGTAGAGTTCTGCACTGCAGAACTGCACTGTCAGGTTGCGCTTGATGTTGACGTTTTTGGGTTGGTTTTCTTCGAGCTGCTTTATAGGTAATAACTTAACCATCCCCGAAACATCTGCTGGCACGCTTATCACGTGTTCCACGTTATTTTATCCGAAATCATATCTCAAGCGATGCACTTGCGCGAGAACTCTCGTCGACGAGATTTTTCTATTGGCACTGACTATTTTATTTGAAGTCGACGGAATTTGTAAGATAGTAAAATTTCGGCCGAAAGATTTATATTGGGGATAATACATTTTAACCTGATATTTTATATTCGTTATAAAATTTTAAGTTCAACTTTTTTTCTACGAGTATTTCACAAATGTAACACAATATTTTATATTGCTTACCAAAAATACGAACCTTGACAGTGTTACACTGAATTCTCTACATTTATTACGAATTTCTTATGTCACATCAATCAATGTTAACAAGTGGTAAAAAAAATCATGAAAGGAAAACTAAAATAAAACTGCCATCCCCACATTTAAACACTGTAATACGAAAATTTTATTTCACTTCGCCCCAAACTGCCATGTATATGTTACGGTAAAAGCCCGAAATCGGTAAATGTCCGGGAATGGTTCACTCTTCACCCCACGGGGATTTTTTTATCGTATTAGTGAAATTTGGAATAGTGGGGACTAATGGCTTTAGTAACTCTCATGGGCTCGCGGGAGCTAATTGTGCCCCTCATGGCGCTTACTTCTTTGATGGGAAATAAATTTAAATACGGGGATGTAAGGGGTGGGGGGGGATTTTAAAAATGGTTTTAGTCGTGGAAAAACGAATATAAAAATTAAAATTTCGGACATTTACCGATTTCGGACTTTAACCGTATCATATACACAGAATTGATTTTATACTCAACGTTGATTTCCAACAAGGATCACAATCCATCTGAAAATTAATAAATTTGAGTCAAAATGTTTAATTTCCTTGTGTTACAACAAGCAAGGTATTGTTCTTTGTGACGGACATAAACAATTTAAATTTTAGAAGCCAAACTTACACCTTAATATTTTCTTCTAGCTGTGTGAAAACGAATACATGCCTTTGTAATGATAAGGATTTTGATAATAATTCATACCCTAACTATGTAGCCGCTTTTTATACACGTACAGTGGAATACTAAAATACATACGCGAGTATATAAAATACAGACGGATTTACCTTATTTTTGAATATAATCTGCCCCGATTCCCAGGAGTGCTGTTACACAATAAAATAGAAATTCTAGAATTTCGTTTTCCTTCAATTCAAATCAAAATGAAAATCGGTTTTATGAATTTCTCATGATTTAGCATAAAGCTCAAGGATTTTTTCTGAGATTTATTTATTTTTAAACTACCTGGTGTAATTGAAGTCAACTGTATGTATGTGTATCCTAAAGAGCGGTGTATTGCCAATTGAAACGTTAAGTTTTATTTTGATTTATAGAATTTTGGTAAAACGCCAGCAATTAAACAGCGTCAAAGAAATTTCAGCTAAGGTAAAACATGAATTTGCAATTCGAGAAATAAAAGTGGTAAAGGAGACCGATAAAGCACGACAGGCTCTTTGCTTAACTTGCGCCTTAAGGATATAGATTAAGGATCTGCAGCAAAAGGTGTTTTAAAACTACAAGTCGAAATCAATAAACTAGGGCTTCCATTATCATCTTTTATCAAAGGAAACACTCATCAAATACCAGTAAAATGTTACGCCCAAACTGTTCTAAGCTAAGAAACAGAATGTGAAAACTCATTAAAAATTCTGGAATACAGAGATCAGGAAGGCAATCAATTTTCATTATTGGATTCGATTTTAATTAGAAAAATTATTTCTTTTCTGATTAAGAGCGAAATTTAAAAATGAAAATAAGCTGTTTGCCGAAGGAATAAATCTAATAGAGCGCCAGGTAAAAATTCAACATATCCCAATAAAAATACTTCCAAAATTAAATACCCCCAAGTCAAGGGTAAAGTTGCAAGTTTTAAAAGTGGACTTTGATGGGGTATATGATAATACATCGTTGAATGCTATAATCTCTGTAGCCTCTCATGACACGATACCCACTAATGTAAAGCGGTGTGTTACTATATTTAGCAACAATAGAATAAACTAGCACTACAACTGCGTAGTTCTGTGTTCTTTCTATTGGTAATTTTCTAATGATTTTTCTGTCGGGGATAAGCCAATGATATCGCTAGAAATTTTGAAATTATTTATAAGTGTAATGTCATAACCTGGTGCCATGAAAATCGGTGAACCTTATTGGAGATCTTGCTGTTCCACTCTCTTCGGATTCTGTAATTGGTAACTTGGGGCTCGTTGGTTCCAAAGATTGCACGACAAAAATGGAAATGTATAAGTAACTTTCTTAAATTATTAGGCTGGACACAGCATACGTATACTGGTTGTATGTGCGGTTCTGAATCCCATTTTTCTTTGCGCCGCCTCATCTTCAATTGTTTGAGTGAATGAGGTCTTTTGGATTTCAATACTAGATTTCCAGGTATTCCAGTTTAAAGCTGTTTATTGACCGCAAGATTTTCCTCTTATTTATTATTTGAATTACAATGCCCGAGACCCTAGTAACCATTGGCCCTTTTGCCGCGATTTCGGAGCCGGCAAAGTAAGTTTCCATTAGCAGCTCCAAAAAACGTTCTCTAGTTGTGGTCTAAAGTCAAGTAGTACTTTACTTTTAATTTAGTACTTTACATTGCCTAAAAACCTCCGAGGTACGCTTGTATTTCATTACAGTATAGCCACCGTGCATTGCTTCTGGTACATCTTAGTTTGTGTTAGTACGTTCTGAGGGCTTACTTATAGGTTCAGCAGTTCTAGTTCCCTTAGCTTTTTTGAAGAGCTTCCTGCTTTATTGACATGTGAATTCGAGCTCTTTCGACCACCACGGTAGCCGAGGTTTATTCAGAGGTCTGCTAAAGAGACACGCACCTACAATAGCCTTATTAAAAGCGTCAGATTACTTGAACTCTGGTTTATCAAGCTCTCACTCGGTCCTCTCTGGTGCGATTGCAAGTTATAAACCTCTCTTATAGCATAGTAACGGATCCGCATAGTCGAAAGTTATAGAGATGTCTGTGTTTGTTAGGATAGATGAAAGTTCTTTGTACCTACAGGTCCACATGGAGATTGAGTTGAACAAGAGAAAGAGATTCTCCAGTGCTTGAGCGGGTATGCTTCTGAGTATTCCAGTTTTGTACAGGGTAGCTGTTCGCTGTACTTCCTTTAAAAAATTTAGGTTCGGTGTATAACGTAAGTCTCCAAACTAATGGAAATTTGAAAAGAGTACAGCCCTATAGTACCAACAAAATAATAACATAATTCAATAGTAAATTAAAACAGTAAAGTTAAAGATAAAAAAACTAAAATAAAATTAAAAATTGGAATTATGAGAAGTGTTTAGATTTATTTTAAAGTCGTCGCTGGGTCTAGGGATGTCAAATAAGACTTATTCAATTAGTTATATGAATCTCGGGTATTAAAAAATCGAATGTAAGATGAGCGCGTTTGTCCCACGGGTACTTTGCAATGTTCGATCGTTGCCCCCAAGTAATCTTCACCCACTTTTTACATCTGGTAATCGTAGTCCGAGTCAGTTCTTTTCATTAAAATCGTTTCTGTGATTGATAGACGGAGTGTCTTACTGGGGCTGTATATTCCAGCTGAGATCTAATATAGCTGAAGTGTAAGATGAGCAACTGGTAAAAACAAACACTGAATTCGCCTTGAAAATGATTACATCAAAGCGTTTGTTAAAAAACATATTGAACAAAGGAGGCTTTTATTCTATATGATCGTTATTCTCCAACCTGAATATATTAATCTATCCGACAGGTATGAGAAAAACCCAGATGGGGCTAAATGCTTTACTAATCTCCGTATAAACTGTGTCCCTTGATGTTGTTCAATGGCCTTAAGAACACTACCCTAAGAATTTCTAATAACTTCGGTATGATTGATGTGGTAGATATTCCTCTGTAGCATGAAATATCACTTTGTTTCCCTCATTTGAAAATCGTGATTATTTTCGATGTCAGTGTAATACTGTGGAATTGAGGAACAGTGGCAGGGTAAATTGATTAGCGTGATTTTTTATATTAACGCGCAACTTCATTAATTGCATACGTTAAACCATCAACCAAAACTGTAGCAGTGTTATTGCAGTTTAAGTTCATCTGCTATTTCGTGGTGAATGTTTTCAGGTTCGTAGGCTGATGAAAAAAATTAGCGAACATTTTGGCTGATGTTTTTAGATTTGATGATTTAGAATCTCCTAGGTGCATTTTTGTCGGGCAACCTTTCCATTCGCATTTGGAACTAAAATATTTTCACACGTATTCTGGATCCAGATGTATTCTGGTAAAATGACTATCGAATTCTGAATCGATCTCCTTAAATTTTTTGAAGAAAATCGGAAGTATTGTCCAGTGGATTTAATGTCCTTTGAAGGTCAATAATTATCCCTCTTTTCATTCAAGCACACACCACCCACCCATTCACACGTTTAAAGTATACCGCTGCACATTGCAAGCTCCATGTCAACCTACACTCTAGTAGAGGGTCTTAATTTATTAACATCACCGATCGTAATCGCTTAGAAAAATTCGTTTGCCATCCAGGCTCTGGTGGGATTCGAACCCAGTACCTTCCGGTTCAATTGCCGAAGCTTTAACCACTGCACCACTTGCCTGGTATCTTGCTTCATTAAGGTCTGATTTACTCTTCTTCATTTTTCAAAAATTCTTATATTTTAAATTATTTTAATCCACTATGCGATCCTAATACTAAGATGGGTTATTGTTTGAATGCCTTTTTAACAGTTCTTAAACAGGAACAGTTCTTTCAAACCCGCAAAAGATGATGTCGTAAAATATATCAATATTTGCATACAGTTCGCTTCTAGAATGAGGCGGAATATAAGATATGTAAATTAGGTACATATTTTTCCCATGTAAATTGTTAAACATAATTGCTCAACTGAAGATGGAATTAGTTCAAATTCAATATCGCCAAATGATGAATGAATGGCTAAAAGAACTTCTTCTCCAGATTTTACTACATAATTGTTTGGGAAGAACTAATAGCTTTGTATTTCTGGATTAAAAGATGTTTCGCAAATTGCTTAAATACGATGATTTGTTTTTAAGAAAAAGTTCGAATATACACTGTTAGAAACTAGGCCGCCAGCCTGGCCGATTATCATTACGTTACAATTGTTACCTTCACTCATCCCTGTACCTGATTCAATTTAGCATTAATCAGGCATCATCAGCCTGGAAATATAAACCTCGGATTTCCAGTGACTACACGATTTTACTGATTTGTTTATTTCGGGTAGGTTCACCGGTATATGGAAGCCCTCCTCAGTGGGTCGTGAGGTAGAACAAACCAGAACCGCATATTAAAAAATAATATGAATAGATCACTCAGACCGGTAACTGATCCGCGAGCTGAAAATTAAAATTCACTTCCTAATTCTTATATATTGTACCTACATACATATATGTAGGTTATTGTCCCAGAATTGGACGATCATTCGAAGCAAGGTGATAGGGCAGCCTATTGCCAACAAAAACAGCCAAGTAAAGTTTTTTCGAATTGTTGATGGTGCAAAAGTTATTCCACTTTTAGTGTTTTCTAGAGAAATCGCGGCGTACCCACCAAAAAATGAATTAAAAAAAAGAAGAGTTCTTTTGTTTAACTTTCTAGAACGATCTAGAAGAGTGTGCCTTTCCAGAACAAAAACAATGGTTTTGTAAAGTCTCTTTGTTTCTCAAAAATGTTTTGTTGATGTGTAAGTGAGAGAAAACCATGTACTACAGAAAGTTGACCTATTATCAGAAAAATATTCGGTGATTTCAGACAGACATTGCCGGTCATTCCACGCGCTACATATGCGGCCGCAATTATCGCATGTTTGAAACAATCCTATTGCGAAATGTTAATGCATTACGTCTTAACATAAATTTTTCTCCAAAATATTGTTCAATATTGGCAATGGAAAAATTCGATTGCATGGATGTGACTACGTGCACGAGCTATTTTGGCCGCAAAAATATCGATGTTAACGCTATTATTTTTAAAATACGGCACTCATTGTCTGGCAATGAGATGTCCTTCAAATTGATCGAAACTGTTGTCGATCCTAACGAAGCAGTGATATATCCTGCTCAATCCTTGAATTCACTGGATTTACCGGGAATGCCACGATTGGTAAAACGGTTGGCAAAACAAAAATCATTGGCAATGCTCTTGAAACTACCATTTTGAACCGCAAGTTTTAAGGTGAAGTTGTTCTCCTGCCACGGATCCCAATGATCCCTTCAGACTCGCCCATTCCATTCAGACGCCAGCAATTTCCAATTCACGTGGCAATCGCAATGACTATTAATAAGTTACAAGGCCAAACATACGTTGGCCAATTATATGTTGCACGTTGGCAAACCATCAAGTTTGTTCGTTTATACACCTCAGGGATTGACGAAAAACATCGCTCATCAACTCCCATTAAGATAAAAATAAAACAAACATGACTGTCTTGGAAATGAGTTGTGAAATTGAGTTTTTAGTTTGCTTGCTAGTCACAGTCCTCTGCTACTCGCACATCCAAAGTGTAGAAGCATGCATTTTCATGAGTCCCCTCTTCTCCAGTCGCTTATAGATTCATTATGAGCTCACGGGTCAACTAACTATCCTGAACGGTGCAGGATAACGAAAAATTGCATTGTCAAATGTCGATAGGAGGCCAACGTTCGGGCGGTACAACGTCTGTCGGGTCCGCTAGTAGTTTATGTAGTTGACATAGAGAACTAACTAACCGATAAGTTGACTTTTGAATTTACATCAATAATTGAAGGCGCATAAAATTCCAAAAATCAACATCAGTATAAACAGAATTCTGCAAGTATCTTGTTTCATTGTATATCGATATACATATTCAAGATGCTTGTGGCAAAACAAAAGATAAATTTCCATTCACAAAATCCGGTGTGTAAACATATTCTAAGAACAAAATGTTTCAAATACACCTCAACCTACGTCATGTATACGAGTATATCATTAAACCCCAAATCGTTTTAGGAAAGCAAAGTAAATTTTCGTAAACACATCTCAAATAACCTGAAACAATCCAGTTTTTTGTTGTTGTTGTTCTTTCTACATAAAGTAAGTTAAATCTGCTTAATTTAACCATTTTAATTGTATTCGTGAAGGTATCAAACCGCATCAACTATATAGGCTCGAACGCCTAATTTAGGATACGGCGCCGTCGATCCAACAAATCGGATGTGAGTGCTGCGTACATAGATTTTTTATTTTGTGCTTCACGTTAATCGAAAGACTTTCATTTTTTGTGGATTCGTTGACGTGGGGTGGGATGGTATATTTCTTCCCTATCAGCTGTACCAATAAAAAATAAAATAAAAATAAAACCTCTTAACTTTATTATTATTACGCTGTATATGTTGTTGGTGGTTTTTCGCCTTAATGCTGGGCTGCTGTATATAAGAGGCAACTTTAGTACGTCGGGCACAAAACACAAAAGGAACCAAAAAAAAAAAAAATTGGTGAAGGGATGATGATGATGATGGATTTCTCAGGAATTTTCTCGCTCTCTTTGAGTCCCTCTACCTTTATCTACCTACACCTACCCGTTTCATCTTAGTCTAAATTTAGAGACGAACAATATTGTATTACATAGGAAAATTATCGATTTTCCACTTTCCTTATACTTTTTTTTTGTATTTAGGATTTTTATGTTTATTATTTTATTTTATTCAATTTATGTGTACTTTTTATATTTTTGGTTCAATTCGAAATCAATAAAACGAGAAAACCCTAAAACCGATATATAGATTCAATCCAATTGCAAATAAATAATAATATAAATGAAAAATATGTATAATGTATAATGTACGTATGGTGGGGGTAGGGGGAACCCCGTATAACACAGCCAAGTACATAATATGTGCATAGAAAATGAAGAAAACGTAAATTTATTTCAATAATTTTTTTTTTCGATTGAATTGAAAGGATGCTGGGTACAATAATATTCACATAAATGAGGCAAAATTCATTGGTTGGTTTGATGTATAACGCGTGCTTGAAAGGATTCATAGCATAAAATTTATTCGGCGCTGCGTTTTTATGGTACTTTTGTAATTGAGGTACACAAATCTGATTGGTGGAAAATTTAATGCCAGCTTTTGTTTCGTTTATAATATGGGTTCTGAATGTGATGGATTGGAATAATCAGTTGGAAAATTAACAATGACCGTTTTTTTTTTATTGTGAAACTAATACGAAAGTAATGTGGTTAGTAACTGGCGCTGGCCTACAGATATTTTTTAATCCGCTTTTGACAAAATCCACTGATGTAAAAATACATGTTCTTTGTTTTATTATTGACTAAAAGTTTCAAAGATTTAATACGCCTAAATCCAAGATCTTCCAAAAACCAGTTTGTCATAATCCGCTTTTGGTAAGACCCATTTTTGTTTTCAAAATATATCATCATATAAAATCGATTATTGACGAAATCCATTATTAAAAGGAGATACATTTTTGTCGAAATCCGATTTTCGAAGAACAACGAATTCAACGATAGTACTGAGGTGCAAGAACATCTCTCTCCAGAAATTTGAATTGTTTTTTCTACTTTATTTATCAAGTTTGATGTATTATAAACCATTGGAATACCCACGTATAAAGGTGATTACTAAGCTTTCGCACTTGGACCAGGAGTGGACCGGTGTTGTGCAGATCTTACCTCCGACTCATCTCCCTTGCCAATGTACAAGCTGACATTGAGCTTGAAACGCGCAAATGGGGAGCGATACGATATCTCGCATTTCAAAATCTCGCATTTATAACATTTCGTATTTACAAAATCAAGCAAAAATGTTTGCTGTTATTTTTCTAATTATTGTTCGTCTCACATTTTTTTTTCTCTTTTCGTTAGTCTTACAATACCCACCACCGACAAAGTGGTGGCAGCATATTATTAATACTGGCTCGTCACGCCCATCAGTCCACATTCTCAAGTGGGAAGCTTCATTTCCTCATCATACGGGAGCTGAGTCAGCTGACAGTTTTCAATGTCGCGAATGTCAAACCGATCATTCGGGGGAGTACTTTATGAACAACATATGGTCCGCGAAATTTTGGAATACGTTTTTTATTAGTCCCGATGGTGTAGTATCAACATTTCTAATAACCACAAAATCGCCCTCACCAAAACACTTAGCGGGTCTGTTTTTTGACAAAAGATATCGTAAGTTTGCTTGCTGGGAAACCTCAGTAGAAATTGATGCCTTATTTCGTGATAATTTAAAATCGCGATCCAGGTGACTATCGTTTTTATCCACATTCACGTTTTCGATTTCATTGCGAACAGAGTGGTTTTTGGCTGCGATCTTACACCTTTTTTTTTCTTTTGCGATAGTATAGTTTTAATTTAAATTTAGTATGGTATCGGGTAATTTAAATCGGTTAAGTGGTGTGAAGTCATATAAACATTAACAATAAGTGATTGATTTGTGTGTGGCAACAACAACAACTAACTAAAGTACAATTGTTTTTGTGTTCAAACACCAACCGTAATACTGTACGTCAACTTCTTTTTTTTTTGAGTGACAGGATGTCTCTTCACCAGTACCTTAAGTCAATTCGTTTGTTGAGTGACAGGGTGTACCTGCACTGGCCAGAAATTTGTTATTTGAGAGTGTATATGCAACTCCAATTGAATCAGTGAGTGGTAGAGAAAAACACCTGAGAGATTTTCAAATTTTCTTTGACTGGGTGGAAGGAAAAAGTGACGTGATTCTGGGGGGTATGGAGGTGTGAAAGAAATGATGCTTGGGGAAACTTGTTGACTCACCTTATTTTGGATTCCGATCTCGTAATCCTGAATGATGGTGGGTCAACTAGGATGGCGTGTGTGGTGTAGACAGCCAGTGCGATAGACTTAACATTAATGTCTAGCGGGTTGGCTGCCCAAGTCACTTGGAATGTTACAGATGAGAATTTGGGTAGTGTTCATTATTTGATTAGGATGTGCGTAGGTGGTATAAATGTTGATATTTACCGTAAGGTCATTATGAATGGTAAGAAATGGGTCGAACGTATGAATGAGATTCTCATAATGAACCAAACAAACGAGGTTAACCAACTTGAGGATAAACTAGAGAGAGTGAACGGAATGTGTACTAAACATATAAGAGGAAATGAATGTAAGGTGAATGGTTGGTGGAATAAAGAAATCCAGTATTAGTATGAAAGGAAACGGATTGCATTGAGAGAGTTCAATAGGTGTATATGTCGTGAATGCAGAATAAATTATGCAAGGATGAATGCGAGATTGAAAAAGGCTATCCGCAGAGCGAAGAGGTAAAGTTGGCGGGAATATGTGGCTAAAATGACACATAGGACCTCAACTAAGGATATATGGGATAAGTTTAACAGAGTGAGAGGTTATAGAGCGCAAGACAGAAATGCAGTGGTAGATGACAGAGAGAATGGAGTTGTCTTTTTACAAATGATGACGGATGTGCGTAGTAATTTGAGCGATATATATGAAATTTTGTTACCTAATAACGAAAGTGAATTTGTGTACGACATGTGGAAGGAATTTGAATGGAAAGAGTTCCGAGAGGTCTTAGAAACATCCAATACTGCGACCCTCGGAACTAACATAGTGAGTTATAAAATAATTGGCAGGTTGGAATTCGAAGCCAAGATGGCCTTGCTTCGAATTCTCAATCAAGTATGGATGAGTATTCAGATACCGGTAAAATGGAAGGAAAGCAGAGTTGTACCAATTCCTAAAAGGGATCGGGATAGAAATCTGGTAACAAATTACAGGTGAATATGTATGTTGAATGTATTTGTTAAAATTGTGAATGGTATGATGAATTGTCGTATAGACAAATTTGTGAATGAGGGTAATTTGTTGCCGGAAACCACCTTTGGGTTCCGTCGAAACCACTCTGCTAATGAATCTGTAGAAAAGTTTGTGTGGGAAGTGCGAAAGGAAAAAAAGCATGTTGTGGCGGTATTTTTGGATGTACAAAGGACATATGACTACGTGGTTCCAAGGAAACTTTATCAGATCTTTATGGGCCTGGGGTTTCCTTGGAAAACTTGCAAATGGGTGTATGAGTTTATGAATGAAAGAAAATTACTTTTGTGAGATTTGAGGGAGCGCTGAATATGTATCGAGCTCGTGTCGGTGAAATTTTACTGCCCCAAGGCAGTTTAATTTCACCGACACGAGCTCGATACATAGGTTTAACTCCTCGGACAAGGTCATTCTGCAATTTGCAGATGACTTTGTCCTGTTGGGCAAGGGAAGTACCATCGAGAAAGCCTTAAGTCGGGATCAAGAATGTGTGAATCAGGTAACAGAATGTTTGACTGAAATGAATTTGCGTGTAAGTTCAAGAAAATGTTGTATGACGTTTCGAACGAATCATATGGTTGACGTGCAAGTGTATAATGAGCAAATTGAGTGTGTAAATTTGAATAGGTATTTGGGAATCTGGATTGATAAGCGATTGGGTTTTAAAGTGCATATGGAAAAATTAGCCGATAATTGCAATAGTAGATTGAATGTAATCAAAAGGGTGAGTAAACCGAAATGAGGAGCTCTTCCTGGTGTGACTGATATGTTAAGAAAGGCGCTAGTGTCATGAAAAATTGCGTATGGACTGAGTTTATATGGTGATGGATCCAAAGTCGGTTTTAAAAAGTTGATGAATGTGGAGAATGCCTGTACCAGGGTGGTATTGGGCGCGATCAATTCAACCCCAATACACACTTTGTGGTCTGAATTGGGTGATTCATCTCTTAATTATAAGAGGGCGTGGATCACCGTGCGAGAGACGTTGCGAATGTTGACTAAGGACAATAAATTGGTGAATGAAATGAAAGAGAGATTGCATAGAGGGACGGACTACCAAAGGACTCAAAGATCACGGGTGTTTTTGGAAAGTATTAATGTATTTTCCAAAATACCACCTGTAAATCCGAAGTGCCCTCCGAGGAATCTAATTGTGTATTTAAAGTTTGGTGATACAACAAAAGCAATGATGAATGAGTTGTCGGTTCAGAGTGACTTTTTAAAAATGTGTATGAATTATTTTGCCCATCTGGAATTGTATACAGATGCTAGTGTCATAATGATGATCGAGTGGGTGTAGGAATTTTTATTCCGTCAATAAGAAAAAAGAAAATACTACGAGTGAATGCCTGCATCTGTATAATGAATGCAGAGTTGATTGGAATTATGGAAGGATTCAAGTTGGCAATGGCACAAGAGAGTAGGAGAATAGTATTATTCTCTGACTCCCGGAATGGATTGGAATTAATTAGTAGGGATGGCGGAACTCATGGTAATGTGTATGTGGAAATGTTGTATGAGTACCTTCAATCATGTGGCAATGAGGTCATTCTTCAATGAATACCTTCACACCTACAGATTGAAGGTAATGAAAGAGCCGATATATTTGCAAAATGGGTTACTTTGGATGAGGAGGTAAATGAATATGATTTCGTCGCATGTTTCAGGTGAATCTGTGGAAAAAATGGGAGAGAGAGTTTGTTGAAAAATGCCAGGTGAAAGGTACGAAGTACTTTGAATTGGTTAGTTCTCCGTTGAGTAAACCTTTCTTTAAGGTACTCAAGGGAGATACTAGAATGACAAGAACAATGGAACGAGTGAGACTGAATCATGGAAATTGGAAAGAATGCTCGAAGAAACGCTATTTGATTGAGTGTGAATTATGTGACAGCTGCTTGGTCGTGGAGGACATCGAACATTTGATTTTTAAATGCTCTGCATTTAATCAGAGCAGATAAATGTTGGATGTTCTCTTGAGTGCAAGGAATTTGCGTGGAATGAACGTGTATAAGAATGTGTATGAATTTATTAGAATGAATCAGATAGAAGTATGAAAGGGGATCGTTGAGTGAAAGGTGAATGATTGAAAAATAAAAAAAAATAAAAAAATAAACTTAAAAAAAAAATTGTAAAAATTTGTAATTTGAAACTGGGCGAATGGCACCAAATTTGGAGCTAGGGCCAAATAAATATTTAAAAAAAATCGTTTTTATCGGCCAAATGCTCTGAGAACAAATCAACTTCTTCACCACAGATGGGGTCTGTTGAGTTGTTTGATGAATTGAGAAATTCAAGACGAGTCAACATTTTAGACCAGTTCGAATGTTGTACCGGTTCTCTTAATTTGCTTAACATTGATTTTAAAACACGATTAACACGTTCAACTTGACCAGTTACTTGTGGTGGTGCAACAGCAACTTTCACATGATTAATATTTCGGTCTAATAAAAAGGTATTGAAGTCTAAAGTATCCCGATCGCTTACGATGAATAAAATATTTACATAAAGCAGCACACACTTCACTTCAGCAGTCACTCAATTCAAATAATTTGGATGATTTATGTTCCAGACGGTCACGGATACAAACCATATCCGAATCTCGATTCTGCGTTGCTTGCAATTGCATGTCGATATCATCAGCACCAATGGCAGCAACTAAATAACAACGACTAAGCGCATCGGCGTAGCCTATTCGTTCGCCACTACGATGTTCGATTGTATAATTATAATTCTCAAGGTCGAGGGCCCAACGAGCAATACGAGCATTAACATTCCTCTAACTTAACGTTATTGTAAGCGAATTGCAATCAGTAACAATTCGAAATGGGATTCCTTCTAAATACAAACACCCAGAAACGACGCAACGAATTAAAGACAGCCAAGGTTTCTAGTTCGAAACTGTGGTATTGAGATTTAGGGGCTGTCGTACGCTTTGAAAAATATGCCACTGGATGCAATTTCCCGTCTTCCTGTTTTTGCAACAACACACTACCGTATCCCAAAGCACTAGCATCGCAGTGCAACTCAGTCTCGCGTACTGGACTGTATAGAGCAGGCACCGGAGCAGAAGACAACTGATCTCGCAATATGGTAAAAGCTTGCATAAACTCATCGATGAATCGGAAGTTGTTATTTTGTTTAACCAAATCAAGAAGTGAGTTGGCAATTAATTTTGAAAAAAATGGACAAGATTGAACCTGCTTGGCGTTTGTAGGCACTGGGTAATGACGGATTGCTTCAATATGGTTGTTGCTTGGTCGTATGTCATCACGATTTACCAGATATCTGAAGTACTCAATCTCAGTAAAAGAGAATTTGCATTCTGATAATTTCATTTCCAAAATCATATCGTATGATATTCACTAATCCTCAACAAAATTTTTGTACCAAATCAAAATGTTCCGGAATCGTCCTAGTTGCTATATGATTATCATCCATCTCAGCAAAAAATTCGACATCTCAGCAAAAAATTATTCATTACTGCCTGAAGAGTTGCAGCGGGCATTGCCTCAATTATCGTTCGAATGGATTTCTTTAAATCATTCAAATTTGTTGTTTTTGTTTTGCAAACTTCCTGTTTGCAATAACCTCAGTCAAGGTCAGGAGACCTGGGAGGCCAACGGAATTTAGAGTTTCTTGAAATCAGCTTATTGGGGAATTTTTGGTGTAATTCTGTCATAACTGGCCGGGCTATGTGAGGAGTTGCATCATCTTGTTGAAACCACACAGAGTTGAAAGTGATTCTCTTTCGGCGTAGTTCTGGATAAAAAAACGCTTTCAACATCTTTAAGTAACGGTATGCAGTGACCGTAACAATAACACCGTTCTCTTCGAAAAAGTAAGGCCCGACGCACTTTGATGAAACTGCACACCACACTGTTACGCGAACTGGATGTAATTCCGCCTCATGGAGTATCTGTGGGTTAGAATCACTCCATATTAGACAATTTTGTTTATTAACATTGCCGTTTAGATCAAAATGGGCCTCGTCAGACATAAAAACACAGTTTAATACGTTTTCGTCCTCTTCCACCGTTTGAAGGATCTTCTGGAAAAATTCCAAGGGAATCAGCAAGTCTACTGCATTGAGTTTGTTTGTTATTTGAATTTTATAACGGAATACGTTCAAATCTTTGTGCATAATTGTCTGCAGTGACTGTCTGCTGATATCCATTTGAGCAGATAAGCTTCTTGTCGAAACTCTGGGGTTGTCTTGTATGGCAGCAGCTACAGCAGCGATAGTTTCCTGCGTCCGAACTGAATGGTTTCGACAATAAGGATTTCTTGCGATTGACCCATGTTCAGAAAAATTGTTTACGAGCCTCATTATAGACCATCTGCTAGGAGAAGTGCCGCTATGCATGCGCCTATATTCTCTTTGTACCGAAACTCCGGACTCCAATGCGTGATAGCGGCGGACAATCCAAATTCTTTTCTCAGTGTCCCAATTCTCCATTTTCGTTAAATTTAAAAATCAATATATAAAATAAAACCAATTGGAACAGATTACTTACATAGAAAAAAAGTTATTAATTTTTTTTTGTAGCAGCTTTCATCAGCCACCCTGTAAAACAAATTGAAATTTCTGCCATTTTGACATGGTGAAAACCACTGCACAAATAAAGTGCTGTGAAGTATTTTTTTCCTTCCAAGTACTTTCAGCAGTCCTCAATAAGTGGAAGTGGGTAATTGTCGCGAATAGTTAATTTATTTAATGCCCGATAGTCGACACACATGCGTGTCTTACCACTTTTTATTAACGAACACGATTGGTGATGCGTATGGCGAGTCACTTGGACGTATAGTGTGCCTTTTCAATAAATCGTTAATGATTTGGTTAACTTCATTTTTATCATGAAATGACAATCTTCTTGGTCAGCAATGAATTGGCACATCAGAGGTCAATATTTGATGATACATTGTCCGGTTTTAATGACCAAAAAATGCCAAATGCTCAGTAGAAATTGATGTCTCATTGCGTGATAATTTAAAATCGCGATCCAGGTGACTATCGTTTTTATCCACATTCACGTTTTCGATTTCATTGCGAACAGAGTGGTTTTTGACTGCGATCGTACACCTTTTTTTTCTTTTGCGATAGTATAGTTTTAATTTAAATTTAGTTTGGTATCGGGTAATTTAAATCGGTTAAGTGGTGTGAAGTCATATAAACATTAACAATAAGTGATTGATTTGTGTGTGGTAACAACAACAACTAACTAAAGTACAATTGTTTTTTGTGTTCAAACAACATCCGTAATACCGTACGTCAACTTCTTTTTTTTTGAGTGACATGTCTCTTCACCAGTACCTTAAGTCAATTCGTTTGTTGATTGACAGGGAGTACCTGCACCAGAGCACCGAAATTTAAATTTTACCCGACAACTGCCTACGGGCAGAAGCAAAAACCGGTTCCAGCCTCTCATGAGTATAAGGAGAAGCAGCAGTCCTCTTCAAATAGAAGAAAACAAAAACAAAAGAAAACGACTATTTTTCGAAGAAAACAAGGCTAACCAAAAGTATGTAGTAGTGAAGGAGGCTGACACTGACAACAGTTTTCGAGGAGTACCGCCTTTCTTGATTGAAAAAGGCTTATCGTTTCGACGACGTAGCGGGGATCTTTTGGTTTTGACAAATAAAGACGAAGGATTTTAAGCTTTAATGAAGGCCACTAAACTAGCAGACATGCCGGTCAAAGTAGAAGAGCACAAATTTTTGAACTTCAGTAAAGTTGTTGTTTATAGTCGTGATTTGATGTATGTTGAGACCGAGGAGATCGAAAAAGAATTAAAAACTCAAAATGTGATCAAAGTGGAACGTTTACAACGAAAAGTTTATAATGAGCTACGAGATACGCCACTACATATCATCACATTCAATACAATCGAGTTATCGAAACACATCAAAGCGGGTTTTTTGAGGTTGGATGTACGGTTGTACATCCCAAACCCAATGAGATGCCACAACTGCCAACGGTACGGGCACACGAAAACTAAATGCTTCCGTCCAAGAACATGTCCTAAATGTGCGAAAAATGTGAACGAAGGACACGACGAAGAAGTTTGCGAACCTGTAAAATGCGCAAACTGTACAAACAATAACACCGCGTTTGACAAAAATTGCCCGATATTCAAAATGTAGGCAGAAATAATTAAAATTAAAAGAATTATTAAAAATTAAATTATTAAAAGAATGGATAATAAATAAAGATAAAACGTCAGTACTGGAAAACAAAGAAATGACGAAACAAAAATTAAACAACATTACAACACAAGATCCAGGATCGAGAACACTAAAATTATCATCAAAGCAGTGGCAGAAAAGAACAACGAAGATGTATTATCACGGAGATATGTAGTGTTTAGGAGGCAGATTATACAAAACAATGATCAAGGTATGGGTGATGATGATTATTAGAGGGAAGGAGGGAAAAAGCGTTGCTTTTTGGTTTAAATAGTTTTTTCCCTTCTTCCTTTCCTTTCAAGCGAAGTGCGAATGATAAGATCCAATGAATGCCTGGCAATTGGTCAGATAAATATCCGCAGCATGTATGCCAATGATGTGAATGTACTGCTTTTGTGTGAAACTTGGGAGCGTGAGGGTAAGACGTTTCGTGTAAGTGGGTACAATTTTCTGTCTAGACCGAGGGCCGATGGCTTCGGCGGAGTGGCGATATTGGCACGGACCAATATCAGCATTGTACAGTGCGACACACCATCATTCGAGCGCATCGAAGTCATCGCAGCCAAAACTCGAAATCTGGCCAGAAATTTGTTATTTGTGAGTGTATATGCAACTCCAATTGAATCAGTGAGTGATAGAGAAAAACACCTGAGAGATTTTCAAATTTTCTTTGACTGGGTGGAAGGAAAAAGTGACGTGATTCTGGGGGGTGATATGAATGCGCATTCGAGAGTATGGAGGTGTGAAAGAAATGATGCTTGGGGAAACTTGTTGACTCACCTTATTTTGGATTCCGATCTCGTAATCCTGAATGATGGTGGGTCAACTAGGATGGCGTATGTGGGGTAGACAGCCAGTGCGATAGACTTAACATTAATGTCTAGCTGGTTGGCGGCCCAAGTCACTTGGAATGTTACAGATGAGAATTTGGGTAGTGTTCATTATTTGATTATAATGTGTGTAGGTGGTGTAAATGTTGATATATACCGTAAGGTCATTATGAATGGTAAGAAATGGGTCGAACGTATGAATGAAATTCTCATAATGAACGGAGCAAACGAGGTTAACCAACTTGAGGATGAACTAGAGAGAGTGAACGGAATGTGTACTAAACATGTAAGAGGAAATGAATGTAAGGTGAATGGTTGGTGGAATAAAGAAATCCAGTATTAGTATGAAAGGAAACGGATTGCATTGAGAGAGTTCAATAGGTGTATATGTCGTGAATGCGGAATAAATTATGCAAGGATGAATGCGAGATTGAAAAAGGCTATCCGTAGAGCGAAGAGGTAAAGTTGGCGGGACACTAAGGATATATGGGATAAGTTTAACAGAGTGAGAGGTTATAGAGCGCAAGACAGAAATGCAGTGGTAGATGACAGAGAGAATGGAGGTGTCTTTTTACAAAAGATGACGGATGTGCGTAGTAATTTGAGCGATTGATATGAAATTTTGTTACCTAATAACGAAAGTGAATTTGTGTACGACATGTGGAAGGAATCTGAATGGAAAGAGTTCCGAGAGGTCTTAGAAACATCCAATACTGCGACCCTCGGAACTAACATAGTGAGTTATAAAATAATTGGCAGGTTGGAATTCGAAGCCAAGATGGCCTTGCTTCGAATTCTCAATCAAGTATGGATGAGTATTCAGATACCGGTAAAATGGAAGGAAAGCAGAGTTGTACCAATTCCTAAAAGGGATCGGGATAGAAATCTGGTAACAAATTACAGGTGAATATGTATGTTGAATGTATTTGTTAAAATTGTGAATGGTATGATGAATTGTCGTATAGACAAATTTGTGAATGAGGGTAATTTGTTGCCGGAAACCACCTTTGGGTTCCGTCGAAACCACTCTGCTAATGAATCTGTAGAAAAGTTTGTGTGGGAAGTGCGAAAGGAAAAAAAGCATGTTGTGGCGGTATTTTTGGATGTACAAAGGACATATGACTACGTGGTTCCAAGGAAACTTTATCAGATCTTTATGGGCCTGGGGTTTCCTTGGAAAACTTGCAAATGGGTGTATGAGTTTATGAATGAAAGAAAATTACTTTTGTGAGATTTGAGGGAGCGCTGAATATGTATCGAGCTCGTGTCGGTGAAATTTTACTGCCCCAAGGCAGTTTAATTTCACCGACACGAGCTCGATACATAGGTTTAACTCCTCGGACAAGGTCATTCTGCAATTTGCAGATGACTTTGTCCTGTTGGGCAAGGGAAGTACCATCGAGAAAGCCTTAAGTCGGGATCAAGAATGTGTGAATCAGGTAACAGAATGTTTGACTGAAATGAATTTGCGTGTAAGTTCAAGAAAATGTTGTATGACGTTTCGAACGAATCATATGGTTGACGTGCAAGTGTATAATGAGCAAATTGAGTGTGTAAATTTGAATAGGTATTTGGGAATCTGGATTGATAAGCGATTGGGTTTTAAAGTGCATATGGAAAAATTAGCCGATAATTGCAATAGTAGATTGAATGTAATCAAAAGGGTGAGTAAACCGAAATGAGGAGCTCTTCCTGGTGTGACTGATATGTTAAGAAAGGCGCTAGTGTCATGAAAAATTGCGTATGGACTGAGTTTATATGGTGATGGATCCAAAGTCGGTTTTAAAAAGTTGATGAATGTGGAGAATGCCTGTACCAGGGTGGTATTGGGCGCGATCAATTCAACCCCAATACACACTTTGTGGTCTGAATTGGGTGATTCATCTCTTAATTATAAGAGGGCGTGGATCACCGTGCGAGAGACGTTGCGAATGTTGACTAAGGACAATAAATTGGTGAATGAAATGAAAGAGAGATTGCATAGAGGGACGGACTACCAAAGGACTCAAAGATCACGGGTGTTTTTGGAAAGTATTAATGTATTTTCCAAAATACCACCTGTAAATCCGAAGTGCCCTCCGAGGAATCTAATTGTGTATTTAAAGTTTGGTGATACAACAAAAGCAATGATGAATGAGTTGTCGGTTCAGAGTGACTTTTTAAAAATGTGTATGAATTATTTTGCCCATCTGGAATTGTATACAGATGCTAGTGTCATAATGATGATCGAGTGGGTGTAGGAATTTTTATTCCGTCAATAAGAAAAAAGAAAATACTACGAGTGAATGCCTGCATCTGTATAATGAATGCAGAGTTGATTGGAATTATGGAAGGATTCAAGTTGGCAATGGCACAAGAGAGTAGGAGAATAGTATTATTCTCTGACTCCCGGAATGGATTGGAATTAATTAGTAGGGATGGCGGAACTCATGGTAATGTGTATGTGGAAATGTTGTATGAGTACCTTCAATCATGTGGCAATGAGGTCATTCTTCAATGAATACCTTCACACCTACAGATTGAAGGTAATGAAAGAGCCGATATATTTGCAAAATGGGTTACTTTGGATGAGGAGGTAAATGAATATGATTTCGTCGCATGTTTCAGGTGAATCTGTGGAAAAAATGGGAGAGAGAGTTTGTTGAAAAATGCCAGGTGAAAGGTACGAAGTACTTTGAATTGGTTAGTTCTCCGTTGAGTAAACCTTTCTTTAAGGTACTCAAGGGAGATACTAGAATGACAAGAACAATGGAACGAGTGAGACTGAATCATGGAAATTGGAAAGAATGCTCGAAGAAACGCTATTTGATTGAGTGTGAATTATGTGACAGCTGCTTGGTCGTGGAGGACATCGAACATTTGATTTTTAAATGCTCTGCATTTAATCAGAGCAGATAAATGTTGGATGTTCTCTTGAGTGCAAGGAATTTGCGTGGAATGAACGTGTATAAGAATGTGTATGAATTTATTAGAATGAATCAGATAGAAGTATGAAAGGGGATCGTTGAGTGAAAGGTGAATGATTGAAAAATAAAAAAAAATAAAAAAATAAACTTAAAAAAAAAATTGTAAAAATTTGTAATTTGAAACTGGGCGAATGGCACCAAATTTGGAGCTAGGGCCAAATAAATATTTAAAAAAAATCGTTTTTATCGGCCAAATGCTCTGAGAACAAATCAACTTCTTCACCACAGATGGGGTCTGTTGAGTTGTTTGATGAATTGAGAAATTCAAGACGAGTCAACATTTTAGACCAGTTCGAATGTTGTACCGGTTCTCTTAATTTGCTTAACATTGATTTTAAAACACGATTAACACGTTCAACTTGACCAGTTACTTGTGGTGGTGCAACAGCAACTTTCACATGATTAATATTTCGGTCTAATAAAAAGGTATTGAAGTCTAAAGTATCCCGATCGCTTACGATGAATAAAATATTTACATAAAGCAGCACACACTTCACTTCAGCAGTCACTCAATTCAAATAATTTGGATGATTTATGTTCCAGACGGTCACGGATACAAACCATATCCGAATCTCGATTCTGCGTTGCTTGCAATTGCATGTCGATATCATCAGCACCAATGGCAGCAACTAAATAACAACGACTAAGCGCATCGGCGTAGCCTATTCGTTCGCCACTACGATGTTCGATTGTATAATTATAATTCTCAAGGTCGAGGGCCCAACGAGCAATACGAGCATTAACATTCCTCTAACTTAACGTTATTGTAAGCGAATTGCAATCAGTAACAATTCGAAATGGGATTCCTTCTAAATACAAACACCCAGAAACGACGCAACGAATTAAAGACAGCCAAGGTTTCTAGTTCGAAACTGTGGTATTGAGATTTAGGGGCTGTCGTACGCTTTGAAAAATATGCCACTGGATGCAATTTCCCGTCTTCCTGTTTTTGCAACAACACACTACCGTATCCCAAAGCACTAGCATCGCAGTGCAACTCAGTCTCGCGTACTGGACTGTATAGAGCAGGCACCGGAGCAGAAGACAACTGATCTCGCAATATGGTAAAAGCTTGCATAAACTCATCGATGAATCGGAAGTTGTTATTTTGTTTAACCAAATCAAGAAGTGAGTTGGCAATTAATTTTGAAAAAAATGGACAAGATTGAACCTGCTTGGCGTTTGTAGGCACTGGGTAATGACGGATTGCTTCAATATGGTTGTTGCTTGGTCGTATGTCATCACGATTTACCAGATATCTGAAGTACTCAATCTCAGTAAAAGAGAATTTGCATTCTGATAATTTCATTTCCAAAATCATATCGTATGATATTCACTAATCCTCAACAAAATTTTTGTACCAAATCAAAATGTTCCGGAATCGTCCTAGTTGCTATATGATTATCATCCATCTCAGCAAAAAATTCGACATCTCAGCAAAAAATTATTCATTACTGCCTGAAGAGTTGCAGCGGGCATTGCCTCAATTATCGTTCGAATGGATTTCTTTAAATCATTCAAATTTGTTGTTTTTGTTTTGCAAACTTCCTGTTTGCAATAACCTCAGTCAAGGTCAGGAGACCTGGGAGGCCAACGGAATTTAGAGTTTCTTGAAATCAGCTTATTGGGGAATTTTTGGTGTAATTCTGTCATAACTGGCCGGGCTATGTGAGGAGTTGCATCATCTTGTTGAAACCACACAGAGTTGAAAGTGATTCTCTTTCGGCGTAGTTCTGGATAAAAAAACGCTTTCAACATCTTTAAGTAACGGTATGCAGTGACCGTAACAATAACACCGTTCTCTTCGAAAAAGTAAGGCCCGACGCACTTTGATGAAACTGCACACCACACTGTTACGCGAACTGGATGTAATTCCGCCTCATGGAGTATCTGTGGGTTAGAATCACTCCATATTAGACAATTTTGTTTATTAACATTGCCGTTTAGATCAAAATGGGCCTCGTCAGACATAAAAACACAGTTTAATACGTTTTCGTCCTCTTCCACCGTTTGAAGGATCTTCTGGAAAAATTCCAAGGGAATCAGCAAGTCTACTGCATTGAGTTTGTTTGTTATTTGAATTTTATAACGGAATACGTTCAAATCTTTGTGCATAATTGTCTGCAGTGACTGTCTGCTGATATCCATTTGAGCAGATAAGCTTCTTGTCGAAACTCTGGGGTTGTCTTGTATGGCAGCAGCTACAGCAGCGATAGTTTCCTGCGTCCGAACTGAATGGTTTCGACAATAAGGATTTCTTGCGATTGACCCATGTTCAGAAAAATTGTTTACGAGCCTCATTATAGACCATCTGCTAGGAGAAGTGCCGCTATGCATGCGCCTATATTCTCTTTGTACCGAAACTCCGGACTCCAATGCGTGATAGCGGCGGACAATCCAAATTCTTTTCTCAGTGTCCCAATTCTCCATTTTCGTTAAATTTAAAAATCAATATATAAAATAAAACCAATTGGAACAGATTACTTACATAGAAAAAAAGTTATTAATTTTTTTTTGTAGCAGCTTTCATCAGCCACCCTGTAAAACAAATTGAAATTTCTGCCATTTTGACATGGTGAAAACCACTGCACAAATAAAGTGCTGTGAAGTATTTTTTTCCTTCCAAGTACTTTCAGCAGTCCTCAATAAGTGGAAGTGGGTAATTGTCGCGAATAGTTAATTTATTTAATGCCCGATAGTCGACACACATGCGTGTCTTACCACTTTTTATTAACGAACACGATTGGTGATGCGTATGGCGAGTCACTTGGACGTATAGTGTGCCTTTTCAATAAATCGTTAATGATTTGGTTAACTTCATTTTTATCATGAAATGACAATCTTCTTGGTCAGCAATGAATTGGCACATCAGAGGTCAATATTTGATGATACATTGTCCGGTTTTAATGACCAAAAAATGCCAAATGCTCAGTAGAAATTGATGTCTCATTGCGTGATAATTTAAAATCGCGATCCAGGTGACTATCGTTTTTATCCACATTCACGTTTTCGATTTCATTGCGAACAGAGTGGTTTTTGACTGCGATCGTACACCTTTTTTTTCTTTTGCGATAGTATAGTTTTAATTTAAATTTAGTTTGGTATCGGGTAATTTAAATCGGTTAAGTGGTGTGAAGTCATATAAACATTAACAATAAGTGATTGATTTGTGTGTGGTAACAACAACAACTAACTAAAGTACAATTGTTTTTTGTGTTCAAACAACATCCGTAATACCGTACGTCAACTTCTTTTTTTTTGAGTGACATGTCTCTTCACCAGTACCTTAAGTCAATTCGTTTGTTGATTGACAGGGAGTACCTGCACCAGAGCACCGAAATTTAAATTTTACCCGACAACTGCCTACGGGCAGAAGCAAAAACCGGTTCCAGCCTCTCATGAGTATAAGGAGAAGCAGCAGTCCTCTTCAAATAGAAGAAAACAAAAACAAAAGAAAACGACTATTTTTCGAAGAAAACAAGGCTAACCAAAAGTATGTAGTAGTGAAGGAGGCTGACACTGACAACAGTTTTCGAGGAGTACCGCCTTTCTTGATTGAAAAAGGCTTATCGTTTCGACGACGTAGCGGGGATCTTTTGGTTTTGACAAATAAAGACGAAGGATTTTAAGCTTTAATGAAGGCCACTAAACTAGCAGACATGCCGGTCAAAGTAGAAGAGCACAAATTTTTGAACTTCAGTAAAGTTGTTGTTTATAGTCGTGATTTGATGTATGTTGAGACCGAGGAGATCGAAAAAGAATTAAAAACTCAAAATGTGATCAAAGTGGAACGTTTACAACGAAAAGTTTATAATGAGCTACGAGATACGCCACTACATATCATCACATTCAATACAATCGAGTTATCGAAACACATCAAAGCGGGTTTTTTGAGGTTGGATGTACGGTTGTACATCCCAAACCCAATGAGATGCCACAACTGCCAACGGTACGGGCACACGAAAACTAAATGCTTCCGTCCAAGAACATGTCCTAAATGTGCGAAAAATGTGAACGAAGGACACGACGAAGAAGTTTGCGAACCTGTAAAATGCGCAAACTGTACAAACAATAACACCGCGTTTGACAAAAATTGCCCGATATTCAAAATGTAGGCAGAAATAATTAAAATTAAAAGAATTATTAAAAATTAAATTATTAAAAGAATGGATAATAAATAAAGATAAAACGTCAGTACTGGAAAACAAAGAAATGACGAAACAAAAATTAAACAACATTACAACACAAGATCCAGGATCGAGAACACTAAAATTATCATCAAAGCAGTGGCAGAAAAGAACAACGAAGATGTATTATCACGGAGATATGTAGTGTTTAGGAGGCAGATTATACAAAACAATGATCAAGGTATGGGTGATGATGATTATTAGAGGGAAGGAGGGAAAAAGCGTTGCTTTTTGGTTTAAATAGTTTTTTCCCTTCTTCCTTTCCTTTCAAGCGAAGTGCGAATGATAAGATCCAATGAATGCCTGGCAATTGGTCAGATAAATATCCGCAGCATGTATGCCAATGATGTGAATGTACTGCTTTTGTGTGAAACTTGGGAGCGTGAGGGTAAGACGTTTCGTGTAAGTGGGTACAATTTTCTGTCTAGACCGAGGGCCGATGGCTTCGGCGGAGTGGCGATATTGGCACGGACCAATATCAGCATTGTACAGTGCGACACACCATCATTCGAGCGCATCGAAGTCATCGCAGCCAAAACTCGAAATCTGGCCAGAAATTTGTTATTTGTGAGTGTATATGCAACTCCAATTGAATCAGTGAGTGATAGAGAAAAACACCTGAGAGATTTTCAAATTTTCTTTGACTGGGTGGAAGGAAAAAGTGACGTGATTCTGGGGGGTGATATGAATGCGCATTCGAGAGTATGGAGGTGTGAAAGAAATGATGCTTGGGGAAACTTGTTGACTCACCTTATTTTGGATTCCGATCTCGTAATCCTGAATGATGGTGGGTCAACTAGGATGGCGTATGTGGGGTAGACAGCCAGTGCGATAGACTTAACATTAATGTCTAGCTGGTTGGCGGCCCAAGTCACTTGGAATGTTACAGATGAGAATTTGGGTAGTGTTCATTATTTGATTATAATGTGTGTAGGTGGTGTAAATGTTGATATATACCGTAAGGTCATTATGAATGGTAAGAAATGGGTCGAACGTATGAATGAAATTCTCATAATGAACGGAGCAAACGAGGTTAACCAACTTGAGGATGAACTAGAGAGAGTGAACGGAATGTGTACTAAACATGTAAGAGGAAATGAATGTAAGGTGAATGGTTGGTGGAATAAAGAAATCCAGTATTAGTATGAAAGGAAACGGATTGCATTGAGAGAGTTCAATAGGTGTATATGTCGTGAATGCGGAATAAATTATGCAAGGATGAATGCGAGATTGAAAAAGGCTATCCGTAGAGCGAAGAGGTAAAGTTGGCGGGACACTAAGGATATATGGGATAAGTTTAACAGAGTGAGAGGTTATAGAGCGCAAGACAGAAATGCAGTGGTAGATGACAGAGAGAATGGAGGTGTCTTTTTACAAAAGATGACGGATGTGCGTAGTAATTTGAGCGATTGATATGAAATTTTGTTACCTAATAACGAAAGTGAATTTGTGTACGACATGTGGAAGGAATCTGAATGGAAAGAGTTCCGAGAGGTCTTAGAAACATCCAATACTGCGACCCTCGGAACTAACATAGTGAGTTATAAAATAATCGGCAGGTTGGAATTCGAAGCCAAGATGGCCTTGCTTCGAATTCTCAATCAAGTATGGATGAGTATTCAGATACCGGTAAAATGGAAGGAAAGCAGAGTTGTACCTATTCCTAAAAGGGATCGGGATAGAAATCTGGCAACAAATTACAGGTGAATATGTCTGTTGAATGTATTTGTTAAAATTGTGAATGGTATGATGAAAGGTCGTATAGACAAATTTGTGAATGAGGGTAATTTGTTGCCGGAAACCAACTTTGGGTTTCGTCCCAACCACTCTGCTAATGAATGTGTAGAAAAGTTTGTGTGGGAAGTGCGAAAGGAAAAAAGGGCATGTTGTGGCGGTATTTTTGGATGTACAAAGGACATATGACTACGTGGTTCCAAGGAAACTTTATCAGATCTTTATGGGCCTGGGGTTTCCTTGGAAAACTTGCAAATGGGTGTATGAGTTTATGAATGAAAGAAAATTACTTTTGTGAGATTTGAGGGAGCGCTGAATATTGGCCTGCCCCAAGGCAGTAAAATTTCACCGACACGAGCTCGATACATAGGTTTAACTCCTCGGACAAGGTCATTCTGCAATTTGCAGATGACTTTGTCCTGTTGGGCAAGGGAAGTACCATCGAGAAAGCCTTAAGTCGGGATCAAGAATGTGTGAATCAGGTAACAGAATGTTTGACTGAAATGAATTTGCGTGTAAGTTCAAGAAAATGTTGTATGACGTTTCGAACGAATCATATGGTTGACGTGCAAGTGTATAATGAGCAAATTGAGTGTGTAAATTTGAATAGGTATTTGGGAATCTGGATTGATACGCGATTGGGTTTTAAAGTGCATATGGAAAAATTAGCCGATAATTGCAATAGTAGATTGAATGTAATCAAAAGGGTGAGTAAACCGAAATGAGGAGCTCTTCCTGGTATGTGAGTTTATATGGTGATGGATCCAAAGTCGGTTTTAAAAAGTTGATGAATGTGGAGAATGCCTTTGCCAGGGTGGTATTGGGCGCGATCATTTCAACCCCAATACACACTTTGTGGTCAGGATTGGGTGATTCATCTCTTAATTATAAGAGGGCGTGGATCACCGTGCAAGATACGTTGCGAATGTTGACTAAGGACAATAAATTGGTGAATGAAATGAAAGAGAGATTGCATAGAGGGACGGACTACCAAAGGACTCAAAGATCACGGGTGATTTTGGAAAGTATTAATGTATTTTCCAAAATACCACCTGTAAATCCGAAGTGCCCTCCGAGGAATCTAATTGTGTATTTAAAGTTTGGTGATACAACAAAAGCAATGATGAATGAGTTGTCGGTTCAGAATGACTTTTTAAAAATGTGTATGAATTATTTTGCCCATCTGGAATTGTATACAGATGCTAGTGTCATAATGATGATCGAGTAGGTGTAGGAATTTTTATTCCGTCAATAAGAAAAAAGAAAATACTACGAGTGAATGCCTGCATCTGTATAATGAATGCCGAGTTGATTGGAATTATGGAAGGATTCAAGTTGGCAATGGCACAAGAGAGTAGGAGAATAGTATTATTCTCTGACTCCCGGAATGGATTGGAATTAATTAGTAGGGATGGCGGAAGTCATGGTAATGTGTATGTGGAAATGTTGTATGAGTACCTTCAATCATGTGGCAATGAGGTCATTCTTCAATGAATACCTTCACACCTACAGATTGAAGGTAATGAAAGAGCCGATATATTTGCAAAATGGGTTACTTTGGATGAGGAGGTAAATGAATATGATTTCGTCGCATGTTTCAGGTGAATCTGTGGAAAAAATGGGGGAGAGAGTTTGTTGAAAAATACCAGGTGAAAGGTACGAAGTACTTTGAATTGGTTAGTTCTCCGTTGAGTAAACCTTTCTTTAAGGTACTCAAGGGAGATACTAGAATGACAAGAACAATGGAACGAGTGAGACTGAATCATGGAAATTGGAAAGAATGCTCGAAGAAACGCTATTTGATTGAGTGTGAATTATGTGACAGCTGCTTGGTCGTGGAGGACATCGAACATGTGATTTTTAAATGCTCTGCATTTAATCAGAGCAGATAAATGTTGGATGTTCTCTTGAGTGCAAGGAATTTGCGTGGAATGAACGTGTATAAGAATGTGTATGAATTTATTAGAATGAATCAGATAGAAGTATGAAAGGGGATCGTTGAGTGAAAGGTGAATGATTGAAAAATTAAAAAAAATAAAAAAATAAACTTAAAAAAAAATTGTAAAAATTTGTAATTTGAAACTGGGCGAATGGCACCAAATTTGGAGCTAGGGCCAAATAAATATTTAAAAAAAATCGTTTTTATCGGCCAAATGCTCTGAGAACAAATCAACTTCTTCACCACAGATGGGGTCTGTTGAGTTGTTTGATGAATTGAGAAATTCAAGACGAGTCAACATTTTAGACCAGTTCGAATGTTGTACCGGTTCTCTTAATTTGCTTAACATTGATTTCAAAACACGTTCAACTTGACCAGTTACTTGTGGTGGTGTAACAGCAACTTTCACATGATTAATATTTCGGTCTAATAAAAAGGTATTGAAGTCTAAAGTATCCCGATCGCTTACGATGAATAAAATATTCACATAAAGCAGCACACACTTCACTTCAGCAGTCACTCAATTCAAATAATTTGGATGATTTATGTTCCAGGCGGTCACGGATACAAACCATATCCGAATCTCGATTCTGCGTTGTTTGCAATTGCATGTCGATATCAACAGCACCAATGGCAGCAACTAAATAATAACGACTAAGCGCATCGGCGTAGCCTATTCGTTCGCCACTACGATGTTCGATTGTATAATTATAATTCTCAAGGTCGAGGGCCCAACGAGCAATACGAGCATTAACATTCCTCTTACTTAACGTTATTGTAAGCGAATTGCAATCAGTAACAATTCGAAATGGGATTCCTTCTAAATACAAACACCCAGAAACGACGCAACGAATTAAAGACAGCCAAGGTTTCTAGTTCGAAACTGTCGTATTGAGATTTAGGGGCTGTCGTACGCTTTGAAAAATATGCCACCGGATGCAATTTCTCGTCTTCCTGTTTTCGCAACAACACACTACCGTATCCCAAAGCACTAGCATCGCAGTGCAACTCAGTCGCGCGTACTGTACTGTATAGAGCAAGCCCCGGTGCAGAAGACAACTGATCTCGCAATATGGTAAAAGATTGCATACACTCATCAGTGAATCGGAAGTTGTTATTTTGTTTAACCAAATCAAGAAGGGAATTTTCATCAACAGATTACGATCTGTGATGAAATGGAACACATTTATGACCCCCTGTCGGAGTGCAAAACTCATTGGCCGACCCATCTTTCATGACAGTATAGGTTGCCATGGAGCTATGCAATGTGCAGATGATGATAAAATCGGACATGTAACCGTACGTCCTCGAATTGGCCTACACTGGCGTAAAAGTAAGGATGGAAAAGCAAACCGCGAAAGAAATATAAAAATTAAAAATAAAAATAAAAAATTAAAAAAAGACAAAACTAAGATATCTTGCCCAAAAATTCACTAGAAAAAACCAAGGCTGCGAAGTCAGAGGTGGGAGTCAGTGCTATTTTACCGGAGCCAGATTCGGAAAAAAACTGACCTTCCAATTTTTTTGTCAAATTACAACAACAATGCCATATATTGATTGACATCCGCTCTAGAATTAGTCGAATTCCTAGTTTAATCGATTTTATGATCGAATTTCGATTTTAATATTTTAAAATATTATGTTAGTTAAAGCAATATTTAGAAATGCAATACGTGCAGAGGCTAACGGCTTCGCTTAGTTCTTCGAGGGGCCTTAGATTTAAACTTCGGGGAAAGTAGGAGCCGGGATCAGCAAACATGTCGCACTGCATTAGAATCTATTAATGACACCTACTAAAAAGAACACATTCGGCCTTTTGACATCAGACCGAATAGTAGAGGCTTCAATAACTCTCGCGGGCATGCGGGAAGTCGCATTGCTCCTCCATCCCTTTTGCCCTTCGAAGGCATTTAGAAAAAAATTTCGGGAGAGCGGGGTTCGAAAACATGTCGGGAGTAAAGGAGCAGTTTTACTAGTTTTATTCTAAGTGAATGATTCGAATTCAAAACTGAGTTTTTGATAAAGTTCTAGAATACGGTCAATAGGAATGAAACTTCACCATTTCTTACTGATTATGTTAAAACTGTACAAGTAAGTTTTAAATGGGATTCAAAAATGATTTTTTGCTAAAGCTCTAGAATATGGCCATTAGCGACAGAACTTGGCTATTTTTTGACAGATTATGATAACATTGGACATCGGTGATGGAAATAAGATTTAAAAATGATTTTTTGACTAAATTCTGAAATATATCGCCCTTTTTCTTCAGATACGCAGAGCTTTATCAAAAAATCATTTAAGAACCCCATTTCCATCGCACGTGACGAATTTCAACATAATCGATTAGGGAATGGCCGAAAATATTCCATAATTTTATCAAACATCATTTTAAAATCCCATTTAGATCCCACATGTTGATTTTCGACATAATCGGTTATGAAATAGCCAGGTTTCATCCCTATCCGCCTTATTCCAACACTTTATCACACACGCATTTTTTGAATCCCATTTAGGACCCACATATCGAATTTCAAATAACTCGATCAAAAAAATGACCTAGTTCCATTGCGATGGCCATATTTCAGAACTTTATCAAAAAATCATCGCACGTGTAGAAGTTCAACAAAATCGGTTTAGAAATGGCCAAATTCCATCCCTATTCGCCATTTTCTAAAACTTTATCGCAAACTCATTTTTGCCACATGTCAAATTTTTAAAATTCAAACCGGAATTTTGAAAATCGGGATTTCGTTGTACACCCTACCTATCCACATAGACCTTGATGTGGGGTCTGAGAATTGAGTTCACATACCTTTCACCCGTAATCGATCCTCCATCAATTACTAAGAGCGCTGTCTTCGTCCTCCCAAACTGATGCCAACCAAACCATTATTGAACCTTCACCGAAATGATCGCTTTCTTGTAATATATCGCTCTCCAATGCGCCTATAGACCTGATTCCGCCTATCACAGGTACTCAAACAAAAACGCGATTCATCCGTGAAGAATACGGCTCACCAATGTCGTGACTGCCAACTCCTATGTTCTTGACAAAATTTCAGTCTTGCTGAACGATGTCTAGGGAGCAAAATGAGGCGTATGGTCACTTTTATTGACCTAATCCCTGATTTTTTGAGGCGATTGCGAATAGTTTGATCTGATATCGAACGGTTCAATAGCGTACGGAATTAATTTTGAATCGATTTGGTTCTTCTTTTCCTGTATATTAGAGAAGCCAGCACTATGCGTCGGTCGTCATTTGAAGTTGTGATGCTTTTTCTGCCCGATCCAGGTGTGCCTTCATATGACCCCGTCTTACGGAAACGTAACCAAACGTTACGTACCGAACAATGGGATACTCCCATTAATCTCGCTACAAAACGTAAACACTTTGCTTCTTGGATCAGTGTTGTCACTCCTGTCAACTCCATACATGTTAGAAGAATCCTAATTCGTGTCATTTTGTTGATTTATTGAAAAATATGATTTTCACACAATTTGTATTTGAAAACAAATTAGTTTTGATACAAATAACCCAATTTACTGAAAATTCAATTTACGAATGAGGGCATTTTTCACTTTATTTTTGCTATTGTTTTACGGGAAGGTCTACCGCGTTTTACGGTTATGAGATACGAATCTGGTTTTAGATACACAAAAAAACAAAAGATTAATGAAAAATATGGCGTCATTAGTTTGGGTAAAATTGATCTTCAATGGAAGTTAACACCCTAGTAGCAATTGTTTTTTATTTTGTTTTGAGTAGTGCATATGAATTGTTCCGTGAAACGATCTTCAGAACTTCACACAGTATAACACCTTATATATGATAACTTTTAGTTTGACAGTAAGATCTGTAATATTCTATTTTCTCGGTATTTGTTGGGTTCTATTAACTCGGAACTTGTTGGGTTAAGAAAATCATTTTAACTTACTTTATCTAGCATCTAAATAAAATGGAAATATGTCTTTCCATTTTGTTCTGGGGCCGAAGCTCTTTCAACTCTTTCGCGGTTCACTTTTCACGTCCTAATTTACGCTTTGCCAGCCAATTCGAGGACGTACGAGTACAGGCTCAATTTACGTAGAACCATTTACACATTGCATAGAACCGTGACAGCCTTTAGTACTGGCATGGAAGATGGGTCGGCCCATGAGTTCTGCAATCCGACAGGGGATCATAGTTGTGTTCATTTTCATCACAGATCGCAATCTGATGTTGAAAAACCCCTTTGCATCCCTTTCGATCCAAAAACCTATTCGGACCACTCTTTCTATAAAAGGGTTGTATTAGGATGAATGTTTTTTAAATGTGCCACATTAACGTCTTCATGCTGGATCAGTTCCATGAAACTTCTAGGCGACAAGCGGCCCAATTGAATTTTAAGTACCAAAAATCATTAAATTATTCAATCTTTTGATGCTCGATCGATTTCATAGCCCATTATAAAAGTGTCGGGTAAGGACGAATGTTAGCATGCCATACTAAAACACATTCATCCTAATCCGACCGGGCCAAGAGGCCAATATACATAAAAGTTCAGTTTCTAACGGTGTACTCGAAATTCCGGACAACTGGAGAACGACTCATCGACTACTGCGTCACAAATCAGATAATTCTATGAGGGCAGTAAATTTCTACATAAAAATATACACATATGGACATCACCTGAAGTGTAGAATAACGAACCAAACAGATCACGTAAGGACCAACAATAAATGTCTCAAGCCTTTACAAGATGTCAGGATAACGAGTGGTGCATTTCCGGGAACTATTTCCTAAACTATCCTAAAAATTAAAATTAGGAAAGTTTAGGATAAACTTCACACGTGTGTACACAATTGTGAATATTTTGTTAAATCCTAAATATCTTTATATGTATAGGTGAGTGTAATATACTTTATTCGTATAAAACGATAAAGATAAAATTTAACTTGGTTATGTGCATTAGAAAACCACAGCCAAATACTAAGTGTAAATTCGAGAAAATCAGGTTCTAATCTAACCGAGAATCATCATCCCTTGAAAAGTTATAGGGAAAAGGGTGTTTAGTACGTTCAACTTCCAATTCGTTAAACTTACGTTGTAAGCGATTTTCCATAAAACTTTCCCATGTACGAGAACACCCCCACTAAATACTAAGTGTACATTCGAGATAATCAGGTTCTAATCTAACCGAAAATCATCATCCCTTGAAAAGTTATAGGGGCTAAGGGTGTTTAGTACATATGTTCAACTCCCAATTCGATAGATTTACGTTGTAAGCGATTTTTCATAAAATTTTCCCATGTCCTAGAACACCCCCACCAAATACTAAGTGAACATTCAAGATAATCAGGTTCTAATCTAACTGAAAATCGTCATCCCCTGAAAAGTTATAGGGGCTAAGGGTGTTAGTACGTTCATTTCGCAATACGAGTGACTACGTACGTTGTAAGCGATTTTCCATAAAATTTTTCCATGTCTTAGGAAAACCCCCACCAAATACTAAGTATACATTCGAGATAAGAAGGACTTAATCTAACCGAAAATCATCATCCCTTGAAAAGTTATAGGGGCTAAGGGTGTTAGTACGTTCATTTCGCAATACGAGTAACTACGTACGTTGTAAGCGATTTTCCATAAAAATTTTCCATGTCCTAGGAAAACCCTCACCAAATACTAAGTGTACATTCGAGATAATAACTACCTAATCTAACCGAAAATCATCATCCCTTGAAAAGTTATAGGGGTTAAGGGTGTTTAGTACGTTCATTTCGCAATACGAGTAACTACATACGTTGTAAGCGATTTTCCATAAAAATTTTCCATGTCCTAGAAAAACCCCCACCAAATACTAAGTGTACATTCGAGATAATAAGGGCCTAATCTAACCGAAAATCATCATCCCTTGAAAAGTTGAGGTTCTAAGGGTGTTAGTACGTTCATTTCGCAATACGAGTAACTACGTACGTTGTAAGCGATTTTCCATAAAAATTTTCCATGTCCTAGGAAAACCCCCACCAAATACTAAGTGTACATTCGAGATAATAAGGGCCTAGTCTAACCGAAAATCATCATCCCTTGAAAAGTTGAGGTTCTAAGAGTGTTAGTACGTTCATTTCGCAATACGAGTAACTACGTACGTTGTAAGCGATTTTCCATAAAAATTTTCCATGTCCTAGGAAAACCCCCACCAAATACTAAGTGTACATTCGAGATAATAAGGGCCTAATCTAACCGAAAATCATCATCCCTTGAAAAGTTATAGGGGCTAAGGGTGTTAGTACGTTCATTTCGCAATACGAGTAACTACGTACTAAATTACTATGGATTTTACTATGGAAATTTTTTATGGAAAATCGCTTACAACGTACGTAGTTACTCGTATTGCGAAATGAACGTACTAACATCCTTAGCCCCTATAGCTTTTCAAGGGATGATGATTTTCGGTTAGATTAGATCCTTATTATCTCGAATGTACACTTAGTATTTGGTGGGGGTTTTCCTAGGACATGGAAAATTTTTATGGAAAATCGCTTACAACGTACGTAGTTACTCGTATTGCGAAATGAACGTACTAACATCCTTAGCCCCTATAACTTTTCAAGGGATGATGATTTTCGGTTAGATTAGATCCTTATTATCCCGAATGTACACTTAGTATTTGGTGGGGGTTTTCCTAGGACATGGAAAATTTTTATGGAAAATCGCTTACAACGTACGTAGTTACTTGTATTGCGAAATGAACGTACTAACATCCTTAGCCCCTATAGCTTTTCAAGGGATGATGATTTTCGGTTAGATTAGATCCTTATTATCTCGAATGTACACTTAGTGTTTGGTGGGGGTTTTCCTAGGACATGGAAAAATTTTATGGAAAATCGCTTACAACGTACGTAGTCACTCGCATTGTGAAATGAGAATACTAACACCCTTAGCCCCTATAACTTTTCAAGGGATGATGATTTTCGGTTAGATTAGATCCTTATTATCCCGAATGTACACTTAGTATTTGGTGGGGGTTTTCCTAGGACATGGGAAAAGTTTTATGGAAGATCGCTTACAACGTACATAGTTACTCGTATTGCGAAATGAACGTACTAACACCCTTAGCCCCTATAACTTTTCAAGGGATGATGATTTTCGGTTTGATTAGGTCCTTATAATCTCGAATGTACACTTAGTATTTGGTGGGGGTGTTCTCGAACATCGAAAAGTTTTATGGAAAATCGCTTACAACGTACGTAGTTTGCGAAATGAGCGTACTAAACACCCTTAGCCCCTATAACTTTTCAAGGGATGATGATTTTCGGTTAGATTAGGTCCTTATAATCTCGAATGTACACTTAGTATTTGGTGGGGGTTTTCCTAGGACATGGAAAATTTTTATGGAAAATCGCTTACAACGTACGTAGTTACTCGTATTGCGAAATGAACGTACTAACACTCTTAGAACCTCAACTTTTCAAGGGATGATGATTTTCGGTTAGACTAGGCCCTTATTATCTCGAATGTACACTTAGTATTTGGTGGGGGTTTTCCTAGGACATGGAAAATTTTTATGGAAAATCGCTTACAACGTACGTAGTTACTCGTATTGCGAAATGAACGTACTAAACACCCTTAACCCCTATAACTTTTCAAGGGATGATGATTTTCGGTTAGATTAGATCCTTATTATCTCGAATGTACACTTAGTATTTGGTGGGGGTTTTCCTAGGACATGGGAAAAGTTTATGGAAAATCGCTTACAACGTACGTAGTCACTCGCATTGTGAAATGAGAATACTAACACCCTTAGCCCCTATAACTTTTCAAGGGATGATGATTTTCGGTTAGATTAGATCCTTATTATCCCGAATGTACACTTAGTATTTGGTGGGGGTTTTCCTAGGACATGGGAAAAGTTTTATGGAAGATCGCTTACAACGTACGTAGTTACTCGTATTGCGAAATGAACGTACTAACACCCTTAGCCCCTATAACTTTTCAAGGGATGATGATTTTCGGTTTGATTAGATCCTTATTATCTCGAACATACACTTAGTATTTGGTGGGGGTGTTCTCGGACATCGAAAAGTTTTATGGAAAATCGCTTACAACGTACGTAGTTTGCGAAATGAGCGTACTAAACACCCTTAGCCCCTATAACTTTTCAAGGGATGATGATTTTCGGTTAGATTAGGTCCTTATAATCTCGAATGTACACTTAGTATTTGGTGGGGGTTTTCCTAGGACATGGAAAATTTTATGAAAAATCGCTTACAACGTAAATTTATCGTATTGCATATTGAACATACTAAACACTCTTAGCTTCGTTTATTAACCCGAAAGTACACTTAGTTGTGGTTTAAAGTGTTTTCTATATTTTTAAAATCGTGTATAGGATTAGTAAGCTTATTTGCATTATTTCATTTAAATTATAATTTACTCGTTTATCCGAAGTTTTACGCATACATTGAAATTAATATGGCGGATTTAAATTTTTAGGAAAGTTTAGGAAATACTTCACTATCATAGTGGTGCAGACATTTACAGTGACCACCAACTGTTAAAATATCATAATTCAAAAATAAACCTGTCGCTGTACTGTAAAACGCATCAAGACAAATCGAAAAAAACTAACATACAACTGATCGGATTATACTCGAAAAAGTCAGAAGAGTTAATGTGACAGTTATTTCGCTCACAGAAATCACATGTATTAATGTTATCAGAAACTTGGCTTCGTAACGAGGAACAGGTCGACCCATCATTGAGCATTCATTATATGTAGAACCATAAGTTCCCACAGCATTACATGTGTTTCCAGTGCTCCCTATTTTAATGGCAAATTTATAAATGTATTCTTCATCTTATTTCGGAATTACCTTCGCTGTAATACTCTAACCTAATTGGCAATTCAAAACTGTATTTTTTTTGTATTTATACATATTTCGAATTTTATTCTGAAAATTTCCATTAAAAATGGAATTGTTGGTTGGCAATTTTCAATTATATGTACATAAAAGTTATATTATTTAAAGGTTCCTATTAAAATAAAATAAAATAAAATTAAAGTGAAAATTTATTTTCTTTTTTTTTTTCAATTTGTATCCCAACACACAACGGAACAAGAACTTTATGTATAAAATAAGGTGGTAGGTGGCGGTGTTACAACCTAACAATACAAAATAACACGACGAGTTTATTTATGATGGAAGTTTTACATGTTTTTGTTGTTGTTGTTCATGTATTGCCAAAAGGTGACATTTATTTTTGGCATCACAGAGTGAACATCTCTTCTAGGAATTAAACTTATTATTTTTTTGTTCGGTGGTATACGTTTTGAAATATGTTAATATCGGCATCAAAATATATAACAATTAACTAGACAACGACTAAGTGCAAAATTTAACAATCTTTGCTCTTTGGGAGCACAAGCTATATAAATGTACGGCGACGACGTCAGTATACAGTAAAGAAACACGTACACACACACACACACTCTTACATCACACACCGTTTAATTTTCCTATTTTCAATATTCATGTGCAATGAAAACTTTTATTGACTCTGGATTTTGTTATTAACTTTGTGCCATAACCAAATGTTATATTCTTGTTTTGCATAAGCTTTACGAGTATTTTATATACTCGCTTTATATGAATTTACATAAAACACAACATTTAAATTTAAAAAGTAATATTGTATGCGATGATTCAACCCCACTCCAAAATCCGTTTACTCTAATACTGCATTAATATGTATATTTCATAAGTATGCATATATTATGAAATATGTTTTGGTCGTAACGTAAGATTCGAAAGAGTTCAACAAATTTTTAGAGGATGCGCATTTTTCTAATGTACCACCATATACAACTATATATCATCGGTTAGGCTGCTTTACCAAAATTCGAAAGGTTCACAAAATTTAAATTGTCTTACTCGTCTTATTTTCTAAATCTTCAATAAGTAATTCCATATTCATTGCATACAGCTCTTCCACTTAAATGAAATATATTTATTCCACTACCATACGATGTATATACGTACCTAAATACATCACAACACTCTAAATAGCTAAACCCTTTTCCAACAAATTTACTATTAAAAAATTAAAACTTTTCTGTTCCTCTCAACTGTTGGGAATTAAATAGAACTTATACATTTAAAAAAATTAAACCATTTTCTACCTGAACATTTTAAGTGAAATTTTAAGCTCATTAAAAAGAAAACTTTTTCGTAGAACCATGTACAAACAATATTTTTGTAACCGTTTCAGAATTAAGCATCCAAGAACACAAATCTCATAAAATCAGATTTTCTTCCACGCACAAAACCTTTTGAAAACTGTTATGCTTCAAACTTAATAAAATTCATAGAATAAAAAAAAATAATCAAAACTATATATTACTAATAGCTACATTGATCCCCCATCTAAAGTAAATTTCGGTGCAAGTCTGTAAATCACATATTCGTAACATGTAAAGCTTTAAAGTTAGCACTATTTTCATGGATTGTTAATTTCGTTATTAGAGCTGAACTATATGAACCGTGGTATATAATTCATAAGGTTACTTTTACGGCGATGATATTGAGTTTCTTGTTTTATCTTATCGTGTAACCACTACTTGGCTAAGTTTTAGCAGGTCAATACAAGATTGAAACTTTATTTTTGTATAAATTGTATCTTCAGCAGATTTAATCGAAATTGGTCTTTTGTATCGCAAGAAGAAGCAAAAAAAACCAAAGTTTATGATTATAAGTTTTACAGTTGGTTTCAATCAAACAATGTAACCGAATCAATGACTTTGGTTAAGTTTGTTCTTGTAGATGGAATGCACACCGTTTGAGACTAAATAATTATGAAGTTATTTGTTGAAACCAATCGCAAATGGGACCTTTGCTGAATAATACAATACCTATACGTGAAGATTTAGGGTTGAAACTTATCCCCTATATTTCGTTACATACTAAAGTCTCCAGTCGCCTATACGAGCTTTTATAGAAAAAACTGGGATGTTTGAAGAAATTTTTTGTTGTTTCTGGCATGTATAGCACATCCGTGGAGTAAGTGTAGTCGAATCGTGTTTTGCCGTATTTGTTAAGATTTATAAGACTTAACCGAGAGGTTAATTGCATTAAAAAATAAAACACTGCAACTCACAAGCGTTATTTCAATTTTATTTAGGAATTTTTGTATGCTAAATATGTTTACTCGAACGATAAACAAGAAGTGGATCAATTAATAAAAATGATAAAACATTTTTATGAAAACACAATCAACGCTGACTAATCACCACCTGTGGTTGATGCTTTAATATTCGGCTGATCGAAGCTGAAATGAGATAAAGGTTTTTTAATTAAACTGTTACAACGAAGCTGGTTTTGATGCCATCTCCAAACTCCGATTTCGGTCTCGATTAAATACATTTTTCTTCCCATTTTTTTACTATTCGACCTACTACCCACTTGACACCTCTTGAAAAATTCCTTGTTAAGACGGATTGATTCAGTTGAAACTTGCTTTCATCATCGTCGCTGAAACTATGTTGCTCGTTTGGTAGCAGAACCGAGAGTAAGTTTCGAGGCTGCCTACCGTGAAATAGTTCCGCTGGTGACTTTTGTGATATTGGATCAGGTGTTGATCGATACGTTGATAAAAACTTCAGCAAAGCCAACTAACTGTTTTTCTCTTCCGCAATTATTTTAGAAAATTACGTTTTAAAAGTTCTAACAAAACGCTCAGCTTGACCGTTTGACGCTGGATGAAACGGTGCGGTTGTAAGATGAATAATTGAATTTAGCTTACAAAATTCTTCGAATTCCCTGGATACGAGTTGAGGTCCATTATCGGATACAATTGTTTCAGGCAACCCTTCTATTGAAAAACTTCTTTGTAAAGCCAGAATGGTTGTTGTTGATGTAATATTACACATTTCCACCGTATATGGATACTTTGAAAATAAATCCACGCAAATTAACCACATTTTGTTGGGAAAGAATACATACAGATTTTGCTGGACCATTCCAGCAAAATCTATATGTATTCTTTCCCACGGTTTTTTAGCGACCGGTCAACAGGAAAAATTCGCCTTCGGATTACTAGAGGCAACTTGACCTGTTTCACATCCTTTTACTAATTGTTCAATGTTTTGGTCGATGTTTGAGAACCAGCAGTATCGTCGAGCAAGTTGTTTCATTCTTGCAGCTCCCCAATGTCCTTCATCAGCATTTGTAGTATGGTTTGTTGGAGTGCTTGTGGTATGACAACTCTGGTGTAATCTGTTTTTGAAGTAAAACGATTTTGTTCTGCAATGAAAATGTAAATTTACGGTCAAAATATGGTTTAAAATCAATTTTGTCTTTATCTTGAAGTTTTTCAGGCCATCCGTTCTGAATAAAATAAGAAACTTTTGATAATATTCGATCTTCTGACGTATATTTTTCGATCAATTTTGCGTTTATTGGAAATTTTGTAATGATTTCATGATTGATCTGATGAACATTATGTAATTTTGATTCGTAGTCATCAAAGTTGGTATCAGGACCCATAGGCAATCGTGAAAGTGCGTCAGCGTTAGCATGATGTGTGGTATTTCTGTATTTAATGGTATACGTATATCATTGAAGAAGGATAGCCCATCTCTGAAGGCGATGTAAGGTCATGTCAGGTAACTTTTTGTTCGGGTTAAAAAGTGACGTTAATGGTTGATGATCGGTACAAAGTTCAAACTTTCACCCCGACAAGTATTGATGAAATTTCGTCACTCCGTAGATTATTGATAAAGCCTCTTTTTCAATTTGGCTATATGCACGTTGATTTGCATCGAGAGTTTTGGATGCAAATGCAATTGGTTTTTCTGAACCATTTGGATACCGATGAGAAATAACAGCACCTATTCCAACCGCATCTGTAGCTAAAATTATTGGATATTCCTCATTATAATGTACTCGGCGCGTGGCATTGATAATCGCATTTTTCAACACTTGAAACGATTCTTCCTGCCGCTCACTCCAAACAAATGGCACGTTCTTCTGTCGAAGTTCGTTCAACGGTGCGGCAACTGATGAACAATTTTGAATAAATTTATTGTAATAATTTATTTTACCGATGAATGCTTCCACTTCATTCAACTTTGTTGACCGCGGCATCAGTTTCAGGGCGTCTAGTCGCTTTTCGGAAGGTAAAATACCCTCAGCATTGATCACATGTCCCACATATTCAATATGTTCAGCCGCTAGTTGGCAAAATGTAAGCAAAATGTAAACGAAATATACATCTTAACCCTAATTTCTCAAATCGATTAAAAATTTCGGTTTGATTTGCGATTCGGTGTTCCTCGTTTGTTTCTCCAGAAATAATTACTTCGTCGAGGTAAACAGCGCATTTCGGTACACCTGCAACGACTTTCTCCATGAACCGTTGAAGAATTCCAGGTGCGCTGGCCACTCCGAAAGGAAGCCTTTGATATTCCAATAATCCGAATGGCGTATTGATTACCATTGATTTCTTCGACTCGTCTGTTAATGCGGTTTGCAGATACGCGTCGGTTAAATCAATTTTCGTGAAAAATTAACCTCCTTACAATTTGTGGAAGAGTTCTTCGATTCGCGGTATTGGATAGCGATCGATCTCAATCTGTGGGTTTACAGTAACTTTGAAGTCCCCGCAAATTCGAATTTTGCCATTCGGTTTCGAGACGATTACAATGGGTGCAGCCCATCGACTAAATTTTACTGGTTTTAAAATATTTTGGCTGACCAGCCTGTCGATTTCCTCACGAACTTGTTTGACGTACGCAAAAGGCATATTGTAGGGCTTGAAAAACTTCGGACAACCATTCGACTTGAGAACTATTTCGGCTTTAAAGGCTTTGCAAAGTCCTAGTGTTGATGAAAATAAATTTGGATATTCGGCACACAAATTATTTACCCGCTCGATTAATTTTTGATGATCTGGAGAATCTAAAATAGAATTAATTTCATTTTTAGAACTGGAATAATTTTTTGGATACGAAATATCAAAGTTAAGTGCTTTAAACCAGTTAAGTGCTCTAATCCCATAACATGTGTAGCCTTATTACTATTAACAATTAAGAGATCGCCTTCGAACGATTTATCAGCTAGTGAGATAAGTAACTCCTTTCAATTCCAGAAAAGTTCCACCATATGATGTTAAAGATTTGTTTGTAGGTTGGCATCGTGGCGACCCTAACTTCCTATATCCATCCAGTCCAATCAAGGAAGACGAAGCACCCGTGTCGACTTGAAAAGTCATTGCGACGCCGTTAACAAGAAGATCTACGACGATTTTACCTGATGATTCATTCATGATTGATGAGTTGACATTAACTTCAACTGAATTTATATGGTGGAATAGACTAACTGAATTAATCTTTTCTTTTTGTTGCATCGATTCTCCGTTATTATTTCGGTTACGACTTCTACCACGTTGATGATAACCGTTACTGTTAATATTTTTTGTATTTCCGCAATTAAAATTTGTCCCAGCTGATGAACGGGATAAACACACAGGCGAAATATGACCTTGCTTACCACAATTATCACACTCAGACTTAATATGCTTACAGTCACGACGCGAATGATAAATGTTGCACCCTGGGCATGATTGATTACCCGTATGTCGCCGCTGCGATGACAATGCACGATTGTTGCGGTTTGTGTTACGTGATTGGAATGATAGCGGTGATGATTTTTCCCGTTTTTTGTCGATTTTATTTGATTGACATCAGCCGTTGCGAACGTGGTTGGTTCTATATTTGACTTCTTTACATGATTGCTGGGTAGACTCGTAGATGGTTGAAATTTCGAGAACTTCATATAATGTCGGATTTGTTTTTTGAAGTGCACTGATACGGACTTGCACAGTTACATTCAGTTTCATTCAGGTTTCTGGCAAACAAATAAACATATATGGGATATATGGTATATCCTGCCAATTTATATATTCTCTTAAGTCAAGTTCTCGTAAGTCACCTTCAGAATCGTTATTGATTATTGCACACGCATTGATTGATCCAGGGGTTTGCGTCTGATTTGTTGGTACCCGACCCGAGTCTGTTGGTAGCTGTTTCGATATAGGTTCCATACCACTATTGCTCTACACTGATCGCTGCTTCTTGTATGCCCGGCATCTTTTAATCTGTCGGTGTTTAGTTTTTTCCTATTTATCTTGATGCGTTCAGGTTTAATTTTGAATTATGATATTTTACCAGTTGGTATGGCCACTGTAAATATCTGCACTACTTGTTGCCTGATTATCTGCTTTGTAACGCAGTAGTGTTGTTCTCCATTATTAATACGCACAGAATCTATATTACTTGTTTACCCATATGCTGGTTTATTAGGTCGGTTTTATGTATTCCAATGTTTGCATTGAAATCTCCTTCTAGAATTATTTTGATCATTTTCTTGTGTGTCCTTGCTATTGTGACTTGTAGTTGTTCATAGAACTCATGCCTTTTGTTGTTTCAACTATCTCTTTTGTTGGATTGTATCACTGAATATTAAAGGCTGTGTTTGTATTTTTGAATGGAATTCTGTTACAGTGCCACACTGATTCTGCAGCTTTATATTCCATTAATGCCATCTTTGCTTTAGCTGTTGTTAATATGTCTGCCCATGCCTTATTCATCGCGTTTACAAAATATATTAAGTAATTTCGCTTGTGTTTATTTCACCACTGTTGTATCTCACTGCACTGAGGCCGAGGATTTCGTTTATATTCTTTCCCTAATTGTTGCTAAGCCTTCACTTTTCTGTTAGAGTTTTAATGTTTCAATTTCCGAGTATCAGATATTTACCGGGTCGCATTATTTATCTTATAAAGGGTGGTTAAATTTTAAGGGCCGATGTTGATGAATAAAACACAAATTATTTAGGAAATTATTGTCAATTCTTTTTATTATGATAATATGGTATGGTTCAATTATGTATGGAACAAAATATCGGCCAAATGGCCGCCGCGACCTCGGCGACACACCTCCACCCGATGGTCCAAATTTTCGATGACGCTTAGGCATAATTGAGGTTCTATGCCGTTAATGTGCCGAATTATCTCATCTTTTAGCTCTTGAATTGTTGCTGGCTTATCGACGTACACCTTTTGTTTCAAATAACCCCAAAGAAAGAAGTCCAACGGTGTCAAATCACATGATCTTGGCGGCCAATTGACATCGCCACCACGTGAGATAACACGGCCATTGAATTTGTCGCCCAAAAGAGCCATTGTTTCGTTAGCTGTATGGCAAGTGGCACCGTCCTGTTGAAACCACATATCGTCCACATCCATATCTTCCAATTCGGGCCATAAAAAGTTCGTTATCATCTCACGATAGCGAACACCATTCAAAGTAACTGCCTGACCGGCCTCATTTTGGAAAAAATACGGCCCGATGATGCCGCCAGCCCATAAACCGCACCAAACAGTCGCTCTTTGTGGGTGCATTGGTTGTTCGACAATCACTCTTGGATTATGATTCGCCCAAATGCGGCAGTTCTGCTATTGACGAATCCACTGAGGTGAAAATGTGCCTCATCACTGAAGATGATTTTATTCGAAAATTGATCATCCACTGTTGCCATTTCTTGCCACCATTCTGACCATTGACGACGCTTGGAATGGTCAAGAAGCTTTAGTTCTTGAGTCAATTGCACCTTATAAGCGTGTAAATGCAAGTCTTTATGCATAATGTTCATCAACGACGAGCGTGAGAGGTGCAATTGTTGGGCACGACGACGAGTTGAGGTGGACGGCTCTTCAGCCACACTATCGCGAACAGCAGCAATATTTTCTGCTGTACGAGCTGTACGAGCAAGCACTGGTGTTTTAAAATCTCCTACACACCCTGTTTCCTCAAATTTTTGCACGATTTTTCCGATTTGGACGATTAAATTGACCGAAAAAATCACGAAGTGCACGATATGCATTTTGATTTGAACGCCCATTTTCATAATATGCCTGAATAACTTTAACGCGTTGCTCGATTGTGTATCTTTCCATGGTTCAGATTGAGTTAGTCTGAAATTGAGAAACGTCAAATTAAATGCAGAAAAAAACTTGACGTTTAGGTGTGGTTCACATTCAACGTCGGCCCTTAAAATTTAACCACCCTTTACATACAAAACCGAGTCAAGTAAAAAAAATACGATCGAGTTGTTTTGCTTTTAAATAATCCGAAACTAGGAAAGGCAGATAATTAAAAATATGTTGTGGTCTCTCTCTGTCCGGGTTACATAAAATTTAATATTTTGGGGGATCGAATGACATTTACATGTATGAAAGTTACTATTCTTATGTCCTTTTTTTATGCAAGTAGGTCAGGATTGGTTCTAGAACGGCTATATCTAACCATTTATGGACCGAATTTGTTGATATAGATTTATGTTAGAAAATGTTTTTTATTGCGAAATTGTTTAGACGAAGTTTTGTTGGATTCATTTTTGTTTGTTTCTGCACGATCGCATCTATACTTAGTTATTTAAAACGAAATTACTGTAGAAAAAAATTACCAATACATCTTTAGTTAGTTATTGTTTCTCGCTTTCATGTTAAAAATACGAATATTTTTGTAAAATGAGAATAATCCAATTTCAATTAAAAAGCAAATTGTCAATTGCATTTTTATAATATAGTTTACTGTTATTCAATTAAATATTATTTAATTATTTATATTAGTTCAAGTTTTTAGCATTACATGACAAAATGTAATTTAAACAAGCGATTATTTTGTGTGTTCGCCTAAATGACTACATATGTATGTATTTGTATATAGACAATTTATATTGTTTTGCTTGTTTACGACAAGCTCAGTACAAACTTCTTATCGGTATTATGAATCGTGAACTTTTTCGTAAGTTCGACCTATTTTTTTAAATTGTTAGTTTAATTATTAGAACAAACTTAGTACAAAGTGCCCATGCTTATTGTAGTATCTTTTAGGGGCTAGTTTGTTTTTCTTCAATTTATGAATGAAAATTCATGAAAATTATATTTCTATGATAAACACAATTTTTTTTCAGTTTAGCCGCCTAATTTGAAATCTCTGCAGTTGCAGAGAGCTGCAGTTTGCGTTACACAGATTTTGGAAATATTTTACAGCTGTATGCAAGGGTGTGAGGTTTATCCTTAATCTTTCCTTGCCCTTTATACTAATTTGTATAATTTGACATAAGACAGTGTGTCTGTAACATTAGTTTGTAAGGATGGACTAATTCCGGCCGTGGGCTAAGTTATCATCTGAAAAGGTTGCGTATTAAACATAATGTTGCTCAGTTCTCCACACGGTATGGGCAACAAGTAATGCGATTTTATAATAAAATACGTATATCAATTTTTCATACACATTCCTACTAGAATATACAGTTTACCTGGTACATGACGTAAATAAATCTGTAGTGTACGAGTACATAAGTTCCGGCCATAAAATAACAAAATATTCTCACGTATTTTTCTGTGATAAAAATTATAATCTAATGGCGGTATAAAAATGAAAGATTATGATTTCTGCTTCTTAAACAAGTAGCTATAACGTAAAAGACTAGACGCTCACGATGATGATGATGATGATAATGATGATGGCGACTCAACCAGAAAGTTTTGGTGAAGAAAACACAAATAAATATAAAGTTGATCGTATCGTAAAATTTCATCTTACGGATATAAAAATTAATTTTACCGATTAATAGCGAAAAAGTGCTGAAAATGTTGAAAAAATACATTTTTATGTACACCAACCACTGGTACCCAGCTACCACAATAATTGAGTTTTTAAAAGAAATGTTTGCTTTGGCACAGTTAATTTATGATTTATGGTGTAGCTGTTGTACTACTTTTATCCAAATGAAAATTATATCGAGAATTTGATGGATGATAATTTATGAATAAAGATTCGCTGGTACGTGCATACATATAGAGAGTGAGACGAAGTCGAGTTAAGAAATATAATTTATATAAATTTGGAGGGCATTATGTGGGTTGTGAAGTAAAACATTTCTTGAGTACAAAACCAACACAAGTTGGAAAATCAGGAAAATATGAAACTGAACCAGAAGAGCAACATAAGTTTTTTATATCAGTGAAGTATTTGAGACATCAAATAACAAAAATAAACAAGTATTTACTAATAATACACTGTTAAAAAATTCTTATAAGAATTTTGAGTGAAAACTCAAAAGAGTTTATTTTACAATCGTCATTATAGCCCGGAAAATTCTCATTTTTAAGTAGTTTTACAGAAGATACCATTTCAATACCTTGTTCAGCGACCCGCAGTGGACTTAGACCGCGAGTCTTGGGTGTAAACATACCACTCTGACCACATCATCCTGCAGCATTTGTCTCAGCTCGCACTCAGTTTGTCGTGGGTGTAATGGATGATGCCAAGTCAGGGTCTTGAGAGCTGCGAATGTACAACCGACCAAAGGAACAAACCCAACAAGGCCACCACCCTCATCTCTCCCAAACTAATATCAATTTAAAACATTAACTTTTCTATATCAATTATCCAATACAACATTTTATTAAGGTAATAATTCACGGTAGACAAGAAATTATCACTGTCACATTTATCCGACTCAATACTAATACTTTACGTTAATGTTAATTATATAAACTAAAGGCTTAAATCAAGTAAAAAGTGTCGAAAGTAAAATTATAAACCCTCCCGTATCACCCGTAACGATAGTCAGGAATTCTCTGACCATATGTTCTCGCCGCACTCTGAAATTGTCCTACGAACATAAACAAAACAAATAACACCGAAATGAACGCGGTTCATACTAAAACGTCAGATTAAGATACCTCGTTAAGTGTGGTATACTTAAATTACCAAACTCGCAGTGATCAGCTAGTAAATTCCCCTTGTCCCTTGAAGTGGTGTACCTCCTGAAGTGCCGAGTCTAATCAGCTTGTGCTCCAATCCGCCGTGGCGGATCATTTCCCCATGATGTCCCAAACCGTCCAAATTTCGGGACAATTTCTATTTGCACATTTGTAATTGATACCGGTTGCTGGTTGCGTTTTTCTTTCCCTTTCTTTGTTCGTTAGATCTGGTTGTGAGTGGGTATCGTTATACCTCCAAATGATTTGATTTATTTCCACCGACTGAATCTTCGTGGGGCACCCACCACAGCACACAAACACCAACAATGTATTTACACAGATTGTGGGACTTATTTTGTCCCTTCGAAATGCGATTTTCACTTGCACGTATTACTTAAATTAGTTCTCACAGTATTTATAGATGATTGTTTTTACCTTGCAATCTTTTCAGCTGTGGTGTATTTTTGTCGCTCTGTGGTGGGATGTTACTTGGTGTAGCCGGCTCCAAATCCAAAATCGTTTCTCTCATCACCCATCAGGCAAACTCTTCGTCTGTCACATTATGACAATTTCCATTACGTTTTCAATATCATTGAACCGGAACAATCGTGCCATCTACAAATAAGGCGACCGGTTAATCGAAGACACAAACCGAGAAAAACCGTATGAGTATGCGGTAAAACAGCACAATGCGGTAAATAAAAATCTCGGATCTCCCAGTACACCAACTACCACATAACAACCTCTAAATGCAGAGTACAGAAATATTTTGTACAATGCCACTATGTGGAAATTAGGCGAAAAGTCGACATCCAGAAGACTGATAGGGCAATCAAGTGAGCTAAAGCACATTTCCATAAAAATGGGATACTTCTGAATTTAGTTTTGGTAAATTAAGTCAATTCGTTCGGTATGGGTAGTTTAGGTTTAATTAAATTACTAGAATCGTGCAGTTTGTCAGAAAATGCCTATAAGGCAACACAATCAAATGAATTAAGTTGGTAAATTGGGAGAGGGGTATCCTTTTTAGTTCTGCTAAATCAAGTCGATTTTATAAGTTTGCGACATTTTTTTAAAAATAAATTCTAGATATTGTAAACTTTGTCGGAAAATGCACCAATTGACAAAATAAAATTAGATAACTGCCATTTCTAAACAGAGAGTTGAGATAACCTATTCAGTTGTGGTAAATACAGATGATTTTATTGGTTTGAATAAAATTTGTTTTGATTAATGCTGGATATCTAAGGGTTTGTCGGAAAATTCCACTATGTGCAAATGTTAGCCTTATGTTGACCGAATCAAATGAATCAAGGGCCATTTCCATATCATTTTCCGTTCTCGCAAATCAAATCGATTTTATTGGTTTGAGTAGTTTTAATTTAGATAAATTGTCGATGTCGTAGAGTTTGTCGAATACTTCCACAAAGTACAAATGTTGGAACCTGATGAAGCAGTCATTTGCACATAGCGGAATTTTCCGATAAACTGTACGATATCTATCCAGAAATTATCTAACCTAAAACTACTCAAACCAATATAATCGATTAGATTTGCGAGAACGTGAAATGATACCTATCCCCTAGATATGGAAATGGCTCTTGATTTAATTGATTGTGTCAACCTAATGCTAATATTTGCACATTTGCAGATGCCGTGAAATTTATTACCAGCACATAATTAAGTCACGTAAAATTCGTTTTATCGATGGACTAACTCACGGAGAATTTAAACTCATGTTCTTACAGGATTTGAAAGATTTGAAGAGACTTATACACCAATACCAGATAATAATACTGTTCCGTCAGCAATCAACTGCTGTTTTCAGAGATTCTGGTGGTGCAATACAAATTGAAGTTCAACAAAATAATACAGCGAATAACATTCTGTTTGTTAAGAAATTTCCTCACTACGATAAAATTCGTCGTTTGTGGTTTGTACCGAACTCTATCTCGGTAAGATTATGTTCGTACTACTACCAATTTAACCATTAAGTTTTAAACCCGTCACGAAACTAACTATTCATGATTGCTGTCCGTACGAATATATCGTCAGCCTCCTCATGTTTTTAAAATGTGCATATGATCATCTAGTTTTAAAATGCAATCTCACGACTTTCTGCAAGACAATGTATGGAAACACAACATCTGAAAATGTAGGATTCATCTGGCAGTGAAATCTAGGCCAACACAATGCCGTGATCTAGCTTTCGCGCCAGAAGTCAACATCGAGACCTTGCAATGAAAATGAGCCGACAATCTATTGCGATGACGCAAATTTATACATAGCGTCACTTCTTCGAGCTGCTCCTTATCCAAAGTAAGTTCTTTAAATTATCACATTAGAACAAAGATGAACAAATTTGAGCCTGTCACCGTGATTGTTTTCTTCTGTTCATCTTAATCATTTTACCTTTTGTTCTATTGGCGTTTCCTACTTAACATTGAAATTGTCTGCGATACTTTCAAATAAAATTTCCTCGGATATTGCTTGCAAATATTGAGATATTTAAAATATTTCGAGATAGTTCTGATTTTTAATGAATTGACGTTAAATATGAAATACGCTTTCCACCAAAGGGCGGGCCGTTTTAAACATGATTCGCCATTCATTCAATTGCAAATTCGACTGCGACAAATATATTGATATTTACAAATAAAGGTCTCATTCTAGTCTCAGTCTAGTGGATTTTTGGCATATCATGTGGACGTGCGTATTTGGCATTGACCATACATACCATTTTGAAATTTCTTTGGGTTTTTGAAATATACCACTTTTAACCTTCAACTCCGTGTAATTACTTTCAGCTATAATTTTTGAAGTACTTTCATAATAATCACCTCGGCCCAGATTAACAAAATCGATGCCTTTATTTGCCTTGAATGTAACATACTTTCGTCTCAGAATCCCGGTACACGTACACAATTGTTCGCTTCTTCTTTCAAATTCCAAAACAAATTCACTAAACTTGTAATAGTTCCATGGAAAAGAAAAAAATCGTCTTTTATATTCTTTCTTTGTCGCGAAAATTGCTACAGAAAAGTGTTAGAATACCGGAAATCGATTGCGAGGGGGCCTGGAGCGATCTCATTAAATATGGTCGGAAAAATTCATTGTTTCAAAATATTTCAATGAACAAACACAAAAAACTTCGAAAAATGGTCAAAGTTGGCTTAGATATTTTGTATGAACATGTAAATAAACGAAAGTTTAACAGCGACATTGTATTCGACAAGTATTTCTTTATCGGGCCTATTTTAACGGGAATGGGCTACCGGCAAAAAATTTAAATAAACGCCGCTTCACATCCGCTATTACAAATTTTAATTGTTTGATTCGAGTATGTTTGAAAATATTTTTGAATCCGATTAAATTTTATGATGAAACTCGGCAAAAACTCGTTTAGGTTGTTCTGCGGTAGGTAACCCCGGTTTTTTTAACACAATCGACCTCGGCGAGAATTGGTGAAAGGGATTTTGGGAAAATTCGTTTCGTTTAGCTGAGCTTTCGAATAACATTAATCGATTAAAATTAGTCTTAATTTCGGGAAAATTTGTTTAGAGAGTTCTGCTATGGGTCGAATTTTTTACTATGTTACTTCAACTCAAACAACTTTGATAAAAATTGCTGAAAGAGGGGTTTCAAGTACGAGGAATCGATTTTGATGGCTCCTGATTTCAGAAAAAGTATTTCAGCATTTTGATGCGGACAAATACGTTGCATGTATTTTCTCGTATGTTTGGTTTTTATTCACTGACGAAATCCGCCTTCAGTACTCTATTGAGGTTGTCATTTCTCATGTACCACGGAGCATTACCTAGTTCACGTAGGATTTTGCTTTGGAATGACTGGATGATATTGACATTCGGTTTCTTTGTACAGTCCCAGAGCTGAATACCGTAAATACACACAGGTTTTAATATTTGACGGTATAGTAGCAATTTATTACGCAAAGTTAGCTCAGAAGTTCTGTGTTTATTGATTATCCCTTCTGTTTTCTTTTTAACGGGCAGAACTCTAACTGCCTAGGTATTTTGCCATGTTTGCATAGGAAATTTGCTGAAAGTTCAATTCTACTGGTATCCAGTTGACCTTTTTGTTGGTGAAGTTAATGTGAACAGATTTTTCGTTTCATTAAGTTTTATTCACCATCTCTTGGCCCAGATACTAACAATATTAGTTGATGTTTGCAATTTGCTTATAGATTCTTCTATGCTATCACCGTCCGAGATGATGGTCGTATGGCCGCAAACGTAGCTGTTTGTCTCCTCTATCGTTGGCCATGGGCATTAAACCTTATTATGTTAAGGTTTGAAGTGGATGATGCTAGTCCCAGCAAACAGAATATTGAGAGCGCGTGAAGTAGTAATTTTGAGTTTGTGGATCTCCTTGTCATTCGCCTAGGTTTTTCGTTTACTTCAATATTATACATAGAGTTTTTGTTATCAGCAGTTTGCTGGTATTTCTTCTTTTCTTTGTTATTGCTTGCTTGTAGAGAGAATTTCAACAATTCTACCTCGCACCCGTTTCGAGGGAGATAAGTTTTCTTGTTGTAGTCTCCGAATATATTTGTTACTCATGAGCAGCTGCCATCTTGAAAGTCTGTGAATATTTATATCTGAGAAATTTTTATCGGGAACTGTGGTTATAGATGAGCCTATTAAAATTGTCCTGGGGTGAGAACTTCTAGATTGGTTATACCATCGGAAATTGGGTATAAAGGCCTCGAGTTTAGCACGGCTTCTATTTGGCTTAAAACTGTTGTTAATTCTTCGTTCGTGAGTATATCGTATGACCCAAGATCTTTTTAAATGAGTTTTCACAGATTTTACACCTGCCTCTCATAGACCACCAAAATGAGATGATGCTGGTGGCTGGAAATGGCATGTTATTCCTAGGGCTTAGCTGTAGTAGCTTACTTTTTTTGTCTGCTGACCCTGTTTCTGTTTCGTGTAAATCATATTTATCTGATTTTGTTTTTGCACCTTTTGATGAAGTCGACAATTCCCTTCAGCTTTACAAAATTAGATGTTTTGTTAATTAAGTCCATGCTTCTATTATCTGACTCTTCATCTTTGACGGTTAAATTTATATTTACCTCAATTGGTTCTTGTTGATCGGCGGGACATTCTCAATTTGCGCGTTAAACTGGTAGCTTGTGTTGTTTCGTAGCCATTGCAGACCGGCCCACCAGAGATTCTGGCTTAAGAGTTCTTTATTTGTTGTTCTTCGACCTGTGCAGTCAGCTGGATTACCACTTGATTTGATGTGATGCCATTGAGTTCATTCAGTCAGATTCCTGATTTCCGACATTCTCTTTGCTAGGTAGGATGGTAGAATCGGTCCATGCGTGGGTCGGGGCTTGTTGACTTCCTAATGCTTGTTTAAATTCTTGGAGCAGTTTAGCTACTAGAAGGGATCCGTTTAGATCTAGTTGTGGCAACGTCGCTTTCAGTTTCTATCCTAGGTTTAACTAGTCGCTGGTTGGGCGCGCTTTAGCTGGGTGTTACTCTGGTTTTAGCTGCTACAAGGCTTATGCTGCAGGTTTTCCTGTGATTACTTTTAGATAAACATAAGCGGTATATGCTTGTTCACTAAATCCGTAAACCTCTAGAAGTGATCTATTTGTGCATCCTGTGAACCGTGAAATTTCAAGATCGTTGAGCAAGACTAATTCGTTGATGTAATTCACCGATTGTTCTGCTAATTCTTCTGAGGTGGGTTCATCATATTTAAGCCCTATAGAATCCAGAGTCTTTGTAGCATTTACCTAGTTATTATTACTGGTGGTAGCCGTCGTAGAGAGAACATTTCGCTTTGTTATTGGGTATGTTAAACTCAAAGATGTCAAGTTTGGATTTCCAATAGAGCCCCAAAGCTTTGCATCTGTAATCTTTATAACATCTGTACTCTGTATATCGGCCGTTAGTAGTTTTTCGTTGTTGCTTGCCCACTTCCTTAGATTAAAAGCGCTACGCTGATTTAATATATTGCACCCCGTCATTCAATCGTTAACATAGAAATCGTACTTTAATACTTCGTAAGCTCTTTTCTCGTCTTCTGTCAATCGCTGCAGAGCTCTGACCGCTAAATATATGGCAGCAGCTGTTCCGTAGGTTATCATTTTTAGTTGATATTCCTGAAGTTTCTTGGCTGGTGAGTTACGCCACAGTATATATTGGTGCTTTCTGTTCTCGTCGGAGACCCATATTTGTCGTATATTTGCCATAGTTTCCGCCATCTCATGGCAATGAGCCAAAGGTCCTACGGCAATTTCGGTCCGGTCTGCATTATCTCATTTAATGATTTTCCATTGGTTGATCTTGCAGATATGTCAAATACCAATCAACTTTGTCGTAGTGCTGGATGGTTTTAGAACAGCGTGATGTGGCATAATGGTAAGTCTTGTTGGTCTCCGATGCACTGTTTATTATTTGCATGTGTCTGAGATCTGCATGATTTTTCATAAATTCTCTGTATTGGGTTACTAATTCATTGTTTCTAATGAGCTGCTTCGCTAGTTGCAGAAATCTTACTGTTGCCATTTTTCGTATCTCCTAGTGTGCCACGATTATCTATTACCATCATCCTTTTTAATTGTTGTGTAGCAAGTGATGATGTAGTCCTCCACATTGCCTGCATGATTGATTGAGTGTGCAATTCGTTGTTGAGTGGCTGCGTTTAAGTCAGTTCCTGCATAGCCCTAGCAGAGAGATCAGTTGGTTCTTATCATAAATACTCATCGCTTTAGATTTTCCACAATCTTGAGTGTGGTGTCCCCTTTTGCATACATTACATGGGGTTTTTAAATCTGATGTCGACAGTGTCGTTCCTGGTGGATTGTTTTTCGATGTAAATGTTGTAGGTTTACGAATGTTAGCGGGTTTCTCGCGAAAACCAGTTTCTAAGGCTGTAAACCGTTTTTCAAGGTACTTCTCACTTTCTAAGCTTTGAATGTTTCTTGAATTTTCTAATTACATCTGGTCAAGTTGGTGTCGTATAATGAACGAATGGCTTATGCCGATTCGTTATTAATGGTGGGTTGTGTCATCAATGTATGGGTATATCTCGCCAGTGGCATGCAGATGATTGATTAATTTGGCTGCCTGGCCATCAGTGTATGTTTTCAGATAAATCATTCTATGTATATAGCTATTAGTATTTTGTTATTGTGAACTAACTTATCGAAGACATCAAATTCCATCCAAATCTCATCCATTTCATATGCTCCCCATTAAAGTGCGGTATGCTGATTTTTGGAAGTTTACCTTGTGGAGAATCCTCCGTACCATGCCAAACGGTTCAGTGATGTTTGGGCCGCTATCACTGTTTTGTCATACGATATATCGTCGTAAGTTCCCTCAGTGAGATATGGTAGTTTTGTTTCTTCTTCGTCTAGGGTTCCGAGGAATGTATTTTCATGGAGATCTGTAACTTTGTTCATTAATCTCTCCATATGCGATGTGAGTTAAGAGCAACCACATGCAACATTTACCCATAATGAAGGATGCAATATCATCATTTTTATTCATCACAATATATTTTTCATCCAAAATGTATTTTTGTAAAATTTGAAAGGGGATAGTTACTACACACATTTTTGGTTGGTATGTACTAATTGTTAATGAGCGAACGTGAAAAATGAGTGAAAGAATTATTGTGGGACAGATAAACACACAAAGTTTTTATGTCAAAAAACTGGTGGTGCTTTTAAGCGAAACCTAGAACCTTACGTGGAATGTGGAAGAAGAATATTTGGGTGGGGATCATTTCATGATCGAAATAGAGTGATAATAGAGTGTTTTGAAAAAAGCGTGGATTAATGAATAACAGGAGATGGGTTAAAGATATGAACGAGATTTTCGGAGAAAATGAAATAAATCAAAGCCAGTTTGGTAGTGAAATTCAACGGGTGGGTTAGGTTAGGTTAAATTTCAGTGGTTGCTATCGCACATTTAGGCCAGTTTTGCCCCATTGTGATACCACAGGATCCGACATTATTAAACTCCCTTTAAACCCATATAGTGCTATTAACGCAACGTAAAAGATCTCACACATTACAGCTTTCGGTTTCAAATCAAGAGTATCGTCACTTAGAAATCGTCCATTCGCCATCAGGTTTTTTTAGATAGCCTGGAACAGCTGGATTAGTAGAGTGAATCTTTCTTAAGCGCGAGGTATCCGAGACCCCTACCATTCTATCACAGAAGAGCCTCCACGAATTCCTTTGCGCCATCCTTGTTTCCCTTTTGAATACTCTGAGGCATCCTTTATAGAAGTCTGACTTTCTTTCTCTTGAGATTTTCGCCCTATTGAAAGCAGACCCACAGACTTTCCGGCACTCCGCAAGTGCCGAGGTTCACTAAACAGGGTTTCGCTTTCCCCTCAGGGGGACTCTTCACCCAAGACTCTCAAATTTTTCGCGGTTTGTTTATTTACGTCCTTACTTTTACGCCTGTATCGGCCAATTCGAGAACGTACGGATATAGGTCCGATTTTATTACCATTTGCACATTGCATAGCTTTATGCCAGCCTATAGTACTGGACATGGAAGATGGGTCGGCCCATGAATTTTGCACGCCGATAGGGGGTCGTACTTGTGTTCCTTTTAATCACAGATCGTAGTCTGTTGATGAAAATTTCCTTGTGCATCCTGCCCCTATCGGGATTCGAACCCGGTACCTCCGATCCAAACGCCAAAGCTTTAACCACTATGCCATTTGGTCGGTAATGAGGTTAGTTTTTGATGTCCGAGCTACCCCAGGTGGTCTGGTGCGCGTTCGCGTCGCACCCTAGGATAACTCCAACCTTCCTCCTTTCCGCGTCACAAACAAGTGCCCCCAGTAAATCTTTCGGCACTGGCTTCTCCCAGTTCATGTATGTGGCTGCAAGCTAGAATCTTCTCCTCTTCATTTCTACACAGACCGCAGTGATGTCCCCATTGCAATACTGTGGAAGTACACAAACATTTATATCATTTTCCACCAGTAAACATGATCTGCTCTTTTCCATGCCACAAGCGTAAAAAGGGTATACTCCTTCGCTCGCAGACCAAAGATCTTGTTGTTTTTGATCCAAGGTTTTTGTATCAGAGCTATCTCCTGCCCTAACTTAAAAAGTCTTAGAAGTAGCGCCGCCGAAGCAGCCTTAGTGTGATGTCAATTTATTTGCATAAACCTGATCATTGGTAATAGTATTCACTCACCTTATTGCGACAGCTGTGCTACGTTGGTTAATTGGACCCGACGGAGTCGACGGTATCCTTCGTCTCACTCCCTCCGCAGTCTTTAAACATAAAGAGGTCCGCATGCCTAGGGATAGTCGATCTCTAAGATCCCTAGTTAACCCCCCCACTCCCATGGGGCACTCTACTAGCTGCGATGTTTCCTCTGGGGAGGTGCCACTCGTCGAGCTTCCCTCAACCGGCTGGACTTATTGCTCCTCCTTCTTGGGCAGCGCAGTGCTCGGTTTTACCCCGACCTCGTTCTTCCTAAACACCTTAAGGGTAACTGAGCCGAAGCCGAAGTTTATAACCCTTTTGGTTTTTGACAGGGGAGCCAGGGATTCCTTATTGGTTATCATAATTGATAATCTAAAACTGCCCTTGTTCTCCTCCTGCTTTATAATCCTGCAGTTCTCCGTCGGAAAATCCGAATTGCAAGCCTGGATAATCCTCAGGGATCCATCCAGGTTAGCCGACTCTATGAGAATCCAGACTTTTTTCCTTAGATCTACTCGGTATCTCCTCCTTCGGAACTGTCCTGAGCTTGGCTCCTGGTCATACCTCGTCTTACTCCTCGATAGCTTTCCTATACAAGAAGGACGATCTTTGTCTGCACACGCAGTCAGTTTCAGCCGTCGCTGATACCAACCCGCGTCCCTACAAATTGGTGGGGTCTCGGATGTTGTCCAAGGAATTTCAGAAAACTAGGGTCAGTTAAACACCAACTTCCATTTTTCTCCAGTGATGCTCCACCTCCTCTCCTCCACAATGGCTTGAACAGCTTATGCCTCTTCGGCGACTGTCCCTCATGGAGCTTGATCCGTTTCCTCTCGGCATCCAGACCTCCATACTGCTCCTCACTAAACCTCTGTCTTTTAGGCCCAAGGTCCTCCTTACGTGCATTTATTTATTTATTTATTTATTTATTTATTTATTTATTAATAGATTGACATAACAATTCTCTCTTCGGCTATGCAACTCTTTGCCCAATTTACAGATTTCCTCTGTTATTCCGTCCATTGCTAGTCCGGGACTGTAGCCAGTCTGTCCAAGACACGGAAGGCCGAACGCCTCGTCCAATGTCTCTGAACCGAAGGCGCAATGATTTTCTCCTTTTTTCCACTACCACTAGCTGGCGTGCAAGCCTCGGAACTAGTCTTAGTCACTCTGACGGTTGGAGTCACAGACTCCACCGTCGTCACCAACAGTCGAGAAGTGCTGGTCACTTCTTTAGTTATTTTTTATTTTTTTAGATTTCATACTTGATTCCACGAGTATCGGTGAAAATGATGGTCCGCCCGTGCATATATCCGTATCCACGGATAAGGCTACATACAACTGGAGGTCGCCAAGTATCCAGAGGGCTCCGTCCAGGACTGAGCAATTATTTTTAGATAGGTCCTCAGCCAGGCTGATCATCGGCACGGTTCGCATAACACCTTGATCCGACCCATCCGTCACCATTTAGCCACACCTAGGTTACTTATTTCACCCATTCTTGTTTTCAAGATGATGAAAGAAATTAAAGTGAATGAGCTTGGTCAATAATGAATAATGAAGTGCAATTCTGGTATGAAAGGAACCGAATAGCCTTGCGTGAATTCTGAAATAGGAGCAGTGAGAATAACATTATATATGGTAGAATGAACCGAAAGTTGAAAAAACTATTCGCAGAACGAAAAGTAAAAGTGGGCGGGAATATGTATCACAAATGACACATAGAATGGTAAACATGTCAATATGAACAATGTGGTATATGAGAATAATACTAAATAAAGGGTGATTTTTTTGTGGTTAGGAATTTCATGCATTAGTATTTGACAGATCACGCGGGATTTCAGACAAGGTGTCAAAGAGAAAGATGCTCAGTATGCTTTGACATTTCATAATGAATAGACTTACTAACGAGCAACGCTTGCAAATAATTGAATTATATTACAAAAATCAGTGTTCGGTTCGAAAAGTGTTTCGCGATTTACGTCCGATTTATGGTCTACATAATCGACCAAGTGAGCAAACAATTAATGCGATTGTGACCAAGTTTCGCACTCAGTTTACTTTATTGGACATTAAACCAACCACACGAATGCGTACAGTGCGTACAGAAGAGAATATTGCGTCTGTTTCTGAGAGTGTTGCTGAAGACCGTGAAATGTCGATTCGTCGCCGTTCGCAGCAATTGGGTTTGTGTTATTCGACGACATGGAAGATTTTACGCAAAGATCTTGGTGTAAAACCGTATAAAATACAGCTCCTGCAAGAACTGAAGCCGAACGATCTGCCACAACGTCGAATTTTCAGTGAATGGGCCCTAGAAAAGTTGGCAGAAAATCCGCTTTTTTATCGACAAATTTTGTTCAGCGATGAGGCTCATTTCTGGTTGAATGGCTACGTAAATAAGCAAAATTGCCGCATTTGGAGTGAAGAGCAACCAGAAGCCGTTCAAGAACTGCCCATGCATCCCGAAAAATGCACTGTTTGGTGTGGTTTGTACGCTGGTGGAATCATTGGACCGTATTTTTTCAAAGATGCTGTTGGACGCAACGTTACGGTGAATGGCGATCGCTATCGTTCGATGCTAACAAACTTTTTGTTGCCAAAAATGGAAGAACTGAACTTAGTTGACATGTGGTTTCAACAAGATGGCGCTACATGCCACACAGCTCGCGATTCTATGGCCATTTTGAGGGAAAACTTCGGAGAACAATTCATCTCAAGAAATGGCCCGGTAAGTTGGGCACCAAGATCATGCGATTTGACGCCTTTAGACTATTTTTTGTGGGGCTACGTCAAGTCTAAAGTCTACAGAAATAAGCCAGCAACTATTCCAGTTTTGGAAGACAACATTTCCGAAGAAATTCGGGCTATTCCGGCCGAAATGCTCGAAAAAGTTGCCCAAAATTGGACTTTCCGAATGGACCACCTAAGACGCAGCCGCGGTCAACATTTAAATGAAATTATCTTCAAAAAGTAAATGTCATGGACCAATCTAACGTTTCAAATAAAGAACCGATGAGATTTTGCAAATTTTATGCGTTTTTTTTTAAAAAAAAGTTCTCAAGCTCTTAAAAAATCACCCGTTATAAGGAATCATTTGAATACATTAAGTGAAGCTGAAAATGAAGTCATGTGTAAAAAGGAAAGAGTGGATAATAAGTATGAATGGGGCGGGTTCCTAAGAGTGTTAGAGTCCTCAAAATCTATCACTCCAGGAACGAACCGTGTAAGTTATAGAATGATCCAGCGGTTGAGTGACTCGGCCAAACATAACTTACTTTTGAGATACTCAACAATGGATTCCAAAATACCGAATAAATGGAAAGGGAGCAGGGTGGTCCCCATTTATAATAGAATAGAGATCCGAATGTGGAATTTTGGATCTCCACGGAAAGTGTGTATGTTGATAAAAAATGTTATGACCGAGAAAAAAATAGTTTTGAATGGAAATGGTTTTAGGTTGGAGGGAGTTACGAATATGGGACTTTCACAAGAAGGTAAAATATCAATTTTGATGAAGAATCACCAACGCAGAAAATCAGTTCGTTCAGTTGGATGCGGTATTAGCGTGTATGGGAATGGTTGAAAGGGGCTTTAGCCAATTGTTACTCTGTGGTCTGAAATGAGTGATTCAGCTCTTACAAGAGAGAGAAAGAGTGAATCACAGCGAGAGAGTTAGTGAGAATGATAACTAAGGGAAATGAGTTTTGGAATGAAATGATAGATAGTAAGATTACAAAGTAGGGCAGTATACAAACCAACATATAGAGCAAGCATTGCAATTGAAAATATGAACATGTTTCTAACTATAGGTAATGCTGGTCCACCACCCGTTCCTAATAATCTCAGTGTATGCATGAGTATGGCGGAATATAACAAGGGAATCAATGAAGTTATTGCCAAAATTATGTTAACAAGATATTGTTTATACAGATGCTAGTTTGAGTGAGAATCGAGTAGGTGTTGGTATTTTTATGCCTAGTAGTAATGTCGAAAAATGTTTAAATTGGATGATAGAATCTGTAGAATGAACGCTGAATTAATTGAAATAATATTTTCCGATTCCAAGAGTGGTTTATGCTTGCTAAAAAGTGGAGGTGGAAGAGAGGGCAATTTGTATGTGGATATGATTTTCGCATGTGTTCGTTTCTGTCACCGTGATGTGATCATATAATGAATACCATCACATGGGCAGATCGAAGGGAATGAATGAGCCGATATAATAGCTAATAAGAGGGCATTGAGTGACATGGTTCAGGAGTACGGAAGGAAAGATGTAAGAGACGTACATCGATACAGTTGAATCTGTGGAGAAAATGGGAGAGTGAATTTAATGAGAGAAGTCTCACGAGAATCAGGCTGAACCATGAAAATTGGAAGGAACCTTTATGGAAACGTCAATGTGGAGTGTAGGGTGTGTGGAAGTGTGGAGGATGCTGAACATATGTTATTGGATTGTGCAAGATACAAACAATGCAGATCCGAGTTCAACATCCTTCTGAATGCAAGAATGTAAGTGGATTAATGAATGAGGGGAGGTTTTGGTTACAAAGAAATTATTAAGTTATTAGAAAAGTGGAATAATAGTTAAAGTTAAAGTGGAATAAAGTTAGTAATACAAAAATATGCAATACAAATGTGTGTAGGGGGACTACCAGGTTTTCTCAGTAACAAATTTAAATTATGTAAGAAATTTGTAAACTTGATTTTTGGCAACTGAATAATGGCAATAAAAAAAACTGAAACAACTTTTCAGATATTTCTTGTTGTTATTCTAGAAGAGTTTTCATCGATGTTGTCAATTTGTTGTCGCTATTTTCGGCTCTAGTTGTTGTATTGCCTGCCAGTTGTTGTCGTGGCTGGAGTTTTTGAATTTTCCGCCGGTTGTTGTTCTTGGCTCGAGGGATCAATGTTAATGGGTTTAAACAGCTAGTTGGTATATTTGCTCAGCTATGCCTAAGTGTTTAATTTGATTTATCTTACATTACCACTTGGGGGGTCTAATAATAAAGAACACGTTGTTAACTCGACTGTTTTACTTTATTCTATCTCTCATTATTACGATAAAAGTTTATTTATACAAAATTATTCTCAACAATGAGAAATATCTTAAACTTGCTAGACAATCCTATCTAGTTGGTAATTAAATTGTTACTCTATGGTAGTATAAATAATCTCGACAAATGACTTAAAATGCAATGAATTAGGCGCCTTTCACATTCCAACGAATTCTTTGTGTCCAATTGTTTGTAATCGTTGTATTTATCAGCACTTGACACTGATTAAAAATTTCACTCCACAATTCATCTCGTTCGACGACAATTTGTATTTCGTGCAGGAAATTCCCAAAGCGATGTCCTAAATTTTAGGTACATGCATTTTCTATAACGACATCCCATCCCCAAAAGGAAATTTAGATGCAGCGGGGTGGCTAAAAATGTGAAATTTGTTACAAACCTTATGGCGAGATGTAGAATTGGCTCATGCTATGAATTTTAATCGATTTTTTTTTTTTTTGTTGCTTACTTACTATATATAAATGGATGAGAATTGAGATCTAACAGCCGAATGTGAATGTAGCGCACATAAAATATATATTTGGGTAGGTCAGTAAAACAAAAATAATAAAACTTGATGTTTACGTTTTTCGTGTCGGTTTGCGGGTTGCCCAGAATTTCGATAAACTAAAATGCCGCACACATCACATTTTATAGTAGCGCGCTATATAAAACAGCATCCGTGGAAAAATCCGTTTAGTTTTTCATTTCGCAATATCTACATAAAATAATAATAATATAAATTTATATCAACCTAATTTTCAGTTTATTAAAATAAACACAACGAAAAAATATAAACAATTCAATTATAAAGAATTTAAAATTCGCTAAAAAAGAAAAAAATTTCACCAAAAAAATGAAAAAGATGTGTCGAGCTGATTTATATATTTTGTTGTTATTTTTTATTTTATTTTAATATTTTTTATATTAACAAAAAATTTTGTACAAAATAAATAAATAAAATAAAAAATAAAACTTTTTATTATTATTATTATTATTTTTTTTTAATAAAAAAAACTTTTCTTTACATTTTCATTCAATTTTTAACGCAGGCGTATTTCTGATCGTGAATTCAAATATCCCAAAAATTTTACTTACAGTTTTCCATCGACATTCGTACGGTGTTAACAGTTTTCCTTTTTTGTGTGTTCGGTAGATATACAAAAAAAAAAAAATTATAAAATAAACATTAACCCAAAAAAAAAAAAAACACTATATAAATATTTTACCGACTGTATTTTGTTTGAGTGAAATTTTTAAATAAAATTTGAGTGAATTTATATTTTTTACATTTTGTTTATTTTCAGTGAATTGTTCGGCACAATAAAAAAAAATTAGTTGTTGGTGTTTAATTAATTACAAATAACATATTGCAAAATTAATTAATATACTTATCGTGTGAGTGATTTATTGTATATTATATCTAGTTATAATTAGTTTGAGTGAAAAAATATAAAATATATGTAATTTAGTGATTGTTATATACAAATATTATAATCGTGTTTTTCAGTGATTTTCTATGTGAATTTCTAAGTGTTTATATTTATTATAAGTGTATATAAGTGTTTTAAATAATTGAGTGAAATATTTTTATGTGTGTAATTTTGAAACGTGGTTAAATAATTCGTTGCTGAATTTTGCCAGACAGAATAAGGTAAGCGGTAATATTTTTGTAGTAATAAAATAATACACGTACTTGCAACAGGTGTAATTTATCTAGATAGCCTTTGGTATTTTAGTGATTAATGGATTATTGATGAATAATAAGGGAATTAAAATCACACTCGTATATTAAATTTCAAACACTTTTGTGCTTTTATGTAAACATCATGGAAAAAAAGCTTTGTCGCGTATATATATATATAGAATATGATATTGATTTTTGCATATATGCTACTCTCGTTTGTGCCGTGGAAATGGTATAGACAGTCTATTTTTTTCACTCCACTGGAATGTGGATAGTTTTCTACTTGGTATATATAGTTTTCTTCGCTCTATTATCATTTTTATTTTTTAATTTGCCTCGTAGCTTTGTATATATTTTTATTGTATCGTATATACATTCACGATTCAAGAGTGCCATCCTAATGTTCAGCACATATGCGAACTAGGTTGAATACATATTTTTGTGTTAAGATTTATCATTTTAATTGAGATGGTATTGTGTATGGAGAGTGACTGGATGATTTTAATTGCTTTCATGTAAAAATATAAACTTTTGAAATACAATATCACATTTCTAAAAGAGTAAGGACTTAAATTTGGAATACGTAGCCTTACCTAGGATTGGTCAAACTTTTATTTATATCACATAAAATTGAAATAAATGTTTCATAATTTAAACCGAGTAATTGATCTGAACCGTTCAACCATTGTAAAATAAATAATTTCGGTGTCTGGTACACGCACAATATTTTGATCCCTTGTGGGTGGTTAATAGTTTAACGACTAGTAGCCACTTTTATAAATAAATGGGCATCACATTTTCTGCTTGCTAGTTATCTTGTTTACTGTGCAGTTGAAACAGTTTTGTTTTCTTCTTCTGTATTGAATTTACCCTATGCCGCCGGGCTCATTGCATTATTGGAGAAAATGAATGTATAGGGTCAATTATGTATTGGTTTAAGGCTCTTATTTTTTAAGATTCGTCACCTACCGGTATATCACTAATGAAATATACCAAGGCCTTCTCGCCAAGTCTAACGGTTATTAGGAAAATGCCATTAACCCTAGACCCGTGTACGATATAGTTTCTTAATTATCGTGTACTGGGACACACAGTATTTTATATAAAAAATTTCAAGTTCAACCAAATATTTTTTTTTTAAAAAAGTTCTCAATATTTTTTCAAATTTATTTTTTCATTGTAAAGAACAATCCTTCCGATTAATTATGGAATACTATTTAATTCATATGACTGCCTCGGCTGGCCTTGACGTACCCCATACGGTCTGTCCAATTTTTGAGCACATTTTCGTTGGTATGTGGCATTATGTCTTCAATGGCAACGCGAATATTGTTCTAGAGAGCGTCGATCGTTGCTGGTTTATCGGCGTAACACTTATCTTTGACGGCACCCCAAAGATAATAGTCCAACGGCGCTAAATCACAGCTCCAAGGCGGCCAAATCACATCAGCATTTCGGCTGATAATTTGATCATCGAAGACAGTGCGCAAAATATCAATTGAAACGTGTGGTGTATGGCATGGAGCGCGGTCTTGTTGAAACCTAGTGTTGCCTATGTCCTCCTCTTCAAGTGCCGGGAACAAAAAATCGTTTATCATGGCGCGGTAGCGCTCACCATTGATAGTAACGGTGGCTCCTTGCTCATTTTCAAAGAAAAATCGCCCGATGATGCGACCGAACCAAAATCTGCACCACACAGTCACTCGCTGAGGATGCATCGGCTTCTCTACGATCACGTGCGGGTTCTCCGTGCACCATATGCGACAATTCTGCTTGTTTACATAGCCGCCAAGATGGAAATGCGCCTCGTCCGAAAATATGATTTTTTTGACAAAATTGGCATCTTCTTCAAGTCAATCGCAAACCCACTCAGCGAACCGAAAACGCAATGGGTGGTCTCTTTGCTTCAATTCCTGAACCAATTGAACTTTATACGGTGTCATACCAAGGTCTTTATGCAGAATTCGTCGCAATGTTGCGCGTGAAATGTTCAATTCTTGAGCACGATGACGAGTTGACGTTCCCGGCGACTCACGCACATTCTCGGCTACAGCATCAACATTTTCGGGTGTACGCTTGGTTGGCTGCTTGGTTCGTGTTGGTTTATTAATTAGCAAGCCTGTTTCTTTAACTTTATTCACAAAATAACGCACATATTGAGCTCCCGGCGCTTCGTTTCTTCCGAAAACCGCACGCAATTTTTGCACACATTCTGCAACATTACCATGGTTTTCGAAGTAATGTTTCAATATTTCCCAGCGTTGTTCAAGCGAATACACAACCATTTTCGTTCAGCGGAAGGATAAAACTAGGTTTCAGTCACATCAGAAGTGCCATAACCCTTACCATACTCAAAATAACCGCTAGTTCCAAAAAATGCTAGATGGCCCATCCTGTAGTGTACTGATGACTTTTTAAAATCCTTTAATAGGTTTTGAGATAAAATTCCTTTCTTTGGAATAGAAAGAAAATATTTTGTTTGAAAATTTTTTCAATTGTTGTTTGCATTAAAAAAAAGTTACGTTGTAGAATGGGCTCTTTTGCGTTTTGCCAGCTCAGATGATTTGTCGGAATTCTTATAGACGTGTCACCGTAATTTTCTTCCATTTTCTCCGGTACTGCATCCTTGAACACTTCTCTTCAAACCGCATATAATATTTTATGCATGTAAGTATGCCGCACCTGACATGATTCACATCGTCTTTTTTCGTTTGTATTGGGTCGAATCGTTGAAAAACCCGTTTCCATAGCAAATTCGTATCCAATCAATTTCATGGTAGATTTCACCGAATTTTGTAGATTGGGCTTTCGGGTTCTGATTTTGATGTTGGCCGCAAGCTCCATTGCAAGGGATTTTATAAGTAGTAGTAGATTACCTAGGCCATACAATTTATAAGCACCAAGGGTTGCAATTAGTTTTCCGTTTGCAGCTGTAAACTCTGTTCATTTGGTTAAACGTGTCTACTCCGCCCTTAGTTTTATCGCAATCCAATATTACTTGGGTTTTTTTTTGTTGAGCCATCTACTTTTTCGTCGTGGTGTGCAGTTGATAATAAAAGCATTGGCATTTGCATACCCCGCGAAAAAACAAAATATGGAACTATATCGTTCTCTGACAGTTGTGATCGGTATTGGCAACTGCCGTCGAACGAATTTTGCATCCGATTTTTCACTTCAAACATATAATCGTCGTAGTTGTAAGCCATTTCAGGCTCGCGCATTAAAGAAATAGGTATAGATGGTTTATAGCCGAACAGTAATTCGTATGGCATAAATTTCGTTGCTGTCTGTGGAGTAGGATTAAAAGTAAAAATAGTAAATCGAAGCCAAGTGTCCCAATTTTGATCATCGGCCTGAGTGTAAATTCTCAGATATTCAACCCAGGTACGGTGAGAACTTTCTAAAGCCTCAGTTGTTTCTAGGTGATAAGCAGATGAATTTAATTTTTTAATTAAAATTCGCTTCCTGATCTGAAAGTATTTGTCGGGGGACGCCAAAGCTACATATTAACTTCTCTACAAATACACGTGCTATAGTATTTGCTTCTTGATTAGGCATCGGAAAAGCCATGGAAAATTTAGTCAAATCATCTTGAACAGTTAGAATGTATTTATTTTAGTGATACGATTTAGGCAGAGGGCCCACAATGTCCAAAAATATTTTTTCAAAAGGGGCTGAGGAAGTAGAAATGATCTGCATCGGTACTTAGTTTTTTTGTTACATTTACTTTTTTGCCACAACACAATTGCGTATACATTTTTTAATTCTCGAATTTTTTAAATAATAATATCGTTTCAGTCTTTCGACGGTACGAAATACTCCTTGATGACCTCCGACTGGACTTGAATGAAACTCTTGAATTATTTTGTCTATTTCAGCATCATCGGTTAATTGCATTATTTTAGTACTGTCAAGTTTGATATTAGGATTGAGATTTGATTTGAGTGATCGGGTAACAACAAGCAATTCTGCATCGGTTTTATTAATTTTAATCCTGCTGAGCGCGTCCGCGTTTAGATTCATATTCCCAGGTTTATGGATTATCTTGTAATCGAAATTATCTAATCTAATACGCCACCTCATCAAGCGGGATGATGGATTTTTTAAATTATTAAGCCATATTAATGGCTTATGGTCCGTGACGATTGTGAATGGTCGACCGTAAACGTATGGCCGGAAATATTCAACAGCCCATACCATTGCCAAAAGTTCTTTCTCAATTGTTGGATAATTATTTTCTGCCTTGTTCAGCACCCTACTAGCATACGCAATAGGTAAATCTAAATTATTTTTTTTGGGGAAATTACAGCCCCTATGGCCGTATCGCTTGCATCCGTGGTTATAATAAATTGTTCGGCAAAATCTGGGTACCGGAGTATAGGCGGATTTATTAATGCTTTTTTTTAATTTAGAAAAGTATTCTTCACAAAAAGCATTCCAAATGAATCGTTGTTCCTTTTTTAATAGATGGGTCAATGGTTTTGCTATTTCTGAGTACTTATTGATGTATCGCCTGTAACATCCAGTTAAACCCAGGAAGGATTTAATTTGTTTTTGATTTTCAGGTTGAGTATAACTTCGGATGGCAGTAACCTTCGATGGGTCAGGTTTAATTCCATGTTCGGTTACATGATGCCCAAGATAAACAATTTCCTTAGACAAAAACTGACATTTCTCTAAATTAATTTTTAAATTGTTATCCTTAAAGCAAGCAAGGACAGATTCTAGTTTTGAATTGTGATCTCTTAGATTATGGCCTGTCACTATAATATTGTCCAAATACACTAAACATTTAATACCATTTAATCCACTTAGTACATGGTTCATACGGTGTTGAAATGTTGTCGGCGCGCCTTTCAACCCGAACGGCATTCGCTTGATCTGTAAATGGCCTAAAGGCATGCTAAATGCAGTTTTTTCTTTGTCAGATTCATCTAAGCATATCTGGTGATAACCATTTGCGAGATCTTTCGTAGAAAAATATTTTGAGTTACCGAGATGGTCCAAAATGTCTGAGATATTGGGTAACGGAAAAACATCGTTTACCGTGACATTATTTAGCCTCCGAAAGTCAGCAACAATTCGCCATTTTCTTTGTCCGTCGTTAGTTTTCTTTGGTACTACTATGAGAGGAAAATTCCACGGAATTTTGATAGTTTCGATTCGAGGTGATCTAGACTAAGCGATGATTGAATTATTTCCAACCGATTACTAATACTATTGGACCATGATCGTAAATGAAAAATTTCAAATTCATTTAAATTTTGTAGCGATAAATCTAAGTTTTCTATTTCCACGTCGTAATCGTGCGTATTAACAAGACTTAGAGTAGTTAAATTATTTTTAGAATTTACAATTCTAAATATTAACTCCGGCTATAGGACTGATTTAAGTTACCATCTGCGCATTGCATAGCTCGGTATCTTCCGAAAATTGAATTTTGATTCAGTTGCGAGAATATTGATTTGATTTCGAACACTCTACTTTGGAATTTCTTGGATCCGAACAGGAGTGTTCATTGCCTTTGTTGGATCGGATCTTAAACCATTTCCCGAAGAAGGTGATTGTTCATTTTTCAAGCTAAATTGTAATTGTAAATGTGTAATTTATAACATCTTTCAGCAATATGCCCATTCTTCTTGCAACCCATTCTGCGTTCACTGGATCGCGAGTACTGGAATTTATTTTTCCAAGAGTCAAATTTTGTATATTTTATAATGTCGTATGCTTTAGAAAAAGGTTTAGTTTTGCTGAAATTTAAAAAAAAAATCACTTTCGGTAGCTGCTAATTGATTATAAACTACGTCACAATAGGATAGAAATTTATGCAATTGATCAGAGTTACCATCAAAATCGGGAATTAATTTAACAGCTAGTTCAACGTTTAATTTAGACATAATTTTGAAGTGATTTTCCACGCTGTGAGAAAGAATTAATTTTGTATCTATGGGCTCAAGAGTTTTTAAGTGTTCACCCGACTTTGGAGACAAAGATCGTCGTTTTTTATTTATAATACGCGTGCGTAATTTTAATTCGTTAATATTGGTGATTTGATTTATAGTTTCCAATGACATTGAACGAGAGATAATAAATATTAATCATAATACTGTGGGCAAAAAGTAGTAAGACTTTTTAATTTAAGTTTCGCGCGGGAAACCATTCGTCGAAATATTTTTTTTTATATTTTATTATATTCTTTTCTATGTTGGTATGACTGTCAGTGACATCTGTGCCAAATGTCACATCAAAATAATCATTAGTGTTTAGTACACGCTTGTCTTTCTGAAGTACAAAAAGTGCATTCGGCGATTTTACAATGAGTGAAATTATGCAACAAAAAAGTTCCATTAAATTTTGTGTACGGATTCAATCGGCACCACAAGCCGAAACGTTCAGAATGTTGCAAAAGGCTTTCGGTGATAATTGTATGTTGCGAGCAAGTGTTTTTGATTGGTACAAATTGTTCAAAGAGAGTCGAGAACGTGTTGACGATGAACCACGTCTAGGACGGCCATCAACATCAACTGATGATCAACACGTTAATAAAATCAAGGAATTGGTGCTCGAGAATCGACGATTAACGGTCAGAGACCTTACTGGCATCGTTGAAATATCAGAAGAAAAGTGAAAGCACGATTGGTTCCAAAATCACTCAATTTTTTGGAAAAACAGCGTCGCTTTGACGTCTGTGAAACAATGCATTCCGACTACCAGGATGTCATGAAACGTATTATAACTGGCGATGAGTCTTGGATCTATGCTTACGACCCCGAAACAGACGATCAATCGGCCGAATATCGTGCCAAAGGTGAGCCGAAACCGAAAAAACCACGTCCGTAACCACCACAGTTCCGCAACCACCGTATTCGCCTGATTTAGCTCCGTGTGACTTCTGCCTGTTCAGCAAACTCAAACGATCGCTCCGGGGAAACCGTTTTGAGTCAATTGAAGACATTAAACGTGAATCGCTACGCGCACTGGAGGCTATTCCGGAAATTGACTTTAACAACTGTTTCGAGGATTGGAAAAAACGTTGGCACAAGTGTATTGAGGCCGAGGAGCATTACTTTGAGGGGGACGAAATAGATTTGGAGAAATAAATGAAGAATTTTAAAATTATGAATAGTCTTACTATTTTTTGCCCACAGTATTATGTTTATGTAATAATAATAAACACGAGTTACATAGAATTTAAAGATACAGTGCTATACTGATAATATATGTTAATGAGTTTAATCCGCGAATTGATAAAAAAATAATTTTATTGATTCAAAAAATATTATATTTAACTTCACAATTTACAATTCGATTAAAAACTAAAAAAACTTATTCTAAAAATTAATTTCTTATACTAAAATTTATGCTTGTTCTGGCATTAAAAAATAAAAGTAGCACAATAAAATATTCCATGAACTATTTGTTTACTCAACAACAGCTTACTTCCTTGGTTAATGTTGCTAATCGTTAGGTTTATCCGATCAATTAATTCCTCATAGTTGTGTAGATTGATGATATGGACCAGTTTGAAATTCCCATTGGTTATCCGTCCATTCCCCTGTTTCAAGGTTACTATTGGGGCTTCGTACTCGTAGATGTTTACGGTTGATGTTAAACCCCACAGCAATGGTCTAGAAAATTTAATTATTATTCAAGATTTAATTATTTCGTCAAATTTTTAAATTGTGTTTTGTGGATTCTTTTTCCCGAAATCGTAGTAACAGTAACATTGTTATCCTCTGCTACCGTTTCTTTCTGAAATTTTGGTTTATTTTTGGATTGGATTTGTTTGATTGCTGTGAAGATTATGTCACCAGGCTCGTACGTTTTGGGCTTTGATCTTTTAGCATTTTCCCTTGCGATCTTGGTTTCCTGCGCTTTCCGGATTCTTTCAATTATGTCTTCATTTAGTTTAGTCTTGAAGTCGGTTAGATTTTGGTAATTTATCCTCTGAGTCCTTCCGAAGAATATATCACTGGGCTTTTGTTGGATGACCGAATGTATGGAATTATTATATCGGTCTACCACGATGTTGAATAATTCCTTCACTGTCAAATCCCTATGTTCATTCTGTAGACATCTAAAAATCTCGATTACCGTAGAGTGAACTCTCTCAACAGTCCCGTTTACTTCGCTCCTTTGCGTTGGTATTAGGTACACCTTGACTCCCAAAGTTTTCAGGTAGTCGGTGATTATGGGACTTATAAAACTGCTCTCATTGTCCATTACTAGCATTTTAGGTACGGTAAAATAATGCAATGCTTTAATTAACTTGTCCCGTACGTGTGGTATAGATTTAGATTTTATGCGAAAGAATTTCGCAAATTTTGAGAATTTATCGACGCACGAAATGAACTTCTCACTCTTGATCTCTATTATATCAACGTGAAGTATTTCTGCTGGATACCTCGGGATAGGTGTTTCTTGGATTTGAATTTTAACGCAATTTTGTTCGTTTCCGGATTCCACACTCGATACGATTTCGAATGGTTATTATATTCGACGAATACATACTTGACTACCTGTGAATCCAGCTTTTGTCGTTTTGCCTTTGGAATGTGCAGAAACACCTCTGACTCGAAAATCCGGAAATGATCGATTTTTGCTCAATCAATCATTGAAACATTTGAATACAGAATCCCGCATTGACTAACTCTGTCCCGTTGTCTGATCGAAAACTGCAAATGTTGGGTCAGCTCTCTTGTTGCACCCGCGTTACGACAAATGTGACTTTTGCTGCGAGCTCTTACTTTACCTCAAAAAAATATACGCAACGAATATGAGAAAAATAAAGGAAAAAATACATTGAACCGCGAATTAAATCCGTTTGCATTGATCCGCACATCCTCACCCATGAAATCGTTTTCATTATTTCGCAGAAATTTGTTCACATTTATAATGTTCTGCTGTTCGAGTCGTTCATACCATGCGTGAAATCTTATTGATCGCGTTTGCAGTGGCCTATTAGATCTTCGCTGATGTCTCAACTTTAAACAGCATTTGAAATAACCTGCCGCATCGTACTCACACTGCGTACATGTTTCCATTCTTCAGAAATTTGCGGCGTTTGCTATTCTATTGAAACAGCACATTTCTCGTGTCTACGATTCCACAAAGTTCTCGAACTAGTCACGTCCATTACACACATGGCCACTAGCTCCTGGGTCCAACACCCAAGTGTTCTTGTCTCCAGTTGATATCAACTCTTACGTTTTTTTACCATCAGGACTCTTCTTATCCTTCTTTATACAATTGCATTCCCAATGGGCACGCTCGCCACAACGAAAACAATTGCCTTTTGGCTTGCTATTGTCGTCCGTTGCTTTTTCTTTTTTCTTTTTCTATTCTGTGTGTCGTTTTGTTCCGACAAGTGACCTTTTCCGAATTGGAATTCTTGTTCGTTCTTTTGGTTTAACCCTGCGACTTCAATAGAAGCTCGTGTACCACTAATCGCGCATGCAAATTTATCATAGTTTGATTGTCATCATCCGTTGAGAATAGTTATATTCAGCTGGTAAAGATATTGAAATCTTCGTCATAACGATCGCGTCAGAAACCTTGATTCTTTAATTGTTGCACGACTTCCATGAGCTTCCACGTAACCCACCACATTAGCGCCTTCAAGTATTGGAATTTGGTGTACACCGGTTTTGATTATAAACTGAAAGATCTGCAGAAAAATTCTATCTAGAATTATCTGGATACAGTACTTTGAAACTCGCCTCAGAAGCGATTCATGAGCACTTGACATACAGCGCCGGATTCGTTGAAGCTTTGACTAAAAACTGAGAGGCTTCAGAGGAAAAATTCTTTCAGGAATTATCAGAATTTAGTCGTTTGAGTCTCGTCTCACAGGCGCCTTCCAGACGATTCGCAAGCACTTGGCATATACCGCCGGATTCGTTGAATGACTATATCCAGATAATTCCAGATATAATTTTTCTGTAAATCGCTCAATTTGTAGTAAAAACTTCAACGAATCCGGTGTTATATGCCAAGTGTTCGTGAAGATTCGATTGACTATAGCCAGGTATATGTCGACGTGCGCGTGAATCGCCTGTAAGACGAGATTCGAGTGACAATATCCAGATAACAATGCAAATATAGTTTTTCGTAAATCGCTCTGTTTGTATTTAAAATTTCAACGAATCCGGTAGTATATGTCAAGTGCTCGTGAATCTTCTGTAATAGTAGATTCGATTGACTATAGCCAGATTTCTCCGGCGGTATATGTCAACATGCTTGAGAATCGCCTGTAAGTGCAAATCTCTCAGTGTGTAACCAAAACTTTTAGGAATCTGGCGGTATATCTCACGTGGTTGTGAACCGCCTGTGAGGCGAGATTTATTTGACTTTGTCCAAATAAAAATTCCAAATAAAGTTTTTTCTGTAAATCTTTCAGCTTGTAGTCAAAAATTCATACCGACTATATCCATAAACAACAAATTATAATTTCGGGCTAACAGTTCTTGCTAGTTTCATGGTAGTCAATCACGTAATGCTGATTGAGTTTTCGCATTGTCGTTTTCAGCTAGGTTAGGGCTGTCTAGGCTTTCCAACAATTGAAGGGATAATTTAAAAATACATAAAAGTAATATTCATAATTTCGTGCTGAATGCTATATATTTCATAACGGATTATCATGACACATTTTACTGTCGCGATAGTCCTATTGTTATTTATTATGTCTCGATAGTTATAGTTTAGTATTGCTATCGAGCGTTTTGGACTTAATATTGGGCTATAGCTTCATATAAATGAAGAGTTTAGGTTTGACTAGGCTACCATGCCTCATAATATTGTTTAGGTTCGCGATTCTTTCGGACTGGGATAGTAAACTCTCACGATAGTGATAGTAAACTCTCACGATAGTAATAGTTTAGTGTTGCCATCGCGTTTTTTCGGGCTGAGTATCGGGTTAGCTTCATATGCATTAGTGGTTGCACTAGAGGGTCGGCATATACACGACTAATGTTCGTAATGGTGTACATTACGCTTGTAGTAGGGCGCAATAGTTTAGGTGTAGTTGTTGCAAACCATTGGATTTTTATGAAAGCGACACCGATTGACTTTGGCTTTCTCAAATTTATAAAACTGTTTTTTTAATGTATTTTAGGTAGTTTAAAACAACCAACTACCGCAACTAATCAAGTTTATTTTGAGGGGTTGCCTAAAAGTTTAGGATTTTATCTAAATAGAAGCGTTATAAAAACAAGGCCCAATTAACATATAGGTTGTTAATCAATATACAAATTCATTCATTAGTAAGCTGACAACATATTCTACGTAACATGTAAAAGGTTACATATATTCAATTATCATGTTAAACACAGATAATAGAATTATCTTACCTGAAGGTAAATAATTAATTAAGAAACTCAAAAAAGCGTTTTTATATTCAAACAGAGGCACACACAGGCATTAAAACAACTAATTACTAAAGCTTAGTATAATTATTGTACTTAGCCAAATGAAAATATAAAACCAACAACAGCAGAAATATTCTTTTTAAATCAATTGTCAAATTATATTTTTTGTAAGTATTTAACTTTTCCAAACACACTCAACAAAACCAAACATCACAACAGCACACACAAAAAAAATTAAAAATATTTTCCAATTATTTTCATATCATGTTATATTAATTGACAGGTTTAACAACCACCCAATATACAGGTAGGTTGTGTATCTATAATATGATTTTTGGTATAGAGCGACGTATTTGGAAAACTTTTCTACTTTACGAAAATTTTCTTCTTCCTCGATTTTGTTGTCGCTTGTAGTCATATCATCATTGTATCGTCGCTGTTGCTGTAAATTTCGAAAATTATTACATAACCTTAAAATTCTATCATGACCTAACCTCAATATTTTTATGTATCGATATTCCTTTTTTGCTAAATTATATAAAATAATAATATGCTTTTATCCTTTTTTTACGTTTGCATGTATCTACATTACATACATAATTTGATGTATTCAGTGTTAATATATTAATGTGCGGAGTAAGGAGATGGAATATATAAAAAGCCTGGATGCGTACACGTACAGTATGGAAATCAGTCCCTTTTGCGAATTTTCCTTTTTTTTGTTGTCGAAATTCGATTTATTAAGGCAAGTGAGGATTTACGTGTTTATGTATTTTGCGATCTAAAATTTATGTGTGGTGTGTACGCTCTCGTATGGTAAATAAATTTAGTATTTTATTTTATAAGCAAAATAATTTGAATAAGGAAACGTTGTTTAATTTAGCTGCGAGCCATTAAATGTTAAAGAATATATAGCGAGTAAAATTTAATAACTAAATAAATTTGTTTGCAGAAAGAAAAATTTTACCTGTTACTTTCAAATATACCATATTAAAGTTAGCCGAAAGACAAAAAATCGATAATACAGATATGGTCTTCGCTATCCCAGCCAAAACTAAACAATTTCGACATTGCTGATTGATTTCCTTCCTTTATATATATATATATATATATATATATATATATATATATATATATATATATATATATATATATATATATAAGTTAACAAAACGTGGTTTCGGAGAGTTAGAGAGATGAATTTTATTGGTCAAATTTTTACGTTAATACAATTTCAGGTATAAACTTATTAACTCGAAACTAACAATTTTCCATTCTTATACTAAAATAAAATTTAATGTCAGCATTCTCGTATAAAAAATTTAATTAGAACGGAAATATGATTTGTTGATGTTGCAACAGTATGGCGTGTGCAACTACATGACTCAGCGGTTGACGCGTATAGCATTTTGCTAACTCGTCCCTCTTTAAAGATCCACGGCTCGTGGGTCACGTATTGAGGGTGACCGTGTGAATTGCTGGTAGGCAGCTGACGATCCCTTGTTGTTGAGCTGGTTTCTGATGTCGCCGCACTTTATTGTGATTAAGAAAATTGAGATAATCGTGAAAATCAAAATTATAATTGCGAGATCTATGAGTCCTGATTTTTCGTAGTTTGCGAACAATTTCTGTAGTTTTTCCACGTCATTCAGATGCAGGCTGTGAAGGTAGTCTGGATTTATCTTCATACTTTTTTCTGTTGTATTTGACTTCCCGGTTTCCCGGTTAGAGAACGTTATGTTGTTGATTATTATGGTCTCGTTGTTGAATTGTATTAAAAAACTTCCCTCTCGATGTTTGTTTGTATTGTTGTCGTCGATCTCACCGTTAAAGTTGTCTAGGTAGATTGTATTGTCAGTCAGTGCCTCAATTACCTGATTTTTCAGCAAATCACAATTTTCGTGCGTACCTCGTATGAGCTATCTGATGCACTGGTCATCGTTGGTTTCTTCTAAGCAGTTTCTCTCACAGATGGTGGTCTCGTAGAACGAGTTGCACTTCTGCGTTATCCCGAATAGCCGATGAGCCGAGTTCCTTATATTCTAAGTAGACCTGTTTATTTTGTTTAATTGTTGATCTAATAAGGACATGGTTATAGTCCTGCTTGCTTGTTTTTGTTATTGATATTACATATAGTATTATGGAACCCTTTACCAGCATTGTTGGCTCTGTGTATTCAATCGCTTCTATTTCATTTGCATATGGTAGGGTATCGATTTCTGCAACGAGTCGTCCAATTTCCATTTTATCCGTAAGATTTGTATTTATTATCTTTGTTTTGCTAATTGTGCGGCTCTAATTAATTCCTTTATTTCGTCTTCTATGATTGTGAATTTGTTGAACAGAATCTGCTGTGTTTTATCATCCGCATCTTCGTGCAATGAGTCAACGATTTGGTTATATTCGGCAAGGATTTTGTTTGCCGTTTCAAGGCTGTTTTTAGAGGGAAGATGAGTATTTCTGTTGATGACAATAATTCTTTGAGTTGTCGAAATGCGTGGGTTTCTTTCTCTGAAAGATTGATTTTGACCTTTTTTGACGCATTTGCCTTGATTTGAGCATTTTCTCCCCTGGTGAGGCTTGTGAGAGGTTTGGCTAAAGTAATGACTTTAGATCTTTCAAGTTATATGGAATTTTAATATTTTGGATTGCACGCACCTTCCGTTTGTCGGGTTTAATTTAATACCCTGGTCGGTCATGACGTAACCGAGAAATTCGGTTTCACTCTTGAGGAATTCCGTTTTATTAAGGTTCACGCGCAAATTCGCCTTTTCCAGTTTGGAGAATATGTTCTTTACATTGTTTAGGTGTTCCCTCTGCCGTGTTTCCTTCAAATATGATAATATCATCAATTTAGACATTGCCTGTCATTCTCTGGAAGAACGTTGGTGCGTTTTTTAACCCAAAACGAAGCCTTAGGAATTCGTACTTCCCGTTCATTATTGAGAATGATGTTTTTTTTCTATCTGAGTCCTTCATCCGAATCTGATGAAATCCGGAGGTGAGGTCAATTGTCGTGAAGAATTTAGAGTTTTCGAGATTTGCCAGTGTATGTGAAATGTCTGAAATTGGGTAGACATCTGATACTGTTACGGAATTGAGTATTTTAAAACCAATGACCATACGGTATTTACGTATACCGGAAGCGTCCAATTTTTTCTCCACTACCCAGATTGGAGCATTGTAAGGGGGGGGGGGAGGCTTTTGGAAGGTCTTATAATACCGTCACTTAGCAGCTGTTCGATTTGGGTTTCCACTTCACCTCTCATGTTTACCGGATACGGGTAAGATTTGAAATAGGTGGGTTCCTCTGTTGTTGTTTAAATTTCTACTTTTACATCCGTTTCGATGATTTCATGGTTGTTAACCGGCCCGAACAATTTTTTGAATTTTGACAGCATTACTTGTAAGTTTTGTTTCGTCTTTTGCGAGAGATGATTGTCTCGGATTTTCAGATTATTGACTTGTGATGACTGCTTTTTCTTTAGTGATATCTTTATGTTTAGTCCTAGAATTAACGTGTTATTTTTCCTGTCGATTATGGCTCCTAGTTCTTTTAGGGTATCATCTCCAATTATTCCGTCGAATGATTGAAGTCCCGGTAATACGAAAAATTTCAAATTTTTGTGGATTCCGACACTTTTAAAGAATGGTCCAAAATTTTTTTCTTTTGTCGGTATGCTTCCACCAGCTGATTTAATATTTTGGGTTGATTGTTGGTCGGAATTAGGTTTTTTGCTAGTTCGGATCTGATGAAATTTTTATTTGCCCCGGTGTCGATGAGGAATTTGAATAATTTTTTGTCTCCAGTTCTGTATTCTAAGTATGGTACGCTAGAGAGGCGTCCGCCATAAAATTTAGTTCGGTGTTTTCAATTTCTTGTTCTTCCTCTTCATCGCCCATGTCCAGGTGTGAAATCTCGTCGGAAATCATCTGATTATATAGTTCTTAATCTACTTTCGGTTCTAAGTGCTAGATCCTTTGGTTCTTTCTTGGTATATTTTGATCGGAGTGTTCGCGTTTGTATGCGGGTTGCTGATTTTGCTGATTGTTTGGGTTATTTGACCGATACTCTTGTTGATACGTAGGCCGGTTTATATAATGGACTTGCCTTGTCTGGGTGAATGGATCGATTGACATAGGTGTTGGTGGTTTTGGTCCAGCTGGTCGTAGAGGCGAAAATCTAATGTTCTGGTGTTGGATGTTGTAGGTCATGTTTCTTTGTGGTACCGAGGTATTAACCGGTTTCCTTTGTCGATTCGCTGAATATGAGACTAATTGATTAATCAAAAAGTAGTAAGACTTTATAATTTAAATTTCGCGCGGAAAACCATTCGTCGAAATATTTTTTTTCTATGTTGGTATGACTGTCAGTGATATCTGTGCCAAATGTCACATCAAAATAAGCATTAGTGTTTAGTATACGCTTGTCTTTCTGAAGTACAAAAAGTGCATTCGGCGATTTTTACAATGAGTGAAATTATTCAACAAAGAAGTTCCATTGAATTTTGTGTGCGGAATCAATTTTGTGGTGCCGAAACATTCAGAATGGTGCAAAAGGCCTTCGGTGATATCTGTATGTCGCGAGCAAGTGTTTTTGATTGGTACAAATTGTTCAAAAAGGGTCGAGAACGTGTTGACGACGAGCCACGTCTAGGACGGCCATCAACATCAACTGATGATCAACACGTTAATAAAATCAAGGAATTGGTGTTCGAGAATCGACGATTAACAGTCAGAGACCTTACTGGCATCGTTGAAATATCGGAAGGATCAGTGAAAACCATTTTGAAAGATCATTTGGGCTTAAGAAAAATGAAAGAATTGATTGGTTCCAAAATCACTCAATTTTTTGGAAAAACAGCGTCGCGTTGACGTCTGTGAAACAATGCTTTCCGACTACCAGGATGTCATGAAACGTATTATAACTGGCGATGAGTCTTGGATCTATGCTTACGTGCCAAAGGTAAGCCGAAGCCGAAAAAACCACGTCAAAGCAAGTCGAAAATCAAGGTGATGTTGACAGTTTTCTTCGATTATCGAGGTGTGATGCACTCCGAATTCCTTCCGACCAGCAAAACAAGGTATGTCAACAAGGAATACTATTTGAGTGTTATATGTCGTTCGCGCGAAGCTATTCGTAAAAAGAGGCCGGAATTATTCATCGACAACTCTTGGTTTTTGCACCACGATTATGCACCTTCTCATACTGCATTGGTTTTACGTGAATTTTTCGCCAAAAATTCCACCCATATCGTTCCGCAACCACCGTTTTCGACTGATTTAGCTCCGTGTGACTTCTGGCTGTTCAGCAAACTCAAACGGCCGCTCCGTGGAAACCGTTTTGAGTCAATTGAAGACATTAAACGTGAATCGCTACGCCCATTGGAGGCTATTCCGGAAATTGACTTTAACAACTGTTTCGAGGATTGGAAAAACCGTTGGCACAAGTGTATTGAGGCCGGGGAGGGGGGGTTTACTTTGTGGGGGACGAAATAGATTTGGAGAAATAAATAAAGAATTTTAAAATTATGAACAAAATCTTACTATTTTTTGCACACAGTATTATATCAAGTTTTTCTACATTTAGAAAAGTTTCTAACTCTGGAACATGCTGCACTAGTCCGTTCTCGTTCCAGGTGACAATTCTAAATGTTCTGCTCATTTTAATATAAGAGGGCTGTGCCCCCTTCGGGGTTTTTTCTATGCTTCTAAAGGGTGTCTCAGCAAGACCGCCGGATTTAATTTTAAAGAAGAACGCATTTATTTTTGAATTAACCAAACATTTTTATTTCAACATAAAGAAAAATAGTTCCGATTAAACGTGAAATACAACATCAGGCAAATGGCCACCACGGAACCTCTGGCACAGGGTTATTCTTTTGTTGAAATTTTGAATAACGTTTTCGCATAAATGTGGCTATATTTCACCAATAACGCAACGTATTTCCTCTTTAAGATGTTCAACTGTTTCAGGCTTATTTACATACACCTTTTCCTTCGCATAGCCCCAAAGAAAAAAGTTCATCGGTGTTAGATCGCACGATCTTGGTGGGCAATGTTGATCACCAAATCGAGAAATAACACGGCCTGGAAACTAAGTCTGCAGTAACACCATTGTTTCACGTGCTGTGTAGCATGTCGCATCGTCTTGTTTGAAAAACACGTCCTCCACATTAATTACATCCAATTCGGGCCACAAGAACTCCGTTAACATTTCGCGACACCGCACTCCATTAACAGTTAGCGCATTTCCAGCTGCATTTTCAAAGAAATACGGCCCAATTACTCCGCCAACCCAAAATGCACACCAAACAATTACTCGCGATGGATGCATTGGTTGTTTGAGTATCACACGAGAATTTTCAGCACCCCAAACCCGACAGTTTCGCTTATTTACGTATCCGTCGAGTTCAAAATGTGCCTCATCTGAAAAAATGATTTTCTTCGAAAAATCCGCATTAATTTGATGATGTTCCAAGACCCAATCAGCAAATTCACGGCACTGCGCATGTTCCCTTGGCTTGATTTCTTGCACCAATAGAACCTTGTACGCATGCAAATGCAGATCTTTTACCAAATTTCGTTGCATAGTGCTTCTGGAAATGTTTAATTCTTGACCACGATGCCGAATGGAAGTTCCTCTATTCTCGGGCACAGATTCTCTTACTGTGGCTATATTTTCGAGTGACCGACAAGGACAACGACGAACAATGATCTTCTGATCCATCAGCGTCAATTTGGTCTCAAATTTTGTAATTAAACGCCTCACTGTCGATTCATTTGGCGCATTATTACGACAGAAAACTTGACGTAATTGGCGAACTGTTTTCGCAAAAGGTTCACCATTTTTGTAATGTGTTTTTACAACAATTAAACGTTGTTGGTTTGAATACTTCTCCATATTCTTAAATCGCGTGGCATGTACGTGACAACTGTCAAAAAAATCACCGTACAACTCGTATTAACAAAATGGCGGCAAATTTAAATCCGGCGCTCTTGCTGAGGCACCCTTTACATATCCTTTCAAGATGGTCCTCAGTAATAGCATTAGATGATTGTTGTACAATTTCCGAGTAGGTTTTCCACCCTGTACCTTTGTCTGGTGGATTTAGCTCCGTTTCGATTTTACTTGATTTCACTATGGTAACTTTATAATTTTGAGGAAACTGATATATTTTGTTTCTTAGTTCTTTGGCTACTTCACATCCCCCGTAATTCGCAGGGTGATGCCCTTTATAGTTTATGAATTTTGCAGGGTTTTTCTACTTCCTTACAGTCTTTTGCGTTGTGTTTTCCAGCACATTTTACGCAGCTAGGCTCCCGACCGCAATATTTCAGCGTGTGGTTAAAACATTGGCCGTCTTTTGCGCTGAGGTATTAGCCTCGTGTTTTTCTTTAGGGGTTCTGTTTTAAGAACCCTCATATTTAGAATTGCTTTTATGATGAATTTTTTTTAAACTTTCTCCTTTTTATTAAAAGTAAGCATAAATTGTGGGAGACCTCTTTTCTACTTCATTGTTCTCACCTTTCTCTCGTTTTAGCATATTTACTGCATCTTCTATTTACAGATCTTTTGCCTTTAGGTCCTTGATTATATCCTCCTTTTTATCTGTTGGATAATCCCCCACGACGTGGATGTGCCTACCAAGAATTTCCGAGGTGCACACAGTTACAGCCGAAGCCTCCTGTACGCCCACAGCCAAGGGATAGAGGGATATAATTATGTTAGTGTTGCCTGATTCATTTTTTTTAATTTCGGGGATAAAATCTTGGGATAACTTTACATACGTCTCCATATTTATATTGTTGTTTTCACCGTTGTTTGCTGGCTCTAGTGATTGCTCGGATGTTAGACTTTAAATTGTTGCCTTTTTACAACATGTGGTTTTACGATTGTTGCTGATCAACTCAGCTCAATTTTAAGATTGATCATACTTTTTTATTTTACGGAGACAAAAACACGTCTTTCTCCTACGACGATCAATCGCCGACCAGTCCACTTCCCATGCTACTGAAGTTAGCCAAACATTTTAGCCAAAAAAACCTTCATTATCATCATATTTTCTATCAAGTGGTAGAACATAATTCTGTTAATATTAGCCAAAAATTACATGTTATTGAAGTTAACAGTAAATTTTCATTGAAAAAAAAGGTCATATGAACTGAGTGAAGTTAGACCAATTCGTAAACTTTGGATCCTATATTTATAATTTGTCATGTTAGGGCCTATAAATTTGAGTTGTGCACACCTTTGTCAAAAATCAGGTCAGCCACAACTCAAATTCGTAGCCCTCCTAACACGACAAATTATAAATATGGGATCCAGCAATGTACGACTAATGTCTAACTTCACTCATGTGATATTGAGTTTTTTTTCGGCGAAAATTTACTGCTAATTTCAATAACATGTAATTTTCGGCTAATATTAACAGAATTTTGTACTACTACCTGATACAAAATATGTCGATAATGCAGTTTTTTCGGCTGAAATTTTCGGCTAACTTCAGTAGCATCCATTTCCCATTTGTTTTTACTACTAGATTGTGTAATTATTTTGATGCGAAATAAAATGATAGAGGCTAGTTTTGAAATTAGCACTCTTTGTTTCTGAATTTGCTTTAGCACAAGAAAGTTCCTAATCATAGTTGGCATATTTATCAGTCATACAGAAATTTGTGTTTGCTTTATATAAATTAAAAAAATTGAAGGTGTATACAGGGTGGCTGAGACCAAGTGTTACCAAATGAAAACGCTGTATTTTTTTTAATTTTGATTATTTTTTATTGAAATTTCGTGGAATATGTTGAAAACATATTACATTTTATGAAAAACATGTTACTGCTCGATATGACCTCCTTTGCGGAATTTTATTCCATTCTCGAACAAGAGCTGACTTCAATGCATCAACACTTTCGTATTTTTTAGTGGGCACCTTACTCTCTAAAATGGACTATATGGAGAAATCCATGGGATTCAAGTCTGGTGAATATCATGGCCATTATTTCGACGAAATCAGCCGCGGAACGCAATTTTGTGCAATTACTGTGTCGCTCGAGCTTTGTGTGACGGTGCCGAGTCCTGTTGGAATGTCCAATGGTTCGAACCAAAATGTTTACGTGCCCAAGGTAGCAAAGAATCGTTTAGGATCTTTTGGCGGTACACCTCTTGGTTTACCTTGACTCCATGTTCGATGAAAACCAGAAGAGTGCGTCCATTTGCAGTCACTGCAGCCCAAACCATAACATAAGCTTGTGATTGCTTGCGCATGGCAACTCTTGTGTCCAAATTATCGTTGGACTTGTGCTCTAACCAAACACGATCATTTTGTTTATTCACATACTGTTGAATGGTGAAAATTTTCTCATCAGAAAAGACAATTTTTGGAATCTCATCACGTTCGGCCAAGGCCTTCAATACTCGTGATCTTTCAAGCCTAACTTTTTTTTGTGCCTCCGTAAGTTCTTGAACTTTTTGTATCCTGTAGGGCTTCAAGTGTAGTTCATTTTTCAATATGGTTTGAATGCTGTATCGTGAAACATGTAGACGTGCGGCTAATTGATTGGCACTTTGACGAGGATTTCGTTGGATTCGTTTCTTCACATTTCGTATCATTTCTTTTGATGTTGCTGTCTTTTTAGGACCGCCTCTGTTGCGTTTAGCGATGCTACCAGTTTCGTTGTATCGAGTTATGGTTCGATACACAAACATTTTATTCACATTCAAATGCTGGAGCTGACGAACTATTGCTGTTTGTGAATTTCCACCCAAATACGGTGCAATTACACTATTACGTTTGAATTCCATTACGATTTTTTTATGAAGATATTAATTTAGAACAATTATTTGTTGACCACATGTAAACAACTAACCAAACTTCAATCTGTCAACAAATTGACGCGCGAAAATGACAACTACACAAATGACAGCAGAGTGAAGTCAGCAACATTTGGTCTCAGCCACCCTGTATAAATCAAATTTGAATAATAATTACTATTGAAACCGCAGCCAACTATGATGAGAAAATTTCTTCTCCTATGATAAATTTAGAAACCTACACTGCTAATTGAAAAGCTGGCCCCTAATATTTATTTCTCAACAAAATACAGCTATTGTGTACTCTCAATTTGACGCCGAGTGACAGGTACAGTCCTTTTGGAAGATCTTTTTCTGAGATTACGTTTCTTCCAAATAGCTTCAGCTTCGAGTTCAAACATAATTTATAATAAATTGGTAAACTTGTTGAACTCGCGTAAATTTTGGTGAGTTATCCCCCCATAGAATTAAAAATTTAATTAAACATTGTTTTAATCATTTGACGTCTAAAACCTATTATTCTAAATAAATGTATTATTAAGTGGTTGGTATGTTGATGACACCAAAGTAATTAGTATTACATTAACAAAGCATATGTAGATGGGTGGTTTTGGGGTAGCGTAAGAAAACAATACACTACTCTAAACAAATTTAACGAGTACGCAGTAACATTGCTTGACGACAAAACATGCCTCCAAATCCTCATACACGTAGATTTATGTATTTAAAATCCTAATCCATTTACGAATACAAAAATTGAATATAAAAGGATAAGACCCATACTCGTAAAATATGCTTGCTATTCCGGAAATTGAGCATTTATGTGATAGGAAATTGACGTTAAATGAAATTATGTGAAGGCAAAATTTAAACTAAATTTAGCTACTCGTACATACCTAAACACAAAACAAAAAATAGGATTTCGCTTCTAAAGTGGAAACGTTGAGCTGGGGAATTATTATTATTATTGATTTGTCAAATTAAAATGTGTGTACTAAACGAGTACGAGTACCTCACAGTTAGTTTATAAATAAAAAGTTTTTAAAATCATCATAAAATTCTCTGTGGCTGTTAACCGTCTATCAAACTACTTTTCTAAAAACACTTAATATTGTATACACATTATGTGTGTTCTGTTTACAAAATATTTCGAGCTTTTTGAGTCTTAGAATCAACATGATGATATATAGACAGCAAACTTTTCCATTATCTGAAAACCCATAAGTATATTTTTTACAAAAATTTAGAGAATGCTTCACAAAAGTTTGGTTTGAATAAAATTTATAAATTAGCATGATAAATACACGCACAGTAAAATATTGGTAAGTTGTGGATGGAAACAAAATTGCTTCGTGCCAAATTGTGTGTATAATTTTTAGAGTGCTTAATTTAAATTCTCCGAACACATTTATTTTAAATTTTATACTTTGGCCAACAAATTTTCGTTTACCAGGTAGAACTGCTTAACCAGTGAAATTCAGGAAAATTTGGTAGATCAGATTATTAAAAGGCAAACTAGGTGGATGGCTAAGCAAAAGGATACTCGTCGCGGGCCGAAGGAAAATGGAAGTTGCGTCTGCTTGGTACAAACAGATTAAAAAAAAATTTAATAGATAAAACAAAATAAAATAAAACAAAAACAATACAAAAATTGTTAAATAAAATATTAAAACAGTTAAGTAAAATTAAAATGTTTTTATGGGTGGGTTATAGTGTTTCTACTTCACTTAGTTTCCGACAGAGTTCAGCGTTTTCATTTTTCAGCTGATCTACTGAGTTAGTTTGTCTAGTTCGTGATCTTGGCAATGATTGGCTCTCCCGAGAATCCATTGAGCCAGCCTCGTTAGAGGGTGGATTAGCCAACAGGGTGTACCACCTGAGATATTTTACGTGCGTTTCGTCATGTTAAAAGCAATGAAGTGGCAGTGTTTTTCCAAAAATTATTCCATTTATTTACAAAAGGATGTTGGATCAATTTAATTCCATCCTTAACTTATTTACAATGACACCCGCTGTCCCGAATTTGGGCACTCTGGTACGTAAACTAATTCAAAAATTTGTACAGTGTGTTTTACACTATGTGAATAACAAAAAACTTAAGGAATACTTCTAAGGAACAATTATACAACATAATATTTTAATAAGATCTAATAAAAAAATGCTAATAAAAAGATCAGAATTTAATCTCGATAGCTTAATATCTATCTATCGGATATGCTCCGTTGGATTCTCAAACTTTTCCTTCTCAAACCATTGCTCGTGCGGTCGCCTCTGTATATGATATATTAGCGGGATACCCGTCCTGTCATGGATGTACCCTCGCCGGTCAAGATGAATGAATAAATTTGGGTCTGGTCCCTCAGATATTGTTCTACCAATGCTGTGTCCACGTGATACGGTCCATATATTAATGAATTTTCTGTGTTGTGACACGCTCGTATTATAGAATTTCGTACCAATGTTATTAGATTGCGGTTCACATCATAATTATCATAATGTGTTTTATTCGATATATAATCTTTGTATCCCGTTTCCGCCTTTTAATACATGTTACGACAGTGTCTGATGCACTTCCTTTCAAACACTCTCAGCCTCTCCATATATCGCGGCACTTGGTTGTTCCACACATGACATCCGCATGTTAAGATTGGTCGTATAAGTGCCATATACGCAATCGTTTTTACTCGTTCCGTTATGTGTTTACTATAGAAGAGTCGTTTCGCCCCCATAAATGCTCTTCTCGCCTTCTCCAATTGTATACTCATGTGATCTGACATGTAGCACATATTATCGATATTGATTCCTAAATACTTTACCGATTTTTTTAATATGATGGCTGGCTGATAGATCGTCACTCTTAATTTTTTCCAGTTTCGTTCCCACGTTCATTTGGCTGCGCCAGGTGTGCAAATAATTTTGTACATTGTCTAATGCCTTTTGTTGTTGTGCTTGTATCTCGCCGACCAGATATTTACTGCTGTATATCACCATGTCATTTGCATATGCGCACGTTTGTATGTCATGTGAATTTAGATTTTCGCTGCCAATCATTTCCGCCGAATATAAATTGAACGGTATTGGTGCTGTTATTGACCCACCAGCTATTGGCAAACCATTTAGCCAAATTGATTCGAATACCTTTTTGATGTCTATCATTACTGCGCCGGTGGGACGTTTAAAACTTAATTTGTGGCATACATCCGAAACTAATTTTGTGTGTACATGCTCTAAAATTTTGCCATGGATTATGATTTCGTAGATTTTGCCCAAATTTGATAGTAAACTGATTGGTCGGTAATTTTCTGGATCCGTTGAATTTTTATCTTTTTTGAGTATTGGAAAGATGCGCGCACTTTCCAACAATTTGGAAACATTTTGTTATTTAATAAATTGTTAAAGATTATGCAAATTTCGATTATAATTGAATTTGATAAATGTTTCATAATTATATTTCGAATTAGATCGGGGCCGAAGGATTTTTTATTGTTTGCTTTTTTCAAAATGTTTGTCAAATGTTCAATTGTGATGTAAAGGTACGACTAGTGATGGATTTCGTTGCGTATGTCTTTCAATGTGATAGCCAATTATTATTTGATATTTATTCTCACTTCGTGTCATTTCTTCCCACGGTATAGGTAATTGTTCGTATTCATCAATCCCTTGTTCATCTACTTCAATTGCCCGTACGTTGATATAATGCGCCTTCTGTCGTGTCATGTTTTTAATTTCTGTCATTTAATTTCTGTTATGTTTTTCATTCGATTCATCCAATATTTTTCAATTTGTATTTTTACGTTTTGCTCAATCAGTTGCACCGTTCGTTTGATTTCCATTTTCCAACTTTGCTTTTGCCGATGCATTACACTTGTCATGTGTGTATTGTGATACCTTTGATTTCGTTCCATATACCGCCAATACGTTTTAATTTTTGTAATCAATACCGTCTTTGTTTCGGTTCATTCTCTTTGATGTTTGCCAACAGTAATTTCGTGATTTTTTTCGTCCAAGTTTCTTGTGTTCGGGGTCAATGCTCGTATTGAATCATCATCATCATTATTGTCATCGTCCCTTCTACAATTGCTTGCCGGTGTTTCTTCTCCAATTGTTCGGTCCAAGCCTTCAGATTTATGTCCGTAAAATTGTACCATAATCGTTTCCCCTCCACCTCATTTGTGCCCGTTTTCTGTTCACCCATCTCTCTTACCACTACCTCAACCGCCTTATGGTCACTATCGTAACGATGTGTTGGTATTTCACCCCTATTGTTCATGTCAATTTTGATTCTTTCGCCTGCAATAGCCACATCTAAATAATTCCCAGATCGTATCATGGTTTTGTGTTACTGCTATATATTCTCGTCCTATATTCCATGGCATTTTTCAGCATCCATCGATTGAGTCGATTGCCTTTTGAGTTATTTGCTGCGTTGCCCCAATTTGTATGTCTGGAATTCAAGTCTCCCACTATTATGTAGTAATGATTTGGTGTTAATGATTTTGTAAATTTAGAATTTGGAAAATTTTGCTCCACTCTTCAATAAAACGTTCATCCGTGATTTCATTTGCACTGCAAATTGATATCAAAAATATGATTTAGAGTGTTTAGACTGTTTAGAGTGTTTTAATTTTTAATTTTATTATCGCAATTTCGATGCCCACACAATTACTGATTTCTTGCGGTGCAATTATTTTAAATTTTAATCCGCTTCTAATTAGTATGGCTGTGCCTTCACCCTGCTTAGCATTCACCCGATCCCGTCATATCATCTCATAATTTTAAAATTCAATTTTGTGTCTGGAATTTAATTTTGTTTCATTCACCAGTAGAATCTGGTGAATGATGTTTCAAAAATTTCAATAAATGTAATCTCCTCTGAACGCTCAATTCAATATTTGGGGTATAAGCTAAGTTTGATAAGTTATTACTTTTTATAGAGAGTCTCAAAACGGACATACATATTATAGTAGTTTCGGAAACATTTGTTCCAGGTTCAAATAAATTTTCTTATAATATTAGAGATTACGTAAGTATTTTCTCTTGTAGGGATGATAGAACGGGTGGTGGTATTGCTATGTTCATTAGGAATCATATTCCATTCACCATGACAATTATGGATGACGGTTCTTTAACATTCCAATACATATGCATTCAACTTTTGCAGTTTAATCGAACGAAGGTATGCGGAATATATAGGCCTCCTAATTCTGACCCAACATCGTTTCTTGATTTTTTAGAACAACTTCTCCGAAACTATAAATCTACACACGATTTTATTTTAGTTGGTGACATGAACATATCTGTTAATTAAAATTCTAACTTAATCTCAGACTATAACGCAACCTTGCTCTCTCATGGTATGTTTGTAACAAATACTTTCTTTACCAGACCACTGAGCCGTAATATTTTAGACCACTCTGTTAGCAGTTTTCATAATATTGAGCCAGTTCGGAATTTTACCATTGAAGCCGACATAAGTGATCATAGTTTTGTACTCTCAAAATTTCGCTTCATGCCTAAATATTGTACTCGGACACTAACGAAAAGATACGTTAATTGCAAAAAGGTTAATGAGTCCTTTGAATATTTTGTAATGATTACCGTATTTGATGTTAGAAATCCTGAGTCTACTCTAGAACGGATTTGGAAGTAAATGTAAAAATTAAAAATGCAAGTGTTTGTCCTTGGGTGACTCTTGATCTCTGGGATTTATACGTAATCAATTTTTTGTTATTGTCATTGCCGAAGTCGCTAGTTTACTAATTTCGTATATTAACGATCAGTTGATTTGCATAACAAAATGTTTAAATAATCCTAACCAACATTGCTTTTGTCAACTGTTTTACTAATACATGTGTATTTTTGGTATTTCGAGAAATTTTGTAGTCCGCCATGTTTTGTTATTTTTTTAATTTTGTCGAAGCCTTCACATTCGTGTTTTGTTTTGACTGTAGCGGCTCAAGCTACTTAAAATTTCAGAATTTAATTGATGCAATTTTCCACCAACCACAGTTTCTGGGAATTCTATTGTTTCTGCTTCTCCGCTTTCTTCTTCAGATGAGATGACAAATTGATCGAGCATATTGTTTACTTACTTTTGCTCATTCGCTAATTGTTTCATCGTTTCAGACATATCAGGTTCAGTTTGATCGGTTTGTCTGCCTTGTTTGGTATTTACGAGCAGAATTGGTTTTCATTTATTGTTTGAGCCATTACCCGTTTGGTATTTTTACTAGGCGCTTTGAAATCTTGCAAAGCCTTGTTCACTGCACTGTAACGATCCTCCAGTTTTCGGCAACCAGGTGATTGATGCCAGGGTAGGATTCGTCTGCTGAAAACTTACTGAATAAAACGGATCGATACTAAGCGAACTTTAATCTAACATAACATGACTAAATCAAACATTTCAAATATATTAAACTAGCTGACCCGGCCAACCTCGTTCCGCCCCAAATTACTTCGTTCCGAGCAATTTCTTTTGTCCTTCACGAAAATTGATGTTGATGAGAGAAAATAACAAACAACTCAACTCAATTCTTAATAGACGATTGAGTTGAGTGGCCATTCCATTCTCTTTTTCATCGAATTCAACACTAAAGTATTGAAAGGAAATGAAATGTCGATTGAAACTAAGGCATCTATCGAAAATTGAGTTGTTTTATGGATTTTTGCTCTCAGTGTGGAAATGAATTGGAGTTGGAATTTAAAAGAATTCCATGTATTTTATTCGAGTGGAATTAAATCTAATACAGACGCAAATCAATACAATGCATTGTGGTAAACAATATTTTTAGCTTTGTTGTCCGACGCGTAAATGAACAACAATGATGGTTTGCCAACTCTCGAACACACAACGTACAACTGACCATGAGAAGAACACGGAAATTCCGGATTTATTCCGCACACTTCCAACGATTGGCGGTGGTATTCTCGGCAAATCAACCGCATTCAAAAACTCGGTCGAACAGTATGTTGTTTCATCTTGATTGTAACACAGTCAACGGATTTGAAATAACGCATTTCCCCAGCGATATGGTTTCGAATCAAGTAATTCAGAGTATCAACATCCTTGTTCTTCGCTGCCAAAATCGCTCGTTCGCTGAGCCAATCGTGACCCATATAATTTCGGCTGATGTCCGGAAACACTTTCGTGATAAGCTCTTCCTTCGACGTCGTGAACATGCAATTTGTGGTCTGTTTTGACGTAGGCCCTGATCGCGGCTATTGCCAACCTATTGATATGCTCCGAAACATTTGCCTGTGGCGAGTAGAGAGCCGTACGACATTGCTGAACATTAAAGTCGTTCAATAGTTGCCCAAACGCTTTACTGACAAATTGCACACCGTTCTCCGAATGAACTTGTTCCGGTACCCCAAGCAAGAGAAAAACTTCATTTTTTAAATAATTTTATTGATGGTACTTGTACTGAGAGGTTTAAGCAATACAAATTTCGAGAACTGATCCAATACTACCAGAACAAACGTATTACCCGCTCGAGGACGAGAATATGCACCCATTAGATCGATATAAATTCGTTCCCACGGTCCTTGGGCGAACACCGTCTGACCTAAGGTCGCTTTTAATACTTTGTTGGCACTTTTAGAAGTTTTACAAACGGGGCATATAGAGACATAGTTATAAATTTGTTTCCGCATCCTTGGCCGCATACAGACGACGCACACGCTCTAATTTTTTCGCAATGCCACCGTGTACAACTAAAGTCACATCATGACTTTGCTTGATCACTTCTTCAGTCATATTTTGGGGGATCCAGATTTTCCACTCCGGAGTATCGGTCAACACTGGGCGGATTTTTTTTACTGACAACACGGCTGCTTAGCACTCTTGCTCAGTGGTAGAGTAGTTGGACTGGGCTCGGTTCAGTTTTTTTTTTGAAAAAAAAAAAATGCAATAGGTCGTTCATTATCATACTCGTCCACTTGATATAATACGCTCCCTACGCTAAACTTGCAAGCATCGCATCTAATGTAAAAGGGTTTGGAATAGTTTGGATTCACGAGAACAGGTGCAGTAGTTAAAATATATTTTAGCTTCTCGAGAGCCAGTTGAGCTTCTTGGGTCCAGGAGAACTTTATATCCTTTTTCAAAAGGTTCGTAATTAGAGATGTGATTTCGGCATAATTCGGAATGAACTTTCGATACCTTCCCGTCATACCTAACAGTCGCCTAGTCTATTTGATGGTGGTCGGCGTATGGAAACATCTTGGTGCCTTTAAATTCTCCGGATCAGTTTTCAATATTCCCTTGCCTACGACAAAGCCTAAATACTTTATTTTTATCATTCTTTAGTTTTAAGCCCGCTTGTTTTAGTCTAACTCCGACAAGTCTAAGTAAACTAAGATGCTCTGAAATAGAACACGAATCTACGAGCAGGTCGTTCAGATAGACAAAAATTTTGGAATGAAGGGAGTATGAGTATGGCACCACTTTATCAATTAATCGGCATATCGTTTGGGGTGAGTTGCACAACCCAAACGGCATCACACGAAAATGGTAAAGTGGTCTCGCGAACCTTTGGCCAAAGGAATTTTCCGTCTTTGAGGTCAATGCTGGAGATAACTGGTGTGTTGTTTAATTGACAAAGAATCCCATTAATTAGTGGTAGCTGATATGCATCCTTTTTCGTGACAGCATTGACCTTCCTAGAATCCAAGCATAACCTAACTTTATTCGGTTTGCGGACTAAGACGATCGGAGACGACCATGAACTTGTGCTTTCTTCAATTACATTCATCTTTAGCATACGATCTAGCTCTTTGTAGATATGTTTTTGTATCGCGGGGGACACGTAATAGTGCCTTTGTTTAATGGGAGCACATTCTCCGACATCGATATGGAGTTCTATAAGAGTCGTGTATCATAATCCGGTACAAGGAACATCTATTGAACTAAGGACATGTGGAGCGATGTGAAAGGCATTCCAAAAATCTATTCCGAGATGCAGGCGACCTTGTAAAGTTGGAACTAGATATAGGCGGGTAGTATGCTTTTGTCTATGGTACTCTACGGGCACGTCAATATACCCAATGATTTTATTCTTTGTGCCGTCCACCGTTTTCACGTCAGAATATACTTTTTTGTACATAGAACATTTTTTGAGTCCTGCCCCAGGATACTTATTGATGCATCCAGAAATATTTACCACAATGTGTGGACGGGGATCGTTTAGTATACAAATAGTAGTTTCTGCACAGGCCCTCTTCAAAGTTTTGCGTGATTTAAAATATCTAGTCGTTCTCAGGTTTCGGTATGTTTAAGGACTGGAAATTCGATTATCCGAGGCTAGACCAGATTTATTGGACGTTCTTCGAATTGCCTTGTAGAGACTGAGAGGCCGAAGGTTTGGCTCCTGAAGTCGGTAAGTTTTGGTTTAGCGCTGACTGGTTGGTTCGGCATTCGATGTCGGACTCTCTTTGGGAGGCTGGTTGATTCTCCACTCGAACTTGTCGGGATATGATTTGTACCGGTTAAATTTCATGCAGTTAGGACATTGAGGCTTAATTATGTCACGTTTACTACATCCGTGGTGACTGTTATTTAAAGAATCGGTATACTACTGTGGGCAAAAAGTAGTAAGACTTTTTAATTTAAATTTCGCGCGGAAAAACATTTGTCGAAATGTTTCTTTTTCTATGTTGGTATGACTGTCAGTGACATCTGTGCCAAATGTCACATCAAAACAATCATTAGTGTTTAGTATACGCTTTCTGAAGTACAAAAAGTGCAATCGTCGATTTATACAATGAGTGAAATTATTCAACAAAGAAGTTCTATTAAATTTTGTGTGCGGAATCAATTTTGTGGTTCCGAAAAGTTCAGGATGTTGCAAACGGCCTTCGGTGATAATTGTATGTCGCGAGCAAGTGTTTTTGATTGGTACAAATTGTTCAAAGAGGGTCGAGAACGTGTTGACGACGAACCATGTCGAGGGCGGCCATCAACATCAACTGATGATCAACACGTTAATACAATCAAGGAGTTGGTGCTCGAGAATCGACGATTAACAGTCAGAGACCTTACTGGCATCGTTGAAATATCGGAAAGAAAAATGAAAGCACGATTGGTTCCAAAATCACTCAATTTTTCGGAAAAACAGCGTCGCGTTGACGTCTGTGAAACAATGCTTTCCGACTACCAGGATGTCATGAAACGTATTATAATTGGCGATGAGTCTTGGATCTATGCTTACGACCCGGAAACAGATGATCAATCGGCCGAATATCGTGCCAAAGGTGATCCTAAGCCGAAAAAACCACGTAAAAGCAAGTCAAAAATCAAGGTGATGTTAACAGTTTTCTTCGATTATCGAGGTGTGGTGCACTCCGAATTCCTTCCGACCAGCCAAACTGTCAACAAGGAATACTATTTGAGTGTTATGCGTCGTTTGTGCGAGGCTATTCGTAAAAAGAGGCCGGACGTATGGGTCGACAACTCTTAGTTTTTGCACCACGATAATGGACCTTCTCATACTGCATTCGTTTTACGTGATTTTTCCGCCAAAAATTCCACCCATATCGTTCCACAACCACTGTGTTCGCCTGATTTAGCTCCGTGTGACTTCTGGCTGTTCAGCAAACTCAAACGACCGCTCCGGGGAAATCGTTTTGAGTCAATTGAAGACATTAAACGTGAATCGCTACGCGCATTGGAGGCTATTCCGGAAATTGACTTTAACAACTGTTTCGAGGATTGGGAAAAACGTTGGCACAAGTGTATTGAGGCCGGGGGGGGGGGGATTACTTTGAGGGGGATGAAATAGATTTGGAGAAATAAATAAAAAATTTTAAAATTATGGACAAAGTCTTACTGTTTTTTGCCCACAGTATTACGATCGGATTCTTGTTGTTGGGCCGGAGATGTGGACATGTGGAGCGATGTGAAAGGAATTCTAAAAATCTATTCCGAGATACAAGCGACTATGGTTTTCGTCTATGGTACTCTACGGGCACGTTAATATACCCAATGATTTTATTCTTTGTGCCATCCACCGTTTTTACGTCAGAATATACTTTTTTGTACGTAAGGCCCAAATTTTTTAGAAGTAAATTTGTAGGCATATGAAGTTAGCCCAGTTTTTCATCCCAGAAAAAAATAAAATTTCTTTAAACAATACATTTCATCTCATCCCAGTTTTTTTCTATATAAACTTGTATAAGACGGAAAATATTTTTAAGTTGAGTAAAAAACAACATAATATCCATCCCAGATTATTTCATTTTATTGTTGATTTTGTACTCGACGTATGAATAAATGAATATAAATAGCTTTTCTTAGTAATATGATTAATAGGTAATAATTGTTTGTTTTGATTAAAGATAGCGATTGATACTATTTTAAAATATTAATAGTGCGAGCTTACAATGACTCAGAGGGCAGTACCAGCCGTATGGTAGTATTGGCGCAAATGGCCAAGTTCCATATGGCCCACATAAGAATATGAGTAAATCGTGCCATTTTCCTAGAAATATGATTTGCCGGAAATGATTCTTTATGTTTTGAATAACCTATAGGACGGTCTAACAGTGGCCGGTCGGGCAACACCAGCCGTATGGTAGGATTGTCGAAATTGGCCAGATTCCATTTCCGGCAAATCATATTTCTAGGAAAATGGCACGATTTTCTCATATTCTTATGTGGGCCATATGGAACTTGGCCATTTGCGCCAATACTACCATACGGCTGGTACTGCCCTCTTAGTCATTGTAAGCTCGCACTATTAATATTTTAAAATAGTATCAATCGCTATCTTTAATCAAAACAAACAATTATTACCTATTAATCATATTACTAAGAAAAGCTATTTATATTCATTTATTCATACGTCGAGTACAAAATCAACAATAAAATGAAATAATCTGGGATGGATATTATGTTGTTTTTTACTCAACTTAAAAATATTTTCCGTCTTATACAAGTTTAAATAGAAAAAAACTGGGATGAGATGAAATGTATTGTTTAAAGAAATTTTATTTTTTTCTGGGATGAAAAACTGGGCTAACTTCATATGCCTAAATTTGTTGAGTCCTATCCCAGGATATTTATTGATACATCCAGAAATATTTACCACAATGTGTGTGGACGGGGGTCGTTTATCATACAAATAGTAGTTTCTGCACAGGCCCGCTTCAAAGTTTTACGGAATTTAAAATATCTAGACGTTCTCAGGTTTCGGTATGTTTTAGGACTGGGAATTCGATTTTCCGAGGCTAGTCCAGATTTGTTGGACGTTTTCTTCAAATTGCCTTGTAGAGACTGAGAGGCCGAAGGTTTGGCCCTTGAAGTCGGTAAGTTTTGGTTTAGCACTGACTGGTTGATTCGGCATTCGATGCCGGGCTCTCTCTTTGGGAGCCAGTACCAGTCGTATCGATCCCGAATGGCTCACTCCCGGAAGAATGTGTCCCGATTTAAATTTCGAGCAGTTAGGACATTGAGGCTTAATTATGTCACGTTTACCACATCCGTGGTGACTGTTATTTAAAAAATCGGTATATTTCGCTGTTACAACATCCGCTATTAATCTTTGTAATAGGTCTCGTGCTTGAGTCACCGACGCCTTAAAACAGCGAGACAACGCACTTCATTATGGCATTGGGTGATAATTCATATGTGCCATATGCCTTTACAACCCCTATTCATGATTTTAAATGTTTTGTTCAAATCATAGGGCCTTAATTGTCTCAGAATCGCCGACTAAATGCGGATTAAATGGTTTTGTATTCCTGATTTGAATAAGTGGCAAGAAAGTTCAGTCTCCGCACAAAATTTAATTTAGTTTTGCATTTTAATAAAGCCTAAAACGTGCCATTCTCTCAATAATAATATAAAGGACAGTCGTTCATTCGCCTTTGCCCATCTCACTGATTTGCATCTAGAAAGCATTATGACAATTTTCCTAGCAATTATGATTTTCTCTGTATCGGTGTGTGTGTGAATGTTTATATTTGCATACGTGAATTCTAAGAATACGCACAGTGTATACGAAATAAGCTGAAATATTGAAAATATTAAAAGTTGGATAGAAAAGTGGAATGAAAATGGATCAAAAATTGTTGTTGTTTTTGTTATTTTTGCGATGTTATAAATTTTTTACGCTCTAAGAATCAGGTAAATTTGTTTAGGGGGACGGCGAAGCACGATGCGAATATAAGCGTGTCGTAGTTATAATGAAATGTGGAATCTCTAGAATTTTGGAAAATGGCTAAAACAAAGTGCAATAACCCTCATGTAGTTGACGGGAAGGCTCGGGTAAGTTATTACACCTATCTGCTGGTGTAATAACTTGTTTAATCATATGAGTATAATGCCTTATACATAACTAACATACAAAATACTAATTCGTATCAATAAAATTTAATTAATTTTTTCTTAGATATTTGTGTGTGTGTGTGTATCGATATTGAGATTAAAAGAAAATCGAATATTCACAAAGTATATAAGAAAGTTACTTTTATTTTCTTCTTCGACAGTTACCTAATAGAATTAATATTCTAATTTAACACGAGACGAAGAGGTAAGGACCCGGAATATCCGTAAATTAATTCAATCAACCAACAACAAAACCAATATGAGTATTGATTTCCTATATGTATAGATAGCATTCCTCTGAAATAGGTTTGCCGTTGAGTAGGGGAAAGGTTGCCCAAAATACCATAAGTCAGTTATTCTGTTATTTTTCGATTACTTATTGAATAAATAATATTGTCCTATTCATTCAATTCAACCGAGAAGGACGTGGTGTAATTTGGCGAATATCGATAGGTTATTCAATCCGATTACCGTCCATTAAGTAGATATTGTGTACTTTCAATAGGCGATTGATGTATAAACTGAATTGGAAGTTTATTAATATTATATTGGGGACAGGCTTATATGGGCTAAATGTAATGAAAATTCTGTTTTTTTAGGGCTAATGAGCAGGGCAGCGGGAGCAATGAACTAAATTTAATAAAATTTGGTAAAGTCGTGCCCAACTGTGTGACAAAGTTTCGATTACTTCAACGTGTTGCGTCAAGTTTACGTGGTTTTTCAGTCGTGGATGAAAGGCCAGGTTATGTACATGTGGTTGATTATAAGATACTAAATGTAGACCCAGTGTAGACAAATTCGCCATGTATTGAACCAATCTATGTTGTCTGAAACTGTAGCAGTAAAACCTACGTAAACTCAGAGAGTTGGATGTTATCGTGGATACGTTTGTGAAGTTGGCTCAAAATTGTACGATTATATAGGCTGGCAGTACCAAAGCAATAATCGTGATATAAAAAACTCGCACGACAGAAAAATATTTTATACATTTAAAACTTAAAACATAGGAACACGGTCAATTCAAATTTTATATTTTGCGAATATTTAAACATGAGCACTTGATTATAAAGCTGCCCAACACGGTGCAACTTGGTTGTACAACTGGTCTGCAGACTAGTCAAGTTGTATCGTTTGTAGGGCAGTTGTACAACCATTTTGAAGGTTCGAAGCTAGGTTGCAAGAAAATCAAAAAATTTTGATTTTTATAGGCGGAGTCAGTGGTTGTACGACCAAGTTGCAATGTGTGTGGACAAGTTGTACAACTTAAATGACATATTATGTTTATTGGGAATTTTAATACCGTTATTGACGAAGATTATAACTAAACCACATAAAACGAGCTAAATATTTTATTAAAAAAGAATAAGTTTCTTTAATTGAAATGGCTTTAGTTAATAATCAGTTGTGGAGAGATTTTTTCGAAGAATTCGAACAATGTCCAGAATTATGGAAAGTTAAAAGCTCTGTGAACAAAAATAAAGATAAAAAGCAAATTGCATGGGAGAAATTGATAGCCATATATAAAAACTTAGATAGTGAGGCAAGTTTAAAGAATAAAATAAACAACATAAGAAGCTGCTGTCGCCGCGAACTTAATAAGGTTATAAAAAGTGAGAAATCTGGAGCTGGTGAGGATGATGTATACGTCCCATCATTGTGGTATTTTGAAATTTTATATTTCCTAAGGGACAATGATATCCCAACTACGTATAAAAAGTTAGCCCAGGAATCATCCCAGGAAAATGTAGTAGCAACACTAAACTATCGCGATATATTTATCATCCCAGGCAATCACTATCAACCTATAGTTTATCTCATCCCAGGATTTACCATCCCAGAAAAAACTACAGAGGTAACTATCATCCAATAATTTTCGCGCTGCTGTCCCCATATTAGCAAAACACTTTCCGAAAATAGTCATGAGGCAAAATATAAATTATCATAGCCCGATAAACTATAGCGACAGTTCACTGTAAATACAAAAAAAGGAATAATGCAGATATGATTATAATAAAAAAATATGAATAATCATTAATTAACAACAATTATAAATTAAATTTATGTATATTATTAGTTTTACAAAATAAGACATATTCAACGAAAAATCGAAATTTGAAGACCTAAAATTAGAACTATCCGTACTTGATCGCATCTACAGCCCGTATTATAAAAGGTTCGGATTAGGGAGATTATTAATTAAATGTGACGTACTAACATCTTCACATTAGGTTAGTTTCATTAGACTTCTATGCGTCCGAGCGACACAATTGAGCTTTAACCTCAAAAAATCATTAATTTACCCAAACGATCGATATTTGCTCGCAGCTACAGCCCGTATTATAAAAGGTTCGGATTAGGGAGATTATTAATTAAATGTAGCGTACTAACATCTTCACATTAGATTAGTTTCATTAGACTTCTATGCGTCCGAGCGGTTGTTATTACGGTGACAGCACGAACAAACTGCTTTTATACAAATATCGCCAATAACTCGAAATTAATCGAATTCTTATTCGGACACAAACAAATGGATAATCACTATAATAACAGAAAATGTATGAAAATACTGCGTAATAATTACCTAAAAATAAGTTATTTTTTACGGTGATCTTTTAAGATATAATGGGCATTTAAGAGTTAATTTCAAGATGTCGGGACCAAATATCGATCGTTTGGGTAAATTAATGATTTTTTGAGCTTAAAGCTCAATTGTGTCGCTCGGACGCATAGAAGTCTAATGAAACTAACCTAATGTGAAGTTGTTAGTACGCCACATTGAATAAATACTCTCTCTAATCCGAACCTTTTATAATACGGGCTGTAGGTACGAGCAAATATCGATCGTTTGGGTAAATTAATGATTTTTTGAGCTTAAAGCTCAATTGTGTCGCTCGGACGCATAGAAGTCTAATGAAACTAACCTAATGTGAAGATGTTAGTATGCCACATTGAATTAATACTCTCCCTAATCCGAACCTTTTATAATACGGGCTGTAGGTACGAGCAAATATCGATCGTTTGGGTAAATTAATGATTTTTTGAGCTTAAAGCTCAATTGTGTCGCTCGGACGCATAGAAGTCTAATGAAACTAACCTAATGTGAAGATGTTAGTATGCCACATTGAATTAATACTCTCCCTAATCCGAACCTTTTATAATACGGGCTGTAGAAGCCACCAAAAATCGATAGTTTGAGTAAATTATTGATTTTTTGAGCTTAAAGCTCAATTGTGTCGCTCGGACGCATAGAAGTCTAATGAAACTAACCTAATGTGAAGTTGTTAGTACGCCACATTGAATAAATACTCTCTCTAATCCGAACCTTTTATAATACGGGCTGTAGGTACGAGCAAATATCGATCGTTTGGGTAAATTAATGATTTTTTGAGCTTAAAGCTCAATTGTGTCGCTCGGACGCATAGAAGTCTAATGAAACTAACCTAATGTGAAGATGTTAGTACGTCACATTTAATTAATACTCTCCCTAATCCGAACCTTTTATAATACGGGCTGCAGGTACGAGCAAATATCGATCGTTTGGGTAAATTAATGATTTTTTGAGCTTAAAGCTCAATTGTGTCGCTCGGACGCATAGAAGTCTAATGAAACTAACCTAATGTGAAGATGTTAGTACGTCACATTTAATAAATACTCTCCCTAATCCGAACCTTTTATAACACGGGCTGTAGGTACGAGCAAATATCGATCGTTTGGGTAAATTAATGATTTTTTGAGCTTAAAGCTCAATTGTGTCGCTCGGACGCATAGAAGTCTAATGAAACTAACCTAATCTGTAGTTGTTAGTACGCCACATTTAATAAATACTCTCTCTAATCCGAACCTTTTATAATACGGGCTGTAGGTACGAGCAAATATCGATCGTTTGGGTAAATTAATGATTTTTTGAGCTTAAAACTCAATTGTGTCGCTCGGACGCATAGAAGTCTAATGAAACTAACCTAATGTGAAGATGCTAGTACGCCACATTGAATAAATACTCTCCCTAATCCGAACCTTTTATAATACGGGCTGCAGGTACGAGCAAATATCGATCGTTTGGGTAAATTAATGATTTTTTGAGCTTAAAGCTCAATTGTGTCGCTCGGACGCATAGAAGTCTAATGAAACTAACCTAATGTGAAGATGTTAGTACGTCACATTTAATTAATACTCTCCCTAATCCGAACCTTTTATAATACGGGCTGCAGGTACGAGCAAATATCGATCGTTTGGGTAATTAATGATTTTTTGAGCTTAAAGCTCAATTGTGTCGCTCGGACGCATAGAAGTCTAATGAAACTAACCTAATGTGAAGATGTTAGTACGCCACATTGAATTAATACTCTCCCTAATCCGAACCTTTTATAATACGGGCTGTAGAAGCCACCAAAAATCGATAGTTTGGGTAAATTAATGATTTTTTGAGCTTAAAGCTCAATTGTGTCGCTCGGACGCATAGAAGTCTAATGAAACTAACCTAATGTAAAGATGTTAGTACGTCAAATTTAATTAATACTCTCCCTAATCCGAACCTTTTATAATACGGGCTGCAGGTACGAGCAAATATCGATCGTTTGGGTAAATTAATGATTTTTTGAGCTTAAAGCTCAATTGTGTCGCTCGGACGCATAGAAGTCTAATGAAACTAACCTAATGTGAAGATGTTAGTACGTCACATTTAATTAATACTCTCCCTAATCCGAACCTTTTATAATACGGGCTGCAGGTACGAGCAAATATCGATCGTTTGGGTAATTAATGATTTTTTGAGCTTAAAGCTCAATTGTGTCGCTCGGACGCATAGAAGTCTAATGAAACTAACCTAATGTGAAGATGTTAGTACGCCACATTGAATTAATACTCTCCCTAATCCGAACCTTTTATAATACGGGCTGTAGAAGCCACCAAAAATCGATAGTTTGAGTAAATTAATGATTTTTTGAGCTTAAAGCTCAATTGTGTCGCTCGGACGCATAGAAGTCTAATGAAACTAACCTAATGTAAAGATGTTAGTACGTCAAATTTAATTAATACTCTCCCTAATCCGAACCTTTTATAATACGGGCTGTAGGTACGAGCAAATATCGATCGTTTGGGTGAATTAATGATTTTTTGAGCTTAAAGCTCAATTGTGTCGCTCGGACGCATAGAAGTCTAATGAAACTAACCTAATGTGAAGATGCTAGTACGCCACATTTAATAAATACTCTCTCTAATCCGAACCTTTTATAATACGGGCTGCAGGTACGAGCAAATATCGATCGTTTGGGTAAATTAATGATTTTTTGAGCTTAAAGCTCAATTGTGTCGCTCGGACGCATAGAAGTCTAATGAAACTAACCTAATGTGAAGATGCTAGTACGCCACATTGAATAAATACTCTCTCTAATCCGAACCTTTTATAATACGGGCTGTAGGTTCGAGCAAATATCGATAGTTTGGGTAAATTAATGATTTTTAGAGCTTAAAACTCAATTGTGTCGCTCGGACGCATAGAAGTCTAATGAAACTAACCTAATGTGAAGATGTTAGTACGTCACATTTAATTAATACTCTCCCTAATCCGAACCTTTTATAATACGGGCTGTAGAAGCCACCAAAAATCGATAGTTTGAGTAAATTATTGATTTTTTGAGCTTAAAGCTCAATTGTGTCGCTCGGACGCATAGAAGTCTAATGAAACTAACCTAATGTGAAGTTGTTAGTACGCCACATTGAATAAATACTCTCTCTAATCCGAACCTTTTATAATACGGGCTGTAGGTACGAGCAAATATCGATCGTTTGGGTAAATTAATGATTTTTTGAGCTTAAAGCTCAATTGTGTCGCTCGGACGCATAGAAGTCTAATGAAACTAACCTAATGTGAAGATGTTAGTACGTCACATTTAATTAATACTCTCCCTAATCCGAACCTTTTATAATACGGGCTGCAGGTACGAGCAAATATCGATCGTTTGGGTAAATTAATGATTTTTTGAGCTTAAAGCTCAATTGTGTCGCTCGGACGCATAGAAGTCTAATGAAACTAACCTAATGTGAAGATGTTAGTACGTCACATTTAATAAATACTCTCTCTAATCCGAACCTTTTATAATACGGGCTGTAGGTACGAGCAAATATCGATCGTTTGGGTAAATTAATGATTTTTTGAGCTTAAAACTCAATTGTGTCGCTCGGACGCATAGAAGTCTAATGAAACTAACCTAATGTGAAGATGCTAGTACGCCACATTGAATAAATACTCTCCCTAATCCGAACCTTTTATAATACGGGCTGCAGGTACGAGCAAATATCGATCGTTTGGGTAAATTAATGATTTTTTGAGCTTAAAGCTCAATTGTGTCGCTCGGACGCATAGAAGTCTAATGAAACTAACCTAATGTGAAGATGTTAGTACGTCACATTTAATTAATACTCTCCCTAATCCGAACCTTTTATAATACGGGCTGCAGGTACGAGCAAATATCGATCGTTTGGGTAATTAATGATTTTTTGAGCTTAAAGCTCAATTGTGTCGCTCGGACGCATAGAAGTCTAATGAAACTAACCTAATGTGAAGATGTTAGTACGCCACATTGAATTAATACTCTCCCTAATCCGAACCTTTTATAATACGGGCTGTAGAAGCCACCAAAAATCGATAGTTTGGGTAAATTAATGATTTTTTGAGCTTAAAGCTCAATTGTGTCGCTCGGACGCATAGAAGTCTAATGAAACTAACCTAATGTAAAGATGTTAGTACGTCAAATTTAATTAATACTCTCCCTAATCCGAACCTTTTATAATACGGGCTGCAGGTACGAGCAAATATCGATCGTTTGGGTAAATTAATGATTTTTTGAGCTTAAAGCTCAATTGTGTCGCTCGGACGCATAGAAGTCTAATGAAACTAACCTAATGTGAAGATGTTAGTACGTCACATTTAATTAATACTCTCCCTAATCCGAACCTTTTATAATACGGGCTGCAGGTACGAGCAAATATCGATCGTTTGGGTAATTAATGATTTTTTGAGCTTAAAGCTCAATTGTGTCGCTCGGACGCATAGAAGTCTAATGAAACTAACCTAATGTGAAGATGTTAGTACGCCACATTGAATTAATACTCTCCCTAATCCGAACCTTTTATAATACGGGCTGTAGAAGCCACCAAAAATCGATAGTTTGAGTAAATTAATGATTTTTTGAGCTTAAAGCTCAATTGTGTCGCTCGGACGCATAGAAGTCTAATGAAACTAACCTAATGTAAAGATGTTAGTACGTCAAATTTAATTAATACTCTCCCTAATCCGAACCTTTTATAATACGGGCTGTAGGTACGAGCAAATATCGATCGTTTGGGTGAATTAATGATTTTTTGAGCTTAAAGCTCAATTGTGTCGCTCGGACGCATAGAAGTCTAATGAAACTAACCTAATGTGAAGATGCTAGTACGCCACATTTAATAAATACTCTCTCTAATCCGAACCTTTTATAATACGGGCTGCAGGTACGAGCAAATATCGATCGTTTGGGTAAATTAATGATTTTTTGAGCTTAAAACTCAATTGTGTCGCTCGGACGCATAGAAGTCTAATGAAACTAACCTAATGTGAAGATGTTAGTACGTCACATTTAATTAATACTCTCCCTAATCCGAACCTTTTATAATACGGGCTGCAGGTACGAGCAAATATCGATCGTTTGGGTAAATTAATGATTTTTTGAGCTTAAAGCTCAATTGTGTCGCTCGGACGCATAGAAGTCTAATGAAACTAACCTAATGTGAAGATGTTAGTACGTCACATTTAATAAATACTCTCCTTAATCCGAACCTTTTATAATACGGGCTGTAGGTACGAGCAAATATCGATAGTTTGGGTAAATTAATGATTTTTTGAGCTTAAAGCTCAATTGTGTCGCTCGGACGCATAGAAGTCTAATGAAACTAACCTAATGTGAAGATGCTAGTACGCCACATTTAATAAATACTCTCCCTAATCCGAACCTTTTATAATACGGGCTGCAGGTACGAGCAAATATCGATCGTTTGGGTAAATTAATGATTTTTTGAGCTTAAAGCTCAATTGTGTCGCTCGGACGCATAGAAGTCTAATGAAACTAACCTAATGTGAAGATGCTAGTACGCCACATTTAATAAATACTCTCCCTAATCCGAACCTTTTATAATACGGGCTGCAGGTACGAGCAAATATCGATCGTTTGGGTAAATTAATGATTTTTTGAGCTTAAAGCTCAATTGTGTCGCTCGGACGCATAGAAGTCTAATGAAACTAACCTAATGTGAAGATGCTAGTACGCCACATTTAATAAATACTCTCCCTAATCCGAACCTTTTATAATACAAGCTGTAGAAGCCACCAAATATCGATAGATTGAGTAAATTAATGATTTTTTGAGCTTAAAGATCAATTGTGTCGCTCGGACGCATAGAAGTCTAATGAAACTAACCTAATGTGAAGTTGTTAGTACGCTACATTTAATAAATACTCTCTCTAATCCGAACCTTTTATAATAGGGGCTGTAGGTACGAGCAAATATCGATCGTTTGGGTAAATTAATGATTTTTTGAGGTTAAAGCTCAATTGTGTCGCTCGGATGCATAGAAGTCTAATGAAACTAACCTAATGTGAAGATGCTAGTACGCCACATTTAATAAATACTCTCCCTAATCCGAACCTTTTATAATACGGGCTGTAGGTACGAGCAAATATCGATCGTTTGGGTAAATTAATGATTTTTTGAGCTTAAAGCTCAATTGTGTCGCTCGGACGCATAGAAGTCTAATGAAACTAACCTAATGTGAAGATGTTAGTACGTCACATTTAATATATACTCTCCCTAATCCGAACCTTTTATAATACAAGCTGTAGATGCGATCAAATATCGATAGTTTGGGTAAATTAACGATTTTTTAAATCTAAGTGAATCTTTGTTTTTTTCAAATATTTTGCCCTCTTACTCATGCAAAGGACTTAAATCGATCCTTAAGGATCATATGGGTGTACTTTATCTAAAAAACACCCTCTCATATGTCATTTTAAAATAACTGGTGCAACCAGAAACCCAATACGGAGATACCTCTATTCAACATCTTTAAAACATTTTTTTATTTTATATCAATATGTTAACTCGTAACTCGCAATAAAGTATTTTTTTAATTTTGCCTTATTTTCATATCATTTCAAATATAATTGTTATAATGTATGTTTTTTACACATAGTTTTTTAATATCTTATCGGCAGATACAGGGAGGACATTGTTATCCTCGGATACAAATTTTTACATTATGTATTCACAATTTTTTGGTTGACATTGATTGGATAGTTAACTTTCCCTATAGTGATAGCTGGGTCAAAATTATTTTATGGGATCATGTTTTAGTGTCGTTATAGTTTTTTCTTGAATGAGAATTTGATATGGCAGAAATCCTGAGCTGATAGTAATATCCTGGGATAGAACAACTGTCATGATAGTTTAGTGTTGCCATTTTCCAGTTTTCTGGGATGAAAGCTGGGCTAACTTTATATACGTATCTCAACTGCTGGAATTTCTAGTGTGGATACCGATGATGATGTAGAGGAAATTGAAGTAAGTTATACATTTTAAAGATATTTCACATTACTGTTAAATTTCTATTTTAGCTTGAGGGTTGGTTTAGGGGAGGGTTGTCCCAGTTTCCAAAAAAATATGTCGAAATAAAAATATTCGGGACGAATTTTTGGAAACAGCTGTCGATCATTTAGTTCGCATTAAAACTAAAAAAGATGAGTCAGAAATATTTGCTGAAGGATGGGCTGTTGTCCATCTTTTAAAAAACTGAATGATAGACAGAAACTTTATGCCAAAAAAAGCCATAGATGAAATTTTAATAATGGAACAATTAAACGAGCTGACACTTAACACAGTTTCTCCATTGCCCAGTTCCAGTAGTTCATCACGCGCTGATTCTAGATGCTCAACACCTTACACATCAAATCAATTGCCTAGTACCAGTAGTTTTTCGCATGCTGATCCTAGATGCTCAACAATTTATGCATGAAACCCACTACCAAGTACCAGTAATTCTTCACGAGCTGATGACTCTAGATGTGTAAAACCTTATACATCAAATCATATCGTTGTTGAGGAAATTGTTCCTGTTAATTTTAATATTTCTAGGTCATCACAAAATCCAAATCATATAACTTTTAATGATCTTTTTAATGACAACCAATACTCATAAAATTTTTTAATAAAAATATTATTGCTTTTTCTATGTTTAAAACTGTTTATTTTTATGAATATAAAAAAGTACAAATAATTACAAACATTTATTCGGTGCTATGCAAACGATTGACAACTTCGCAGAAATCGTTTCTCACGAGCTTAGCTTGTGATGATGAGTTTCTTGATGCTGCTGGTTGCATTTGCAATAATGTTTCTGAAAGCCGAAACGTTCCTCCCGATTCATTTCTAGAGTATAAAACACCTCTACTCTTTTTTAAAAAATTATGTAAATAGCAACAAGGTATCACAATCTTCGTAACTTTTTCAGGAGAAAGAGCAATAGTTGTTAAAAGAACTCTAAATCTAGCAGCCAAAATGCCAAATGCATTCTCTACTTTTACTCTCGCAGAACTCAATTTTTTGTTAAAAAGTTCCTGTTCTTTTATCAGATGATTACCACTGAAGGGTTGGTTTTTGGTTTCAGTGGTTGCTTACTGCACACTTAGGCCAATTTTTAGGCCCATTGTGATACCACTCATTCACTCCACATCATTAACCCACCTACTTCACCTACTCACACAACTACAGTATGGTTGGTGAATGGTTTCAGTAAGTTCTCTCCCAGGGCAAAGGCATCATCGCCTATTATAACGTAAGGTAACTTCCGGCCCGTAGAATCCACAGTTTCAGGTTCAGGAATATTTAATTGTTGGTTTAGTAATTTTTGGTAAAATTTTGTATTATTAAATACACCACCGTCTGATATCCTACCATTTGCTCCTACATCAATCATTATAAATTCGCTATCGGCATTGACAATAGCCATAAGAACAATACTAAACTGTTTTTTATAATTAAAATAGTAGGAACCAGATTTCGCTGGTTTTCTAATATTTATATGCTTGCCATCAATGGCACCTATACAATGAGGGAAACCAGATTTTCTTTCAAATTCGTTGGATATTTTTTTCCAATCATCAGAGGTAGCTGGAATCTGTATTTTAAGAAAATTATGTTAGTAAAATATTATGCAACTAATTATTTTCGATAACAATTTTTCCAATGGATTGCGCTGATACTGCATTCGAAAATTTTAAATCTTCAAAAGAATTACCGGTAGCCAGAAACCTTAAAGTTATGGATAATCGCGTTTCTTCATTAATGGCATCACGCATAAAAGTATCCTGCTTTACTATCAATGGCTTTACTTTATCCAGAAGATATAGAAATGTTTCTTCGTCCATACGCATGAAGTTTTTAAAGTCATCTGGTTGACTAACTTTTAATTCTTTCAAAAGTCTTTGGTTAGAAAACGTATCTTTATCTTTTAACCAGCTTTTCATCCAAATTTTTGCGTTTCTCTTGTTCTTTGTCTTGAAATAAAACTTGAAATAAAATTTGGAAAAACTATAAAAAATAAAATATTTTGACTGTTTCTACTTTCTATGTTTTCAAACTTGTTGTACAACAAGTTGCAAAGTGTGTGGTGTAGTCTGCAGACTAGTCTACATACCAGTTGTACAACCAAGTTGCACCGTGTATGGGCACCGTAACCATTAATTGTTTTAAAACTTTGAAAGACTGAAATGCTTGAAAATTATTTCAATTGTTTTTTTTTCTATTGCTGCGATTTATTTCCCGTCATTATTAATAAAAAATGTCCATTTTTATAACAATGGGTCGAGGTAAAACGTTGACAAAGGAAGAAATTGGTAAAATTGTTGCATTTAAGCAAGAATGTTATTCTAATCGGCAAATAGCGATTAAAATTGGTCGAAATCATGTGACAATCAATAATTATCTAAATAATCAAGAAAATTATGGGAAAAACCGTAGGTTAATTTTACGCGCTGCGTCAAATTCTGTTGCCACCGCTCGCAAAGTAAAAGATAAAGTTGGAACTTCAGTCAGTATCTGGACAGGACGCAGAGTAATTAAACAGTGTCTGCATCTTAAACGGAAAAAACTTATGAAAAAACCACATTTACTTCAGCGTCATAAAGATGTTAGATTAGAGTACTGCCGGACACACTTTAATTGGAAGGAAGAATGGCATCAGGTGATATTTTCTGATTAAAAGAAATTTAATTTGGATGGACCTGATGGGTTTCAGTATTACTTCCATGATTTAAAAAAATCTGAGCGTTTCTGTCTCGTCGTCATACCGCTGTTGGTACCGTCATGGTATATGGGCTGCAATTTCATTTGTAAGAAATGTTTTGCAAGAAATGTTCAATGACCAACGATGGATTTTTCATCAAGATAACGTTAAACAATGGTTTGCACACAATAACGTGGAAGTTCTGGACTGGCCAGCTCTATCTCCCGATCATAATCGAGAATTTGTGGGGATGGTTATCGCCCAAAATTTATGCAGAAGAAAGGCAATTTGAAAATAGGGATGGGTTGATTGCTGCAATTTAAGATGCTTTCGAGCAAATACCATTAAATTATGTACAGAGCCTGTTTAATTCCTTATCAGATAGAGTTTTTGAAGTTGACCGTGTTCCTTTTTTTATTTTAACTTCTCTCATCAGCTAGTACACAACAAGAGAAAAGACATAAAAAATATTTTAGCAAAACAACAATCACATGAAGAATTAGGGCAAAATTTAAAGTGGTTATAATCAAATGCTCGGGAGTGTATGTACAGGGTGGCTGACACGAAGTGTTACCAAAACAAAACGCCACAGAATTTTTATTTTTTGATGAATTTTATTGAAACGTAAACAATGTTCACAAATATTTAAATTTTCGAATTGCATTAGCAGTTTTAGATTTGGCTATCCTTAGCCGCGATTATGGCCTTCAAACGGCCGACAAAGCATGCTGCACGAAAGTGGCTCTGCGGTATTTTGGCCCATTCCCGGCGAAGCGCTTGCTTGAGATGATCGATACTTTGGTATTTTTTTGTCCCAACCTAGCTCTTCAAAATATCCCAAACCGAGAAATCTATCTTGGTGGTCATTGGGAAGTGGAAATCAACTGCGGAAGGTTGTTTCTCAGCCAATCTTGATTGACGCGCGCTTTATGACTCGGCGCTGTTCAAATGTCCAGCCTCTGCGGCTGAAATGTTTTTGTGCCCAAGGCTTCAACGCTACCTCCAACACATGATCCCGATAAATTTGAGCATTTATCTTGATGCCACGGTCCAAAAAAACGAGCGGTGAATGGCTTTCGGCCGTTACGGCGGCCCAAACCATCACCATCGGCGGCGCTTGGTTTCGAGTGGCAATCCTTTAGTCCAAACTTTCAGCAGAACGGCCGAGCAAGTAAATCCGGTCGTTTTGCTTGTTCACATATTGATCAATAACGACCGGTGACTCATAGGAGAAAACCAAATTCGTCAAATCGCCACTTTCGTGCAAGCGTAACAACTCTTTTGCTCTTTCCACTCTAACTTTTTTGTGAACATCGGTGAGACCATGCGTTTTATGGAATTTCAAGGCATTTAGTCCAAGATGATCTTTTAATATGTGCTGCATCCGTTCGAGCAAAATGTTCGCCTCACGAGCCATTTTTCTGCCGCTACGGCGCGGATTCCGAGCCAATTTGGCCTTCTCCTTCCGAATGATATCCGGCGATGTTGCAGTGCGATTCGATCCACCACCATGGCCTTTTGCAATGCTGCCAGTATCGTTATAACGATTTATGGTGCGATACACAAAGATTTTATTCACATGCAGATGTTTTAACTGGTTAACAATCTGCGGCTGTGGTTTTCCAGCCAAATATAGAGCAATCACACTATTACGCTTGAATTCCATTGCGGATAACCTTTTTCTGAATATTTCCCACTAAAATGCTTTTGTACGCTTGTAAACAATTGAATGATCTGTCATTAGTGTAAATAGGAGCGCTCTGTCATCACTGGTTTGATAGCAGTGACAGTCTGAAGTTGGTTTCACTTCGTGTCAGTCACCCGGCATTTGCAGCGGGAACTATCCAAACCTCCAATTCCCTTAAAATTGATTATTGGCATGAATGCTCCTGGGCAACCACTAATAGGAAAGCACCTCAAAATTAACGGCAATACTCGAAAGATCAATCGCCATCGCTTCGTCGAATAATAAAATCATTTTTATTATTATATTGATCCTGCCTACTATCAGCAGCATGTACATATTCACCTGTATCATTTTGGCCACGTCTTCTTAGGTGGTACAAGTTCGCTCGTTTTTTGATTAGAATATCAACCGGGAGTACGCCGGCCAGAACCACTACAGTATCTTTAGATACCATTCGATATGCTTTTGTTACTCCTATCAGAATTTTGCCAAAGAGTGGAATAGCTTCTTAGCGTATTCACAGACTCTAAGAACGTGGGATGTTACGCCACATCGTGACATCTTATTTGCTTCACACCATTGGATCATATTATTTATTGTGATTTGACCCTGGCGCTGAAGTTCGAGTCTCGAGTTGCCTTGCACCAGAATGACTTTGTCATCCGCCAAAGCAATTTTCTCAAATTCGTTGATCATGCTTGTGTTAAACACGATATTCCAGACTAGAGGACCCAAAATAGAGCCCTGAAGACAGCCTTTCGTAATTCGCTTTGAAGCAGATCCATACATGTCTCTGATTACTGCGAATCGATTGCTGAAGTAGCTCCTAAAAACATTCATCGTGTTTCCAGGGAGATTATAGACCGGCAATGACACTAGGCCACGTAAGATTATCAAATGCTCCGGAAATGTCCAAGAATATACCCATAACATATTTAGAACTTTGGGTTTTGATAGTGTTGGTTAGGCGGACTATCGCATCCTCAGTAGACATGCTATGTCGAAATCCGAACTGCTTCGGCAAGCAACCTTTCTAGGAGCTTCCCCATAACTGTGGTAGTAACATTATGGGTCTATAAGATTTCGAACATAGTGGATTTCTATCGCCAGGTTTCCTGAATATGATCATTTCACCCTTTTTCCACACCTTGGGGAAGTAACCAAATTTTAGGCAGCTGTTTAATAATTTTACTATGCTAGACCCTATGATGGGCCATGGCAGCTGGATTATTTCAGCGTTCAAGTTATCCAGTCCAGGGGACTTGTTACGCTTGAAGCAAGTTAAGGCACTGGCGACCTCCTCCCATGTAAATTGGGGGCTTCCGCATCGTTCCTACTACTGTCGGTAGCGATCTCGCGCATTTCTGCTTGAGGCCCAGTTTCGTCTGGCGTTTCGTCCTGAAAAAAGTAAGTTGAGTAACTCCAAACGTGTGTCATGCCACGTATCAAAGACGACTCCATTTGCCTTCCTGATGTTGTTCAAAACTTCTGGGGGTTTTGTTTTGCCAGTGACAAATTTGTATACAAGTCCTCATAGGTCTTTATTACCATGTTCCGTGACTTACCGTTGGAAACTATTTTGTTTTGCAAAAAATCTTCATGGAAGTATTTATTTCTTGCTACTCTAAAGCGAGTCAATTTTAACTCTTTTGCTATTTGGTTCCTTTCCGCCTGGTAAGCTCTTCTAAGCTTGCGCATAGAACATCTAGTTTCCTTAGATTAGAGTTCCACCAAGTGTTCCGTTTCCTTGCAACTCTCTTCTTAGGAATTGAATTGTTGCTGACACTGGCTAACTGTGCTGAGATCAGCTCCACACGAACATCAATTTCATCTATCGAATCTATTTCCGGAAGTGCTTCTACACTGTCCCAACTCGAGCACACGAAAGTTTTCCAACAAGTTCCGATAGCGGTCACGAGTAATTGTAACAGAATCGGAAAATCCCACACCATACAGTTACTGGACGATGTTGTAGCGGTCTTTGATGTATTAATTGTGGGTTTTCAGTGACCCAATAGTGGCTATTCTGGTTATTAACAAAACCATCCAAGCCGAAATGTACTTCGTCGCTCATAATGATAATATTTTGACAACAATAAAATGTTTTAATAATTTTAAGGTGTTGCGGCGTTAGATCCTCCATAATAAATTGGTATTCTATATGGCTGTCAAATGCGAGCTGACCAATGTCATCCAAAACAAAATCGACCTGTAACATACACAGAACCCTGAAGTCTGATTGAATGGTATTCTCCTTCTTACTCGATTTTGGTTAAATCCGGACGGAGCGGAGTGTTTCATAATGTTTCCTCACATATAAAAATGTAGGTTCCTTAAATTCAAACTCTATAGTTCTCTGAAGCATTATTTGCTGAGACTGTGAGGTTTATTCCTTGATTAACATATAGGATATTAAGTTTGGTAATTTTGTAACAGAGAAAGGTTCAACATTTAGAATTTGTTCCTGTTTTAATATAATATTTCACTGATTGTTTGCTACACTGGACCAGCAAAAAATACTTGTTGTTTCCGTCTTCGTACGAGTAACTCTCCTCTCAGAGCTTGACTAAATTATGCTGCAAAGAAATTGAAATCTACTTTAACTCTTTTTTGAGTAAGTCTCCAGTGTGGCCCGTAATTCTCCGGGAATAGGGAATTGGGGAAATAATCTTTCTTTCTTTCTGATATACTAAGGTAAAAAGTTAATGGTAATTTTTTGAAAACAAAATAAAATTGGGAATAATATGCCTTGTCAATGTCGCTATGAAAAAATTATTCCTAATTTACAAATATTTACAACATGCATACTTTTCTTCTCAGTAGGCCAGAAAAAACTGTTTTGTATCGTAGACTTAGATGACCCGGTGGACTTTGTATCACCTAACATTGATTTGATTGTTACTCTTCCAATTCATTGAGAACGGCTACATTGACCGCACTGTGTACGGTTTGAGTTTCGGTTGGTGATTAAATGAAACTCGTTCATAATTCAAATGCCGACACCCGAACACGCGACAATCAGTTGTCGATGCGCGAAACACGGAAACTCCAAGTTAATCCCGCAAACTCTCAATGACTAGCCTTGTGATTTGTTGACGGTCATCGCGAATATCAGACGCACGGGGAGTTGAAGCCGTTTGAACTCGAATGGTAAATCCGTTGGAATGATCGGGATGCGCGAAATCAAAGCATCCTCTCCTTTGTACTTCCCCTTAATAATCGTCGCCACGATGATGTTGTCCATAAGCTTTTTCACAGCCAATCTCGTTCAAATGCACAGTCGAGGTTGACTGATGTTAGTGGGCCTACTTTCAATTGTAAATCGTGAGGTGGTAATCCGGGCAATTCTAGCGAATTCTGTGGGATAGTACCTCTACTACCTCATCCTGGTTGATAACTGTGTCATCCGATTTGAAGGAAAATAACTGTCCCGGAATGGTTTAAATGATCGCGTTGAGGTCATCGACCCCTTTTTAGTTATTCGGCGCCAATATGGCTCTTTTGCTCATCGAATTAAGGTATTTTAAGTCTTGCACTATGTTCGGAAAAACACGTCGAATGAGCACTGCCTTTGATTCGATCAACAGGCAGAAATTAGTGGGCAAGGTCCAACAACTGCTTCGGTCGGAACAGTCCTCAATAGGAGGGTCTTCGCATGCCGCCAAACATTTTATCATTTCACGCACGCGGTTAGTTCGTTAGTTACAGTTGAACGTGGAATAACAGAAAGTATCTGACGAAAATCACCGGATAACAGAATCATGGTTCCACCAAAAATGTTTTGATTGCCGAAGGTCTTTCAACCAATCTGTCCAGCGCCTTCAGTGACCTTTTGTGGGCCATAGTGCATTCATCCCAAACGATTGAATTGTATGTTCAGTGGCAGTCTCAGTGTAAAATGTGCAGTTCGTTCACCTTGTAACAAAGAATACCTTCGCTGGTATTCCAGATGATGCCAATGCCAGAGTAATTTCATGCCGTAATCGAATCGACGCAAAGCAATGAAATTAAGAACGTTTTTCCAGTCCCTCTGGGAGAATCCAGGAAGTATGCTGCACCAGCTCCATTGTTTACAGCTTCTATGAAAGAGTCGTACACAGTATTTTGTTGTTGGTTCAATTACGGAACATTTGTATGAACTGCTTCGGCTAATGCTTCTCGTGGTTGAATGCATCCTATATTGAACGTTTAGGTGATATCATGGGCAAATATATACAACAACACTTTATTCGCCATAAATAAACGCATGTCTTCTATCATAATCATTGCCTCATTGTGCATTTCTACTGCCATTTGCAGTGTTGGGTTTGAAGTTTGGTGATGCACACGATGCAAAACATCCTCGGAGATGTCACCCTTGTATTTCATCCGCAAATCGTTCGGATTCAATTAAAATAATTTGCGAATTTGATGCGACGATGACGATATGACGGAATCTTTGAGCGTATTGTCCCAATGCGAATTGTTCTCGAGTAACTGTAAGAGTTGACACGCCTCACGGTAAGTCGCACACAGAAAGATGCCCATTACGGTTCTAAGTTGTTGAAACGACGTCGGACCACTAACATTCACGGTGCAGACCCAGAGCATCTGAAGCATCCTTACATTTGGATGTCTTTCAACTCATGGTTCTTGTTTTCGACGGTGGCCGCGCCGCTCTGTCATGGCGACCCGTCTGATACTGAGATACTTCGTCGTTTGCATTTGTCACACCGAAAGCAGCCATATCGCTGTCTTTGTTCACATATTTGCGTATGTACTTCTTCGACTATGTGGAGTTACTGTATTCCAAATTGGCGTGATCCTCAAAAGCCTTGGACAATATCGGCGAATATGGCACAATCCAACGATTGTCCACTTCAACATCTTGCCCTTTGACCTTCACAAACTTTGAGAACTCTGCAAGGTCCTTGGATAGACATATTCTTAGTCACCACTGCATGCAATTTCGGATCAACAGCTTCATCCGAGAGTTCGGCTGAGATAATGAAATCCATTTCACCCAATCTGATTTTTTGAGCGAACCAACCTAAAATGTGCGCTTGTGGCAGACCACGTTTTGTCATTCAACGGTGCACAATACACAATACACACGGTGCTTTATGATGAAATCCATCAGAGATTTTAAGTTTTGTTAATAAAAACTCTGGCAGTGATGTCAGGTCTGTCAACTAGTGTTTGGCTGGATATCAGTTTCTTCTTGATTTCGATCCATTGAGGGTTACAGATGACCGTTATGAATAGGTCTGGGCGGCCATATTGTCTAACATACGACATCGTATCTTGCAAGTACTCGTGCATGTGGAGAGGGCTTCGGATGTAAGTGGCCAGTAAAATTGTCATTCTTCCCACGTTGTTAGCATCGCCGTCAGCATTAAACGTCTCGCGGAGATGAATGTATATCTCAACCGTTCAAACGAATATATGTCAGTCGTTCACTCTCCTCCACTTCTAAAAGATCAATGGATATTATAGCACACCGCTTATTGTTCCGCCGATGAAGCACGATATCTCAAGACTGCATTCCGACAATAACAACTGCCACTTCGTCGATTGCCGGCGAATTGAATCTTCTTGCGTGCTCACCCGCCTGCGTTTTGTCAGCCCTGATGACGCTGTTATGGCAAGAAGCGTTTGCAATTCTGTGACAATGGCTCGCTTGGCTGTCAGATTGTGAGCACAACGCTGTTTAACTTCAGCATTCGAATTGCCCATGTAATAAATTTGTAACAGTTGATGTTCCGCATCCGGTGGTGTACTAAATGATATATTTTCCCTTGAATCTGCAATGGTGATGCGAAATTGGCTTTATTAAACGATTTCAAGTTGTTTTCTGATGCAGCATCACTTATTAATTGTGTTGTAATTACCTTGAAAGGATATAGGGATGAGCGTAATGGCTCTGGTGGCGGGACCAATTAACCAATTTCACTTTCTCGCCTGCAACACAATCCAGGAGTTTCGCCGTTGAATCTAGAACGCCTTTACTAAATACTATTAAAGTTAGCCGAAAGTTTCCAGCCGAAAGGTAATGCAGATAGTGTCTTTACTATCCCAGCCGAAAGATGATAGTGAAGATATTGTTTTTGCTATCCCAGCCGAAAAAATATTTTATAGCCGAAAGATATATTACCTAATAAACTTAGTCCTATTATCATTTCCAAATAACCAGAATACAGCAAAAAAAATCTGGAAATGTAAATTACAATAAATATACGAGTACATACGTTTTGTAAACGTTCCTCTATCACCTTATGTGACCCGCTAGTCCGGCCAGCGAATAATTTCTGAGTTCAATGGACTATATCTCGAATACTAAACATACAAAAGTTCTCAAAAAATTATTTCAAATACGTTAAACGTTCCTCTATCACCTTATGCAACCCACTAGTCCGGCCAGCGAATAATTTCTAAGTTCGATGGACTATGTCTCGAATACTAAACATACAAAAGTTCTCAAAAAATTATTTCAAATACGTTAAACGTTCCTCTATCACCTTATGCAACCCACTAGTCCGGCCAGCGAATAATTTCTGAGTTCAATGGACTATATCTCGAATACTAAACATACAAAAGTTCTCAAAACATTATTTCAAATACGGTAAACGTTCCTCTATCACCTTATGCAACCCACTAGTCCGGCCAGCGAATAAATTCTGAGTTCAATGGACTATATCTCAAATACTAAACATACAAAAATTTTAGTTCTATTAAATTCCACAAATTCTCGCTGAAATGTTTACGCACATAGCTGTTTAATTATAGTTCCGTCACCAACGCCATCTATTGAAAGTAATCCGAAGTTACTATATAAGTGAATGCTCATTGTAGAAATATAATTCTCATTAGTCCATGCAAAACGCAAATTTCGATTTTCCGATTTTTTCCGGTTTTTCCTTTGGGGTTTTCCGAATTTTCCTAAACCACCGCAGTATTGGAATGAACAAAACAAAAGAAAAATCATCCAAATCAAGTACAAGTATGAAATGCGGATTTCAGACAACAGATGGTGCACCAATGCAGTTTGTGCTATAAAAATTTGACACTGCGCTATGTTGTTGTGTCACCAACAAAGTGTCAGACGCGCACTATTGATAAATTGGAAAAGTGGTGCATATTGTTGTATTGTTGTGTTCAATATGTTTCAGCGTTTTAAAAGTGGTGACTTCCATGACGTAGACAAGCTAATTCGCAAAACCAACACAAAAACAACTCGCCGAGTAAATGTGCGTTAGGTAAGAAAAAAAATAAAAATTTCCAATCGGCTACGAGCGATGGGAAAGATTCAGAAGACCGGTAGATGAGAAACACATGAGTTGAAACGACAGGCAAATGGAAAAGCGCAAAAACAAATGTGACATTGTGCTCGCGCGGTACAAAAGGAAGTCGGTTTTGCGACAAAAGTCATGGGTGGACGGACCCAGGCGCACCATCCACATCGACCGCAAGACCAAATCGCTTTGGCAGAAAGACGATGCTCTGTGTTTGGTGGGAGCGGCGTGGTCTGTTTTGAGCTGTTAAAACCTGAGGAGACGGTTAATACTAAACGTTACCAACAACAATTGTCCGGTTTGAACCGTTCGCCGCACAATATTCCATCACATACGAAAAAATCGGTTCGTAACACGTTGGAATCAATCAGCTGGGAAGTTCTATCCCACGGGGCTTAGTCACTAGACTTGGCTCCATCCTGTTACCACTTGTTTGCATCGATGGGCCATGCACTTGCTGAGCAACGCTTTGGTTCGCACGAAGATGTGAAAACTGGCTCGATGAATGGTTCGCAACAAATGAGAAAGATTTTTAATGGTGTGGTATTCACAAATTGCACGAAAGACGGGAAAATGTATAAGCGATAGATCATACAGATACGCTATGCTTATCTTGTTACACTTAAAATACAAGGTTTCTAACTAGATACCACAAAAACGATAGGAAATGCCACAATAGACATAAATTTTATCTTACACGTGATAATGAACAACTCTACATGACATAATTAAGAAGCAAATGACAATTTACCGCTGACATAAAATAAAGTTGATAACTTATTGAACAATCGACCGATTCAGGTCACAAAAACGATTAGGTACATGCTATATGCAATCACCACTTGAAATAACGATTATTTGCGGTTAAAAACCAATTATACCTACACATCAGAATATCATGCTACCCGTAAAATTTTTATTCTCTATTTTCAATTACAAACAATCAAATATTTACTTATCATTTTGAATTAATTTGTAATCCACCCGCATTAAATGGCAATTTTTACGTCAATGAAAATATAAAAACTTAGAATAATTTCTATATGTGATTCTCATTTGCTACATTAACCATTTATAGTTCCATCCCATATTGGAACACATATCTGTACGAAACACTTACTATAACAGGTGGTTTACAAACAAATAAAAAAATTGTGTCGGTACTTTAGCTCCATAATTTATAAGGCTCGACATATAAACGCAATAAAAAATATTACGTCATATATTTTTAGGGCCGTATAACGTCCCTAGTCATTATTTAGGTGAAATGGCGCACACAAAAATCCACTTTGCTCGCGATAATTGAAAAACTCAAAACTTTTGTTTTTTTTATGAAAGAAAGTTTTCATATTTTGTTTTGTATTTTTTGGGGGGGAAAGAAAGGTAAAAAAGTTTTAATTATCTAACGGGTGGATCCGATTTTCAATTAAAAAATAAAAATGTTACTTTATTTGACGTTTGGTGGGGAAAACAGAGGGTGACAAGCTCGATACTCTTCATCGATTGACTTATTACCTTAATAATGTTAATTTTGTAAATTTTGCTGGTATGTTGAATAATGCTAAAGTAGACTACTGAATAGTATCTATGACCTTGATAATTTTAAGGCCTCTCCTAACAACCAATATCAGTTACCCATTTTTTCGAATTCTTTTTCTTTTGATTTTAGATGATAATTAATTTTATACTGAAATAATATAAGCAATTTAGACTTACTTAATTTTATTGGGTACGCTCTAGCCTCTCTTCTCTATTCCCAACCCCGCCTTTTCGTGGTGAATGCTGTTAACCATTGGACAACAGAAGGGGCTCTGGGGCAAGGCTGAGGGGTTAGCTTACAATTGAAAGCAATTATTTTTTGTGATAGATTGTATCACTGCATACGCCGATAGCTGCATGGCTAAGGTGAGGCTTAGTCTTTAGTATGCGAATTCCGAATTAGGCGACATTTGGTTTTAAATTCTAGCCTTCCTATTATATTACATTACAGAGCTCTGCCATAGGCGCCCGTTATTTCACGTGCTACTCGTGGGAATAAACATGGAATCTAAAAATAAACAAACAAACAAAACAAATGAGAGAGATGCTTCTCTAACAGCATCAAAACAAGCTGATGCATCTGCAAATGCATCAAAAGCAGCTGAAGGTGGTGCAACAAAAGGTACTAATTCAGAAGGCGATGCAGTTCAAAATGCTCCAATTCCTGAAAAGACCACCACTTCTACTGAAAAAGTAACTCAAGAAAAACCGACTGACGATAAAGGCACACAAAAGACTGAAAAACGTATTCAGTTGAGTGGGGCTGGGCGGAAACGTTAAATCTTTGAGAAAACAAGGGCATTAATTCGAGGAAGCTCGTAAATTGACCGTAGATCCTAATTCCACTCGCATTGATGGTGAAAATCTGCGCAAGGCATCTGGTGATTGCGATAATAGAGAATCAATTATACGTGTTGCCGTCAAAGCGTCGTAACCGGGAGTCATTTTAACAAAGATCGAACGGCGATTGGTACAAGAAAGTATTTTGAAAAAATTGTTGAATTTAAGGGAGCTGGTGTAAAACCAAAATTCCGTGGCCAATCATTCAGAGCTGGGTGGATGGTTCTCACCTGCGCCAACCAATCGACACTCATTTTGTTAAGAAAAATAATTAGTCAAGTTAACCCCTTTGTTGTAGTTGCTAATTTCCCTAACAGCTTAGACGACATTAGCAAGGCAATACTTAGTTTTAGTTCTGAGGTGCCGTCCATTAAGGCTCCTTATTTTTCTCATCAAATACCAGGTATAAACGAAACAAGCATTGCTGGGAGTACCAAGTATACTACTGTGGGAAAAAAGTAGTAAAACTTTTTAATTTAAATTTCGCGCGGAAAACCATTCGTCGAAATATTTTTTTTTCTATGTTGGTATCACTGTCAGTGACATCTGTGCCAAATGTCACATCAAAATAATCATTAGTGTTTAGTATACGCTTGTCTTTCTGAAGTACAAAAAGTGCATTCGGCGATTTTTACAATGAGTGAAATTATTCAACAAAGAAGTTCGATTAAATTTTGTGTGCGGAATCAATTTTGTGGTGCCGCAACGTTCAGAATGTTGCAAAAGGCCTTCGGTGATAATTGTATGTCGCGAGCAAGTGTTTTTGATTGGTAAAAATTGTTCAAAGAGGGTCGAGAACGTGTTGACGACGAACCACGTCTAGGACGGCCATCAACATCAACTGATGATCAACACGTTAATAAAATCAAGGAGTTGGTGCTCGGGAATCGACGATAAACAGTCAGAGACCTTACTGGCATCGTTGAAATATCGGAAATATCGGAAGGATCAGTGAAACTCATTTTGAAAGATCATTTGGGCCTAAGAAAAGTGAAAGCACGATTGGTTCCAAAATCACTCAATTTTTTTGGAAAAACAGCGTCGCGTTGACGTCTGTGAAACAATGCTTTCCGACTACCAGGATGTCACGAAACGTATTATAACTGGCGATGAGTCTTGGATCTATGCTTACGACCCGGAAACAGACGATCAATTGGCCGAATATCGTGCTAAAGGTGAGTAGAAACCGAAAACACCACGTCAAAGCAAGTCAAAAATCAACGTGATGTTGACAGTTTTCTTCGATTATCGAGGTGTGGTGCACTCCGAATTCCTCCCGACCAGCCAAACTATCAACAAGGAATACTATTTGAGTGTTATGCGTCGTTTGCGCGAAGCTATTCGTAAAAAGAGGCTGGAATTATGGGTCGACAACTCTTGGTTTTTGCACCACGATAATGCGCCTTCTCATACTGCATTGGTTTTACGTGATTTTTTCGCCAAAAATTCCACCCATATCGTTCCACAACCACTGTATTCGCCTGATTTAGCTCAATGTGGCTTCTGGCTGTTCAGCAAACTCAAACGACCGCTCCGGGGAAACCGTTTTGAGTCAATTGAAGATATTAAACGTGAATCGCCACGCGCATTGGATGCTATTCCGGAAATTGACTTTAACAACTGTTTCGAGGATTGGTAAAAACGTTGGCACAAGTGTATTGAGGGGGGAGGGATTACTTTGAGGGGGACGAAATAGATTTGGTGAAATAAATAAAGAATTGTAAAATTATGAACAGAGTTACTATTTTCTGCCCACAGTATTATTGCAAGATAATGATGATAGTCGTGCGCGGTTACATCAACTGTCGATAGCTCCAGCTGTTCCTTGTGTTGTGGAATGGTCGCCCCAATAGCCTTAATTTCGGAAAAAGTTGTTTCTGAGATTGGGTTCAGCCGCGCTGTATGATTGTTATTTATCATGTCGCTTAGGTTGAATTGTGGTAGAAACGAGATCTCTAATTTACTGCTAGAATGCATTTATAGAACTTTCTTTTTTTCAAGGAATATGTGTGTAGTTTCGGTACTTCCAGTCTCGCATATTAGGTTGCAGCTGGTCCTGGATTTTGTCATACGAATCCATATAGTTGTAATGTTCGTCTTGCTTATTTGGCAGCTTGTTGGTAACCCCCCATTATGCTTAAACAGTTCTATTTCGTTTCATACAATGGTAGTTGTATGTCGACCTTTTGACTTGCCTTGGCAACGTGAACTCTTGACAGTTTAACGTCCCTTAAAGTCGTGGGCAAAAAATAGTAAGACATTGTTCATAATTTTAAAACACTTTATTTATTTCTCCAAATCTATTTCGTCCCCCTCAAAGTAATCCCCCACCCGGCCTCAATACACTTGTGCCAACGTTTTTTCCAATCCTCGAAACAGTTGTTAAAGCCAATTTCCGGAATAGCCTCCAATGCGCGTAGCGATTCACGTTTAATGGCTTCAATTGACTTAAAACGGAGTGGTCGTTTGAGTTTGCTGAACAGCCAGAAGCCACATGGAGCTAAATCAGGCGAATACAGTGGTTGTGGAACGATATGGGTGGAATTTTTGGCGAAAAAATCACGTAAAACCAATGCAGTATGAGAAGGTGCATTATCTTGGTGCAAAACCAAGAGTTGTCGACCCATAATTCCAGCCTCTTTTTACGAATAGCTTCGCGCAAACGACGCATAACACTCAAATAGTATTCCTTGTTGATAGTTTGACCGGTCGGGAGGAATGCGGAGTGCACCACACCTCGATAATCGAACAAAACTGTCAACATCACCTAGATTTTTGACTTGCTTTGACGTGGTTTTTTCGGCTTCGACTCACCTTTGGCACGATATTCGGCCCATTGATCGTCTGTTTCTGGGTCGTAAGCATAGATCCAAGACTCATCGCCAGTTATAATACGTTTCATGACATCCTGATAGTCGGAAAGCATTGTTTCACAGAAGTCAACACGACGCTGTTTTTCGAAAAAAATTGAGTGATTTTGGAACCAATCGTGCTTTCACTTTTCTTATGCCCAAATGATCTTTCAAAATGGTTTTCACTGATCCTTCCGATATTTCAACGATGCCAGTAAGGTCTCTGACTAGTTAATTCGATCGATTCTCGAGCACCAATTCCTTGATTTTATTAACGTGTTGATCATCAGTTGATGTTGATGGCCGTCTCAGACGTGGTTCGTCGTCAACACGTTCTCGACCCTCTTTGAACAATTTGTACCAATCAAAAACGCTTGCTCGCGACATACAATTATCACCGAAGGCCTTTTGCAACACTCTGAACGTTTCGGCACCACAAAATTGATTCCGCACACAAAATTTAATCGAACTTCTTTGTTGAATAATTTCACTCATTGTAAAAATTGCCGAATGCACTTTTTGTACTTCAGAAAGACAAGCGTACACTAATCACTAATGATTATTTTGATGTGACATTTGGCGCAGATGTCACTGACAGTCATACCAACATAGAAAAAAAAATATTTCGACGAATGGTTTTCCGCGCGAAATTTAAATTAAAAAGTCTTACTACTTTTTGCCCACAGTAGCATGGCCTCTATTTTCTCTCGAACTTAAACAAAAAATGCAACAGATTCCCACTTTTCATTATTCGATTTCTGCTCTAGTTTCACTACTTATTGAACTAATCAGTGTGCGGTTCTAGGTACGGTTCTTTTACTCGTCCAAACTGTGTTTTCAGAGCCATCCTCACTTTCTGAGACGTGGTAACCAAATCGATAGACTTGAGATCACCGATAACATTAAGGTTTGTAGGTAAGACTTCCTTACTTAATTTATCGTTTACCGTCTATTCAACTTCCTCACTCTAAAGCTTTTCAGCGTCGATTCTACTTTGACAGCTCTACTTCACTACAGCAGATCGACGAAGACGTTTCCCCACTCTTCTTGAATAGAAAAGTATCCAGGCGAACTCGCTACCTACGTAAGGCAGTCTCCTTTGTCGCATTTTGTGCTTTAACTTTCTGTTACAACTCTTCTAAGACTTGTCATACTCACGTTTAAGTCTGACTTTTAAGATTTCCAGCTGTTCACCTGTCTCCTGCAAATTCGTGAGGTTTGTTACCTCTGTGATATCTTGAATTAAAATCGTCCGGTTTGAATCACGGCCGATTCGTTCGAAGTCCTGTTAATTGTAACCAGCATTTTAAATTTACCATAAATGTTACTTCTCGGTTTCATGAACTTGCACGGGCCACTGGAAACAGTCTTTCTAATGTCACTCTCACATCTCACACCATCGCAACACCCTAAAAATTCGTTCTGTAAAATTTATAACAATACTCCATGCCTTTGGGTGAGCATCCCCATCACATCGACAATATTTTCTGCGAACAGAACCCATCTTAGTCGTCGCAGAGTTGTCCTATATCCCTGGTACTGTGCCCTTCCGGAAAACGCGCGACCAGCATCTTTATATGGAATGTACGGAAGTGTGGTATAAGACCACGTAAAGTAATTAAAATCTACATTTCCATGCTTGCGGTTTATTTAGAGATCTATTTCTGGAATACGCCATCTAGTCCAGCTGCCCTTCTCCGAACGTTTGTTTGTGGTGTTCCTCTACGAATAATCGCGTACATCTTTTATAGTTCATCGGCTGCCGAAATATAAATATAAAGAGGTTTACATTTCCTTACTTTGATACATAATATTCCAAAGCATTTCACCAAACCTCGCAGACATGCAGTATTGCTACCTACAGTTGGCAATGTACGATTATTTTCGTCAATAATACTTTTCATGTTCGTGATATTAGGTACGCAGTGCGGTTATCGAGGTTTGCTGTTGGGAGTTCCCCTAATGGTGGACATTGGCTAATCCAACGGTTCGTTGTATTTTTCGATGTAACGTCTATCCAGGAGTCGCTTTCGATGTCATTACAGTGGGGCCTGCAGATAATCTCGTGCCTCCCTATTGTAATGTATAAGAGGATTTCGTATATGTCGTATCACGTTGGGAATCGCACAGCGCGATTGAACCTTCGTCGCAATACTGTAATTTCCTCATTTTACCTGTAGGCTGACGAACTATACAATGTTCGTAACACACTTTTAGGCTTTAGAACAATACGTGCATCGGGAACGATGCCTATTATCTGAGTTATGGTGGTGTTTTGCGGTACTCATTAACTAATGTTAGATTTATCACTGAAACAGCATTATTCTTGTTGAATGTATTATGTGTTGCCAAAACTGTACAGGATAACGTGACGAATTGAGAGGCTTCCAGTAGAGGTTGAACTCTTCTATATGTGTTTGAGTGCAGCCACGCATTAAAATATCTGAAATTCCTGTGAAATTATGATCTCTAATGTCTAAATGATATCTTGCTTGAGCACAGCCGACGACGAGCACATCCTTTGCGATCCTTTGCAGTCTATTCACAAAGTGTAATATCTGGTTTCAATTCAAATTGTCTAGGAAAGCTACATTCCGTTGTGCTAGATTCTTATTCCTACTAGTAATGTCATTTCTACCGGCTTCGACATATCTTGCAAACCACAACGCAGACTGCGTAGTCTTCAACAATATTTTGCTAAGCTTTTGCAAGAGACCGATCTATGGGCTTCCACCATTTATAGCATCTCAATTGGCTTACGCTTTACGGATATCGTATCTAATCCAAACTTATGGAGTCTATCAACATCGACCAGCTTTCGGGCTATGATGGTTGTTAATTTAGCAACCATGGACTCCACGTTACCGCGCATCTTAGCAAGGCTGGTACTATTGGCTGCCGAACTCGGTTTTATATGATGGATGGATTAGGAATACAAAGAACTGTAGAGACATAAAACTTCATGCCGGCAGATGCTCTACCCTTAATTCTCTAGAGACCAAGACTGTAAATAAGTCAGTAAAAGGGATGTGGATGATCCTCTGAACCTTAACATCTGTAGTCTCGGCCCACACATCAACTTTTGGGACACCACTACGTAAATTTCTGGACTAAAACATCCATAGTATCATTTCTGTGACAATGCGATCCGCTCGTCCCGACAAAAAACCAATAAAGAACATATTTCATATCCGTCCATCTTCAGGTCTCTGCTATAATAATCATGGTCGCGCTGCTACAGAAACAACAGTCCACGATTAGTTTTACAATAAACAAAAAAATAATATCGAACCTGGCTATGCGGAATATTATTCAACCCATTAATAAGTGTTTGACATCGGGCTGCCCAAGACACATCCATATTTAAACGAACGCCAATAGATAAAGTGAGTTTACTGGAAGTCTTGGATAGATATCCGTAACACCTGAAAGCGAGCGCTAAACCAATGTCACATAACTCTCACTGAATAGGCAAAAGATACCAATGCAACGATTAAAGCAAGCTCTCCCCACTCAAAATGCTTTGAACACGGTTGACAGGTTCGCTGGTTCAACATATAGACTTACCATTACAACACAAAAAGGTCATGACTTCGGGAATGGTGCACAACTAAATTTCCGGGCTTTTTGGAAAAATGGAAAATTCAAATAGACACAAATTGACACTGCCAAGCCATGCGCCATCGACCGAAGCAAAGGATAATTCGAGGGGCCAGGTCTGGCAAATAAGGCCCTCCTTGTAGCAGTTGTCCGTGGTAGCAGATCCCCATCTCAGCGTTTTGATGGTGTCCTGGACGATGAAAGTGCGATGGCATAGAGCGTTGTCGTGCTGCAATATCACTCACTAAACGCAGATCATTGTGTTCTTTCCGAAGCGATTTGGCCGTGCCGTCGGTGTTGAGCTTCGCTAGGTGAAAGGCACGACCTTTTGTGTTTGGCATCAATAAAAAAGATTCACTTCGCATCTCCCGTAATAGTTCGATGCAGGAGGCTCGTTCTTTAATGCCGTGAATGCAAAATTTCTCAAGTGGCTCTTCGATGTTCTATCTGTCTCTCAGTCAACTCATGCGGCATTCATTTTTCCTCCTTTTGAATTTTCTCATAACATGTCAACGTTTGGAAATATTTTGGCGAGTCGTATTTAATGCCTCCGCATTGCAGCTCGGTGTCTTCAAATGTTTTTGGTCTTCCGGACTGCTTCTTGCCCTCAATGTCGAAATCGCTACTTTTGAAGCATTTAAACCAATCTTCACGGGTAGTTTTCGATGCTTTTTTATCAAGTTGAAGCAGTAAAGCAAAGCTTCTCGCAAATTATGTTTGTTTGGCACAAAACTCGACATTTTCGCTCTTAGAAATTTAGATAGATATTTTTGCGTTGCATATGTGCTGGTATTACAACTGGTTATCGTTAACGCTATGAACAAATCACAACTTCTGACATAAATGACAACTAGATGTATTGCTAGCACCATCTATGTGTGAACCCCGGAAATTTAGTTGCGCACCTGATGCCATTGTCGGCTGGTAACAAATACAACAACATACGCTCAACCTAGTGCACGAAATTTTGACGATAGGTGGTCATGGAGCAAGTGTGTTTAGGCGGGCCAAGAATTGAAACTTCCAGTTCCCATTGGTCTGTTTCGGGTACAAATGCATAAAGTGATTTTAACGCGTTTCTTTTGCCGGAGGGATTTAGTCGTAGCTTTCCTGTCACAGAGATATTCTGCTGAGTACTAATAGTGTTACGAGCCAGCCATTTTTTACAAAGCTTTTGTTTATTCTCGAGGCCCAGGCTGGCATTGATCATCTAACCAATCATAACGTGATCTCGATGGTCTTACTGAATAGCTAGCTACTACTCCTGGACGTTATAACTCTTATAAGAGGATGTTCTTCGTGATTATTGCGGCGGTTTAAACAGTCTGTGACAGCTGATTGGTAATTGTGCAGTAGAATGTAGATGATAGTTCGCGCTTATATTTGAATACGACAAGTAAAGCATTGCTATTCATGTTGCTGCCACTTTTAGGCCATGCCGTGATTTATTTGGTTTTCCGTTCTTCCATCATTCGATCTCCACGTTACTTTGTGGATTCTCTTATGTAAAAAAACGTAGTTGACAACTAAATTACACATTATTGCCAGGTCGGTGGCGCGTTTTCCATTGTTGTTATTGATGAGCTGCAAGCTACGAGGATGGACTGAGAAGTCTAGTCGCCTTTTAGCTCGATACACTTAGTCCAACGTTTTTTCTAATTTTTCGATCCCTTCCAAATAATACGACTTTTCCAACCCGTCAAAAGAGGCGTTTGTTGCATCAATGATCTCCTCATTAGAGCCGAATCTCTTTCTGCCGAGCCATTTCTTCAAGTTCAGAAACTAAGGGACTAAGTCGGGAGAATTCGAAGCGAAATTCAAGGTTTTTGGCTCTGGCAACTGCACATGTGTGGTCTTGATGGAAGATAACTTTTTTCTTCGCCAAATGTGGTCGTTTTTCTTTCAAAACGCCGTTGAAATGGTCCAATTATTCTCCTCTTTCGAAGGTAATCGATGTGGATTATGCCGCGTGCATCCCAAAAAACTGTGGTCATGACCTTGTTGGCCAATAAAACCGCTTTAGCCTTATTCGGCGCAGTACACGTGCATCTGGGATGCCTACTATCTCAGCTATCTCGTGCACTATCACTCTGCGGCCTTTCAATACCGTATCATGGATTTTGTCAACCATTTTTGGTGTGGTGACTTCATTTGAGCGTCCGTTTGGTTTGCGTAATAGTTTTTCCATGTAAAAAATAATGTTTAATTAACACACGAAATTCGCTTACTTCCATGTTTGCAAAAAAAAAACAATGGGTTGTCTGTTTTCAATGGCTGTCAAAACTGAACTAAATGACAGATCTGTCTGAAAATTTTAATTTGGTCTATTGACAAATGGTATTGAAACATGACATCTGGAAACTGCGATTGTGTCGCTCTCTGTTGCAATTTTACCAGACTTCTCACTACGCCCTCGTATTAGGACCGATGTGAATATGTTTTCTGCATTCCTCCCGATTTTTGTATTAAAGTCACCCACGATGATTTTAATGTTGTGCTGCGGTATGTTATTGATGCCCTCTTCCAACTCGACAAAGAACTAACTTTGACGTCATTTGATTTATCCTCGGTGTGATGGATGTACATTGATGATCGTGAACACATCCAGACGGACGGACAATATTTTTTTTTTCATTTTTTGACTTACGGACTTTGGAACTCCGGTAAAAGTGACGTAGGACGTAACATTATAAAAAAGTATCAGATTTTTTATAAGCAGAGAAATCAATAACAATTTGGCTCGTACAAATGAGCCATAATTCCAGTAATGTTCACAAATTGTGGCTTTGCTTCAAATTGGTTTTACTCGAGGCTGCATTTTACTCGTACACGAAACCTTATAATTTTTTCCTGTCCTACTTCCGATCCTGAAAAATGCAGTTTAGTTCGGTGCCCACGACCAAGATTTTCCATCAATTAGGTATAATTTACCAGTTCCGATGATTTTCAATATATACAGTGGCACTGGACTACACACAAACTCATCATATGCCCAGCTTTTTTCATAGTAATTCAGTCATTCGGTTTTCTGGGTAAAACGGACGAGTAACCAATTTCCTTTCTAGATGAACTTTTGATGAAAACATGAAAAACTTTGGTGAGAGACCATAAATAGATATTTTGATGCCATCTCAAACCACAGACATCTACAAAAACCGCATAGACGAAAATGTTATGAAAAATTATGTTATTTTTGATGATTAGTAACGTGATGGTGGTGATTCATGATGATCATAATGATGATGACGATGATAATATGATTTTTGTATATATTTAGATCTAACATTATACATGTGTACGTGAAATAATCATAAAAATAATTTCTTTTTAACTTTATGTAGGTGGGTGGGTGGTAAAATATTAATATTGAGGGTGGTTAAAGAATGTTTTATCATCCTATTCCTTATACAATTATCTACATGCCTTACTTACTTTCGTATGTTCGTTATAATTCGGTTGATTGTATTTCATTGCAGACTCGGTGGAATTTGCTTGCTTTACCCACACATACTCGTATCTATACACTCGTAGAAACAGACCGGAATGAAAATTAAAGAAAATCTATACATACGAGTACATGCATGCAAACTTGGGTTTTATCCAGCGTGTAGCATCGTATGTGGTTATAGATATTAAGTTTCGTAAAATGTTTTTAAGTTAAATTTGCCATTAAGTCTATATAAACTACATATAGCATCCCCCCTGCCATTATATATTTATATATCGCACCGTGACGTCTCTAATGGCGCTGCATGTTGGCTATACACTAACCAAACATTTTTAAATTTCCACATCCCCTCCTCCCACTTTGTCTCGTGTTTATAACAATAAAGTTTATATTTTTGGGTCATACCAAAATATTTATTTTAAGAATCAATTTTCTTGGTTGTGGTTGTTGTCTTTAAAAATTCAATGACCTGCCAAGATACGATGTATCTATAAAAAGCTATAAACACACTGGATATAAATATGATTAGACAGCAAGTTTTTGATAACGAAGTTTGTCTATATATATACGAATATATTGTGCTAGGCAGATCGATAAGTTGGATTTAATGTAATGGAAATAGATAAAGTGGATGTTTGAAGCATTAAATTAGGGTAAAAGAATTTGTCATTTACATAAAAAATAATTTATTCATAATGTCTTGCGTTAACGAGAAGGAGCTGCGCCACGGGAACGAGTAGTTTCTAGTTTGCTTTACTAACAAACTGGCGTCAACAATTTGCCAATTTTCACAATATGGGCTTCGATATTTTAATCATATATATACAGGCTGTCTCACAAATGAGTGTCTTTAATTAAGTTCCATGCTCTCAAACTTTCCGCACGGCGACATTTTACTGTAGTGTAATTGTTTCTATTTGAATACGCCGGTGAATTTACAAATCTAGAGCAGTCCAAAAATTAAATTACAAGTAATGCTTTATTGGTATCAGTTTATTAAAAAACAGTTTATCCAAAACGAAAATACACAGAATATCCACAGGTGTGAGTAAAACGACTATCTCCTGAGTGGGACTGCTTATGAGTGATCCACTGATTCAAAAGGTAGATCCTTTAGGTTCGCCAGCTGTCCTGATGATTATGCCAGTGTACGAAGTGAGTCTCCAAGCCAATGGCTCTCTTGGAAGCGTGATGCGCTATTGTGGCTTTCTTTATTCTTTTTAATATATTTAGTTTTCCGGTTTTATGAGACCCGGGCGATCCACACAAATTTATCTAAAATTTCAAGGTAATACCATTTAAAGTGGAGGGAGCAACAACATCCTCATATGCAACCACCCGGAAACCGCACCCTTCCAGGTTCAGTAGCCCAAATCCCTTAGTTTATTCAACACGAATCTGGTGTTAAGCATCTGATCTATTCAACCTATAAGTGACTTCCAACGCCAACTCTCGAATATGTGAGTATCAGTAGTGGCCACCGCCGTTTGACGCTGCTATAGGCCTCTCTAATTCCAGAAAAGTTATCATGGACGATTTCTTATACTCAACTTTTTCTCAATAGGGAAATATCAGAGTGCGGATCAGTTTTTGCATATTTCCACTATACACATCTGATGAACAACCGTTTATTTAGCTTACGAGGTCCGTTTAACCGAAATGTTTCTTGTTTCTTCTGGGACGCTTCGGAGTAGCCGGAAAAGTGAGTGTTTATTATTCGCTCCAAAAATTTTGCTGTAGTTGCGGTCAATAGTTCTTCCTAAATATTTTGGAAGACATCTGACTTTTATCAGACATCCGTGCGTTGACCCTGACATGTCTTAGTTTTTATTTGTACGTATTAACGACTTTCTTATATGGACCCCAGCCTTAACAGGTTTTTTATGAAAATTATCATGCATTAGGTCGCCAAGCTCCTGCATAGATTCAGAGGTTTTGAAACCGGTACCGATAATGAATCCCCTAGAACAATTGTAAGAGTTTCTCGATCGGCCTTCCCCCTGAAAGATAGATTTATTGGTGCGTTTTGCTCCACTTCATATTGGAGATAGTAATGGTCAGAAATGAAAGGAACTTTCAGTCCTTTCAATGTTCTTTATAAAATTAGAGACAAATGTAATGTTCTAAACTTCTTATCTATTGCTGGTTGTAAACATTGGCTCACAGCCTATATGACTCCAACCGGATGACTCTAATCTTCCTCTCCGTTAAAAGTTCCCACCACCGTTATATCAGTCCCTTCATTTGAAAATGTGTTCTACGGCTAGAGTTTCGTAACATGTTTGAGTCGGTCGACAGTGTTTCCATTCGGTCGCAACTCTCCGATTGCGTTTTACTCTCTCCACTCGATCTACACTCTGTGGTTCCGGAGCTCCCGATTTGTCACATTTGTCATTTGTGTAATGCTGTGTAAGATAGCGGAAATTTCTCAGCGGAAAATAAGAGATTTCACTATTGGCCGCAAGTGGCAGCACAATCACAAAAGAGAATTTAATTTGTTATATAATTACCAGCGGAAATTTATTATTCATTTTGTATCTCTTTTTTCACTAAATAAAACATCTCAGCGGAACAAAATATTAAAAGTGATCCTTAAAATGACAAATTGATTGATCTCCGAAGTAAAGGAACTCGGTAAATGAAATCTTGAAATTTAACAATATTCCGTCTTTCCGCCATACTAAAAGAATGACGATGAAATTTGGATAAAAGTCAAAGATCAGGGGTCCAAAACTTAAGAAAAAATTCTAGGATCTGTTCATGCTGGACTAAACTAGGCCATTTCATAACCAATCCTTTTGAAAATTTAATTTTTTTTATCAATTTATTATCAGTTTTTGGCCAATATCTCAAAAACTTCCACTAGTAACCAATACTTTCGATTGTTTTTCTAATAGCTTAGGTCATGCTGAGATTATCTGGAAAATTTGGGGAAAATTGATGGATTAGAATTTTCATTATAATTTTTTGATTTTCTGCGGCCATACAAGATATTTTCAGTTTTTACCCAATATCTTAAAAACTTCCACTAGTAACCAATACTTTCGATTGTTTTTCTAATAGCTTAGGTCATACTGAGACTACGAGGAAAATTCGGGGAAAATTGATGGATTAGAATTTTCACTAGAATTTTTAGATTTTCTGCGGCCATACAAGATATTTTCAGTTTTTGGTCGATATCTCAAAAACTTCCACTAGTAACCAATACTTTCGATTGTTTTTCTAATTGCTTAGGTCATACTGAGACTACCAGGAAAATTTGGGGAAAATTGATGGATTAGAATTTTCACTATAATTTTTTGATTTTCTGCGGTCATATAAGTTATTTTCAGTTTTTGGTCGATATCTCAAAAACTTCCACTAGTAACCATACTTTCGATTGTTTTTCTAATAGCATAGGTCATACTGAGACTACGAGGAAAATTCGGGGAAAATTGATGGATTAGACATTTTAATTTAATTTTTTGATTTTCTGCGGCCATACAAGATATTTTCAGTTTTTGGTCGATATCTCAAAAACTTCCACTAGTAACCAATACTTTCGATTGTTTTTCTAATAGCATAGGTCATACTGAGACTACGAGGAAAATTCGGGGAAAATTGATGGATTAGAATTTTCACTATAATTTTTAGATTTACTGCGTCCATACAAGATATTTTCAGTTTTTGGCCGATATCTTAAAAACTTCCACTAGTAACCAATACTTTCGATTGTTTTTCTAATAGCTTAGGTCATTCTGAGACTACGAGGAAAATTCGGGGAAAATTGATGGATTAGACATTTTAATTTAATTTTTTGATTTTCTGCAGCCATACAAGATATTTTCAGTTTTTGGTCGATATCTCAAAAACTTCCACTAGTAACCAATACTTTCGATTGTTTTTCTAATAGCTTAGATCATACTGAGACTACGAGGAAAATTCGGGGAAAATTGATGGATTAGAATTTTCACTATAATTTTTAGATTTTCTGCGGCCATACAAGATATTTTCAGTTTTTGGTCGATATCTCAAAAACTTCCACTAGTAACCAATACGTTCTATTGTTTTTCTAATAGCTTAGGTCATACTGAGACTACGAGGAAAATTCGGGGAAAATTGATGGATTAGAATTTTCACTATAATTTTTAGATTTTCTGCGGCCATACAAGATATTTTCAGTTTTTGGTCGATATCTCAAAAACTTCCACTAGCAACTAATACTTTCGATTGTTTTTCTAATAGCTTAGGTCATACTGAGACTACGAGGAAAATTCGGGGAAAATTGATGGATTAGAATTTTCACTATAATTTTTTGATTTACTGCGGCCATACAAGATATTTTCAGTTTTTGGTCGATATCTCAAAAACTTCCACTAGTAACCAATACTTTCGATTGTTTTTTTAATAGCTTAGGTCATACTGAGACTACGAGGAAAATTCGGGGAAAATTGATGGATTAGACATTTTAATTAAATTTTTTGATTTTCTGCGGCCATATACCTAAGCTAGCATTCCATAAATTTTTGAAATCATTTCAGAAAAACCCCCTGTAACTGCTCTTGGTATTTGATGGGCTGCTACTGACGCCAGTTATGAATCTTATGTTGCTCATGTATATAGATTATGATATCAGCTACCATAAAACCATAAGCCCAGGGTAGTTACAGGGGGGTTTTTCTAACACTTTTGTTAAAAATCTGAAAACATTCACGTTAAAATGACTTCATAAATTAATGGAATGCTATCAACGTAGGCAATTTTCTTTGTGTTGCTCTGTATTTGCATTGTGATGATTATATAATTTTAATATATTTTGAGAGTCCTTATACAACCGCAAATCGTTTTTTAAAGAAAATTCACTTTTTTCGTTTCAAAACGTTTAAACATATATTTTCTCTTCTTTTTCATTAATTATTTGATTTTTCTTCAAATTTCCTGCTCAGAATTATTGATTTGCTTAAAAATTTCAAAAAATTTCTGCTGGTTTCAAAAAATATCAGCAGAAAAATTTCCTTTTTGTGATAGTGCTGCCTCTAGCGGTGAATATCAAAAACACATTTTTCTGCTGGAAATTTTCTGCAATCTTATACAGCATGACCTACAGCTGATTACGCAATTGGTTTTTTTTGTCTACTACAATAGTGCCTGACTAGTCAGGTTGTGGCTCTTCCAATTTCATAACCCTCCACTTGAGTGTTTGGGGGCAGCATTATTTTATCTCTGTTACCCCAGAAGTGCTCGCATCACAACGTATAAAGAATTTTTTCTTGTAGTCTGGGTTGACAGGGACTGGAGCGCTAGCTAAAAGGATCTTAAGTTTATCCAACGCCCGATCTGCTTCTTCCGTCCAACAAAATTTAGAACTTTTATAGAATTTATTTGCATAATTAGGCATGCATCTTTGGTACCAACCGGCCATCCCCAATAATCTCCACGTTTGTTTTACCGACGTGGGCGTTGGATACTCTCTCACAGCGTGTACTTTATCCGGGTCTGTCCTAAGCCCTCCTTCCCACTGCAAAAATCCCAAATATCTCAATTCTTTTCTTAGAAATTTGCATTTTTCAATGTTTATTGTAAGATTAGCCGTTTTCAACGATTGAGCAACCAGTTTAAGCAATTCAAAGTGTTCTTGCAACGTACCAAATATTATCAACAGATCGTCTAAATAAATGAAAACTCGAGCATGGAAAGTATGAGGCACTACCTTATCACTGAGAATCACACAATACGAAGGGCATTACACAGAACTGATATAATGGCCTACCGGGAATTGTAAACGCTGTTTTCTCCCGCGAACTCTGCTCCAACGGAAACTGTCAGATCTGTCAGTATCCTTGAGATCTATGCTCGTGATATAAATACGAGATTTTAATATTTCTTGGGCTGAATTAACTGGGCTGGTATAAACAAATAACTTTAGTGTTGCTTGATGCAATAATTTATTTTTCCTGGGATGACTCTGTGCTAACTTCACATACATTGATCATGACAGATATCCGCAATTTGTTTCAATGACATTATTCTCTCGAATCATTTGAAATATTTCTTTTAGCAATAAGCTTACAAGCTTACATTTGGGAAAAAGTTCAAATTAATTTCGTTTGGAAATGAGAAATTCTTTTGAAAACGGATAGTTGTTATTAGATTTAGAGAGTTAAATCCACTTTTTTCATATAAGCAGTTATTTCCTTCTCCTCTTTTAGCTCATTGGAAGTTTTAGCAGGGAAGAGTCACTGACCTATTTCCATGTGACCCATTAGTCTGGTTCGTAGTTTAATTTGTAAATGTTTGAGATTTTAACCTTTTCCGAATTAGTTTTCGATCACAAACTTACTTGGTAAATATTTTCAGTTAGTGATTTTGATTTTTGGAATTGGTACTCTTTAGATTTTCAAATTTTAATTTTATAGAATTTCGCGTTCTCTAATAATCAAATCAATATATCAGCCTGCAAGATATATTCCATAACACTATATTTCTCAATGTTTCTACCACATGTCTCAGTTGAGGCCATTAGTCACCTTGTAGCACACACCCATCAGGTTTTCATCTGTTCCGCTCTCTTCGCTTGGCTGGCACTTTACTCCAGATGAAGACATTCATCATTAGAAAAAAGAGCTAAGGAACTTAAATCCTTGGACAATCTTATGATTATTTCTGTGTCATTTTTACTCTTTATTAATTTATCTTGATGATGGTTCTTATATAGCACGAAATACTTCTATAAGTACTAAAATATAGAATGTAAAGTGGAATTCTTTCAATTCGTACCACCGCAATGCGTATACATACTCGAATTTCTTATTCTAATCCCACGCCACTTCCAATATAAATAATAATTCAATAATTTATGATCAACGTAAAAGCTATTACACGTTACATTATGCCTTGAAATTCAAAACGGAAAATCCATACATTTTATTTAACCCAATAATTATACAACAATAACGTACTCGCAAGTATCGTAATTAACCTTCGCGGAAGCAATTTTTAAAATTAATTTTTCTTCTAATAAACACAATACACCTACAACAAAATCGTGTACAGGTAGTGACAAAATTGCATCCAACGATTTGGATTTTTTAATGGAATGTTTTTTCAAAAATGGAAAATGGAAAATTTCAATAGAAATATAAAAAATGGTTTACTCAATACATGAATAACACGACGATAAAACAATGCGTCTTTGGCCCGAAACCATCCATCCAACCAATGCCAAGTGACGCCCTGCCAAGCCATGCGCCATCGACCGAAACAAGTGATAATCCGAGGGGGCCATCTCTGGCGAATAAGGCGAGTGTGTTAACAGATCCCATCTCAGCGTTTTGATGATGTCCTGGACGATGAGAGTGCGATGACATAGAGCGTTGTTGTGCTGCAATATCACTCGTTCGTGTCTCGTGTCTCATTCTGACCGTTTTTCGAGCAATGCATGGTTAAGTTTGATGAGTTGTTTTCGGTATCGTTGCCCATTGATAGTTTCGTCCTGTTTTCAATAGCTCATAGTACACGATTCCTTTCTGGTCCCACCAAACGCAGAGCATTGTCTTCTTTCCGAAGTGATTGGGCCGTGCCGTCGATGCTGATGCTTCGCTAGGTGAAAGCCATGACATTTTGCGTTTGGGATTCTTAAAAAAGATCCACTTCTCATCTCCCGTAACACTTCGATGCAGGAAGCTCTTTCTTTCATGTCGTGAAAACAAAATTTGTGCAGGTGGCCCTTCGATTTTCCATTCGATTCTCTCAGTCAACTATCAAGTCGTGTTTGATGCCTCCACAAGTTGATCTTGAGTTTGCGTATCATCTTCATCCAAAAACGCTTGCAGCTTGGTGTCTCCAAATGATGTCCTCATTATCGGAATCGCCACTTCTGAAGCGTTTAATCCACAGGTAGTTTTAGATGGTACATGTTCGCCGTAGGCCTTTCTCCTTAAGTTTTTTTTTCAAGTTGAAGCAGACAAACAAAGTTTCTCGCAAATGAATGCTGTTGACATTTTTGTTCTTAGGAAAAATATTTTTGTGATGTGTGTTGGTATTACAACTGGTTATCGTTAACAACTGTTTACGCTATGAACAAAACACAAATTCTGGCATAAATGACAACTAGATAGGTCGGAAATTTAGTTGCGCATCTGTTAAATTTTAGTTTATTAAAATTAGAAACATCTATCACTACTGGAATAAACTCACTATCAAGTAAGTTAGTTGTACAAATTGGCGTCAGAGGGTCGTTTTATCGTAAACGATTTATAGTGTTTCAATGTAACGTGAATATTTTACCGTATAACAATTTATCTTGGACACAATTCACCGTGGACAAAATTTATCGTGTGGACAATTTATCGTATGCCAGAATATTGTAGTTTGTAAAATTGCCCGTGACAAAATTATGTGTAAATAAAAAATTAAAGTGTCTTTGGTTTATAAAACTTTATTGAGTTCGGCCATTTATTAATCGTTTAAAATTGGATTGAATATGTTCCTTCGGCCATTTCTTAGCCGATATTGATGGGACTTTGTATTTTGGATGGAAATGGGATTCTAAACAAATTTTGGAAGAAGTTCTGGAATATAGCTACCTGGGACGAAACTCGGTAATTTCTTAATCAATTATGATGGGAGTGGATGTTGGATACAAATGGGATTCTTAAATTATTTTTGGAAGAAGTTCTGGAATATGGCCACCAGTGGCACTATTCTGGTAATTCTCCGGCCTACTGAGAAGAAAAGTTTGATGTAAATATTTATAAATTGGGAACAGGTTTTCCATATCTAAATTGGCAGGGAAGATTATTCCCCATTTAATTTTGTTTTCAAAATAAATAACACTAACTGTTTACCTCAGTATGCCAGACATAAAATGTTCAAATGAAAATTACATATAAAATCTTTCTTCAGTTCCCTATTCCCTGGGGAATTACCAGAATAGTGCCACTGGGACGGAATTCGTTAATCCTTAGCCAATTATGATGGGATTAGATGTTGGATAGCAATGGGATTCTTAAACGATTTTTGGAAGAAGTTATGGAATATGGCCACCTGGGACGAAACTCTGCAATTTCTTAACCGATATTGATAATATTTTGTACGTTGGATGTAAATGAGATTTTTAAATGATTTTTGGAAGAAGTTTTGGAATATGGCCACTTGAGGAGGAACTTGGCCATTTATTAACTGATTATGAAGAGATTGGATATGTTGGATGGAAATGAGATTCTAGAACGATTTGAGGAAGAAGTTCTGGAATATGACCACCTGGCTACTGATCCCCGACGAACGAGAAAGGGCTGAATTAGTATTATCGAAATATTCGCAATTAACATGATTATGAAGTGCTTCAATAATCTAACGGGCGGTTTCAACGTACATGATGATGAAAGGGTTAGTGTATGTTGTATATAGATGATAGGAGTTTTTCGCAATTACTTGGCACCACGTGTTTTACTGATGTATATAGTTCTAGTAAAATGTCACTCATTTATGGATGCGTATTGAACGATGGTGCCGAAATGTACCTCGTGATCGCCTCTAAATTGAACATTTAATTCATCCAGTAATATTTTGATGTCGTGTTGTTTGTATAAAGCATGCTTGGTGTAATCGATTTAATCTTCACTTGGAGCTTGGATATTGATAAACGAAATGTCAAAGTGACGCCCAAGAACCTGAGTACGAAAATACGATGGCTAATAGGTAAGAAGTTAATTACGAATTGATGATGTTAGTGATGAGTAATCCAACTCCAAATTCGGGCTTGCCAAAATATCAAGTTTTTATTGAAATGCCTGTTCATAATGGAAGCTTTCCGTTTCGATTGTTTTGATTTAGTATATTCAGGTTTAATTCCTATTTCACTTAACCTTTCAGTATTCTGTTCAAACAACAACAAAAGTTTTACTTTATTAAAAATGGGAATGTTTGACAGCAGCGCCTTGCATTTTGCAAATTTTTTATTTTTGTAAAATTATAAGATTTTCAGTTCTATATCGTCAATCTATTTAAATTATATTTGAAGGTAATATGAGGAGGATAATTCCTTGACTAATACGGCCGCTATTTAACTCTAAATGAATAAGGTCGTGTATTGAAAATGATTCAAGAAAAATTATGCTTCTGGTTATTGGTACTACATGTCAGGGCAAGTTATTGATGTCCAAAAACCAATACCAAGTTTTTGGTAAAACTGGATGCCCAAGCATCTATCACCAGGTCGTCCCAGGTGGCAACATTCCAGAACTTCTTCCAAAAATCATTCTAGAATCCCATTTCCATCCAACAAACCCAATCTAATCATAATCGTTTAAGAAATGGTGAAGTTCCGTTCCAGGTGGCTAATTCCAGAACTTCTCACAAAACTGCTTTAGAGTCCGATTTCCATCCACCATATCCAATTTCATCAATATCGGTTAATAAATGGCTGAGTTCCGTTTCAGGTGTGGTCATATTTCAGAACTTCTTCCAAAAATTTTTTAAAAATCGTGTTTCGAACCGACATACATATCCAATCCTATCACAATCGGTTAAGAAATAGCCGAATTCCTATACCAAATATATATAGGAAAAGTGTTTATGTTTTAAAATACTTCAAACCCAAGGCATTTTGTTGTGGTATACCATAAACTGTCCTCACGATAAACTGTTCTACGATAAATTGTCCTCACCATAAACTGTTCTACGATAAATTGTTATACGATAAATTGTTCTACGATAAACTGCTCTACAATAAATTGTTCACGATAAACTGACAGTAAATCGAAGTACGGCATATCCTTAGTTATTTAGTACTGTGTTGTTTATTTATGGAATTTTGTTTGTCTTGCAACTTTTTAAGTTGATAACAGTTGGTCCCTCATATCCTATATGCTTATATCTCGCATTGGTCAGTTTTAGTTGGAGGAATTCCTGGTCTCTATTAATTTTGATAACTCTTGTCCATCGCCTATTGTTATTTCATTTTTTGCAGCAAACGAGAATCAATGTTATCACGATAAGCTGAAATTTTTGATGTGACTGTTTTCCTGTTTTCCAAGACCAATTGCGTCAAGAATCTAGGGTTGTTTTGAATTCTAAGTAATTTTAAAATTCGATGGTAAATTACTATTTTATCATTGCAAAAAAATTATTATATTTTAAATCTTCGTAAAAGGGTTGTTCTTTCTAAATTTTATAGATCATACGAGTTGAGGGATGATTTTGGTCTTAAAGCATTGTCTCTCTATGTGGTCGTGCATTTTTAAAATGCAGATTCCTACAAATTATTTTCCATTGACCTTATTGCTGTACTAAATTGATTGAAAACCCCATGTTGTTTCCAAATCATTAGGGGGAGTAAACATATTTAACATTTTTAAAAGTTGCCGATTCTTTTTCTAAAACTATTTTGTATTTATCTGTAATTAGCCCAAAAGCTGGTACTAGTTTTTCATTTAACAGTTGTAAAGTTACGATGAGGTTTATTAGGGCAGCATATCAAACCACTTCTAGTAATCATATAGACAACAATTCATTACTCAACCAATTCCTAACTATGTGTTTACATACACATGGATGATCTACGAATTCTTGTTGCGATTTTCGACATAGTCGTCTTATGGATGTATGTGAAGATAGTCAAAATTACATTCCTGAAAAATGCGTTGGCAACACTAATTATTGCTACATGACATTTTTTACTCTCAGCCCAAAAAATTTCTACATTTTTACTCTTAGCCCCGAAAATACTTGCTATCACGATAGTTAAAAACTGTCATGATAGTCGACATTTTTGGGGCTGAGAGTAGATATCCTACTGTTTGTGAAGTAAGCCCAATTTTCATATGTATGTGAAGATAGGCTAAATTCATTCTCAGACGAATGCGATGGCTACAAAATTATTGCTATCGTGACATTTTTTACTCTCAGCCCAAAAAAACCTATATTTTTAATTAAAACCTCGAAAATTGTTGCTATCACGATAGTTACAACTGTCATGACAATCGAAATTTTCGAGGTTAAGAGCAAATAATACTTAAAAAACATCTTATTATAAATGTATGTCTCGTCAAAACTATCACTGAAATTTTACTATGCATATGTGCTGGGATATAATCCACAGAAGTCAGGAACTATTTGTTGGCCCAACTAGCGGTGCACATCGTTCGATAGGTGAATGTTTAGAGAGCACGTGCGATTTTTTTAAAAATATTTCTGTGTATATGAGTTGACATATAGTCTATAGAAGTCAAAAACTGCTCTTTAAACATTCACCTACCAAACGTGCATCGCTAGTTAGGTTTCATTTTCGGTGCTCGAATTTTGGGTTATCTTCACAGAGGTGTCTTAAGGAGCATTTCAATTGTATGCGTCTAACGCCAAATGCCTTTTGGGATGACTGCTTAGAAAAAAACCACGATACTTTCAAAATTTATGATCACCTCTTTTTTTTATGAAAACCGTATTCGACTCATATTTTTGGTACTTCACTCAATACGGCGGTATTTGATAATTTTGGGTCCTATTCCACTACAACAACGTTTTATTTTGCAGAAAACTAGAACGACATAAAAATATACGAGTAGGTTCTCTCTGTGTGAGACCGGTACATCAGTAGTTTTTTACTGAGATTTTTGTTGTTGTTGAGTTGGTTGCCATAATTATAAATAAAAAATATCAAAGTATTTTTTATGGCAACCAAACTGAAAAATATTCCCCCACTCTTAGAAAACCTTTATTTTTGTACTTGGTGTGCGGACACGATAAAAAATTAATTTTTTTAACAAAAATTGAAAATAATATTGGAGGAATTCATACACACATTTCACATTTCTTTTTAAATAATATTTTAAATAAAAGGAAGTAAAGGAATAAGGAAACAAAACAAATGAAATTTCACTTTGCATTTAATATTTTTAGGTTATTTTTCCGTTAAAAAATTGTCAATTCAAAAATAAAAAATAATACCGACTGCTCACATTGCCCGCCTTCATCTCTGTATTTTGTCATCGTTGCTATGAACTAGGTAACTAGGCCAAAATAGTTCTGTACATAAAATATGTTTTTAACACCATTATATTAGAACCGTTTTGCCGCAACTCTTCAACACGCGTCATTTCTAAATCATCACAGACAACAGTAAACTATACACTTAATTCCGATACGTCGCCCTCATATGATTTGAGATAGTAAATTTCTAAGCAAAACGAGATCCAGTGATGCCAGTTGATATATATCGGCCAATGGAAGTTCAAAGAGAAAATTTTCGTACAATGCTTTACCCAATATTCGTCCAAATATCGTAATCGATCGAATTTGTTTGATCGATAATGGTGGCCAACCTCAATATCTTCGTGGGTAAACTCTTGATTAGGTCGAAATCGTCGTGGACCTCGTTGCATACCACCACATCTGCCTTGTGAACTGCTACCATCACAGTTAAATGAATGAGTCTCTGGAAATCTGGAAATGGTAGTTCGACCAAACTCAAACAAAACGGAATAAGCAGCATTGAGATTGGAGCCAAAAATTAATTTTGGCCAAAATGAGAAAGATTAAAGCACAATGTTTTGATGAAAGTTGGGTTGAGCGCTAACATAATCTAATGTAACACGACATTGTTGTTAGTTAAAAACTTAACAATTTTTTTATTGAAAAACTTACTTGTATTCATAATCCGCCATTCGAAACATGTCTTAAATCGGCACCGTTAAAACTATCCGACAATTTAACAATGGCTTCATAATCAATTTCACAAGGTTGGGCAGGAATTTTTAAAATTTCCAAACTTTCCTGTTCATTAGGAAGCAGAATTTCGATTTTACGATCTAAACGTTTGGGACGTAATAATGCCGGATCTAGCATATCCGAACGGTTTGTAGCCATAATCATTTTAACCTAACCCAACGAATCGAAACCATCCATTTGATTAAGCAATTCCATTAGAGTACGTTGAATTTTACGATCGCTGATGTACCTTCGGAAAAGCGACGACCTCCAATTGCATCAATTTCATCCATTAATATATTGCACGGTTGATGATCACGAGCGCTTACTTCATATCAGGAGCTACCCTAGTTCCAGCCTTCAATGTTGTCTTGTCTAACTAACATTGACGTCCAACAACATATTGTGGCACGTTTGTTGCCTTCTCAATAACTGTACAAATATAGATAAACATAAGTTATCGTTTCACTGAATCACTGACATATTGGAGGTACTTACATTTATCCTCAGTCAATTGGTTGAGTACCTCTCAGACAATTTGCCTATGTATGTGAAACTGGCCCTAATAACCAGCCCGAAAAACACCTTTTAATTTTTGGAGAGTTTCTTTGCTAATTTCAATACCATCCCGAAAAATATCATAATTGTATGCAAAACGAATTTCTAATCCCGAAATATTTTTTTCATCTAAAGGGTTTTCCAATAATAAGATTTTTTAAGATAAATTAATGAATGTTTATTTCATTGTAAAGAGGAATGTGCCATTAATATTTAATAACGATATCAGCTAAATGGTCGCCATGGCTACGCTTGCAGCACCATATCCTTTTCATGAAATTTTCCATGACCAATTCGCACATTTGCCGCTGTATGTCCTCGATAACTTTACTAATTCCTTCTTTAAGGTCTCGAATCGATTGTGAAGCATTGGCATAGACCTTATCTTTCACGTGGTTCGAAAGAAAAACGTCTAAAGGTGTTAAATCACAAGATCTCGGTGGTTATCATCTTTTCGAGAAATTTCCGTGTTGGACAGGAAAATTTTCTTGTAAAATTGCGATTGTTTTGTTCCTTGTGTGGCATGTAGCGCCATCTTGCTTTAAATAAACGACGTCCACATCAATATCTTCCAATTCCGGCAAAAAAAAAATCATTAATCATATCTCGGTAGCGCAATCCATTCACCGTACCAGTTGCACCAGCCTCATTTTCGAATAAGTAATGTCCAATCACACCGCCAGCCCAAAAACCGCACCAAACAGTGACACGTTGAGGATGGAGAGGCTTTTCAACAACCATTCTTGGATTTTCTGATCCCCAAACGCGACAATTCTGCTTATTAACGTAGCCTGCGAGGTGAAAATGGGCCTCATCACTGAAGATGATTTTTCGATGAAAATCCGGATCATTTTGATGCATTTCAAGGATCCAATCAGCGAAGATACGACGTTTATGGTGATCGACCAGCTTGAGTTCTTGTGTTAACTGAACTTCAAAAGCCTTAAGGCCTAAGTCTTTATGCAAAATACGATGTAATGTCGTTTGTGGAATGTCTAATTCCAAAGATCGACGAGGAATCGACAAACCTGGGTTTTCGTCAACACTACGAGCTACAGCAGCAATATTCTCAGTTGTTCTTGAGCGACACACACGGTTTCGATTCTTCACATCACTAACTTGTCCCAACAGCTCAAATTTTTCCACCAGTTTCACTATTGCCGGCTGAGAATCACGACGACCCAGTAGTGCGTTAGTTTGGCGAACTGTGATTGCAAAATTTTCACCATTTCTGTAGTGAATTTTAACAATTTCAATGGGCAGTTGAAGCGTGTATCGTACCATTTTTAGTAATGGCGTATTTTTTACTTGTCAAATATCTAAAGATCACAGCTTTAAAATTGACAGCTGCCCAAATAGCAGGCTATTCAAAATGAAACCTCTTATTGGAAAACCCTACATGTATCTACAAAATTTGTATTAATTAATATGAGAAAGTTAAAATTATCCCGTAAAGTTACTAAATTGGTAATGCGATATTATTCAGATAATAATTGTAATATTTATGAACGAATTGTGTTACATTGTAAATCCGCAGAAAATCGTATTAGTTGGATATAGCGATAACATATCAGCACGTTTACAAAAACCATACAAGCATCCATCGGGAATTTGGACCTAAAAGTTAGCATACTTTGTCTTCAAGATAAATGCTGTCCATTTCCAAATATTCAATATTAGAGCCTTATCTTTATCCATGTGTTACTATGGTTGCATTGAACTTTTCCATTTTATATGAAAAATCGGTTAAATTAAAAATTTAATTGATGGAATCCAGGAGATATCCCCCTCGAGGTTATTTGCTCAAAAGTTAGGTCCATCCATCTTAGATATAACTCCAATAGCTCAAGACTGAACGGTGAATATAAAAGTCTGAACTAAAGCACAATCTCAGCTTACATTAATTGCTGGAATCCAGGAGATATCCCCCTCGAGATTATTTGTTCAAAAGTTAGGTCCATCCATCTCAGATATAACCGCTAACACTTCAAGTCTGAACGGTGAATATTAAAGTCTGTTCTAAAGCACAATCTCAGCTTAGATTAATTGCTGGAATCCAGGAGGTATCCCCCTCGAGGTTATTTGCTCAAAAGTTAGGTCCATCCATCTTAGATATAACTCCAATAGCTCAAGACTGAACGGTGAATATAAAAGTCTGAACTAAAACACAATCTCAGCTTACATTAATTGCTGGAATCCAGGAGATATCCCCCTCGAGATTATTTACTCAAAAGTTAGGTCCATCCATCTCAGATATAACCGCTAACACTTCAAGTCTGAACGGTGAATATTAAAGTCTGTCCTAAAGCACAATCTCAGCTTAGATTAATTGCTGGAATCCAGGAGATATCCCCCTCGAGGTGATTTACTTAAAAGTTAGATCCATCCATCTCAGATATAATGCCAATAGGTCAAGTCTGAACGGTGAATGCTTTCAGCTATTACATAGATGAAAAAATTATTTCGGGATTAGATATGCGTTTTCCGTACAATTATGATATTTTTCGGTATTGACATTAGCAAAGGAACACACCCAAAATGAAAAGGTTTTTTTCGTCCTGGCTGGCCCGCTTCACATACATAATTTGCCCAACACTTTGTAACGCTTTTAAATAATTTTCGCATTTATCAAACTGTTTCGTTAAATCTTCTAATTGTTCTCGCACTGAAAGTAAACGCACACAGTCGGAATGATTCTGCTATTTTCCATTCTACTTGTATTCATAAACATTCAAATAGGAATTGATCGGTATAGTTGAGCACAAATTGTATACGATCGGCGTCATTCAACATTATCAAAATTCCAATTGGAGTGGTCCGTTCAATAGCATTCAAATGATTAATCGTATTATCCTTTTCTTCTGAATCCGAATCATCCACTTCCACATCACTGCTATTATTGTCCGGTTTCAATGATCGATACACATATTTGACCGGAACAGGACTGGTTTTTATTAGGATTTTTTTTGGGTTAAAAATTTAACACTTCGATTTCTTTTCGCCTGCTGAATGATTTTTTTAGGTTAATCATGAACTTGTCAAAAATTTCCCCTCACATATAGCAAAACAATTATATCTAAGTTTCGTAAATTATCCAAAATAATTAAAAGGCAATTTTTTCATCGCAAAATAATAATTTTTTTTTAGTAATTTTTGGGAAATAAAATTATTGTCAAACATTAAGAATAAAGATTTTTCATATTTTTTAAATAATTTATAGGTTAGTTTTTCTTGATGCCAAAATTTCCCCAACTTTTTATACCATAAAATAAAAATGTTGTATCTCAGTCGCGCTAATGTAAATTTTAGATTTTGTCTTTGTCACATTCTCGGCAAAATTTTCTAAAACTATCTAAATACTTTCTCCAACCCCCTACTCCCAGGGGATACCGGTGTAGGACCGAAAGAGGTTTTCCGTAACGTTGTGCCTATCCATATTCGCAGTCACATTACTTATTACTCTACACGTTGATTGCGGACTATCTACACATTAATTCATATTCCGATTGATTTTGGCGCTACCTGTATTTACAAATCATTTAAATTAATTTGGTATTCAATCATTATCGGTTTTGTATTGTTAAAGCATTAATTATGTTTGAGTGGAAAGATTCGAGTGAAATTTGTATTCCATCATACCCAAATAGAATGAACGCAAATATTTTGTTATTTTTAGCATTCTAATACAGAGCTTTGTAGATACACTTTTGCTTAATCCATTATCCCAACAAAATCCGGAGATAAAAAAACAGAAAAAATGTTAAATGGAAAAGTTTTGTTTAAATTTGCTTTTTTTCTTGGGGAATATTTTCACCATGCTAAACAGAGTACAGATTTACAGACATATTATTTTTCAAATTCGATTTAATTTATCTCTCGATTTTAAATATTTTTTTTTCTATCTTAAATTCAATAATAATTGTGTATCTTTTATGTGAATATACGTGTGTCGTGTACATGGAATAAGGATTTATGTAGATTTATTAACAGAAATGTGTACAGTGAGCCAAATAAAATTCATTAAGCACGGGTACAAATCAAATTGCATATAAATAATTTGCTCATCATCCACTGTATCTATTTACCGAGTATATGTACCGAATATAGGAAAGCGAGATGATAATGGAAAATATTAAAGAAAATATAAAATTTGTTTTCTTATGAAAACCTATATACATATTTAGATAAAGATGCTGTAGCAAAAAAAAGGGAAAACATTTTAAGAATTTTTTGTTTGATTTATTTATTTTATTTATAATATTCTTCTTCTGATTCTTGTGCTTACTCGTACTTCTCGATTCTATAAATTAAATCAAAATAATTGATTTATTGAAATTAAATTTGTGATAATAAGTATTTCAATATTTTTCATTATGATCTGTATCATAATGATTTTTCTTCTCGTTTGTTTTACAAAAGTTTTCAATTAATATTAAGTATAATTGATTGATTGGCATGTTGGTAGGTCATTCTCGTCCTATCGATATAGTACGCACGAAGAATGCTAGTCACAAGCAAGTTTAGTTACCCCAGTTTTTCATCCCAGGATTTTTTTACGTCCCTTAAGATAGCAGAACCCATACAGCAGAACATTACAAAATAGTATGAATAATTATAGGCTAATAATAGGCTAATTAAATGCTCTACTAAAAATATTGGGCTCCACCCCTTCCAACAAATTCGATGGGTTCTGCTAGCTTTAGAAAAAGTTAGCAGAACCCACATCAAAAAATATTTTGAAAACAATTGGAAAATTAAAGGTTAATTTTAGGCTAATTAAATGCCCTATGTAAATTTTATTATTCTGCTCATTCTAGAAAAGGCATAAGGCTTTATCATTTCTGAGCTAGCAGAACCCAAAACGAAAATCGAACCAAAACCGAAATTGGAACCCAAAACGAGATCAATTAACATATAAATAGTTTTAGGCTCATTATGGCCTAATCAAATGCCCCATTAAAGATGTTGGGCTCTACTAGTTCTTGACCAAACTTCCGGTCATTTAACATAAAGCTAGCAGAACCCAAATCGAAAATCGGACCAAAACCGAAATTAGAAACCAAAACAAGATCAATTAACATACAAATAATTTTAGGCTCATTATGGCCTAATCAAAAGCTTCATTAAAAAATTTTGGGCTCCACTAGTTCTTGACCAAACTTTCGGTCATTTAATCTAAAGCTAGCAGAACCCAAATCGAAAATCGGACCAAAACCGAAATTAGAACCAAAAACTAGATCAATTAACATACAAATAATTTTAGGCTCATGGCCTAATCAAAAGCTTCATTAAAAAATTTTGGGCTCCACTAGTTCTTGACCAAACTTCCGGTCATTTAATCTAAAGCTAACAGAACCCAAATCGAAAATCGGCCAAAACCGAAATTAGAACCCAAAACAAGATCAAATGTCCCATTAAACAATTTTTGGGTCCACTAGTTCTTGACCAAACTTCAGGTCATTTAATCTAAAGCTAGCAGAACCCAAATCGAAAATCGGACCAAAACCGAAATTAGAACCCAAAACAAGATCAATTAACATACAAATAATTTTAGGCTCATTATGACCTAATCAAATGTCCCATTAAAAATTTTGGGCTCCACTAGTTCTTGACTAAACTTCAGGTCATTTAATCTAAATCTAGCAGAACCCAAATCGAAAATCGGACCAAAACCGAAATTAGAACCCAAAACAAGATCAATTAACATACAAATAGTTTTAGGCTCATTATGGCCAAATCATATGCCCATTAAAAAATGTTGGGCTCCACTAGTTCTTGAGCAAATTTCAGGTCATTTAATCTGCAGAACCCAAATCGAAAATCGGACCTAAACCGAAATTAGAACCCAAAACAAAGTCAATTAACATACAAATAATTTTAAGCTCATTATGGCCTAATCAAATGTCCCATTAAAAATTTTGGGCTTCAGGACTTCTTCTCTGTTCACCAAACTTCAGGTCATTTAATCTAAAGCTAGCAGAACCCAAATCGAAAATCGGGCCAAAACCGAAATTAGAACCCAAAACAAGATCAATTAACATACAAATAATTTTAGGCTCATTATGGCCTAATCAAAAGCTTCATTAAAAAATTTTGGGCTCCACTAGTTCTTGACCAAACTTCAGGTCATTTAGTCTAAATCTAGCAGAACCCAAATCGAAAATCGGACCAAAACCGAAATTAGAACCCAAAACAAGATCAATTAATTTACAAATAATTTTAGGCTCATTATGGCCTAATCAAATGTCCCATTAAAAATTTTGGGCTCCACTAGTTCTTGACTAAACTTTAGGTCATTTAATCTAAAGATAGCAGTACCCAAATCGAAAATCGGACCAAAACCGAAATTAGAACCCAAAACAAGATCAATTAACATACAAATAATTTTAGGCTCATTATGGCCAAATCAAATGCCCATTAAAAATGTTGGGCTCCACTAGTTCTTGAGCAAATTTCAGGTCATTTAATCTGCAGAACCCAAATCGAAAATCGGACCAAAACCGAAATTAGAACCCAAAACAAGATCAATTAACATACAAATAATTTTAGGCTCATTATGGCCTAATCAAATGTCCCATTAAAAATTTTGGGCTCCAGCACTTCTTCTCTGTTCACCAAACTTCAGGTCATTTAATCTAAAGCTAGCAGAACCCAAATCGAAAATCGGACCAAAACCGAAATTAGAACCCAAAACAAGATCAATTAACATACAAATAATTTTAGGCTCATTATGGCCTAATCAAAAGCTTCATTAAAAAATTTTGGGCTCCACTAGTTCTTGACCAAACTTCAAGTCATTTAATCTAAAGCTAGCAGAACCCAAATCGAAAATCGGACCAAAACCGAAATTAGAACCCAAAATAAGATCAATTAACATACAAATAATTTTAGGCTCATTATGGCCTAATCAAAAGCTTCATTAAAAAATTTTGGGCTCCACTAGTTCTTGACTAAACTTCAAGTCATTTAATCTAAAGCTAGCAGAACCCAAATCGAAAATCGGGCCAAAACCGAAATTAGAACCAAAAACAAGATCAATTAACATACAAATAATTTTAGGCTCATTATGGCCTAATCAAAAGCTTCATTAAAAAATTTTGGGCTCCACTGGTTCTTGACTAAACTTCAGGTCATTTAATCTAAAGCTAGCAGAACCCAAATCGAAAATCGGACCAAAACCGAAATTAGAACCCAAAACAAGATCAATTAACATACAAATAATTTTAGGCTCACTATGGCCTAATCAAAAGCTTCATTAAAAAATGTTGGGCTCCACTAGTTCTTGACCAAACTTCCGGTCATTTAATCTAAAGTTAGCAGAACCCAAATCGAAAATCGGACCAAAACCGAAATTAGAACCCAAAACAAGATCAATTAACATACAAATAAGTTTAGGCTCATTATGGCCTAATCAAATGCCCCATTATTTGTTTATTTGGGGCATTTGATTAGGCCATAATGAGCCTGAAATTATTTGTATGTTAATAGATCTCGTTTTGGGTTCCAATTTCGGTTTTGGTTCGATTTTCGTTTTGGGTTCTGCTAGCTCTGAAATAATAACGCCTTATGGCTTTTCTAGAATGAGCAGAATAATAAAATTTACATAGGGCATTTAATTAGCCTAAAATTAACCTTTAATTTTCCAATTGTTTTTAAAATATTTTTTGATATGGGTTCTGCTAACTTTTTCTAAAGCTAGCAGAACCCATCGTTTTTGTTGGAAGGGGTGGAACCCAAAATTTTTTAGTAGAGCATTTAATTAGCCTATTATTAGCCTATAATTATTCATACTATCTTGTAATGTTCTGCTGTATGGGTTCTGCTAGCTTAAGGGACGTATTTATTTTATTGTTTACACGAAACTATTCTATTCCATCTCAGTTTTTTTTATTTGGGTGCCGACCATAGTTTGTCCTTATCATTACCAATTTAAAATATAAAGAACCATTTCCGGCCTAGAAAATTCTTAAGAGATACAAATTTTTATTTAATTTAACCTGAGATTTTGGAACTTGGCCACTTCCTCAAACTTGAACATTCGGCTGGTGCTGGCCACTTGCTCAGCAATCACTTAACTACGTACCATCTCAAAACAGCAATCGCTATTTCCAGCCCAGTATGGATTTGTAAGTTGTAGATGATTTTCATATAAATTTATATGGGGTCATTTTGATGCAGGAAGGTTGTGCCATTCCTAACATACGGCTGACACTGGGGTGCTGTTTATAAGTTAGTACTATGGCGCATTATTTTGTCGAGCTTAAAATACACAACATTATTATTGCCAAAACACAATACATAATTTCTAAGTATTTGTGTTACATGAACAGCAAATAAACGAAAAAAACTGGGATGGAAAAGAATAGCTAACTTCACATGATTGTTAGTCTTCTTGTTTAAAACGGGTTTTAGTTCGAATCTGGCCTAACTCCTCCTCCCAAACCCACACCCAGCAATCTAGTTTAAAACCTTAAAACATTGATTTACTATACAACACGAAGATTTACCACCAGTTACTTGCTTTGAATCAAATTCAAATAGCTGACTTGTTGCCGTTGCTGCTGAACACCATACTAACATGCACAGTTTCTAATAAATCATTGACTTTCGCAATCAATTTTTGTTTTTTGGCTGGTACTCTGAAAGTGGTTCGAAATAATCTCTTTTCAATTTTAGCTCCGACATTGTAAAGGTTTACCAGCAAATTCTAATACTAATAATCATTTTGATAACCGACAACCACAGATTTACAGTAATGTTAATGGAATTTTGGTAGAGGAAACTTCTTTATGCTGGTCCACGAGCGGTATTAGCTGCCATTCATCATCCTTGCTTGTATTTATTCACCTACTTCGTAACAATACATCTAGAATTGGCTTCTGACTTTAGCTGACATTTTGTATTTACCAATAGAGTTGCTCATACGCTTTAAGCGCTGCTCATATCTCAGCAACTAAGACATGAGCAATCAATTTTTGAATAAAATCAAAACAAATAAAGTTTCACGCCCCTCCTTTTGATGAACTACATGCAACAAGTAAAAATTGGAAAAATTCGTGACCCTAATGCCACCAGCATGTAGCATAATCCAATGAAAATGGTACTGGAATTTTTTACACATTAACTACAAATTTGTTACACAGTTAGAAAATTGTTTACAAGTCCGGTTATCCTGCAATTCGTGTGTTGGCTGACATTAGACAAAGCTACTCCACTTTTCGTATTTTTGTTTATATTCATTGTATCGTACTGGGGGGTGGTACTGGAATTTTTTACAAATTAATTACAATAAAATGGCATAATTAATCCCCTAGAAAACTACCCCGAATGGGACCAACCGTTTAAAATCATTGTATCGTACTAAGAAGGATACTAGAAGTTATTACAAAATAAATTACAATATTGTGGAATAGTTCAGTTGCCAGAATCTGCCTCTAAAAAGTGAAGCTCTTTAAAATAAAATTTCTCTGTAAAGGTCATACTTCCTGAATTTATTACAGCAGCCCACACCCACAAAAATCGATCGAGATTATGAGGATCACAGGGATTCTTCTAAGACGTCATCAGGAGATTATAATAGCCCTCAATACTACTACTTTGTTTTGCAGGTCCTCAATAATTTCATCTTTTGAACAAGATGGATGGAGACCTCTTGCCATTACTTTAATTAATCGATCATTTTTATCCTCGTAGGTATACCACTGGTGACCAACATAATTTAATTGGTGGTGATGATTCAGCTTTCCTCTTGATTGGGTTGGTTTCTTTTCTTTGGTTTCTTATTTGCTCTCTTAGATTTCTGTATTCTCCAGTTGGTTTTCCTTTCAAGCTCATCTTCATCTGTGTCATATTCGTCTAGATCTGTGGGTCCTTGAAATTTGTTGTTCAATAAGGCTGAGTTTCCTGCGTTGTTATTTTTGTGCATTGTTTGTGCACTGGGCGTGGCATCAGATATTGGCTCGAAATTTGTATGCTTGATAGAAGAAGTATTTTCCTTTTCATTGTTATGTTCAAACAGTGCGGTGCTCTCTGGCGGTGGAGTTGGCGGTGGTGTTCTATAAAGTGCCGTACTTCTTCTATCAAACGGCCATTCATTTATCGCTTGTTCCTTGCTTTCAGTAGTACTAGGAACAGAATCAGCTTGGTTGCCTACTGACTATATCCTTTGAAATGTCGCGTTGCTCCCTCCAGAATCCGTGGAGCAGCCTGATTACTCGGGGAGGGATTTAGAATCTGAGCTCGGACCCACCTGGAGTATGTTATTGTTTATACCCGACATTTCAATTTTTTGTTGACTCGCTATACTGTTTATCTGCTACGTAGGGATTAGATACCACAACCAGGATGCGCCACGAGGAGGCTGTCAACTAACATCCCTTTACGATATTTGACGCGTTTTGTTGCAACTTGAAATGTCGTGTTTTAATGTGGACCTCCACATTTGATAAATAGTAAATGTACGCCTTACCCACTTCATAAAAAATAACCATAGTGTGGCACTAGAACAGTACGGTTTTATTCAAAAATCTAGCGTACAAACAGCCTACCTGGAACTAGCAAATTGTATTACGGAAAACATAGATATAAGGCAGATTATGGCATAGCCGTTTTTCGATTTAAGGAGAGCTTTTAACTAGATAGACCATAACAAATTGCTTACCAAGCTGAAGGTCCTGAAGTTTGATCCTATGCAGTTATCGTGGTTCCGACCATATCTGACATCCCGCCCTCAAGCTGATGTTGTTAATCGGGTCGTATATGATTTTTTGTACCTTACAAGAGGTGTTCCACAAGGGCTATCCTTGGACCAGTATACTTTTATATGTGAAATATAATGACACACACCTTCAAAACCTTTACGATGATATGCAACATGATCTGCATTTATTGGACAAGTGGCTCAATGCCAATCGACTCCAATTAAATACAAAAAAAATCGAAAAATGTGTTGTTTACCAATAAAAAAACTTCGTAAATTGGTTACCAGCCAAAACAGTCTTCCTTATGATGGAGTTTTATTGATATGGTCAAAGTTAGGATTCGTCCCTGAAAAAATGGCTTTAAAAGCATGTAGCACCTACACCAAGGGATTCAACAATTTGAGTTCCTCAATTAAGATTGTTCTTTTTTTTTAGCAATGATACTGCTTACTTCCCGCTTCGTTGGAGGATGGGTGATAATAGTTTCGTTATTAGCGCCAGTTGTTAATTCGAAGGTTTGGTAATTATTGTTGGTGATGTTCTCTCCGAAATATTCCTTCCATCTCTTCAATTGTGCTTCATCTGTTTTTAAGTAAGATTCGACCAGATGCATCCTTTATTGGTGGTATATTGTCCAATTTACCAGTTACCCGTTGCGTTTTTGTATTAATGTTTCACCGTTTTTTGGCACTTTTTTGAAAATTGAGTGATCGGCGTTATTCAATTTTCTGTCAAGTATTATCACTGATCCAGGGTTTGCTCCTATTTTGTTGGTACCCGATTGTGTTGGTGTACCTTGAGCGCTCCGTAGAATGTGTTTCTTGTGTCGGTATCTTTTAATTTGTTACAGCGGCAGGCTTAATTTGGAACTGTGATTACCAGTTGTTGGCTCACCTATCATGGCTCTGACATGTTGTAATGACGTTAGAAATTTCTTGTTGATCATTACGTGATCTGTTTGGTTCCTTAATCTGCCGTCAGGTAATGTCCATTACCACATAAAATATTATTAATGGTAGAACCTTGGTTGGTTAAACTTTAATTCATTTCTAAGTATTTTAATATGCTAATTATGATTAGTGTTCTTCGATTCATAAAATAAAAAATTTACATTTTCTTTTGATCGACAATCCATAAGCATAAAGAATTTTTATTTCCAACAAATTACTTTACTATAATATATATCCTAACATACGGCTGATATCCAAATTTTTATCAGAGTTAGTGGACATCATGACGAGTCATAACCAGAAGTCAAATCTTTAGGCACTCGATAGGTTTGAGAGAAATATTAATTATCTTTTTGAGTATTTTCTTCAAATTTCAAATGGTGGTGGGCCATATGCAAATGAGCATAAGCGCAAATCCTAACGTACGGCTGGTATCCAAATTTTAATCTGAGTTAGTGGACATCATGACGAGTCATAATCAAAAGTCAAATCTTTAGGCACTCGATAGGTTTGAGAGAAATATTAATTATCTTTTTGAGTATTTTCTTCAAATTTCAAATGGTGGTGGGCCATATGCAAATGAGCATACGCGAAAATCCTAACGTACGGCTGATATCCAAATTTTTATCAGAGTTGTCCACTAACTCTGAGAAAGAAATTTGGATCATGGCGAGTCATAACCAGAAGTCAAATCTTTAGACACTCGATAGGGTTTGAGAGAAATATTAATTAGTTTATTGAGTATTTTCTTCAAATTTCATATGGTGGTGGGTCATATGCAAATGAGCATATAGCTAAAATCCTAACATATGGCTGATATCCCAAATTGTTCGCAGAGTTAGTGGACATCATGGCGAGGTCTAACCAGAAGTCAAATGTTTAGTCACTCGATAGGTTTGAGAGAAATATTAATTAGTTTATTGAGTATTTCTTCAAACTTCATATGGTGGTGAGCCATATGAAAATTAGCATATAGCTAAAATCCTAACGTACGGCTGATATCCAAATTTTCATCAGAGTTAGTGGACATCATGGCGAGTCATAATCAAAAGTCAAATCTTTTGGCACTCGATAGGTTTGAGAGAAATTTTAATTAGTTTATTGAGTATTTTCTTCAAATTTCATATGGTGGTGGGCCATATGCAAATGAGCATATAGCGAAAATCCTAACGTACGGCTGATATCCAAATTTTTATCAGAGTTAGTGGACATCATGGCGAGTCATAACCAGAAGTCGAATCTTTAGGCACTCGATAGGTTTGAGAGAAATTTTAATTAGTTTATTGAGTATTTTCTTCAAATTTCATATGGTGGTGGGCCATATGCAAATGAGCATATAGCGAAAATCCTAACGTACGGCTGATATCCAAATTTTTATCAGAGTTAGTGGACATCATGGCGAGTCATAACCAAAAGTGAAATCTTTAGACACTTCATAGGTTTGAGAGAAATATTAATTATCTTATTGAGTATTTTCTTCAAATTTCATATGGTGGTGGGCCATATGCAAATGAGCATATAGCGAAAATCCTAACGTACGGCTGATATCCAAATTTTTATCAGAGTTAGTGGACATCATGACGAGTCATGACCAGAAATCAAATCTTTTGGCACTCGATAGGTTTGAGAGAAATATTAATTAGTTTATTGAGTATTTTCTTCAAATTTCGTATGGTGGTGGGCCATATGCAAATGAGCATATAGCGAAAATCCTAACGTACGGCTGATATCCACATATTTATCAGAGTTAGTGGACACTAATCTACCGTCTCCTATGAATAGCTGGTTTGTGATGCAGAAGTCGAATAATCCTTCTCTATTATTATTACACACAGAATCGAATAATTGTTAAAATTGACATCGTGCCCTTGCTATTGTGTATTATAATTTTTCATAGAACTCGACCTTGGCTGTTTCATCTGCGTCTAGGTTTGGAGCATATATAACTGGATTTTCCTTATGTTTCGTATTTTTGAATTGAAACTTGCTACGATTACTCTGCTATGAACTGTTTGTTTTCGTTAATATGTTCACGCCTTGTCCACACCTCTAATTGTCCTAGCGATGATATTTCTGTAGACTACTGATGTTCTAGTTTCTGATTCGTGTCTAATACAATAGTTGAGGGTTGATATTTGTGTTTGCCGTTTCAAATTAATGGATGATTGGTTCATTAAACTCTAGCGATCTCTCAGCGCGGCTGAGTAAGGCAATCTAGCATGCCGAGTGTTGCGTTCCATTCCATTATTCACTTCCTTCGAAGGTATTACCATGTGATCACCAAAATTTGTACTAACCCAAGCAATCGATACTTGACGTTAGTGATGAAGTTGTTGTCGTCTTATTTATCTCTTCCAATCGCCCCTACCTGGCTTCCCCCCCTCCCCCCCAAAAAAAAACACCTACTAGCAATAAATCATTGGACAAACGGTTTAAAAATTAATTGTTAAAATAAAACATCCAAAGAATTTAAAAACCACTATATAAAATTTCAATTTTTCACGTTAATTCCGGGCCATAAATCGAGTATTGTTTATAAATGAAACGGAAAAACAGTTTAATTAAAAATAATCCACAAGAATTTTTCATTTATTTTTGCCCTCCGCTATTATTGATATCCGTATACTATTTTGTAGATCAACCAATAACAAAGTAATTGATTCGAAATCCTAATTTTCATCATCAATCAATACCAAATCCGAAAATGTAACACTGTACGGTATGGAAAAAATAAATGAAAAGATTTTGCTACAGTTTTTCCTCTCCACATTGTGTGTGTGTGCGATGAAAAAGTAAGAAAATATTTTTATTGGCGCATCGTACTCGTTTTAAGGTGTGAAATGATTAAAGGTGAGGTTATTAAGATTATAAATGTTTTGTTATTTTTTTTTTGTTTTTTTGGCGAGAGGAAAATGTTTTTCTTTTAGTTTCATCATTTTATTAAAATAAATCCTTCCTCTTGTCATATTTTTGTTAGAATTCTGGTTTTTGTTTTGTCGGTCTGGCAAGTAGGATACGAAAATTTCCATATCTTTCTGGTGAATTTTTTTTTAATAAAAATAGAAAATTTATTATTTTCAAAAACAGGATTTCCGAACATTTTAAGTGTATTTTGTGATTAAGCGTTTTCCATATTTTATTGGATTAGAGACGTTTGGAATTAAATTTTTAGTTATGCAACAAATTGTAAGATTTCAAGATTTCATAGTCGGTTTTTATAATTAATAATGGTGGAGTATTAGCCCTACCTATAACCTGTACCTGATATTCATTCACTATAACTCGTTTGCATTCTACCAATATCGTTAATATTTCATATTTCGGTTGGGCTATTCTAATTTGTCGTGTCTCTTATTTCCCGTATTTTGATGTTCTTTGAAATTATCAAGTAGTGCGGAGTACAATGATGAGTATCAAAAATTAAACCTGGTGATAAAGTGAGATTATTACAAAGTGAAAAAAAAAATCTCATTAAAGGTAATCCCGTAGTACTTAACGAAGAAGAATATCCTATTCATGTGGGCATCGAGGTAAAGGGACCACACTTGACCGGTATATTTAGTTAGAAGTGGAGCAAACGTCGTATAAAGATCCTTAGTAGCGCGAGGTTCACGAACATTCTTAGAGCAGCGCTTAATCAACCTAAGTATAGAGTTTGCTCTTTTGATGATATTATCGATCTGATCTTGGAACACTCTGACAACAAGATAGCTGTTAATATACTCGAAAAATGGGTTGCATTCGCTTGCGAGAATATGTTACGAACTATAATACTTGCTAAAGTTGTATTATAGGAACGACCGAGATCTCTATTACGCGTTTAACGTCGCTAATGCACATGATGAAAAAATTACCTAAACTTGGCAAAATGCCTGTCTTGGGAGTACAAGAAGACGCCTTAACTGGAGCAGGCGTAGATGATTTGAACAGCACCTGACACCTGCGTTCCACTAGATAAAATTACATTCAATTTAAAAATACAGGAGGGAAACCAAGGACAATCACTTAGTTTAAAAATGATAGTCCTGTAGGAAACTTTATCAACTGCCGTACTGGAGACGTATGTGAAGTTATCCCCGAAATTAAAAAAAAATTAATCAGGCAACACTAACATAATTATATCCCTCTAACTCTTGTGTGAAGCTACCCCGCCCCATTTAATATTATATTTTATTCCAAATACACTTCATATGTGAAGGTAGCCCCGAATTTTATTATAAGCGAAATTAGGCCTCGAACAAAATATTTCCATGTAATACATTTTTGGCCAAAATTGACATTTTAATTTGACATGTAAAAAGTATTAATTTGTGGATCAGAGCCGCATGGTTTTGATATACCCAGACCCGAACATCACTTTTTGCAAAATATGAACAAAATCGTACCGTTGCAACCTAGCGAAATTAGGCTCCGAACAAAATATTTCAAGTTAATTCATTTTTGGTCAAAATTGACATTTTAATTTGACATGTAAAAAGTTTAAATTTTGTGGTACAGATTTTTATGGCTTTAAAATAGTCAGACCCGTACATTACTTTTGGCAAAATATGAACAAAATTGTACCGTTGAAACCTAGCGAAATTAGGCTCCGAACAAAATATATCCATGTAATACATTTTCGACTAAAATTGACATTTTAATTTGACATGCAAAAAGTATTAATTTGTCGGGTCAGATCTATACGATTTTGAGTTGGCCAAACATATACGTAACTTGTTGCAAACTATGAACAAAATCGTACCTTTGCAACCTGGCGAAATTAAGCTCCGAACAAAATATATCCATGTAATACATTTTTGACCAAAATTGGCATTTTAATTTGACATGTAAAAAGTATTAATTTATCGGATTGGAACTATATAGTTTTGAAATGGCCAGACCCATACCTCACTTTTCGCGAAATATGAACAAAATCGTACGGTTGCACCTAGCGGAATTAGGCACCAACAATGAAATAACTGGGAATAGTTCTAATCCGACAAATTAATACTAAAATGTCAATTTTGGTCAAAAATGTATTACATGGATATATTTTGGTCAGAGCCTAATTTCGCTAGGTTGCAACGGTACGATTTTGTTTATACTTTGCCAAAAGTAATGTACGGGTCTGGCTATTTTAAAACCATAAAGAACTATACCACCAAATTTATACTTTTTACATGTCAAATTAAAATGTCAATGTTGACCAAAAATGAATTAACTGGAAATATTTTGTTCGGAGCCTAATTTTGCTTATAATAAAATTCGGGGCTACCTTCACATATGAAGTGTATTCGAAATAAAATCGAATATAAAACGGGGCGGGGATAACTTCACACAAAAGTTAGAGGGATGTAATTATGTTAGTGTTGCCTGATTAATTTCACATATGTATACTGGAGTCGGTGGTAATGACATTAACCTCACATGCGAACTATATGGTACTTAAAGAACTATATGTAAATTCTTTAAGTCGTGGATCGCCCTCGAAGTTAATTCATGCTGATTATCAGAGAACTATGGTATGTTATTAAAGTACGGTGATATACGCGACACTTTCCTTGAAGCGTGTCCTTCCAAATTGTTGGAAATATTAAAACTGAAAGCAGGATTTGGAAAAGTGTTGTAAGTGGTTGAGCTAAACTGTTAATGTATTTTTTTTAATATGATAGAAGGATAGCCGTCAGATTTTTTTTTGGATTGCTAAAACCGCCTAGCATCAGAGATTGTAACGTGCAAAGGCTTCAAAAATGTAATTTAAGAGTCCATTTTACCACATTTAATAATTTATTAGACCAGACCGCCACCAGATATTGAGTCAAATGTTACTCCTTGGACATTGTGGTGGGCAAGTCAACCTTATCAACGTGTGTAATAAAATATTTTTGTGCCAGGATACGCGGAATAGGCTTTAAAATGTAGAGGCTTCAAATAGGTAATTTAAAGGTCGGTTTTACCACCTTTAATAATTTAGTGCACCAGGCCGCCACCAAATATTGAATTGAACAGATTATCTGGTGGCGGTCTGGTTGGAGCCAGACAGTTTGGAGCCAATTCTGCGTAACCTGACACAAAAATAATTTATTACACACCTGGATAAGGTTGACTTGCCCACCACAAGAACCATGGAGTAACATTTAACTCAATGTCTGGTGGTGGTATCGTGTATTAAATTATTAAATTTAGCAAGATCGACCTTAACTAAAAATTTGGAGCCTTTACAGTTTGGAGCCAATTCCACTTATCCTGACACAAAAATAATTTATTACACACCTGGATAAGGTTGACCTACTCTCGACAAAACTTCTAGAGCAACATGTTTCCCAAAAAATTATTAAAGTTGGTTAAATTGACGTTTTTGAAATAAATAATCGTTTTGGGGAGAAATTTACCCTTAGGCAAGTTGTAGGGGTGCTATTGAACTAACTTATTCAATGTAATTAATTTATAATAAATCCTGGTCCAAGAACCATCCCGATATCATAGCTACATTAAAAGTTACAATTTTTACAGTGCAGGTTGAATTGGAAGCTAAACCGACCACTCGTTTCTCGAAAACGATAACTGTAATAAAATTGGAATTTGTTGTAATAAATTATGGTTCAGGTTTCATTGAGGCGGGCTAATTTGGTCGGTGCAGGTTTAGAGTACTAACAAAACGACCTGGGTTGAATTTTGTCTTATTGGCCCTGTTTAAAAGGAATTTCTTCAAACTACGTGTGCACGTCAAAAGAACCAAGCATGTCCTAAAGTTATTTCTAAACTGGAAAGCTTGGTTATTCAACTCTGACAGAATGTGGACAACTTTACAATACTAATCATTTCATTTTGTCGATGACCATCATTTAGTTTGGATATTTAATTTCTCACTATTAAATGTGAAACAAATTTTCACTATTGATGATAACGATTTAACTTAATTGAACATTGTTGCTTTCAATTAATATTTTTGTGTTTCAATATTGCAAACTCCGCTATGACGGAGGAGGCAGATACATTTAACGGGTACGTACAAGCAAGAATTTGGTTATTAAAACATTAGATCTCAAATTTATCGTTTAGGCGTTAATTGCAATTAATTCGAATCATTCGTACTTGAACTTGAACCGACGTAACAACCCCATGAAAATGTGGTAAATCGTGGTTAATAAAAAAAATAAATTTTACACAACCAAAAAGGTATGATTCCTTCTCTGACCGTCGGTATCTAATGTTTAAGCTCAATTTCCAAATTACAAATCAGTGCATGTTCAGAAATCCCCGGAGGACAGTATGGCGCGTATATAGGGAGGTATTGGAGAGCAGGATTCCCAGTACGCCCCGACACGGATAGTGATCTGGATTCAATGGTGGCTACTCTTACTAGAGCTTGCAATATCTCTATGAGGAAAGCTTGCCCACCAAGAAAGCTGAGGAGAAAGAGAAAATCTGTTTGGTGGACCTGGGCACTTGCGGAGTGCCGAAAAGTCTGTGGGTCTGCTTTCGATAGAGTGAAAAGATCAAGAGAAAGTCAAAAGTGGGACTTCAATAAGGAACGCCTCAGAGTATACAAAAGGGAAATAAGGAAGGCGTAAGGGAATTCATAGAAGCTCTTCTGTGATAAAATGGAAGGGGTCTCGGATACCTCGCGCTTAAAAAATAGTACCTCTACTAGTCCAGTTGTTACAGGCTATCTGATAAAACCGGATGGAGAATGGACGATTTCTAGTTAAGATACTCTTGATCTTTTGATGCAAACTCACTTCCCGGGTATGGAGGATGCGTCGATTGCGAGGCGTTTGGTTCACTGCGTGTCTAGGGATGACTGTGGCGTCCAATTGTTTAAGTCAGTTCTTCCGGATGGGATTGTACCAGCAGAAATTCAGAAGAACTCGGAAGTCTTACTTCCCTTGCTGGACGTTATCTTCAAAGAGTGTCTGAAGCTGGGGTACATCCCGAAGAAATTGAGGGAGGGTAGGGTGATCTTCATCCCGAAAACGGGTAGAAGCTCGTACAGCAACCCTAAGGACTTGAGACCAATATCTCTGTCGTCTTTTCTGCTGAAAATCATGGAAAGGTTGCTGGATATCCATATTTGTTAGAGAATTGCACCCGGAAACTGGGAATAGTCTCAACATGCGTACCATAAGGGTCAGTTCGTGGACACGGCATTACATAACTTGGTTCGGGAAATCACTGGATTTCCAGAAGAAGAAATTACTGGATTTTCAAGAATACTCGTTGGTGGCGTTTTTCGATATCAAGTGCGCTTGCAACAACGTGAATGTGGAGGCAATTAGGGAAGGATTATTACCACTTGAGATTGAATACCCTGTAACCAGGCTAATTAGTCACCTGCTAGGTAGCAGAAGCGCAGAATCAATGGACTACTATTGGAACTGGAGGGGGAAGGAATAGGTGTGGTTGCTTGTGCCGATGATGTAGCGATAGCTATCTCAGAGTAGCACCTATGTACAATCAGAGATATGATGCAGAATGCGTTATCAATTACTACGGGTTGGGCCAGCAGATGTGGATTGGGAATTAACCCATCGAAAACAGAGTGGGTCCGTTACACTAGGAGATATAAAGTTGTGTTCCATCACGTTTAAATGGTACTATGGTGGCCCCTACTGATAAGGTGAGATTCCTAGGGATTCTTCTCGACAGTAAGCTCAATTGGAAACCAGACACGATATAAAAAGTGGAGAAGGCCACTGTGGCAATCTACTTTTGTAAAAATGCCATCGGAAGGAAATGGGTCTTAAAACCGGAGCTGGTGCACTGCCTTTACACGGCAGTTGTAAGGCCCGTACTGATGTATGGTGTGAGTGTATGGTGGCCAGCTCTGGAGAAATTATCATACAGGAACATGATGGCGAAGCTGCAGAGAGCAGCCTGCTTGCTCATTAGTGGGGCGTTGAAAACAACCCCCACTAGTACCTTAGAGGTGATGCTGTACCTTCTTCCGTTGGATATTATCGAAAAGCAAATGGCGGTCAATGGCTATCAGCGATTTCGGGGTGGAAGTGCCTGCAAAAAGGGCACTCAACTATAGTCAATTCTGAGAAGGATGACCTGGTGAATTTGGATTATATAACACCCCTTTTGTGTTTGTTTTGCAAGCGTTTTAAGGTGATTCTCCCCTCTAGGGAGTATTGGAAAAATGGTCTCATTATGGAGACCGGGATAGTTAAATTCTTCAACGACGGCTCCGAGTTCGATGGTAGAGTGGGAGCTGGTGTGTTCTGTGGGGAATTAAATGTCAATTTATCTTTTCATCTACCTGATTACTACAACGTGTACCACTATCTGTATGGACAATCGGGCGGCCATTCTTTCACTGGAGTAAGTTTCCCTGGCGTCAAGAGTGGCGCTGGATTGCCACACATCTCTTAACGCGATGAGTGAACACTTCAATATCCAGGTGGTCTGTGTTCCGAACCACTCTGACGTTGAGGGAATATGCAAGGCAGACAAATTAGCAAAGTACGGTATGACTCTCCAACTGAAACCAGGGTGAGAATGTGTAAGAAGGCCTATGTCTGTGCTGAAAGCAACGAGCCATACGGAAATAGTTGCCTTGGCAATTGCTAGGCGGCTCGATAGTAGCAGCAAGTATGACCTGAGCTGATCTTGAAGCGATCCAAGATCTTGATCACACTAAGGAAGCATGACTTAGGTATATTTGTAAGGGTACTTACCGGACACTGCCTTTTCGGAGATCATGCGAGGAGGCTGGGTCTGGATGCAAATGACTTCTACAAAAGCTGCAAAGACGAGGAGGGCGAGGAGACTCTTGTCACTTCCTATGGACATGTCCTGCGCTACCAGGCAGAAGACATGATTACTTGGGCAAATACACTATGGACAGCCTCTCTGATACCGAAAGCTATAATGTTCGAGATCTTTTACTTTATGTGAATAGCACTTGATGGTTTTAAAGGAAGTTTAATGATGTCGGATCCTGTGGTATGACAATAGGCTAAAACTGGCCTAATTGTGCGATAGAAAGCACTGAAATCTATCCTAACCTTACATAAAGTGGTATGATCAACATATTTTGGTGAGTTTTCCGGGTTGTCTTCTATATCAAAGATTTTGCGAATTTTACTTAGTAAAATAAAATATGAAAATACCAAAAAATGTTGGCCTCGAGATTATTGCAGATATACTATTTGCTAAATCGCCGAAGTCAAAAAGCGCAAACAGTGTGGAGCCAAAACAGTTTTTCTGATTGGAGTGAACTTCGATGGGAACTTTTTTGTTTTTACAAATATTTTGATAAGTATTTCATTTTCAAGAAAAATGATTATAAACTAAAAGATTCTAAATTAATATCGCAACAACACCGGGTCCAGATCAGTTTTCCAAAATTTAAGCGGAAATGACATTTGTCAGGTAATTATTTTTAGTAAAACATTTGGTCCCTGAATGGATTGACTGATCAAAATGCAACTTCATACTTAAGCTTTTTATAATTTGGAAGATCCCAGTGATTTTTTGGCCGAGATCGGTCTACCGGAAGTGGCAACTTCCATAGGAGCTTTTTCGTTTTTTGAAAAAATTGTTAGGACCGAGGAGGTCCTTCCTCAGACGGAGTGACTGATCGAGGTGAAACTTCTTACTTTTCCATAAATCGGGAGATCCCAGTGTTTTTTTGGGCGAAATCGATCGACCGGAAGTGTCAGCTTCCATAGGAGCTTTTTCGCTTTTTGCAAATTGTTATGACCGAGGAGGTCCTTCCTCAGATGGAGTGACTGATTGAGGTGAAACTTCTTACTTTTCCATAAATCGGGAGATCCCAGTGTTTTTTTGGGCGGAATAGATCGACCGGAAGTGGCAGCTTCCATATGAGCTTTTTCGTTTTTTGCAAATTGTTATGACCGAGGAGGTCCTTCCTCAGACGGAGTGACTGATCGAGGTGTAACTTCTTACTTTTTCATAAACCGGGAGATCCCACTGTTTTTTTTGGGCAAAATCGATCGAACGGAAGTGGCAGCTTCCATAGGAGCTTTTCCGCTTTTTGCGGAGGATGTCCTTCCTCAGACGGAGTGACTGATCGAGGTGAAACTTCTTACTTTTCTATAAATCGGGAGATCCCAGTGTTTTTTTTGGGCGGAATCGATCGACCGGAAGTGGAAGCTTCCATATGAGCTTTTTCGTTTTTTGAAAATTGTTAGGACCGAGGAGGTCCTTCCTCAGACGGAGTGACTGACCGAGGTGAAACTTCTTACTTTTCCATAAATCGGGAGATCCCAGTGTTTTTTTTTTTGGCGAAATCGATCGACCGGAAGTGGCAGCTTCCATATGAGCTTTTTCGTTTTTTGCAAATTGTTATGACCGAGGAGGTCACTCCTCAGACGGAGTGACTGATCGAGGTGAAACTTCTTACTTTTCCATAAATCGGGAGATCCCAGTGTTTTTTTTTGGGCGAAATCGATCGACCGGAAGTGGCAGCTTCCATAGGAGCTTTTCCGCTTTTTGCAAATTGTTTTGACCGAGGAGGTCCTTCCTCAGACGGAGTGACTGATCGAGGTGAAACTTCTTACTTTTCCATAAATCGGAAGATCCCAATGTTTTTTTGGGCGAAATCGATCGACCGGAAATGGCAGCTTCCATAGGAGCTTTTTCGTTTTTCGAAAAATGGTTAGAAAAGAATGTAGAATTTGCGAGAAAACGGTTAAAAACAAAAAGATTGTTAACTAATTTTCAAACAAAATTCTTTAAATTTTTCCGGAAGTTACGAGTTTAGCGAAATAACTTTATTTCACCAAAATTCTTTAGTTCTAAAGCCCAGGCGGATTGATCATTGGAAATGAAATTTCATACTCAAAATGTTTCCACTAATTGGGAAATCCTTGCGAAGTCTGATAGAAATCTATGTACTGAAAGAGCTTTTCAATTTTTGTGATGATGTTGAAAAGTTTAACATTTACAAAAAACGACAATGGATTAATAGATTCATATAAAATTAAAGGTTAAATAATCAACATGGGTTGGTTTTCTGAAATTTAAGCAGGAACAGCGATTTTTGATTATATACAAGACAGTTTTGCCAAAATTCCCGTAAATTTAATTTTTCACTTTAGAAAACACGAGTGGTGTATTCGATATCTATGTGTATGCAAATTCTTTCAAAAATTATATTAAGTAATGAACTTAGTTTTTAAGTCAATTAACTAAAATTTTTATTAATTTATTCACCATAAACTAATATTTATATTTGTCTTTTTTATCATTTCAGGTAATTAACTATTTTTTATACCGTAAACATGTAAGTAAAATATAGAAATACGTAAAAACGTTTCTTGAATATAAAATGTTCATTTTTGTGAAAGGGTTTATCTTACGGTTTATGCTATATTCTGTAGATTCATCATTATCATAAGTGGTGTAAAGCATACGAGTATATGAGGTATAAGACATCGTGAAGGATATACAATTTTATTTTATGTGTGTGTGTGTGTATACATCCTTTTTGCATAAAATTTACCTACACAAAAAACCACTTACTATCCAATTTAAAAATTGTTTGCCCTTTTTTTTGTTTAGTTTGTTGTTGGTCCATAGTTCTACAGAATCTCTATAAATAATTTTATGTATTTTATGAATTTATCCATTTATCAATCATATACAATCCAATTTTCATCTAGAAAATTATTGGTTTGGCGACACGTGTGGATATGGAATGCTGTATACGCAAACCAGATACCTAAATGTCCAGAAAAATCTTTTAGCAATTTTTAAAATTTTTGTTCGTTAGTAAATACGTTCGCATGATACCCGTGTAATCATCTTCTTTTTCAAGCAAATACAATTTTCCCAATTTATATTGATTTTTCCGGTTGATAATTTTCCGTATTGTTGTGTGTGTGTATGTTTCGATTTATTCGGTCTTGTCTTGTTATTTCTGATTTGTAGAAAAACACAAAAATCCAAATGTATAATACGATTCAATGGAAATGCGGATAGCAAACAACCAGAACCATTCTCCCCAAAGTATAGAAAAGGAAAAACAAATTTGCTTTTTAAAATGTTTATAATGTAAGGATTTATCGTTTAAAACCTGATTTTTAAGTGTTCTAACAAATTCTGGATTTACTAGAATTTAGGCGACTTCACTCGACCGTTTTTTGTTTTTGAGCCATTTGCTAAGGCGTCAGAATTTGCTTCAGTTAACGGAGTTACAGACGCGATTAGGAAAGTTTCGGCGCCACTAAGGTTGATTTAGTAGGGTGATCTAATCTTGTTCTACTATTTCATAGTCCTCAATGAAAATGTCCCGAATGAAAACTTCATTTCGAAGTTTTCATTCGGGACATTTTCATTGAGGACTTTAAATATAGTTTCAGGAAAAATATTTCAATGTCATCTCTAATTCCATTTACTTTGATTGTGTATGTGCCTGGGGCTTTTCATGGAGTACCAGAAAATAGTGTTTATGGTCGTGACTTTAAATTGCTGAAATATGTTTAAGACAGTTTAAACGTGTCAAAAATGACGCATCATCAATGGTCCGTTTTAGTACGAATTTTTTGTTAGTCGGAATTGTCTACATATTGGTGTCGAAAATAACGTAGAGACATGTTTTTTGGATTTTTGAGTAGACAATGTCGACAATTTGTAGAGTATGTCGGTAATTCGTAGAAAATATAGATTATTGCTTCCTTTAGGAAGTTTAGGGCTCACGGAAAAATCCCTGTATTGGCACTTAAATTCATGATGAAACTTAAGAGATCCACAAGCCGTCTTCTTAACTAATACATTCCAAACAACATCTAATCCAGGCGACGAAATATTTTTAAGCGAATTGATAATTGCATATGATTCACCCGGAAAGATCGGGGAAAAATAAAAGCGTCCTCGTCGTATCGAAGTTTTCTGTCACCAATCTATGTTTTACCGACTCATCCAAAGTAATAGTCGAACAACTGGATTCACCTAGTCGAAAACAAAATTGTTAAACTCATTAGCATGGCACTTGAAACAGAGATCACATCACCCGACTTACAATTTAATTCGTTAATTTCAGCAGACTCGGGGTGCCCATATATCAATTTATTTACTGACTGCCAGTTTTTTCGGGCATTAGTGCCATTGGAATTAAACTGTTCAACGTAGTACCTAAAAAGCGGTACTAACTGACTATTACTGACTATTTTGGCATTAACGTTGTCACATAGTTTGCGACTATAGTTAGCAAGCCTTTTGTTAGTTGGATTTCCTTTGCAAGCAGGCATATATTATTTCTCTTTCTAGGCTTAGCTGTTCCAGCTTTAGAGATAGTTTTTGTGCAGCTACTAAGATTTATAATATTTAGAAAATAATCTTAAACAAGTGACCCACAATTGTGTCATAGAAGTAGTTCTTGCAGTTGGCAATAGTCAATGCGGACAATCTCAATATAGTTTATTACGACTGGTCTACAAATGGGAGCACCAAAGAAACTAGTTTCTATTTAACCATAATCTGATATGCCCAAGTCTAAAACATTTCATGAGGGACTTCGGAAACACCTCTGACCAAACATAGAGAACACGTGATCGAAACAGGTTGCTGAAGATTTAAAAATCCTGTTAGGTTCAGACACAAGATATCAACAAATATCAAATCAGCCAAAAACGTATTGAATTCCGCAATGAAATTGGAAATGTTGAAGGAATTTAGCCTGTAGTTGCAAAAGGCACCTACTAGTTTTGGCCCTAATATAAAGGAAATGCCTGTAGCATCAAAAGTGTTAAAGTCGAGCTTGATATGTTTACAGTTCAAATCGTTCCTAGCGTATATCTCCACACCACCAGATCTGTAATTCTTATTGCACCCGGCAAACAGATTATAATTCTCGAGATTGAAGCTCGTGATTTCGTCCTCATAGACCCAGATCTACGAAATCAAAAAGAAAAAGTATGCTCACACTTGGTAACATCTCTGATTTTTTCTGAATCGGCCATATTGTAGCAAGTATTTTGAAAAATATTTGAATTTTTATGAAATTCATATCCTAATTCTTATGTGGAACCATTCCAAAACTATTTATTTGAATTTAGTTAACTGTTTTGAACAGCTCAAGTTGTTTACTATTAGACGACATATGCCCTACTTGGTATCATCTTTGAGATTTTCTGAATCGGCCATAGTGTCGCATATTTAATTTTTTTGCTCGTAATAACCCCAGCTTTTAGGCTAGAATTATTATGATAAAATTTAATCCCGGTATTTGCATGAAATATACATTTTTGACGATGTTTTTTTTAGTAAAGGTGTGCTATTTACACGTTTTAGAAGTTACACTTTTCGCTAATTTGTGTAGCTACACTTTTCGTTAAAAACTTCACACCGGTCAATCTCGATGCAACATGGAAAATGATGAAAACCAGTATGAAGTTTTATTTCAGCACTTATGGCCTTGAGGAAGAACTTTGAGCATTACGAAATGTAACACTACCCGCAAAGACCACGACGGCGGCAAGTTAATGAATTATGCTACAAGTTGCAGGTAATAAACCAAAATACATTGACTATTCAGATTATCAGCTACTAAGCTACGTACTATCCCCCCATAAATCCATTTTTTCCACGTGTACGGCTGCAAACTCTGTTGCGAATTTGATGTAATTGGCAGCCTCATTGTATGATGCTGTTATCCCTAGTGAATTCAATAGGTCCATTATATGGACCTCGAACTAACTTTACGATGAAGGTAAAGTGATAATCCAAGCAGCACTGCTGATATAAACGATTTTGGTCTGCATCCGCATATCATACATTGATTGAGAAACTCCATCTTTTTATTTGTTGTCGTTGAAGAGCATGCGTTTCGTTTTTTTATAACGAGTTTCCGTAAATATCTTTAAAGTTGCTAGTACAAACTCTTCACCACCATTTTTATAGTATGTTGGATATTCTGTTGTATCATAAATTTGGACTGGATGTCTTCTGTGATAATTGCTGCTGCTGCTTTAAAAGTTCTAACGCGCTCTCTGCAATAGAACTGCTTTTGTATGAGTCCCAATTCTGCACTGCCAATTCTTCGGGTAACATGCGCTTTTTAAGTTGGTTGCTACCAAATTTGGTTTAAGATGATTTATAGGCAAGTCCCTCAAGTCACCGTACAAATCTACATCATTGCCACCGAATTCCCTTAGTTTTTTCTTCAGATTGCGTAATGCAAATTGACCTTCATTACTTTGTTTTATGAAGGCACACCAAGTTTCAAAACATGCACGGCAGTAGTCATTTATGGGGTTTCCTCTGGAAGGATTAGTGGTCACTTCTCTAAATTTGCAGTAGCATTTTAGATGATATAGCGCATTTTGTACAAATTAATTGACCCACCAATCCGTGTATGGACGCATCTCGAAGAGGGTCGAGAACGTGTTGACGACGAACCACTTCTAGGACGGCCATCAACATCGACTGATGATCAACACGTTAATAAAATCAAGGAATTGGTGCTCGAGAATCGATGATTAACAGTACTGGCATCGTTGAAATATCGGAAGGATCAGTTAAAACCATTTTGAAGATCATTTGGGCCTAAGAAAAGTGAAAGCACAAGTGCGAAAAATTCCACCCATGTCGTTCCGCAACCACCGTATTCGCCTGATTTAGCTCCGTGTGACTTCTGGCTGTTCAGCAAACTCAAACGACCGCTCCGGGGAAACAGTTTTGAGTCAATTGAAGACATTAAACGTGAATCGCTACGCGTATTGGAGGCTATTCCGGAAATTGACTTTAACAACCGTTTCGAGGATTTGAAAAAACGTTGGCACAAGTGTATTGAGGCCGGGGGGAGAGGGGGGGGGATTACTTTGAGGGGGACGAAATAGATTTGGAGAAATAAATAAAGAATTTTAAAATTATGAACATAGTTTTACTATTTTTTGCCCACAGTATATTCTTCGGTTCACCTTCAAAATTTGAAGAACGACGATAGCCGGATTCCATTGGCGTTAGCAAAGTACTTGCAAGGACTTGTGAGTAGATGTTCAATGGAACGCAAATTTGTTAGTTAGAACGTTGAGGGAGAAGTAAAGGGTTTTCCAATAGGAATGATATGATTTTTAAGTGACGTTTCGGCCATTTGTAATATGTCATGATGTGTCATTTTTTGTTTCATTGTATTCAGTAACGTTTTCAATTTCATCATGGTGAGATATACGCAAGAACAACGTTTACAAATTGCAATTATAAACGATAACGATTTTTTTAAGAAAATCATCTTCTCCGATGAGGCTCACTTTCATCTGAGTGGTGCGGTAAATAAACAAAACTGTCAATTCTGGTGCGAAAAAAATCCACAAATTATTCATGAAAAACCATTACATTCACCTAAATTGACAGTTTGGTGTGGTTTTTGGTCTGGTGGAATCATCGGTCCGTATTTTTTTCGAAATGAAGCTGGTAACACCGTTACTGTCAATGGAGATCGGTATAGATCGATGATAATCAACTTTTTATGGCCGAAATTGGAAGAAGTTGATCTTGACAACATTCGGTTCCAACAAGACGGGGCTACGTGCCACACAGCAAGCGCAACAATTGAATTATCGCGAGAAAAGTTTTGATCATATCACTGTTATTGGAAAACCCTATATTTGCAAGGACTTTACTAACGCCAATGGAACCAGTTACTTCAGTATTAGCACAGTTTACAAGTGTGGGCATTTGTTTAGGTTTAGTATAAATATTTTTTGAATTTTACAAATGATTCCTTTATCAATTTTACTTAAAGTAGAGTTTCGAATCCAAATACGAATGCTGCAGTGGTGAATGGAATCAAATATCCCGGAAATTGAAATAACCCTGATGATAAATATAATTTGAAGGAGTTTTACCTGGCAGTTTACTCTAACCAAAAAAAATTCCAGGGAAATACATCCTCGCTGTTTTAACGCTTGCGCTGCTGTTTCCGCTGTTTACCATTTATACATCAATTGTAATATTGAAACCTTATTCAATGCATCTACTACATGCAACGTATTGTATTGTATAACTACATAAAGTATGATTTTATGCAAAAGCGAACTCTTTGATAGTTTTCAAATTAAGACGACAAGCAAATACGTATGAACTATGTCGATAAAATGCATTTGAAGTTAAATAAACAGTGGAATAGGAAATAGTGTATGTATTCCAGGAAATGGGGAGGAAATTTATTTTATCAGGTGGATTGATTGAAAAAAAATATAATCTGATATAAAATAAATATTATAACTCAATCCCCAATATACAAAAAAGAACATGCGCTCATATAAAATACTGAATATTTAATCGAGAAGATTATCTTAAAACGACCAGCCTGACAAAGCAATATCTTCCAAGCAATTAGTGATTAAGTATTTTGAAGAGAAATTTATTGTCTACGTTTGAAGCAGGGATAACAAACAATTCCTTAAAAATTCCGCTCGATTTTTGTAATAATATACGAAATAATTTGTTAAAGTGGGAGGATAATAATTAGAACCCTTGCTAAAACTGAGAAGGATTCAAACAATTTTATCGTAGCAATAAAATGTCTCCAAATACCCAGAACCCTAACGGGAAACCTCGTGGGGGCAACTAGCATCTGCTTAGAAGAATGGTGTGGTACATGCATCATATTTGCAGCTTACTGTCCACCGAAATATTCAATTTGCGAATTATTTCAAAACCTTGGGAAATAAAATCCTTGCACAAGGAGATTTTAACTCCAAACACATCGAACGGGGCTCTCGATTAACATTACCAATAGGCAAGCAGCTGTGGCTGTGTAACAAAGAGTATTGCGAGAACTTATGTTACGGCCAAAACATGCTACGAATTATCATCTGAACTCTCTCCGGTTTTAATAACATTAAGCATACAAATTTTAAATTCAGAATCAAATATTTTTTTAACGAACCGTCGCACTAATTGGTCTCAATTCAAATCTGCAGTGAGAGTGCTCATCAAGCGTCCCACTTAAAACGAAATCTGAGATTGATGAAGCAGTACAACACTTAAGAACATAAGAGTAAGTAGCGTAGGATGTTACATGCAACAAACTCTACTATAAGTGAAAATGCACCAAGCGGCACAGAATATTCAACAGCTCTTAAACAGCAAACTCATACTGCACAGGCAATTTCAGTTACATAGATCACCTGGACTTAAATCAAAATTAAATAAAGCTATCAAAAACCTGAAAGCAGCACTAACCACTGTTGCATCAGAAGCAACAGATTACTCACTGTGAAAAGCAACAAAAAACCTGAAACGGCCCTACGCAATCATGTCCTCCGTTTCGCCTTCTCAATGGAAACTGGGCAAGAAGCGATGCAGAAAAAGCAAATGTATTTGCCAACATTTAGGTAAAGATTTACTCCCAACGAAAATAATGAACACTCGGAATTGCTGCCTGAAGAAGTTGAAGCTTCAGAATTTCAACCAATTAAATATAAATGGCTTGAAGAAAAACCAATGATCAGCGAACATATTAACATCAAAAAGGCACCTGGTCATGATCTTATTAGTGGTAAAAAACGTATAGAACTTCCAGATATATGTATCAAATATGTATCAAAACTGGGTATTTTCCTGAAACTTGGAAAATTTCACAGATCATAATGATAGACTCGTATCGTCCCATCAGTTTACTGCCAACTCTGCCAAAGCTGTTTGAAAAAATGCTTCTTAAAAAGCTTAAACCAATTCTGCAAGAGCAAAGTATTATACCGGGCCACCAGTTTGGATTTAGAGAAAATCATGAACCATAGAACAAGTGCAGGATCGTATCAGAAATCAGGAACTCATTTGAACAAAACAAGTACTACAGCTACCATCAAATTATCATGCGATCATTAAAAATTAGCTGCTAAACCGGAAATTCTTGGTGAAATATAATAGTGCATCTTCCAATTTAAATGAAATACGCGCAGGGGTTCCACAAGGCAGTATACTGGGCCCGCAACCATAACAGTTTCAACATTTGCAGATGATACAGTATTATTAGCGACACATGAACACCCTCAAATAGCATCAAGAGTCCTGCAAGAACACTTCGAAGAAATCGCTAAATGGCTTTCAAAATGGAGCATAAAAGCAAACGAGCAGAAATTAGCACACATTACATTCACTCTCCGTAAACAAACCTGCCCTCCGGTGAAGTTAAATAACATCAATCTACATCAAAGCGAAACCATTAAATACCTAGGTCTACATCTAGATAGAAGATTGACATCTAGACAGAAGCATGTCGAAACAAAGCGACAACAAATCAATATTGGTTAATCGGAAAACATTCTAAATTAAATCTAGACTGTAAAGTCTTGCTGTATAGAATAGCACTAAAACCAATCTAGGCTTACGTAATACAATTGGGGGGCTCAGCTTGTGCCTCAAATATAATAAAATTGCAAGAATGGTAAACGCACCTTGGTACATACAAATATACATTGTGACCTCAACATCGAAATAGTGCCAGATTCAATACGGCAGTACAGCAGAAAATACCAAACTAAGTTAGAACAACATCCCAACACATTAGCTCGGGAAATACTATGGAGGCCTAGATATCAGCGCCTTAAAAGAAAAGATCTCGTAGATCTAGCTAACTAATTCATATAAACAACAATCCAAATAGTGCATATGAATATTAAGAATTAACATAGGTTAAGATTTAAAAAATTTTCTCGTTTAATTAGCTTGTAAAATTTGAAAACAACTTGTGAGTTTCCCAAAATAGGAAAGATACAAGAATAAAGTCAAAGGCAGCTATAAAAAAATTAACCTTAGTCATGTTTGCCTGTGTGGGGTTTGCTATTACCCCCATCAGGCGCCTCCCCGGGTGGCGGATAGAGGAATGCTTGCCAGATATGGTAGGTATCGGGGAAATTAAATACTCGGGGCGGACCAAAAAATAGCACACCAAAGCTAAGGTGGTACTAGACACGCCGATGGCTGTTTAAACCCATAGCCTTCTTATGATAACGCAGAGCTCTGTCATAGGCGACCGTTAATTTCTCGTGCTACTCGTGGGAAAAAAATAAAAATTTATGATGAAAAATAATGATGAAAATAATAGCCTAATAATATTAGGATACTCTTCGGATTATAGTACCATAGATTCTGGGGGGAACAAACCCTTGGAAAATAAAGGGAACAACTTTCCTAAGAGCACGAAAATGTTGAGATCACCACCTCCAAATGTAAGTAGACGTACACTTCAATTAAAGACAACTGTGCCAACAGCGACTGCGTCCACAGTAACTGCAAAAGACGCGGTCTTTACTGAAAAAGGAACTTCATTACAAATGCCGAGTGCATCAACAAACATTATAAACAGCGAGGATCTGTTATCCAAGTTTCAGAAAATGGAGAAACCAATCGCGCAGCTGAGAAATGAAGTTGCTGAACTTAAGAGAGAAAACTCTACCCTAAAAAAAAGGCTAAAAATAGTAAAGCTGAGAATTCACCATGAGCTAACAACCTGCCTGTCAACCATATTCAGCCATCAACAAGTCAACATCATTCAAATAATTCCAACTGGTTGCTGCAGTAATTTCCAGTCTCTCAACAGAATAATAGATTTAATGCTCTGAGTATAGAGGATTATTTCACAGATGAGGAAGAACTTGAAGAAGAACTTTCCAGAGCTAATAACAGAAATCCTAAGAAACGTAGGCGCACAAAAACGAAAACTCCCTCAAAAAATAATACACAAAGTGTGAACTGTAACACTGAACAGAAAAACCCAAAAATACCACTGCCTCCACCCATTAATGTGAGCAATATCAACAATTTCGAACTTTTTCGACAAAAAATAATAAAAACCACTAGTGAATCAACTAATTTTAAGGCGCTCTCAAATAGTGACACTAGAATTACCTTTCAAAATGAAAATGATTACAGAAATGTCAAAAAATTACTGGAAGAATTAAAAAATGAATCGAGCAACCAACTAGAAAATATTCAATATCACACCTACCAGCTGAAGAGTGAAAAGGCCTATAGAGTGGTTATCAGAGGCTTACCTTCTTCTATTAGTCACGATGAAATTAAAGCAGACTTAGAAAAAATGGGACATGAAGTTGCAGGTATTACCAACATATACAAAATGGTCACAATTGATGGTGTAAAAGTCAGGAAACACTTTCCATTGTTTTACATCGACTTAAAACAAGAAGACAACAATAAAGAAGTATACAATATCAAGAATGTTGCGTACTGCATAGTTAAAATTGAGCCACCTAACAAGGCAAGGGGAATTCCACAATGTACGAATTGTCAACAACTTGGACATACCAAGAGCTTGTGCTATCGTCAAACCAAATGCGTTAAATGCGCGGAAAATCACCACACGACAAAATGCAAGGAAACACCAGATATCGCGCCTTCTTGTGCTCTTTGTCAACAACAAGGGCATACTGCAAATTATAAAGGATGCCGTGTATATCAGAACAAAATTAAAAGTCAACAGAATAACAGAACAAGCGCAGTGCAGCGATTACAAACCAAAGTTGCTAAACCACAAACAACAATCACACCATCCACAGTTGGATTATCCTATGCGCAAATCGCCAACGAGTCAAATAACACTGAAATTATCAAAATGCTTAGCCAAATTCAACAGTCACTTGGTCATTTAGCAGAGAGGGTGGCAAAACTGGAAACCTATATCTATCCACCAAGCAAAAAAAACAGCATACTCACAAATGGATAACTCGTTCCTACGCATTGTAGCCTGGAACGCTAATGGGCTCAACCAACGAGCCCACGAACTGGAAATATTTCTCCATACAAACAAAATTGATATTGCGCTGATTTCAGAGACGCACGTCTCCAACAAAAGTTTTATCAGAATAAGGGGATTTAATTCCTACTGGACAACCCATCCTAGTGAAAGAGCTAGAGGTGGTTCAGCTGTACTAATCAAAAATAATATCAAACACAATCGACAAGAGGATATTCGTGAAAACTATTTGCAAGCAACTGTTATCTCAATCCAATATAATGGCGCAGATCTAAATATTGCAGCAGCGTACTGTCCTCCACGGCATACACCAACGAAGTTACAATTTAAAAACGTCTTCAATAAGCTCGGTCCAAGATTTATTATTGGAGGGGACTACAATATAAAACATACAGCTTGGGGTTCCAGGCTTATTTCTCCTGGGAAAGGTAACACCTTGTTCAATGCCATTCATGAAAACAAATGCGAATATCTGTCCCCAGGGGGGCCAACGTATTGGCCAACGGATGCAGGAAAAATACCAGATCTACTGGATTTCTCCATCATAAAAGGTATTCCTCTACTAGAGTCGAAGGAATTAACGACCTAACATCTGACCACATTCCTGTACTGCTGTCAGTAAGCGCTACAGTAATAAAGAAACAGAAAATGCAAAACCTTACTAATAGATTCACGGATTGGGACATCTTCAGAGAAAAATTGGAAGAGCTGGTTGAATTAAAAGTTAGTATTAAAAGCAATGAAGAATTGGAACAACAAACAAACAATTTTATTGAATACACTCGAATGGCTACCAGACTAGCTACTCCTGAATCAAAGGACAAAGCGGAGATTGAAGTCAAATATCCGACTGAAATCAGGGAACAAATCAAGGCAAGAAGAAGGGCGAGGAGAATATGGCACCTCACCAGAAATCCCGCTGACAAGACAACTTTTAATCGAATAAGTAACAAAGTCAATAGACTAATCAAAAATTTCAAACAGAATTGCCTCGATAACTACTTGAGCGGGCTAGGTCCAGAAATGGATAAAGACTACTCGTTATGGAAAGCAACCAGAAGATTTAAACGACCTGTAGTTCGAGTACCACCTTTAAGGAATGCTCAAGGCAGTTGAGTTCGACAAGACAAAGAAAAAGCGAAACTCTTTGCTCAACACCTAGCAGCAGTGTTCCAACCCCATGACATTCAATCCAACATTGATGTAACACCTGTTTGTCAACCAAATCAGGACTTTAAAAGGGTCACGCCAATGGAAATTGCTAAAGAAATCGACAAAAATCTTAATCATAAAAAAGCACCAGGAATTGATGAAATATCGCCGGGTCTATTCAAGGAACTTCCACGTAAAGCAATTATCTTGATCACATACTTATTTAATGCCTGTATGAGATTGAAGTATGTACCCAAATGCTTCAAAATGGCCCAAATAATTATGCTAAAGAAACCAGGTAATCCAGATGAAGAAGTAACATCATACAGACCAATCTCACTGCTTCCGACCTTATCAAAGCTGTTCGAGAAACTGCTACTAAAACGTCTAAAGCCAATGGTAAACGTTCCTGATTTCCAATTTGGATTCAGGAATAACCACTCCACCATAGATCAAGTCCATCGAATAACTGCGGTAATAGAGCAAGCGTTAGAAGAAAATAAATATTGCCCCGCCGTATTTCTGGATGTATCCCAGGCCTTCGATAGGGTTTGGCATGAGGGATTGACATTCAAAATGAGCAAAATTGTACCACAAAACTGTTGCCAGTTGCTTGAATCATACCTCTCTGATCGCCAATTCAGAGTCATTCATGAAGAAACATGTTCTGACTTTTATCCAGCGATTGCGGGAGTTCCGCAGAGAAGCGTATTGGGTCCCCTCCTCTACCTTCTTTATACTGCGGGCATACCTACAACGAATAAAACATTCATCGGCACGTTCGCTGACGACACTGTAATTATGTCAGTAGACGAATCTCAACCAAGAGCAGTGGAAAATCTTCAACGAGCAATGGACAACGTTACAAAATGGACAATTGACTGGAAAATCGCACTGAATGAGCTCAAATCAACATATGTGACATTTACGCTCCGACATAAAAATAACACTCTTCATATACACCTCAAAGGAGTGCAAGTGCCGCAGGCTGAATCGGCAAAATACTTTGGTCTACATTTAGATTCCAGGCTCAACTGGATACATCACGTGAGACAAAAAGCTGAACAGATACGATTGAAACAACGTCAAATGTACTGGTTAATTGGACATCATTCCAAAATGAACTTGTATTGCAAAAGACTGGTATACCAGACTATCTTCAAACCAATATGGATGTATGGTGCGCAGCTATGGGGTTGTACACATAAATCCAATAGAGACATTATACAACGAAGCCAATATAAATTTCTTCGAATGGTCACCAACGCCCACCGATTTGTGACTAATAAGGAAATCCACAATGATTTAGAAATACAATTGATAGACGACGTTATCCGCGAATGTGCCATAAAACATGAGAAGAGACTTCTTACCCACACCAATCTTGAGGCCGTACAACTACTGGACTGTACAAACGAAGTAAGGCGGCTCAAACGAATCAAACCACATGAGCTAACCGTATGAAAATTATAAACCAAGGGAACTGGACACTGGTCCAGCAGACCCACACATGTTTATGCTTATCTCATAAGTACTAATGTCAACCTTACTAATGAATTAATAATGTTTAAGATTGTAGTAGCCATATCAATAAAGTTTTTAAAAAAAATAAAATGTTTAAAGGTCAAATTTATTGCCCCATTACACGACAAATTATAAACATGAGATCCAGAAATTTTCGAATTTTTTAGCTATGAACAAGTTGTGTCTAGTGTCTTATGCCAAAATCAAACCTTCGATACAAGCAGATTATTCAATTCTTCCGAAAAATCCAATATTTAAATTTAAATTGACACCTCAAATTCCATTTTAGTTCACTTAAATTGGTAACAAAGTGTTTCTTTTTAACTTGAGTTAATTACTTCATTAATATTTTTACCGTCCCCCCCTCCAAAAAAAAATTGTTCGTAAATTACCAATTGAGTTAGTAAAAAGCACTATGTGATTGGCACACAAAAAATTCAATAATCAGTTCTCATTTCGTATATAGCGAGAGGTAGCTAGGGAGTAAATAGGTAAAGAACGACAAACTTAGACGTTCGAGAAGTTTATCAAATATTTAAATTAAAATTAATTTTTCCCATTTTTTGGTACATTTTAAATTTTTCTAGAACAGAATTTTTAATGTTTGGAATTTGTTCTTGGTACAGTGCTTTACTTACGGTACATACTAAATCGAACGTAGCAGTTTATTAATAAAATTGTTTTTGTATCGTACCTACACCCTACACGTACGATATATATTCCTCATTGTGATAATGTACCGAAAATAAAAATTTGCCTACGTCATCACGAATATCCTTTTTATTTTTATCTTGTGTACTATAATTAATTATCTGTGCTATCAATTTTTTATTTATTTATTTGTTAATAAAAAATATTTCAATTTTCTGTTGAATTTTCATAATAAGTTCGTTATCACCAGCATTTTTTCTCTATAGAAACGACTACGATGATGACGAGATCGTTTTCTATCTTGCGTATACTAAGAAGGCGATTTTTTTATACACAAAATATAATCAAATCGAAATGATAATCTGTCAACAAAATATTTACCCCAAAGTCATCATTAGAAAACAACAACAAAATAGAAAATCACCATCATCATTTACTCATCCCTCGTCAACCACCGCTTGGTGTTTTTTTTTTTTTTGTTATTTCTTTCAAAAACAAAAACTTATTTACAATTGTAATTATTATTCGAAATGAAATCGGTTTTAATTAAATTATCCAAATTATAAAAAAGCCCAAAAGGCTATTTAATTATGGGGAGCTTTTTTCGTTCTAGGTAATTAAATTTCGACGATTTGGTTGTTCTTGTGAATGTATAATTTGTAAAGAAGTTCGCGCGTCGTTGTTGCTCTTATCTTGATTTGGAAAATTTTCCATGACAATCACAAAACGTGTGCTGAAAATAGTGATACAGTATATAGTTTAAATGACGAACATTTTAGGAATGGAAAATTACAAAAAAAAAAATCACAATTTATATTTAACAATGTTAAAAAAGCTTTAACTAAAGTACTATAATTTGGGAAATTGGATGCAAATTGTTTTTATTGGGATACTAAGTACAAGAATTATTCTAATGGAAAAAATGGAAATACTTTTGATACTGGGGCTTTCTAGTAGTTTCATCAAGGGTTTAACTTAGTACAGTGCTGGGATGTTGAAACATCACATCCATTCGCTTCGATGGTGATCATCGAATCGAAAAACGTGTTAGTCGGTATGTTATAATTTTTTCAATCACAGAGATACTCTGGGGGTCTCACATACACCGTTAGTTAGCTAATGATCTGTGCCTTTAATCAAAGGTAGTGGCATGTCAATACGGACACAAAAAAGCTTTTGTTATTGACTATGAATGACAAACATTTTTATGAATTCATACGTAATTTAGAGGTTTACTGTACTGGAGATTGACCAAATCACAGAGAGATGCTCTGGGGGTCTCACCTACACAGTTAGGTAGCTAATGACCTGTGCCTTTATTAAAAGGTGGTGGCATGTCAATACGAGTATACGGCATGTCGCTCGATTAGTTGATACTGAACCGACTGATTTTTGACCGGCGGGGCCCATTTCACACTCTCTTGCGGCGTTTATAAGCAAAATTACCGCATTTGGGGAACGGAGAATCCACACGAGATGCATGAAACGCCATTGTATGACCAGAAAGTGACTGTTTTGACCGGCGTTTGCGTCAAAACCATCATTGAGTCATATTTTTTCAGAGACAACGAAACAGTCATTGGAAATCGACATCGGTGGATGTTGGCTCATTATGTCTGCTCGCAAAAGGTGTTGACGATTACTGATCTCATCAAGCCGGTGCGACATGTTACACTGCAAATGAAACAATTCAATTTCTGCAACGAAAATTCCCTGGACGTCTGATGTCAAAAAGAGGCGACCATTGACTGGCCATCCAGATCTCCAGATTTGACCGCTACGAACTTCTTTTTGTGGGGTTATTTGAAAAACAAAGTATTCACCAGCAAACCATAAAGGTGGCCACTTAATTGATGTTGTATTTAAAAACTAGTCCAAATAAATTGCAAAGGACCATGTGGTTAGTTTTACATGTTTACATCGACATAAAAGGTGGCGCACCCGTTACATATAAGCCGTACTCAAAACGGATGACTAGTCTGTGGGCTAAGTCCCAATCAGGTGGGCTACTTGTAACATTGTGGTTTCCGGAAACAACAGACTCGGAGTTAATAAAATCACAATCAGGAAAGTGAACAGTAAGTAATAATTCCTTAAAAATATAACATGATCAATCTGGAGGTTTTAGATGTTATGGCTCTATACTTAAGTTTTCTATTTTTTAAGATTTGAACACCAACAAGGTTTATTCCAAGTCTTTTGTTTGGTAATGAAGAGGTCATGAATTGTCGAAAGCTAAAGTGACTGCATGCGTCAAGGACGATGCTAGCAATTCTATGTGGTCAGCCGAAAAGGAGATAGATTTCCAGTGTGCTAGCTTCTTATTACGGTAAGGTTTATTTTAAAAGCAGTGCACCTGTGTCATTTCGCTCCTTAAAGAATTTGCAAAAGTAGGCTCAGAATTTCTTAGATAGCTATAGGGAGAGAGAAGTCTTTATTGTTAATATCATACTATTAAAGTTAGCCGAAAGATTCCAGCCGAAAGATAAAAAATCGGTAATGCAGATAGTGTCTTCGCTATCCCAGCCGAAAGCAAGCAACATGGACAATGTTAATTGATTTTCTTCAGCCGAAAGATATCAGCAAATACATCACTTTCAAATAAAATAGTAAATAAACATATAAATATATATATATATATATATATATATATATATATATATATATATATATATATATATATATATATATATATATATATATATATATATATATGTATTGTCGTTTAACTTTGGTTTAAATGTGGAGAAAATGCGAAGGATATTCGGGGTTGGTTTTAGGCAAAATTTCCATTTTCACTGTATTGAAAACAAATTGATTGCTCTGGACTTAACATGGACAATGTTATATTTAATATAACGGGTGATTTTTTTGTGGTTAGGATTTTCATGCATTAGTATTTGACAGATCACGCGGGATTTCAGACAAGGTGTCAAAGAGAAAGATGCTCAGTATGCTTTGACATTTCATAATGAATAGACTTACTAACGAGCAACGCTTGCAAATAATTGAATTATATTACAAAAATCAGTGTTCGGTTCGAAAAGTGTTTCGCGATTTACGTCCGATTTATGGTCTACATAATCGACCAAGTGAGCAAACAATTAATGCGATTGTGACCAAGTTTCGCACTCAGTTTACTTTATTGGACATTAAACCAACCACACGAATGCGTACAGTGCGTACAGAAGAGAATATTGCGTCTGTTTCTGAGAGTGTTGCTGAAGACCGTGAAATGTCGATTCGTCGCCGTTCGCAGCAATTGGGTTTGTGTTATTCGACGACATGGAAGATTTTACGCAAAGATCTTGGTGTAAAACCGTATAAAATACAGCTCCTGCAAGAACTGAAGCCGAACGATCTGCCACAACGTCGAATTTTCTGTGAATGGGCCCTAGAAAAGTTGGCAGAAAATCCGCTTTTTTATCGACAAATTTTGTTCAGCGATGAGGCTCATTTCTGGTTGAATGGCTACGTAAATAAGCAAAATTGCCGCATTTGGAGTGAAGAGCAACCAGAAGCCGTTCAAGAACTGCCCATGCATCCCGAAAAATGCACTGTTTGGTGTGGTTTGTACGCTGGTGGAATCATTGGACCGTATTTTTTCAAAGATGCTGTTGGACGCAACGTTACGGTGAATAGCGATCGCTATCGTTCGATGCTAACAAACTTTTTGTTGCCAAAAATGGAAGAACTGAACTTAGTTGACATGTGGTTTCAACAAGATGGCGCTACATGCCACACAGCTCGCGATTCTATGGCCATTTTGAGGGAAAACTTCGGAGAACAATTCATCTCAAGAAATGGCCCGGTAAGTTGGGCACCAAGATCATGCGATTTGACGCCTTTAGACTATTTTTTGTGGGGCTACGTCAAGTCTAAAGTCTACAGAAATAAGCCAGCAACTATTCCAGTTTTGGAAGACAACATTTCCGAAGAAATTCGGGCTATTCCGGCCGAAATGCTCGAAAAAGTTGCCCAAAATTGGACTTTCCGAATGGACCACCTAAGACGCAGCCGCGGTCAACATTTAAATGAAATTATCTTCAAAAAGTAAATGTCATGGACCAATCTAACGTTTCAAATAAAGAACCGATGAGATTTTGCAAATTTTATGCGTTTTTTTTTAAAAAAAAGTTCTCAAGCTCTTAAAAAATCACCCGTTATATATATATATATATATATATATATATATATATATATATATATATATATATATATATATATATATATATATATATATATATATATGTATATATATATATATATATATATATATATATATATATATATATATATATATATATATATATATATATATATATAAATAATTTCAATTTTCAATGTATTGAAAATTCATTGAACGCTCTGTTGCTCCAGATAATCGACCTAGGCCATTAATGCCACTATGACTATTTGATAGGCTATACTGTTGTTCAACTCTGGTCTAAATGTGGAGTCTAAATGTGTTGCTCCAGATAAACGACCTAGGCCATTAATGTCACTATGACTGTTTGATAGGCCATATTGTTGTTCAACTCTGGTCTAAATGTGGAGTAAATCTGAAGGAGATACAGGGTGGTTTTTTGTCAAAATTTCCATTTTCAATGTATTGAAAATCCATTGAACACTCCGTTGCTCACTCTGTTTGCTCACAAGAGTTGCACACCGAACAATTAACCACCCAGCTAAGAGGACGAAGTAGAGATTTTTTGAAAAAAAAATTAGCCACTGCATATGCAACCGATGTGCAAACTGAATTACGTGGCGTATATGATTTAGAACTAAAATCAAAAGGTAATTTAGGCGTATACAAAGGTCTGGGGGTGTTGAACGTTGCTCGTTCTGAGGCACTATCTATTACTGATGAAGCCAAAGACGATATTGCCGATTTGAAGGAGAAAATGAATAAATGTGATTCGTTGCATTATTTAATATTAAACCCATTCACCATTTATTCTTTGTCTAAAGACCAAATGAAAGTACTTTCGAAACTAAAAGAAAATATAAATACGTCTAATTTAGTAGCTCATATTGATGCCACAGGATCGGTGGTACGTCATCCTGAAGGGGGTTCAAAATTAATACTCTATTATGTAGGAGTTATTAATATTAAAAATATTGACGGTGTCAGTACTGCCCCTCAATGTGTGGTCTTCCAAAAGAGGTATCTGTTTATTCCGATTCCATTCAATAATAATAAAGAACTCTTCCGAAGGTGGAGGTGATACAGAGTGATAAGAAAGATAAACGAAATGCAACTGCCTGTGTGTTGAATTGAGCACAAGCACCGCCGTAGCTTTAGCTAAACTATATTTATTGATGAGAGTTACACTGATTTTATTATAAGTAAAAGGCAACCTCTACCTTTTCATTCACGCACACACCACCCATTCACACAATTAGAGTACCACCTGCATATTGCAAGCTCCATGCCAACCTGTACAACCCTCACCAATCGTAATTGATAACGAAAATCCGCTTTGCATCCAGCCGCTGGTGGGACTCGAACCCAGTACCTACCGGTCCAAGTTCCGAAGCTTTAACTATTGCACCACTTATCCGGTAACCTTTGGCATCAGAACTTTTGTAAAAGATGATGCGGTACACAAAATGACATAGTAAACTAAAACTAAAAATGACTGACTTAAAATTGTAAAAAATGGCCGAGTCCCCGCAAAAAGGGACCACAGACATTTGGGCGTAAAAAATTGCGTGAGTGTAGTGCACTTAAAACCGTGTAGCAGAAACCAGAAAACTCACTGTATGAAAAAAGACGGGTTATTTAAAAACGAAAGAAGGCAAAACCAGAATACTAATTCATAGAAAATGAAAAGGTTTATGCAGATTGACATATGTATTAGCACAGCCTTTTCCTATAGCCCCGCTTTGTGGGTTCTCACATACACAATTTGACCTACATCTGATGTAGTAATTCTTGGTCTTAAATTGTATCTCTTGGAGCTCTTTAGATATGAGCATTCGATATATTTCCACCTGCTCGTGAAACAGTGAGAGGCTTATGGGTAATGGAAGCATAATTTCGTCTTCTGACAGATTTCTAAGCTCTTCTAGTATTCTATAGTCCGATCCATTATTTATCTCGTGATATCCAAACGAAAAAAAATGTGGAGAACAATTGAAAGTGTCATAAACCCTTTTTCTTAACGCTAACGCTATTTCAAGCAGTTCTTGCAGTCCCAATGTGCCGTACACATGTTTTTCTTTAATGTATGATTTTATGGCTGCCAATATGAATCGATTAATCCTTTTGGAAAGATTCGACTGTGGTGAAAAGATTGCAGTTTTTGAATCCACGCCGTATTCCTGTAACAGTTGCTTATACTCACTCTTATCACAGTGAATAGTTTGTGGCAAACCAAAAACACAAAGTTTATCATTTTTTAAAACATTGACTTTATGATGACTCAACGGCCTTAAAATTATGAATTTAATTAAATTATCGAGTATGATCAAGGCCATTGTGTTCCACACAGGACAATTGTGGATAAGGGTCTAACAAATTGACGTACACTCTTAGGTCTTTCAATTTTAAACATTTTACCAAGCGGTGGTCTCGTAATACAATCTGGTGCCTTTGTTGTGTTATCACAGTGTTTGTACTTACTGGTTTTATGTGTTTTGCCATGTCCGGCCAGAAATAAATTCTACGTAGCTTCTCCAAGGTTTTGTCTATCCCGCCGAGTGATATAATAGCTCGTCGTGTGCTTTGTTAATCAATAGTTGTCTTGTACTAGCTGGTATCTAGAGTTACCAAGTTGGTATATCTGTTAATTTGTCCTTAGGTTTGGGCTCTAGTCGTATGTAAAGTTTCGCATTGTCAACGTGAAAAGCAAGAAAATTGGGCGATTCGAGTTCCTTATTTTTAAGGATAGTTTTATTATGCTTCCTAGTTTTGTTCTTTGTTGTCGCAGTATACTCTCGAAAGTATGGCAGTATACTCTCGTCTGGTGTCGAATTGTAAACTTAAAGCCTTGAAGCTTTAATCTTCATCACGCTAACCTTCCGCTGAGATTCCTCTGCGGCATTTGAGATCCGCATGATTTATTATTAGCGTGGATTTAGCGTGGAATTTAACCGCCAGAATTGCCGCACAACATTCGAGCTTCGTAATTGAATATTTAGACCTTGTTAACCTTTGTTAAACTGATTGTTTTCTGCATAAATTTGTTAAATACGGCTCCTATACCTTTCATATTGGCGTCGGAACGTATGAGAAATATTTGATGGTATGCGGGATTCAGAAGAACTGGGGCGGAAGCCAACAATTTTCAAATACCATTTGTGCTCTTTCTGTCGTAATAAACTTTTCTTTTTAAAACGCCGTCGAGACGCCAAGTTTGCTTACACTTCGAGAGAATGGTAAATTAACAACGGCTTCAATTTTTTCGAGACCAGGTCGGAGCCCGACCACGAAGTTGTTTTTCTCAATGTTTATTGTCAGTTCCTTCGTCCGTATAAGTCTGCGACCAACTCTAACATTTCAAGATAATCCTTCAATGTGACGGTGATTATCATCAGATCATCCAAAGGGAAGAACACTATCATGAACATTGATCGGAATCATCTGATGCATCAATTAACATATTGATTGGGCTGCATTGTACAGCCCAAACGGCTTCACATTCATTTGCTAGAGAGGCCGCCTTAGTACAGTCAAGGCTGTCTTCCTGCATAACGTTTCCGCTAACGGAATCTGCTATAAAAGGCATCTTTTAGCTTCAGTCCAGTAATGTTTCCGTTAGTCTGCCGAGTAGGCCGTTCATAGTTAGGGGGGCATCCGCATCTTTTTCCGACACAGAGTTCGATTTTCGTGCGCCTGAACGTACGTCACCGGTGAACTTCACAGGTTCTTACTGATCTCGATTACTGCCAAACTCAACGCTGTTTCAAGGGCTTAACGTTTTTTTGATTATTGTCTCATGCTCGTGTAAATTAGTTTTGTCCAATCCCTCTTTGGCGGATGCAACAATGGCAGAATTTATTATGTAGCCTCAGTTTTTTCACCAAATGTGACTGGTAACCAAACGTAGCCTTCTATTGCATTGGGAGATCTATCGAGAGAAATTTTAGCGAACTATTTCTAAGAACACTCACAGTTGCTCCGCTGTTTTTAATAAAATTACGAGTTTGTTTAAAATAAGAATAAATACGATGATGCTGTTTATTTGTATTGTTGAAATTTGTTAAAGTTAAGGGTGGTTTTGGTTGAAATTTTTTTTTTTTGGGGGGGGGGGGCATGTTCAGGTTGGGGCTCATGTTTCTTCCCGAATGTGTTATTATCGAGGCATTCACACTCGGTCGAAAGATTGCCGTCGTAAATTTTGCATAATTTTGTTTGCACATATTAGCCGCACCACGCATCCAAAACAAAAATTTCAGTAACATCTTGCACGCAATGCGAGGTTCTAGGTGTCCCAAATCATTTCAATTCCAACACACCAAGAGCCCTGATTGGTTCGTTTCTCTCACGAATCGATTGTTAGCCTTTTGAATGGCTTCTACTGAGAGGGATAGTGCGTAACATAGTGGCTGATAAGCTGAAGAGTCAATGTATTTTGGTTTATTAGGTTGTTATCCTTCATCGTAATTTGGCGTGTCTATGTTCATCTGCTACAATTCATAGCATAATTCATTAACTTGCCACCGTCGAGGTCTTTGCGAGTAGTGTTACGTTCCGTAATGCTCAAAGTTCTTCCTCAAGGTCATAAATACTGAAATAATACTTCATACTGGTACAAATTTACCAACTCTTGCCGTTTGTTCTACCCGATAATAAAAGTCGTGAACATTGCAGCTGCTGATACCATCAAAAAATAAATTCCATTGCTATTTCAATTTATAGAAATTGTTCATATTGAACTATGGAACTGCTGGTTGGCAATAATTAGGTTGTGTTATTCTATTTTCTTGTACGCATTCCGGTCACCTAAAAATTCACCACTTTCGTGAAATTCAAATGATATTCCTGGCGACTGCTGAAAATTACCCTTGTTAAAACAACTTTGCTCTGTTAAAAAAATCCGCTACAGAATTCCGTAATTCCTTTTCCTTCGTGAACTGAAGTGTTGTATTGTTCTTTATTTTTATTAACCTCCAAAGCTTGTGAGCTAGAATAGCCTTATTAGCCCCTCGGTGTGAGGAAGTGCAACTGGTGTTCCTTTCATTAATTTTAAGTTTTTGTCTTTATATAGACCAACTAACCAATTATACAATCTACGAATGCTACTGTGCATATAAGACCCTGTTAAAGTTAGCCGATAGTTTCCAGCCGAAAAACTCGATTGAATATATCGCACACACAAAATTTGAAAATTTCTAAATATTGACCGTTTAAAGTGTCATGGTTGGAAATAGATTCAAATGAAACGTTTTACTGATGCTCGCATCTGAAGAAAATTTCAGGTAAATTTTCATGTCGGGAGTTTGGGAAAACTCGATTGAATATATCGCACACACAAAATTTGAAAATTTCTAAATATTGACCGTTTAAAGTGTCATGGTTGGAAATAGATTCAAATGAAACGTTTTACTGATGCTCGCATCTGAAAAAAATTTCAGGTAAATTTTCATGTGGGGAGTTTGTTAAAACTCGATTGAATATATCGCACACACCAAATTTGAAAATTTCTAAATATTGACCGTTTAAAGTGTCATGGTTGGAAATAGATTCAAATGAAACGTTTTACTGATGCTCGCATCTGAAAAAAATTTCAGGTCAATTTTCTTGTGGGGAGTTTGGGAAAACTCGATTGAATATATCGCACACACAAAATTTGAAAATTTCTAAATATTGACCGTTTAAAGTGTCATGGTTGGAAATAGATTCAAATGAAACGTTTTACTGATGCTCGCATCTGAAGAAAATTTCAGGTAAATTTTCATGTCGGGAGTTTGGGAAAACTCGATTGAATATATCGCACACACAAAATTTGAAAATTTCTAAATATTGACCGTTTAAAGTGTCATGGTTGGAAATAGATTCAAATGAAACGTTTTACTGATGCTCGCATCTGAAAAAAATTTCAGGTAAATTTTCATGTGGGGAGTTTGTTAAAACTCGATTGAATATATCGCACACACCAAATTTGAAAATTTCTAAATATTGACCGTTTAAAGTGTCATGGTTGGAAATAGATTCAAATGAAAGGTCATAACGATGCTCGCACTTGAAAAATGTTTCTGGTCAATTTTCATGTCAGGAGTCCGGGAAAATTCGATTGAATATATCGCACACACAAAATTTGAAAATTTCTAAATATTGACCGTTTAAAGTGTCATGGTTGGAAATAGATTCAAATGAAACGTTTTACTGATGCTCGCATCTGAAGAAAATTTCAGGTAAATTTTCATGTCGGGAGTTTGGGAAAACTCGATTGAATATATCGCACACACAAAATTTGAAAATTTCTAAATATTGACCGTTTAAAGTGTCATGGTTGGAAATAGATTCAAATGAAACGTTTTACTGATGCTCGCATCTGAAAAAAATTTTAGGTAAATTTTCTTGTGGGGAGTTTGGGAAAACTCGATTGAATATATCGCACACACCAAATTTGAAAATTTCTAAATATTAACCGTTTAAAGTTTCATGGTTGGAAATAGATTCAAATGAAAGGTTTTACTAATGCTCGCACTTGGTAAATATTTCTGGTCAATTTTCATGTGGGGAGTCCAGGAAAACTGGATTGAATATATCGCACACACCAAATTTGAAAATTTCTAAATATTGACCGTTTAAAATGTCATGGTTGGAAATAGATTCAAATGAAAGGTTTTACTAATGCTCGCACTTGGAAAAAATTTCAGGTCAATTTTCATGTGGGGAGTTCGAGAAAACTCATTAAATATATCGCACACACCAAATTTGAAAATTTCTAAATATTGACCGTTTAGAGTGTCATAGTTGGAAATGGATTCAAATGAAAGGTTTTACTAATGCTCGCACTTGAAAAAACTTTCAGGTCATGTGGGGAGTTCAGGAAAAATCGATTGAATATATCGCACACACAAAATTTGAAAATTTCTAAATGTTAACCGTTTAAAGTGTCATGGTTGGAAATAGATTCAAATGAAAGGTCTTAACGATGCTCGCACTTGAAAAATGTTTCTGGTCAATTTTCATGTGGGGAGTCCGGAAAACTCTATTGAATATATCGCACACACCAAATTAGAAAATTTCTAAATATTAACCGTTTAAAATTTCATGGTTGGAAATAGATTCAAATGAAAGGTTTTACTAATGCGCGCACGCGCAGTTGGTAAAAGTTTTAGGTCAATTTTCATGTGGGGAGTTTGGGAAAACTCGATTGAATATATCGCACACACCAAGTTTGAAAATTTTTAAATTTTAACCGTTTGGTTGGAAATAGATTCAAATGAAAGGGTTTACTAATGCGCGCACTTGGTAAAAGTTTTAGGTCAATTTTCATGTGGGGAGTCCAGGAAAACTGGATTGAATATATCGCACACACCAAATTTGAAAATTTCTAAATATGGACTGTTTAAAGTGTCATAGTTGAAAATAGATTCAAATGAAAGGTTTTACTAATGCTCGCACTTGGAAAAACTTTCAGGTCATGTGGGGAGTTCAGGGAAACTCGATTGAATATATCGCACACACCAAATTTGAAAATTTCTAAATTTTAACCGTTTAAAGTGTCATGATTGGAAATAGATTCAAATGAAAGGTCATAACGATGCTCGCACTTGAAAAATGTTTCTGGTCAATTTTCATGTGGGGACTCCGGGAAAATTCGATTGAATATATCGCACACACCAAATTTGAAAATTTCTAAATATTGACCGTTTAAAGTGTCATGGTTGGAAATAGTTTCAAATGAAAGGTCATAACGATGCTCGCACTTGGTAAATATTTCTGGTCAATTTTCATGTGGGGAGTCCGGGAAAACTCGATTGAATATATCGCACACACCAAATTTGAAAATTTCTAAATCTTAACCGTTTAAAGTGTTATGGTTGGAAATAGATTCAAATGAAAGGACTTAATGATGCTCGCACCTGAAGAAAAACTCAGGTCAACTTTCATGTGGGGAGTCCGGGAAAACTCGATTGAATATATCGCACACACCAAATTTGAAAATGTCTAAATATTGACCGTTTAAAGTATCATGGTTGGAAATAGATTCAAATGAAAGGTTTCACTAATGCTCGCACTTGGAAAAAATTTCAGGACAATTTTCATGTGGGGAGTTCGAGAAAACTCATTAAATATATCGCACACACCAAATTTGAAAATTTCTAAATTTTAACCGTTTAAAGTGTCATGGTTGGAAATAGATTCAAATGAAAGGTCTTAACGATGCTCGCACTTGAAAAATGTTTATGGTCAATTTTCATGTGGGGAGTCCGGGAAAATTCGAATGAATATATCGCACACACCAAATTTGAAAATTTCTAAATATTAACCGTTTAAAATTTCATGGTTGGAAATAGATTCAAATGAAAGGTTTTACTAATGCGCGCAGTTGGTAAAAGTTTTAGGTCAATTTAGGCAGTCCGGGAAAATTCGATTGAATATATCGCACACACCAAGTTGGAAATTTTTTAAATATTAACCGTTTAAAGTGTCATGGTTGGAAATAGATTAAAATAAAAGGTTTTACTAATGCTCGCACTTGGAAAAAATTTCAGGTCAATTTTCATGTGGGGAGTCCGGGAAAACTCGATTGAATATATCGCACACACAAAAACTGTGTAAAAAAATATCTAATACTAAAGGTGTATGATTAAATGTGTCTGGAGGGTACCCCAATAATTAAGTGACTCATGTGGTTAGGGCATATCCATGAAAATGCCATACTTTTATGACTCTAATTGAAAAATCTCATAAAAATGTGTAGTAATTTCGAAGATGTTGACAGTACGATAATAAGTTAGGGTGCAGAATAAAAAAAGAAAATAACAACAACAACATAAAATTTTAATTTCTGTTTTGATATGCAAAAATCTAAATCTAAAAGCTTTATATCAGTTAACTTTGTAATTGTAAAAAGCATAAATTTAGAAAATAAAACTTTGTGTAATGTCATTAAAATCCATAAATAAAAAGTTTTAATTTTATTTTACTTCACAAAACTATTTGATGTCAGTAATTTTAATTTATTTTTAACTACATCCACACGTACAATGTTTAATTTATGTATTTAGTATTTTCATATGATTGTGTGTATATCGGTATGTCTACTATGCATCCTACAGGGCGACTCTTAAGAAAGTACAATAAGTTCGGGAGGTGATGGATGACACTAATCTGAACAAAAAACTAAATGACAGCAAATATCGTATCTGCAACTGTTAGAGAGATAATCAAGGTACTACTGTAAAATTATTCACTGTGAATTTTACTGAGTCACCCTGTATATAGTTAAATACTAAGTGCTTATCGTATGTGTAGTTTTAAAATTTGATAACAAACTTAAATTTTTGTTTATTGATTTTTTTGTTTTCGTTTTGGAAAACTGTTTGAATATTAATTGTAAAGTGCTGGAGAAAACCCGAAAAATGTTGATGTTTGTGATGTAAATTAAACTAAATTTTAGTGATTGATGTTTGTGAAGCGAATCAAAATATGCTAATTTTACCTGAGTGTTATAGTTCCAAATGCGTACAGTAAATTATATTATGCGACTATATGGCACATTCTTGGTATACATGCTTTAATCCTTTATACCACCTCTTCATTCAAAATCAATATATAACTTACTAATTTCATTTGGTTCAACTCAAAAAGAATAAACTCGCTTGTCTGTGTATCAATTCAATATCATATCCTATCCGATTAAATTAATTTCTTTTCGAAAGAAGTAAACTGTCGATAAGAAGAAATCGAAACGAACGCAATTAATTATACAACGGATAACTAAATATACGGCTAGGAAATAATTTATTGCAGCAGTTATTATTTTTTATATACTCATCTGGGTTTTCTGGGAGTTTTAGTAGTTTTCCACTTTACGAAACTCGATTTTATTGAAATTTTGCTCTCCGGTGCGGCGGGGTCCAACCGTTGTGTACAGAGGCTATTCTGAACAAGCGACAGCTAAAATGGGCCATTAATGGGTTCAAGCCGTTTAAGTCAGCTGGTCCGGATGGGATTGTACCAGCAGAAATTCAGAAGAACTCGGAGATCTTGCTTCCCTGGCTGGAAGTTATCTTCAAAGGGTGTCTGAAGCTGGGGTACACTCCCAAGAAATGGAGGGAGGCTAGGGTGATCTTCACCCCGAAGGCGGGAAGACCTATATCTTTGTCATTTTTATCTGCTGAAAATCATGGAAAGGATGCTGGATGTATATATTCGTTCGAAAATTGGACCCAGTAACTGGACTCAGTCGCAACATGCATATCATAAGGGTAAGTCCGTGGATACGGCATTACATACCCTGGTTCGGGGAATTGAGAAGTCACTGGATTTTCAGGAATTCTCGCTGGTTGCGTTTCTCGATATCGAGGGCGCATTCAATAACGTAAAGATGGAAGCAATTTTGGAAGGATTGCTGCTGCTGGGTAACAGAAGAGTCATAGCAGGGATGGGGGAAGTTTCCGTCAGAAGACGGGTTGTTCGAGGAACCCCTCAGGGAGGGGTCCTTTCCCCCCTTCTCCGGAACTTAGTAATCAATGGACTACTATTGGTACTGGAGAGAGAAGGGATAGGTGTGGTTACTTATGCCGATGATGTGGCGATAGCTGTCTCGGGAAAGCTCCTGGGAACAATCAGGGATATGATGCAAAATGCGTTGTCAATCACTGCGGGTTGGGCCAGCAGATGCGGATTGGGGATTAACCCATCAAAAACAGAGCTGGTCCTTTTCACTAGGAGATACAAAATTCCGGCAATGGTTCCACCGAGCCTGAATGGTACTACGCTGGTCCTTACTGATAAGGCGAGATTCCTAGGGATTCTCCTGGACAGTAAGCTCAGTTGGAAGCCAAATACGATGGAAAGAGTAAAGAAGGCCACTGTGGCACTCTACTCTTGTAAAAACGCCATTGGAAGGAAATGGGGCCTGAAACCGGAGCTGGTGCACTGGCTTTACACGGCAGTTGTAAGGCCCATACTTGTGTATGGTGTGAGTGTGTGGTGGCCAGCTCTGGAGAAATCATCATATACTAACATGATGGCGAAGGTGCAGAGGGCAGCCTGTTTGCTTATTAGTGGGGCTCTGAAAACCACCCCCACTAGTGCCTTAGAGGTCATATTGCATCTTTTCCCGTTAGATATTATCGGTAAGCAAATGGCGGTTAATACGGCCGCCCGGCTATCAGCGACCTCTGGTTGGAAGTGCCTGCAAAAGGGGCACTCAACTATAGTCAATTCGGTGAGGCATGACTTGGAGAATTTAGATTATAAAATACCCATGTTGTGCTTCGACAAGCGTTTTAAGGTGATTCTCCCCTCTCGGGAGGATTGGAACAGAGGTCTCCTTATCGAGACCGGGACAGTTAATTTCTTCACCGACGGCTCCAAGCTCGATGGTAGATTGGGAGCGGGTGTGTTCTGTGGGGAATTAAATGTCAATTTATCTTTTCGTCTACCTGATTACTGCAGCGTGTACTAGGCTGAAGTTATAGCGATCGAAGAGGTCATGCACTGATTGAAGCATAATGTGATATCTTGCATTGATATCACTATTTATGTGGACAGTCCGGCGGCCATTCTTTCACTGGATTCAGTTTCCCTGGCGTCACGGGTGGCATTGAATTGTCACACATCTCTTAACGAGATGAGTGAGCATTTCAATATCCAGTTGGTCTGGGTTCCGGGTCACTCTGACGTTGAGGGGAATTGCAGGACAGACGAGTTAGCAAGGTACGGTACAACTCTCCAACTGGAATCAGGGAGAGAATGTGTAGGGAGACCTATGTCTATGCTGAAAACGGCAAGCCATAGGAAAGCAGTTGCCTTGGCGAATGCTAGGTGGCTTGAGAGTCCAACCGGTAGGATAGCGAAGCAAGTATGGCCTGTGCTGAACTTGAAGCGCTCTAAGATCTTAATCACACTAGGGAAGCGTGATTTAGGTAGAATTGTAAGGGTACTTACCGGGCACTGCCTTTTCGGAGATCATGCGAGAAGGCTGGGTCTAGATTCAAATGATTTCTGCAGAAGCTGCAGGGACGAGGAGGAGGAGGAGACTCTTGTTCACTTTCTATGCTCATGCCCTGATCTCGAAAGCTGCAAAGTGCGAGATCTTTTACGCTATATTAATAGCACTAAATGGGTTTAAGGAGTTTGATGATGTCGTATCCTGTGGTATCACAATGGGCCATAACTGGCCTAAGTGTGCGATCGCAGCCACTGAAACCTAACCTAACCTAACCTTGCTCTCCGGTGACATCATATCTAAGTAATTAAAATTGGAAGTGATTTCGCAGGGTCGACTGTAAATAGTTTTGCTTAAAATATTTATATGATGGTAATATAGGTTAGTAAGGATAATACATCCATGTTGTTTGCATCGGTCGCGCCGGTGCGATATTTTTACCCTACTGTCACAAACATTTATGGATGTTTAAATGTTCCTCCTCTTGCAATTCAATCCATTCTATCCATCTTCGGGGAGGGCGCCACTAAAAAAATAAACTGATTTTTGTCCACTAGAACACTAACATAATTGGTTTTAGTACTAATTTCGTGTAGGAGCCGATATGGCCCCTAATTGGATTTCAAATTTAACAGTGTTAACCTGAACGCAGTAACAGTGTTAACCTGAAATTCAGTGTTAGAAGTGGGATTTTACAAATACCAGCAATGGTTAAAAACTTAAACACCTATACATCATAGCAGTTTATGGAAAATCTGTAGAGCGTCGGCTTTCAAACGAAGGAAATAAGAGCGAGCTGTTTTCGAGGCTGCAAAGCGCCATGGAGCAAGATGCTGAAACAGGAGGGCGAAGATTGCGACAATCATCATGCCAAGAGGGCATGAGGGATTCTGCCATTTACCCCAAACGATGTTCAGAAAGTCCAGCCTTGCGACGAAGAAGTTAAAAATGAGGCAACCGGAACGATGTACATCGAAAAAAACACAACCATATGAGTACAGACGCCTACACCTGAACAACAGAAAACCTTGTTGGATATGGAATACATGATGCCGACAGTGTTGTGCCGTATTATCTACACCGCGTATATATAATTAATATTCTACACGTGTACACAATGTATGTAGAAAATTAAGAAAATAGTGTCGACAATGTAAAGAATGTCGAAAATTATTGCTTGCGCGATTTCATTAATAAAAGGTGGGATTTCCAGAAATCACTCATATACAATTTTTCAAAAATGATATTTTGAACTTAGGGTTGAAGGAAGAGCCTTGTATGTGAGATTCTGGCTGTTGGGGAGTAGGCACAATCATGAAATTTTATCAGAATGTTCATTTCAACTAGTTTAAGTGATTTCATTCATAAAATGTGCGATTTTCAAAAATCATTCATTAAGTTATTTAACCGTAGGGTTGAATTAAGGGTTTTCTATTCCCAATGGAGGCTGATATGGAGGTTGCTTTCCCATGACTCGCTGCTTTGAGTACATACATAGGCCTTCCTACACATTCTCTCCCTGATTCCAGTTGAAGAGTCGTACCGTACCCTGCTAATTCGTTTGTACTGCAATTTGCCTCAACGTCAGAGTGGCTCGGAACACAGACCACCTGGATATTGAAGTGTTCACTCATCTCGTTAAAAGATGTGTGACAATCCAACGCCATCCTTGATGCCAGGGAAACCGAATCCAGTGAAAGAATGGCCGCCCGACTGTCCACACAGATAGTGATATCAGCCAACGATATTACACTGTGCTTCAAACAGTTCATGACCTCTTCAATCGCTATAACTTCAGCCTGGTACACGCTGAAGTAACACACTTTAGTAATCAGGTAGACAAAAAGATAGACTTACATTTAATTCTCCACAGACCACACCAGTTCCCACTCTACCATCGAGCTTGGAGCCGTCAAGCCACAAAAGGGGTGTTACATAATCCAAATTCTGTATAATAATTTCTCCAGAGCTGGCCACCATACACTCACACCGTACAGCAGTACGGGCCTTACAACTGCCGAGTAAAGCCAATGCACCAGCTCCGGTTTCAAGCCCCATTTCCTTCCGATGGCATTTTTAAATTCTTCATGCTTTAAATCGTATTTTATCAGTAGGGGCCAGCATAGAACCATTTAAACTTAGTGGACTTATTAGCGGAATTTTATATCTCCTGTTTTCGATGGGTTAATCCCAATCCACATCTGCTGGCCCAACCCGCAGTGATTGATAACGCATTCTGCATCACACCTCTGATTGTGCATCTCTTCTCCGAGCCAGCTATCGCTATGCCATCGGCATAAGCAACCACACCTATTCCTCCCCCCTCCAGTTCCAATAGTAGTCTATTGATTACTACATTCCAAAGATGGGGGAGAGGGCATCTCCCTGGGGTGTTCTCCGAACAACCCGTTTTCTGACGGCTCATCCCTACTACAACCCTTCTGCTACCTAGCGACCGGTGATGATGATGGGCGACAGATTCCGATGTCTGTCATAAAGTGGAATTCAGTTTTTACAGCTTTAAGTTACGTTGCGTAGAATTATCGTGATATGGCACAAGTAACTTACCTTGCGTGACGACGTAATGTACTACATTATGCTTCATTGTGAGAGAGTGCTTCACTCGGAGCCTCAAAGAGCGCGAAATATTTTTTCAAGAGTACCGTATTCTTTGATGAAGCTGAAATGTTTTTGGGGATGGCGTCTCAACTTGAGCGATGGTTGCGTCACAGTGAGAGTAGTTAATAAATCAGAAAGTTTTATGTCCTTGGAATCGACCACGAGACTATATTGGGACATAAAGTCAGCACCTATAATAGGCCTATCTATTGCAGCGACGATGAAATAATGCGATTGGTGCAGTAGATATGCAAACGGTGTCTTTTGCATGTCGGGGAAACTTGATCACGAGTATCACATTTATTTCAGCTCCGAATCGATCAAAAATTGTAATTGATTTTCACGATCTAGAATGAAAAGATGGCGAAACAAATCAATCTCCATTTTTTCCGTAAACACAACGGGATTTAGTGGGTTTTGACTCAAGTAAAAGACTTGAAATTGCTGGTTGTAGCTTCTCCATAAGCCATCGTTTGGAAACTGCACGGGTTGTTACAGATAAGTGCGCGTCAGCCGAAGGAACAGTGAAAGTAACAGGGTCCGGGTCGGGATGACAATCTCGACCTTGTTTGGCGATCTTACATGAATGTTAATATTGGCCAGTGTTCGCTAGAGATCGGCCAATTGTTGTTGCGTCATATTGAGTCATATTGAGATCCAATTTTCCGCTTTCTGGAATTTAGCCACAATAAGTCATCACGTCGAAAATCGGCAAATCTCCCACTCTGTAATGTGCTTCCGATTTATTTTTGGGGTTCATGTTGTTGCGCTCTACTACGGCTCGATCTTTACCCATTCGTCGTCGTTGTTCAGCTAAGTTATTTTTGCGGCCTCTTGCTGCTTGACAAATCGGTAGCTTTCTGGACACTTTCTTCTATTGACTCATCATGTCCCTGATCATTTTTCTGCAAAGTCGCATTCCAGCACACCTCCTTCTTAACTTCAATGCGTACCACCTTTGCACGACGCTCCGTAGCGGCCTTCTGGATTGTTCTCTCTCTCTCTCTCTCTCTCTCTCTCTCTCTCTCTCTCTCTCTCTCTCTCTCTCCCTCTCTCTCTCTCTCTTTAGCAATAAATTCCATTGCCGGACCCATCAAGCCAATTGGTCCCTCCTTTTCTCTAGCCGTAACTGCCTTTAAGCCGACTTGCACTATCCGAGCTAGAATCAAGCGTTTGCCTCTGGCCTATGGACTTGTAATTTCAACCCTTTGTGGGTTTCTTTATTCCTGGTGTCTGATCTTTTCGCCAGTTTTCATGTTGCTTATCTCGAGAAACTGGCTGCAGCGCAAACCGACTATTATATCGTTTCGTTCACTCTCGTATGTAGTGACCAAACTTCCCGCATCTGAACTAGCTTCTTTGACTGTTTATGCTGGCTAGTGTTAGTTGTCTCAACTACTCTCTTATTATCTTTCATCAGTGGTTAATCAGTAGTTAAACTTGCTTTAGCAGCCTCATATTTTAACGCCAACAGTCCAATATTAATACTTCATTCATGGTTTTACCTCTAGTATTGATTCTTAAATGGAGTTTCAGATGCTCGCCCTTTACAGCACTGATAAACGCGTCCACTGTTAGTTCGTTGAATATAACTGCAGCTGCACTGCCGTAAGCCTGATGCACCAATTTTCGTCATCTTTCTCTCTCTCTCTCTCTCTTTCTCTCTCTCTCTCTCTCTCTCTCTCTCTCTCTCTCTCTCTCGAGGTCTTGCTAGCTTTCCCCATGTAGTTGTCGCTTGCTTTGGAGTTAAACCTTGCATAATTCTCAGTTTAAACTCAACAGAGAAAATCTAAAATTAGACGATACTAGTTGGGTTTATTATGGAAACCGAATTCCGATGTTTTTATATTCAATGTCAGATTTCCGAAGATTTATAGTTAATGTCAACAGCATTTATTTTCGAGATGTGTACTTAAAAACCATGTTTCTGTAGAGTTACACGGCTCGTAACTTCAAAAATATTTCCATCCGTTTGTTATGTAGTAAATTGCGAGTGTCACCAATAAAAACAAGTTCAATACCACGTTTAGAGCTATGCGCTGCGCTACTACTTTCACGACTAGTAACAACCGTAATAGAATCAATGAAGATCAAATACGATCGTATAGTTCTGTGGTCCGATTCGTTAATAACTTTGCAGTGGATTAAAATCTCAAATTCAAGAATTGGCCTAAAATTGCAATTGGCGACACGTCAATTCACGAAAACGTTAATTCAGTTTTCGTTTGTCGTATAACAAAACGCTAGAATTGAATGAAAATGCATCTTTGAATTTCTTCGCCACTGCATTTAATATATTTACTTTGTTTATTTTCAAGATAAATTCGATCTGTGTGTTACGTACTTCGGTTTGTACACAACTGTAAAAACAAAATTAATAAAACAGCCGGTCCGTTTTCAGTTATAGAGGCCAGAAATGCAACCTTGACATTGGTAGAGTACACAAGCAAGAATTTCTATCCGATATGGCTCGAATCAACTTAGATGTTTAACCCCGTTTATTGCTGAAAATCACCTGCTCCGAGTAGGGGACGCTTAAAAAATTCCAATTTAGAGTATGATTGCAAGCATCAGTTGTTACTACAACAATCTTATATCGTTCAATGCTCATATTGCAAAAATTTGCATGCTGGCCCTCAACTTCTGACTTCCATTATACACGGATATAGGTGAAAGTCACTTTGCTGATTGAAACTTGGCCCATTAAGGTCGAATTTGCTTTTGGCACTAACTCAAACTTTATATGAACTTCCGGAACTACGTCATTTCTCCAATTTACGTCAATAAAATTTGATGTGTAAAATACAATTCTAAAAAATTTCCATAAATCTACCTCATTATCTCACCTTTAAGCTTTTGAATTGTTGCTGGCTTTTTGGCCTAGATCTTTCTTTCCAGATCACTCCAAAGAAAAAGTGTAGTGGTGTGAAAACGCAGAATTTCGGTGTCTACGAAATGGTCTAGCGGCTTCAATTCCTGCATTAACTGAGCCTGCATGTGGCTGAGAGCTTGAATTGCGGTGCACGATAACACATTGATGTTTAGGCTCTCGACTACACTTTCACGTACGGCAGCAATATTTTCGTATAACATTTAAGAGTAGCCCGATTAAAAACAAAAAGATCCTAAATAAACAAAATTGGTCCAGATCATTTTCCAAAATTTAAATGGAAATTCTGATTTTTGATAATAACCTAATTTTCGCCAAAATTCGGCCACTTTTTAGTTCAAACAGGTTGATTCGACTTAATTTTCATATTTTTTTTTAATATTCGGAAAAGTACAGCAATCAAAGGAATAAGCGATTAAAAGATTCTAAATTAAATTGGCAAAAAATAGGTCCATATATTTCTCTACAACTTAAGCGGAACTTACATTTTTTGATAACTCCATATCGGGCTACTTCGAATTAATATCCTTCTAGGACTCCCAGTAATTTTAAGTAGTTTTTAGTAAAACGGACCTGGTTAAGGGTAAGAATGTGCTGCTTAACTACCTAATTTCTGCTAGGTACCCAGTTTTGCATAATCATCTTAGGTTGCAGGCGTTAAGTTTATATATTTTCTTCTTTACGGGTGGTTCGTGTATATTGTTGTTTACTCACTGTCCTTAGATAAGAACTAAATCCTCTTCCAGAAGAAAAACTGCCGCGGTAATTATGATGTGATGAAGGTTAATTTGAATTTTTTGATCTATATGATAGACGACATAAGTCCGCTTCTAAGGAACCACGAGCATCGCTTGTTTAGCTTCTTGCCGTTAGCAAAGGCAGCGATTTTTTCTTGTAAATCTCATCATTTCGTTTGACCAAATATTTTCATCCAATACTGTTTCCACCTCCATTGGTTTGTGTAGGTTCTCCTAATGGCAAAAATGTTAAATTTAAATACGTCATTATGCAAAAGCGCACCCAAATATATAAACGACTTAGCTTTCTTTATTCAAATAAAGCATTTCTAAACCACATCGAGAATTTGTGTTTAAATTTTATTTTCAAAATACAAGCCCAATTTTTTTCCAATCAGTTGAAAAATGGCTTAATTTTATTCACATTGGCTATTTTAAACAACTTCATTCCACCAAGCAAACTATTTCAACGAATTCCAAATAATTTTTCACTGTCGCAAACTCAGTTCTGTCTAACTTGGTTTATTTCAGAAACTCATATTGAAAACAACCAAGCCGATTCTAATTGGCTACAAAGTCCTAGTCATTTTTTGTGATTTTTGAGGAGTGCACCTGAACTTCATATTGAAATCCAATTTTCAGAATGCAAAGGGAGTTTTATCCCAATAGTTTAAGATCGGTTGAGAAACAGGTTGCTTTAATTCAAATTTATCATTTTTAAAAACCGCGCCTCTCTAAGTGGACAAACTATGAACAATCCGTATCGTTTGAGAAATGGTACCAATTGTATTGAAAAAACAAACTGCATTTCTAAAATCGTAATCATTATGATTTCCGGGATTTTAATATCCGGGATCTTGATTGCTGGTATTTTAAAATCCAGGATTACAATTTCGGAGATTTTTCGTTTCCGAGATTTTAATTTCCGGAAGTTTGATAATTTCTAGAATTTTGATTTCCGGGATTTCAAGCGTCTCACATGATTTAAGAAGGGATTTACAATAACAGCAAATACCTTCCAAAAAATATCAATGTGTGGTTACTTTCTATAATAATGGTAAGGTGGTACTTTCGTTACTTGAATTCAGCGGCTGGTGAGTTCCTATCATATATGATTGCAGTTATAGCGACGTCGGGGAGATTTAGATCAAGATGAACCAGCGATAATAGAATATACATTATTTTAATGATCAAGGAGGAGAGGGGAGAGAGAGAGAGATAAGTTTTAGTTATAGAATAAAGTAATCTCGAATACAATTACAGTGACCAGACCAAAATCCCTAAATTGGGGTACTCTTAAATTGGAGGTTTTATTTTCAAAATTAATCCCCAAAAATGGTATAAAATTTCAAAAATTGGTATGGTGGACTCTTTTATAGGGTAAAGCCAATGTTTTCCAACGGGGGCCATACAGTTCCCTATAGGGAGGCATTATAAATTTATAAATTAGCGGACCTTGGACTTAAACAAAAAATTTTGCCATGAACATTTTATTTATTACTAAAATAAATATAAAATTAAGATGTAAATAAAAAAATATGGTTCGGAAACACTGGGGTAAACTTTCTTTTATAAGGGCGCGGATTTCGAGGTGGTGTCAATTTATTTGTTGGTCTGTCTCCTCTCTGCAGCCCAAGTGAATTGGCTAAGTTTATAAAGCTTCCTACTTGGGTATTTTTTATGAGTTGGAGGTTCAAGATGTGTTTTAGCGGAGGTTGGCCCGCCGGATGTGGCAGCTTATCTTATTTTGGAAAGTAGCACCTGATAGAGAATCATTTGAGAGCGGAAGGATTTTGGATGGGATGTGTAATAGAGCTGATCAGGACCATTTTCAAAAACTTTGTTTCGCCTTAGTTCAGCCACTCTGCGTCCCAGGTGGGTTAACTGATCAGGATAGAACTTCATACTTGGAGAGTTTTGTTAGGTTGGGGGAGGTGACAACTTCCATTGGAGCTTTTTCGTTTTTGGCAGTATTTTGGTATAGCATATGAGAGGGAGTTGGCACGGTTTGCCTGATCATTTTCCACTAATAAATAATTTTGATAGAAACCGGATTTGTGAGAGCTTGTTCTTGTTTGCAAATGTTTTAGGAGATGCAGAATTTGCAAAAGGTCTCGTAGGTGCAGAAATGTTCTGGATTGGATTTGGAACAGTAATAGTTTATGTTGATTTTCTGTTGGTTGGGTGAATCTGACGGTTTCCACATAGGAACTTTCTTATTTTTTGCTAGTGTTTCGTATACTATGGGAAGAGACCAGACGGATTTCTGAAAATTTTTTGTCGGAAGTGAAGATTTTTTATAAAAAACTGTGTTTACCAAAATTCGTCTAAGTTCTAAGAGACGAGCCGACGACTATGGTTTGAGATTGTGAGAATGTGCTGCTTACGCACAGAAACACAACACTTGACGTTTTCCCCTTAGCCCGGTGAACAGGGAAAGCGATACGATATCAGTGGTAGTAGGGGAGGGTCGGACGTTGGCCGCAAGATTAATCAATAATTATTTTTCTAAGCGACAGCAAATACGTTTTGCCCATGTCAAGCTTAAGTCATAACATTACGTAATACATTTTTGTACTGCGGATAACAAAGTCGTAGATTTCAAAAAATTTAATAAATATCGCAAATCATTTGGAGTGGACAGGAGAACTGATTGAACATTTTAAAATGCTTCGTAAATTTAAATGTACAAGAGCATTAAAATGTAAATATTGATCGTTTTGGGGTATTATTCCGTACCCCATGTCATATTTTTGAATTAGGGTATTTTGCAAATTGGTTGTGACAAAAGAGGCATAATACCCCAGAAAGGATATGTCTGGCCACCCTAGAAATTACGAAATTACTGACAAATGCTTTAATTTGTCACGACCATTTGCCCAATAGACTGCAAACATACAAATATTGTATGCGCCCCAAATTTTGATTTAATCAAATAAACTTTTATGCCGTTACATCGTATTTTGGTTATTCTTCAATTCACTAACGGCGTAAATGGGGTAATCTTTCTTATTATATTTTTAAATAAGGACATTTAATTAAATTAAATTTAAAACGAAATATCTGTGTTATCCATCATTTCTCCCATCTTATGCTCTCTCTCTCTCTCTCTTCGAAAGTGATAGGAAGTGGTGATTGAACGGATAAAGTTCAAAGGTTGCAGTCATACGTATTGTAGGACACAAAGAAAAGAGAAAATTTAATTTTTAAATCCTTACCGAACGTTGAAATTTGCAATTTAGTAAGTAATATTACTTACTTTAGAATGCGGGACAAGCATGTTATATATACGAGAGGTAGCTAACAATGCGTGATTTAATTACATTACATTACAGCGTCATGTCATGTTTAGCACTTCACACAAGTATCAAATCTCTTACGCGAAGAAACAATTTGTTTTTAATTTACAAGATTTCATCTCAACATTAAATCGTAATTCGCGTTCTTAAAACGCGCCCCAACAACAAAATTTTGTGTGCAATGTAACACATAAAGCCGCTTTTTTAAGCTTTAATCTTGTGTTTTCATTAAAAATGGAAACAATACACAGCTTAAAAACAACAAATTCTATAATTTTGTATTTAACATAACAAAAAAAAAAGAAGAAGACACTGATGTTGCTGGATTTTATGTTTCATTTGAAGGAGAAACTAAAAAAGGATAAAATTAAATTTTCAGGATGAACTTTTTTTAACTCCCATGTACAGCAAAAAAGTTGAATACAAATATTTATAGCTTCCGGTGTATATGGGTACGAGGAACTTAATTGAAAGCACGATACATGTATGTACAAATTATGTTGAACATATAAATTTTAAAGGCTGAGAATACCGTCTTGATGTATGCCTATAAACAAATCAATCATTCGTTAAAAAGGACTCGTATAACTCACATTTTTATCGAGCATTTCTAACCGGATTAGTTCAAGGTAAAACTACTAATTCTAAGTAAAGTTATCCCAGAATTCTAACAAAGTAAACATAATAATGTGCATCAGGCAATACTACTTTCATCTTTCGTAACTAGTAAGCTCTAAGAACCCGGATTTTTAATAATAAATTAATTCGATTTTTAATAACAATAGTTACCTGTTCAACAATGTATTGGACATTGCTAAATGTGCCCCCTAGTGGCAAAGCTATAACAGATTTTTTAATTACAAACATAGATAATAAAATAAATAATTAAAATGAGTTTACAAAGTTTTAAAATTGATAAATTTCTTTAAGTACGTGTAATGCTGTATAGTAACGGAGTAACCCATGTTTTGTAGAGCTTAACAAATTATTATTTGATTAATCCAGTTTCATTTCGTAGTAGGACAATTTTTATGATGGAAACCCTGTTTTTGCTTTAAAATAGTCAGAAGTAGTGAGAAGATCAGATTTGAATATGTTAGCTGTGATTTGAAATGAAAGCTGATGTCAAAAGTAGTTAAAACTTTTCTAATCAATCAAACAGTTCTAATTGTAACGGGTGTTTTTTTAGGAGGTTTGTTTTTCCGATAGATGTCGTTTTATTTTATGACAGTTGTTTTGACAGCTCAAAGTGGCATTTCTACTCAGTATTGTTTGGCAAATCATTATGAATAGGTTAACTCCAGAACAACGTTTTCAAATCGTGGAAATTTATTTTCAAAATCAGTGTTCAATTAAAAATGTTTATAGAGCACTTCGTGAATTTTATGGTGCACATAATCGTCCGTCAGAGACCACCATAAAGAACGTAATTACCAAATTTCGGTCTACATTCACTCTTTTGGATGCCAAGCCACCGACAAGAATGAGAAGAGTTCGTACAGAAGAAAATATTGCTGTCGTTGAGGCCAGTGTCGAAGAAAACGACAATTTATCGATTCGTCGTCGTGCTCAGCAAATTGGACTTTGTCCATCGACTTTATGGAAAATTTTACGTAAAGATTTGGGTTTGGTGCCATACAAAATTCAATTGGTGCAAGAATTAAAGCCACACGACCATCGTTTGCGCCGTGAATTCAGTGATTGGTCGTTAAATCAATTGAACGAAGATCCATTTTTTTACCGTAAAATTCTCTTCAGTGATGAGGCGCATTTTTGGTTAAATGGATACGTCAACAAACAAAATTGTCGCATTTGGAGCAAAGATAATCCACACGCCGTTCTAGAATTACCAATGCATCCTGATAAATGTACTGTTTGGTGCGGTCTATGGGCTGGTGGGATCATCGGTCCATATTTCTTTAAAAATGAGGAAGGACGACGCGTTGCCGTGAATGGAAATCGATACAGAACCATGTTAAATGAGTTTTTGTTGTCAAATCTTGAAGATATGGATATGAATGAAATGTGGTTTCAACAAGATGGTGCCACTTGCCATACAGCACGTGAAACAATCGACTTATTGAAAGAAACTTTCAACGACAACATTATTTCGAGAAATGGTCCGGTGAATTGGCCTCCGCGTTCGTGCGATTTGACGCCACTCGATTACTTTTTGTGGGGATACGTGAAGTCATTGGTTTATGTGGATAAACCTCAATCGATTGACGCTTTGGAAACCAATATTCAACGTGTCATTGCTGACATACGCCCTCAAATGCTTGAAAAAGTGCTGGAAAATTGGACCTCCAGAATGACATTTGTGAAAAATAGTCGTGGTAGCCATATGCCAGAAATTGTGTTTAAATGTTAAATGCCAAAAAATTATCTACCAAATAAAAAAAAATTTTGGTCATTTCATAATTTTATATGTGTTTTATTCAAAAAAAAAATCGGCAACCTCTTAAAAAAACACCCTTTATATGTTTACAAGAGGATGCACCCCTTATTAAAAGTACCGTATTAAAAAACCGTTAATCGTGTTATCCAAGTGCATTCGTCAGTGATATTGCCGGAGTGTTTATGAGTCTAATGACACAGACAGACTGCTGGTTTCATAACTATAGTTTCGAGTTAACCATGGTTTACAACTAGGTTTATGCATAGTTGCTGAATGAGATATTTTTTCTCATTCCGATTTTCAATTAAATGTCAATCCTGACATTTTTGTCAATGCCTACTCCATTACCATTTAAAACCAAACGAGAAGACAAAAGAAATCGTAGTGTGTCTATGATATAAGACGTCTGGCAACATCAATGAAAATGGTGCTAAATGCCAGACTTTTTTTAATCTCATGAAACACTCTGTCAAACTCATTAGAATATCATGTAATTGCCTTCAGGTACTCCTTTGAAAAAAGTAGATCACTATAGTTCTAAAATATTCCACCAAGTGCCAAGCAGTATATTAAAATACAAATAGACTCATCTAGTCAGGCGTTATACAGGGTGTCCCAGAATGAATGGATAAGCCTGAAGCAAGTAGTACCTAAGTATATAATTTTTTTTAAAAAAAGTCCATTTTTTACATTACTTTACGTTTCCGATCACCACGGCTACAAACAAATTAAATCGATCGGGTTTTAGGTGTTATAATATTCTTAATGGACTATACTAATAGATATGCAGTAAATAGTATGAGTAGAAAACAAATTAAGCTTCAATTTTCAGCATGAAATGTGGTAAATATTTGTTTTATAAAAGTTTGAGCGTCTTTGGTGAAAAAAAAAAATGTATGAGAACCTAAGTGGCCAACTATTTTGGATAATGCATCCGGTTAGATGTCAAGCTTGAAAAATTATTAGTGACATTAGCTTAAACAACAATTATTTTCATGTAATTGAAAATGTCGAATTTTGTGCTAAAAAACAGCATTTGCGGGAAGTTTTACTTCATTATTTTTTGTTCAAGAAATGTGCAGCGGAAACAAATCGTTTGCTTGTGGAAGTTTACGGTGAACATGCTCCATCGAATACAATATGCAAAGAGTGGTTTCAACGATTCAAAGTTGGTGATTTTGACGTAAGAGACAAAGAACGTGTAGGCGGACCAATAAAATTTGAAGATACAGAATTGGAAGCCTTGCTTGATGTGGACCCTTGTCAAACCGAAAAACAATTGGCAGAAGCGTTGAATATTACCCATTAATGTGTTCCGCAACGTATCCATGCAATGGAATGGGTTCAGAAGCTGGGAAATTGGGTGCCTTGTGAGGCAGAAGAAATTGAACGAACGAGACATTGAAAGAGGTTCTTGCATCGGATCATCACAGGGGATGAAAAGTGGATCCATTATGACAATCCAAAGTGCAAACCAGCGTGAGTCAAGCCAGGTGAACCAGGGCCGTCGACGCCAGAAGCAAATATCCATGATTCGAAGGTGATGCTTTGTATTTGGTTGGATATGAAGGGTGTCGTTTATGATAAGCTGCTGCACGAGCATGAAAACATTACGGGACAAGTTTATCGACGACAACTGATGCCTTTAAAGCAAGCTCTAGCTGCAAAACGACCGGAATGGGACAAAAGGCATGAGACGGATATTTTGCAACATGACAACGCTAGGCCACATGTTGCTATACCTGTAAAAAACTACTTGGACACGCAGAACTGGGAAATTCTACCCCGCCTTATTCACTAGACATTGCTCCTTCTGATTACCACTTGTTCCGATCGATGCAATCAGCCCTGGCACAGCAGCACTTCACTTCATATGAAAACGCCAAAAATGGGCCGATGACTGGATCGCCTCGAAACACCCAGACTTCTTCCTTCGGGGAATTCGTTTATTGCCTAAACGATGGGCGAAGGTTATAGCTTCCGAAGGAGCATACTTTGAATAAAACTTTCTTTCATTTTCTACACAAACTAAAGTCTTTTATTTCACTAAAAATGGTCGGAAATAGATTTGCACACCCAATAATTATTAGAATATTTCTCGCTTGCTGTTGGTCCAGGGCATAGAAACACGTTGACTGTTGTATAAGAACTAATACTTTATCCAATAATTCGTTTGGTTTATATACAAAAAAATAATTTATGGAACTATTGTCAATATAAAAAATTGATATATTCCATGTCATCAGTATTTAACGGATGCATGTCATAATTTTATAGCATTGATGTTGTTGTTATAACAAAATGGCTTCTTTAATTCTTAGTCAAAAGTAATTTCGGCCTCCACAGTTATCTCAAAAAATAAAAAAAATTTAACTTTAAGAAATTACGGTCTTATATAACTTGTATGTCTGCCACATCGCCATATTATTCAGTGGTTTTCGTATACAATTTTTTGTGTGCAAATTTGACATTGAATTGGTACGTATTTGTTAGTAAGCGTGTGCTAGAGGTGTCTGAACTTGAAAGCGAAAACTTCTAATATCGTAAGGTGAAAAACTAAATGAAATTGTTTAAAATCACGCAAATGTAACGTTATATTATAATCGTATATACCAAAACCCACACAAAATATAAATAAATTCATTTCGTATCTCCAAAATGAACTACTTACACGCAACATGCATACCGTTATGAAAATTAAAATTAAATTCTTCAGATCGCGCGCTTTGGTTGGAAAGTTTTTAACATTTTGTTCGAGCTACCTTAGAACTCTTCAAATAAGGTAAATTATCCTTCGCCGATTATCATTTTGTGGATTTCATTCCACCCGCAAACCACTCACACACATACACATTAATAATGTTCTCCTTTTATTTTTTTTTTTGAACTCAGCAGAAAACTGTAAGATTAAAAACAGAGAAAACTTAATGAGGTGAAGTAAGAATAATACGGTATTAACAACACAAAAACAACAAAACAAGATAAATTATTTTAATCCAGTACGAAAAAATAAAAGGAAAAAGAAAATGCCCATCTTCATCTTATATATATTTTCCCAACTTTTCCTCGACTACATTATATCGACTAACCCGTTATTTTTTAGGTTTATAACCATAAAAGTGAAAATCTCCTACCTTTACCGATTTTTTTTCAGGCTTCGTTAATTTTTTACAATAATAATATATTTTACCATCCCGCATGTGGTATAAGGATGGACTTTCGGAAATCAATTTGTTTTAGTGGAGGTAAAATTAATTTTGAATGAACCGAAATAAAATTGGGTTTGATTGCGTGTTGAATTGTAAATTTCATATTCGCGCTTATGTTTATCGTTATATTGTGAATCGAGACATTTTATCAATATACGCGGCGATATGTGCGTCACGATACAACGGTAATTTACAATCCATCACACGTGGATTATAATAATCTTCAACGATATGTATATCGAGCTAACATGAGTTCACGTAAAATGAAGCCACCCACACGTACCAACAAAAAGAGCTAAACGCTTGATGGATGATATTTTAAGTCGGGCGATATGGCAATAAAAGTGTATACGAAAATGAAAAGTTGGAAAAATTCATGTCAATCTTAATTTTATTCGAATTTATTTTACCCAAAAAAAACAAACATAAATTAGAAAGAAGAACGCGCAGTGTCACTGATGGTTGAGTGTGCGACAAGAAGCCACAAAATAAATGACGATAAGATAATGTACAGTACGAAAACATTTTGATAAGACTATTAAATTGCGGTTCTTAAACTTTATTGCGGTTACGCATTTTATGCCTTAGTTACGTTATATTACCAGAAATAACAAAGAATTGGTTGAGTATATTAAAGAACCCCTCGCGGTTATCGTTCGGATTTGGACAAATAAATGCGGTCGCATAATAAAATAGCTATTTGGGCAATAGCAGATTGGTAAATTTTGTCCCACTTTCATTTAACAAATAATAGTCAAAAAATTATTAACCAGATAGGTTAACGTAAGATATAATTTTCAAAGGATTGGATTTCTTTCTTATTTTTACCAAAACTTAATTTTTGATTTGTCTAATTTGTACTGTTTTTTGGCACTACAATTTTAATTTCTGTTCATGCACCTAGCACACATCGATCCCCTCTCACACTTCTATCCGATTTATTCTAATAAATTCATACACATTCTTATATACATTCATTCCCATTCAAAATAATTGAGTCAAACTTCTTGCACTCAATAGAACATCGACCATTTGTCTGCTCTGGTTAAATGCAGAACATTTCAGAATCAAATTTCTCTGACATCCATGAATTCATATTCGTTTACATCCTCAATCAAACAACTCCGTTTCGCAAGCATATCGGCTCTTCATTACCTTCAATCTGTAGGTGTGAAGGTATTTATTGAAGGATGACCTCCCTCCCACAAGATACTTATATAGCATTTCCACATACACATTGCCATGAGTTCCCCCACCCTTAATAATTAATTCCACTCCACTCCGGGAGTCAGAGAATAACACTATTCTCCTTCTCACTTGTGTCATTGCTAACTTGATCCCTTCCATAATCGCTATCAATTCTGCATTCATTATACAGATACTGTCATGCACTCTTACCATTTTCTCTTTCCTCATTGAAGGAATATAAATTCCCACACCTACGCGATCATCATTTACACTAGCATCTGTATACACTTCCACATGTGCAACATAATTCATTCGCATTTTGCAAAAATCACTTTTAACCGATAACTCATCCATCATTGCTTTTGTTGTGTCACCAAACTTCAACCGCCGTATTAGATTGCTCGGAGGGACTTTCGGATTTGCCGGACGAATCTTGGACAATATGTTAATATTTTTCAAGATTACCAGTGATCTTGTTGCCTTTTTGTAAACCGTCCCTCTTTGCAATCTCTCTTTCATTTCATTCACCAATTTATTGTCTCTAGTTAACATTCGCACAGTCTCTCGCACAGTGATCCGTTCCCTCTTATAATTAAGAGGCGAATCATCCAATTCAGACCACAAAGTGTGTATTGGTGTTGAATTAATCGCTCCCATCCACTTTTTAAACCCAACCTTGGACCCATCACGATATATACTCATTCCATACGCAATTTTAGTTAACACTAGCGCCTTTCGTAACATATCAGTCACACCCGGATGAGCTCCCCATTTCGGTTTGCTCACCCTTTTAATCACGTTCAATCTACTCTTACAATTATCGGCCAATTTTTCCATATGCACTTTGAAACTCATTCTTCTGTAAATCCAGTTTCCCAAATACCTAGTCAAACTCACACACTCAATTCGGTCATTATATACTCGCACATCAACCATCCGATTCGTTCTAAAAGCCATACTACAACATTTACTCGAATTTATCCTCAAATTCAATTCACTCAAACGTTCGGTTAGCTGATTTACACATTCTTGAGCCCGGCTCAAGGCTTCCTCGATAGTCCTCCCCTTGCCCATCAGGACAAAGTACTCTGCAAATTGCAAAATGTATTTGCCCGAGGAGTAACGCCTATGTATCGGGCTCGTGTACAGGTTGAAGAGGGTCGGTGAGATTTTATGCCTTGGGGGAGTCCCATAGTCGCCGCTTCTTCCAACCTATACCTTCTACCACACAAAACTAACTTTCTCTCATTCATGAACTCATACACCCATTTGCAAATTTTCCAAGGAAACCCCAAGTCCATAAGGATCTGATAAAGTTTCCCTGGAACTACGTAATCATATGCCCTTTCTATATCCAAAAATACCGCCACAACATACTTATTTTCCTTTTGGATTTCCCACACAAACTTTTCTACACATTCATTAGCAGAGTGGTTGTGACGGAACCCAAAGGTTGTTTCCGACAACAAATTTCCCTCATTCACAAATTTATCTATACGACCTTTCATCATACCATTCACAATTTTAACAAATACATTCAACATACATATACCCCTGCAATTTGTTGCCAGATTTTTATCCCGATCCCTTTTAGGAATAGGTACCACTCTGCTTTCCTTCCATTTTTGCGGTATCTGAATACACATCCATACTTGAGAATTCAAAGCAAGGCCGCCTTGGCTTTGAATTATAATCTATCTATCATTTTATAACTCACTCTGTTAGTTCCGAGGGTAGTAGATTTGGATATTTCTAAAACCCCTCGGAACTCTTCCCGTTCATAAATTCATTTTCAATATCAGGTAACAAAACTTATATATATCGCTCAAATTGCTACGTACGTCCGTAATCATTTGTAAAAAGACACCTCCATTCTCTCTGTCATCTAACACTGCATTTCTGCCTTGCGCTCTATATCCTCTCACTCTATTAAATGTATCCAATACATCCTTAGTTGTGTTTGGACACATGGTCCCGCCAACTTTTCCTTTTCGCTCTACGGACAGCCTTTTTCAATTTTGCTTTCATACTCCATAATTTATTCTGCGTTCATGACATATACACGTATTGAACTCTCTCAATGCTATACGTTTCCTTTCATACCAATACTGGATTTCATTATTTCACCAACCATTCACCTTGTATTCATTCCCTCTGACATTTATAGTGCACATTTCATTCACTCTGTATATTTCATCCTCAAGTTGGTTAACCTCATTTGCTTCTTTCATTATGAGAGTCTCATTCATACGTTCGACCCATTTCTTACCATTCATAATGACGTTACGACTACGAGATCGGAATCCAGAATGAGGCGGGTCAACCAGTTACCTCTAGCATCAGTTTTTTCACTCCCCCATATTCTCGAATGCGCTTTCATATCACCCGCTAGAATAACGTCACTTTTGCCTTCCACCCATTCAAACAAAATTTTAAATTCTCGTTGGCTTTTCTCTCTGTCAGATGTAGACAACACTGGAGTTGCATAGATACTGACAAATAACAAGTTTCTGTCCAGATTCCATGTTTTGGCTGCGATGATTTCGATGTGCTCGAATATCGTAAAGTTGCAATTCTGAGTCGGTGGTCGCAACTTTCAGAGTGCTTACTTCAATTTTTGGTCATAATAATCGTTCCACCAGACAGGCTGGTGTGCGGACTATAGTGGATAAATTCGAGTCAAAATATTCACTATTGGGTCTTCCTGTGCCAGTAAGACAACGCATCGCAGAAGTTGGGAATCTCTCAAACTATATTGTAGTGAATTTTGCGTAAATATATTGGCGTATATCCTTACAAGATCAAATTAACTCAAGAACTAAAGCATCTTGATCATTTCAAGTGCCGAAATTTCTCCGAGTGGGGTCTGCTAAAGCTAGCAGAAATCAACTTCAGCGATGAAGCTCATTTTTGGCTTAATGGCTTTATCAATAAGCACATGTGGATTTCATGCCGGAGGGGTGATTTGGCCACATTTTTCCGTCGATGAAAATGATCGCCACGTTAGGGTCAATAGAGTTCGCGATCGTGCCATGTTGGAAGGCTATTTTGGCCAGAATTGAATGGACTTGACATCGGCGAGATGATAGTCTCGTTCATTTGATTTAGCGCCGTTGAATTTATTTGTATGGAATTACGTTAAGTCGTTGGTTTTAGGCAACAAGACAACAACGTTAGAAGAGCTCAGGGACAATATCGAACCTGAAATTGCCAACGTTCCGGTGAGGTAGAGCGGTGAAAAATTGGTACCAAAGAATCGATCGCTGCAATCGTGCTCGCGGTGGTCATGTAAAAAATGTCATAAATGTAAGATGTGTACGGCACCTGGAATAAATGTCAGCCCAATATCTAAATCATTCCCTGTTTTATTCAAATACAAAATTGTTATATCCTTATTGAAAAACCCTTTACCGCAGGGTGGGAAAACCGTTGTATTTTTACTGGAATATAGGGTATGAACAGTTTTAAATAATTATAGAGTGCGGAGTAAAAATTGGCAGTGTAAGTTTCAAAATTTTCAGCAGCAAGATCAACATTTGCTCACAGTTCACTAAGTTTCGTAAAATCGGCTTTACGAAAATTTATTAGGATAGGCGGGTGGAAGCGCAGTGTAAAGTAGAAAGTATTAAGTATTGAAAAAACACTAGGTCGATTTGCCTGTCTAGATTATTTCTGACGTTGCTAGTCTGCAGTAAACCAGAGTTAGCATATTACTGGAAGCAATGAAATGAGTGCAATCATCAGATCGTGTCCTTATCAGATTGAAGTCACCAACCACTAAAAGGTCATCCTGAACTGGCACGGAATCCGAGATAAAATCAACAGCGTTGATAAATTGTTGATACGAGCAACCATAACGAGCCCCCTTATGGAGAGCTAGGAATTATATTTGCATGAGTACTTTCAACGTTAATGTTAGCATTGAGGTGATAACGACACTGGGCGATTAATTAAGTAACTGTGGACAGCAGATATGAGCTCTTCGTGAAGGAAAATGTTGTTTGGATTAGACGTCATTCTATTGTTATCTGTCAATGCAGTTAAGACACAGATTAGTTCGTTGCAGGTGCCTCTATATTACTTTTACTTGAGGGAGAACAAGACATGCAAAAGTTCGAGTTCCTTCTGCCATTTTATTTTTGCTGGTGTTTTTGCATGAAGCAACAAAAGGCATCGAATTTGCTAGACAGACTAGATCTTGCTTCCGAGCCTGATATGAAATGTTGATTGATGGTTAAGTGATTTGATTTCCAATTATAAATATTTTCTGATAGTAGTTGATTTATAGTATGTGTTGTCTTTATAAGCAAGAAATTATATTACGCGGGGAGGGCGAAGAGGGTAAATAACATCATTAAGCAACCATTGCTGAGTTAGCACAAATTTGGGTAACCGCAAACAAGAATACGGTATGCATCATCCAGCAGATCTGAGAGCTGGCTAGGATTCGAATGGTTGATTATTCATGGTTGTAATGATCTGTACACATCTGTACACACAACCACAGATTAGAAATAGTTTAAAATTTAATTAATTAATTTTATAAATTCGTGTGTTGTGTACCTCCCTCATGCTCCCCGCTCGATTACACAATGTGTGCGCCGCGGTGATAACAATTTTGACAGCAGATGTTTCCTCAAAATGGAAACTACGAACGGTGTCATATTATCAATTAATATACCCCCGTGTTATAATCACCCAAATGTTATTCTCGATATGGGTATCGTTAAGTAATTGTGATTTTTCCGTTTCTGCATGGCCGAGGTTTTCAGATCAACTACCCTGTTTAATTTCAGATGATATTGAGCTTACCGCTGTTGCGAGCTCACTATTTCTGATCGATGCCCTGTTGATGTTGAACTCGACATATTCCGGGCCGCCTACTTGGGATAATTAGACTTCTGCACGTTGAACGGGCGAAGGTGGTGGGCGAGGAGTTGCTCGTCTTTGTCTTACACATTTGATGCTCCAAATGACACCTAAGACTAAAAGGATCCCAGAAATGACATGAGTCATGGTATAATGGTGGATATGATGATTCTTCCCCTCGTGTAGTTGGATCTTCATATTTTCGAGCATCTTTATCTCTTGCTCCAATTTATCGGTATCTTGAAGTGTTGCGTACTGTGGATGATTATGTCGGACTGGGCTATCTTTAATCCGGGTGATGAACTTCTTTAAGTGAATAGATTCAGCTAAGCCGACCTATTGAATCCCTTTTCCAAATGGTTAGAATAGGATCCGATTGCAACGATATAAAAATTTGCATCCCGTAGCACACAACCAGCTTTGATTTTTACTATGCCTGATTCTTGAAGGTTATCCGATTTGCTTTCATGACCGCATATTACATCGACTATTGTTTCATTGTGCATGGCATATACCCACTGATTGTTGGCATTAAGTTTTATGATTGCGTTGTAGGATTGCCTCCTCGCACTGAGCTTGGCTGCTCATGATGTTATATATTGGCGATATTTCACAGAAAAATCATCTTCCGTGAAATGATTGACAATTTCTTACTTGCTCTCTAGTCATTAATGCGAGCTGTTCCCGGTGAGCATCTATTGTTAAATATTCTGCCTTGATGTCGATGTAAGATTGCGAATTATTGTGTTCACGATATTAGGCATTGGAAGAACGGCTAACAATGTGTACTCCCGCGTAAATGATAATGGAATGGTGAGTTCTACTCTAATGTTTCTTGGAGTTACTCTACTGCGTATCTTCATGCTATGCCCAGGTATGATGATCGTTGATGGTATATGCCTTTTAATAATTTTGAGCTCTTGATCCAATTGAGCCGGAGAGAGTAATGAAGGGTATAGCTATATACGGAGTTTAACGAAAAATCACAGACATAAGGATGACATAGGGATTATCAGAAATAATTTTTTTTCACTTCTCTTAGTTCAAATGAAATATCTCCTTCGAATGTCCTCTGCTTGTAGTCATCACTTTTTACTTATCACAATGCTGGAAATCTTTTTTCTATATAGATTCAAAAACTCACAATTAAATTCTGTATTATTGCCGGCTACCGCCATTGTATGAATTTAAATAATGCAGCTGTCGTATTAGATTGACCAGCGCAAGAATACAGTTTCAATCAGGATTGCGCAAGCGCATGATTAAGGGAAAACATCTATTCACAAGTACTAGCCATGCAACTCGGATATTGTGTGCAGATGAAAATGATGAAAATACCAGGCAGGTCCAAGCCGAACAGTCTATTAAATTTTATACTGTTAAAGTTAGCCGAAAGTTCCCAGCCGAAAGTGAAAGAATCGATAATGCAGATAGTGTCTCGACTACTTCAGCCGAAAGTTAAAAAAATATTAAAACTAACCAACGGGAAAATTGGGGGAGTAAAATACACGTACAAAATTCGATAATTTGTAAAAACTCAACGTTTAAAGTGTTATGTCTAGAAAGAGTCTCGTTTGAATCGGTTCATCAACGGTTATCGCTGGAAAATTTTGCAGGTCAAGTTTCATGTTGGGAGTTCGAGAAAATTGGGGAGAGTGAAATACACGTACATAATTCGAAAATTTGTAAAAACTTTAAACGTTAAGTTTTTACAAATTTTGGAATTTTGTACGTGTATTTCACTCCTCCCAAATTTCCCGAACTCCCAACATGAAACTTGACCTGGAAAATATTCCAGCAATAATCATCGACAAACCGATTCAAACAAGACCTTTTCCAGACATAACACTTTAAGCGCTAAGTTTTTACAGATCTTTGAAGTTTACCCATATATAGGATGGGCTAAATAATTTTTTTTTAAATGCAATAAAACAAAAAGTTCTCAATATTTTTTCAAATTTATTTTTTCATTGTAAAGAACAATCTTTCCGATTAATTATGGAATACTATTTCATTCATATGACTGCATCGGCTGCCCTTGACGTACCCCATACGGTCGGTCCAATTTTTGAGCACATTTTCGATGGTATGCTTCATTATGTCTTCAATGGTAATGCGAAATTGTTCTGGAGAGCGTCAATCGTTGCTGGTTTATTGGCGTAATACTTATCTATGACGGCACTCCAAAGATAATAGTCCAACGGCGTCAAATCTCAGCTCCGAGGCGGCCAAATCACATCAGCATTTCTGCTGATAATTCGATCTTCGAAGACAGTGCGCAAAAGATCAATTGAAACGCGCGCTGTGTGGCACGGAGCGCCGTCTTCTTGAAACCAAATGTTGCCTATGTCCTCCTCTTCAATTGCCGGGAACAAAAAATTGCTAATCATGGCGCGGTAGCGCTCACCATTGACAACGGCGGCTCCTTGCACATTTTCAAAGAGAAATGGTCCAATGATGCTACCGCACCAAGATCCGCACCAAACAGTCACTCGTTGAGGATAAATCGGCTTCTCTTCGACCACGTGCGGGTTTTCCGTGCCCCAAATGCGACAATTCTGCTTGTTTACATAGCCGCCAAGATGGAAATGCGCCTCATCCGAAAAGATGATTTTTTTGCCAAAATTTTCGAATTATTGTTTCAATATTTCCCAGCGTTGTTCAAGCGAATACACAACCATTTTCGTTCAGCGGAAGGATAAATCTAACTTTCTGTCAAATCAGAAGTGTCATAACTCTTACCATACTAAAAAAAACCGCTAGTTCGAAAAAAAATATTTGGCCCACCCTGTACATTACATACTCGTACATATTATATGCATATGAAAAACTGCTAAATTAAATTCGTTATTTTAATTTTATTTGTTGTTTGTAATGAATATTTATATATTTTCAGCTAATATTGTAGGTTAGTTACTTTCGGCTGGGACGTTACCTTCGACTGAAGTAGTCTGCATTATCGATTTTTCACTTTTGGCTGACAACTTTCGACTAACTTTAGCAAGGTTCAAATTTTACCGTACAAAATTCTAAACTAAAGTTTTAATTTGAAATACCGGAAGTAGATTACTCTGGCTGAAAAAATGTGAATTTAATGTTCGCACACTCGCACAATTATTATTAAATTCTCGACATCACTCGCGTTATGAAAATAGGTAATTTAATATTCGCACAATTTTTGTATCCAGGCCGCCTCCAATTCGCTAATTTAAACTTCTCTCAGTTGTAGTTTATTCGCGCGCCATCACTAAAATATAAGTATACGTTGTAAGTTACTACGTGTCAAGGTCAACTTGATCGCTTAAGAAAAATCGATTATTATCGATGTTCTTTTATGTTGCCATCGCGACTATGGCAAACCCCAAGAAACCAAAATACATAAAATAAGTAAATTGTCGAATTCAAATCTATTACGATTTACTTTCGTGTACTAATTACTATATTCAAAATTATGCTTTGTACTCACGCAATGTGTTTACCGGACAGTAGTGCAGTGGTTAAAGCTTCGGCACTTGGACCGGGAGGTACTGGGTTCGAATCCCACGATCGGTGATGTTAATAAACACAACTAAGATCCACTGTTGGAGTGCAGAATTCAGCGCCGACCCATCGTCCATGTCAATGTACAGGTTGACATGGAGCTTGCAATGTGCAGGTGGTATACTGTAATTGTGTGATTGGGTGGTGTGTGCGTGAATGAAAAGGGGGTATTAGTTGACCTTCAAAGGACGTTAAATCCATTGGACAGTTAATACTTTATTAAAAAAAATGTATTTTAATATGTCAAATGCAAAATTTGTCTTCTTAGTAATGTTTGTTTTGATTACAAAAAAAAAATTTAAACGTAATTAATCCAATTAAATATAATTTACAGATATTATCCGGAGGTGGCGGTTCTGGGTACAAGTCGGCGCACATTAATTATTTTTAGATGTAAGATTGGATTTATATTAAGAATATCTTTAACACTGGCGATTTTTTATCTGCCAGCACTTCTGTCTTTTGCAGGTGGCAGATGACATTTTGACAATTTCAAAATAAACTTTTTACCTGCTTAGTTTAGTTCGAATTTCTCCGAAATTATCATATTTTCAAAGACAAATCATTTTAAACAAAAAATTTCATCATCGGTTACCCATTTGCCAGTAACGCATGCAATATGTGTCGCTAGAGTTTGTTAATGAAAAAACATGCGGCTTTGTAAATTGGAAAATATCGTAAATTATTTTAAACATACGAGTATACTATTACCACCTATTTGTTTTGTAAATTCGCAAATTGAACTGGAAAACAATGGGGAAAACAACAATAAAAGGCAATTGTTTACACATATTCTATATATTCTACGAATTATCGACATTGTCTACGCCAAAATGAACGCTATTTTCGACACCAAGATGTCGAAAATCCCAGATTAAGCGTAGACACAAAATACTGGAAATCAGTGAAGGCTGAACAACATATTTTCCTGAGTCGTCCGAGTAGTCAATTTTGATTACCAGGTAATGTTGCAGTCTTTACCACTGACTTAACCTCCTAGAAAAGCAACACAAGAAATTTCCAATCTTTTAGGGTTTTATACGATCCCCTGACGATCCACTGATACATTAACGTCATTACTTTCAGTGTGTTGTATGTGAGTCAATAGTTTATTAAAATTCTGACAGGATGGACACGATTCAAATATTAAGCAAATCAACAGTAGGGCTGTGGAATATTGGAACATAGAGTGTCGAAAGATGAACCCCCTATTTTATTACGTCCCTTAAGCTAGCAGAACCCATACAGCAGAACATTACAAGATAGTATGAGTAATTATAGGCTAATAATAGGCTAATTAAATTCTCTATTACAAAATTTTTGGCTCCACCCCTTCCAACTAAAACGATGGGTTCTGCTAGCTTTAGAAAAAGTTAGCAGAACCCATATCAAAAATAATTTTAAAACAATTGGAAAATTAAAGGTTAATGTTAGGCTAATTAAATGCCCAATTAAAATTTTTTATTCTACTCGTTCTAGAAAAAACATAAGGCTTTATCACTTCAAAGCTAGCAGAACCCAAATCGAACCAAAACCGAAATTAGGACTCAAAACAAGATCAATTAACAAACGAATAATTTTAGGCTCATTATGGTCTAATCAAATGCCCCAATAATAAATTTTGGGCTCCACTCGTTCTTGACCAAACTTCAGGTCATTTAATCTATCTATTTGCATGTTAATTGATCTAATTGATTAATCTTGATTGGGGTTCTAATTTTGGTTTTGGTCCGATTTTCGATTTAGGTTCTGCTGGCTTTAGAGTAAATGACTTGAAGTTTGTTCAAAAACGAGTAAAGCCTAAAAAATTTTAATGGGACATTTGTTTAGGCCATTTATTTTGGGTTCTAATTTAGGTTTTGGTCCGATTTTCGATTTGGGTTCTGCTAGCTTTAGATTAAATGACCTGAAGTTTGGTCAAGAACGAGTGGAACCCAGAATATTCTAATGAGGCATTTGATTAGGCCATAATGAGCCTAAAGTTATTTGTATGTCAATTGATCTGGTTTTGGGTTCTAATTTCGGTTTTGGCCCGATTTTCGATTTGGGTTCTGCCAACTTTAGATTAAATGACCCGAAGTTTGGTTAAAAACGATTAGAGTCCAAAATATTTTAATGGGGCATTTGATTAGGCCATAGTGAGCCTAAAATTATTTCTATGATAATTGATCTTATTTTGGGTTCTAATTTCGGTTTTGGTCCGATTTTCGATTTGAGTTCTGCTAGCTTTAGATTAAATGACTTGAAGTTTGGTCAAAAGGAGTAGAGCCCAAAATTTTTTAATGGGATATTTGATTAGGCCAAAATGATCCTAACATTATTTGCATGTCAATTGATCTTGTTTTGGGTTCTAATTTCGGTTTTGGTCCGATTTTCGATTTGGGTTGTGCTAGCTTGAGAACAATTGACCTGAAGTTTGGTCAATAACGAGAGCAGCCCAAAATTGTTTAATGGGGCATTTGATTAGACCATAATGAGCCTAAAATTATTCGTTTGTTAGTTGATCTTGTTTTGAGTTCAAATTTCGGTTTTGGTCCGATTTTCGATTTGGGTTCTGCTAGCTTTAGAATAATAACCTGAAGTTTAGTCAAAAGGGAGTAGAGCCCAACATTTTTTAATGGGGCATTTGATTAGACCATAATGAGCCTAAAATTATTTCTATGATAATTGATCTTGTTTTGGGTTCTAATTTAGGTTTTGGTCCGATTTTCGATTTGGGTTCTGCTAGCTTTAGATTAAATGACCTGAAGTTTGGTCAAGAACGAGTGGAACCCAAAATATTCTAATGAGGCATTTGATTAGGCCATAATGAGCCTACAATTATTTGTATGTTAATTGATCTTGTTTTGGGTTCTAATTTCGGTTTTGGCCCGATTTTCGATTTGGGTTCTGCTAGCTTTAGATTAAATGACCTGAAGTTTGGTCAAAAAGGAGTAGAGCCCAAAATTTTTTAATGGGATATTTGATTAGACCATAATGAGCCTAAAATTATTCGTTTGTTAGTTGATCTTGTTTTGAGTTCGAATTTCGGTTTTGGTCCGATTTTCGATTTGGGTTCTGCTAGCTTTAGAATAATAACCTGAAGTTTAGTCAAAAGGGAGTAGAGCCCAACATTTTTTAATGGGGCATTTGATTAGACCATAATGAGCCTAAAATTATTTCTATGATAATTGATCTTGTTTTGGGTTCTAATTTAGGTTTTGGTCCGATTTTCGATTTGGGTTCTGCTAGCTTTAGATTAAATGACCTGAAGTTTGGTCAAGAACGAGTGGAACCCAAAATATTCTAATGAGGCATTTGATTAGGCCATAATGAGCCTACAATTATTTGTATGTTAATTGATCTTGTTTTGGGTTCTAATTTCGGTTTTGGCCCGATTTTCGATTTGGGTTCTGCTAGCTTTAGATTAAATGACCTGAAGTTTGGTCAAAAAGGAGTAGAGCCCAAAATTGTTTAATGGGGCATTTGATTAGGCCACAATGAGCCTAAAATTATTTGTATGTTAATTGATCTTGTTTTGGGCCCTAATTTCGGTTTTGACCCGATTTTCGATTTGGGTTCTGCCAAATTTAGATTAAATGACCCGAAGTTTGGTAAAAAACGAGTAGAGTGCAAAATATTTTAATGGGGCATTTGATTAGGCCATAATGAGCTTAAAATTATTTGTATGTTAATTGATCTTGTTTTGGGTTCTAATTTTGGTTTTGGTCCGATTTTTGATTTGGGTTCTGCTAGCTTTCGATTAAATGACCTAAAGTTTGGTCACAAACGAGTGGAGCCTAAAAATTTTTAATGGGACGTTTGAATAGGCTACAATGAACCGAAAATTATTTGTATGGCAATTGAACTTGTTTTGGGTTCTAATTTCGGTTTTGGTCCGATTTTCGATTTGAGTTCTGCTAGCTTTAGATTAAATGACTTGAAGTTTGGTCAAAAGCAGTAGAGCCCAAAATTTTTTAATGGGATATTTGATTAGGCCAAAATGATCCTAACATTATTTGCATGTCAATTGATCTTGTTTTGGGTTCTAATTTCGGTTTTGGTCCGATTTTCGATTTGGGTTATGTTGGCTTTGAAGTAATAAAGCCTTTTGCTTTTTCTAGAATGAGCATAATAAAAAAATTTAAGTAGGGCATTTAATTAGCCTATCATTAGCCATTAATTATTTATACTATCTTGTAATGTTCTGCTGTAAGGATTCTACTAGCCTAAGGGACGTATTTTGTTATACATCTTCCGATTGTTGGTTAACATTATATTGTTTACTCCAGGGACAGTCGTGACATCAGCTATATATAGATATAATAGACGAAAGGCATTTCAACTCCTCTCTATAATTTTTAATTGTCTTATTTATTTCTTCAATTTTAAGACTTTTTATTGCATTACACTTTTTGTTACTGAATTATTTGATAACCGATAAACTTTTCTTGTTAATGTAACACATAAAACAAAGCACAAATTTCTTGAAGTTCGTCTTGTGGTACGGCGTACGAAAAACTTTGTTTTTGTATTCTGCTTAACTTTCAAAAAAGTTTTTAATTAGACTAATTAATTAAAATTGTATATATTTGTAAATATTGCATGAATAAATATCATAATTATCAAAAATGCCAAGGTGTAAGAACACAAATGCTGCTTTGATATGCCAGGTGCGATACTTAATGTTGCAAAGAAGATGAGCAGGCGGCTACGCGATTTTGAAATACTAGAAAATTCTCCATTACCGTATTTTACAAATACACATACATAAACACATACACAACCAACAAAAAATACATGAATATTTCATACAGCTTGGTAATTTATTCATAACAACATTTATTTCATTTTTTTTTCTTGTTTAGGAATCTTAAATTTTTGAAGATGGTACATACTCCCGAGAAATATTATAGGGGAGAAAATTTGAAAAAAAAAACTTAAAAATTTCCATAAACAATTAATATACAAATGATAAATTATAATCATATAATACGTTTAAAATTAATGGTGGATCTACAATATAATTTTTAAGTTGTTGGCAGCAGCAAAAGTGATGCTGATGTACCTAAAAATATAAACAAGGAAATGAGCAAGCAAAACACACGAAAAAATTTAAAGATACCTGTGGAACGCGCGCGCCTAAAATTCTTTTATTTATCAAAAATTCATATAAAATACCAATTAAATGAAAATTGTTTGAAAGCTGCGTGATGGGTGGTGCGGGTGTTTATAAAAAATATAATTTTAAAAATTATGTTTATTTAATTATGAGTTATAAGTAATTATGTGGAATATTTAATATAGAAAGTTGGGTTATGTTGTGTAATAAACCTAACTGTATGTAAAAAGTGAAAATATCTCTCGGTTGGGAAATTAGTTTGAAAATTTTTCGTATACGCTTAAATAAAATATTTAGATAGGAGGGTTATTTTCAAGAATTTGAAGCATTATATAAGAGTTTCTTGATCGATTAAGCCTTTTTGTGTCGGATTAAAATGCAATGCCTCGTAATTAAGCGGTGCGGTGTATATATATTCTTGCTACCCTGAAATGCCAAGAAGTGAAAATTGAATTTTAAATTTTAGCCGCTACATCACTCCCCTCGTAACGGTTTTACGAACAATACGATTTTCGACTTAGCTTACCACAAGTATTCCGTATGCTGGCTTAAGCCGGTCGATGCCAATTGTTTTCGATTTTCCGTCGACATGCAGAAAGAATTTGTGCAATTTGCCAGTCACTGGATTTTGTCCAGAATAGGGCGTATTCAAAAGACTTCTGACTTTATCCACGAATACGTGTGAACAGTTGTCCAGTTTTTTGGGGTGTACGTCAGATATGTACGTTATCTGTCCGGTCGGCTCTTAGTATGAAGTTGCTTCATGAAATCCGAAGTATCTTTGTTTGGGTCTGAGTTTTGATTGTTGATGAAAAATTCACTGGGAACCTTGATGTTCTCATACACTAGCTCTGCTTGAGTGTAGTTGAGGTTTTCTTTTACTGAGGTTTGAATACCCAACAGGATTACCTCGAGCTATTAATGCGGCGTTTAGTTGCCTGTGGAACCGTTCGACAAGACCATTTGCGTTCGAGTTGTATGCAGTCCCCACCACATAGAAGCTTTGTGAGCTCGGTGAACAACGTTGATTCGAATTGTATTATTAATATTCATATTTTGCGCTTCTGACTCTCTCTTCTACTCTTTTAAGCTTCTGACTAACGAGTAAATCAGTCGATTATCGTTAAAATATAATGATAGCCATTCGATTGAGACATTGGTTCAACCAGATCCATGTGGATGTGTTCAAACCTGCTGCTTGTCTAGTAAGTCGTTCCGAAGCAGGTTAACGATTGATTTCGGGATGCGTGCCAAAATCAATATCTGCAATTCGTCGTCGTATTGTTGCTGTACAAGTGATTTCTTCATATCGAAAGAGAAGACGCTGAGTTCTATGAGAAGTGTTTCACCAAAACGTGACAAACAAGCGCTCGCCACATTGTGTTCACCTTGAATATAATGTTTGTCGGTAGTGAATTGGGCAATATAGTCGAGATATCGTAATAACCGGGGATTACGTTCTGACTTTGATGCAATAGGTGTTGTGAGGGGTTTATGTTTAGTAATTATAAAGAAATTTCGGCCATCGACGAAATAGCGAAAGTATTTGATTGCTAAATACGTAGCAAGAAGTTCTTTATTGAAAGTAGAGAATAATATCCGAGTAGATTTAATTTTCACAAGAGAGACCGTCTTTGAATGCTAATGGTTGCCGACTTCTTTTGTTGCATTATTGGGACAGCTCCAACTGGTACTTTGGGAGCGTTGGTAGTTTTGGTGACCTCCGTGTCGTTCACCGAATGCGCCAAAAAATAGCAGCGGCACGAGAACGCTTGGTCTTTTTCTTTCTTAAGTGACGTGGCCAAATGCCAGTTCGGGGTCGAGTGATTTCACACCGAAAATGCATTTTCAATCTTTAATATTAATTAAAGAGAGTTGTTGTATTGAATGTTTAAATACTAACTCGAGATGTTCCCTATCTCGGAGCGACTCACAATGAAGATATCGTCGATATAAGACTGAATGAGATTTCTTTAAACATTTCATAAAGGAATTGCTGGAAAGTCTGGGCTGAGTTGCGAAAACCTATTGTCGAATTCTGGTAAACTCGAAAAGCCCAAAAGGAGTGATAATCCACTCAGGAGGTCAAGAGCCGCAGGAAATTTGGTGGAAGGCCCGAACTATTTTCGATAAAATAGTGGCTCCGGCGAGTTTCAACGAAAAACCGTACATGTGTGAGATAAGATATCTATCTGGGACAGTGACAGTGTTTAGCTGCCGATAGTCTCCACAAGGGCGCCAGTCCTTATCTTTCTTTTGCACCATATGTAATGGTGAGAAGTCTGGTGATGATGAGGGGCGGCAGATTCCGATGTCTGTCATAAACTGAAATTCACTCAGGTGAAACCAGAACTTGAGATGAAATAAGGCGTGATTTAAGATGATTGAACGCAGCTTGAGCTGTCGTGGACCACACGAAACGCTTTTCTTTCTTTAGGAGGTCTGTGAGTGGGACTGAAAGTTATGCATAATTTCTGATAAATCGCCGCTACCACGGCCGAATGATTTTCGGCCTCGGACACTCTGTAATCCTCTTACTCTGGAAGGATCAGGTCGCAATCCTCACACACTAACTACATGGCCAAGGTAATCCGTCTCCTTGAGAAGGAAGTGGCATTTCTTGGCATTAATGGTTAGAACTGACCAAAATCACTTTGCTCATTAATCGGCACAGAGAGTGGGGGGCATTACAGAGCCCGAATGACATAATTTTAAATTAATACAACGGTCGTCCTGGGATGCCGAAAGCTGTTTTTTCTTTGAGGCTGGATCTAAAAAGATATGCCAGAAGGCGTCTTTTAGTACCTGTTTCGATATAAATTGAGTTTTGTCGAGTCGCCCCAACAAACCATCCACAATAGGGAGAGGAAATGTATCTTTATTAGTCACTCACTCTATTAAGTTTTCGGGCATCTAGGCTCAGGTGCGTTTTCCCATTATTCTATTGTCTACGGGGCAGTCGAATAAGCTATTCTCAGATTCTGAATTTTGCACTCAAAGTTTACTCCGGAGTTTAAAATGACGGATGAATCAAAGTTTGTGCTTATTAGATGGACCTGGATTAGATTCTTGATTACTGGTTGGTAACAATAGTTCTTGAAGTCGTTATGTTTAACATTCGTTGGAGGAAGGATTCTCCTTCGATTGGTTTGGTTGTACTGAAGATAGATTGGGATTAGGTTTTCTAATTTGTTTTGGGAATGGTGGTATCCAGGCCGACTTATTATCGATCTCCAATTTCTCTCTCTGCTGCAAGCAGTGCAGTGTAGTAATATTACATCAGCCATAATCCACAGTCAAAATAGAAAATTCGTAATGGAACAACACAATTCCATCATCACAAATTTGTTACGCATATTTTGAGCAAGTGTATATCTGAGACTGTCACAGTGGTTAACTGTCGATAGTCTCCACAAGGGCGCCAGTCCTTGTCTTTCTTTTGCATTATATGTAATGGGCCTAGCAGGTGTTTAATTAGCGCAACTACTAGGTATGTAATCTCAAGTAGTAACAATCCTTCCTTAATTGCCTCCACCTTAACTTGATTGAAAGCGCTTTCGATATCGAGAAACGCCAGCAACGAAAATTCTTGGAAATCCATGTTGAGACTGTGCCCAGTTTCTCAGTACAACTCTCGAACGAATATTGCCATCTAGCAACCTTTCCATGATTTTCAGCAGAACAAATGCCAGAGATATTGGTCTTAAGTCCTTGTGGTTGCTGTGCGAGCTTCTACCCGCTTGCGGGATGAAGATCACTCTATCCTCCTTCCATTTCTTCGGGGTGTGCCTCAACTTCAGACACCCTTCAAAGATAATCTCCAGCCAGGGAAATAAGACCTCCGAGTTCTTCTGAATTTCTGCTGGTACAATCCCTTCCGGGATTGATCCAGCTGCCTTTAGGCTTAAAATTTTTAATATTTCATTTTATCTGCCGTGTATTCAGAATATCCTCTGTACACAACAGTTAAACGCCTCAGTCATCCATAGACCCGTAGTCATCCAAAGGCCCCGCAATCAATGCATCCTCACTACCCGCGAAGTGAGTTTCCAACCAAAGATCAGGAGTCTCTTCACTAGAAACCATCCATTCGCCATCGGGTTTTATCAGATAGCCTGGAAAAGCTAAACTGGTAGAGAGAATATTTCTTAAGCGCGAGGTATTCGAGTCCCCTTTTATTCTATCACAGAAGAGCCCCCACGAATTCCTTTGCGCCTTTCTTGTTTCCCTTTTGTCTGATGCATCCCTTATAGAAGTCCTAATCTTGACTTTCTCTCAATTTTTTCGCTCTACTGTAAGCAGACCCACAGACTTTTCGGCTCTGCGAAGGTCCGCAGAACAGGTTTTCGCTTTCCTCTCAGCTTTGTTAATCTGCAAGCTTTCATCATAGAGGTATTGCGAGCCCTAGTAAACGTGTCTACCATTGAATCCAGATATTTGCCCGTGTCGAGGAGTCCTCTAGATGGAATCCTGCTCTCCAATCCCCCCTTGATAGTTTTATAAAAATAACCTGCTAGCAGAATAAACGCTCCTCTCCTCGATTAGTTACGTTTTCGTAAATTGCGCAGAGTACGATCAAGTGCTTTTTATGTACCATGGTACATTTATCCCCAATAATAATTTTGCATTTGTACAAAAATACCTGTCTGTCCATTATATTGCTACGAAGTCTACTCTACCAGACACAGTTGTACTTTAACAGTGAACAGTACAAGTGGCGTAGTAAAATTGAACAATGATACATGTTAAACAGTGAAAAATAAATAGTCAAAGATTGAATCGTGACGTATCAAACGTTGTTTGAAGGCATCCATTTTAAAGAACAAAATTGGTACTATCCTCATTTCTGTCAGGTGTCCACTTTGGTAATCATGTTGTCGCTTGTACCAGCTAATACATCTAAGGTATTGTCATACAAGAACCATTTTGCTATCTGATAATTTAGCGATCGTAGCTATTATCGATTTTGGAGATATCTGTTCTAACCGTATTTAAGCAAATGGAAAGTAGAATAGAACTTAAGTCACCTTTCCAATAAGCGTTCAACAATAATCGTATTTTATTGATTTGAATATTATTGATACGAACGATTATTTAACGCTTCAAAACTTAAAAGACACTGACTTATTATTAGAACAAATACTCTTCGAATTGCAATGTTTAAAGAAAATGAAAAAACTAATTACAAAATTAAAAATTTTCAAAACTCAAAAATTGGAATAAAAACTATTAACCGAAATACTTACAAACCCCATTAATATAAAAATATGACTAGTATGAGAAATGCAAAGATGAGAAGATGTGAAGATGAGAATATGTTAGAATATGTACGATTATGTGAGTTTATGAGAGAATATGTCCGAATATGTGAGAATATTAAAAATTTGTGATAACGTTTGAGAATATGTGAGAATGTCTGAGAATATATAGGAATATGTGTGAAAATGTGAGAAAATATCAGAACATGTGAGAATTTGTGAGAATATATGAGAGTATGTTAGAATATGTGAGATTTTGTGAAAATATGTGAGAATATGTTAGAATATGTCAGACTATGTGATAATATTTGAGAATATGTGAGAACATTTGAAAGGATGTGAGATTATGAGAGAATATGTCAGAATATGTAAGAATATTTAAGAATTTGTGATAATGTTTGAGAATATGTGAGATTGTGTGAGAATATGTAGGAATATGTGTGAAAATGTGAGAATATGTCAGAACATTTGAGAATTTGTGAATATATTTTCAAATATGAGAGGATATAAGAATATGTGAGATTTTGTGAAAATATGTGAGAATATGTAAGAATATGTCATAATTCTTACATATTCTCACATATATGTGAGAATATATGAGAATATGTGAGAATATGAGCTAATGTGGGAGAATATGTGAGAAAACGTGGGAATATGTGAGAATATGTAGGAATTTGTAAGAATATGTAAAAGAATATGTGAAAATATTAGAATATGTGAGACCATGAGAGAATATGCGAGAAAATATGAGAATATGTGCAATAGTGTTAGAATATGTGAGAATTTGTGAGGATATGTGAGAAAATTAAATGATTAGAAAATTAAAATATTAGAAATTTAAAAAATTTACAGATTAGAAGATTAAAAGATTAGTAGATTGGAAAATTAGAAAGTGAAAAGTTTTGAATTATTGAAGACTAGATGGTTAAAAGATTAGAAGATGAGAGGGTGAGCGGATTATAAGATGACAAGACGATAGGATGACAAGATAGTAAAGTGAAAGGTTTGCAGATGACAATATAAGAAGATGACACAATCACAAGAACAAGAAGTCACAAGGTCACAAAACGACAAAATTAGAAGGTGGAGAAAAATCGGAAAAATTTGAGAAATTTGAAAATTTTGATTATTTTGAATTTTTGCCACATTTATCCGATTTCTCATGTTTTTCAGATTTGTCAGATATTTTAGATTTATCTCCCGAGAAATAGCATAAATTCGAATAATATCAGTAATATTGAGATTATGAGAAATGTGAAAATATGAGATATACCAGAAATAGTAAAAGTTTAAAAGTATGGAAATACTAAAAAAATCAAATATTCGATAATTCGATCGAATATTTTTGTAACTAATGCCAAAGGCTTTATTCTTGAATCTTTCTTTCTACGAAACTAACAAGAAGTGTGAAATTCTTAAAACTATAATTTTTTTAACTCAAGCCTTAACCTAATATAATACTTAATTCAGTATGCAGTGAGGATCTGCTCTGCGAAGCCGTTTGTATCTTAAATTGCATGATTTTATTGTCGCTTTAACAGTTTTGATTCCTAGGTCTCTTTGGATGTTGCTGTTTCGAATATACCATGGGATATTAGTAATGCTACGAAGTAGACCAGTACATTTTAGAATTTTTTTTTGCAGATGTTCTAGTAATTCTCTCGATGCTGTTTGAGGATTTTTGTGTGAAAACAATATAGCTGTGTCGTCAGCAAAAGTTGAAGTGATTATTTTTCAATTATTGGTAAGTCAGCTTTGAATAAAAAGTATAGTACAGGTCCCAATACACTACCTTGCTAAGTAGTTTTCACGAATTGCATGAAATTATCTAGGCAGAAGAGTTTTATTGTAATTTAATCCTTCATGCCATACTTTGTCGAAAGCTTCCGCAATATCCAAGAAAATTGCCGAGCAATATTTCGTTTCTTCTAAGGCAAACTTAATTGTATTTACAATTCTGTGCACCTGTTCTATTGTGCCATGCTGGTCTCTAAATCCAAATTTGTGATTTGGTATAATGCGACCTTCAGACAATATAGGTATTAGTTCTTGTAGTAGCATCTTTTCAAAAAGCTTTGAAATTATCGGAAGTAGACTTATTGGCCTGTACAAATCATGATAATTTGAGATATTTTCCATTTTTGGGGAAAGTACCCACATCCCATAATCGCGTTAAAAGTATATGTTATATATTTTATGCATCTACCTGGTGCTTTCTTTGGGTTTATACTGTTTTTAATAACCGTTTTGACGCATTTCCATTTAATGTTTAGTGGATTTGGGTTCGACTCGTCCCTCGTAAACTGTGGTAGTACGCACTCATTATTTTGTTCGTTTGAGGTGACCACTTTTTGTAGATGGTTAGAGAAAGCGATAGCCTTTTCTAAGTCACTTCTGGCCTAGCGACCATCTGGTTTCCTTATCGATAGCTCTGGCCTTTTTAAATTTCTTGTTGCCTTCCACAGTGAGTAATCTGTTTTTCTGTTACTGTGAGCTCAATTAGGTAATTCTGTATTCCTAAATTTTGTTCTTTTCGTATTGCTTCTGTCAGAGCTTTAATATCTCTATTTAATTTCCATTTATGCAGAGGAGAGGAGATTGGTGTAGCTGCCATAGCCGCCGAATTGCCCGCTCCTCTGTCAATAACGTTCTTCGGAGTAGCTTTTTTTGCTGCCATTTCCATTATTGGTCTTAAGTTTCCTGTCGCCACATCAATGTTTTATGGAGTGCAAAGTGCGACATCCAGATGACAATTTACATCTACTATGTTTCTATAGAGAAACCATTTCGTTAGTTTGTTTGTTAAACGTTGGGGTAGCCCAGTTTTTAATGCTTGGGTACTTAGTGTTACTTTTATTGGTGAGTGATCTGATAATAAATCATAACAGTGGTGCGTGCTATTTCTCGTATTACACAGAAATCTATTAAATCAGAAATTTTCTCTCTATCTGTGGGCCAATATGTGGGATGACCAGATGATAAATAATTTAGGTTTTTCTCATTTATTGCTTCGTAGAGTTGCTTGCCCTTGGGACGTCAACCTCGAACCCCATTGCACATGTTTAGCGTTGTAATCACGGACAGCGGACACACTGGACACAGTGGACTCACATCCGGTGGACAGTAAAGCGCCGATATTTCAAATTTCCCAGACTATTTTTCCCAACAGATAGTTGTAGCTTGTATGTGATCTTTAGCTCGTAATTCTTTAATCTTCTTTTTATTAAGATTGCAGTGCCGCCGTGTGCTTTTCCCTCCGGATGTTTGGTGTCATAAACGGAATAGCCGGTAATATTAAAATTTTGTTGTTATTTGTTGTTTTGTTTTTGTCCATATTTTATTCGATAAGTACCGTTTGTACCTCAGCTGTATGTTGCGGAAGCCCGTTCGCATCCCAAATAGCTATTTTTAGAACACCGTATTCATATTGTGCATCATCATATTCATTTGTCTTTCCACCATCATCATCTAATGGATGGAACTTTGGGTTTGGATTTGTTACCTTTTAGGATATTTGCATAAGAAACACGTGGCTGTGCAAAACTGATGACAAACGTCACTAAGTTATCATTTTGTGTGTTTGCACTTCCTGGTTTGTTGACTATTGTATTTCTTGGTAATATGGCTCTCTGATTAAATTGCATATTGAGCATTCGTTGCTCAGCTCTCATTTTAGGGTTTATTTTTCGTTTTAAGTCCAGATACCCTGCGCATCCCCTGTAATTTGCCCTGTAACGATTTTCACCGCAGTTACTACAACGTTTCACAGATGGGTCATTGCGAAATTTGTCACACTGTTGGGAGTCGTGCAGTATGCTTTTGTGTGTCCGTATTCTTGGCACTTTATGTCGCAAATATGTTAGGTTGTAAATCTTGTGAACTCCTTTTGACTTTTCTTCCTCTGGCTCTAGTTCCAAACGGAACATTGGTTGGGTACCTTCTCACGGTTTACTATATTACCAATAGAGTCAGCAAGTGCAGCTTGTATGTCACTAACATCTACGCAGCTTTTAATATTCCTTTTAGCCCTTCCTTTATAATCAGCCCTTTTTTGACTTTTTAGCTGGTATGTGTAATATTTTTTACCAATTTCGTCAAAGTGAGTAACTAGGGCTCTGAAGCCATCGATTTCGATATAAAATTTAGAATCTTAAATAAATTGGACACGGTTTCTAAGTTTTCAATTTCTTCGCTGTATTTAGGTCAGCGACCTCTAAACTAGAGAATCGGTTGCAAGAGGTATTTGGTTAACACCTAGTTCAGTCCGTTTCACTTTGCTCCTGCCAGCAAAATGGGCAGATCTCAGGCTTCGTTTTCTTTTAGATTGAACAGTGATACACCTATCCAATCCCGTCTGCCCTAGTTTATTTTCACACTGACCATGGTCTCTATAGTTCGTCGCGTTGAGTTCATTACTGTTGTTTTCGTTTAGCGTTGCTAAATTTGCTGATCGATTATCGAATACTTGATTTTTTTTACTTCCATTTTACTTAGAATTATATCCTTAGTTAGAATTGCAGTTTAATTCAGATTTGGTTTCAAAGTCTCTCTTCTAAGAATTCCGATAGAAGAGGTAGAAGTTTTAATTGAAGTTTGAGATTAGGTTTGTAATTCTGGAGTTTTTAAATTATAGATTTTAAACTATTAGAATTGGTGCTTAAATCTTTAGAGTCAAAAACTAGCCATGTTTTTTAATTAGCGCCCGATAGCTGTATCCGGAGCACGCAATTTTCTATGTCAAAACATATATTTAGCGCACTAGTTTTGCATATAATCAATTTGTTTAACTCTAAACTCATTCAACTTTTTAGTTAAAAATCGACAAAAAAATATTTTGCTCTACCTATTTATCGGGAGCCACTATCGGGAGCGCTATCCATTTCAAAGGGCAATTTTAAATTTCCTTTGTTTTTCTGCGTTTACAACACCAAGTGGATATTAATAGACCTACAATTCACCTTGATCTTCGCAAATCAACTTACAAGTCGGCTATTTCGGGATCTTCAGAATATTTTTTTCCCTCAGACGCGATCTTGGACCGCTTTCGTTCACATCATCCATTGCGCTGCAGTTCACTTCAAAAGTGAGCTTAAATCGAATTGTCGCCACAATGGTAAGTTGTCTAATTTACCTACTTCAACGCACACTTTCCAACTGAAATTCAAGAATTATACATTGGTACTCGCAAAAGCCGAAATTTCCGTGAGTTCATTAGACAATACAACAACTCTAACGTTTTTGCTTCAATGGGAGCCAATATACATAATATAAAGGGTGGTTAAATTTTAAGGGCCGACGTTAAATGTGAACCACACCTAAACGTCAAGTTTTTTTTGCATTTAATTTGACATTTCTCAATTTCAGACTAACTCAATTTGAACCATGGAAAGATACATAATCGAGCAACGCGCTAAACTTATTCAGGCATATTATGAAAATGGGCGTTCAAATCAAAATGCATATCGTGCACTTCGTGATTTTTTCGGTCAATTTAATCGTCCAAATGTGCGTACAATCGGAAAAATCGTGCAAAAATTTGAGCAAACCGGGTCTGTAGGAGATTTTAAAACAACAGTGCATGCTCGTACAGCTCGTACAGCAGAAAATATTGCTGCTGTTCGCGATAGTGTGGCTGAAGAGCCGTCCACCTCAACTCGTCGTCGTGCCCAACAATTGCATCTCTCACGCTCGTCGTTGATGAACATTATGCATAAAGACTTACATTTACACGCTTATAATTGACTCAAGAACTAAAGCCTCTTGACCATTCCAAACGTCGTCAATGGTCAGAATGGCGGCAAGAAATGGCAACAGTGGATGATCAATTTTCGAAGAAAATCATCTTCAGTGATGAGGCACATTTTCACCTCAGTGGATTCGTCAATAAGCAGATTTGCCGCATTTGGGCGAATCATAATCCAAGAGTGATTGTCGAAAAACCAATGCACCCACAAAGAGTGACTGTTTGGTGCGGTTTATGGGCTGGCGGCATCATCGGGCCGTTTTTTTCCAAAATGAGGCCGGTCAGGCAGTTACTGTGAATGGTGTTCGCTATCGTGAGATGATAACGATCTTTTTATGGCCCGAATTGGAAGATATGGATGTGGACGATATGTGGTTTCAACAGGACGGTGCCACTTGCCACACAGCTAACGAAACAATGGCTCTTTTGCGCGACAAATTCAATGGCCGTGTTATCTCACGTGGTGGCGATGTCAATTGGTCGCCAAGGTCATGTGATTTGACACCGTTGAACTTCTTTCTTTGGGATTATTTGAAAGAAAAGGTGTACGTCGATAAGCCAGCAACAATTCAAGAGCTAAAGGATGAGATAATTCGGCACATTAACGGCATAGAACCTCAATTATGCCTAAGCATCATCGAAAATTTGAATCATCGGGTGGAGATGTGCCGCCGAAGTCGCGGCGGCCATTTGGCCGATATTTTGTTCCATACATAATTGAACCATATCATATTATCAAAATAACAAGAATTGACAATAATTTCCTAAACAATTTGTGTTTTATTCAAAATCAACACCGGCCCTTAAAATTTAATCACCCTTTACGTGGCAGTGTTTATTGTTTTAAAATTTCTGGTGAAGTCTACCACAAAACTGCTGATAACATTCCAAATGACTTAAATTTGAATATGGGGAACGTCCACACTGCTGATGCCGATATGTTGTATGCTGAACTATTTTTTTATGATACTGATACCGCTGTCAATGTTCGTATGCATAATCATTATAACTCAGCTTGCCTAAAAGACACCATGACAACAATTATACGCTATAGAAGTTATCAAAAGCTTCGAGAAGCATTTGAAACCGAATCAGCATATGCTGCATAGTTTTTTATAGAAATGGGGTGATCAATACAGGATGATCAATTTATGTTCCCGATCGTGATGGCAACATATCTACCCATATCGATTTTGCAGTTTTTCCTATACCAATAGCGGAAGCATTAAGCGAATTAACTTCCTATCCGAACATTTGGACCCGATGATTTTCCTCTTTTTTACCCTAATGGCGATTTTGGATGGACTACCAATATACCGTATTAGTAGTATATTGTATATGCTTATGCGCGTGTAGAAGCCAATCGCGAAATGTATATTCGATCCAATCAAAAATCTCTTCGTGTTGATTCGGTCATTTAGACTACATGAATAGCTTTAGTAATGATAACAATGTAAGGATTGGCAATTTATTCATACTTCCATCTTCATTTACTGGTGGGCCACGTGAAGGCTTCATGTGAAAATTTTATCAGGACAATATGGCTATGGTGAGAAAATTGGGCGCCCCGATTTATTTATCACGTTTACGTGTGGCCAGAAATTAAATCGCAACTACATTCGTTTCAAAACGCTTCAGATCGATTTAGTTGCACGAGTGTTCAATCTCAAATTAAAGGAGTTTTTGAACGATATTACCAAATTCCATATGTTTGGAAAAACATGCAGTTACGCTTATGTCATTGAGCACCAAAAAAGTGGGCTTCCACATGATCATTGTTTATTTACTCTCTGTAAGTAAGGAGGATAAATTAAAATCAGCTACAGATGTGGACAAAATCATTTCAGCTGAAATTCCAAATAAAATTAGACATCCGCAACTATACTATACTATAGATAATCGTTTCATAGGCCCCTACAATCCGTTTTTGACCTTAACATATAATTCTCATATAAATGTTGAGCTTTGTTCAGCAGTTAAGGCCATAAAATATATTCACAAATATATTACCAAAGATCACATGATTGTGCTAGAATTGGTGTACAAGTTGAATCTAATAATGATCCCGTAGCTGTTGTTGATTTCGATGAAATTTCGCAGTATCTCAACTGTCGCTACATTAGTGCACAAGAAGCAGCCTGGTAACTCCAAGAACTTCCAATTCAGGGTCAGTCCCATAATATTGTTATGCTATCTGTGCACTTGAAAGATGGACAGTCAATATTTTTTAACGAGGATAGTATTACAAATGTTTTGCGACGTGAATCTATTGCAGTGACGACTTTAACATCGTTTTTTGATTTAAACTTGAATGATCCAACTGCACATAATCATTTATATCAAGACATTCGATATACCACATATTTAAACATAAAAAATGGAGAAAACCATCCCCAAATTCACATCAGGGCAATAAGGCTATAGGACGGGTAATAACAGTTTCACCAAAAGATGCTGAGCGGTATCTCTGTTATTACTTTCGGTTTAAGCAAGAAAAGCTGTTTCCTTCGAAAGCTTAAAAAGTTTTGAAAATGTAGTATATTCAACTTACAGAGAAGCTGCTCGAGCTAGCGGTTTTTTCTGAAGCTGCGAATTATATGCTTCCAAAATCATTATACGCACTCTTTTTGTTACAATTATTTGCCACTGCAATCTTTCAAACCCATTACAGTTATTCAACGACTATAAAGATTATATGATGGAAGCTTTTAGTTATTCTGGTCTAGGGGAGATGCTGCGTTAACAAACTGCATTATTTCGCTGCAAGATTTATGTGAAGATTTTGGGTTTGATCTCTTTACTGTATTACCAATACCAAATTCAGAAATATATGCCAACCGTATTACAGCACCACTTTGTATTCCTAACAAAACATTTGGTCCTCTCTCTATTCAAGGTATAAATTCACAGAAATATTTCTACTTAGATGGCCCTGGAAGTAGCGGAAAGACATTTTTGTACCGAGCATTAATACAAAAACTCAGCACAATTAATAAAACAACATTATGTATTGCTTGAACTGGAATTGCGGCAAATCTTCTGCCACATGGTATGACTTGCCATTCTGCCTTTGCACTGTCTTTAAACCTTAACTGCGTTAAATGTCCTTAGTTACCAAAACAAGGAAGTTATTAACATCAATTGATTGACTTATATGAGATGAAGCTCCTATGGAACTTGCAGTTGCTTTTGAAATCATTGACTTAATATTTCGTGACTTAATGAAAAATAATTTACCTTTCGGTGGAAAATTTGTTATACTAGGCGGCAACTTTCGGCAAGTTATTCCTGTTATCCGCGGAGGAAATCAGGTCAGTGTTGTTTGATTCCGGCCTATAGATGTACTGCCGAATTTGCGCTCTGAATATTCAACTTAGATGTGGGTTGAATATGGTTCAAGTAGATGTGTGTATTAAACCTTATTTTGGTAATTAATGATCTTCCCGTAGGTCAGAGCTTGATCACTAATCTTTAATCTAGAGACTTTGACTGGTTGTAAAAATCTAACCTATGTATTTCAATTATTAGGTTTATCTACAAAATTACATGGTTGTTTACACTAACAAATTATAAAATTAAATGCGCTTGCTCTGCACTTATGTTAATTCACACAAAATTGTGTTTACAATTGTCGTGGTTTTGGTGTTATAGAAATAAGATCTATTATTGCCTTATTCATAAAATATGTTAACGGCTACGATGTTTTAACCTATCATTGGTGCATGTTTACTATGTTTAAACATACTCCCGCCTTTGGCAGAATGGCAAAATGCTGAGTGTAACGACGGTCAATGTAATGGCGTTGGTTGTTCAACTGGATTTGTAGATTTCTTCTGGCACCTTATCATGTATATGGCTACTAAGATAATTATAGTCACGATACTTCCATAAGATACAATGTATTGCATACGTCATGCTGAGTAACTTGCGTGGGCGGCAATATTTCCCTTGCTTTTAGTCGGTCGATTGACTGCTGTATTTCATCCCACTCCTGGGTGTCATCTCTCATTGATTGAAGATCCTGAGATATTCGCAATGGATTGGACTGGTGAACTCCTAACAATTGCTCTGAGATGTTCATGGCTGGTAAAATTGAGTTATTTAATGCGCTAACTGACGTGTGGAATCCAGCCCGAATAATTCCTTGATGTTTGATAAAGCATCGCGATTGTAGTCTTAAAATTCCAGTCCTCTTGATTTGAATCGTTGTCACATTTGTTCCGCAAATAATATCCATGGTTTCTACTTCTTCCATGAAGTAAATCCAGGAATTTGGCTGGTGTAATTTTTGCCATTTTAAAGGAGTTTTTATCCTTTGTATTTTGCATAACAAAAGATTCGATGAACGTTCTAGTATGCTTAGTTCGCACTCGAAAACCTTTGTTTTGGCGGTATAAATGTTGTTGATTTGCACACCAATATTCATGTTCTTCAATATTGTGACATTTGTTGAACTCTGCTTCCGTCATTGGGTGGAATTTATCCTTATGATCATTAATTGCTAAAAATTCTGTTGATGGTTTGATGTAAACATACTCGTCTTCAATTTAGTTGGTAGTGGAAACATCTTATACACTTGATACTTTTGCTCATTGACAAGTGGAATCCTCAATTCGAGTAGTAAATTTGATGTTGTTACGCGCGAGTCATAAACTTAAACAAGTTAGCAATTTCATTATCCATCTTACTTCCGGGAATGGCTAATGGCCTTGGACTGTTTTGATGTATCAGGTTCAGCTGTTGGTCAAGTTGTTCCCTGGTTAGAATGACTGGATTTATCTTCCCTTGATGCGTATTAACAACAATATTTAGTAGTTCCCTTTGAATGTTTTGATAATTAATTAGGTCCAAGGCAGTACTTAACGCGAGCGTGGTGAATAATTGCGTCGCCTTTAGGTGGTCTACTGTAGATGTGGCTACACAGTCCTCGCCGGGAAGTAAATCGTTTCAGTGCAGCTAAGAAGGCATTCGTTGTTAAATCACTAACAACTTCTAGGTGCACTGCCTTTGTTGTCATACAGATAAATACTACGATGTAAGCCTTGAACGTTTTTCTACTGCGACCCCCTGTGGATTTTAATTTGGTTGGATCAGCATAATCAATCCCGGTGTGTGTAAATGGTCGAGATGGTCTAACTCGTGATGCTGGCAACTGTCCCATTAACTGTGCTTCCTTTGTCTTATACCGGTAACAACGAACACACTTGTTAATAATTTTTCGAATTATTTGTTTGGCATTTATAATCCAATATTTGTTTCTGATTTGACTTGAAACTAATTGACATCCTCCATGCAACATCTTAGCATGTGTGTATTCGATTCTTAATTTAGTAACATGATGGTTTTTTGGTAGAATAATCGGATGTTTAGTCTCGAACGATGCTAACGAGTTTCTTAGTCTTCCACCTACTCGTAGGATACCTTCTTTGTCGACAAAAGGATGTAATTGCCATAAAGAACTTGTTTTGCTTAAGCTGGAGCCTCCTTTTAATAGTTTTAATTCTTCATAAAATACAGCCTTCTGAATATTGTTGATTATTAAGTTCCGACTGTTCCTTAGCTCATCAGTCGACAGTGCACCTGCTGTTCTTTTTAAATAATCCTTGCATCTGGCATTGTTGACGAACTTTTTTATATAAGCGGTGATTCTTATTAATCTCGTGTATGATGAATATTTATCCCAGATGTCACATTCATGTATTTCTGTTTTCGTGGTGACTATGGTTTTCTTCACTTCTTCCTGAGTACTAAATTCTTGATGGTTTGATGATGGTAAATTCAAATTTCGAAGCCATGTAGGCCCAGACCACCACAGCTCATTATTTTGGATTTCTTTAGGCGTAAGGCCTCGTGACGCTATATCAGCGAGATTATCTTCCGATTTTACGTGAGACCAATAGGCTGGACCGATGTTGTTTTGTATTTCAGCTACACGATTTCCTACGAATACCTTCCATTTGTTTGAAGGTCCTTGAATCCATGCGAGAGTGATGGTTGAATCCGTGTACGCATATATTGATGTTAGCGTGTCTAATCATTGCCTTACGCTATTCATTAATCTTGCTAATAAAACTACCCCGCATAGCTCTAGTCGTGGCGTATTTATTTTCTTTAACGGTGCTACTCTAGTTTTTGATGCTAGTAACGTAACTTTAACATCTCCGGATTCCAAAGTCGCTATATATGACAGCAGCATATGCCGCATCTGAAGCATCACAGAATCCATGTAATTCTATGACATTCTGATTAGAATTAATCCACCTAGGGATTCTAATATTGCTTACATGCTGTAACTGCTGTTGAAATTTCATCCATTGGGTTTCCAGATGATTATAGATTAGGCATGTTCTCGTCCCAACCAATGTTTTCTTCCCATAATCTTTGCATTAATATTTTTGCGGTTATAGTTATGGGGGCGATCCATCCTAATGGATCAAAAATCCTTGCGATGTTTGATAGGACATTTCGCTTGGTGTTAGCCTTTTGTGTCGTTAGGATAATTGGCACTTTAAAGCTAAATTCGTCTCTTTGAGAGTCCCAATATATACCCAATGTTTTTATATTCTGTTCTTCTGTGATTTCAACTGTCATGAATTCTCGATTTTGCTCCGGAACTGTTTGTAATACGTCATTCGAATTGCTACACCATTTTCGAAGGTTGAAACCGCCACATTCCAATAATTTAGTTACCTCGTTCTGCAATACTAATATTTCGTCCAACGACTGAGCTCCAGTTAAGACATCACCTACGTAGAAATTCCTTCTTAACATTTCTGCTGCTTTAGGATATATAATTTCTTCGTCAAGTGTCAGCTGATGTAATGTTTTTATTGCTAGGTATGGTGCCGAAGCAGTGCCATAAGTTACTGTTGTTAATTTGTATTCCTGTAGCGGCTTATTTGGATCATCTCGCCAGACTATTTTTTGCAGATCTTGATGTTCTTCGGCGACCTTTATTTGGCGATACATTTTTTCGATGTCGGCGGTGAAGACATATTTGTACCTTCGAAATCTCAGCACGATTGAAAACAGCTCTTGCTGAAGAGTTGGCCCTACTAATTGTGCATCATTAAGGCTGCTACCTGAAGCTGTTTTCATTGAAGCATCGAAAACCACTCGAAGCTTAGTTGTAGTACTTGTTTCGTTTATAACTGCATGCTGTGGTAGATAATTGTTTATTTTTGTTGAATCATTTGCTGGAACCATGTGTCCTAGACTCAAGTATTCGGTTATAAAATTCTGATAATCTAATTTTAGAGTAGGATTATTTTGTAGTTTTTTTCTCTATTTGAAGGAATCTTGCGATTACTTGTTTTTTAGAGTCACCGAGCTCTATGTTTTCTCTTAATGGAAGCCTTACTTCATACGAGCCATTGGATAAATGTTTATAGCCCTCTTGGTAAAGTCTTTCACAATTTGCATGTTCACTCGTTAAATGTTTAGGAGATTGAATTTCTTCGATTTCCCAGAACCGTTGCAGATCATCATCAATAGTTGAAATCATGGTTTGTATTTGTTGTTCATTGGAACATTGGAGATTGTGATCTCTGGTTTTATAGCTCCAAACATGATCCAACCCAATTTGGTACGTTGAGCTGTTGGCCCTATTTCTCCCTTTATCATTTCTGGCATAAGGATATCCGAGATGTAGTCCATTCCTAGTAGTATGTCTATAGCGCCAGGTATATTAAAATTGGGATCGGCCCAAATCAGGTCATTGAAGTGCTTCCATTTACCCGTATGTAATTCGTTGTTTGGTAATCTTCTTGTTAACTTTGATAAAACGTAGACATTGATTTCTAGTTCGAAATCCGACTCAAACCGTGGTTTGATGGTAAAAGTAGTTTTACTAGTTGATGTAATTTTCCCTTCTCCGATTCCCGAAGTTTTAGTCTCTGTGCACTGGTTTCACTGATGTATGATGCTTGAGATCCGCTATCGATAAAAATTCTGGCATGTTCCTCTCTCCCATTAACGAGTTTAATTTTTACAATTGCTGTTGCCAGTAATCCGAAACCTGCTTCTTCTTGCTGTTGCTGTGCCACACTTGTTACAGATGTGTGCTGATGTAACAGTGTATTATGGGTGCCCTTACAAATATTACAATGTGAATTTGTGTCACATCTTATGTGGGCCAAATGTAGTAAGCATTTTTTTACATAAGTCTGCCTTTGTTACAAATTCGTTTCGCCATTTCGGAGCAAGGTTCTTAAAATTGATGCAATTGTTTATCAGATGTTCACCCTTGCAGTATCTACAGAAGTTTTTAACCGAATTGTTGTAAGTGTATGTTGTGTTTCTCGCGGCATATTTTGGTTTGTAGGTATTAAACGAAACGCCCTCTTGTTTAGGTTTGTTTCCAATCATCTCCAACGACTGGAACCGTGTTTCTAAAAAACTGAAGAAATACTGCATTGTTGGTATTTCTTTTGGATCTTCTAAAACTTCTGCTCGAAGAGTTTGTGAGTTTCGGCATCTAATTTTGGTAGTAATAATTCCAATACTAATGGGTCCCAGCCTTTGACGTCGACGCCTAAATTGGCGATTGATTGTAGAATTTCCTTGGCTGTGTCCACTATTTTCCTTAGAGATGCAGCTGACGCGGTGTGACTTGTCGGGATGTTCAACAATTTTTTGATGTGCGTTGAAACTAGTAATATTTTGTTGTTGTATCGTTGTTGGATAGTATTCCACGCGGTCATGTAGTTTTCGTCAGTTACTTGAAATGAGTTCAATAAACCGGCCGCCTGATCTGTTACGTGGCTTTTTAGGTAGTGCATTTTCGTTACGTTTAGTAAATCCTTGTTAGAATGTACAATCTGTGTGAATATGTCTCTGAATGTTATCCAGTTAAGATAATTTCCTTTAAACATTGGAATATCTATTTGTGGCAGCTTGATTTTTGATATTAATTGAACAGGTGCTACCTTTTCTTGTTCCAAGTCTTCCACTTTATCCTCCAGCTTTGCTATTATGTTCTCGTAGTTCACTTCCCAATCATTGTAGCTTTCAATGTATTGGCCGTTATCTGGGCTTGCGTATACGGCTTCTGGATGTGCTGCCGATAAACTTGTCCATTTTGATTTCAAATTGTTTAACTTTTGCTTTAGGTATGATTTCGTGATAACATCACTGCCCCAGTTTTTTTGGATGACCTGAATCGTCATCATTAGTGCTGCCCCTTTGATCAATTGGATTTCCATTTTCATGTTTGCGCCTTTCGATTCAAAACCTGGTTTCTCAGCTTTTGGTTGTTGATCTTCATACTTCATGCTTTTCAATGATGTCGTTTAAATAATTCATCAATTCGCTGTAGCTATGGGTGGGCGATTGTCGTATGGGTGGGCGATTGGCGATTTTCCTAGTAGTATTCCAATATTCATGATCCTTTGTTGAATTGAAATGTTCAACCATCGCCTGGTCGTTCCTCTTGAAGTCGTTGTACAGCTGGCTTAAGGTGTTTCGCTGTCGCTTTTCAAAATATGCTAGTGTAGATTTGCGCTCGTTACTATCTTTCTTGATGTTGTCTTTTAACACATTTGTGTATAAATGTTCTTACACACATTTGTGTATAAATGTCACCTTGTTTTACCACTAACTCTTCGAACTGCATTGTAACCGCTTTTCTTTTAACTTAGAATTTAAATTATTCCACACTTATTTCCGGTAATAACTAACTTCTAAAGTTTAGAACTGTGATCGCTGGTTTGTTTTAGTTCTCTCGAAGGACCATGTTTGATTCCGGCCTATAGATGTACTGCCGAATTTGCGCTCTGAATATTCAACTTAGATGTGGGTTGAATATGGTTCAAGTAGCTGTGTGTATTAAACCTTATTTTGGTAATTAATGATCTTCCCGTAGGTCAGAGCTTGATCACTAATCTTTAATCTAGAGACTTTGACTGGTTGTAAAAATCTAACCTATGTATTTCAATTATTAGGTTTATCTACAAAATTACATGGTTGTTTACACTAACAAATTATAAAATTAAATGCGCTTGCTCTGCACTTATGTTAATTCACACAAAATTGTGTTTACAATTGTCGTGGTTTTGGTGTTAAAGAAATAAGATCTATTATTTCCTTATTCATAAAATATGTTAACGGGTACGATGTTTTAACCTATCATTGGTGCATGTTTACTATGTTTACACAGTGTTGTTTAGTGAATATTGCACAATATTCACTAAATATACCAAATGAATTTCTATCAGACGATATCGTTACCTATCCATTTGGCAATAACTTGACTCGTGGAGATGTGTCATCTATATCTCAGTGAGCGATTCTTTGTCCAAAAAATGATGATATTCGTCATATAAATGACACAGTATTGAACAATTTAATTGCCGAAGAAGTGTCCTTTTGCTCAGTAGATTCCGTTAAAAACGAAGATGGTACCGAAGACAGTAATTTACAAGTGAATTTCCCAACAGAATTTTTGAATTCGTTAAATCCTTTTGGTCTTCCTCCACATATTTTAAAATTCAAAAAGGGTTCCCTAAATTAAATTAAAATTAAAAACGGTTTGTGCAATGGAACAAGATTGGTAGTCACAGATTTTTAGAGGAACGTAATAAAAGTTAAAATTTTAACTGGCACAGAAAAGGGAACTACCCATTTCATTCCACGATTATTTTTAGATACATCGAACGATCCAGCATTACTTTTCAATTTAATAAGACATCAATTTCCAGTACGTCTTGCATACGCAATGACAATAAACAAAGCACAAGGACAAATATTTAAAAAAATCGGTATTTATCTTCCTGAACCTATTTTTACCCATTGATCTGTTCTGGGGCCGAAGCTCTCTCTAATCTTTCGCGGCTCGCTTATTTACGTCCTTACCTTTACGCCTGTATTGGCCAATTCAAGGACGTACGGATATAGGTCCGATTTTATTACCAACTGCACATTACATAGCTCCATGCCAGCCTATACTGGCTTGGAAGATGGGTCGGCCCGTGAGCCCCGCACTCCGGCAGGGGGTCATAGATGGGGGTCTTTGCATCCTGCCCCTATCGGAATTTGAACCCGGTACCTCCCGATCCAAACGCCAAAGCTTTAACCACTAACTATGCCATTCGGTCGGTGCATGGCCAGCTTTACACAGCACTATCAAGAGCAACACAATCTACTGCTCTAAAAATTAAAATTATTGAGTGGCGCGAGCCCCAAAAATTTAGAAATAAAGAAACAAATTAATAATAAAATTGTGCAACTGCACAGGTGACCCCTAGTAAATATTAACATTGCTATTAGATTTTCTTCGCAACAATAGGCCGGCAGAATTTTGCTGAGAATATTCTAAATTGGCAAGGAAGCATTTCAAGAACTGGGAACAGTTAATTAATAATGCTTAAGGTGCCCGCAGTAAATAGGCAGACATTTTTTTTTCTAATTTAACATTATAACTCAACGGTTCTCAATAAAGCGCGCCTCGCGTTAAGAATTCATATACTTTATGGGTTGTTGCCTCGTTCCGGTTATGCAACTTGCTTCTAAACAATGTACGTAATTGTAGAGCGAACTAGATAATGCTTCTGATTACATGCATCATACCATTTATTTATGTTCATATAAATAATGTTTAGTTGTTTATTCTTTTTAATTTAATTTTTCAATTATTTTCTTTTTTGTTTATGAATATTGTTTTTAATTAACTTAATGGAGTAAAATTTATTTGCATCCTGTTAATATAATACACGTAATGTATGTATATAGTAGAGAGTAGAACAGAACGTAACACAACATATGATGTTACAAAATACAACAAAAGCTGATTTTTTATGTGTTCTAGTTCGTCATTGACGAGCATAACGAACAACAAAAAGAAAATCCTGAAAATTTTTAATCAATATAACCCAGGTATACACCTAGGTATGTATACACAACGTCTACAACGTTACATAGTCTATGTAAAGGCGATACATAAATATTTTAAAACCTTAGATGTACACCTCTCGTATGTAATGCATTGTTGATATTTTCACCATTTATGGCATATCCTGATTTCTGTAATCATTTTTAATTAAAATATTATTTTTTCTTTATAAATTGGTGTCGATATATGTAATCAACCAGTATGACGTTTTGTAAATAACTAGAACCATAGCACTTTAAATGCACTAGAGGAATGTAGTTTGTTGTGGTATCTTCATACATATTCCTTCGAAGCTGGTAAGATACACCGTCAATCGAAAATCGAATTGTGTAGTTGGAATCGTTCGTTGTTGTGGAAGAAACCGTTTTACCATTTGTTTGTTGTGGAGTCTTCCGTGTGATTTCCATTCCAATATTTTGTACCATCGCTATGTTGTATTCTTGACAACTGTTATTGTTCTTGATAAACCATTTCGCTCGCTTGGTTAGTATTTTTATTGAAATTAGTGAACGCATTATGTAGCGTAACTTACTTAAAGTTGGGACAGATTTGACACATTGTGTTTATGAAAGTGTATGAGTCTTGTTGTATTTTTGACAGCAGCCAAGAAATACGCTGAAACAGTTTTTCCTTTTTTTCTAACAGAACTACATTTTTGTTTTACACGCCAGCATTTATTTTATTCTGCAGCACAAATCAATAATCAGTTGGAACTGCAAAACCAGACGCAGGAAAAATCATTGGATAAATCATCCAAACTCTCACAAAACTGTAACCAGATCAGCAAAGCTTCTGCAGCAAAAGTATAAAAGTTATTGACATCTGAATAGTGAGTGGCATGATATTTCAACTGCGAAAGAAGGGAAGAAAGCTCACGAGACCACAATGCAAAATATACATGACTTCTTCTTATTAGAAGCATTACGACATACAGGCGACATATGTTCAAAACAGATATACAAAGTAGAATAATAGACACAAACATTTCATAAAGGAGGTTAGATACGTTATTGCAGAAAAAACCAAAAGAAAATGACACCACATGAATATGCTAGAGGAAAAATTAAACACTGAAAGGGCTAGGGGCTTAAACCTCACGAGGTGATCAGAGCATCGGTCTAAATCGAGTAAGTGTTCATTTGTACATGTGAATAAAAATATACAGTCAAACTTCCGTAAATCGAACTTCCTTATTTCGAATTTTTCCGTAAATCGAATTACTTTTTTGTCAAAAGCACTGAAACTATTTTTTGTATGAAAATGCTTCTCCCTAATTCGAATTTTTTGACTTTTTTTGCTTTTGTTGTCCACAAAACATATTCAATTGTGATGAGACGGGATTGTTTTACCAATGCCTGCCTAACAAGACGTTCACCTTTAAGGGTGATAAACGCTTTGGTGGTAAACAAAGCAAAAATAGATTAACGGTTCTTGTTGGATCAAACATGTCAGGATCGGAAAAATTAAAATTACTCATTATTGGAAAAAGCAAAAATCAACGAGTATTTCGTGGAATCAAGTCTCTTGGAATTGATTATTATGCATGGATGACCAGTGCAATATGAGAAGATTGGTTGACCAAACTTGATAAAATGTTTGGTCGCCAAAACTAGAAAAATTATTTTGTTTGTAGATAACTGGCCCCACACACCCTAAGGAGGTAGCATCGAAACTACGATTTGTACGCGTTGAATATTTTCCACCTAATGCAACGTCCGAACTTCAACCTATGGATATGGGAATAATAAACAGCTTAAAAACTCACTACCGAAGACGAATTTTAAATACAGTTTTAAATAGAATGGAGGACGTTAAACCAACGGCTATCAGTGTACTAGACGCAGTAAGGTCAATTTCCACCGCGTGGGTTGCCGACGTGACCAAGTCAACAATAAAAAATTGTTTTTCCAAAGCTGGATTTATGGAAGATCTTGAATGGGCTGAAGAGGATTTGGTACCATTAGCCGATTTAAAAACCCAAATTGCACGTGAAAAACTAGATCTTGATGGTTGAAAATAGCTTATCTATTGACATATCGGCTGAAGAATTTATTCATTTTGATGATGATACATGTACGACTGAGTATATCGACGACCAAACTATTTTGGCGCTTTCGGCACCATCTTTAACTGGTGAGGATTCTAACGATGATGAAGTACAAGAAATACTTCCAGTAAAACCAACCGCTCAACAAATAAGAAGTTCTATTGATACGATTTGCGCAGCGATTGAAATGAACGATGAGGAACAAGATTGATCAATTTTTCAATAGACCATCAATGAGTGGTAAGCAAACTACAATTAAGGAGTTTTTTACGAACATGGTAGTAAATTAGCCTCAATTTAAAATTTTTTTTATGGATTTTCATGCATACTTGAAATTTCTTATTATTTTTTTTTTTTTTTTTTTTTATTTTTATTTTTTTATTTTTTATTTTCCCTGATTTGTTCTGGGGCTGAAGCTCTCCCTACTCTTTCACGGTTCGCTTATTTACGTCCTTAGCTTTACGCCTGTATTGGCTAATTCGAGGACGTACGAATATAGGTCCGATTTTATTACCATCTGCACATTGCATAGCTCCATGCCAGCCTATACTGGCATGGAAGATGGGTCGGCCCGTGAGCCCCGCACTCCGACAGGGGGTCATAGATGTGTTCCGTCTCATCCCAAATCGTAATTTGTTGATGAGAATTCCCTTTGCATCCTGCCCCTATCGGGATTCGAACCCGGTACCTCCCGATCCAAACGCCAAAGCTTTAACCACTATGCCATTTGGTCGGTGTTTATTTATTTATTGTACTGAAACTTAAAATCGAAACTTAAATCGAACAAAAATTATTGACCAGTAGTGATTCGATTTAGGGAAGTTTTACTGTACTTAAAATAAAATATATAATCCCTATCTAATTTTCATACAGACCGTCTCATGGCAAACGTTTTACCTCGAATCCCCGGATTTTAAAATCCTGTTTGCTAAATCCAAAAGGGTTTCACCAACGGCTCGAATGATTTTTATGAAAAGCGTTGAAATGAGGATTCAGGAAAATTCATTTAAGGGATCTTTCCCTTCAAGAGAAGGCTGATTTGTTTGCGGAGTATTTCGAGGATACTTTCCAACCACTACCAAGACAAACGGCCAATAAAAATATAATGTCAATCCATCATCTAGCTTTCGATGATTTTGTTATACGCCCAGTAACTCTCAAAGAATTAAAAGAAGAAGTGAAAAGCAACATGAATGTTAAAAAAGCCCCAGGTTATGACTTGATTACTTGCCAACTAATCAAAGCTCTACCTTATTTTCGGTTAAAATATGTTCCGTGGCAATGGAAAGTAGCAGAAGTAATCATGATAGCAAAACCTGATAAACCACTTAACGATAAAAAATCATACAGGCCAATTTCATTGCTGCCAATTATGTTAAAACTCTTTGAAAAATTATTACTAAAAAGACTTAAACCAATAATTGAGGACCGACAACTAATTCCTCCGCACATCAATTTGGATTCAGGGAAAAGTACTCCACAATTGAACAGGTCCATAGAATCACCAACGTTATTGAAAGAACGTTAGAACGCAAAAAAGTATGCCCCAGCATATTTCTGGACGTCGCCCAAGCATTCGATAAAGTTTGGCACAGTGGACTGGATTTCAAGCTGCATAGAGATCTGCCGAGGCAATTCTATGCCATACTAAGATCTTATTTATCCAATAGACATTTTCGTGTGAAATATGAGGATGAATACTCCGAACTAAAGAAAATCTCTGCCGGTGTCCCACAGGGGAGTGTCTTAGGACTAATCCTGTATTTATAATATACAAGGGATATTCCAACAACAGATGAAGGAACCATAGCCACCTTTGCAGATGACACAGCAATCATGGCCATTGGAAGTAATGTCGCTGATGCAACGAGCAAACTCCAGAAGATTACCAATGAGGTTTGTAAATGGACTAAGCGCTGGAGAATCAAGCTTATTGAGACGAAGTCCATGCATATTAACTTTACATTTCAAAAGGCTTGCCATCTATCGATAGAAATTAACTACGACCGGTGCCATATGCAAACAAAGCTACATATTTTGGCATGAAACTCGATGCCAAGCTCAAATGGAGAGAGCATGTCAAAAAGAAAAAAGAAGAACTTAATATTAAGTTCAGAAAAATGTATTGGCTCATAGACAGAGGCTCTGAGCTTACAATACACAACAAGCTGCTGCTATATCGGCAAATACTGAAGCCGATATGGACCTACGATATTCAACTCTGGGGATGTACTGAGCAAACAAATGCCAAAATGATACAGACGTTTCAAAGCAAGGTTCTCCGTAGCATCGTAAATGCTCCGTGGTACACAAGAAATGAAGACCTTCACAGGGACTTACAGATGGAATGATGGAATGAAAAGGGATCTTTCGGTGGCACCCGGGCTCTGTTTTAAATTTGAGTAGGTTATGTGTATGAAAATCGGTCTAATGCATTGTTGCACCATGTTTCTTGATGTTGCATTAAATTACAAGAATCAGTACCATGTTGCTGGATATTGCACGGTGTTTCGTTAGGTTACCCCATGTTGCGGAATGTATCTTGAAGTTGCGCCGTGTTTCGCGATGTTGCATCAAGCTACAGGACTAAACACTATATTTCTCGAGCTTAAATAATGTTTATGACATTGCAGTTTGTTACGCTAAGTTTCATGATGTTTTGTCTTGTTGCGTCTTGTGTTTTACGTTAATTAAATATCTGGCTCTAATGTTGCACCATGTAATCGCGTACGAATATTTTTAAAATTTTGGAAAAATTTAGTTAGGGAAACAAACCCCTGGGGAAACCTAGGTCTCTAATTTACATTATTTTAGTCAACGATTATGATAAAAATTGATGAGTTTTTCAGTATCAGCAAACGTTTGCGTTGGAAAATTCGTCCTATGGCAGAGTTCATATTTAAACATTTTTTTCGGCACTATCGACTTGGATAAAAATTTTGGGAGTTGTCTGTTTCACAATAAGCGGACACGGTCAGTAATAGTGTTATTGCATAAAGCATCATTACTTAAAAAGTTGTCTTTCCGCAAATTTTTTTTTAATTTTGAATATGGCTCCTTATTCTTAATGAAGTAGGAGCGAGCTTTTTAAAATTTAAATATTTTTAAATTGCAACGAAAATTGGATATTTTTTGGTAATGATGTTTTTAGCAATGACATTATTAATGATCGTGTAAAGCCCGTTATAGAACTAAGGCAAACCACTTGAAAAATTTTGATTAGATCTCAGATTATATGATCAAAATATGAATTTCATATAAATTGTGGACAGGCCAGATGGAAGTCGAGAACTATGGTTAGTGGTAATAAAGCAAATGATGTCTTTAAATGTTTGGTGATATACTAATTTACCAGAAAATAAGAAGCTACTGATTTTTCTTTCGAAGCTTAAAAATGCCACAAGAATCTTCCAATCGAACAAGCTTAGGAAATAAAGTGATTTATTGCCCACACATCCGATTTTTGTCTGACGTAGCTTAGAATAATTTTCTTCTTGATTGTTTTTTTTTTGCTCTTACTGAACCTTTAGTCCTACATTGGTTCACGCATTTTTGGAGGACATTTTTGAAAAAGAAGAACCATTTTATAAAATGTAAATTTAGAAACAACGAAAATGCAAGTTCGAGTTGAAGGTCAAAGACAACTCGGTTTATAAAAATGTGCTCCTGGAAGTTGGTTTTGTTGATTGAACTCGACTATTTCTTAACTAACGGCTTAAGTTCCATGCGTAATACAGGATTAAAATTAGATCTTCTATTTTCTTCTGTATAATTCAACCGTGAAATTTAGACGGATTTTTGAAATTTGGCGTTGCTGAATGAAATTCAACTATTAAAGTTTCGGGATTGGACCATACTGAGTAGAACTCGACTATGGCGAAACTCGATGTTTAGGACAAGATTGTCATTAGTTGAAGTTTTGGATGAAATTGGTATTCTAACAGTAATTTTGTTCGAGATTCTATAGTTAAACTCGACTAAATTTTAATTGTTTATGGTCAAATTTCATAAAAAATTCTTTTTTTTACCAACCAACATCAAAATTGGTTAAGAAATGCTTGGTGCCAGGATTTAAGTTAGTTATTTTCAGAAGTGCAACTAAAACCAAGTTTTATGTCGGGTTAAAGGTTCTAAGTATCTATCAGGCAGAGAATTACGGGAATCATACTATAAATTCACTTTAGAATCCCAATTAACTCAGACAAATCGAGTTGTATTTAGTTGTGAGTTAGGTTGGTTTGAATCAAATTATCCATTTTTTGGATTCAATTACCCATTAGGCCTTCACTTTTAAATTTCGTTGTATACAAAATTCCCTTCTTCAAATGGCTGGTAATAAACTTTTCGATTTATCTTCAAACCCGCGATTATTTGCATGGAACAGTAATTTGTTCCATTAATTACCTGTAATGAGGTTACTCTGAGGATGAATATATGTAGATCATGTTGCAGGAAGGAAACCGCAAGAACAATACCTACCTAAAAAAATTACAAACAATTTAGACAAGCCCAATGTATAATTGTGTAAATCAAATTCGCTAGGGGAACGGATATTGTTATTCTACAATAAATTTTGGACAAAATGGGGCGGAACTAAACCAAATTTTATCAGATTTTGAAGTTTCAAAATTATATTTGATTTTTGTGGTTTGCATTTTGTTAGCTAGTTTTGAAGTTGATTAAAAATCAATTAAGCTTCTAATTTTGTTGGAGCTGCAGATGTTGTTCTATGAAACTAGTGCAACATCGCTCGCTGCACTCCAATGCAGCAACCATGATTTTTGATTGGTCTTCACATTGAATTTTATCGTCGGTTTCTAAAGTTTTTGCTTACAAGGTCCATAACTATATCTATCGGAATTTAAAAAATTGGATTCGGCAACAGCCTAAGCAATGTGTATTTTTATTTTTCATACGCCATATTGAAAAGCGATTGTTCGAGTACATGCCATCCAAAATTCTTATAAAGAAACTGATTTATAGTAGACAAATTATACAACTTGTCATAAGATAAGGATACATGACCAGTCATTATTCGTGCTGCTCTGGAATATAATATTATGTGTTTTTCGTTATTTTGCTGTGTGGCAGAATGAGAAACATCGAAGCCGTAGCATGCATGTTAGTAGTTCTTTGCTTAGGATATCATCACAAAAGTAGAATTATATGTGACATATCCCTCGTCAGTCTCCCATCGTGGACAGTCATTGGACGCAGCATTTGAGAAACTAATGTAAAGTGTCATAAATTAGTTGCTTAGTCAAATATATTTTTAGTCTTTCTCAATTTCATTATGTCTAATGTAATTTTGTAAATTGACAAATTTATTTTGTTGTCGAGGAAACAGAACTAATACGAATTACATTTTGTTTTCGCTGGCGCCATCGCAATTATTAATTTTTGTAGAAGGCGTTGAAAAAATAATTGTATTTGGATTTTTAATTTTGTCGGATTGGTAAGAATAATTTTTGTGTTTTATCGCATTTCGCTCAAATTGAGAATTACCATGATTATAAAAATATTTTAACGCCATTTTAAATGTATTGAACATGAGTCTTAATAAATCATAAAACGGAATACCAATGTGTCGGCAAGGAGGTTGTTATATTTTTTAAGATAACAACCCAATATTACTTAGATTATAGATTTTTCTAGAATATTAACTCTTTGAGTGCCAACATGATTTTTAGAGAATTAGCTAAAAGTAGCACGCTGCTAGAACGATCGCGCTCTTTGGCATTTTTGGCCAGTGTATTGAGGAGCGCGATCGCACCCCTTGGCACTCAAACAATTACAAAATAGAAAAAACTACCGTTACTGTGTTTTTTAAGATATGATTGTGTCTAAATTCTGTTCTCTGATAAATTCTGATTATTTTGAAGAAAAAAATAGGAGTCCAATTACAAAAAAATCCTATCATGAAAGGAAAACGAATAACCGAAATGTTTCGTGCTCTACAAAACATGGGTTACCCCGTTATTAAAATAAATTACATGTTCTAAAAATTGTTTTATGAATTTAGTGTAGGCTCATTTTAATTACATATATATGTACTTTGTTATATATGTTTTACAGTTAGAACAAGTTCATTATTACGTTATAGTTTACGCTGCAGTTCATATATAAAATGTATTTTTCGTTGCTTTGACCCACGTAGCAGTAAAGGGCTTGTTTTAAACCTCAATATTTAATTCTATTTAAATTCTATATTAAATTCTATATTTGTGAAAAACCTCGTTTTATTGCAAAAAGGCTGAAAATTTTCTATTTGAACTTTGCCTGCTAGAAACCAAACAAGAGGTCATACATAATGCGATAACAAACATTATTCAAATGTTTTTGAAAGGTTGGGCCACCTAAAATTAACAACAAGTCGTTGAATAGTAATAAGTTAATAAAATTTCGGTTAGTAAATGTTATTTGTTTTAGTGACGGGGTAACCCATGGTTTGTGGGGCTTGGGTAATTTTTATTATTTGTGTTTTTTCAGAGCAAGTTTATTTGCATGTTTTTGATTATCATGGATCCTACAGATGTGTTAGCTACTTATTATTAATTCTGTCATCTTATAGATTGCTGATTACTTTAATAGTTTTATTTAATTTTGGTTCAATTTGTTTAGGTATTGGGGATTCTAAAGCGGTGAAAAACATGTGTATGTGTGTATGTGTTTTAAAAAAATAAAATTTCGGAAAACGACGATAAGCGTGAATTGTTTTTGTGATTTTTATTTTTGACTTCGGTACACATTTCCAAGGAAAACAATTTCAGATGCGCTAAATTCTAGCGGCCAGTGAATTTCTGGACGTAGTGGATGGCACTGATCAAAACCGAGCGATTGCGAATGCATACTATGCAATGAATTTTAAGACATGGAAACAGAATGATTCCCAGGCGAGACATGTAATATCGACGACCTGCAAAATGCAGCCACTGCAAATAATTAATCGTGATTCGGCGCCTTCATTATGGGCGAGTCTCAAAAGTATGCATGAATAAACGTCGAAGGCAAATATTGTGCAATTGGATCAGCGCTAGAGTTCAAACTGTAGGGTTTCACGAAGAAGCTGAGCTGTTATGTTGAAGATTCCAATGCCTTTCTTTTATTTATTTATTATTTCAATTTTATTACCTTTGCATTCTGATCTGGGCCGAAGTACTCCTAATGATAATTATAAAGATCCAACATTTATATTTACTCCAGCGAGCATTGGTAGGATTCGGAGAAGGATGTGGTCCTAATGGTATCCCGGCTTCATTTATAAAAAATTTGGAAATTCCTCTAAGCATTTTGTTCAATCAGTTACTAAAATTGGCAACTTTTCCACAAAAGTGGAAAATAACTAGAGTGACGCCTATTTTCAAAACTGGATCTAGAAATGATGTTTCTTGCTACAGAGGTATTACATCTATATCTGCTATACCTAGATTATTTGAACTAGTAATTTGCAACTCATTCAAAACAGTACTTCCTCGGTATTTAATATACACCGACTTTGTAAAAGCTTTCGACTCCATCAGCCATTGTAAAACTTTGGAACACATTTTCAAGTTCGGATTTTCCAGCTAGTTTGTAGCCTGGCTCAAATCTTATTTGAGTAGTCGAATCCAATATATTGAAATAGGAGGTAAAACGTCGAATAGCATTTTTCACGTTGGCCCATGGATTTCACAATGGTATTACTGAAGTAATAAAGCATTCCAATATCCTGATGTTCGCTGATGACCTCAAAATCTACAGAGCCATCGAGTCAGTCGACTATGCCAATAAACTACAGGAAGATGTTGACAATCTAGCGTTATGGTGTAAGTTTAATTCTCTGAGTCTCAATATTGGAAAGTGCAAATCTCTATCATTTCACCGAAAAGCCAACCCTGTTACACAAGGCTACAAAATAAATGGTGTACTCCTTCAGGTAGTAGTTGCAAGTAAAAACCTAGGGGTTACTTTCGTTGAAAACATGAGCTGTACTAAGCACATTGAGCTGTGCATCGCTAGAGTAAACTCCATGCTCAGTTTTGTCAAACGTTGGACGGGTGACATTTTTGATGTGGAAACAATTATGATCCTGTAATGTGCTTACGTTCGATTGCAGCTGGAATATGCTCTAACTGTGTGGTGTCCGTTCTACAAAGATCGTATCCAAAGTATTGAGAAAATTCAATAGAAGTTTTTATGCTACTTGACCTGGAAAGACGGATGAGTTTATGATTATTATCTACCATACCACGTAAACATACAGCGACAACCACCATATTTAACCGGATGCAAGACATACAACTTGACAACTCTAGAAAATAGAAGCGAATTGCTAACAAGTACATTTATTATTGGTAACCTCCTACTAGGCCTAATCGACGCACCGGATGTGCTAAAGTTAATTAAAATAAAGGTTCCTGGTAGACAGTGATTTTTCTGGTTACTTTACTTTCATAGTTGAAATTTTCAAATCCATCGCGGATTTATTTTATTTTGTATTTTTTCAAGTCAAATTGTAGACTTATTTATACAAATTACACGTAATCGTTGACAGAATAATTAAAAAGTTAAACTGGGAGGAAGTTCCACAATATCTTAACAAACGAAGATCTGCACCATCAAACTCAAATAATCCTTTCATATTTGAATACATCCATAATAACAGCACGAGGATTCCGGTGAATATTAATTCTACTGTGCCTCCATCAAACTGTAATCAAAAGCAGGCTGAACCTAATCTAAAAGTAAATCCGACCCCACCAAGCAAAAATGATCGTAGAGTCAAAGAATATTTAGAAATATAGAAATGGAAACTGGTTTATAATGGAGCTGAAAGAGACGAACTTCCAGTAGAAAGGTTCTTATACTGAGTACAGAGTATGGCTATTTAAAATGGCTTAAGTGAACAGAAACTGGCCGCGAATTTTAGTGTCCTTCTCAAAGGGCAAGCTTTGAATTGGTACTGGGGGTATCAGAAAACTTACGGCGCGGTGGATTGGAAGACCCTTAGTGAAGCGATGTCTCACCGCTTCAAAATCAGGAAATCGAATGAATCATTTCTAGATTTTTACCACGGTGTTCCCAGTCTGACTCCTGACCAGAAATATGAGGGTAGTTTACAAGCGAAATTTGCTGGACACCAATTTTTCCAAATCGCAGAAATGATCAACCAGTGTGTGACTGTAGAGGATACCTGGACCAGGGTAGGTTGGACTCCTGAGATTTATCATCAGTCAAAGTTACATAAGGTCAAGCTAGACGCTAAAAATGATCGTGAAATTGGTGGTGCCTTTAACAATACATTTTCTGAGCAATCACAACCTTTTGGTTCTGCGTGTTCAGTAGTCACCTCAAATAAATCGAACGCGTTATATAGTCAACAGAAATCTTTTTTCTATAACTTACAAACGCCTAATGCTTTTTGGAACTGTTTTGCAATTTGACATTTCTTTAAAGATTGTATGCATCCAATTAAACATAGGTTTTGTATTTGTTGCGGGACTTCAATATTAAAGTCTCAATGTAATCTATACAAAAATGGTCGACAAGTAACTGAAAAGAGGGATTTCGCGAATACTGGGGTTCTGAATTCTCAAATAGACAGGAACATATCGCCCAGAAAAAGCCTAGAGGAGGTAACGACGAAACCGGATCCAGAGTTTTACCAAATCTTGCAGCGGAAACCGGACATACAAAAAGATTGATGAATGAAGATGATTCGTTCTTTACATTATTTCAAGCGGTGAACGGTGCAGAAAAAGGTGATTTAACACCATACGCTAATGTTCTGATCGTCGGTATACCATGTCAGGGACTACTCGATAGTGGTCCAGTTATGTTCCATATTTGTTGATTCATTTTTTTTTGTTCGTTAATTGGCAGTGCAGCAGATCAAGCTCTCTATATGACAAGTGACTAAGATTCTGCCCGTTGCGTTCACCTATCTGGCAAACGTGCTGCAGTCTCTTATTTAGGAGTCACAGAGGAATTCTGTTAACGACATGGAAATGCTACAAACAACCGAATCACATTTCGTTACAATAGCTCAAAATTACAGTGAATTTTCCAAATATTTTTCAAATATGCAAAAAAGATTATTGGTCCAGTGTTTGATAAACTGATTAAGTTGCGATAAGAAGAAGTTTTTTTGAGAAAATTGCGAGTTATAGGCATGAGTGAAATTCAAAGAGACTAATTTTACAGTAGAAACTTGATTATCTGTATAACGGTTATATATAGGATATGTTCTGTCGTATAATTTTTTATCCAGATTAATGTCCTCCATCACCATCCGGATTTATTGTAAGTGCTTAACAGTCACCCTATATAAGATTAACTTATCTAATATATAAAAATGGTGTCTGTAATGATTGTAATATCCTTTCTCAGGAAGCAGACATCGCAGGAAGCTGAAATTAGGATTTAGTGGTTTGGGTTTTTGTTTTGGTTTGAACTCGCTAGGTGGCGCTGTTGTCAAAATATAACGGTTTTTTTGTTTCTCAGCAACAAAACCTCTTAGGAACTTTAGATTTTAACCATGGGTTTGTTTCGTTGCTATTTGGTTTTTTGTGAAATTTGGACTCGATATGTGGCGCTGTTTCCAAGAAAAAACGGTTTTCTGTTTCTTAGCTACGAAGCATCTTAGGAACTTCAAATTTTAACCATAGGTTTGTTTCGTTGCTATTTGAGTTTTTGTGAAATTTGGACTCGATATGTGGCGCTGTTTTAAAGATAGTAATTGGTAATATATGTCGGATATTTTTCGGCACCGCAAATTCTACTATGCAATTGCAAAAGTAAACGAAAACTTTATGAAAAATATAATTTGAAATTCAAATTTCCTTGGCAAAATTGATTGAGTAGCCAGGATTCCGGATTGCAAATTGCTTGCTTGCTAGCCGATCTGGAATCTACCTCTACGATTACGAAAAACAAAATTTTACAAAAACAAAAGAGTACGCGAAAACAGTGATCGCAGGACGCGTAAAAGTGCATACATTTTCAATTATTCATTGTGTTACCAACAACACGAAGTGACAGTTAAAGATAATTCCATTCTTTCATAAAAATGCGACGCTCAAATATTGGTCACAATACGCGAAGAAACCAAGCGATTAGACGATATAGAGAAAATATTAATGCTGACCAACAACTATCAGAATTAAAGACAGAAAGGCAGTGCAACTTACAACGTGAAATACAACAAGAAAATATATTCAAAATTCGAGGAGTTACTACTCGAACAGCAAATAGAGATGTTCGAGCTGCGGCAAGAGCATCGAACGCTCAATACGAGCGAAACAGAAGAGCACTAGTAATTGTTTCATTTCATCGTATTGCCTTTAATTATGAAGCAGACATCGATTATTACGTCCATCCTAAAATTTTTATCGGTGAAATGGATAAAGAATGCAATTATTGTCATGCATTAAAATTTAAAAATGAAACTCCTGGAATGTGTTGCTCTTCAGGTAAGTTTTTTTTGGACATTAACCACCCCCTTCCCTCTTTTTATTACGTCAAAAATTCATAAAATATTATCGTAAAATATTTCAGGTAAAGTTGTTTTACCAATTTTCAACCCACCACCTGAACCTTTTAAATCCTTGATGACTGGAGAATCAAGTGATTCAAAGCTATTTTTGTCAAAAATAAGGAAATTTAATCAATGTTCTTGGTCGTAATCTTGCATCAACTTTTAAAATTCTAGGCCAAGTTTATCACCTCATTAAGATCAATGTAAACAATGCAAAATGAAAATGCGAAATCTTTGCAAATATATTTTATTGGATAAAATGAACAGCAAGTTCAAGAACGTTGTGAAATACATCGCATAACCGTAATTCGAGAGCGTGAAATCATTAATAGAATTCAACAATTTTTAATGGAAAAAAATCAATTAATACAATTCTTCTAATAAATTACACCACAATTGGAAAATGATAATTACATGATCGACATTAAAAAACATAAAACACTAACAAGTGCCCACGTCCGTAGATATAATGCACCAACAGTTGATGAAGTTGCTATTGTAATGGTTGGGGAAGCTTTTGAACCACGTGACAGAGTTATTAAGCGTAGAGAGAAAGTCATTCAGAAAATTGGTGATGATGGATATCACATCAACATAAAACAAACAAATCCAAAAAAGAACGTCTACAATACATTCGTTTTAATCAGTCAAAATTACGAAGCGACGAATACATCCACTTGCATGATGCAAAAAGTGGAAGTGTAAACAGAAGTATTAACGCCAATGACATCGGTAATACTGTTATTCTTCCTTCATCATACATTGGCAGCCCGCGTCATATGCAAGAGTTGAATCAAGACGCTATGACTTTCGTTCATCATTACGGAACACCCGATTTATTTATAACATTCACATGCAATCCAAAATGAAACGATATTGTAGAATTATTAAAGCATGATCAACAATCGCATGGTTGACATGACATACCACGAGTTTTTAAACAAAAGCTAAAACCCTTAAGTCATCTCATTACAAAGTATCATGTGTATGGGCAAACGAATTGTTGGATGTATTCGATCGAATGGCAAAAAAGAGGACTTCCTCATGCTCATATATTAATTTGGCTGACAAATAAAATAAGATCAATCGATATCGACAACGTAATAAGTTCCTGAAGAAGACACGGATCCAGAATTGTTTGAAATTGTTAAATTAAATATGGTTCATGGTCCATGTGGAGCACTTAATATGAATTCACCATGTATGATTAATGGTAAATGTTCCAAAAGTTTTCCTAAAGATTTTACAATGCATACGATTACTGGAATTGATGGCTATCCATTATACCGTAGAAGATCCACTGAGAAATCTGGAAAGTCATTCACGATAAATATTGACAGAAATGAATTTGAAGTTGATAATTGATGGATTGCGCCTTATTCGCCATTTTTATCAAAAATATTTAAGGCGCATATTAATGTTGAACTATGCTCGTCCGTAAAATCTATAAAATATATTTGCCAATATATCAACAAAGGAACTGACGTGGCAGTTTTCAATATTGAGCGACAAGACAATTTAAATGACGAAATTTCAAGATATCAAACTGGAAGATATACTAAAGCACCAGCGAGGCTATTTGGCGTATTTTTTCATTTTCAATGCACGAAAGAGGTCCAGCAGTAATTCATCTAGCGGCACATCTTTAAAGCGGTACAACGTGTCTATTTTACAGACCAAAATAAATTGCACCAATTACGTTCAATGATTGTTTAATTCGTCTTGAGGATATCTGCATGACTAATTCAAATCAAAATCTTCAAACTTTAGGATTGCCATCACCTTCAAGATTATCAAATTATCTAATTAATTATGATCTTTCACGAGAACAATCATACAATACGCTTGATTTACTTGAATTTGTTCACATTAATAAGCCAAAATTGATAGATGAACAAAAAATTATTTACGACAGAATTTTACATACAGTTCAAGCCCAAACTGAGGGCTTCTTTTTTGGCTCCAGAAAAATTTTCAAGATTTCATTTTTATTAGCAGAAATTCGTTCCCAAGGTAACATTGCATTAGCCGTTGCTTCGTCAGGAATTGCTGCAACTTTATTAGATGGAGGGAGAACGGCATTTAAACTGCCATTAAATATTCAAACTAATGAAACCGCCACGTGTAATATAAAAAAAAATCAAACATGGCCAAAGTATACTGCAAAAATGTTGCATTATAATTTGGGACGAATGCACAATGGATCATAAACATTCATTGGAGGCATTGGATCGAACATTAAAAGATTTCAAGAACAACACAAATATTTTTGGTGGAACCATAATTTTACTTTCTGGGGATTTCAGACAAACACTACCCATTATGCCACGATCAACATATGCTGATGAAATAAAGGCATACCTTAAATCTTCATCTTTAATTGCTGCTGATCAAATAACCAAAGAATTCGAATTTCCAGAAAATTTCTGTACAATTGTTAATTCTCGTGAAGAACTAATAACAAATGTTTATCCAAACATTCTACAAAACTATAAGCAAATTCAATGGTTACAAAATTTTAGCGCCCAAAAATATTGAAGTAGAATTTTTGAATCTAAAAATTCAAGATATGTTGGATACAGAAACAATGTCTTTTAAATCAATCGATACTGTCACTGAAGAAAGTGAAGCAGTTAATTAACCAACGGAATTTTTAAATTCCATAAATATACCAAGTTTGGGACCACACCCATTGGGTCTCCAATTATTTTATTGCGCAATATTCAATCGCCCAAATTGTGTAACGGAACTCGCTTGTATCGTACATGTATTAACCCGATTCAAACCGCCCATAAAACCACTGGAGCAATTTTAACGGTTTTTAAAACCTTAACGTATTTTGATTACGTGGGCCTAAAATTATTTGTATGTTAATTGATCTTGTTTTGGGTTCTAATTTCGGTTTTGGTCCGATTTTCGATTAGGGTTCTGCTAGCTTTAGATTAAATGACCTGAAGTTTGGTCAAGAACTAGTGGAGTCCAAAATTTTTTAATGGGGCATTTGATTAGGCCATAATGAGCCTACAATTATTTGGATGTTAATTGATCTCGTTTTGGGTTCCAATTTCGGTTTTGGTCCGATTTTCGTTTTGGGTTCTGCTAGCTCTGAAATGATAGAGCCTTATGCCTTTTCTAGAATGAGCAGAATAATACAATTTACATAGAGCATTTAATTAGCCTAAAATTAACCTTTAATTTTCCAATTGTTTTTAAAATATTTTTTGATATGGGTTCTGCTAACTTTTTCTATGGCCGGTTCTTGCGTCGGAAAGCTATCTGGATTATACGCCGAGTAATATCGGCTAATTTTTCATATTTCTTAATACTATTTCTGGTTTTGCAGTTTTCCTCGCGACGTTAAACTCGTTTTAAAAATACATTTTAAATAATTTTCATTTTTTCATTGCAGGTAAATACAACTTTTTTTTCCACCATCAATATTTTGTTACCCTGGATACATAAAATTGTAAGTACACGTTATATATAACCATATGATTTATCATAACCGCTGTATATACTTATTATTGTTCCGTGTAAATCCCGTGCGATAACATCAACTAATAATACGTCAACTTATTGAAAAACCAATTTTCCATTTTCCACAACAAGAATGTGCACAACATCACAAAACATAGCGCAACATTGTTATGTGTAGAGAGCAGCTAGAACAAATAGATTAAGTACATATATATAGAGTTCATACATATCTAGCAGACAATATGAAAGTCAGAAATGGCACGGGAAAATATTCAATGATGCAGAAATGAAAATATGTTTTGTTTTCCATCTTTCCACCTCATTTTTATTGTTTGCCCGCCCGTATTTATTCACCTGCAACAAACACACAGTTCTGAAATTAAATTGTAATTTTATTGTATTAATGAGAATATCTCTCTATCGTCCTTATATTGTTGTGCTAGGCTAGAGCAATGCAGTGATTTTATATATTAATTAGTACAGACGAATAGATTTAGGTATATACGAGTATGAGCAAAATATATGCGGTTATTAGACATGAAATTAATTAGAGCGAGGACACTTCCAGTGGAAGGACGTATAGTAACAATTTGTTTAAGATTTTGCGAAATGCTTTGGTTGGGATCGATATATTAGAAAATTGGTATCCGTCGAACTTTGTTGTACGTCCTCTCTTTTCCACGAATCCATTATATATATTCGAATTTCGATTGAATTTTCGATACAATTTACGGAGGTGAAATGGCGGAGGATGACGAATACTGATTTTGAATGCTATTATTAAAACATGTTTTGTATATTCTAAGAAGCTGAACAAAATTTATAATGATTTTTTTTTCAATTTTAATTGAATTGAAGCAGCATCCAAATTTCAATTAAGCAAAAAAAATAATTATTTTAATTTTAATTTACGCGATTGATAGGTGACATTCGTATTACACTCTGTCGCTCATGTATAGGGATTTTATAATATTGGTAAAATCGTTTGGTGCTTATGTTGTCGGGCATATGTCGCGTTTGTGATTGGGAGAATTTGTCAAATTGAAATTAATTATTGGTATCGATACACCACAACTGGCAGAATTGGATTGATGTCGTTTTATTCTAACTGCGGATTATTTTCAAATGGAAAAGATTCAGTAAGTAGGTAACACTATCCGATAAGAAGGATAAATCTTTTGTTGGGGTTTTGTTTCATGTTAAGATGGAAAAATACACGATCAATAGACACTGATTGATCTTTGGTGGACTTTGTATGTCCCACAACATATTTATGCGGTGAGGCAGATTTTTTTTATTTTTAATATTTCGCTATTAAAGTGTAATGACGATTCGATTGACAATGCATCTAAGAGATGTCTGCTTAATGGTTCTTTAAAATCATGTTATTTTAATGTTTCATTATGTTTTCTAGAGGCCAACATATTTATTCGGTGGGGCAGTCGGGTCCCGTTTTTAATTTTAAAATTTTGCAATAGTAAAAGTAAACTTCCCGCCGTATAAAAAATTATGCTGACTTCTAGAAAACGAAGAAAATTCTTAAAACACGATTTTATATCAAACCACATGAATCGCCACTATACACTTTTTCCTATAAAAAATGTAGAAATTAATAATAACCTAAGGCTGTCCCACCGCATAAATATGTTAGCTTCTAGCAAACATAAAGCAAGGTTCAACTAACATGATTTAATACCGCCGTTAAGAGTACACATCTCTACGATGCCTTGTTTTGACCATCGAAGCGCCACTAGTTTTACTATAGCGAAATTTAAAATTTAGAAAAAAAATTTGGCTGCCCCAAGACCCAGGTAACATAATTTTAAAGATCGTTAAGCGCAGACATCTCTGCGATGCCTTGTCATTGACTATTGATCATTACTACACAAGTTTAGTGTAGGTTATATTTGTCAATTTGTCGCAAACTTCACGCTACTAGTTCAAGTTTCAATTTAAACATTATCACTTATTTGTAAAGTTGTATTAAAATCGTTTAAAGTTCTTATATTAGGTGCGCAACTAAATTTCCGAGTTTTTTTTGAAAAATGAGAAATATAAAATTTCAATAGAAATATAAAAATTGGTTTATTCAAAGTATTGTCCTTCGCTTTATACACATTTTTGACATTCATCTGACAATACATGAAAACCACGACGATAAAACGACGCGTCTTTGAGCGAAACTAAAACTTTCATCCGTTTTTTCTGATTCATCCAACCAATTTAGCATCTCTTCGAAATTTACCAAGTGTAGTCCTGCCAAGCCATGGGCCATCGCCGGGAGTGGTAGCAGATCTTATCTCAGCGTTTTGATGATGTCCTGGACGAAGAAAGGGCGATTACTTAGAGCGTTGTCGTGCTGCAATATCACTCGTTCGTGACTCGTATCCCATTCTGGCCGTTTTTCGAGCAATGCATGGTTCAGATTAATAAGTTGTTGTCGGTAGCGTTGCCCATTGACAGTTTCGCCTTGTTTCAGCGGCTCATAGTACACGATTCCTTGCTGGTCCCACCAAACGAAGAGCATTGTCTTCTTTCCGAAGCGATTTGGCCGTGCCGTCGATGTCGCTGCTTCGCCAGGTGAAAGCCACGACTTTTTGTGTTTGGGATTATTAAAAAAGATCCACTTCTCTTCTTCCGTAACAATTCGATGCAGGATCTTTCTTTAATCCCGTGAAAGCAAAATTTCGCAAGTGGCTCTTCGATTTTCCATCTGTCTCTCAGTCGACCCATGCGGCACCGATTTTCCCTCCTTTTGATTTTTTCCCATATCATGTAAACGTTTGGAAATACCTTGGCGAGTCGTGTTTAATACCTCCGCAAGTTGATCTTGAGTTTGCATATCACCTTCATCCAATAACGCTTGCAGCTCGGTGTCTTCAAATGATTTTGATCTTCCGGAGCGCTTGCAAGAAGGTAATTTTCGATGGTGCATGTTGGCCGTAGGCCACCCCGAACAAATGACCTGCTTTAGCTGCATTTTTTTTTTTAAGTTTTAGCAGAAAAGCAAGGTTTCCTGCAAATGCTGTTTCTGGCACAAAACACGCCATTTTCGATCTTAGGAAAAATATTTTTGCGTTCCGATATGTGCTGGTATTACAACTGGTTATCGTTCACAACTGTCCACGCTATGAACAAAACATAACTTCTGACACAAATGACAACTAGATGTGTCGCTAGCACCATCTATGTGTGAAACCCGGAAATTTAGTTACGCATCTGATATGTTTAAAGTTCTTATGGGTGTGGCAGCTATTAGTTCATGTTAAAAATGTAACAAATATTTTCAAATGATTAGTAATTTATTTTCGAGAGTACACCTTCCACTTAATAATGGAAGACTATTTCATTTAAATGACTGCTTCAGCGGGATCTGCAGTACCTTCATTCTGTCGATCCAATTTTTTAGTACATTTTTTTAGTACATCTTTCAAAACCTCAATCGACTCTAGCTGATTAGCATAACATTTGTCTTTGACAGCTCTTCACAAATCATAGTCAAATAGACTCAAATCGTAGCTCCTAGGCCGTGGGTTGACATCGCCATTTTGGTTGATAATGCGATTTTCGAAGAATACAAAACGTCGATTGTATCGTTGGCTGTGTGAGCAGTGGTGCCCTCCTGTTAAAATCAAATGTCAGCCAAATCATCCTCTTCAATCGTAGGTAATAAAAAGTCAGTTAATATGGCACGATGACGGTCGCCGTTGACGATTAGTGCGGCTCCTTGCTCATTTCCGAAACAAAATGGCCATATGACTTCTTTGGACGAATAGTGCATACCTAAGTGTCAGTCGTTTGAGAATACACCCAATTCGCTTCTCAACTATCACGTGTGGATTATTTGTGTCCCAAATACAGCAATTTTGCTTATTGATATAACTGCCGAGGTGAAAATGAGTAGCGTCCTATCGATGATATCCAATTGTTGTAAGCGATGACGGGTTGAGTTACAGCAGTAATATTTTCCATCTAATGAGTAGGACGGCGATGTGAAACGTGTATATTGTCTATTAACATGCCAGTCGAATGATGACAGTGAAATAACCGCTAGTTCAAAAACGAATCGAAAGATGTCGCACATTTTATTTTTTTCCTTTTCGAACTTAATGTAACAGTGCAAACTCACACAAACTTAAGAGGGCAGTTTGATAAGTCCGTGACTTTTTGAATTTTCCACGCAGTAACTTTAAATGCAGCACTGATCCCGTCAACTGTCATCTATTAATATACTACTGTCAAATTTTGAGTAAGCTGCGTCATTTAGTTTGTGTTTAAAGCCATTGAAAGCAGACAACCTCGTGAATTTTAACGAAAATGGAAAAAAGTGAATTTCGTGGGTTGATTAAGCTGATGATACTAAGAAAAACAAATTTGTTTTAGTGTCGATATTTAAATGCCCCTAAATGTATGTACTGGTTCGTTTCTTTAATAAGTTTGAGTACCATAATTTCGTATAATTTGCTTACTAAAATTAACATATTACGTTTATATGTGTAAAATTAATTACCAAATTTATTATTTTTCATTATAGCTGACCTAAATATTGCATATTATAATAAATTAATAACAACTTATCTTGGACACACTTTTTATTTCGTAATTTGCCATCTAGTGACCGTAAATTTTACAAATATAATCATCATTGCGGCGTAAAAACAAATAAACTTACCGTTTAACGTAATTTTTCGATCGATAAAAATCGAAATTTTTAATATTTTTAAACTAAATTACATTTTCTACGAAATTTCAAGACTCAAAATGGTAATTATGTATTAATCCCTTGATTTTATGTTTCTTAACACCTTGATGCAAAAATGTTTCGCAGTTTAGAGGGAAAATATTGAAAAAATTGATTTGTGGGTTTAAAAAAAAACGATAAACTTTGAAACCAAACCTAAGACATAACCTCTCAATTAAACATCTAAGTTCATGCTAAAGAAAGAATTTGGTCAATTGGTAATATTTTATGGTCAAAAACTAATTTTTTCTAAACATCGTTTTTGATAATTTGAGTACCTTAAGACTGTAGCCTTAAGCACTATTTTTTGCGTAAAAAAACATCACCGAAAGGTTGATAAATACTACGGGGACTCTGCATCATCAATTTCAATGGTAAAGGAGTGGTTTACTGAGTTCTATTGTTGTGGTCTAATCTAAAATCTATGGAATGATATTGGTCGATCGGAGAGTAAAAGTGCGTGAGGTTGGTAAGGCATATTTGGACATGAAAAAGATATCCGTGCGATGTGTGCCGCAATTGCTCACATTCGACCAACAGCGCAACCGTGTGACCACTTCAAAAGAGTATTTGGCGATGTTCAGCCGCAATCCGAAAGAGTTTTTGCGCCGTTTTGTAACCGTGGACGAAACATGGATTAATCGCAACACACCAGGGACCAAAGAACAATCAATCAAGACAATGGGGTCTTCCGAATGAACGTGCACGAAAGAAGGCCAAGGTGGGACTGTCGGTCAACAAGGTCATGGACAAATTTGTTTGGAATGCACGCGGTGCCTTTCACATCGATTACCTTGAAAAGGCTAAAACGATCACCCGCGAATATTATTTAGAGTTTTTGGACAGATTCGATATTGATTTGGAGCAAAATCGAACGCATTTGGCGGTCCACCAGATTTAGGCCCTCCAAACTTGAAGAAATGGCTGGGAGATAACTGATTTGGATCTAACGAAGAGGTCTAAACTAAAACAAACCCCTATTGTGAGCCCAACAACATATTATTTGGAGGGAATAAAATTGGATAAACGCTGGGCTAAATGTATCGAGCTTAAAGGAGCCTATGTCGAGAAAGAAATAAAACGCTTTTTTGCCGAATTAATATGTTTTATTCAAAAAGAGATGACTTATCAAACTGCTCTCGTAACATCTATTTAATATTTGGAATAAATCACATCCATTAATGCGATTCATTCTTTAAGAGGTTTAAGCTTTTGAAGAATATCTATTTTAAAAGCATTTCGGGATGTTTGCAAGTTAATCAGTTCCGAATTTACTAATTGGTTTGATATTTTATTCATACCGTAATTCGTATTTCTTTCGGGAAGGAACATGAGTACTTAGGTGTAAAGCGATTGCTAAACTACTTATCGACTACTTAGTCCATATTTTAAAAACAGTTTCTGAATGCTTTCAATCCTGTTTAAAATTAAAAATTAAATGGTCAAATGGTAGAAGCATTCTCAATCTGTGATCGAATGAACGAAGTGTAAGGGGAACCTGGCGTACTGTTTGCTTTTGCAATTTGCGTTTGCAAACTATCAATATGATACTTACGGAAAACTAGATAAAAAAGTGCCGAAACTCGTTCATCCTCCACCTCATAGTACAGTCAGTTAAAGCAACAGATGTATTACCTGAGAAAGTCATTATTTTACATTTAGTAATGGCAGAATAAAAGAAAAGAAAAGTAGAAAATTTTAGCGGAATCAACGCCTATATCCAGGATATCCAACAATTTTCATTACATCCAATCTACAAAGCAGTTAATGTCATTAATACCTCCGAGTTAATAAAATTGTTTGTTATATCGTTAATAAACAAAATAAATTAAATTGGACCCAAGAGACTAATCTCACGAGATGGGAAATTTTTGATTGTCGCTATCATTTTATGTCAGTCAAAAAAGATTTTATTTAATAAACTATTTGACTGTAACCAAAAATGTGTATTCGGTATATTTGCGGTGTATAATACGTCTGTTTGTAAACCAGCCGTCGGTCTACTCTGAAAAAGCTCATTTGGTTAGTTAAGATTACATTTCCAAATAAGAAAAATAGACAATCTTTCATCAAACTCTCAAACAATTTTGGTATTTTAGAAAGAATAGCGATTCCTCTACAATTCTGAACATAATATCGCGAACCTCACTTGAATATTGGGATGATGGACGACAGCTTCCATACTCTAGGAGAAATTCCTTGGTCTAAACTAAAGTTGAACAGGGTTGTCAAATGAGATCCGAGTGCTCAAGTACTTCGGTACATCTTTGGAAAATACAAGCGGAAATTCGGTCAGGCCCTCGTCCTTTATTTCAATTTAAAAGCGCCTAATTAGTAATACTTCATGGCATTGCTACATTTACAAAAAAAATCGGCATAACGATTAGTGGTCTAATTTACAAACTGTATCACAGAAAGATAAAAAAGTATTAGATTTAAATAAAAACTCCGTAAAATCAAATGAAATGCGACATGATTTTTCGCCAAAAGGATTATTTAATTTAAAAATCATTTAAGAATTAAAAATTAGTTTTTTAATTCAAAAATTTGGCGTATTCAAACCAAAAATTAGAATTTTCAAATCAAACTTAAAAATCTTTAACTTTTATTTAAAAAAAATGACATTTGGCCAAATTACCCATTTGGCATGCGGTACACTATCGAACAGCTCAAGTGGTTGAGAATTGATTCTAATACATATCACATTTGGTGAGGTTAATCCTTGTGTTTCGTGGATTGTCATGACTTTACTAGATTCTGGTATCTTAAGCTGGGAGATTAATTGTTTATCCGCTTTGGTAAAATTTAGATAGACTACTTTATCCAACATAGGTCTGGACGACAATGTTGATGGCAGGTGGTCTGGACGACAATGTTGATGGCAGGTTTATAAATTTGGTTGAAAGTTGCACGGTATTCATACTAGTGATGTTAGGGTAGTATTCCGTTAGAGCAGAAGTTACATCAGCTGGGCATCTATACGTACACATTCAAGTATTCCGTCTTTGTTACGAATGTAATATGTCGTGTAATCTGTCAACATATTGATTGGTATTTGGTTTTTATCACCCAGAGTCCTATATATTCTGCATGCACCATCATGTACTCATCAATAAAAACTGTATCGTAGGTCCGATTTCTATTTATTAGATACGAGGCAATCGTTTTGTAGTTTAATTTGATTTTATTAAAATCAATGTCTTCGTGCTCGCAACGAAATGTTAAATTTAATTTAATTTCAGCAAGTCCTTCTTTGGTATAGCACATAATACAAGATCACTGCCCAGTTTATGGTTGTTTATAATCCAGGTTGATTTACCACATCCAGGTACCACTTGAATATTTGTAATGTCAAGCATCTTTATGTTTTCCTTATGATAGATATTGTTTAATGAGTTGTATGTCTGGTGATCTAACATAATTTCCGTACCCGATGGACAAAAAATATATTTGTTCCACACAGTTGCACCAGATTATTCCCCATCAAAGCCAAACTAGCGCACCAAATGGTACAGTGGTTAAAGCTTTGGCGTTTGGATCGGGAGGTAACGGGTTCGAATCCCGATAGGGGCAGGATGCAAAAGAAAATTTTCATAAACATGCGACAACGACATATATTCCATGTCAGTTTAGGCTGGCATGGAGCTATGCAACATGCAAATGGTGATAAAATCTATACAGATAGTGATCCTTTAAGTGGCTTTTAATTAGGCCGTTTGAGTGTTTAATGTAAAACATTATTTCCATGATATAATTTTTATAGCTGGACTCAGCAGACACCACTTTGTAAAATGTCGGATATGTAGTTGAAAAATGCGTACAGTTACTATAACTTTGAGGGATCACCAGTAATCCAACGGGAAGATAGCGCACTTTCATACTGAGTTAACATATTGAATGGAATATTTAAACCCCATTTTATGTTGTTAGATGGATAGTTTGTAATATAATCCAATACCGACCTAAGGATGTTGAAATGGTGGTTCTTCCAAAGTAATTGTGACAGGCGAAAGGCTCATCTTTCCGTTGTTGCAAGTAACCTGTTAAAGTTTCTAGAGCGTATATTAGATCACTGCAATCAGTTTTAGATTGTCGCATTGACGGATTTAATGTAGAAGTTTTGTAGTTTAAGTTCGTTCCTCAACAGGTGTGTTTCAACGGAATATTTTTAACAAATTCATATCCGTTGGTATAAACTTCATGGTGATTATTATTTACGCCTCTTGTTAACATAAGTTTAGATTTAAATGATGAGATGATCGATTTGTTTTGTGCTGGTTTAATGTCAATGTCAGTTTGAGTTTCGCTATGTTTAGATGCGTAGATGTTACTCAGGCACGGAGTCTTGGAGTAGTTTTCTGAAGATGAAAAATACAATAAGCCACCGTTTGAATAATATATTGCATCTCTGATTTTAATGGTTTTTACTCTCGCTGACTTGATGAGGTTTCCGGAACATCACCAACATCAACCGAAGTACGTATTTTGAGAGCATCATTGAAGTTATATGTTTACACGTGTTTAAGATAATTGGCTGGTGTCTCTTGTATTCCGAAAAATGATTGCTTTTTTGGAAACTCAGATTTCTTTATGGAAAGATCCTTTGGCCAGAATTTATCATTGAATCAAATTGTAAATCATTGACACTGATATAAGACACAACTGTACAATACATTCGTATTTTTATTTATTTCTTAATTAATTTTCATCAAATTCAATTTTTTTATGATATACGAACATAGCAAATTTTATTTATAACGCAAGTTTATTTCAATATTCGAGTGCCGCCATCGAATTTGATAGAATATTTCAAAATATATAATGATTTGGTTACAGCGGCGAATTCATTTCGTATTGATTTACAGCGGCGAAAAGTCTACAGTTGATATTCGCATCATTTTTTTACTACACTGCATATTTTTATCTGTAAGCAATTTTTTTAAAGTTGCAGCTATAGAATTTTTACATTTTCAGAATCAGGCCATAAATGCCCCTTAGTTTTAGTTTGAAGTACGTACCCTTTTTATTTGGACAACATAAATATCATTTGTTATACTAAATTTTGATCGTAAATTACTATAAAATCGGTAGTTCGTATCTTATGGATTAAGTTTGTGTATAGTTTATGCATTTGACTTTTACGACTTTTCAAAAATGACCTCGGTTCATAACCACTTTCTCGACGTTTTGATGGTCCCTGATCCCAAAAATGCCAACAATTTTGCAACAAACTTAGTTCTGTATGATTTTCGGAAAGGACTAAATTAAGGACTACATTAGAACTGCTAACCTTTCAAATTCTCTAAATTCTTAGTATTGCACAGGTTATTAACGTATTTATCTGACCACGTGAATTCTATTAGCTTTTTAAATAGTTTGAAAGGTTGATAGTTCTAACTTAGACTTCTCCGAAAATCATACAGACCTAGCTGGTAAATCCGGTTAATGTTAGTGATGTGTATGGCACTAATAAACTCCTCCCAAAATAGTTCAACACTAAAAAAATTGATTCGAATATTTTAAAAATTCGCCTAAATGTCATTTTTATTTTACTTTTAACAATACATTCTTTTTTATTTGATGGTTTAGGATCAATTTAGTTCTAGGTAGGTCTAACTTCAGATGCATCTAGTTTAAAACTCTGGCTCAACGTGAGGACAGACATGAGTAACAGCCAAAGTACCGGTGTGACGAACTTAAAAAAATTTGTTATTTCAAACTTACGCGAGTGCGCATTCAATATTTTAACAGTGTAATTCAATAACAACTTGAACAGAAATGATTGAAAATCGCAGTAAAAAAGTTAAAAGTAAACTCATTCAATTTTTGTGTTGCTCAATATGTTGTACGAGCCCGATTATGGATAGTTCCACGCATTTACATTGCATACTTTAAATAGTCTAACTAATAGGCTTTCAAAATACCTTGGGAAGATTTAGGGCTAGTGAGATGCACTATGAATTAACAAGCTTTCAAGGCGAAATCTCAACTCATTCAATTTTTTATGTTGGCACCGTTGTGTAGTTCGATATACGGGGCCGATCCTAGAGATTTCCCATTGAAACCTTGTTAATTCATTGAACATCTCACTAGCCCTAAATTTTACCACGGTATTTTGGAAGCCTATTAGTGAACAGATTTACCGGATATAATGAAACCGCGGGGAAATTTCTAGGAACGGCCCCATATATCGAACTACACAACGATCCCAACACAAAAAATTGAATGAGTTTATTTTAATGCGATTTTCAATCGTTTCTGTTCAACTTTTTATTGTATTACACTGTTAAAATATTCAATACACACTCGCGTACATTTTAAAATAACAAATTTTGTTAAGTTCGTCACACCGGTAGTCAATGTGGAAATGCAGACAACTTGGATTAAACTTTAAATATTAATGAATGAAAAATTATTTTCTGTAAAGGCTGCTGCCCGACTATGAGATTTTACCCGCACTCACAGTCTGTAGTTAGTATCTAGTGGTTTTTGCTCAATAACATTCGTCTACATTTTTTGACGTTTTCTTCATTCGATTGAATTTTTTGTCATTAAGCAGAATTATTTTCGTGTCCCACGAATGATATCGCTGTATTACTCCAGCTGCATAAATATGAAGATACCAAATTCTGAAATATATAGGTAATTTTGAACGTCCATCGATTTTCGGAGTTCCTTTATGATAACAGCGATCAAGCGAAAAATCGACTCTAATGCCTCGAATACTTCAAATACATTTTGCAAGAGATGGACTACCGGACCTTGGCAAATAGTAAGTAGTAACCGATCGATGTACGGTTTTTAACGTTTTAGTAATCAAATTCAATTCCGTATGTAGATCGTGTGATAAATAATCCAAAAATGCTGATATGATTGGAAAATCTGGATCAGTACATTTCGATTATTATGGGCGATCCGTTGAATTTTCTTAATAAAACAGGAGATAAAGGGGGCGGTCAATATGTTGGCCTTGAACAATTTTCGCATAAAATCTGCTCGTATCTTTCGAGTTGTTAAACACCAGAAATATGAAGAGACAAAGCTATTAACGTACCGATTATTGAAGGAAAACTTCTTGCAGATACGCACAATTATGAGTACACATCACAATTATGTTGACGGCACCCGAGCTGTGTTTATTCAGAAAACACCCTGATTGGCGCGTTAACAATTGTTGAGTTGTGTTAAGTTGGTCTAGACGATACAATATTTGTATTACGATTATTCCATATTCATGCCATCAATAAATAAGATCTCCAAATCAAATTAACACAAGAAGAAAATTGAATGACAAATAGCGGTCATAAAATAGCAAAATTGTTGCCCATTTACTTTTTTAAGCAACATTTTTTATATCTGCAGGTTGTCGTCTGCGGACCAAGTAGGTTAGGTAGGTTAGGACCAAGTAGCGCAAAGATAAAAATATTTTAACTCGCCGGGGAATTTTTATATGGCAAAAAATTAAGGAGAAATATTTTCTAGCGTTTTTATTGGTTTAGCGTGCGGATCAACATTTTTAATTTTCGCTCGCACTCGTGCAGTTGGCTTATGCGATTTTAATGTTTGCTTTAAATCAAAACACTTGCGTTTTTCCTATTTTTCACGTAACCGTACTTATTCCAAACATAAAAAAATATTATCATTATTGCCTAACCGAAAAGCATCAGTAATCTCGAAAGTAACTGAAAACTATAAATTATGGCTTGGCGAGGTAAAGTTTTAACGACTCGTTATAGGACAACTTCATAATGTTCTGTTATATTACGGAGTCGAAAGGATTACGATTTTGATTAATGGTGTGTTAAGGTTTCACGCATTTCGTGCCTCCATTAAATTTTAGGTCTAATCAATAAACGTATTAAGCCAATATTACGTACTGCCGGTGTTCACACATTTCTCACTTTGTTTTATATCAGTTACGAGATAAGCTGTTTTGTCAGGTAGACAAAATTAAATAAATACAAAATTTATTTGCAAAATATCTATCGGAAATACGTGACATCGATAGAAAATTTTGTGGAAGCACACCATCAATATTCATACAGTTTAAGTTGTATATGTTGGATATGAGGAAAGAATAAAAGGAGTTGAATTCTTTCCGGTAGGAGAATTGGATTGATGGTATTGGAAAAATGTTCGGTATTTATTGAGTTGTTTGATTTAGCTTGTGAGACAATTTGCTTGCGGCTTGTGTGCCAAAGTAATTCCAATTATTTATGTATGTGTGTAAAAATTTTATTTCGAGTTGCCAAGCTAAACAACTTAAATCATTACTTTAATATGGGATGAGCAGTGATATTTTCACTCGGTTTGTATGTTATCCGCCACCTCAATGATCGGAAAGTTCCGTAATTCACGGTAGCTAACCCGAAATTTCAACCGAAATTTAAATTTTTTACTTATGGTAATACTTCTTCTGTAACGCCACTAAATACTCGCCAATTATAATTATAAATTAATTGCGTATTAAATGACTAACGAATTAATCGTGGCTTCTAGGCCCGTATTTTTAAACGTGGATAGAAATAAATACGAGGGCGTAGTGAGAAGTCTGGTAAAATTGCAACAGAGGGCGCCACAATCGCAAATCCCAGATGTCATGTGTCAATACCATCTGTCACTGGACCAAATTAAAATTTTCAGACTGATCTGTCATTTAGTTCAGTTTTGACAGCCATTGAAAACAGACAACAAGTGGTTTACTGAATTTCGATGTGGTCGTACAAGTACAACGGATGCCGAACGTTCAGGACGCTCAAATGAAGTAACTGAGATAGTAGGCATCCCAGATGAACGTGTGCGAAATATTTTAGACGAACATTTGAATATGAAAAAGCTATCCGCGCGTTGGTTGCCGCGTTTGCTTACAATCGACCGAAAACGCACACGTGTGACAACTTCAGAGGCAGGTTTGGCGATGTTCAAGCGAAATAAAAATGAGTTTTTGGGTCGTTTGATAACTGTGGATGAAACATGGATCCATCACCATACACCGGATACCAAAGAACAGTTTAAACAATCAATTTCTACTGGCGAATCTGCGCCGAAGAAGGCTAAGGCGGTTTTATCGGCCAATGATGTTGAGTATCATGATCCTACTGCTATTGTTAATATATTTAATCGCAGTTTTGTTAATTCTGTTGATTCTTCTGTATCAGCAAGTATTTCTAGTCCAGGCTCAGTTGATTTATGCAGTGCTTCATGCAGCGAAATATCGAATTTAATTTCGAATCTCAGTAATACAAAGGGTGGTGGTTATGATAACATTCGTAATGTGGTTCTGAAGAATTATTTGCCATTTTTTTTCACAATTACCAGCCGATCTATTTAATGTGGTTTTGGAAACCGGTGTTTACCCCGATTGTCTTAAAATTGCTAAAGTGACACCTATCTTTAAGTCTGGAAATTCTAAACTAGTTAATAATTATCGTCCAATTTCAGTTTTGTCGGTATTTGACGAAATTTTAGAAAAAATTATTGCTAACCGGATGATCGACTTCCTGAATAAATCTAATTTTTTCTATTCTCGTCAGTATGGATTTCGGCAATCTTCTGGTACAGATTTGGCCTTAACAGACATTACTGACTTGATATATCGTAATTTTGACAGGCAAAACTATATCTGTGGCTTATTTCTTGATCTTCGTAAAGCTTTTGATTGTATAGATCACAGTTTACTTCTTCAAAAACTGCAAATGTATGGCTTCCGTGGCCTATCATGCAAACTGTTAACAAGCTACCTTAGTAATCAAAAGCAGTTTGTGATTCTAAATGGTGTAAAAAGCTCTACTTTAAGTGTGAACTGTGGTGTTCCTCAAGGGAGTGTCCGTGGCCCTCTACTATTTCTAATCTACGTAAATGATATGGCCAATTTACCGCGCACGGGTCATGTTAGAATGCTTGCTGACGATACGGCCCTGTTCTATGAATCCAGAGATTGTCAGGTAACAATGTCACATATGAGGGATGATATTATTTTACTTTTGGATTTTCTTGACTTAAACAAAATATCTGTTAATTTTAATAAAACGAAATATATAATTTTTCACTCCCCACGCCTGCAACACATTGATTTACCACCACTTGATGTAGCAAATTGCACCATTGAGCGTGTGGACAAATTCAAGTACCTTGGAGTAATATTCGACAAGCATATGACGTGGAAGGACCATATTAATTCTATTTGTATTAAAGTTTGCCCATTTATTTGCTTGATTAGAAAATTAGCTGATTCTGTTCCAGTACATAAGTCAGTGAAGTTAGCCCGAAAAACCATCCCGAATTTTTTGGTATGTTTCTTGGCTAAAGTGTAGTCAACCCGAAAAAAGTGTAGTCGTTATAAAAATGTAGTGCTATCCCGAAACCCCGAACTTTTGTTACATAAAAATGTTACATAAAAATGTAGGATTATCCCGAAATTAAAATCTAATTTAATTTCAATTTACACATTTTTAATATTTTTTTTTTTTTGAAAACTGTCAAAAATTGTGGCAACCACTTATTGTGGACTAACCGTGCAATTTTATAATTTTATAAAAAACATTCTTAAAATATTAAAAAGCTCGAGGCCTATTGGAATAAAACATACAAAAAAATTAAAATTAGAAAATTAAGCTAAACCGATAAGTGCATTGGCAGTTCATGACAATAAAATAAGCAAACCATAATACCAGAGATAAATTGCAATAGCGGTATATACGGCTATTTAGGCCTTGGCTATGCTAATAAACCCTGTGAATTTCATTTGCATATCAGGTGGAAAAATGATGTAAATGTTGATGTGAATTTGTGTGGATAAACACTCGAGTGAGAATTTCTAGCAAACTTTAAAATACTGCGGAGCAAATACCAGAGATAAATTGCACTAGCGGTATATACGGCTATTTAGGTCTTGGCTGTGCTAATAAACCCTGCGAATCTCACTTTCATATCAGGTGGAAAAATGATGTAAATGTGTATGTGAATTTGTGTGGATAAACACTCGAGTGAGAATTTCTAGCAAACTTTAAAATACTGCGGAGCAAATACCAGAGATAAATTGCACTAGCGGTATATACGGCTATTTAGGTCTTGGCTGTGCTAATAAACCCTGCGAACCTCATTTTCATATCAGGTGTAAAAATGATGTAAATGTTTATGTTAATCTGTGTGGATAAACACTCGAGTGAGAATTTTTAGCAAACTTTAAAATACTGCGGAGCAAATACCAGAGATAAATTGCACTAGCGGTATATAAGGCTATTTAGGTCTTGGCTGTGCTAATAAACCCTGCGAACCTCATTTTCATATCAGGTGGAAAAATGATGTAAATGTTTATGTGAATTTGTGTGGATAAACACTTCTCAAGCGAGAATTTCAAGAAAATCTTAAAATTCTGTGGAACAAATACCAGAGATAAATTGCACTAGCGGTATATACGGCTATTTAGGTCTTGGCTGTGCTAATAAACCCTGCGAACCTCATTTTCATATCAGGTGGAAAAATGATGTAAATGTGTATGTGAATTTGTGTGGATAAACACTCGAGTGAGAATTTCTAGCAAACTTTAAAATTCTGCGGAACAAATACCAGAGATAAATTGCACTAGCGGTATATACGGCTATTTAGGTCTTGGCTGTGCTAATAAACCCTGCGAACCTCATTTTCATATCAGGTGGAAAAATGATGTAAATGTTTATGTGAATTTGTGTGGATAAACACTTCTCAAGCGAGAATTTCAAGAAAATCTTAAAATTCTGTGGAACAAATACCAGAGATAAATTGCACTAGCGGTATATACGGCTATTTAGGTCTTGGCTGTGCTAATAAACCCCCAATAAAAATGTGTAAATTGAAATTAAATTAGATTTTAATTTCGGGATAATCCTACATTTTTATGTAACATTTTTATGTAACAAAAGTTCGGGGTTACGGGATAGCACTACACTTTTGTAACGACTACACTTTTTTCGGCTTGACTACACTTTTGCCAAGAAACATACCAAAAAATTCGGGATGGATTTTCGGGCTAACTTCACTGACTTCAGTACATGGGTTAAAAAAATGTATTTCTCATTTATTCATACCCGATTCTCATACGCTTCTTCTACCTTTGGTTCAGCTGTTAAAGAGAAACTGAATGAATTGCAGATTTTACAAAATCGGTGCTGTCTAGCAATGTATAAACTGCCTCAACTATTTCCTACTGTGGAGCTCTATCGAACTATTGCGCATTCTCCCAATTAAAGCAATTTTTGAGATGTATGTGTCGATCTACATGTTTAAGTCTCTACACATCCCATCATTAATTTCGACTATACAATTCGAATTTCTAGATCATGGCTATTCAACCAGAAATTCTAGTCAGTTGAAGGGCCCCCAAATTAGAACGGAATTTGGCAGAAAATCATTAACATTTATTGGCCCATATATTTATATTAACTTACCTGAACATATTAAGAGCGCTGTACATATTTTTATGTTTAACCGAATGATAAAATCTCATCTGTTGTCATCAGTTAAAGATTATTTGCGATTTAAAATGCCATTCATTCTTAATTAATTAAATTAAATTATATTAATTGTTATGTATTTGAATTTTGATTTTTATTATGCGTAATGTAGTTTTAGTCACTATGACACTATATGCTGTATATGTTTTGTACATAAAAGTGTGAATGGCGAACTTTTAAAGGACATTAAATCCACTAGTAGTCATTCTAATTTTAATGATTTTTATATATAAAAATTAATGTTAAAATTAAAAATATATAAATATAAATACAAGGGGAGAACAGTCAACGACGAATATTACTGCAACTTAGTGGACCGTTTCAACAACGTTTTGAAAGAAAAACGACCGCATTTGGCGAAGAAAACAATTCTCTTACATCACGGCAATGCACGGGTGCACACGTGTGTAGTTTCCATGGCCAAAACCGATGAATTACGCTTCGAATTGCTTCCGCCATATTCTCCAGACTTAGCCCCCAGCGACTATTTCCCGTTTCCAAACTTGAAGAAATGGCTCGGCGGAAAGAGATTCAGCTCTAATGAGGAGATCATCGATGCAACAAACACTTATTTTGAAGAGTTGAAGAAATCGTATTATTCGGAAGGGATCGAAAATATTTGGTTATTTAAATATTATTGGTTATTTTTTGGCCGAAAATATTATTCCTTGTTTCATTTTTACCAGACTTCTCACTCCGCCCTCGTGGATATTCTTTCTTTCGTATTTTTAAACGTAGATAAATCCACCAATTGAAACCTGGATTAAAAACGTATTCACAGATTTATACCTCGATATCGATGGCTAAAACAGTGGCTACATTATTTTCGAAAATTCGGAAATAAAATACGTAGAACGTTGTGTCGTGTCGTGTGAAAATTTATTTCAGTTGTGAATAATCAGTTTTTAACAGATATGGAAAATCTGGGTAATTCAACTTCGACAGACTCAGCGTTTAATGATTCAGATTATGACATTTTATTAAGTCGACGAATGAGACGACCAAAAATATTGCATGAAAAAGTTGATATGAATTATTATAATGCTGAAGAATTTAAGATGCGATTCCGATTTTCAAAAGGAGTTCATTAGTTTGTACACATTTTAGAAAATGACATTCAACCACTTGACTTTTGCGGGGATCCGTTAACCACAATACAACAAATTTTAGTTTGTTTGCGGTGTTTTGCAACGGGGTCATTTCAAGTGGTCTATCGAATAAGAGTAAGACTTCCTACTCGTCAGTACTCATTAATGTTGAGCGCGTAAATTACACAATGTAGTTTACACGGTTATTTACATGTAATTTAGATGTAAATTACATAGATTATTTTTTACATTATGTAAAGTAAATAACGACCTTTTCATGACAAGCGCGCTATCTGTTATATAATTTTATAATTATTTAATTATTAATAAAAATTGACTGTGTAACGTTGAAAATAAAAAATTTAATTTAATTTGTCAAATAATTTGAGGTTATTAGTTTTCTTGTGTAAAAATATAAATACGGTATTTATGATTGTTATTTTACAGATTCCAAAAAAATTCTGGACCACCACATATTTGGTTTCTAGGGCAGCTTTGAATTATGGCGAAGGATTTGTAAACTAGTTTGGTTTCGCACATACGCGGAAATCGTAAACATTTGGAAAATAATTTGTAAAATGTCTAACTTAAAAAAATTAAAAAGGTTTGGTGTATTCAAGAATTAAATCCAACTGTCTCGCCTTATTTTTCTCCACGAAAACTCGAAATCAACTCAAGGAGGCTAGTCGTTTGAAGAATGAAGGCATTGGTTAAGCAGGAAATCCCAGAACTCTCGGCCATAATACAACCGAAACCTAGTGATGCACTTAATAAATTTAAAACTGTCTGAAAAAATAATATCGAATATGCCAGAATCCCCTGGAAAAATTGAAAAAATTAAAACCGAAAATATACCAGACACGAAACTCGTCACTTTGGAACCTAAAAATTGGGATAAAACCGTCGAAAATTTAAGAAACATGCATGCTAATCAAAAAACGCCAGTTGATGGTTTGGATTGTGATAAATGTTCCGATGATGAAAAAAATTCGTCGATATCATGTTTTAAGCGCGCTGATGCTTTGGAGTCAAACAAAGGATGCAACCGCTCACGCGGCCATGCCTACTCGAAATTGATGATGGAACACTCGAGGAACTACTAGTACCGGTCTCATTTTATAAAAATAAAGCTAAGCATATGAATACGACGGTGATATCCCGGATACAATTACCATCCTCGTAAAATTACCTGGGGTTGGTCCGAAAATGGCACACATTTGTATAAAAGTGGCATGGAATGAAATTACGTGGATTGGAGTTGATAGACATGTACATCGAATTACAAATCGTTTGAAGTGAGTGGTGAAGGCCACCAAGGAGAATTTGAACAGGCGAGGGTTGCACTAGAAAAAAGCTTAACTTTTGAATTATGGGATGAAATTAGCCAATTACCTAGATTTAAATTGTGCGATACCTGTTTAAATAATGATATTTGCCCAAGTAATAAATAAAATCACCAAAGAATAAATAAGTTCTGGTTCTTTAATTCAAATTTATTAAAAACTGTCTTACTAATACAAAAGTTTTAAAATATTTTACTTCTCGAGGAGTTTTCTTCAGCCGATTTGTCTTGATCGCTATCATCCGCTTCGCCAAAAAATTCACCTTCATTGTACTCATCATCGTCTGGCAACTGTACACCACCCTCGTCATCCTAGTTTTGGGATGTTACACAAGTAACTTAGGATAAAATTTCATCACCGTGTAGATCTTTATTTTTTTTAGTTACCGATCCAAAAAACGGTCGTGCGTATATTCGGGCCAAAGCCGCCTTCGCTTAGAATACCAGAAATTAAATGTTTTGGGAGCGCATTGGTTCGCTCCGGGATTCGTCTCAAATTTCGTTCGAACATCGACATACCGTATTGTAAAAATAGTTTAATGTATATGTGAGCATGTTTTAGGAATAACACAAAATTCCGTTGAATATTTAAATTTTTATCCACTTCGAGCAAGCAATTTAAAATTTTACATTTTTTTCCACGAGCATAATTTTGCGGTCGGTTCCGAATTATTGGAATGGATTTCCCCGTTCATAGCGGCGATTAATAAAGCGCATAGTGTTCGGTATAGCCGAGCGAAGCTCAGTTTTTTTAATTTCCATAATTTTTGGTAAAAATTGAATTAAACCGTTTACAAAATCGGTCGATGAGATGTTAAATGCGATATGTCTTCCGTATCCTTGCGAATGCCCACAAATAATTTCAATTTACAAACGTGCAATATAAATTTTAATTCTAACGGACCGAGTTCATTGCCTATGTTGATGACATTTACTCGACTGTTTGACATTTATGAAGAAAACGTGTAAAATGCTACATTTTTATAATAGATGGCACGTATTACACTGTAAAAATTATTATCTTTCTCGTATGTGCCAAAATAAACCTAAAGATGTCAGTAATCGTTTTTTTAGAGCTTGTTTAAGACAAACACAGATGGCAGTGTAGCTACATAAATGAATTCCTTCTTGAGATTGTAGATAACTAAAAATCTAAAATAATTATGATTGACCGTCTAAATGTCTTTACATATTTTATGTAAATTACACAAATTTTTATTTTTATTTACCATATTTACATAAAAATGTAGATAACGTTTTTTACATGTAAAATTCTCAACACTGGTACTCATATACCAATAAGATCTCTTGTGTACTCGTATGATGAGGTAGAAATTTATCGCAACCGTAAAGGATATTTTTCCATTAATACACAAGCGGTATGTGATGCTGATTCTTTGTTTAGGTGGTTTGCATCACCACAAGCTCAAACCATTTTTAATTTCTCTCGAATTAAGACTCGATTTGAGCAGAATGAATTCAAAAATTGCTGCTCATTGGTGATTCCGACTATGGATTGAAAAATTATTTAATTACCCCTTACAGATTTTCCCAAATTATTTTGCAGGAAAGGTACAATCGAGCGATTACATCATCCAGATCAATAATAGAAAGAACTTTTGGGCAGTGGAAGAGACGGTTTCCAGTTCCGGCAATAAGTACGGTTTTATTTTACTTTTCATTTACTCCAAGTTCTAAGTGCAATTCTCCTAAAATACAAGTATAAATATTCCGCCAGAAGTACAGAGTTATGTTCTAAATGTGTTCGAAGCTCCAGCCAATTTCGATGTAAGAGAAGAAATTTGTCGGAATTTGGCACAAAATTGAACAGCACCGAGCCACATAATTATAAGAATAAATTTTCTCGTATTTCCTGATATGCCTTAAATTAAATTAATTAATTTCATATAGATTAATTTATTCATATTATGTTTTAATTCAAGTATCACATATAAGTTTCATTTCATCGCATATTAATAAAATTATCCAAAGGTAAATTCGAGACTGAAGCGCTTCTATTTGAGCCTCTCACAATTTCTTGTGCCAAAAGGTTAAACTAATCAATAAAGTCAATATTGGTCGAGATAAACTACCAAAAATAGGAATCGATCAAACAGTGCACGTTCGCAATAAGAATCGCACAAAAGTTAAATCCGGATATGTGATTAGCAAAATCCTTAAAGATAACAAAGTCACTATACTAACTAAAGTTGGTAAATACCATAAGAAATCGATAAAGGATCCATTTCAGGTGCACGCTCGTCAAGTGTCCGATCTGAACCACAACAAACGCTTTATACCATTCAAAATAGGCCAGGCCCGAGTGATCAATAGTTATAAAAAGATCATCCACGCCATTGAGACCCAATTTTATGAAGAAAATTCTCGCGTTATCCAAGGTAACATCCACATAGTTGAAGAAACTGTCAATAGCATATAGATTATAAGTATGCATTCAAAAACAAAATAGAAATCCTTGAACACAAATTTAAGGAACTGTACAAGGCAACGTTAACCTTTTGAAACCTACATGGGTCAAAAGAGGCCTTATTAACGGACTAGGTTCCCTGATCAAAGATGTTTCGGGAAACTTAGGCCAACATGACCTAGAAGGGATTAGCTCCGCAATACATAGTCTCTACCGAAACCAAAATAACTTAAATAAACAAAATAATTGAGATAAATAATAGAGACGACATTTTGGACACATTCAGTTCAGCTAGACACAGGCGCATCTCAAAATATTTACTATCCAACAATGAAATTCATTTCATTAACGATTTACTGTCCCACGACCAAATTGAAATATTCAACCCAGAAAATAAGTACGATCTATTGCCGAAATCGCTAGCTAACTGCATTTTAACGAGCAGTTGCTTTTCATAACAAATTTTTTGAATAATCCTAACATTGCTTTTGTCAACTATTTACTCGTCAATGGGCATTTTTGTTATTTAGACAAATTTTGTAGTCCGCTATGTTTTGCTATTTTTTATTATTGTTGGCCACTTTAGTATTGGCGATTTTGTTGTTCATTAGGTAAAAATAAAGCAGAAGAGAGCAAAATTTAAACACAAGGGCTTGTGCTCATTAACTGGCCACACCCTTCGTAATAACGTCAATTAAATACGAACCCTCCCATTTGGTAATCGCCAAATACATTTAAATAACAAAAATAGGTAATAATTGATTGTTATGAAATAACAGACGTCCGCCTAACATATGAATGAGAATATTATAACTGGTTATCTAAATTATGTGAGTGCTGGCAATAGTACTTGTTTGATGGGTCCTCCAACATCAGAGGCGCACAAATCCATGAAAAGGAATGTTGGATCATCACACCATTTAAAGGAACACGATCTAAATATCGCGTTTGCATCTAACTCAACCCATTTGTTGCTGACCCAGCTGACCGTCAATCAAGTTTCTACATGCTTCTTTTATAAATCCTCTTTTCTCGAGTGAATACGCAAAATCAATGGTGAACAAACTTTTTGGATTTAATAATCGTCGTTTTAATGATTCAAGTCCGACAAATGCAAACGAACAACCTATCGTATACAACCTTCGTAATCACGAGTTAAATCAAATAAATTTCAATGACAGGCATTCGGAAAATATCAAATTCCGGATGGGTGACGCGTATAAATTTAAGCTAAAAAGAAATGTTTTATTCATGATTTTGTTTACAGGATCAAAATCAACTAGCGCGAGCCCTTCACCTATTTTGATCTAAACGAGAATGAGATCATGGAGCAAATAATTTGAAGGCATCAATCTCATAAGGAACGGTTCTTAGACTTTATGCTCTAAATACAAAAATTTAATTCTAGGTTGTGTAATATAGGTAGATCATCCGAAACGTATTTACTATATCGTACTTTTCAGAACATGCATCCCGCCCTTAAAAACGTAACTCTTGCTAGTCAACATTTCATTCGCACTGTGGATGAACGTTGATACTGTGTAAACGGTGCGAAGCTGTGTGAATACACAAGATATTTCCCAGAGTAAAACAAATACCATATTTTGTACGTAGGCACTGTGCATTATGACTTAAAGGACAAACATTATAGGCTGATTGGAATTTTACATAGTAAAGATTTAAAGGATTGACTTCTATACTTTTATGGAATAAACATTCCCTATGGATTTCTTGTCAAATTATTCTTAGTACAGTAACTCTAATTTCTCTAAGAATCCTCTAAAACGAACGAATGAAATGATTGTGAAATACATACCAAAAATAATACCAAAAATGTACACTGTTAAATTTCAAAATATTCCAATTGGATTTATTTTGTAGTGAAATTGAAACATTTTTAGATAATCTTTAACATTTTTACTAGAGAAGCCCTTGAATCCCTAATAGTGTCGCTGTAAAGAACAGATAATTTTCTAACAATTTTAAATAAACACGAGAAAATTGTGATACAATTTACTAAAGTTTTTTAATTCTAAAGAAGGTTATTTTAGACACTGTTTCTACTTTTAGATCTCCGAATCTAGAGATGTTCACGGGGTCTCACCTATATGGCTGAATAGCTAAGTCAAAACCTCACGTGTGTGGCAAATAAGGTTGAGATATGATGATTTTTAACTTATGCAGCGTATTTTAAACAATAGTGGTTTTTGATATCAATCTATTTTCAAATTTTACTGTTACCGCTCCTTGAGATATTCATAATATTTAAAATGTATTTTAGGATAGCACAAACAAAGTTTTAACAATAAAATAAACATGGTTAATTTATGAAAATATTTACTGTGCCATATACGACTTAGGAGTTTCATGAATTTGAATAAATTTTCAAATTGTATTTCACCGATCCTAGAGATGTTCACGGGGTCTCACCTACATGGTCAGATAGATCAGTCAAACCCCTATGTGGGTAATGAACGGGATCTAATTATGATGATTTTTAACTAGTCCAGAGACGTGTTTACGTTTATGGTTATATCGCCCATACCAGAAATGTTCACGGGATTTCTTTCGTATAAGCGAATAGGTCAGAAAATTTTCTATCAATATCGTGCAAATGGGGCACGAATAATGATTTTCATCATGTTTTCCATAATTAACAACTTCTTCGTTTACAATTTTACTCTCGATTAGAAATTTTGGTATTTTCTCCAATAGAAGAGCAGCACAGAGAGCAGAATTAATTAAAACAAATCTGCAAAAACTGACGATACAACAACACAATGCTTATCATCGCATTACGAATGCGATTCCGCAAGAAATTGTCGGTTTGTTTTTCCTCAATGCTCCCGGTGGAGTAAGCAAAACATTTCTGTTATCATTGATTTTGGCGACAATTTTCTTACAAAGTAGCATTGCATTGGCCGCCGCATCTTATAACGTTGCAGCAGATCTTTTGGGTGGAGGTAGAAATACAATTTACTGCGACACCCACATGCAATACAAGAAAAAATTCAGGTATGGGAAAAGTTTAGCAAACATATGAACTAGTATTGTTGTACAATTTTACGTTTATTTGAAATTATGAATGATAAAAAGATAGGCACCAACCACTTGTTGAAATCGAACAAATTTTACTAAATATTATGTACAGTGGCTTGGTGGTGATTTTAGCTTTTGTGTAGTTTCGTTCGAGATTGAAGATAAAATTAAGTCATTTAGAAAAATAATTTACGTAAAACCCTCTCTGCTGTAGCTGTTTTTATAGCATTATGCATAATTACTTTATAGTGACGCTCCAAGATTTAAGAGGTAATACAGAGCCGTTCGAAGGTGCACTCATATTGCAGGGTGGTGATTTTCGTTAGACTGAACCAGTTATACCACGTTCCGCACCTGCCGATGAACTAAACGCATGTCTCAAATCATCTGTTCTTTGAGAAAATGCTTCGAAATATCGATCCGCCACGACTGTGCAATGGCAGTCAAAAAGAATTGCAGTCAAAAAATTGATGAATAACGTTATCGAAGCAATAATGTTGGATGGCCAATTCAAAAGAGAACACGTCTTATTACCGCGAATAACAATAATACCGACCGATATGCCATTCGAATTTAATAGATTGCAATTTTCTTGTAGATTGAATCTACAAAATCCCCGCTTCTCACATGGACAGCTATACGTAGCTTGTTCACGCGTCGGAATACCCGCCAACTTATTTATGTACGCACCAAATAGCAAAACGTCAATATTGTTTACCCAAGAGCAATACAATAATATAATTATCATTCAAATATATGTTCATTCAATAAAAAAAAAACACAAACCTACAAAATAATTTATTTAATTCAACTGCTATGCAGCCCACGCCGAGTATCAGCTTTATGTTCCATATGTGAAAATTTCTAAAACCTAAAAAGCCTAAACCCCTAAGATCATATAATATACTAGGCGCTAGTCAGTGAAATAACCACAGCTCTAAACTATCCAAAAGTATAAACGTGACTTTGTGAACATTCATAGGATTTTTGTTATTTGATTGTTTTCACAATAAATCGGGTTCGTAGCTTATTTGGGAATGTCAATGGGTAAAAATACCAAGGTACCATCCAAATACCATTGGAGAAAATACCAAACTTTCCAATCGAGAGTAAAATTGTAAACGAAGAAGTTGTAAATTTTGGAAAACATGATGAAAATCATCATTCGTGTCCCATTTTTACAATATTGATAGAAAATTTTCTGGCCTATTCGAATATATAAAAGAGATCACGTGAACATTTCTGGGGTGGGCGATATAACCGTAAACGTAAAAATGTTTCTGGACTAGTTAAAAATCATCATAATTAGATCTCGTTCATTACCCACATAGGGGTTTGACTGATCTATCTGACCATGTAGGTGAGACCCCGTGAACATCTCTAGGATCGGTGAAATCAAATTTGAAAATTTATTCAAATTCATGAAACTTCTAAGTCGTATATTGCACAGTAAATATTTTCATAAATTAACCATGTTTATTTCATAGTTAAAACTTTGTTTGTGCTATCCTAAAATACATTTTAAATATTATGAATATCTCAAGGAGCGGTAACAGTCAAATTTGAAAATAGATTGATATCAAAACCCACTATATTGTTTAAAATACGCTGCATAAGTTAAAAATCATCATATCTCAACCTTATTTACCACACACGTGAGGTTTTGACTTAGCTATTCAGCCTTATAGGTGAGACCCCGTGAACATCTCTAGATTCGGAGATATAAAAGTAGAAACAGTGTCTAAAATAACCTTCTTTAGAATTAAAAAAACTTTAGTAAATTGTATCACAATTTTCTCGTGTTTATTTAAAATTGTTAGAAAATTATCTGTTCTTTACAGCGACACTATTAGGGATTCAAGGGCTTCTCTAGTATAAATGTTAAAGATTATCTAAAAATGTTTCAATTTCACTACAAAATAAATCCAATTGGAATATTTTGAAATTTAACAGTGTACATTTTTGGTATTATTTTTGGTATGTATTTCACAATCATCGAATGAATTCATTGACGTCGGAAAGCCTGCGAGAGTTTTTAATACAGTGCAAGAAGTATTTAGGAACAAAAGATGGTCGTACCCCGGCCACCGAACCGATTATGTTCAAGTACCTAGATTTGTGTGTTAAACTGAAAAATCTCACATCGCAAAGGAAAGACTTTCAAGATCGCAACGATTTCCTAATGGTATATGTTGGATGTTTAGAGAATGTGATCCGAGGATACTTGAGAATGGCCGCAGAACGAATGGGTGCATCTCAATTCATCTCGGGCTGTTCTCGATATACTCGTAGATGATTTAGATAATTTAACAACGCCAGAGAGTATTTTAATTAGTACAGTTTGTGCTGAATATGTCAAAAACCGCTCTGATGGCACTATATTGTTACCGTAGGTAAAGTTTTTGTGGGAATCATATTGTCAAAGTCTTAAATTACTTCGCGTCAATACACACTGTGCAATTTTGCAACTGAAGTACAACTGGGGCGAATATTGATAAACCAGAGATACACTAATTGAACCTCGATCCAAGATATACATAGTTTAATGACTCTTTTGCAATAAAGCACCAGTTTGCGAAACCCATGAATATCTATTATTAAAAAATAGGCATGCCATTTTATAAAGCTGGAAATCGATTATTTCATGCAGCTGTTTCGCTAAAATTACTGCAATTAACAAGGGAGATGGAGAAAAATATTTTATAAGGCGAAAATTACAACGAATTGCGTTGCGTGTTCTGGTGGCAACATTGGTTGTACCTTTAGCATCTGCTCACCCTAGAATTAAAACGATATATTGAGACCGACTACAAAATATGCCACGCCTGAGCCATATTCCTTGGCTTAATACACCCAAAACTCAGATTATCACTTATAAAAGTGATAGAAAAACACTAAAAAATTAACTTTAAATTTTCCTCCATCGGCAGACACAAGCCGGTGGTCCGGCCGACGAATATTTGATGAGATTGAAGGACTATATCTCGGCTCTAACCCATAGAAAAATCCTGAAAGTATCACTGAAATTACTTAAAGCCTTCCTCCATCGCCAGACGTAAGCCGATAGTCCGGCCAACGAATATCTGCTGAGTTTGAAGGGCTATATCTCAATTCCACCCTATATAAAAATTCTTAAATATTCACAAACATTTCTTTGAATCTTCCTCCATCGCCAGACATATGCCGATAGGTCGTCCATAAAACATATCACGTAAAATTTCTATAAAAAAATCAAGGGTTGGCAAATAATTAATATCATTTATTTGGCCCAGCCCCGAAAGTTATTCTATCTTCATATTATCATGAAAATGTAATATTTTTACTCTCAGCCCCTACTAATTTTTGTGTCGTGATAGATTTTGTTGTCATGACAGTAAATATTTTCGGGGCTGATAGTCAAAAATGTCATGATAGAAATAATTTGCTTGCCACCTCTTTTTTCTGGGATGAAAATTAGCCTATTTTCACATACATAAAATTGGGCTTACTTCAAAACATGTTTTTATAAATAATATTTGTACTCTCAGCCTCGAGAATTTCAACTGTCATGACAGTTTTCCACTATCGTGATAGCAAGTATTTTCGGGGTTGATAGTCAAAATGTGAAGATTTTTTGGGCTGAGAGTAAAAAATGTCATGATAGCAATAATTAGTGTTGCCATCGCATTTTTTGGGGATGAAATTTGGGCTATCTTCACATACATGTAATTTTGATACAAAAAATGTTTTTTAGTGCGAAATTCGTTTTATTTGGTATGGCCTCCATTCTCTTTGTTTATGAATGGCTTTGGTAAAAAATGTCAGAAAATCGCTCTCAACAATGTCCGCACACAAACAAAATCCAAAATAACTTAATTCTGCCGTACACAATATCACTATTGCTACGCCAAGACGAATATGCGGTGCTGTAGCTGCGTTGAAATGCCAATTAATAAATTGCTGTGCAAGGTGCATCGAAATTTGACTGTTGTTTTCTTCGATATGTTGAAATAGACTCTTCAGGTGATTATTGGCGTCTATAAAATTGCTACCGTTGTCGCTGCAAATATCCGTACAAGCGCCTCGACGGGACGCAAATCTTCTCAATACAGCAAGAAAGGATTCAATCGTGAGGTCTCCTACCACTTCCGAATGAACAGCTTTGGTGTTCATGCAGACGAAAACACAAACATAAGCTTTATGAGATTTCTGTCCTCGCCCTCTTCTCATATAAACGGACCTGCGTAATCAATTCCTACTTTTAGGAATGCTCTCGTTAAATTTACTCGATCGTACGGCAATTCACCCATGAATTGCTCCATGTGAGCTGCTTTATGTCTTGAGCAAACGATACAATTGTGAATAACCTTATTGATGAGTTGCCGCGCTCCAATCACCAAATACCTCAATTTTATTAAGGTTGACAACAACGTTGGCCCAGCATGGTGATTTTTAATATGGAGTTCCTCGGCCATAAGATGTGCAAGCCGTGTATTGCTTATAATCGCCGGGTGCTTCACTTCGTAAGATGCGGTTGATTGGTTGGTGCGGCCTCCGACTCTTAGTATTCCTTGAGGGTCAATAAATGGATCTAACATTTTCAATTTGCTGTTTCGCGCAACCGAATGTTTGCTTTTTAACGCAGCAATTTCTTTTGCAGCTTTTAAAGAAGCTAGAGTACTGTATTAGTACTTGGTGGTACAGATGTTCATCTTCTGGAATTATATGTGCAATGATAAATTTTGTCCGAACGCATGGCAATTACCTTTGACTATGATATCTCGCTTTTTGAACTTGAAGATCATTGAACCAATGATCCTTTGTTTTGCTTAGCCATTCCGGTCCTTTCCACCAAAGATCGAATTTTAACAGTTGGTTTAGTGTTAACCCACGAGAAGCACGGTCCGCTGGATTATGTGACGAAGGCACGTGGTGCCAACATAATCGCCCAATTGTGGATAAGATTTCGGACGTCCGGTTTGCCACATACGTCTCCAACGTTCTAGGGTGGTGCGACAGCCAATCAAGAACGATAGTCGAATCGGTCCATGCAACACATTTTTCTACATTTAATGCCAACGTCTCTTTAACTAGCAGCAAACGTTTTGTTGAAATAACCGCAGCACATAACTCCAATTTCGGTATGCTTCTTTGTTTTAATGGAGCCACTTTGGTCTTGGCAGTTATCAAACTAACAAGAATGACCCCGTTGTCATCTTCCGCTCTGCAATAAATGGCGGCTGCTAAGGCCTTCTGGGAAGCATCACAGATTGAGTGTAGTTAGATTGGCTTTTTTGTTGTCTTAAGCCAACCAGGAATTTTGATGTTTTCGATGTCCTTTAACTCTCTTCGTATATTTCCCCACTTTTCAAGAATTCGAGGCGGTAACTCCTGATCCCATGTCAGTTTTTCCAACCATGGACTTTGAAATAACGCCTTAACGGTGATTATAACCGGAGCTAGCCATCCAAGTGGGTCAACTTAAAGGCTTCCAATAAAAATTTCCGCTTTGTCGCTCGAATTTGTTTCTCATCTTCTAGGTTGACGGACAAGTAAAATGCGTTTTGGTTGCCATTGCAGACCCAATATTTTAATAGTGTGGTCGGCCTCCAACGTCTTTGGAGTAAGTTGCCGGTCTGTAATCGGGACGCCATCCAGAAATGCGGGGTTGTTGGACGTCCATTTTCGTAAGTGCAATCCTGCATCGCTCAACAGTTTCGTCAAATTTTTTCGTAAAATCGTTGCTTCTGCTACCGTACTACAACCGGTTATTAAGTCGTCGACATAAAAATCTCGCTTTAAAATCATGGTTGCATTTTGGCGTTTTGTTTCGTTGTCGTCAGCGACTTTTTCCATCACTTTCTTCACCAGAAATGGAGCAGACGCGGTACCATAAGTGAGCGTTTTAAGTCGGTATCGTTTGACTTCCTGCCTGGGATTGTCTCACCATAAGATGGTTTGATGCTTAATGTCTTTTGCGTCGACTAGTATCTGACGATACATCTTCTCTACATCCGCCGTAATAACTAGCTCGTGCTGTCGAAAACGTACCAGAATGTTATACAAAGGTTGTTGTACGGTTGGTCCAACCATCAGCGCGTCATTGAGCGAATTTCCCGTGCTTGTTTTTGCGGACGCGTCAAATACGACACGCGGCTTCGTGGTGGCGCTTGACGATTTCAATATTCCATGATGTGGCAGGAAACATGTCGAAATTTTTGTCTCATCCTTATTGACTTCTTCCATGTGATTCAGGTCCTTATATTCGCCCATGAACTGATGGCATAACTCACTAAATTGTTGGTCCTTATTGAATTTTTTCTCCATTGCGTATAGGCGGTTTAGTGCAATCTGATAAGATCGACCCAATGGTGGAATTCCACCTTCTTCATTACGAGTTGTATAGTATTCATGAATACTTCTTCACATGCCCTTTCTTCGTCGTTGTAGTATGTGTGATTTGGCAATGATTCTTCTTCCCAAAAGTTCATCAGCGATTGGTCGATATCAAGCTTGTTGACCATTGTTAATATGTTGGGGCTAGAACCCATGTTTTGCGATCTTCCTGCAATCACCCATCCAAATATTGTATTCTGGGCTATTGGTTGATCGTCTCCATTTGAAACCCTTCCATCGACCAGCATGTGGAAAATATGATCGGCCCCAATTAGGATATCGATTGGTTTTGGTGTGTAAAATAATGGATCTGCCAACTTTTTAATTTTTGAGGTGGTCGTATTTTTAATATATATCTTCGTACTTGGTATTAAACTGGTGATTTGTGGATTTTCATCGTTTCGTTGTTACGTGCCGCTGACACAGTGATAGCTATATACAGGCCTTGGAAGACCCGACATGAGTTTTGCCCAAACCGTTGATTTTAAGGCTTATATTTTTCGACGGTGTTCTAAGTTTTTTGAAGGACCTTTGAGAGCCGGAGTCCAATAACGCGCGACATTGTGTCGGATTTCTGCACACATCCGTTAATGTAATCATAGCGGTGGGCAATATTGATTGCTCAACGTTTTCAGCTGCGTATGATTGACTAGTAAAGTTGGGTTGTATAACAGCCGAAATTATGACATTGGTGGGTTGTGACTTGGAATGGAACCATCCGTACTTGTGTTGTGCAATAATGTATAATGTTTGACGGTGGCACTAGATTCATCGTTTTCTTGACATGCAGTCATATACACCATGGGTGTCATTCAAGCAGTTAACGCATCTGTTTTTACCTTTCACAAACGCAATTCGATCATTCAACGGCATTTCCTTGAACTTTGAACACTCGTAAAGCAAATGATTGTTATTTACACACACTGGGCATGTTATTTTTTCGGTAAATAACATGCTTCTTACTGATGGTCGAAATTCGGTCGTTTTCTTCATGACACCTTTGTTGACTTCCAAGGTATCTGTCCTTTTTAATAGAAACTTCATAAATTGGTCGATCGTTGGAAACTCTTCTTCTACTGATTCTTCTGCCCTACTTATCCTGGTATCATCATCGCATTTCTGAAGCAGCAAATAAATTAGCCACGGGCCGCTTCCCTCTGCTTGACCCCTAGTGCTTTTAGACCTCTCATGGTTTCGTCAGTTTGATCGTACAGCTTCCGAATGTTTGTGACATTTCCGACCGTGAATGATGGTGATTTTGTTAAATTATCAATGAATTCGTCGACAATCAATCGCTTACGGTCGTATTTTGCGACTAATTTTTGAAACGCCTCGATATAGTTGGCGTCGGTAGGTTTCATATAGTAGATTGTACTTAATGCTTCATAGCGTAAACAACTCTTTAGATGCAACATCTTTTGTACGGATGGTATATTCGGATTCTCGTGGACACTTGCAACAAAAATGTCGTAACATGGCTGCCATTAGGTGTATTTTCCTCCAAATGGTTGTATATTTAATTTCGGCAACTTCGTTGTCTGTTGAACCATTTAGATTGACACCACCAGATATGGCTAATTTGCGGATCCACGTATTAAGAACCGATTTTGTTAAATAATAATTCTCTTCGAATTCTGGAAAACCGGACGTCTCATCAGATTTCAATTCGATCTCGTTGTCTATTTCTAGATATTGTTGCATTATGCTGTTTAATCTCACTACACGTGCTTTCAAATGCTCAATATTCGTTTTATCATTTATCGTTTTGATATATGCTATCAATCGGGTCATTGATCCTTTTAAAGCTGAGAAGCACGTTTAGTTCCTCTTTCAAAGTTTCTACTTATGAGTGGTGGATTATTGCTACTCAAATCCTGCAGTAGTAAGAAAATCCTTCCGAGCCATCCAAATTAAACGTTTTCTCATCGCAAAAATAGCTTTTTCCCACCACACTGGCCATGACATGTGGAGTTTCTGCAAAATTTAGTCGAGCATCCGTATGATATTGTTGCAATGGTGGTTTGTTTAACGCTTTTTTTGTGCATGATGTTCCGAGTATCATGTACAATTTGTTGTACACATTTCATGTACAACCGAGTACCTAATAAATTCCCGGGCGGTGAATACGTTACATTACTTTTATTGGGTGTAAAACCATGGTGTTTTTTTTATCAGGCTGTGCAAGTACCATACTAATTTTTGACGAGACGTTCAACACTAAGTGCATGCTCACTCAGTATGTGACATCTTCTGTCTGTAAATCTTTCGAGATTACATTAGGCTGTCGATCGATCATCGTCGAAATGTCATACACCCATGGATAAAAATATATCAATGTTACAGACATCAAACCATCAATTTTACACTGACAAACTACAATATTCTGTAGCAATACTACGAATAAATATCTGGCTGGATACGAGAAAATATTTTTTCCTGAATCCAATTGAGAATTTCTTCCATAAAATAATCATATACGTATACGAGTATATCCTTTTTCTCCTTACACATATGTGAATACAAACATTTGTGTATATCGAGTTAGATGAACCTGAGATAAAATGTAAATATTTTTTTTTAGAGTATAATTTTCCAAAAACTTTTTTTTCCGTATATATTTGCTTAAGTATATATTGATTCCCTCCCCTTATACATTGTTTATGGGGGTGGGAGTTGTGTAGGAATAAAATATATGTCTCCCTAGATAAAATAATGGAAACCCACTTTGAAAATAGTTATCGAATACAAACCCACACACACACCCACCACTATATGGTGAGAGGTGCTTTTAGATACACAATATTAAAATCTTTTACAAAATGTTGATCGACTTGATTCGATTGTAAATAGTAAGTAAATAAAAAAGATACATTTCGTCAGGATAGTAGGTACTTTAACACTGACCATGTATCCTGGAGCCCCCCCCCGAATCGATAAACATACCAAGTATTTTCTCATTTGTATAGATTATGAATTTGTTATGCGACCGAGGGCGCCTCAAAATAGAAAATATTTTTTGTTTACATGACGGATTTAAGTTTGTTTACGTTTTAAATCCGGGCCGAAGAACAAGGCAAAAAAAATTTTTTATGTTTGATCGAAATTTCACAGAATGCCACATATACTAACTGCGTGTAGCAGCATGTACACGAGCATAAAACGTAAAATGTTTTTTTTTTGTCCACCCTTCGTTTTATATGCTCCGGTATTTTCCATCTGGATTTTCTCGCTAGAAAGCACACACACACCAACAAAAACTACGTTTGGTTTGTTTTTCTTCTACATTTCCAGTGTGTATTATCATAAATCATGAATTTAAATGTTACATAAATTGGATTATAGAAAACATACCACTAGTGATACGGTGCTACATTTGGGAATTTGGAACCTGGCTATAAATGCGAAACCATAGTGTTCATGTTTAAAAAATCTATGCAAATATAAACGCATTGTTGGTTGCCCAGTTAGCCGTGAAGAAGGCAAAGAAAAAAGACAAAATTTCTTAAGTGGAGAAAGGGTACAAAAAAGAAAAATTTGAAATGTAAAGTAAAAAGCAATTTAAATTTTCCGTTTTGATTTGAATAACTTGAAAGCTACTTCTAAATCGCACAAATATTAATTCTTGGTAATTTTTTTTGTTGATTGCTCAAAAATCAGTAAACCCGCATTTTAAATAACAAGTTAGTCCGCCCGAATAACCAAGGTCAAATAGTACTTTTATTTGTAGTAGTGAAGAATTAAAGCACAAAACATGTCTTACATCATTACCGTAATACTTACAACAGTGGAAACCGATCATATGTGATCTTTTCCGCCTTCTTCTGGCGCTCTCGAATTTTACCGACATAGGGTCCAGCCGGTTCCTGAATTTCTGGCCTTTTGTGCATCTTTTTTATACGCCGCCATTCATGTCCGCTCTTCAGTGTGTTATGCCGTAGGGTCTGCACGGTGTAGGTATATAAAATTCTACTCGTGTAGACAATGTACACTCCGCGCCACTTGAATATGGCCAGTCGATTGTTTGAACTCTCTGATAATTTGTTTTTCTTTAAATAATTTTTTCTACTGTTATAGTGAAGTGAATTGCAGGTTTTTCAAATTTAAAATTACTTTGATTTAATTCGAAGTCCTGGGAAAACGTTAAGTGAGGCTGAGGAAGCTGAAATTGATGTTTACAAAGAATCAAATCTTACGAGTCGCGTGATTGCAAGTAAAATCTGCAGAAGCAACTCGGTTTATCAATAATTACCTTAGGCTAGATTAGGTTTCAGTGGTTTCTATCGCATACTTAGGCCAATTTTAGCCCATTGTGGTACGACAGGGTCCGACATCATTAAACTCCCTTTAAAACTAGTGCTATTCACATAGTCTAAAAGGTCCTGCACATTATAGCGTTCGATATCAGAGAGGCTCTCCATTGTGTATTTGCCCAAGTGATCATGGCTTCTGCCAGCTAGCGCAGGACATGAGCATAGGATGTGAACAAGAGTCCCCTCCTTCTGCTCGTCCTTGCAGCTTCTGCAGAAGTCATTTGTATCCAGACCCAACCTTCTCGTATGATCTCCGAAAAGGCAGTGTTCGGTAAGTACCCATACAATTCTACCTAAGTCACGCTACTTTAGTGTGATCAAGATCTTGGATCGCTTCAAGCACAGCTCAGGCCATACTTGCTTCGCTACCCTGCCAGTCGGACTGTCGAGCCACCTAGCATTGGCCAAGGCAACTGCTTTCCTATAACTCGCTACTTTCAGCACAGACGTAGATGGGCTTTCCGACATATTGTCTTCCTGGTTCCAGGTGGAGAGTCGTACCGTAACTTGCTAATTCGTCTGCCCTGCAATTTCCCACAACGTCAGAGTGGCCCGGAATCTAGACCTACTGGATATTGCAGTGTTCTATCATCTCGTTAAGAGATGTGTGACAATCCAACACCATCCATGACGCCAGGGAAATTAATCCAGATAAAGAATGGCCGGCCGACTATCCGGGTCGGGGAGTTCTGGGACTCTAGACGGAAAACTATCCTCCAATACCCCCTATAAACGCGCCATACTATCATCCTGAGATTTCTGAACACGTACTGATTTATAATTTGGAGATTGAGCTTAAACGTTAGGTATCGATGGTCAGAGAAGGAATGCTCCTTTGCCACCTTCCATTTCCAGATCATAGGTAAGGTAAAATCGGAGACCAGAGTAACATCCGGAACCTCCTGTCTATTTCTAATAATAAATGGGGGTTCCTGACCTATATTACTAATAATGTGGTTAGTTCTTAAAATAAATTTAAAAAGTAACTCACCCCTGTCATTGATATCCGAGCTACACCAGATGCTATGGTGCGCGTTCGCATCGCACCCTAGGATAACTCCCACCTTCCTCCTTTCCGCGTCACAAACAAGTGCCTCCAGTAAATCTGGTGGCACACGCTTCTCCCGGTCCATGTATGCGGCTGCAAGCCAGAATCCGTCTCTATACAGACCGCAGTGATATCCCCATTGTAGTACTGCGGAAGTAGAAAAACATTTATATTATTTTCCACCAGGATACATGATCTGCTCTTTTCTGTCTTACAAGCATAAAAAAGGTGTACACCTCCGCTCGCAGACCACAGGTTTTGTTGGTTTTGATCCAAGCTTCTTGGATCAGAACTATCTCCTCCCCTGACTTAGCAAGTCTGAGAAGTAGCGCTGCCGAAGCAGCCTTGATGTGATGTACATTTATTTCCAGAAACCTGATCATTGGTAACAGTATTTACTCACCTTATCAATCCCCAAACTTAAGGAGGTCCACATCTCCCCCTTCAGAGTCCGATGTTTCCCCCTTCTCCATGCCTACAGATAGTCGATCCCTAAGATCCCTAGTGAACCCTTCACTTGGGTTCGCCACTAGCTGTGATGTTTCCCCTGGGGAGGTACCACTCACCGAATTTCCCTCATTAGGCCTCTTGCTCCTCCTTCTCGGGCAGCGCGGTGATCAGTTTTACCCCGACCTCGTCCTTCCTAAACACCTTAAGAGTAACTGAGCCGAAGTCTATAATCCTTTGGTTTTTGACAGGGGAGCCAAGGATTTCTTATTATTATATTGGATAATCTGAAACTTAACAATCCTCCTGCTCCCCGTCAGAAGATCCTGATTGCAAACCTGGATAATCCTCAGGGATTTATCCAGGTTAGCCGGCTCCGTGGGAATCCAGACCATTGCTTTAGGTCTACTAGGTATTTCCTCCTTCGGAACTGACCTGAGCCTTGCTCGTGGACATTCCTCGCCTAATTCCTCGATAGCCTTCCTGTACAAGAAAGCCAATCTTTGATCTGCACAAGCGGTCAGCTTTAGCTGTCGCTGATACGAACTCGTGTCCTTACAAATTAGCGGGGGTCCCGGATGTTGTCCAACAACTTTAGAAAAAACTAGTGCATTAAACACCAATCTCCATTTTTCTTCAGTGATGCTTCCCACCTTATGGCTTTCGTTCACGACGGTTAGCACCACCTCTCCTCCTTCACAATATTGCTGAAGAGCTTATGCCTCTTTGGCGACTGTCCCACTTGGAGCTTGGCCCGTTTCCTCTTGGCACCCAGACCTCTATGCTCCTCCTCTCTAGACCTCTGTCTTTTAGACCCTTGCCTTTTAGGTCCTCCTTGCTTGCATTGCTCTCTTCGGAAATGCAACTCTTTGTCCAATTAACCGAATACCTCTGTTCTTCCGCCCACTCCGAACCGAAGGAGCAATGACTTTCTCCTTTTTACCGCTACCACTAGTTCCCGGCTTGTAAGCCTCGGAACCAGTCTTAACCACACTGACGGCTGGAGTCACAGACCTCCCTCCCCCATCTTCACCAGCATTTGAGAAGTGCTGGCCACTTCTTTAACTATTTTAAATTAATTTTTGTTAGATTCCATAATTGATCCCACGAGTATCGGAGAATATGATGGTCCGGCCGTGTCGTATACACGGATAAGGCTACATACAACTGGAGGTCCCGAGATATATAGAGAGCTCCGTTCAGGACTATGCAATTTTTTTAGATGTGTCCCCAACTTGGCTGATCATCGGCACGGTTTGCATAACACCTTGATGATCCGACCCATCCGACACCATTTAGAGTGACCCGTCCACTCCTAGGTTACTTATATCACTCATTCTTGTTTTCAAGAATGAGAACCTGGAGGCCGTGGCGATAGTAGCCCAATAATTACCTTAATAATATTAAAAGCTATGGAAAAATCATGAATGTCCGAATAGCGGAAGCTATATCACCGCAAGACAAACGTGCTATCATTGGGGATGCCTCGAATTCCGCATACTCTGTTCCGAAATTTACAGCAAGAATGGATATAACGGTAAATGTAAGTACTGTTCGACGTATCGTTAAGTGTGCCAGCATCTTAAGTTTAAGCAACTAAGAAAAATTGCCACTAAATGCTTTGCGGAACGGTTGGAATTTTGTAGCGCGCTTATGACGTGGAATAATGAATGGCATACTGTAATGTTCAGCGTTGAAAAAAAAATAAGTTAGATGGGCCAGATGGCTACAAATAGTATTTTCACGATTCCAGAAAGGATGAAATATTTTTGAATCGTTATCACAGCAGAGAAGGCGGTATTATGGTCTGGGGCGCTATTTATGTTTTCCTGAACTAAACTGTGTACATAATTTTGATTAATTAGTTCAGATTGCAAACCAAAATTTGCCACACCATTTATTGAGTTTTCATATTTTTCACTTCAACTCACTTCAAATTTCATACCAAAGACTTCCGTTTTATTAAAATTTTGTATTTATTTATTAATTAATTAAATAATTATAATTAAGCAATGACATAAATTAATCGTATACAATTTCACTATAATTAATATTAAATTTTAAAATTAGCTTTAATTTATAGGTCCATTCTCGTGGGTTTACAACAAAGCCAAAAACTTAAAATCTAGAAGAATATTCTCATTTTTTTCGCGCGCGTCTCTCGCCCACCCTTTCACACCGCACATCAATCCACACGCCAAAACGAAAACGTACCACAAAAATACTCTACTACTCGCACAAAGTGTACACATTGGTCTCGCTCTCACAATTATTCGAAGTCTAGAAAGATTTAGGCTAATTCACAATAAAACAACACTTTAGTGTTAATGCCAAAGGGTAGATGGCAATGCGATCAGTAAAATGCCTCAATTATTCCATTGCAACGAAATTCAAAATTCAAAAACCGAATTCAAACGAAATGATGTTATGACCTCTCAAGGTGTCGTACCAATCTGTGACATTTAAATTTCAAGAACGGAAGCGAGGAAATCATCTACATGCTGATGCATTCAATAAAGCATTCATCGGATAACCGGAGACCCTAGACATCATCTCGTCCATTTGGTGCTCAAACTTATTGAAATTTTGAGCGTTATAAGCCTATGGCCTGTGTCGAATTCACGTCAAGGGTCCTTTCCACCTCAGGACATCATCTTTGAATTCGCTTGGTGTTATTCCTCGAGTGGCTCGATCAGCTGGATTCAGTTTTGATTGAACATGGTGCCATTGGTTTCTGTTTGAGTACGATAGTATTAGCCCAGTTCGATTAGCAATATAGGTTGGCCATACTTTGGGTGGTTTGGATAGGCAATCCAACACTATTGAGGAATCACTATAGAAGAACTGCCTCGGTTGAATTTTGCAGTTTAGTGCAGAGATAACTTCCCTCGTCAGCCTTACTAATAATGTGGCTGTATAAAACTCTAGTTTAGGAACAAATAGTGTGTTTATGGGCGCCACCTTTGTTTTCGCGGTGATAATATTGATATGGACCTCTTGAGATGCTGTTGTTACCCGCGAGTATTGGACCGTAGCGTAAGCATCCTTCGATGCATCGCCAAATCCGTGTATTTCGAATATGTCATCATTTGTGTATAATCATCTCTTGATTTCTACCTCATCAAGTAATCCAAGCTCGTTTCGGAGGTTTACCCACTTTGTTCGACATGCCTCTGGTAATTCATCGTCCCATCCGAGTTTTTCTAATAGGAGACAGCCACCCCATCGGGTCAAATAACCTAGATGATTCAGAGAGTAATCCCCGCTTCGTGGTTGTTCTGTGTGGCAGAAGGCACACTCGAAATTTGAAAACATCTCACGTTGGTTGGTAACACAATCCTAGCACGAATGTTATTGATTCACTGGTTGCAAATTCTCGTTCAATGCTCATCATTTGTACCAGTTTGTCGCGTAACTGCAGCGCGTCGGATAGTGAGTGACACCCTGAGAGCACATCATCGACGTAGACATCTGACCTTAACCTTTCACCCGCGATTGGGTATTTGCGCTGCCAATATAATTTGGTTTACAATATAATTCAACGAATTCGCTGCCAAAAAGAGTGCATATGAAGTTCCGTACGTTACGGTCAGCAAGCGGCAATGTTTTAATGGATGATCCGATATTTCTCTCCATACTATACGCTGGTAATCGGTGTCTTCGGAGCAGATCATCAGCTGCCGATACATTTTTTCAATGTCGGCGCTAAATGTGAATGCATGTTTTCGGTATCGCAACAAGATTTGAAACAACCCTTGTCGAACACAACTCGTAATTTTGATGTGTCTGCTTTTTTCAAAATGTCATGGTGAGGCAGATAAAATATTTGATGATTTGGTCTTGGTATTTCGTTTTGCGGGATTTCAGCCATGTGACCCAACCATTCATAATCCTTCATAAACTTTATGTATTCCAAGCGTAATCTTTCGTTGGTAGATAACCTTTTCTCCAGAACGTAGAACTGACGTAAGGCTGAAGTGTATGAAAGACCTAATAGAGGTGGGATTCTTTTAAATGGTAAGCCAACTATTATTCTTCCATTACTGCTAACTGCAACTGTGGCCTCAACGTGTTCGACACAAGAATCTGCTTCCTACTATCCGTGTGGTGTTTTGTGCCCTTAACGATGGATTGTCTAGTGGTATTTTGACATCGTCCAGTAACTCGACCTACTAATAGGTCAAGTGGACCTGGCTTATTAAATACAGGGTCGGCTAATCCATCTACATACTACTACTCTTTGGTACGTCAACATCTACCGGGTTCGATAGTAGGTGTGAGGTAAGCTTGAGCACGATAAAAGCTGCAATTTGGTCTGTGACATCACGATTAACTCTCGATCTTATCATGAGGTATGTAAGTCCCGTGGATAATCCTGCTTTGGTTCCACCGATACCTACCACTGACGAAAACGTTTGCATTTACTTTGGTTAGGTTTAATTTATTGGCGCACGATTCTTTGAGAAATTATCGAGTTGAACCAGAACCTAGCAATCCTCAAATAATATGCCAGTTGTCGAAACTATCCATAACTTCGACCAATACGGTCGGTAACATCGCATTTTCACTGGCGAGATTTGAATGCTTGACGACAGCTGATGTGTACTCATTGACGCTTTAGGAGCGCTGCTGGAAATGGTTTCGATTGAACTCACTTGGTTGTCCGCTTTACTCTCGTCAGGATTGGTTTGAGCAAGAGTGTGATGTCTTCTTCTGAAAATTTGGCATGTCCTTCTTGAACGACATTGGTATACGGAATTATTGTCTCCAAGACAGTTGGAGGATCGTTGGTGTTTCCTTAGACATTTTCTGCGCTCCAGTAATGCCATGGATTTAAATCGTGAGCATTCAAACAGACGATGACGATCTCCATTACATAGTTTGCAGGGTACTGGTGATATTTCAGTTTGTAGCCTTTTAGTAACTGGCTGCAATTTGGTATCAGGCTTCTTTACCGTTGATTTTACTTCTGTTAAGGCATCTCCATGAAAATGAGCCAAGGATCGCTTGATTCTGCGTCTTTGCCCAGCGCCTTTAGTCCTTTTACTAGTTCGTCCAAATTATCATGAAAGGTCGTAAGGTGGACAGCGGTAGCCTTGGTTACTCTTCCTTGTTCCAAAAGAATGCTTCAATGTGAGCCTCGACTATAGGATTCTTCCTGTCGTAACGTTTGGTGAGCCGCTGAATTGCTTCAATGTAGCTAGCATCGTCTACGTGTAAATGACTGATGAAGCTGTAAGCGATGCCTTTCAAGGGTTCCTTTGGGTACTTGAACTTTTGTGCTGGTGACAATGATATATTCTCATGAACGGTGGATGAGAATTATATCGTAGAATGATTGCCAGTTTTTCAGATCTCCATCAAATGTCGGCATGGTTAGGGACGGCAGCTTAAAGTCTGACGTGGGGTTGACACTAGCGGTGGCATCGAATGACTGCTCATGATTAGATGGCTGATGACTTCCAAATTTCACACGAATTAGCACCTGTATTTCGGGATGATCGTATAGTGATCATCGACGGTCGCAATGGCCTCCGAATATAATTTGTGCGTATTGTCACATCGAGTTTTGAAATCATCGTAAGTCAGACCTGCACCATGCGTATCAATATAATTATTGAGGCGAGTGAGTTTACTGATCAATCCCGTAAACAATTTTCTACACATTCTTCCGTTGAAAATATGTTCATTACTAAATTTCCTTGTGGCGAACTCAGAGATGATTCCTTTCTTGGCATATGAAGTTTGTTGGGTTAATCTGCATAGGACGGTCGATTTTCGATCTTCTGTGAGATATTTATGGTATACAAAGCTTGTATCGGTTACGTACGTGTTAAAATTTAAACACAACAAAATGCAGATTAAAAAAAATTGTTTTTATAAATTTGGCAGAAACGCGTGAAACACCTCTGGGCAATACTTAGTACCACAACAACACACACCAAAACGGTTGCGTTTAAATTTTAATCCAGACCTTGGTTTCATATTAAATTTTCTCACATTTATAATCCTATTTAGATAAAAAAATGATAAATCGGTAAATACTTAAAATAAAATAAAAATAATTAAAAATATCAAAAAATACTCGCGGATAAAGCAAAAAACATCGCATTCCCATATAATGCAACCAGCAACAAAAATCTGCCGTATTTAAATTGTAAAAAAAAGTTTCCGCAGGGAAGGCTTTAAAATTTAATTAATATTAAGCGCACACACACACACAAAAATTGCCATGAGTATTTATTTGACCAAGTAATACAAATACAAATTTATAAAGTTATGATAGTCGTAAGCTTTTTTGTGAGCTTTACTCAAATCGCTTTTGATTTACTTCGTACTGAAGTCGAGGTTTATTTTACCAAGCTGGTAACATCCATGTCTGCAAAGCGCTTCAATATTTAGATGCTAGCTGGTGTAGCGGTTGGAATATTGCAACCCATTGTCAACTCAACATTTATTAATTTGTACGTGCAAAGAGAATAAATGCTACAACACGGGCTTACACTCGTGGTTGTTTATTTAGGTCCTTTAGGATGTCATAATCCCTAAAGACCTATCATGTTCAAAGAAAAGAAAATAATAAAAAAAGTGACGAACACAATTTTCGCAGCGTATGCCTTGCGTACCGGTTGCAGGAAAAGGCGTGGTACCAGGTCAACATCCATGATCTACCGCATTATACAAGTTCGTTGGTCACGGTAGTGTTAGTAGTGGTAGTGATTATCGCCTGGTGGAAGCGAAGGAATTTCAGCAGGTTATTAGTCCAAACCACTAGACAACCTTTCACTAACACCGAAAAACAGCCACATCAGCAGGGGCGAGTAATACAAAGCGTAACAGCCATTAGAGAGAGGGATGAGAGGCGTACCAATCAGTAACCATGTCAATAATTAGGAAAAAAATGTAGGCTATGTATATTTGTAGCTCAATAACATTTATGTTTAGTGATTAAGAATAATTAGGTTAAAGGCCCGGCTCTGAGACTATAGCTCAGGCTGTGGGGGTTTCCCACGTTGGACTGCCAAGAGCTAACTACTTTCTTCCCCCCGTCATCGCTATGTTTTGATCACGCAAAGGCAAATATTTTTGAGGTAAATGGCATGAGTAATGAACTCTGCTATTGAAAATAATCAAAAATTGCAAGCATCGTGCAATCTATTTATTTCAAAGAAAAAGAAGTTTTCGCGTGGATCGATTTCGCAAATTTGATGTCACGTTATTGCCTTTATACAGTTTTGTGATGAAAGCACAAAAAATTAGCTATCGATAACATGTATAAAGAGGGTACAAATTGGTTGGCATGGAGTTAAGGTTTTGGCTCTGTGAGCCCGAGTATTAGTTTATATTTAATTAAAGGTTAGACCAATCAGTGGCAAGGTCCCTTGGTTGCTCTAAGCAAAGGCTAAGAGCGGAAGCTTCAAAAGTAATCCTGCCCATAGGCAAGACACTCCCTTTCTGCCAAGGTCCTCCTCCAACTGAATTGGTACGCTGTGCCTACGTCACTTTTTTATTTTATTTTCTTTGAGCTTGATAGGTCTTTAGGAATTTTAGCACCCTAAAGGACCGAAATAAACAACCATGGGTGTAAGCCCGTTTCTCATGATGGTTTGAGACCACCAGTTTTGGGTTTGCTGATCCTTTTAGCGTACCTCTTCTATCCATTTAGGTGGTAAAAATGCATGCCACCTACTTCCAATTTCTACAGCCATGTGCGGTAAACTAGGTCCCCTACTTATCTATTCCCCAAAACCCACGATCGTCCCCCTACTTGACTGAGCTGCGGGAATCAACGCCGCACTGGGGTTAGGACACGGGAGTAAGGTTAAATTTCTTTAACGTCCAAGTGTACTGTCGAAAGACACTCATCTGTGTCGTTAAAGATAAACACACGCTGAAGGGAAACACAGAATGAACATTTAAAAGGAGGCGACGTTGACAAATTTATTTTGATACCTGCTCGTCAACACCACGCCGCCGCACTATACAAGTATTTGATAACCATATAAACGATCTGAAAGTTTTATTAATAATAAAAACTATTATTGGTCTATCTTATCAAATTCCAGCATTGAGAGACCAATACCCCAAATCCAGCAAGATATTATAGTTGTTCTCTATTTCGGCTCTATATGGGTACTTCTCACTAACATGATCTCATCACCAATTCGACCTTTTAGTTGGAACCTGACCCTAATAGCTGGAAGTGATTTATTAACGGCCAAGATTGATAAAATACTAAAAACCTACAGTGGAAAATTTCTCTCCAATCGGAAAAGTCTTATACTGAAAAATATTTTCTAAAGATAGCCCCATTCGACCAATATAGTGGTAGCTTGTGGCAACCTCTGCCACTATGCCCAATGCTTTGATTGGAAAATTGCAACACAATTTTTTTTTTAATTTTTGTGTCCAAGCTTTTTTGTATTTTACTTTCAGTAAAATATATGCCAGACAAGGTAAAACCCCTCAGCAACCGGACTCACACTTAGTGCATAACTTTAGCTGTCAGGATGCCATTTATCGCGGTCTATTGCCGCTCGGAACCTTCGTACTATTGAGGCTTAGAATCGCCACCATTTCTCTTCATTTTGGCATCATCCGTCAGCCAGTGGACGGTTATATGTTCCGCTGTCTTTTCTGTTTAAGTAGCTATTAAAGCACCTGTGATGCGTCAGAAATTGGGTTAGGAAAATATTGATGGCGGCATGTTCTCTCTCTAGCTATTTCATAATTGAGGGAATTAAGTGCTGCCTTTATTTCTTGGTTTCTGCCTCAGTCTACCGTTTCTGCAATTGCTCCCAGCATCATGTTTTCACCCACGGGTTTCACCCCTTACTCGTTCAACGGATTATGGCTGCTCCATTGACATGCTCTGAACTTTTCTAGTTCGTTCCGTGCACTAACGACGAGCGCCAGATCATCTGAATATTCAAAAAGTATTGCATACTCGGCAGGTTTAGTCGGAACGCTTAGGGACACCAATTTTATACTAACCTGCCGCTCTGCGAGATAAATTTAGATCATTCGGCGATGATATGAGCTCATTTGAATGCATTTCGCATGCCTAATGTGAGTACAGCCGGATGATTTCCGTTATGGCGTCGGTCGTGGATTACCCCGCTTAGAATTCCCAAATTCATTTTCCGCAGACTCTCCTGCCCTGTTAATGTCGTTTAGCAGCCTATGTAGCAGCAGATGCTTACGAAAGTGTATGCCATCTGGCTTACCAGCCTCTTTTAAAGTTAAGACTAACCGGGCTTTCTTCTATATGGAGAGAACTCTTCTCTTCTCAAAACCCTCTTAAACACTTGCAGAATCCTTAGTGAATGTATTTCTACTGCAATCCTAGCGGCCTCGAGCGGAATACCATCCAAGCCTCCACTGTCTTTCGAGTTAACCATTTTCCAGGCTTTTTCGACCACAGCATCAGTAAAAATCTTATCTTGAACCTCACATACTTCTTGACTGATCGATGAAAGCTTCCGAAAAATAGCGCCACCACTTCAATGAGCATGTCCGTTGCTAGAGGAGGAACCACGAGTCTTAATTGGTTTGTTACAATTTCCAGGCATCCTCTAACGATTCTCGTTAATCCTTAAACAGAGATGCGCCTATTCCCTCTTTGCAGGCGTCTTCTGGCATGAGTGCAAATCCTATGCAGTTCTGCAAACTCTAAATTCCTTCAGTTCAGGCATTTCTCCTTCTTTTGTCGAGGTGCTGCAGTTTTTCCTCGCATGAACTCCTCACTCCTTCTGTAAGTTCTGCTGGTATTGTTGCGTTAGTTGATAATAGTTGTCCCTGAATTTTAAAGCGGAAACGTTATCTTTCTAAACTACAACCCTCTAACTAATACGCTGTCTCCTGGTCTGTTTTTGTCCGCTTGTATCAACTGTATCTACTTCGAACGTGATGGAATGATGATCACTGACAGTTTTGGTGTCTTTAACTCTGTATTAAGACAGATCTGTTTATGCCCCACTCCATTCATTTCACTACATGGACGTCTGTTTTTCTTCCTGTTGGCGGCAAAAGATCTTGTGATGGACCACTTTTGTTTGTGTTTAATTGTAGTACTCACAAGGCGATCTTCAAATCCGGACGTTTGTTTAATCGGTTGATTGTTTACGGTAGGATCCATCTTATCGAGATCAACCATTTCAGCCGCCGACCGTCGATACCAGTCGTTAGCTTCTTTAAATTATCTCTTCTTGTGGCAGAGCTTTCCACATCTATAACGTGTTGCGCTAAGGTTAGAGTTGCAGTTTCTGGCTTTGTGTTCTTCTTCCCCGCATCTGTAGCAGCGAGGAAAATAGTACGCATTTGGCGAAAACGCATTCTATTCGGATTCGACCTTTCTTCGCTAACTGATTTACTAATGTGATTTTAATTTTTTCCGCCCATCCGAAGATCACTTCGATATCCTTCGTCACCTCTGTACTACTAGTTTGGCTGTTAAGACTATGTAAGTGTATGAGGGGCATCTGGATCACCTCCTACAATGCACTAGCTTTTGTCTTGCCGTCCTTTAAATGAATCAACGAATTCTCCACCTTGGTCTTTTTTAAAGTGCTACTTTCACTCTCAATTAATCGAGGTCGACTTCTGCTTTTACTTTGTTAAGGAACTCAGCATACGTCTGTCCACCTACTTTAACTAGGCTGGTCTCATCTTTGGTTTTCTTCTTTTTGCGATTCATGATTGTCGTGAAACTCTGTTCAGTTTCGCGTGTAGCGTTTCCTCCGGGGATTGTAGGGTATTCGTCTTTTTCAGTGACTATTTGCTTCTGCCGTTGGCTGCCATCATTCTAAATGGCTTATGTTAGTTAGTTAGCTGAAATGTCTCCTGTACCAGATTACCTTGGCTAGCCTCCCGTTCTTGTCGTTTGTGTATTCCGTAGGCTATTCTTGTGGGATGAAACCATCGGTCATCCCACAAACCTATCGGTCATCCCGCTAGTTCTTTGATCTCAGCGACTTAGGGAACCACAAATCTAACGGCTTTGCTTTTTTTAGGCGCTTCAGTCCGTTGGTGCGATCCAGTAGGTTCCGCAGCTCCTCGTTATCATGCTGCTGCAGTCGCAGTACATGACTCCTTGCAAGTTTTTGTATATCGTCACTGACGTATTCCATGTTTAAGTCTCGATGGAGATTGTGATTTCTCATGTACCATGGATCATTCACAATGGTTCGTAGTACTTTGTTTTGAAATGTTTGTATGATCTTAACTATAGTTTTCTTTGCGCAGCCCCAACGCTAAATACCATACGTCCAGATAGATTTTAAGATTTGTTTATATAACAGCAGTTTGTTGTGCGTTGTAAGTTCGGAGCTCCATCCAATAGTGCATTTTTCTGAATTACAAACTCTTGCCTTTTCTACCAGAACACTGCCTTGTGGAACCCTTCCTGTCTCACCCGGAAGTAACGGACGTTGATGTAAGACTTTAGCAATTCAAAATATTGTTTTGGCAAATCGCGCCCGAGCTTAAATTCCAGACCTCGGTGCAAACCTTATCAAATGCTTAGGCTACGTCTAAGATTATTGCTGAACATACTTTGTTTTTCCAGCGCCTTCTCAATTTTATTCGTGATCCAATGTACCTGTTCTATCATTGAGTGCCTTTCTCAGAACCCAGTATCGGACCATAACTTAGTCTAAAGATAGCATTTATTATGTGCTGTAGTTTACTTAGTGCTTTTTCGGGTAGCGCTTTGATTATTTGTCTCGTTATCAATTCGTATCCAGGAGCTTTTTTATCTTTGACGTTTTTTACTTCTTGTTTGATTTCTTTCATAGTAACTTGTAGCACGGATACCTCGTCTAGCTTGCTTATAGGTGTTAAATATTCATTATCCGCTTGTCGAGTTGGTGGTTTGAAGGTATTTTTTAGGCGTTCGGCAAACAGATCTTTTGTTTTTCGCTGCAGCCCAGGTTCCATTAACCATTTTTATGGGTGGCACTTGCATTTTAGGCCTTGTTAAACCCTTTGTGGCCTTTCCATTCGGTCAGTGTCAGTTTACTCAAGAAGCAAAGCACTCACTCATTCTTAATCTCCTTTATAAGTAGTTTAGTTGTTTGAGAATGTTTTGTCTTCAGGGGCTCTAGGTCTCTGCCTAGTCTTACGAGCTCCTCTCTTTTCGTTAACCAACTCCGGGCCGCTTTTTGTACACTTTCAATTAGGCTTTCCAGTTCTTCTTCTATCTTGTAAGTGTTCGGGACCTGCACCTGTAGATTTACGCTTTCTGGTTCTCCTCCCCCTCTTCATTTTCGACTGCTAAGTAATTTGTCGGAGATATCTCTTGATATATAGAAATCCAGAAGGTCAGAAATTTTATTTCAGTCCGTTGGCTAGATGGTTGGCTTTCTACTGGAGTGAAACTGATACTTTAATGTCCTGCCTGCTTCAAATAGCTCTCTTCTTTTGGTAGTAGTTCTATTAGATCCCCATAATATGTTTTTCGCGTTAAAGTCGCCTCCAATAATAAAATTACTACCAAGCGATTTAAGAAGGTTGATGTAATCTTCTTTTTTGGGTTATATCTGGGTGGACAGTAGGTTGCTGATACAGTAGCTACTTGCATAGCTTCCTCCTCTATTTTTAATTCTTCGTGGTGTTTAATATTATCCTTAACAAAGATTGCTTTGTCGTCTCTAGCTCTTTTGGATGTAGTGCTTGATAGCACTGGTATCCACGTATTTTGGCGTACGAGGTTCTGGTAAAATGACTTTCTGAGATTAGGGATATATCAATTTTTTTGTGTTTAAAAATACTTCTAATTCTAAAATGCGTTGCCCAAGGCCATTTGCATTCCAGGTAGCAATTCTTAAATAGTGTGTCATTATTTTTTCTTGTTAAGTTTGTATGGACTAGAATGAAGGTAGTCAATGAATTCTCTAATTTTACTTCACGCATTCGTTATTCTATTATCTTGGCTCATCGATGTATTTTCCAGTGTTCCTAGTCTCTGTTCTTGTTTTTTCGGTAGCTCGCCCCTGGATTCTATTCATTGGTCCTGCGAAGCCAGATGTGAATTGATAGCGGTCAGCTTCTAAAATATTTCTTGCAGGACATGGTTTTCCTGACTCGGTGCTTTCTCTTGCTTTGGCGCTATTTAGAGGGTATTGTTTTGGGTAGGATTGCATCCTAGGTTGAACTCTTACTTGTTTGATTTCTCTTATTATCTTCAGTTTTTGCAGCTGTTTTGGCTACCTCGCAGCGTCTATAATTTCTTTTGTGATGATTACTACATTGGAGGCATTTCACTGGTTCGTTTTTAATTTTTGTTGCATCCTATTATAGTATTTCCGTGTGTGGTTATACGCCTGACAATCGTAGCATTGAGGCATTCTACTAGTGTTCTTTTTTAATATCTCAATATTAACTTTCATAATAAGGATTCCTTGATTCCATATACCCGATCAATGCTCTCAGTGTGACCTTATGTTAGCATGAAAAGGGGAAGGCCAACTGTGGTTATTTCTCTTTCACCGTTTGCGTTTTTAGTGACCTTTAGTGGCCCAAGTTTCTCGATTATTTCTTCGTTTGGGCATATATGATGGACATGTATGATGGACATTCGATGTTTTGAGCGGTGATTGCATTTGATAGTATTCTATAGGTTTCTGGGTCAAGTATATCCACTTTAGGTTATTTTTCAGTGCAGTGACTTTATATTTATCGTTTAGAACTGGCTTCACTATTTTTTAATTGTTTCGTATTTACTAACATTAAGTATGATGGAGGTGGCATCTCTTTATGTATTGGTTGATTACGTTGGGTGTATTAACTGGTTGCAGTGGCCTCTCCTTCGGCAGCAGTGATACGTTCTTATGTACCTTCACTAGTTCCGTGCGGATGACTGATCAGATCGTTGTGACCGTTGAGAGTTGTGGTTTTCTTATGCTCAGTGTTGATAATTCCAACTCAGATGTTAATGGTTACTTTTTGTTATTCTTTAAAATACTTAAGATGGTCGTTCGATAAGCAGATGCAGAAGTGATTCAATGATAATGCAGATCAAAGTGATTATTTGTCTATATTTGAGAGAAAACTCTTAAAGACCCTACAAAATTTAACAAAGCTTTAACAACATGCGGTTGATGTCGATTTAAAAATCAAACACAATGTGCGATGGCAGCTAATAAAATATGTTAACAAGCGAAGCAACTGGCATCCACAACGCGTTTGGTGCGATTTTCTGGTTGGTGAAATCATCGGGCTTTTTCAAAAATTATGTCGGTAACGATGTTTAGTATGAAGTTTTATTCCGAATAGTTAATCTGCTTGGTCTGCAGAGATGCCGAATCTTGATGAAATATAGTCATTTCCGGTAAAATTTAAACAAATTATCTGATCAAATTTGGTTAGCACCTTAATCTAAATTTTTTTGTTTGAATTATCAAAACACTGGGATCTCCCAATTTGTGGGAAAAGCTTAAGTATGAAGTCGATATAAAAATTGAGATCGTACTATATTTTATTATTAGCCCTGAAAAGGCCACCAACCATCAATTTTTTGGTGAAATTTTTCTGCCTTTTGATGATAAACTCGATTTACCAATCTATAACTAGAGGAATATTGTTTCGTCTAGTGAAGTATTGTAGGTACCCGCGTTGACTGCTAATAGCAAAAGTTTTTAAAGTTTTGTTACGTAGCTAGAACGTAACTATAGTGTCTTAAAAGTAAGCAACTAGAAATTTACTTGTATGCCACCACTCGCTAATTAAACCGTTTATGTCCACTTACTCTCTATAGGGTGGGCCAAATCAATTTTTTTTTAAATGGAATGAAACAAAAAGTTCTCAATATTTGTTCAAATTTATTTTTTCATTGTAAAGAACAATCCTTCCGATTAATTATAGAATACTATTTCATTCATATAACTGCCTCGGTTGGCCTTGACGTACCCCATACGGTCGGTCCAATTTTTGAGCACATTTTCAATGGTATGCGGCACTATGACTTTAATGGCTATTGCTCTTGAGAGCGTCAATCGTTGCTGGTTTATCGGCTTAACACTTATCTTTGACGGCACCCCAAAGATAATAGTCCAACGGCGTCAAATCACAGCTCCGAGGCGGCCAAATCACATCAGCATTTCGGCTGATAATTCGATCTTCGAAGACAGTGCGCAAAAGATCAATTGAAACGTGTGCTGTGTGGCACGGAGCGCCGTCTTGTTGAAACCAAATATTGCCTATGTCCTCCTCTTCAAGTGCCGAGAACAAAAAATCGTTTATCATGGCGCGGTAGCGCTCACCATTGACAGGAACGGAGGCTCCTTGATCATTTAAAAAAAATGGCCCAATGATGCATAGCCGCCAAGATGGAAATGCGCCTCATCCGAAAAGACGATTTTTTGCCAAAACTAACATCTTCTTCAAGTCGATCGCAAACCCACTCAGCGAACCGAATACACAACCATTTTCGTTCAGCGGAAGGATAAAACTAACTTTCTGTTAAATCAGAAGTGACATAACCCTTACCATACTCAAAATAACCGCTAGTTAAAAAAAAAATTATTTCGCTCACCCTGTATAGCTAGATAACATGGTGAATCAGTTTTTATTTAGCCGTGATTTATATGTAACGATAAAATGACTCAAATTTAGTTTTATGTTCTCTAATAAAACATGATATCCTTCCTGATCCTGCGTGCCCGCACAATATTATTTTAATGCCGCAGAAACATTAATAATGATTTCCCCTCATCCCATCTGTCATAATTTTATAGTTATACTCTCGAGTCATTAATCATTTCTATTCGGTATTCCATCATAAATGTTATTTGCCAATCGAGTAGTGGTGTTGGTGTTACAATTTTCCCGTAATTTTTTCCTTTTTTTTACGTCACTTTCCGATTTCGATTTTTTGCGATACGTGTCAAAATGTTTGGGTTTTTATGGTTTTATGATGGAAATATGCGAGCTTGCGGCACTAAACAACTAATCGATGGAATAACAATATTTTGAATGGATAATAAATGAAAAGTCATGATACCGAACTGTTGATACCAACAACTCGGGTGAACATTTTAAAAAATTTTATGTAGGATACAAATTTTTCGATTTTAGTTTACCTGTTTGCATATACGTACTCGTATGATATAAAAATGGTATACTAGTAGAAATCATTCCCATCCCAAGATTTTACGAGATACGAGCGAAACAGAAAATAACCACAACATTTGAGGTTGAACATTTTTAGTATAAAATCAAAATTCCTAATAGTACAAGCAAAATCACATCGAGAATCAATCCAGAATTCGCTCATCAACCAATCTGGTGTACAGTTTTTCAGCAGTCGGAACGTCATAAAAACAAACACATCAGCAGTTTTATTATTTTATTCCATACTAAATCACGATTAAGTTTATATTAAGGATGCTTGAGATTAGTTCTCCAAGATATGTCAGGCTCGGAAACTACAGAGTATAATTTGGAATTGAATGCTAAGCCATCGTCATATCGAGCTTCTATCAATTCAATGTGAATATTCTCAAGCAAACCCAGGGAACTCGTAATTAAGTTTTATAAGCGAATATTTAGCTAAAAATTCTAGAAAAGATGTCAAAATTGGGATTAAACTAAGTTCGTACAAGTTTTACACAAAAACGTGCAGTTGGTCAGATCTAATCAACCTAAAACCACATCAGATATGCTGCAAGTAGATTCAGAGTTCTACCGCTCAAAGCCCGTAAAATATCTTTTTGATTATCATTGTGTTCTAAAACCTGAAAGCGTTCTACCCGATTACGTAATATTAGTAAAGACGAGGAGAGAGAGAGTGGTTGACTATGCGCAAAATCTCGAGGAAACTGTTTTGAGTTGTCTTGTCACCTACTAAATCTAGCGATTATCTGATAAATTTGTATCGAACTGCTTAGATTCTAAACGCAATACACTCAATATTGTACCTCGGACTTTCGACAGAGAGCCAGAAACAAGAAATTAATTGTCGTCGTGCTTCGTCAAAATTACCTTCGTACAAAATTCGAGCTTTCGTCGATTACCAAATTTCGAAACGCGTAAAAAATAAGATGATTCTTCCAACTCTAAGAACACTAAACTAATCGATGAATGGGCTTCAAAATTTCTATGTGCTGGTGGACTTCATTATTGTCAAAAATATTTATTTTCATTATGACTACAAATGTTGAACAGGGCCTTATACGTCTCCTTGCTAAATAAAAAGGCTCCGGAACATCTGGTCACCACAAGCTTCAAGATAATGCGAATAAATCTCGAGGCATAAGTGACAATTCTTTGTAATTTTTGGAATGAAGTGATAGTGTGAATTGGAGTTTCGGATACAAGGTTTCTGTAACGGATTTTTTCTGACTACGAAGCCAGTGCTGTTTCCCCTAAGAAAATTAGGGCACAGCTCACCAGGATGTAGTTTCCTAGAAGCAATATTGGCATGATTAGGCGGCGTAGATAATAGGTATCCCAATCCAGATTTACTAGATCAGTTAATAACACTGCAGCTCAAAGTTTCACGAGTGGCTTGATTTTTGCTTAATTGGCGCAATCTTCGTTTTTGAACATCATAAAATTTACATGAGTTTCATTGTCTTCGGTGGTCACTCCATAATAAATCGTTGCTGCATAGGCTGTTGACTATATCACAAAAACCGTCCGTACTATTAATTTTAGTTTGGTTTGAGGTGTGCGCGAACCGCGGATTTTTTTTCTAATAGTTGAAATCCATTTGTTAGCTTCCTTTTCCACAATTGAAGTATAAATTGTTTACCTGCTTTGGACAATATTCCTCGTTTTGTAACTTAGTGGTTTCTGGTAATTTTACTCGGAATACAAAAACATGTTTATCTGGATCATACTGCAATCTCAGAATGTTGTAGAATGTTATCTTCGCTCGGCGGAAGATCTTCGAGTACCTTTGGTGAATTCGATACTTATTTTCGTAATTTGAATTCGTTAACCGCTAAGATGGTTGTAAGGGATGCCTGTAATGTTTTTACTTCATATAATGTGTTTGAGCCGGTTCGGAAAACGCCTAAATATTTTGTTTGAAAGTGTTTGAAACCCGAATCTCTTAATTGTATTTCTACAGCAACTTCATATAATATACGTTTAGTTAAACGTTGGGCTAATGAATTATCACGCCATACAAGTTTCAGATATTTAGTGTCTTCTCCGTACCTTTAACTGAAAGTCTTCCATTCGCCGGTGTGCGAACGCTAAGGCGCTGAATGCGTTCAGAGGATGTACTGTGAAATAACGCCGAGATTAACAGTGATCGGATATACAATAATGACGAACGCAATACCTTCGTTGCAGCAGTCGGTAAAATCGGGAGAACACTTGAAGCATGATCATAATTCGCAGAAATTGTATTTGTTGAACATACAATGTGGAGTGTTTTTCCCTTCATCGCGATATACAATGGTACCCTGTACTTCGCCAGGTCGGAATTTCAATTTCATTTCCTACATTGAGCACTTGTTCATTAGATTTATGACAACTTGGAAAGCTTTGCTGGAAAGCTTAGTTGTAATCGTTTGGATGAACTGCGATTCGACTTCAGGTCATCGCATCAGCTTTTGCTGTGTGTTAAGCCCAAAACGTTTAGAGTCGTAATCTAACTTAGCCACAACTATGTAGGCTAAGCAATGATTCTTCTCCTTTTCCTCGCAGAACTTTTGGACCTTTCACACGCCATTCTATACGTCAAGAAATCGTATACTATTCTAATTGGTAGCTGTCAATTAGCGCGAAATAGCAGCTTTCGCGAAATTTATGGAAGCGTACATATGATAGCCACCGGGTTTCAAGGTCTACGAACTTGTTTGGGTTTCCTTTGATTAGGAGCAACGTCTATGGCACTCGCCTTGTTTTTATTAGTCTTTCGTAATACTGCAGATGTTCATTCGGTGGCGGTTCAAAACAAGGAAGAACTGTAGATATAATTTTTCGAATTTATTAATCTTCTGATAGTGCAGATGCTGTCTATGCGATGACGCTGCTAAATAATTATCATTAGATTTCATCTTTATCCTGTGGTTTTCCTTTATCAAATCACTTAGATTAAATTCTGGCACAAATGCTATTTCGAGTTTACTGCTGGATGTCCTAAATCACGACACAGTGAATGTGTCTCCTTTCAAGATGCAGGTTGGATCAAATTCCAGAACTCCAGCTACTTCAATGAAAATAGTGGTTGTTTCAGTTGTCCTACTGCTATCGTTTTCGCATATAAAATGCGTGCTGGATTTCATCACAAATATCCAGGCATTGTACCTACGCAGGTGGATAAATAGTGTAGTGATATTCATTTTGCTGATTTGACAGCTTGCTCAGGGATCTCCAATTCGCTTGAGTAGTTGTACTTCACAGTTGCTTGTATTTGTGTTATAGTCATATAGTGGTTCTCCGTTGAGAGAAGTGCATGAATTGAACTCATCAGAAGAAAGTGTCATGTATTGAATTTGTTGCAACGTGACCATCAGGTAGTTCGAGCTTGGTTTCGCAGTTGATTTCGAATATGAATATATCTCCTAGTTTTATAGTTTTGGTTTGAATTATCTTGTACACGGTAGCTATGTCATTGGTTCGAAAGGGTATGTCTTGACTCAGTTTCAGACCTTGAATGATTTGCCCGAGCTGTCCTTGGAGTTGGTGCGGTGTTAGTATGAGAGGGTATAGTCTTCCTTGATGAACCTGTGCGATAGTGTCGATTATTGTGGATTGAGTTTGATTATTTCCATCATAGTGTGAAGAGCTAAATCTGTGAATGTCTCGAATTTTTGACTGGTTTCTTCATAATTGTGCTTAATCAAATTGATCACTGTTGGTGTTTAAGCACGCCGAATCATTCATTAGCAATCGTGCCAATAAAATCGAAAGGAGACCGTTTTTGGTGCGTAATGCTGTTTTCACCTAAAGAGTTTATTATATTATTTGGCTTCTTTAACTCAATGTGGGACGATTTTATTTGGGATACAATAGTTTCGCAGTGTTTCATGGTATCCATGTGGGCTGGAGCTATCAGCATAACCCCATGCTTAGTCCCGTTTATGCATAACTTGTCCAGTTGACGAGTACAGTCCTCAAGATAGTCTAGTTTAGCCAAATATGTGTAAGATTAAGTACGTTATAACCTTCTATTCACCGTTGATTAGATTACCTTGACCTATTTTATCAAAGTAAATTCCAGGATAAGAGGTGAACCGTGATTCCTTGGACTACTACCGCTCCCAGCATGCAGATTATTGAGAGGGTATGCAGCAATAGCCGTGGGTTGGTGTTTGCTTTTGTCACTCGTCTATGTAAACTTGATTGATTATCCTCGGTGCTGGCCACAACTGTATCTTCGCACCTATCTATTGTTAGTGGTTCTTCTTTTGGCAGAGCAGAGTTTTGTGATGGTCCTTTTGTAAATAAAATTTTCTGCGCCGCGTACTGAGACGACTCGTACATGTCCATCTGTTCCTGGATATACTTCAACTACTCTACCTCGCATCCATTTAGAAGGAGGTAAGTTATCTTGTATTAGAATAACAAGATCCCTTTTGTTGATTTGTGGCTTCGTGTGTAGCCACTTTAGACGTTGTTGCAGCCTTCGAAGACATTCGTTGTTCCATCTCTTCCAAAAGTCTTGTTTTAATTTTTCCAGTAGCTGCCACCTAGAGTGAAAGTGACCTGTTGTGAGTACTTCTTGAACATTTATGTCATTAGATATTGGACATAAGGGTCTAGAATTTAGCACTGTCTCTATTTGATTTAAAACGGTTGTCAATTCTTCGTAGTTCAATGTGGTATTTCCCAAGACCTTCCTCAGGTGGGTTTTGACTGACTTCACGCCGGTTTCCCACAATCCACCAAAATGTGATGATGCTGGTGGTTGGGAAAGCTATGTGAGCCGAAGCTAGCTCTTCTGATACGATTTTGTATCGCTAGAGCTTCTTTTTTCATTTTTTTCAGCTGGTTGTTGGCTCCAATGAAATTTGTTGCGTTATCGCTGTGCATGTCACTGCATAATTCTCATCTGGAGCTGAATCTTTTGAAGGCTGCAATAATGCCTCAGTAGTAAGATCTGTTACTACCTCTATCTCGATTGCTTTAGTAGCAAGACAGATGAAAATCGTTGTACCCTTGATGGTGAACCCTTGCTGAACTCCAAATCTGTAACAAGTGACACATTTTGAAATTATCGTTTTTGTGACATTTTTTGCACGTCTGATCCAATACTTCTTACGTAGGTATGAAAGCGTAAGTTGGATTCCTCCATGTGCGATTTTCAAGTGCGCGTATAATTGATTATTACTCTGATGAGCTGATGATCAGAGGGAAGTATCGCAGGATGTTTTTCTTCATATAATTTAGCAATGAATCCTGAAGTTTTCCACTTACTCGCAAAATTCCATAGTGATCCAAAAAACGGTTTAGTTGTAGTAACTTGCTTTTTTTCTTGACTGACTTGTTCTTCAGCAATTCTTCTATTTCCGCTTTGAAAATACTACGCTGAGTCTGTTTTATGATGATACGTCCTGCTTCATGGAGATCATGCTTGCCTACATTCTCTTTTTTGCACCTTTTAATAAAGATGTTTACGTTCTTTACGATTCTTTTTAATTTCATAAAGCTTGTTTCTAACGGGTGATTTTTTAAGAGCTTGAGAACTTTTTTTTAAAAAAAAACGCATAAAATTTGCAAAATCTCATCGGTTCTTTATTTGAAACGTTAGATTGGTCCATGACATTTACTTTTTGAAGATAATTTCATTTAAATGTTGACCGCGGCTGCGTCTTAGGTGGTCCATTCGGAAAGTCCAATTTTGGGCAACTTTTTCGAGCATTTCGGCCGGAATAGCCCGAATTTCTTCGGAAATGTTGTCTTCCAAAACTGGAATAGTTGCTGGCTTATTTCTGTAGACTTTAGACTTGACGTAGCCCCACAAAAAATAGTCTAAAGGCGTCAAATCGCATGATCTTGGTGCCCAACTTACCGGGCCATTTCTTGAGATGAATTGTTCTCCGAAGTTTTCCCTCAAAATGGCCATAGAATCGCGAGCTGTGTGGCATGTAGCGCCATCTTGTTGAAACCACATGTCAACTAAGTTCAGTTCTTCCATTTTTGGCAACAAAAAGTTTGTTAGCATCGAACGATAGCGATCGCCATTCACCGTAACGTTGCGTCCAACAGCATCTTTGAAAAAATACGGTCCAATGATTCCACCAGCGTACAAACCACACCAAACAGTGCATTTTTCGGGATGCATGGGCAGTTCTTGAACGGCTTCTGGTTGTTCTTCACTCCAAATGCGGCAATTTTGCTTATTTACGTAGCCATTCAACCAGAAATGAGCCTCATCGCTGAACAAAATTTGTCGATAAAAAAGCGGATTTTCTGCCAACTTTTCTAGGGCCCATTCACTGAAAATTCGACGTTGTGGCAGATCGTTCGGCTTCAGTTCTTGCAGGAGCTGTATTTTATACGGTTTTACACCAAGATCTTTGCGTAAAATCTTTTATGTCGTCGAATAACACAAACCCAATTGCTGCGAACGGCGACGAATCGACATTTCACGGTCTTCAGCAACACTCTCAGAAACAGACGCAATATTCTCTTCTGTACGCACTGTACGCATTCGTGTGGTTGGTTTAATGTCCAATAAAGTAAACTGAGTGCGAAACTTGGTCACAATCGCATTAATTGTTTGCTCACTTGGTCGATTATGTAGACCATAAATCGGACGTAAATCGCGAAACACTTTTCGAACCGAACACTGATTTTTGTAATATAATTCAATTATTTGCAAGCGTTGCTCGTTAGTAAGTCTATTCATTATGAAATGTCAAAGCATACTGAGCATCTTTCTCTTTGACACCTTGTCTGAAATCCCGCGTCATCTGTCAAATACTAATGCATGAAAATCCTAACCACAAAAAAATCACCCTTTATAATACCCGCATAATAATCCGCTCTTATAAGCAAATCTATCGGTGCTGGTGTGTGGTAGTTTGGATCGGCTAATGGTAAGTTCTATAGTATCCCATGTTTGACTGACTATTGTTTGCTGCGGCTGATCATGTGCTATTTTGTTTACTACAAGGGCTCTTATAATTAATTGAAATTCAGAGTTGAATCGCGGCATTATTGACAGTGTGGCTGATTTTTAAAGTTTTTTCCTGGTCTCCGCAAATTTCCGTTATGTTCATGTTGGCTTTGCTTGTTGTTATTTTCAATCTCTTGTAATGAAGCTTGCTTGTGAGCATGGATCAATAATTGCTCATATATATCGGTAGTCTCCATCATTAGTTGCTATTTTGACTAGTGCTGTTGGTAACAGCACGTACTCTTTGTCTTCTAATTGTTTACCAGTGTGTAATGATGTGGTCCGGTTGTTTGCTGTTCTCTACTGTATCATTCGTTGTTCTTGGAGTGTTGTCCGTGTTGTTATATAAAAGCTGATGCTGTCATCCGCCACACTGTTTACATGATTGATTCAGCGTGCATTCGACTGTTGAATGGTTGATTTTAAGACAGCAGAACTCTAATAATGAAATCAATAACTGATTCCAATTCCAAAAATATCATAAGATTGGCTAAAGTTTGAAGTTCCTTTGTGTTTGTTAGAAACATCTCGTATAGTCTTAAGGTTTCGGAGTCGAGCTTCTTGGTTACAACGTATATTATGACTTGTTCCCAAGAGTCGATGTTGGCATCCATCGTTGGTGGTGTCGTATATTGCACGAATGGTTGAAGTACATTCGGTTCCGATGCTCCCTTGTGACGTCAATGTGTGGATGTACCTTGTTACTACTATGGCTCTGCGATTATTGTATCTTTCTTTGATAATCGACCAGGCTGTTTAATAGTTTTCACCAATGGCGTGGAGGTGATTAATTAATTTTGCTGCCTGGCCACCGGTGTATGTTTTTAGATAATTATTCTTGTGTGTGTTTGTTGTGCACTAACTTGTCGAAGACATCATGAAATGCCATCATGTGCTCTCCGTTGAAGTGTGGTATACCAATTTTTGGTAGTTTCATTTCGAATGGGTTTTCTTTGAATGTTCTACGATTGTGATATGTTATCGTAATGCCTATCGATGACGGAGTCTAATGTGTCCTCTTCGTCTTCGCAAGCCTCCAAATATGTATATTGTTTCGTTCAAATCGGTGATCTGATTCATCTGCCTTTACATTTGAATCATGGACAGTTTTAGCGCATGCTGCGAACTTCCGTTTTTGATCATTTTTTGTGAGGCTTCTATTTTTTTCCAAAGGTTCTCCATTATGATACCCTGTAGTTTGAGGTACCTTTTAAACTGATGGAGTCATTCCCTTCGGTTTCAGTTGGCGGAATTAGAATGATTTTCCTTGTTGCTGTCCATCCGGAGTGGTTGGTGCATCATTGTTGAGTCGGCTTCGTAAGTTTTTGTTTCCTGGATTCGGATTAGTCGATGATATTAATATTTAGTCCGTTGCTTTTTATTCTAGATACAGCCTCGTTTATGTGGCAATTCTTGTTTCGAGATATCTGATGGGTTTTCGTTGTTCTCCATCTTTTTTGGAGTTTGTAACGGGTGTTTTTTTAGGAGGTTTGTTTTTCCGATAGATGTCGTTTTATTTTATGACAGTTGTTTTGACAGCTCAAAGTGGCATTTCTACTCAGTATTGTTTGGCAAATCATTATGAATAGGTTAACTCCAGAACAACGTTTTCAAATCGTAGAAATTTATTTTCAAAATCAGTGTTCAATTAAAAATGTTTATAGAGCACTTCGTGAATTTTATGGTGCACATAATCGTCCGTCAGAGACCACCATAAAGAACGTAATTACCAAATTTCGGTCTACATTCACTCTTTTGGATGCCAAGCCACCGACAAGAATGAGAAGAGTTCGTACAGAAGAAAATATTGCTGTCGTTGAGGCCAGTGTCGAAGAAAACGACAATTTATCGATTCGTCGTCGTGCTCAGCAAATTGGACTTTGTCCATCGACTTTATGGAAAATTTTACGTAAAGATTTGGGTTTGGTGCCATACAAAATTCAATTGGTGCAAGAATTAAAGCCACACGACCATCGTTTGCGCCGTGAATTCAGTGATTGGTCGTTAAATCAATTGAACGAAGATCCATTTTTTTACCGTAAAATTCTCTTCAGTGGTGAGGCGCATTTTTGGTTAAATGGATACGTCAACAAACAAAATTGTCGCATTTGGAGCAAAGATAATCCACACGCCGTTCTAGAATTACCAATGCATCCTGATAAATGTACTGTTTGGTGCGGTCTATGGGCTGGTGGGATCATCGATCCATATTTCTTTAAAAATGAGGAAGGACGACGCGTTACCGTGAATGGAAATCGATACAGAACCATGTTAAATGAGTTTTTGTTGTCAAATCTTGAAGATATGGATATGAATGAAATGTGGTTTCAACAAGATGGTGCCACTTGCCATACAGCACGTGAAACAATCGACTTATTGAAAGAAACTTTCAACGACAACATTATTTCGAGAAATGGTCCGGTGAATTGGCCTCCGCGTTCGTGCGATTTGACGCCACTCGATTACTTTTTGTGGGGATACGTGAAGTCATTGGTTTATGTGGATAAACCTCAATCGATTGACGCTTTGGAAACCAATATTCAACGTGTCATTGCTGACATACGCCCTCAAATGCTTGAAAAAGTGCTGGAAAATTGGACCTCCAGAATGACATTTGTGAAAAATAGTCGTGGTAGCCATATGCCAGAAATTGTGTTTAAATGTTAAATGCCAAAAAATTATCTACCAAATAAAAAAAAATTTTGGTCATTTCATAATTTTATATGTGTTTTATTCAAAAAAAAAATCGGCAACCTCTTAAAAAAACACCCTTTATAAAGGCGTTGAATTCTGTCGGCTACCGCTTGCTGTTGTTCTAATAGCATGTTTAAGTCCATGTTTGTGGTATAACTATTACTATAATTATAGTTACTTGTTGTTGTTCTATATATTTATCAGCAGGTTCAAAATGTTTTCTCGAAGGACCAATGCTGTGACGGCTCGAAAGACCAATGTTGTAACTAGACAGCTTGCGGTTATATTCGGTTTATATAGGATGCAGCAGATGGGAATGATTTTTTTTCATCCTCTGCCAATTGTTGCAGTGTTCTGACGGCTGATAAAATTCCGTACGTGACTGTTTCTAATTGGTACTCCTGCAGTCTCTCATTCAGTGAGTCACGCCAAATGATGTCATTTAGCGACCGACCATTGGATGTTTTTGCTGAGGCATCAAACACCACTCTTAACTTTGTTGTAGTGCTTGATGGTTTGAAGACGGTATGGTGCGGCATATAGTATGTAGGTCCAGCTGTTCAATTCGTCAAGAGTTTGAGGATTGTTTGCGTAAACACGATCTTTCGCGTAGCCCCACAAAAAGAAATCCAAAGGCGTTAAATCACAGGATCAACGTATCCACCAAGCGAAAAATGAGCTTCATCACTGAAGAAAATTTTGTTCGAAAAATCAGCATCGACGGCCTGTTTTCCCAATTTTAACGCGTTGGTCGATTGTTAAATGCTCCATATTCTTAAATGGCAGAATGTCAACTAAATAAATGACAGCGTACTTGACGTTTATCTTTGACAGATGTCGGTATACAGATATCTACTTTATCAGCCTCGAATTGGATAACCCTATATCGGTAGTGTACGGTATCCGGATGTGGAGCAGGCTGTTTTTGTGCATGTGGTGTTTTCGACATATGGTAAAGTGGAAATTTTATGAATATTCTGAATATTCTTGAACACACTTTGATGGAATCTTTGTGGTTCGAACAATGGATCCTTTGTGACATTGAGTGCAGAACCTTGGGGTTCCAACCATTTCATTTAAAAATAACGCTTACAGCGAAGCGTGGAATACTCGTAGGCTTGATTTCGATTCTACCGGGGTTCGTCCGGTCATTTAGGAGAGAAGCGTTAGACAGAACAGTTACAAAGCAAACAGTGTACAACTATTTCTCTTTCCATTATCTTTACAACGCCAGTAATAATACGCGAGGAGACTACTAGTCCACAAGTACTCACAACCATAATGATATAACGTAAGATGTCAGGGTCTTAATCGATGTAATTTAGTGAGCGGTTTCACCATTTGCTCTGGCCTTAGTGTGCTTATCTGTCTTTATATTATCCGTATTAGTGGGAGACCTACCGCACTCATATCAAATATATAGTGGAGCGGTTCTTCATTTCATTATTAAATAAGGTTGATTTTAGTGGTTTAATTTCAAACTGATTGTCTACAAAAATGCAAGTAGAGATTTCCATTTAATTCACAGCAAAATACCGTACCGTCAATTCTTCCCTTCATCTTTCACCCATCAATTACCAACAAAATTCCGAGCTGCCTCACTCGCCAGTTTCCTCTGGTGAGAATAATAGTTGTAAGCCTCTTCTCAAAAGATTAGGGTTTGATAGCGTAGTCGGTTGTTTTAGAGATATATCTACTACTTACAATAGATTAGTGTCCTGGACCACATGAAAATGAAATCATGCCTTGATGTCTTATTGCTGGGTTTGAGTTGAAAGAGAGTCTTCAGTAATTTATTGCATGTGGTTCATTAATCCAACTATTTGATGGAATCTCAGCAAACATTTTAGAATTACTGTTTGAAGTTCTAAAACTCCATTATAAACCCATAGAGGTTCGGAAAATGTATTCGGCCAATATTTTAGCAAAACACTGAAGAGCTTGTAGTACTTTTGAGATTGAAATGAGATCTTTTGTATAAATATATCAATTAATTCAGTTTGTTTGAAGATAATGAAGATAATTTTAAGTCAGAGTTAGGTTACTCCAGTGGTTAGTTGTGCGTCCACTTCCAAAACCTGAAACAGTTAATTGCCTGCTGGATTTGCTGCTGATAAATTTTTGTCCTCAGAGGCCAACATGCTCCTGTATCCGTCTTTGGCCTTTGTTGGTTAAATCTGAGGCAATCAGACTACCTATTTTTGGCCCTTCAGAAAATCTAATTATCTTGTAGGGCATCAAACTTTTGTATGTATTTTAGAATGTGTTTAAGGTAGTCCAGTCGGTTTTCCTCCTGTCTCTACAGATACGTTTGTTTTGTGAATTTTATATCACATGCATATTGAAGGCAACAGTGGTCCAAAAAGGAATGATACACATATTGACGACAATTTACTGTCAGTTTATCGTGAACAATTTATCGTGAACAATTTACCGTAGAACAATTTACCGTAGAACAATTTATCGTAGAACAATTTATCGTATAACAGTTTATTGCAGAATAATTTATCGTATACTAGTTTATCGTGAGGACAGTTTATCGTATATCACACACAATTACGAGAGTGGAAATGTCGTAATGTCTTGGATTTGAAGTATCTTAAAACATAAAACTTTTTCATAATGTATTTCGTACAAGAATTCGGTCATTTCTTACCCGATTATGATGAGATTGGGTATGTTGAATGGAAATGGAATTCTAAAATGATTTTTGGAAGAAGTTCTGGAATATGGCCATCTGGAACGGAACTCAGACATTTCTTAACCGATTATGATGAGATTTATTATGTTGGATGGAAATGGTATTCTTAGATGATTTTTGGAAGAACTAATGGAATATATGGCCCCACCTGGGACCGACTGGTGATAGGTGTTAAGGCATCCAGTCTTATCAGAAACTTGTTTCCATCATGAGCTCAAGATAAACGCCTGCTTACGTCGCGATAAACTCGATTACATCGATTACCAATCAAGCAAAATACTACAAAACGGCGTCAAAATATTACTGGATGATTTAAATGTTCAAATCAGAGACGTGTAGGAGGTATATCGCCGCACCATCGGTTCGAACGCCGTACGGTCTGTTTTTAAACAACAAAGGGACATAAACCATTCTTCTAATTTTGTTCTACAATACTTTGGGTGCAGGCACGTATTTCCTATATGATGTATATATATATATATATATATATATAAGTTAAGACTTTACGTCGAGTTAAAGTTTAAAAAAATATTTTATTTGGACTAATGTCCACTTTATTCAATCAAACTTAAAACTAAAAAACTTTCTACAATATTTGCTTTTTATATATGATTTTACTTTAACAATAATGTGGGACAAAAATTTAAGTAATTAGATAGTACACACGCGCAATATGCAAAATATATGCATGCGCATATATTTTGTTGGCTTGCAATTTTTATTCAAGTGGTACAATGGACTCATTTCATATTTTAGCTGATTATATGCTTTTGATGTCTTAACTCTTCCCCTCTAAAAAATCCGCGTCTCGTGGATGTTTCTCAAAAATTTAGATGTATGGGTTGAGGTCCGATTGGCTCCGGGTTGCTTGTTTTTTCTGATGGAAACATGATCAGCTGTTTTCTTCTCCTTCGTAGTCCTCGAATGAGCGTCAGAGTTAGGATAGTAATAATAGTTGTTATAATTCCAGTGTCTACGATGTTACTAGTGATATAGCTAGCTTGCTGATTTCTAGCCATTTTTTGCAGGTGTCCAATATTCTGAGTGTGTAGGTTATGCAGGTATTCTAAATTCAATTTAATCTTTTGTTCGGTGATATTTGTTTGAAGTACTGGTGGTAAAATTTGATGTGTTCTGATTTCCTTGTTCGTAAATACCCAATCTTTGATTTCCACTGTTTCGTTCTGATATTGAATCAGATAACTTCCTTTTAAATGTTTGTTTGATTTGTTGCAGGACAAAGTTCCGTCGAAGTTACTTAAGAAAATAGTATTTTCGGTTAACGGTTCAATAATTTCGTTCTCGTTGAAGGAAAATTCACATCCAGCGTTTACACCTTTCATCAATTGGCTAATGCAGTGGTTCTCTCTTATCTCCTGTAGATGATTCGGTTCACATATGATGACCTCTCTTATTTCGTGACATTTTTTAATTATGCCATAGATTTTATTTGGGTTTATTAGGATATCTTCATATTCTAAATAAACCTGCTTGTTATCCTTGATGGTTGATCTTATCTGGATATGGTGAAACTCTTCCTTGCTGGTCTTCGGCATTGAAATGATGTATATGATTGTTGAGTTATTTATTAGCATAGCCGGTTCTGCATATTCTATAGCTTCTATCGCGTTTGTGTAAGGTAAAGTTTCCATTTCAGTTATCAATCGGTTAATCTCAGCTTTGTCTAGCAGATTTGAATTTATTATTCCTGCTTTAGCAAGTTGTACTGCTCTCACGATCTCTTTTATATCCTCTTTGACCAACAGGAGACGGTTAAACATTGTTTGTTGAATGACCTCGTTAGTGCCTTTTTCTAGTTGTAATAGAATCTCATTGTGTTGGCTTATCATTTGTTGTATTCTTTGTGTAACTGCTGTGTTAATTTTATACTGTTCATTGTTATTTTCAATTATCCTATCTTGACTTCTTAGGATTTCGTTCCAATCGGTAGCGTCTGGTGACCCAGCGATCCATTTCCAAGCTGAACCTATCCAGTCGACTGAACGTTTAGCTTTCGATGGCCGTCCCTTGAGTTCCTCTAGAAGTTTGTTCATCTCCCTAATCTGGTATTTAAGCTGCGATTTTAGGATGCTTGAAGAGTCTATGTGTTGGACTTCTGATTCTATAGTGTTCAAGATGTTTTCATAGCCAGTGAGATCGATTTTGTGTATTATTTTAAATGTTCCACTTATTATATTGCCATTGCCTTGTTTAACAGAAACGATTGGTGTGTTGTATTCATAAATACTTATAGAAGTTGCTACTGCCCAAAGACAAGAGCTGGAAGTAAAAAAAAGTTTTTCATTTAGCTGTGTTCTTAATGTGTGACTTGTGTATTCTTTTTCCAGAAGCTGTTGTCACTGTGACCTTGTTGTCTTTGGCCACGATTTCTTGTCGAAACCTGGGTTTGTCTTTCCCCTTAATTTGTTTTATTGCAGTGTAAATTATTTTGCCAACTTCGTAAGGTTTTGGTTCATTCCTCTTAAGGTTCTCACGTTGATTCTTCTTCTTTTGGCTATTTCTAATTCGTTCTGCTAAATCCTCGTTCACTTTATCTCTAAAGTCTAACAAATTCTGATAGTTAATACGATGGGTTCGTGCAAAGAATATGTCACATGGCTTTTTCCCTGTGACCGAGTGGATGGTATTGTTATATCTATCGGTTGCTATATTGACTATTTCTTTTGTGGTGAGATCCTTATATTCGAGCTGTAAGCATCTTGTTATTTCGATTATGGTCGAATGAACCCTTTCGATAGCTCCGTTTACTTCGCTTTTGTTGGTTGGTGTTAAATAAATTTGTATTCCAATAGTTTTGAGATAGTCTGTTATAATTGGACTGATGAAGCTAGATTCGTTGTCCATAACAATCATTCGTGGTGCAGAAAAATAGTGTAGAATTTTTATTATCTTATCCCTTAGATGTAATACAGATCGATCTTTGATTCTGAAGAACTTTGTAAACTTGGAGAATTTGTCCACGCAAGTGATGAATTTTTCTTTGTTTATTTCCATCAGATCTATGTGGAGAACTTCAGACGGATAGGTTGGAACTGGTGTTTCTTGAAGCGTTGGTTTGTTTGGGTGGCGATCGTATTTGCTGGTGTTGCATATCTCGCAGGTTTCAGTATATTTCTTGGTTAATCTAGCCATTTGTGGGAAGTAATAGCTTTCAAGAATCTGCTCTTTATTTTCCTTCCAATTCCTGTGTGCTCGTCGATGTTCTTTTTCGATGATTCTAAATTTATTATCCTCATTATTAATATCCTCAACCATTCTCTGCGTTATCCTTATTTTGTAGTTGTTGAGGTGCGTTAGGTAGATTTCTTGAAGGGTTTGAATGTGTTCTTCGGGAATTTTGATTCCATTGATCAGTGTTGGATGTAACCTCTCCATTAGATGGTGCAATAGTTGATCTTTAGTTATCTTTATCAATGAAATGTAATGCCTATAAAAGTTGTGGTGAGGTTCTTCAAAGCAATAAACTCCATTTCCTTCGGTAATTATCAGTTGGTTTCGGAACACGTTTAATGGTGCCTCGCAGTGTCGTATCATTTGCGTACTGTCTTCATCCGCACTGTGTACAGTTCCGCTACTAGATGATGAAAGATTATTAACTTCTAATTTTAGTCTTGACAAGGCATCGGCAACCTTGTTGGTGATTCCAGGTCTATAAGTTATCTCATAATTATATTCTTCGATTCTGGACTTCCATCTTTTTAGCTTGCTATTGTGATTTCTGTTGCTCAGAGCAAATGTCAATGGTTGATGATCCGTTACAATTTTGATTTTTCCTGCTCCATAGAGATAATTTCGGAGGTTATCCAAAGCCCAGACAATTGCTAGCATCTCTTTTTCGTTCGTAGCGTAGTTCTCTTCTGTTTTGTTTAATGAGCGTGAGATGTATGTTATAGGCCGATCTTTGCCTATCTCTCCCTGTGAGAGTACTGCGCCAATGCTGTGATTGGATGCGTCCGTTGTCAGTATATAGGGTTTCTCAAAATCGGGAAATACTAGCAGCTCCGATGATGATAATAGGTCCTTTAGATGTTGATGAGCTTTCATTTCTGTCTCGTTCAATTTTATTGGAATGCTTCGTGATTTACTTGCTTTGATTTGTGCATTCTCGCCTCTTGTCAGGTTGGTCAAGGGCTTTGCGATTTTTGCAAAGTCTTTGATGAACCTCCGGTAATATGAGGTTAAGCCAAGAAATCCTTTTAGTTCTTTGAGGTTTTCTGGAGGTTTCATTTTTTGGATGGCAGCTACTTTTTTGGGATCTGCCCTAATTCCAGCACTCGTTATTAGGTATCCAAGAAACTCGGTTTCCTCTTTCAAAAATTCAGTTTTGTCAAGATTGACTCGTAGATTTGCTTTAGCCAATTTATCAAATACTTTCTCGACATTACATAAGTGTTCCTTCTTCGTGGTACCTCCAAAAACAATGATGTCATCTATGTATACATAGCATATCTTGCCTATGTATGATTTCAGAACGTCGTCAATCATTCTCTGGAAAATAGCGGGGGCGTTCTTTAGGCCAAATGGCAGCCTGGTGAACTCGTATTTCCCATTCATAGTTGAGAATGCTGTTTTCGGGATATCGGATTCTTTCATTCTGATGTTATGAAATCCTGACGTCAGATCTATGGTGGTGAAATATTTTGAATTGCCCAGACTGGCGATTGTGTTGGTGATATCCGGGATTGGATATGTGTCTGACGTTGTTATGGCGTTCAATTTTTTATAGTCGATCACCATACGATACTTTTTTATCCCTGAGGCGTCCATTTTCTTTTCTACAACCCAAATTGGTGAGTTGTAGGGACTTTTGGATGGCCTTATGATGCCGTCGTTTAGGAGCTTTTCTATTTGTGTTTCTACCTCTTTCCTCATATTGATGGGATAAGGGTAGGTTTTGGTGTATATAGGTTCATTGGTAGTTGTTTTAATCTCCGCACGTACGCTGGTTTCGATGGTCTGCGTATCATCAATGGGTCCGAATAATGGTGTAAATTTGCTGATGATTGATCGTAGGTTAGCCTTGCTTTTTTCTTCCAAATGTTGGTCACGTATTTCAATATTATTTACTAGAGTAGATGTTTTTGCTTTTAGAGGGATCCTGATGTCCGGTTTTATGGTCAGGATATTATTCTTCCGGTCTATTAATGCCTCTAGTTTTTTTAAGGTGTCATCTCCTATTATTCCATCGAATGTGTTTAGCCCCGGTAGGACATAAAAGTCCAGCAGAATTTTATTGCCAAATTTCTTGAAGAATTGAGTTGATAATTTTTGTTGAATCCTGACGTCACCTCCCGCTGATCGAATGTTGAATGGTTTGTCGATCAGTTTGGCCTTTCGGGCGATTCCGGGTCTTATAAAGTTCTTGTTGGCCCCGGTGTCGACAAGGAACCGTAGAATCTTGTTGTTATTTGTTTTATATTCTACGTAGGGTATGCTGGAGAGGCATTCGTTATAAAATTTATTTCGAAATTCTCCTCAGCCTCTTCTTCCAATTCCTCGATGTCGCTGTGTTTATCAATGTACTCCTCGTATTCCTGTTCGTCCTCAGGTTGCTCTATGTGAAACACTCTTTGCTGTTTATGATGACTTGGTCGAGTGTCGGGACTTCTTTCTCGTCTTGGTCTTACGTTTGGGTTTGTTGGTCGATTCATGTAATTGATATTTTTCGTATTCCCAGATTCATCGATCGACATTGGTATTGGTGGCTTTGGTTGAGCTGGCCTTCCTGGTGGTGTTGTAAAATAATTCTGTCGTTGTTGATAGGTTTGTTGAGGTTGTTGTACTCGATATGATGGTTGGTATTGCAAACTATAACCCATGTTTCGCTGTTGTAATGATGCCCTTGGTAATGGTGTCGGTTTAGATGTGTTCTGTTGAGCTCCGTTAGTGCTAATTTGATTTATGGGCACCGTAATTGCGTTACTGAAGTTCTTATTGTGTATAGGAATGCTCCTGAAATTGAGATTTTGGATCTCGAGGCATGAAGAGTATGCCTCAGGAAGATTCGTTGGTCTTTGAATCGTTAACATTCTCGATATGTCCCCATTTAGCCCTCTAATAAAGACATCCAGTGCCCTATTCCTATATGTGTCGATAAGGACCGTCATGGTGTCTGCACTGTAATTTTCTGTTTTTATTTTATTAATTATGAGAGATAGTTGATGATTCACGGTGGCATAGAATTCGTCAACACTTTTCTTTCCTTGTATTATGCTCCCCAGTTGATATTCAAGAGTCCTCACGTCTCTTTTGTCAGCATAGTGCAATGACAAGCATCCCTTTATAGCACTCCAATCCTCGTCGAAGAGGTTATAAGACAAGAGAGTTGCATCCGCTGCTCCTCTGATTTTTTGTCGTATAGATTGCAGTATTGCTCTATAGACAGGTTTGTCCTTTACAATTTGGTAGTCCTTAAGAATACATTCTACACTGTATATCCAGGATACGTAATGCACCGGATTCCCTTCGAAGACTTGCAATTCTTTAACGCAGTCTGGAAGTCTGCCTATGTCTTTGAGCTCCTGCTCTGTTTTTGGTAGCGCAAGTGCTGTGGTATTAAGAGTGTGGTTAACTGGTTTATTCTCTAATTGTTCAATCCTTTTTTCTAATTTTTTATTTAGTTCAATCTGAGCATTGAGTGCTCCTGTTAATTGCCTCAGCGTGTCTTGAATTTGTTCCATTTTTTATTTATTATTGCTCACTGATTATTGGTTTGAGGATTATTTTTTAGTTGAATTATATTTTTATTATTTGAATATGAATTTTTTATAATTTTACACTTTTTAATATTAACTAGAATCCTTCGTGATTGTATTAATAATTTTTATGATTTTTACTTACTAAATTATTATAATTTTCATTATAGAGGATTTACTCCTAGGTATTTTTTAGCCTGAAGATTAGAATTTCTTCGGGTGTTTTTATAGTGCACTCCGGGGTGTTGTACACTTGGAACCAGTTGCTTGCTGTCGGATGATTAGCGTTCCTCTCTTTTAGCCGTAAGCGTTGATAATTGCGAACAGCCTACTCGTAGCACTATAATCACTCACTGTTGCATGTAAACGGTGTAGTTATTTTCGGTTAGCACTATGTTCTCATGGGTATAATGCAGAAGAAATGTTTTTTTTTAAGAGTTCGTTGCACTATTTAACTTTTTTCACTGGCACTATGTTCTCACGGGTATAATGCAGAAACAATTTGTTCTCACGGGTAAAATGTTATGAAGTTAGAAGCACTCACGGTTTACTTAAAAAAATTTTACTACACTGTTTATTTCAACCGGTCCCTGTTTCGGCGCCAGTTAAGACTTTACGTCGAGTTAAAGTTTAAAAAAATATTTTATTTGGACTAATGTCCACTTTATTCAATCAAACTTAAAACTAAAAAACTTTCTACAATATTTGCTTTTTATATATGATTTTACTTTAACAATAATGTGGGACAAAAATTTAAGTAATTAGATAGTACACACGCGCAATATGCAAAATATATGCATGCGCATATATTTTGTTGGCTTGCAATTTTTATTCAAGTGGTACAATGGACTCATTTCATATTTTAGCTGATTATATGCTTTTGATGTCTTAACTTATATATATATTAAATATATTAAATAATATATATATATATATATATATATATATATATATATATATATATATATATATATATATATATATATATATATATATATATATTTAATATATATATATATATATATTAAATATATATATATATATATATATATATATATATATATATATATATATATATATATATATATATCATCAGTAAAAAGCGTGGTGCCAAGTAGTTACGAAAACGTTTATTATCTACATATATACGACGTACAATAACCCTTTCATCATCATATACGTTCAAACTGTCCGTTAAATTATTGAATCACTTCAAAATTATGTTAACTGCGAATATTTCGATAACACTAATTCAGCCATTTCTTAATTTCATCGGATATCAGTGGCAAAGTGGTCATATTCCAGAACTTATTCCAAAAATCATTATAGAATCCCATTTCCATCCAACATACCCAATCTTCTCATAGTAGGTTAAGAATAGGCCAAGTACCTTCCCAGATGGCCACTTCTATTCAAAATACAAAATACCATAAATATCGGCCTAGAAATTGGCGAGTATCGTCCCAGGTAACCAACATACCCAATCCCAACATAATCGGTTTAGAAATTACCTAATTTCGTCTCAGGTGGCCAAATTCCAGAACTTCCTCCAAACATCATTTAAGAATCCAATTTCCGTCCAACATACCCATTCCCAACATAATCTCATTTCCATCCAACATACTCAATCCCATCATAATTGGTTAAGAAATTAACGAGTTCCGTCCCAGGGAGCCATATTCCAGACTTTTTCCAAAAATCATTCTAGAATCCCATTTGCATCGAATATAACAAATTTAACCATAATCGATTAAGAAATGGCCGAGTTCCATCCCAGGTGTCTCAATTCCACCCAACATATTCAATCCCATTTTAATCGATTAATAAAGGCCAAATTCAATATAGTTTTATAAACCGAAGACACTTCAATTTTTTGCTTACACATAATTTTGTTATACGGTCAATTTTACAAACAACGATAAACTGGCATACGATAAATTGTGTCCACGGTAAATTGGGTCCAAGATAAATTGTTCTACGGTAAAATATTCACGTTAAATTGAAACACTATAAAATGTTTACGATAAAACGACCGTCACTCATTGACGACACATAATGACCCTAATGCTGCACCAGCACTTGTAGCACAATCCAATGAAAATGGTACTGGAATGTTTTACAAATTAATTAGAAATTTGTTACACAGTTAGAACATTTTTTACAAGTCCCGTTATTCTGCAATTCGTGTGTGGGCTGGCATTAGACAAAGCTACACCACACTTTTCGTATTTTTGTTAATATTTATTGTATCGGGCTGGGGGTGGTACTGGAATTTTTTACAAATTAATTACAACATATCGGCATAGTTCAACGCCCAAAAAACTACCCCTAAGAGGTGCAATTCTTCAAAAACCATATTTTTCGTTACAACATGCTTATCGCATTTCTGTTAATTTTCTGTTAGTATTTGTTGTATTGTTGTATCGAACTGGGGTGGTACTGTATTTTTTTACAAATTAACTACAACATATTGGAAAAGCTCAACCCCAAAAACTACCGCCAAGAGGTGTAATTTGTACACCCTTAATTTATTACAACAGCCCACACCCACAAAAATCGTTCGTAAAGTATCGAACTTCCTTCCTTAGCAAGAATTAGGTACCCCTGAATTTATTACAACAGCCCACACCCATAAAAGTCGATAAACATGCATCGAAATTCCTTCCTATGCAAGAAATAGGTATCCCTGAATTTATTACAACAGCCCACACCCATAAAAGTCGATCAAAATGGATCGAACTTCCTTCCAATGCATGAAATAGGTATCCTTGGGGGAATTTGTGGGTGTGGGCTGTTGTAATAAATTCAGGGATACCTATTTCTTGCATTGGAAGGAATTTCGACCCATTTCTGTGGGTGTGGGTTGTTGTAATAAATTCAGGGATACCTAATTCTTGCTTAGGAAGGAAGTTCGATGCATTTTTATCGACTTTTATGGGTGTGGGCTGTTGTAATAAATTCAGGGATACCTATTTCTTGCATAGGAAGGAATTTCGATCCATTTTGATCGATTTCTGTGGGTGTGGGCTGTTGTAATAAATTCAAGGATACCTAATTCTTGCTAAGGAAGGAAGTTCGATTCATTTTGATCGATTTTTGTGGGTGTGGGCTGTTGCAATAAATTCAGGGATACCTATTTCTTGCATTGTAAGGAAGTTCGATCCATTTTGATCGATTTTTGTGGGTGTGGGCTTTTGTAATAAATTCAGGGATACCTATTTCTTGCATTGGAAGGAAGTTCGATCCATTTTGATCGACTTTTATGGGTGTGGGCTATTGTAATAAATTCAGGGATACCTAATTCTTGCTTAGGAAGGAAGTTCGATGCATTTTTATCGACTTTTATGGGTGTGGGCTGTTGTAATAATTTCAGGGATACCTATTTCTTGCATATGAAGGAATTTCGATCCATTTCTGTGGGTGTGGGCTGTTGTAATAAATTCAGGGATACCTAATTCTTGCTAAGGAAGGAAGTTCGATACATTACGATCGATTTTTGTGGGTGTGGGCTGTTGTAATAAATTAAGGGTGTGCAAATTACACCGCTTGGGGGTAGTTTTTGTGGGTTGAGCTATTCCAATATGTTGTAGTGAATTTGTAAAAAATTCCAGTACCACCCCCAGCCCGATAGAATAAATATTAACAAAAACACGAAAAGTGTGGTGTAGCTTTGTCTAATGCCAGCCCACACACGAATTGCAGAGTAACGGCACTTGTAAAAAATGTTCTAACTGTGTAACGAATTTGTAATTAATTTGTAAAACATTCCAGTACCATTTTCATTGGATTGTGCTACAAGTGCTGGTGCAGCATTAGGGTCATCGACACATATTAATGTTAGCCGTAACTCCGCCTAAATTTCAATTATTGGTAACAGATACACATTCAGATTATTTTTAGTAATAATAAAGAATGCTACTCGGCCTTCCTCGCAACCATCATCCATTGTTATTGATGCGCCATATTTGTCACCTCTACCAAAATATTTAGTTACAGTATCAAGTATTCCACTCCTTTTCGCCTTCTTGCAGCCGATTTGACTGATATCTCTGCGTCTTGGATAAAGTCCTCAAACAGACCTCTAAGCTTGGGCTTCTGTTGCTGTACTTGGAGAGTGTATTACTAAGAAAATTTATTGGATTGGCTATGGATCAACATCAAATATAGAGAAATGGCACGTTTAAACATAAATTAAATGATTTATATGTTTTTCCGATATAAATATGACAAACTGGCTTTCATCGCACTATATACATACAAGTAGCTTAACATTGATTTATCGGCTGTCATATTTTTATATCGCCAATCTACGATTAAGCAAATAAAACGAATGACCAATTTATTTTTATTTTATTTCTGGTGGCCTCCATATAATTCAATTATGTCGGCAATAATCTCTCGCCGGATATTTTAGACATATGCGAGATAAATTGACATGTTTATTACATTTGACCACAGTCAATAACTAGATTAAAGTGCACAGCATGATAATTAAACGAACATAAAAACATAATCACACATCTATGAATATATACGTAGTTATATCGATTTACAATAAAAGCTAAAAATCTTGAATTAATGATTTTAATCCTTTGAACAACATAAATTATGCATCGTATGTATCCATTAGTTTTAGTTTTAATATTCGCCTCCCCGTATACAAATACTCAACACCACTCACATACTTTTTTATAAATTCATACTTACTTCTTGTTACATAGTTACAACCTATACGATAGCCTAGTTTTTTTATCTAGTGTAATCCTCGTTTATATGTAGATATACAGAGTGTCCCAAAAGATCGCCTATTTTAAAATTTTTCTTCAACAATTCCATTGTTTCGTTCGCTGTGTGGCAGGTTGCGTCGTCCTTTTGAAACCACTTGTCTTCAAGATCCATTTCAGTAATTGGAGGCTAGGAGGTTGATCTCACGGTTACGAGCACCGTTGACAGTGACCGCATTGCCAGCCGCATCCTCGAGTAAGGACGGTTCATTCAGTCCGCCAGCTTAAAATGCTCACCAAACAGTGATTCGTGGTGGTGGCATGGGACGTCCAACGATCACTCTTGGATTTTCGGCTCTCCAAATGCAACAATTCAGTTTGTTGACATAGCCATCAAGTTCGAAATGCGCCCCATCGGAGAAGATGCTGCACTTATTGTTACTCTAAGATCCATTCTGTGAACGTTCGGCGCTGCGCATCAAATGTTTTGTCAACTGGCAAAAAAACGCTGTTTCACACCGACACAAAAAATGGCGTTAAATTTCTAAATAGGCGGTCCTAATGGGACACCCTTTATATGCATGAGATAAGAAAATTGGAATGGGAAACAAAATAGTGGAGGCAGAAAATTCGATTTCATTCATGATAGAGATACACACTCCTATTCGTTTTTAAGGTTCGTTAATTTACTTATAATGAATTTAGACATAGATCGCGAATACACCACACTCGTTTTCTAAAGAGCAAACTACCTATATTAACCGGACTTTTGTTAACGTAATGCATTGTTGATTAAAAAATTTAATCTTTAAGTTTATTTAAATCTTTTAATTCTTTGTCGTTTTTTTCGTTCTGCTACTACCGGCACACAGCTTTATATATTTTGCTGAAAACACCCCCAGCTAATTTTTATGGGAGAACACATTACGGCGGTAATATTCATGATGAATGGTTTATTGCGGCTCTTCTGTTTGAAATTAGTAGTCGAATCCCAAATCTGATTGTTGTTTTCCTGTATCTCCAATTTAGGAGCATAAGTCGTCTACTAGGTTGGTCTATCTTACTCTGTTGAGGGCTACAGCTTTTATCTCTTCCCATGATTTACCAAGTTGTCTCGCTTCAGCTAGCATTGTTCTATTGCATGTCATCGCTGGTCTTGCTACTTTCCTTTTCCCTTCTGGGTTCCAGTCCAATGACATTCTCATTATATCACTTGTTGATTTCCTCAGCGTATGGTCAATCCATCTCTACTTTCGTATCTTCATTTCGGTGTCTATGTCTAACTTATTTGTTCTTCTATGCAGAGTTCAATGTTAGTTATGGTGTTAGGCCAGAAGCATTTCAGTATTCCTCGAAGGCACTTGTTTACGAACACCTGTAACTTCTTTCTGACTTTTTCTGTGTGTTTCCATGTCTCACACCCAAAAAGTAGTACCGATTTTACAAACGAGTTGAACATTCATATCTTGGTCTTTCGTGACAGAGCAGAAGAATTGTCTGGCTTTATTTATCCGTTTGTTTATGTCTTCCTCTGTGCCACCTGTTTTCGTTATTGTGCAACCAAGGTATACAAATTCATTTACATCCTCTATTGTGTGCATCGGTGAGGTTATATTTGTGTTGAGTCTTATCGTCTTGGTTTTACTGATGTTTATCTTGACATATCATCTAGATAGTGCAGATCTTTAAGTTTAGATGTCGGGCCCCATTGTATGTCATTAGGAGACGTGTAATCCAATTTCCGCGTTATATTATCCAATACGATCAGGAACAGAATTGGTGAGAGTACGCATACTTGCCTTACTCCTCGAGTGTTGTAGTATAATTCGCTTTGCTAGCATCCCGATTCATTTCTTGAGTGAGATGATGATACGGATCGAGTTGATGTGATCAGTGCAACATCTTCCTGGCCTAAAGCAAGCTTGTTCTTTTCTTAATCTTGCATTGATCGTAGGTGGGATTCTGCCAAGGATGATCATTGTGAGTAGCTTTATTGTTGTGTTAAGGAAAAAGATACCTCGTCAATTTTTGCATTCTCTTAGGTCATCTTTCTGGGGATTGTAATTGTCATGTCTTCTTTCCATTTTTGTGGCATTCTGCCAGAATTCCACACTTCTTGGATTATTGGTGTTAGCGTGCTTGAAGCTGTAGATGAATTGTTCTTCAGCATTATTGGTCTTCAGCTTTTCAATGGCACTTGTTACTTCCCGACCCGTAGGTGGGTGGGCGTTGCTAGTGCCGTTATTGATGTGAATTGGTGACCAGAGTTTTTCGGTGCTGTTGATAACATCTTCCTCGAAATATTATTTTCATCTCTTTAACAGCATGAAGGATGCTTTCTGCATATTTTCTTATCATTCCTTGCCATTTTTTTTATTTGACGTTCTGTTTCTTCGTGAAATTAGATTGTACGGGTTCTTGATTCTGATGTGGAATTTTTACTTACTGAGGAAGCAGACTTCTTACGTGGTTGGGCTAATCCATCTACATGCGAACAACGTATCTATGGACTAAAAGGAGCCCTACATTTAATTGAATATGTAAACGAAAATTCTAAGTAACAGTCACAAAAAAACTTATTTTTGCATCTACAATGCCATCTGTTTTTGTTTTGAACAAGCTCTAAATAATCATTTGGGAAAGAAAATGATTTTGAAGTGTAAATAGTTTTTTTGTAGCGGAACAATTACCGCTAATAGTTTCCTCGCAAATGTCAAACAATCTGATAAATGTCATTTGCTTTAGAAGGGCCAACATCTTTGAAAACTCGAAATCTGCATCTGAAATGCCTAACGAAAAGAAACTTAATGTATGTAAAGCCAATGAACGATTGCATCTCGCCCTGCTTGTCAAATACTATGAGGCTGTGAGCAAAATAATTTTAGAATCGACTGGGAAGTGGCATTGATTAAACTCAGATTTGTTAAGGGGGCCACGTATCAACTATAAGCAATGTACACTTGATAATGCACGTTGCCAAGGTGAGTGGCGCTGAAGTTGTGAAGCAGATCGAGTTTGACTTCGCTCGGAACTTTTGTATCCCGGCCTGCAGGCTTTAGGTGAAGAATATCAAAATTCACAATTTTGTGGTATTAATCAACGTAAAGTATGATCGTTCTCTGCTAAATAAATGCCAAAGTTAGAATACTAGAAAACGATTCGTTTTATTTATCCCATGATAACGAATCTTATCGGGTGGGAAAACGTCTCCATCTGAAGAAGATTTCTAAATTCATTTATTCCTCAGCCTAGCTAATGTGGTGAAAAAATTGAAAGCCGCTTTCTGTGCAGCTGAGAATTCCATTATCATGATAATGGAATATTCTCTTTTACAAAACATCAGGGGTAATAATCACTATTTAAACAAGGGTGACGGATTCGAGGTGACACGAAAGGTGAAGTTAGACGGCAATGTTACTTATCTTAAATACGAAGATTTATAATCAGATTTTGCCAAAGAGAAAGTACGCTAACAAGTAATTTTTAAAAAATGTTTTAATTATTTTTGTATAGATAGGTGAATTCCGCCGATTCTTGTATAGTAGTTGCCTGAACAATAGAAATCAAAAATTCCATTCTGTAGTTTGCCACGCACGCCGAGCAATTTAGACCTTCGGTAGCTGCTGAATCGCCGTGCTTATGTCTCGAACAAATTTCTGCTTTCGCTTTAGACAATTGAATTGCCCCCATTTCAGGCACTACAATTAAGGTCCCGGTAAAATCAAATCAATCACCAGCTTGTACATCAACAATTTAAGCGCGTAAATTAATTTCTACCGAACGTGGTATACAGCCATAAACTAAACTGTTATTGTACATATTTACTTTCTGTTTAATAATGAATACACACAAATGTACCGTAAAGTAGTTCTGCGTGTACTGGATGATTGCGAACCACTTGGCCCGAAATACGAACTGGGATATGAATTTTCGAGGTTTTTAATTCACATACTCGTTGCCGTGTTGGTTGAATGAGACATACGATTCTTGGTATTTCTTCAATTCTGTACGATCCTTTCATTTCCGGCCGGTCAGGATCAATTAAATCTTCAATTGGTTACTTTAAATGTTTTACGTCATCGTCTTCTTTAAATCTGAAATCGAATACATGTCATTACTAATTGACGCAATGTAGCAACATTCCGACCTCGTTGTGTGCTGGCCACATAAACCTCTACGGATGTTATTTGAATTTTGTTCATCATTTAAGGCATCATTATTTTGTAAGTGATTTGTTTTGTACCATCCCCGCCGCTTGGCATTGATGCCAGTCGAGGCCTGGTGATTGAATCAAACGAGCGGGTTGATTATTTCAAAATTAACTAACTGGATCCGCCCTTTTTCCGGTGAAATAAAATTAAAAGTGACAAAAAGGAGAAAATGGAGATAAAATACTGTGTATTCATCTGTTGGTCCTTTTTGCAATCGATCAATTTTAGTACTTAATAATATCTGTTCTAAAAAATTCATTTACATATGAAAAGTCTACAATATGCCATTTATCATCATGGAATCGCTAACAACACAACAACGCATTTTGATTGTCCAAATTTATTATGAAAATAATCGTTCGAAAACAACAACATTCCGCAAATTATTTGAGAGTTTTGGTCGACATGGGCGCCTTACTGACCGCGCATCTGGCAAAATTATTGATCGTTTTGAAGAAACAGTGTGTCAGTGGAAGGTCATAGACCGTAATAACATGATCATCCAGTTCGTACTCCTGATGCAGTGACAGCTGTTAGTGAAACTGTTCGTAATGAACCGCAAGCACATCAACCAAGCATCGTTGCATTTTACATGTTGAACTTCATTTGCATCTATACCAAATTCAACTAACTCAAAAATTGAAGCTACCAGACCATTTATTACGTCGTCGTTTTGTTAATTGGATGCTTGAACGAAATGAAGGTTTTTAATCAAAAGCCATCTTTAGCAATGAAGCTCATTTTCATCTTAATGGCTACGTCAATAAGCTATATATTACAGAATTCATCCTCTAAGAGTCACTGTTTTGTGTGCTTTATGAGCTGGTGGCATCATTCGGCCGTTTTTCTTTGAAAACGAACAGGAAAAGCCCTTACAGTGGGGAACGTTATCGCAACATGTTAACTGTTTTTTGTGGCCCAAATTGAATGAATTGAATGAATTGCCGTGTCAACGACCGTTGGTTTCACGAAGTCGGAGCTACATGCCACGCAAGTCGTGCAACAATCCATTCATTGTGAATAAAATTTGCTGATCGCATAATTTTAAGAAATTGTGAAGTCCTTGGCCACCAGGAAGCCCGGATTTAACACCACTTGATTATTTTTTGTGGGGTTATTTAAAAGGTAAGGTGTATGCTAATCATCCACAAACAGTGCAACAAGTTTAAAACCACATTCGAGCTGAAATTGAGGTGATTGATCTGCTTTTATTGAAAAAAAATCATCGAAAATTTTTATGTTCGGATGCAGGCATGTAGATGAAGCCGCGATGGGCAAATTGACGATATTGTTTTGACTTTTTGTCCCAAAATGTCTATTTTATTTACAAACGAAAAAGGGACTAACAAATGGCCCACACTGTATCTGAATAATTTATAATTAAAAATCAAGCCTGTTCTAAGTTTAGGTTATTTCATTATTATTTTTTATGTATATGGTAAACTGAGTTTGATTGAAATAAATAATTTTCGGGTTTTCTGCAATCGGTGACATGTTCACGTTCGACACGTTCTTTAATTGTGTCTTAAATCATAACTTACCCCATTATATTTCATACCCAACCCAACGGCTTGATAAACTCCGCCGGTAACTAATGCATCTCTAAATTGTCGATACCAAATATTGGTGTAACATCTCATGAACAGCTCCTCACTTCCAAAAATGTTTATTCTTCAAGAAATTACTTCCACCATCGATGAAATTTGGTTGAGGATCTGAGGTCGCACATTCATTAATGAAAGATGAATGAATTTGTCTACACCACGAAAAATACAGACAAGGCGATGTGCCTTATTATCTACGTACATCTAGGAATTTAGAATTTCCTCTTTTCCAGTCACGGCCAACCATCCCACAGATGACATGGGTGAAATAATACTTTCCAAATCACCAACTTGTCGTTAAACGAGTAACTTCGTTAGACGTATCGTTAAGTCCAAAAGTTCTGCATTTCTACCATAAGAGAAATTTAAGTAAATACGACGAAATAAATGTAGATATAACGTCAAGTGACCGTAAATATACACAACAAAACATTAAAATTTAACCTTCAATACAAAACCACTTACTTGCAGCATTTATGCCATTAAATAACACTAACGATGGATCTAACCAATACGTAACTGTTAAATTAGACGGAATCGTTGGATGAACGATTGCAACCATCAGTTGCGGGATGGTTATAATCGTTCATCTAACCTCAAATTTTGAACAGTTACACAGTCAATTTTAGTAATAATTATTTCTATGCAAAAGATGGCCCGCGTGTCACGAAAAATGCATTTTTTACATTTTTTAATTTTTTTATTGATTTTTTACTTTCTATATGTCAAAAATAAGTTTATGTACCGAGTCGACATTTGCCAAAATAGCAGCATACAAATGCATATTCCATATAAAGAATGTAATATTTAACTGTGGAAATAGGGCAGCACATACAGTGTCAATACAAAATGGCGAACAAATTCAATATTAATCCTATTTTAAAAAGACATTTGAATGTACATTTTGGACTAATGAATTGAACGCAGAGACTAGTAACTCGGTCTAAACATTCACTAAATTTAGAAACTTTCTTTTAAAATTGTTGTAGTCGGAATAACACAGCCGTCTTAAAGAGTGCCAAAGTTTTATATTTAATAAGTTAATTATTATCCGAAAGCAGTTCTTAGGTTTAACGTCAAATTAATCTTTCTCGGAAAATTCAAACCAACGAGAACAAAAATTTTACGAGACGCGAGATGTTGCAATCCCAATCCTTAGTTGCGATAGTCGAGTAATAGTTTTCAGGTATAGAGAATAACCGGCTTTAAGATTTATATTTTAAGATTTATATTTATATTTGAATGCAGATAATTAAAATTTACCAAGGTTACCAACACGTTTGGAAGTTTGGTTTCGGACTTATGAAGCATTAAATTTTTTAATTTAAATTTTCGGTATTTAAGTAATATTTCGCTAAGGCATTGTGATTATACTTTGTATATGAGTTCAAATTATTTTCAATATTTTTGTAATTTGGTCTCTGCGGTCTAATGAGATGATCGAATTTGTTAATTTAAAGAATCCAATGTTTTGAAGATTCTGTCATTTCATATGAAATCTTATGCGCCAAGAAAAGAAATAAAATATAAATAAATATATAAATAAATAAAAATAAAATCCGCGTCACAACGTTTTCTTACGCCAACCATCGTGTCGAAGGGGTTTTCAATATTTTATGAACTTTTATATTGAAAAATTCTTGAAAATCTAAGAATTCCGTTTATCTCGCAGCGTATCTCAACATTTTGCGGAAGCTTTCTAACCGTCGCACTGGAGCACAAATGCAGCTAATAACATGTACATCCTATAACATATAACGATGAATTATGTTCTAGTAACACTTTTTGAACTCCAATGATTAGGAAAATCAAATTTGTCTTGGAACGGAAACTGGTCATTAACACTTCTTACCAAAGATCTTGACTCAGGCTCCGATAGAGTGTCTAATAGTTAATTAAATTCCTAATCCGTTGAGCTCTTAAATCATCCCAAACCCGGGTCCCAAAGTGTTTTCGAATTGTTTTTCGAGGAAAATCAAATTTGTCTTGGAACTGAAAATGGCCATTAACACTCCTTACCAGATATCTTGACTCAGGTTCCGATATTGCGTCTAATAGCTAATTAAATTCCCCATCCATTGAATCTATATATCATCCTTCAACCCGTGTTCCAATGTGTTCAGAAATTTTCATATTGTCTTGGAACTGAAAATGGCCACTAACACACAACAAGAGATGTTGACTCAGGTTCCGATAGTGTCTAATAGCTAATTAAATTCCCCATTTGATCAGCCCATATATAATTCCCCAACCCGGGTCCCAAAGTGTTCACGAATTCTTTTCGAAGAAAATTCAATTTGTCTTGGAACTGAAAATGGCCATTAACACTCCTTACCAGAGATCGTGACTCAGGTTCGGATAGTATCGAATAGCTAATTAAATTCCTCATCCGTTGAGTCCATATATCATCCTTCAACCTGGGTCCCTAAGTATTCACGATTTTTTTTTCGAAGAAAATCAAATTTGTCTTGGAACTGAAAATGGCCATTAACACTCCTTACCAGATATCTTGACTCAGGTTCCGATATTGCGTCTAATAGCTAATTAAATTCCCCATCCATTGAATCTATATATCATCCTTCAACCCGTGTTCCAATGTGTTCAGAAATGTTCATATTGTCTTGGAACTGAAAATGGCCACTAACACACAACAAGAGATGTTGACTCAGGTTCCGATAGTGTCTAATAGCTAATTAAATTCCCCATTTGATCAGCCCATATATAATTCCCCAACCCAGGTCCCAAAGTGTTCACGAATTCTTTTCGAAGAAAATTCAATTTGTCTTGGAACTGAAAATGGCCATTAACACTCCTTACCAGAGATCTTGACTCAGGTTCGGATAGTATCGAATAGCTAATTAGATTCCTCATCCGTTGAGTCCATATATCATCCTTCAACCTGGGTCCCTAAGTATTCACTATTTTTTTTTCGAAGAAAAACAAATTTGTCTTGGAACTGAAAATGGTCATTAACACTCCTTACCAGAAATCTTGACTCAGATTCCGATAGCGTGTCTAATAGCTAATTAAATCCCTCATCCGTTGAACCCATATATTATCCTAAGTGTTCACGAATTTTTTTCGAAGAAAATCCAATTTGTATTGGAACTGAAAATGGCCATTAACACTCCTTACCAGAGATCTTGACTCAGGTTTCGATAGTGCGTCTAACAGCTAATTAAATTCCTAATCCGTTGAACCTATATATTATCCTTCAACCCGTGTTCCAATGTCTTCAGAAATTTTCAAATTGTCTTGGAACTGAAAATGGCCATTAACACTCGTTTCAAGAGATGTTGTTTCAGGTTCCGATAGTGTGTCTAATAGCTAATTAAATTTTTCATCCGTTGAGCCTATATATCATCCTTCAACCCGGCTCTCTAAGTGTACGCATATTTTTTTTAGAAAATCAAATTTGTCTTAGAACTGAAAATGGCCATTAACACACCTTACCAGAGATCTTGACTCAGGTTCGAATAGTGTCTAACAGTTAATTAAATTAAATTTCCTCCGTTGAACCTATAAATCTTCCCCAAACCCGGGTCCCAAAGTGTTTACGAATTTTTTTCGAAGAAAATCCAATTTGAATTGGAACTGAAAATGGTCATTAACACACCTTACCAGAGATCTGAATTCGGTTCGGATAGTGTCTAATAGCTAATTAAATTCTTCATCCGTTGAGTCCATATATCATCTCCAATCTGGGATTTTTAGTGTTCACGATTTTTTTTTTTGAAGAGAATCAAATTTGTCTTGGAACTGAAATGGCCATTAACACTCCTTACCAGAGATCTTAACTCAGGTTCCGATAGTGCGTGTAACAGCTAATTAAATTCCTCATTCGTTGAACTTATATATCACCCTTCTATTCAAATTGTCTTGGAACTGACTCCTGGCCAGAGATCTTAACTCAGGTTCCTATAGTGTGTCAATAGCTAATTAAATTCCTAATCCGTTGAGCTCTTAAATCATCCCCAAAGCCGGGTCCCAAAGTGTTTACGAATTTTTTTCGAAGAAAATCAAATTTGTCTTGGAACTGAAAATGGTCATTAACACTCCTTACCAGAGGTCTTGACTCAGGTTCCGATAGTGCGTCTAACAGCTTATTAAATTCCTCAGCCGGCGAACCCATATATCATCCTTCATCCCGTGTTCCAATATGTTGAGACATTTTCAAATTTTATATGGAACTGACAATGGCCTTTAACACTCCTTACCAGAGATCTTGACCCAGGTTCCGATAGTGTGTCTAATAGCTAATTAAATTCCTAATCCGTTGAACCTATAAATCATCTCCAACCCGAGTCCCAAAGTGTTCACGAATTTTTTTCGAAGAAAATCCAATTTGTCTTGGAACTGAAAATGGCCATTAACACTCCTTACCAGAGATCTTGACTCAGGTTCCTATAGTGCGGCTAACAGCTAATTCAATTCCTAATCCGTTGAACCTATATATCATCCTTCATTCCGTGTTCCAATGTGTTCAGAAATTTTCAAATTGTCTTGGAACTGAAAATGGCCATTAACACTCCTTAGCAGAGATCTTGACTCAGGTTCGGATAGTGTCTAATACCTAATTTAGTTCCTCTTTCGTTGAGTCCATATATCATCCCTCAACTCGGGTGCCAAAGTTTTCACGAATTCTTTTCGAAGAAAATCCAACTTGTCTTGGAACTGAAAATGACCATTAACACTCCTTACCAGAGATCTTGACTCAGGTTCTGATAGTGTGTCTAATAGCTAATTAAATTCCTAAGCCGTTGGGCTCTTAAATCATCCCCAAACTCGGGTCTCAAAGTGTTTCCGAATTTTTTTAGAAGAAAATCCAATTTGTCTTGGAACTGAAAAAGGCCATTAACACTCCTTACCAGAGATCTTGACTCAGGTTTCGACAGGGTTTCTAATAGCAATTTAAATTCTTCATCTGATCAGCTCAAATATCATCCCCCAACCCGGGTCCCAAAGTGTTCACGAATTTTAAATTTGCCTTGGAACTGATAATGGCCATTAACACTCATTACCAGAGATCTTGACTCAGGTTCGGATAGTGTCTAATGGCTAATTAAATTCCTCATCCGTTGAGTCCATATCTCAACCCCAACCCGGGTCCCAAAGTGTTCATGAATTTTTTTCGAAAAAAATCAAATTTGTCATGGAACGGAAAATTACCATTAACACTCCTTACCAGAGATCTTGATTCAGGTTCCGATAGTGGGTCTAACAACTAATTAAATTCTTCATCCGATCAGCCCATATATCATCCCCCAACCCTGGTTCCGAAGTGTTCACTAATTGTTTCGAAGAAAATTCAATTTGTCTTAGAACTGAAAATGGCCATTAGCACTTCTTACCAGTGATCTTGATTCAGGTTCGGATAATGTCTAATAGAGTCCATATGACATCCCCAACCTGGGTCCCTAAGTGTTCACGATTTTTTTTTGAAGAAAATCGAATTTGTCTTGGAACTGAAATTGGCCATTAACACTCCTTACCAGAGATCTTGACTCAGGTTCCGACAGTGTGTCTAATAGCTAATTAAATTAAATTGCTTACCATTTTACTATTAACCCACACTAATAATTAAATTTCGATATTAAAATATTTAATTAGAAATCTAATTAGAGTTATATGGTTTAATTCTAATCAAAGTTCTCGGCGTTTAAGGTTTGCACCTTTGGTTTATGTACTAATAGATTAGTACACAAACTGTACCTAATAACGTATCCGAATCCGACACGATACGATTTGTACCACATTTACATAGTTAGTAATTGTTATCAATTTACATAAACTAATTAAAGCCATTAGCAACCGTTTGACGTAACCTCTGGAATGATTTCAGAAAGTTATGTAGCTTACGATGAATTTTCGTCATTGCAGCCTTCAATAATTTTGTCGCTCCAAACTGCGTTTAAGAAAATGTAAATAACAAAAAATTGACAAGACATCAATCGGACCGTGAGTAAAATTTGAATTAACGAGAATTTTTGGACACACATATAAAAAATATATTCATATTATGTTAAATTATCGAACACTACCAAATTCTAAGTAAATTTATAATTTTACTTAAAAAACCCTAGTTAATTTTACTGACATTTTTCCTGAAAAAATAATTAATTTCATAACAGTGTACACATGCACTAATACTTTAAAAGATCAATTAGAATCCAATTGGACTGCGTATTCCAATATGATTCGTATACGTATATGAGTGAAATAAAGTGTGAAAAACTTCACACGCATTATTATCCCTACAAACAAATTTGGTGATTGGGTAATATTTTATTTTGAGTGATAGTACATTTATCGCAATTTTTAGAACAGAACAAGAAAAGTAGCACTTTTGGCAGTTGAGGAGTACAGAACAAGAAAAGTAGCACTTTTGGCAGTTGAGGAGTACAGAGTAGTACACCATTTAAAAAAGTAGTACAAATACTGCGATAGTAGTACAACGACACCACTGAAACTTCCAAAGTGGTAACCTCACCTCGATGGTTAATTATTTGTCAGATCTTTTTCTGATAGTACCAGATATACTCAAACTATTTTTCATATGATTTTGATCTGTTTGATCAAATATGATCAAGATGACTTTTGTTTGTTACATTTTTTCGAGAAGAGATAAATCAAGATAGAGGTTGTCATACATGTATTTTTATAAAATAATGTTATTTAATATTCGGAAAACTGTGTAATCCTGTTCCCATATTTTGTTAAACATATTTTTTATATGTGTGTGTGTGCATGTGTTATATTCCCATTAAATTTGCTCATATGTATGTGTATGAAAAACAATTTCATCTATCCATTTGTGACACAAAATTGAAATAAAAGGAAAACGATGGTTTCGGTGGGTAGTTGCGTGAGGTAGTCGTCTTGTTGGTATAGTACGTGTACACATATTTACTTAAACCCCTAAGAAAAAGGAAAAATAAACCATAAATTCCACCACCTTTTCCAACGAATACGTATAAACACCAATCCATCCAACCGAGGAAACAACATTTTGTTGTTATTTATAAATAAATAAAATATTTCATACATTTAAGACGGTAAATTGTGAAAAGTTGTCAAAAAATTGTTTTTCCTCGATTTTCCTTTTTATTTTGTTTATGGAGTATTAAAGAGGTATGTGTAGGCAGGTATGTACACCATTATCAATGTTCAAAGCTTTATCTCGTGTGTCATATCAATAATAATTTATTTAATGGAATTTTCTTCACCATTGCAAAAGTTTATAACGTTATTGGTGCTGTGTTGCCTCTGTGCCAAGCATATATTTCGTTCCTTATTCTGTTTGCTTATTTATCACTCAACCTGGATCTTTATACATAACTCATCATATGAGTGATATATTCAAATTGGAAAATATTGGGTCGAGTGAGAATGTGTTCACTATTGATGCTATCTATATCCATACACGAAAATATTTAATTTGGTTTTGGGATAGGTGGAAAACCTAAGTGTTTAACCGATTAAATATTTATTCGGTAATGGAAAATTCACTTCAACTTTAGTGTTTATCTTTTATTTGTATCTTGTTGCCTCGCTCGAGTGACAACAGGTTGTTCAATTAAAAAACGAAAAGTGTGAACCGTAGAAACGATTATTGGTATTTGGATGGATATCGTTAAAATTATTTTTTAGAGCCGCGAATAATATTTTATCGTCTCACTAATATCTTTGAAGTTTTGATCGTTATAGCCACTGTATTTTATAGACGGAGCCAAATACAGAGAGGAAAGCGTAAATGTTGATATTTATAAAGCGTCTTAAAATAAATAAGACATTGTAAAAATTTTATCACATGCGTCTGTTCTTCTAGAAAATGTCTAGATTTGTCAAAAAGCTTTTTGTACTTTCTTGGTTGATGTTTATTTGTTTCAGTTCGGCTTTTCCCAAATCAATCGTAATAAGTCCATATTGATAAATATTCTTGTTTTGTTAGTCTTACGGGCGAAGCGAGAGTGCCGAATTATGTTTTATGCTACTGCGTTCAACATTTTATCAACTTTCCATAATCATACATTCCTTGAAAGCCACTTGGGCAATTGGGCCGGGAGCTGGTGGGTTCGAATTCCACCAGAGGTAGGATAATAATAAACACAACTATGACTTTCTGGTGGATTGCAGATCTCAGCGCTGATCCATCGTCCATATCAATATACAGGCTGACATGGAGGTTGCAACGTACAGATGGTATGTTTTTTGTACGGGTACTGTATGTGCGTGAGAGATTTATAGTGAATGATAGTTTAAGCATATATTGAATCGCTTAGTTATAGTACATACGCGTTTATTTTTCTCTTACTCTATTTAATTTCCCTAATTAGATTTTCTGGCACGGATGTCACTTTGGTTGTTTTTTCGAACTTCGAAAAAATATTTTTGGTTGTCAACTAATACCCATAGATGTGTCAACTAATACCCATAGATAACAACCATGAGAGTTGTCCGTGTTCGTATTGTTTGCATGGTAAGCGTTTTCCAAACTCTCAGAAAATACACATACCCCGGCAAACGACGCATCCTCACTTCCCAGGAAGTGAGTTTCTATCAGAAGATTAAGTGTATTTTCACTAGAAATCGTCCATTCGCCATTCTTCTTTCTTAAGCGCGAGGTATCCAAGACCCCTTCCATTGTATCACAGAAGAGCCTCCGCGAATTCCTTTGCGCCTTCCGTGTTTCTCTTTTGTATACTCTGAGGCATTCCTTGTAGAAGTCCTAGTCTTTGCTTTCTGTCGAAATGAAAACGCGCAGACTTTTTGGCACTCCGCAAGTGCCGAGGTCCACCAAACAGGTTTCCGCTTTCTTCTCAGCTTTGATAATGGGCAGGTTTCCCTCATAGAGGTATTGCAAGTCCTAATGAGAGTATCCACCATTGAATCCAGATTACTACCCGGGAGTCATGGAACTCTAGCTGGAATACTACCCTCCAAAATATATCTATACGTGTGCCACACTGGCCTTCTGGGATTTCTGAAAACGTACTGATTTGTAATTTAGAGATTAAGCTTAAACGTTAGATACCGATGATCAGAGAGGGAATGCTCTTTCGCCACTCTCCATCCCTGATCATAGGTGAGATAAAATGCATATTTCTAATAATAAAGGAGAGTTCCTGACCTAGCTACCCCAGATGGTATGAATGCGTTCGCATCAAACCCAAAGAGAACTCCGAACTTCCTTCTTTCAGCATCACAAACAAGTGCTCACAGTATATCTGGCGGCACTGGCTTCTCCCGGTTCATGTATGCGGCTGCGAGCCAGAATCTCCTACCCTCCGTCTCTATGCAGACCGCAGTAATGTCCTGGCTCCCCGCAGTACTGCGGAAGTAGAAAAACATTTATAAATATTATTCTTCGGATCTTGTTATTTTTGATACATGGTTCTTGGATCAGAACTATTTCTTCCCCTGGACCTAGCAAGTCTGAGAAGTAGCGCCGCCGAAGCAGTCTTGGCGTGATGTAAATTTATCTGCACAAACGTGATCATTGATAACAGTATTCACTTACCTACTTACGACAGTTAGTTGGACGCTACGTCGGTTAGTTGGACTCGACGGAGTCGCCGGTCTTCTCCGTCTCATTCCCTCCACTTGCCCCTCTCAGAGTCCGATGTGTCCTCCTTCTCAATGCCCTAGTTAACCCCTTACTTGGGTTCGCCACTACCTCCGATTTTAATACCTCCTTCGGAGAGAGTAAAAACGTCGGGCTTTCCTTTACAAGCTGTACCTCTACAAACACCTTCTCGGGTTGCACGGTGCTTAGTTCAACTCCGACTTCGTCTTTCTTGAACTTCAGTATTACGGACCCGAAACCGAAGTTGATAACTCCTTTAGTTTTTGACAGGGGAGCCAGAGATTCCTTATTGATTATCATGATGGATAATCTAAAGCTACCCTTAGGCTCCCCTTGCTTTACAATCTTTCAGTTCCCCGTCGGAAGATCCGGATTGCAAACCTGGATAATCCTCAGGGATTCTCTCAGGTTTGCCGGCTCCGTGGGAATCCAGACCATTGCCCTAGGTCTGTTTGGTATTTCCTCTTTAGGAACTACCCTGTGCTTGGTTCCTGGCCATACCTCACCCAACTTCTCAATCGCCTTCCTGTACAAGAAAGCTGATCTCTGACCAGCGCACGCAATCAGCGTCAGTCGTCACTGATACCCACCTGCATCCCTGCAATTTGGCGGGGGTGCCGGATGTTGTCCAAGGACTTTAAAAAAGACGAGATTCAGTGCATTAATCCCCAACCTCAATCTTTCTCCTGTGATGCTTCCGTCCTCATGACTGTCGTCCACGACGGCTAGCACCACCTCCCCCTCCTTCATGATTTCACTAAAAAGCGTATGCCCTTTTGACGACCGTCCCACATGAAGCATGGTCCATTTTCTCTTGGCATCCAAACCTCCATACTCCTCTTTATTGGATCTCTGCCTTTTAGACCCAAGATCCTCCTTGTGTGTGTGCATTGCTCACATCGGCAATATAGTACTTAGCCCAGTTGGCAGATTTTCTCTGATTTTCAGTCCAGTGGTCCTGCGGAACTGTAGCCAGCCTCTGTCCAAGGCACGGAAGGTCGAACGCCTAGTCCTGTATCTCCGAACCGAAGGAGCAATAACTTTCTCCTTCTTGTTACTACCGCTAGCCCCTGACTTGCAAGCCTCGGAAACCATCCTAGCATGACTGACGGCTGGAGTCACAGACTTTCCCCCCGTCTTTACTAGCATTTGAGAAGTGCTAGCCACTTCTTTAGATTTATTATTATTTTCAGATTCCATTTGATCCGCACGAGTATCGGTGAAAATGATGGTTCACCCGTGCAGAGATCCGTGTCACGGGTACAGCTATATACAACTGGAGGTCGCTAGGTATCCAGAGGGCTCCGTTCACGACTGAGCAATTATTTTTAGATGCGTCCCAAGCCTGGCTGATCATCGGCATCGCCCCACACCTAGGTTACTGATTTCACCCTTTCTTGTTTACAAGAATGAGAACCTGGAGGCGGCGGCGATTATGAGGCATTGGGTTCATATACGTTGATCCAATTTTTCGCTCTGTGCGTTCTGTAGTTTTTCCAATTACAGGAGCATGGTGATCAGTTTCTTCGACAAACTGATCACCTTGCTCCTGTAATTTATCTTGCTTGTCTAATTTAGCGTATATTCTCCTTCTGAAGAGTGAAGCAGCGGCGTATTCAACATGATGATCCCTAATCAAAATCTGGTTTTTGATGCCCGGCAATAAGTGATTGCACAAAAATTGTTCATTTTGCTTCACATGCCGATCCGATTTTAGCAGTTTATGTCTAATAAGCGTAATATTCCTGGTCTTTGCAAAACACAGTAAGAACCCGTATCGAGTGGCCGAAATTCGTAATATCTGGTGTCAGATAGTGGAATGACTCGCGATCGGGAAATTAAAAAATAAATAAATTTGTCTCGCAACCGTATCCTATAAAGTATTAGAGCGGCTTCGTGGAAAAATGGTTTCAAGGGCGAAAAAGTGAACGGACCATCTTTTACTGTGTTAGTCGATGGCAATTTAGGGAGTGACAACACAACTTTCGTAAATTATTTCGATGGTGAGTGCTTGCTGGCGGAACCACTAGGCGTAGTTGACGTGGGGTTAATTTATTGGAACTTATATATAATTATCTTTATCGATGGGCTATGCCATTCCAATCCTATGTGACATTAGACACATTATATTCAGCATACACTGTAGTCGTCGCTTTCTTTTATTAGCATCCTTGGCTCACAACCAAAGGTGACCACTGATGTCGAGCTACAATTTTTGATGTTACATCTACAGAAACTGAAATACTAGTCGTGTTTCTTCGTCCGTTCGAAGAGATGATGGAGGTCCCCCGTCCGACTCATGCTGAGTACATTCCATGTATCGAGTTTTAAAGCATAGTTCTTAATTCGTGTCTGAGATCGTTGTTGAAATTTCAAATTAATCCGAGGTTTCGTATCAATTTATTTTACACAAGGTAGGTTGTTAGCCCAACTCAAACTCCTAAGCTATCTAGCCCTTTCTCGTTTAGTCTACCCTATTTACGAGATAGCTACCGCTGGCCGCCACGAGGAGGCAGCGCTGGTACTTAATTGTAATTGTAGCAGATCCGGCACAAAAAGCGAGTCATGTGTTTATCTATCTGCTAACACTACAAACTGACTACCAATAACTTGATTCTGCCGAAGTAACTATTTCTTTATCCCGGGTGATAGCTAAATAATAATAATTTTAATTTTTATTTTTTTCATTTCAGAATGATGAACAAGACGAGCGATATTTAATCAACTGGTAAGTTTATAATAAACACTTGATTAAGGGTTTAACCCTTAAATATATGAGAATTTAGCTTCACCAGATCAAGAACAAAGAAAAGTTAATCGTTTGTCGCGCACTTTTATCCGAAACCGCCACCCGTTCTCAACTTTTATTTTATAAGACTTTTCTTCATTCTTCACGCGTCATACCCGTATAAGGATGAAAAATTGTCTTGATATTGAATTAGTATACATGGAACGCACAACGTATATGATATACCAAGCTTATCAATTGATTTCACATCTCAATTTACAAACAATCAAAAATAAATTTCTTCGTTAATAAAATATTCGCACAGAGACAACAAAAATTTGCTACATCATCATCAATTTTCTTTGGGATTTTCCCTTTTTCTCATAAAAATGTTTTTAGTGCTGTGTATACCGATACGACATATTCAATCAAAATCAAAAAATAATAAATTTTTCATTATACGTAAGACGTACGAGTATATCAGCAATGCATAGTATACAGAAGTAAATATCAAAGCTTTTACGTAGCTTAGGAATATAAGATTATGGTACAATTTATAATACCGACTTTAATCTTTAATCAATTTAAATAAACCGAAAGTACTTTGTAACAGATTTACAAGGACTGGAATATATACTTCTTAAATGAAATAATCGGGTACCTCGCCCCATTACGTTACGTGCAATACATTCATTGTGTTTTAATCTCCTTCCGTAGTTTTGGCTGCTGTTGCGGTGTGAGCTGAAAATACCGATAATTACACCGATAACTATTTCAGAATAAATAGACTGGTTTCAGTGGTTTCAGTGATTGCTATCGCACATTTAGGCCAATTTTGACCACAATTGTGATACCACAGTATCCGACATCAGTAAATTAAAGAGAGTTCTACCTAGTGCTAATCACATAATGTAAAAGATCTCGCACATTACAGCTTTCGATATCAGAGAGGATGTCCATTGTGTTTTTGCCCAAGTGATCATGTCTTCTTCCAGCTAGCGCAGGAATGAGCATAGGAAGTGAACACGAGTCTCCTCTTCCTCCTTGTCCTTGCAGCTTCAGCAGAAGTCATTTGCATCCAGATCCATCCTTCTCCCATGAGCTTCGAAAAGGCAGTGTCCGGTAAGTACCCTTACAATTCTACCTAAGTTACGCTATCTTAGTGTGATTAGGATCTTGGATCGCTTCAAGCTCAGCTCAGGCCATACTTGCTTCACTACCCTGCCCTGCTAGTCGGACTGTCGAGCCACCTAACATTTTCCAAGGCAAGTGCTTTCCTATGACTCGCTGCTTTCAGAACAGACTTAGGCCTTCCTACACATTCTCTCGCTGATTCCAGTTAGAGAGTCGTACCGTACCTTGCTAATTCATCTGCCCTGCAATTTCTCTCAACATCAGAGTTACCCGGAACCCAGACCAACTGGATATTGAAGTGTTCACTCATCTTGTTAAGAGATGTGTAACAATCCAACACCACTCTTGACGCCAGAGAAACTGAATCCAGTGAAAGAATGGCCATACACCGTGCTTCAACCAGTTCATGACCTTTTCAATTGCTATAACTTCAGCCTGGTACACGCTGCAGTAATCAGGTAGATGAAAAGATAGACTTGGGAGAATCACCTTAAAACACTTGAAAAACCACAAAATGGGTCTTATATAATCCAAATTTACCATGTCATCCCTCAGAGAATTGACTACATAGTTGAGTGCCCTTTTTGCAGACACTTCCACCCCAAAATCGCTGATAGCCGGGCGGCCGTATTGACCGCCATTTGCATACCCCTAAGGTACTAATGGTGGTCGTTTTAAACGCCATACTAATGTGCAAACAGGCTGCTCTCTGCACCTTCGCCATCATGTTCCTGTATGATAATTTCTCCAGAGCTGACCAACATACACTCACACCATACAGCAGTACGGGCCTTACAACTTCCGTGTACTAGCACCGGTTTCAAGCTCCGTTTCCTTCCTTCTTCACTCTTTCTATCGTGTTTGGTTTCCAACTGAGCATACTGTCGAGAAGAATCCCTATGAATCTCGCCTTATCAGTAAGCGCCACCATTTAAACTTGGTGGAACCATTACCGGAATTTTATATCTCCTAGTGAAAAAGACGAGCTCTAATTTCGATCAGTTAATGCCCAATCCACATCTGCAGGCCCAACCCGCAGTGATTTATGACGCATTCTGCATCACATCTCTGATTGTACCTAGGTTCTTTCCCGAGACAACTATCGCTACTTCATCGGCATAAGCAACACTTATTCCTTTTCCTTCCAGTTCCAATAGTAGTCCATTGATTACTACATCCCAAAGAAGGAGAGAGAGGATACCTCCCTGGAGTGTTCTCCAAACAACCCGTCTTCTGCAAGCAAGTGATTAATTAGCCCGGTAATTGAATACACAATTTCAAGCGGCAACAATCCTTCCCTAATTGCCTCCACCTTTACGTTGTTGAAAGCGCCTTCTGAAATCCTGTGACTTCTCAATTTCCCGAACCAAGGTATTTAATGCCGTGTCCACGGACTTACCATTATGGTACGCATGTTGAGACTGTGCCCAGTTTCTGGACACAATCCTTGAACGAATATGGACATCCAGCAACCTTTCCATGATTTTCAGCTGTTGATACAATCTCATCCGGATCTAGCTGACTTAAAAGACTTAAAACTTTTGATAGCTCATTTTATCTTCCGTGTAATCAGAATATCCTCTGTATACAACAGTTGGACGCCACAGTCATCCATAGACTCGCAGTCAACCAAAGGCCCCACCATCGACGCATCCTCACTTCCTTGGAAGTAAGTTTCCATCAAAAGATCAAGAGTCTCTTCACTAGAAATCGTCCATTCGGCATCCGGTTTTATCAGATAGTCTGGAACAGCTGGACTGGTAGAGAGAATCTTTCTTAGGCGCGAGTTATCCGAGACCCCTTCCATCCTATCACAGAAGAGCCTCCACGAATTCCTTTGCGCCTTCCTTGTTTCTCTTTTGTATACTCTGAGGCATTCCTTATAGAAGCCCCAGTCTTGACTTTCTCTCGATCTTTTCGCTCTATGGGTCTGCTTTGAACCCACAGGCTTTTCGGCATTTTTATATTTTTAAAGTGACCAAGTAAATAAAAAAAACATCCTGAAATATTTAACCTTTAATTGTTAAATTAAACTGTTGAAGTTGTTTAAAATTAACAAAATAGAATTTTAATTTATTAAAAAAAAAATTAGTTTTTGCAATTTAATTTTGCTCGAAGGCCGCGCGACAACTGCGTCTAATTGCAAGTATGGCGCAAAATTCCCAACATCTTTCTAAATTAGTCGCTATCAAGAAATTCATCGAAGTTGAGTACACGTCATCAGTTCCAAAGGTTTAGCATCCCGAATTAAATGTATGTGAAGATAGTCCATATTTCATCCCCGAAAAATGCGATGACAACACTAATTATTGCTATCATGACATTTTTTCCTCTCAGCCCAAAAATTCTCTACATTTTTACTCTCAGCCTCGAAAATACTCACTATAACGATAGTTAGAACTGTCATGACGGTTGAAATTTTCGGGATAAGTATGCCCAATTTTCATATCTGTGTGAACATAGGCTATATTCAGCCTCAAACGAATGCGTGTCCCGTTTGGCTTTGGGTCCGCCCAACAACACGAGGCACACTTTTCATCTGCGGGTAGCGTTCAGTGGCTCGGGTGGGTTCTTACGATACCCGTGCTGAAGGGAAGCCAGGGTACAATAATGATAAATTATCATTTACATAAGTGTGCTAACAAAAGGAGGAACTTCAAGATCAAAGCAACCGCTGCTACCACTACAATCATCCCCTACAATAGTACGGTTCTAAGCTATGAACATCATACTAGCGCTAACTCAAAAAGCTCTGAACAAAAACACGTCTTGATACACGAAGTCATGATACCGGCTAAAAAGATTAAATTCGAGTAACATCCAGAAAAAAAAAAATCCATTCACAATAAAAGTATGAAGAAAATGACAAAATAATAATATTAATATAGGTTCAATGATAATAATAATAATAAGAAGAAGAAGAACATATAGGTGGAAAATATAGGTAAAAATAAATTTAAATAAAATAATGTTTACGTCACCAAAAAAAATTTGTTGTTGTGATGGTGTCCTTTACCCAGCTATCCGTTATCCGCTTCTGGTACCTTTATGCTTGTTTGTCGTTTATGCACGTAATAACCCGACTTGGAATACCCCGGGTTAATTTGAAGCACACCACTGTTTTATGAATTTTGATGGATATTAGTTTTAACCAGCGGCTTCTTTTTTTTGTTTTTCGGATTATTTGTAATATCGTTGTTAGTTTACATAAAACTTTAGATTGAGTTTTCTATTCCACATTCTCGTACACTAACACTATTTAGTAGTAACACTTCGGCATTTGCGGGAACTTTTGCGTAGCTTGATTCACTTAGGTTAATTATTTTGGTGTATATTAGTATTTGACCACACGGCTTTTCTAAATTATTATTTATTTATATTATTTATTACTTTATTATTATATGTGTCTGTCCATTCACATTTATGTTATGTAGTAGAGAAGGAACACAACTTCCCAGGGAAAGCTCGATTTACACACACACAAACAATTTTAAACGATTTTTTTTTTTTTTTTAATTTTTCCCACTATTTATGATTCTTATTTTATTTAATTTAAAAAAACAATTTTTATATAAAGTTTAGGAATTTTCTTAATTTAAGAACAATATTTAGTTGTTGTTAATTGAAATATTTTTGTTTTTTAATTACATAGTTGTTTAATTTTTCTATTGATTTCAACAAAATAAAAACATCTACCATATTGGTATAACGGTGCACTTGTCGAAAAAAACCACGAATTTATAATTTATTTGTTTTAATTTTCAATTTTCTGTTGTTTTTATATATATATATATTTTAAGAACTAATTAATTTATTCTTTTAATTCCTTACATACAAGGCACTTAACATTTTATCACACATATAAACTATCTTTTTATCTGGTTTTTTTTTTCTGAATTTTTTTGCGATTGTTTAATTTAATATTTTATTTTTCGCACAATCAATATCCGCTAACTTTTTATTATTCAGAGCCCACCATACGCATCTTGTTCACCGCTTTTATACCCTCTTTTTCCCCATTTTTATTTAAAGTCATTTCCCCGTCGTCTATAATTTTTTTTATTTTTTTGTGTTGCTTTTAGCTCAGCTTAAGTTGTACCCGATGTGATCTACCATAAAACCATAAACAGTACACGAAATAATTTCATTGTACTCAAAATTGGGATGCGTATTCAATTCGAAGGGGGGTTTTTTTTTTCCAATCGTTACAGGGCAGGTTCAAAATATCCACCATAAATAGTGAAGATTTTGAAGCTGAAATTGAGTAGGAAAAAAAACAATTTTTTTGGGAATAAATTATACTTTAAAGTTTAATGTCCTTAAGGTGGTAGGTGCCTAAAATTTTACCTGTTTCATCCGCTAAGACGTAATTCACATTTCCTCGCTTTTCTTTCACGACGGCTTTAATAAACGGAAATGCAAATTTACCAATAAACTTTTTCGTGGCATCGCTGATCGGATGTTGTTTGACGAATACTATCTGACCAATGTCCAGAGATCGGTCGCGAGTCCTTAGGTTATAACGCTCAGAATATCGATTATATGCTAACAAAAGATTCTTTTTCACTTCTGAGTGGACGATTTGAAGTCTATCACTAACGTTCATCCAGTCTAATCTAGCTTCATCTACCATATTCAGTTCCTTGAGTATTTTGTACTCATTCCCATGTCCGATTTTATGGTAGCCGTATAATAGGAAATGAGGCGAAAACCCTGTTGATTCATGATTAGAATTTCGAAGTGCGCTTGCGATTTGTGGTATGTGCTTATCCCAGGCTGTATGCTTCCCGATCAAGTAGGCCCGAATTGCAGCTATAATGGACCTGTTTACTCTCTCAGAGGCATTGCTCTGAGGCGAATAATATGCAGTTTTTATGTGATGAATCCCATATTATTTAATCAATGCTTGGAACTCTTTTCCTACGAATTGTACGCCATTGTCTGAATGAATGACTTGTGGGACACTAAATAGTGAAAATATTTCGTCTCGCAAACAATTGACTATACTCACTGCCGTCGCTTTCGTCAAGGTTTTTAAATAAACAAACTTAGTTAGATGATCTAACACGATAAATATGGTTGTTTTTCCAGTGGACGATCGCGGATAGGGTCCTAACAAATCAATGTATATTTTCTGCCAAGGTCTTTCCGGCATTACAAATTGCCCCATAGGTGGTCGTGCGCATTGATTTGTAGCCTTAGATTGTTTGCAAATTAAACAGTTTGTAACAAACTCGTATACATCTAATGCCATCCTCGGCCAATAATATAGTCTGCGAATTCGCTCGAGCGTTTTCTTGATTCCACCATGTGCGCCTTCCGGTAAGTTATGTTCGCACTCGATAATATCCTTCCGACTAACGGATGGGATCCACATTTTCCATAGAGGAACATCAGTCAACTGTATGTCTAATTTAGGCTCAACTCTAATAAAGATTTTCCCATTTTTAATGCAAAAATTCGGATGGTTTTCCGGGCTTTCTTTTATGCGCTTCCGTAGTGAATCGAATTCTTCGTCATTCAGTTTATTTTCGTCAAACAGGTTAAAGTTGTGTAAAGTTACATTCGTATTTACTTCATCTAAAGTGTCACAATAAACTCGCGATAAGGTATCAGCTACCACATTATCCTTGCCCTTCTGGTGAATTATGGTAAAGTCAAAGGACTGAAGTTTGAGGCTCCATCGTGCAAGTCGTCCACTCAAGTCTTTTTGATTCATTAACCACTTAAGGCTGGCGTGATCGGTAATGATGGTAAACCTATATCCTTCAATATACGGCCGAAACTGTTTTACACTAATCACAGCCGCCAGACATTCTAGCTCTGTGACCGTGTAATTTCTCTGTGCCGAATTTAGTTTTTGCGATACGAAGGATATAGGTTTCTCACCACTATCGTCATCCAATTGGAAGAGCACACCGCCAATACCTTGAGTACTGGCATCACAACGGATAAAGAACTGTTTTCCGAAATCAGGGTTGTGAAGAACGGGAGCCCGACATAGAAGCTCTTTCAACCTTCCAAACGCCAACTCTGCCTCACCGGTCCATCGAAATTTGACTCCTTTACGTAATAAATTGGTGATAGGGGCGGTAACGTCGGCATAGTTTGGTATGAACCGACGGTACCAGCCCGCCATCCCCAATAATCGTCGTGTTTGTTTGACAGTTTTAGGAGCTGGAAAGTTATTGATTGCCTCTACTTTTGCCGGATCCGTTCTCAAACCCTTTTCTCCAATTATGTACCCCAAATACCGTGTTTCTTTTAATAAAAAATGGCTCTTCTCAATGTTAAGGGTTAATCCGGCCCTTGACAATAATTCCGCTACCGTTTTCAGCAGTTCCAGGTGCTCGTCAAACCCCGCTGATATGATCAGTAAATCATCCAAGTACACGAATACATGTTCGTGTAGTTGGTGGGGTATTACTCGATCCATCAGTCTGCACATGGTTTGGGGTGCATTACACAACCCAAACGGCATGACACAGAACTGATAGAGAGGACGGCCTGGAATTGTGAAAGCTGTTATTTCTCGGGATTTCTTCGATAGAGGAATTTGCCAAAAGGCATCTTTAAGGTCAAGACTAGAAATGACTTTGGTCTCCTTCATTCTTCCAAGTAAACCGTTTATAATGGGGAGCGGATATGCATCCTTTTTGGTCACCATATTAATTTTTCTCGAGTCTAGGCATAATCTGTGTTTACCATTTGATTTTTTAACTAATACAACAGGTGAGCTCCATGGACTATAACTCTCCTCAATCACGCCGAGTTCAATCATTCGATCTATTTCATTGTATATGAGCTGTTGGGTTATAGGAGAAACTGAATAATGTCTTTGCTTTATTGGGGTGGCATCACCAACATCAATTGTATGTTCGACAAGATTAGTTTTTCCTAATCCTTTTGTTGCAAAAGAGGGGAAGAGTTTAATAATCTGGCTTAGTTCAAGTTTTTGGCCTGGATCTAGTTGGTGCTGATTATCATCCATTTGCTGAACTTTCAATTCACTTATTATTCCCGGTGCAATGTTGAACTTTTGCCAAAAGTCTATCCCAAGGTAAAGCTCTGATTGAAGAGTTGGAACGATACAAAATTTAATTATTTCAGTTTTGTTTAAATATTTTACTGGAAGATTTACATAGCCACGAACAGCATTCATAGTTCCATCGGCAGTTTGTATACATGAGTTGAAAGGTTTAAAACGAATGGCCATAGATTTCAAAAATTCCTCCGAATTTTTACCTAATATGCTAACGCTAGCTCCACTATCTAGCAGTCCGACAATATATTGACCGTTTACATTTACTCTAGCATATGGACGTGGGTCGTAGTCTACATAATTCGAAATTGATGATATCGAGCACGCGCGTTTAAAGTGTTTTAACGATTTCCAATAGGTTTGTATTCGCAATATTCTTTTGTTTATTGAGGGCTTATTATTGAGAATAGCCTCATTGATTAAAGTAACTGAATCTAAGGGGTCGGTACTTATTACTTCGAATTTGTTGGTGATTGTTTTGGCACCATTGACAATCTGGGGTTGGTTAATTTTCCCGAACGAGCTTCCCCAGTTCTGACTGCGTTCGGCACAGCATTTCCCTGGGCTCGTCTCTTCTGACATCTGAGACAATCTTCTATTTTAAAGCCAGCCAGTCCACAGCCCTCGCAAAAATTATGGGTTTTTTCAAGTGGGCAAGATGAGAACCGATGGCCAATATCTTTGCAGTTCCAACATACTACAAAAGTTTGCCGATGGACTGCATCTACTTGAATGATTTCCGATTTTAGACTTTCGTTGTTTTTGTCACTTTCATCTGTAGAATTAGAGTTGTGGTATGCGTTTTCAGAAGACTCGAATTGATCAGAAATTTGGGCAACAGCTACATGAGAGCGTCTTGCACGTGATTCGATTAATCGCCGTGGATCAAAACCGGACGTATTCCACAGTTTTTCAAAATTATCGCAAATTTTCCGAAGTGAAGCCGTTGTTGCAATTTGCATATTATTAGTAGCATTCTTCAATGCAGGATTCATGTTGTCCAGTAGGATATCCAAAATTTCTTCATTCGGCAAAGGATCTTTTAGCCGATAATTAGCATTTTCAATTTCCGTAAGGTAGTCGTTAAAAGTTTCTTTTGGATACTGCACTCGACTACGAATATATTTTCGTGTTTCGCGATCACCTTCCAAACTACTGAAGCGATCAAGCAACGATTCTTTCATCTGCCTCCAAGTTGAATTTTGGTTTTTTCGAATGTAGTTGTAATACCATTTGTCGGCCTTATCGGTAACGAAGTTGCGCATCAATGTCACTAATTCTTGTTTGGGAACGTCATCTTGGAGAGCGTGTTCTTCGAGTCTCATGATGAAGTCTTGGACATTTTCATCGCCACGCTTATTTTCACGCCCTGAGAAGGAGATTTTCCATCTTGTTGGATCAATGCGTTTTCGATATACAAAATTGAAAGAACGTGAAGAATTTCGGGTTCGTCGGAAGCTTGAGCTGCCTTCTGAATCGCTACTTGATACATTTTCCCTGCGATTTCCATGTCTAGGTGAAGGTGATTTGTTCCTTCGATTGTTATTCTCGCGATTACTTTGGGAACCTGTTGCCATTTTTTCCATGAACTGTTTGGCAATTTCATCTAATTTTTTTGAAAATCGTCTTTCCAGTATTTCCTCAAAGTCAGTTTCGGATTTTCGGTCTTCATTCCCCGTTCGTTTGTTTTCATGCCCGGAATCGCCATTTTCGTGCTTTTTAGAGGATGAAGGTTTAGATCGGCCACCTTTCTTTTGCCATTCACTACCACTTTCTTGCTTTCGAATGTCTCGACTAATAGACCTAGCTAGTCTTTCCAGAGAATTATTAACGATGGAAGTCCCCGATAAGTTTGGAAAATTATTAATCAAGCGCTGTGCTCTGTCTCGCCAGTGAATAATCCGGTACAATACTTTCCTTTTCTCAGACACTACACTATTTTCTACTTGATCTAGAGCATTGTCTAGTTCAAGAGCCTGCTGATTTATCGCATTTAACTCAATTTCGGGTTCATTCGTAATATGAGATAGTTTGGGCTTAAGACTTGGGTTTTGGTGTTCTTTCTGAATAGTCTCCACCAATTTTTTCTCAATTCCAACTGAACCTGACACTAATCCTCTCACTGAATATTCAACAGCTATTTCCTCTGAATTCAGAGCCTCAAACATAATGTTAAATTCCATTTTGATAATCAGCTTAAATGTTTGTAATACAAAAGGAAAGAGCGGAAAAAATTCGTTGGTAAATTTGCACCTCTCACGTGTTATAACTAAATTAGGTGAATATGATACAGATAAATAATTCTGATCAGAAGTCACTAATGATAATGGTGTCAAATATATCGGAACACCCCACAGTACGTTTAGTGCTCAAAGGAAAATATATATGCAACTACAGGTAATTTTATACACCTAACGTTTGCAAAATTTATAAGTTTTCGAAGTTATATCCAAATATATAATCAATAATAAGTAAATATATCGTAATATGTATATAGATCACAATAAGGAACAAAAGATAAAAACAAAACAAAAATATAAATGTATAAATTAATAATTATAAATGACAAATGATATCGAAATAGTTATTTTTTTTTATTTTTTTTTTATTTCATAATAAGGGGATGATTGTGTGTAGCTTCATGTATTAATTAGTCGCCATAATTGCTTTACATTTGCGACGCGAGACTTCAATGATTTAATCTTAAAATTTGCTGCACCTTTTGAACAATAACGATTAAAAATTATTAATGAACTCTGATTAAATTTGAATTTACAGAATTTATTCGAGAAAAAATACAAAATCAAAATATTAACAAAATGACATGTTATTTGGTGGTTGATGAGCAATTGTCAATTTATCCTATCCGAGGAATCCGGATTCACCGAACCATCTATCGTCATAAGAAATAAATGCAATATCAATCGTCAATAACCAAATGTAATCAGACTGATGAAAAAAATAAAACTTATTTTGAAATTTACTGTTGAGTAGAAATAATGATAAACCTTGAGAAACTCAGTTGTGGAAATGTAAGGGAACCGATTCACGGAGCATCTATCACATTATCACAATGAGAGTCATCAATCACGATTTTTAGCATATTCTATTACCGATAAAATTAATAAGATAATGGCGAATAAATTGTTTAAAAAAATGATGATTGAAAATTAATGCTGTAACAACAGTCAAAATGTCAAAAAAAATATAATTAAATAAAAATTAAAAAGTAGTAAATTACCGCAAGTACGACTGAAGCGGAAAAAAAATATTACTGTAAAGTTACATGGTGAAGCCATGTGGATGCTTTGTTAGAGCGACCAGCCAACAAAAATTATTTACCGTATTTTGCTTAATCAAACATGTGGCCTGATAACATTTAAAAAAAATTTTTTTTTCAATGACCCGTTTCTACTTCGGTCCCTGCTCTGGCGCCAATTGTCCCGTTTGGCTTTGGGTCCGCCCAACAACACGAGGCACACTTTTCATCTGCGGGTAGCGTTCAGTGGCTCGGGTGGGTTCTTACGATACCCGTGCTGAAGGGAAGCCAGGGTACAATAATGATAAATTATCATTTACATAAGTGTGCTAACAAAAGGAGGAACTTCAAGATCAAAGCAACCGCTGCTACCACTACAATCATCCCCTACAATAGTACGGTTCTAAGCTATGAACATCATACTAGCGCTAACTCAAAAAGCTCTGAACAAAAACACGTCTTGATACACGAAGTCATGATACCGGCTAAAAAGATTAAATTCGAGTAACATCCAGAAAAAAAAAAATCCATTCACAATAAAAGTATGAAGAAAATGACAAAATAATAATATTAATATAGGTTCAATGATAATAATAATAATAAGAAGAAGAAGAACATATAGGTGGAAAATATAGGTAAAAATAAATTTAAATAAAATAATGTTTACGTCACCAAAAAAAATTTGTTGTTGTGATGGTGTCCTTTACCCAGCTATCCGTTATCCGCTTCTGGTACCTTTATGCTTGTTTGTCGTTTATGCACGTAATAACCCGACTTGGAATACCCCGGGTTAATTTGAAGCACACCACTGTTTTATGAATTTTGATGGATATTAGTTTTAACCAGCGGCTTCTTTTTTTTGTTTTTCGGATTATTTGTAATATCGTTGTTAGTTTACATAAAACTTTAGATTGAGTTTTCTATTCCACATTCTCGTACACTAACACTATTTAGTAGTAACACTTCGGCATTTGCGGGAACTTTTGCGTAGCTTGATTCACTTAGGTTAATTATTTTGGTGTATATTAGTATTTGACCACACGGCTTTTCTAAATTATTATTTATTTATATTATTTATTACTTTATTATTATATGTGTCTGTCCATTCACATTTATGTTATGTAGTAGAGAAGGAACACAACTTCCCAGGGAAAGCTCGATTTACACACACACAAACAATTTTAAACGATTTTTTTTTTTTTTTTAATTTTTCCCACTATTTATGATTCTTATTTTATTTAATTTAAAAAAACAATTTTTATATAAAGTTTAGGAATTTTCTTAATTTAAGAACAATATTTAGTTGTTGTTAATTGAAATATTTTTGTTTTTTAATTACATAGTTGTTTAATTTTTCTATTGATTTCAACAAAATAAAAACATCTACCATATTGGTATAACGGTGCACTTGTCGAAAAAAACCACGAATTTATAATTTATTTGTTTTAATTTTCAATTTTCTGTTGTTTTTATATATATATATATTTTAAGAACTAATTAATTTATTCTTTTAATTCCTTACATACAAGGCACTTAACATTTTATCACACATATAAACTATCTTTTTATCTGGTTTTTTTTTTCTGAATTTTTTTGCGATTGTTTAATTTAATATTTTATTTTTCGCACAATCAATATCCGCTAACTTTTTATTATTCAGAGCCCACCATACGCATCTTGTTCACCGCTTTTATACCCTCTTTTTCCCCATTTTTATTTAAAGTCATTTCCCCGTCGTCTATAATTTTTTTTATTTTTTTGTGTTGCTTTTAGCTCAGCTTAAGTTGTACCCGATGTGATCTACCATAAAACCATAAACAGTACACGAAATAATTTCATTGTACTCAAAATTGGGATGCGTATTCAATTCGAAGGGGGGTTTTTTTTTCCAATCGTTACATGCGATGGTAACAAAATTATTGCTATCATGACATTTTCTACTCTCAGCCCAAAAAGTCGCCATATTTTTACTCTCAGCTCCGATAATGCTTGCTATCACGAAAGTTCAAAACTGTCGTGACAATCGAAACTTTTGGTGTTGAGAGTAAAAATATAGGGATTTTTTTGTGCGGTGCACATCGTTTGTTAGGTGAATGTTTAAAGAACATGTACGATGTTGTTTAGAATTTTTCTATGTTTAGGAGTTGAGAGGAAACTAGGCGATGGTCCAAATAGCGGTGCACGTCGTTTGATAGGTGAAAGTTTATGGAGCACGTACGATTTTTTTTTAATTTTTCTATGTATAGGAATTCGGTTATAGTCCATAGAAGTTAGGAACTATTCGCTGGCCCGATGTAGTGCACATCGTTTGATAGTTGAATGTTTAAGGAGCATGTACGATTTTTTTAGAATTTTTCTATGTCGATATATCTCAACTCTTAGACATAAAAAAATTCTATAGTCCATAGAAATCGGGAACTATTCGATGGCCCAAGTAGCGGTGCAAATCGTTTGATAGGCCAAAGTTTATGGAGCACATACGGTTTTTGTTTAAATTTTTTAAGAACTGTTTGCTGGCTCAACTAGCGGTGCACGCCGATTTTTCTTAGAATTTTTCTATGGCTGGGAGTTGAGATATAGTCCATAGAAGTCAACAACTATTTGTTGGACCAACTAGCGATGCACAACTTTTTATAGATGAATATATAAAGAGCATGTACGGCTATATCTCAACTTCTAGACATAAAAAAAAATCTAAAAAAACGTACGTGCTCCTTAAACAGCCCATATCAAACGATGTGCACCGCTAGTTGAGCCAACAAATAGTTCTTGACTTCTATGATTAAAGAAAGAAGAAAAAATTAACCAAAAAAACGTACGTGCTCCTTAAACATTCACCTATCAAACGATGGCTTGTGATTCACTATCTAGTAACGTTGTGGAAGTTACTGATCGGCCAAACTCATTGAATATTTTCTCTTCAGCGGTTGGTATTATTGATAATCTTTGTGGAAACTGCAGCTTTACTGTAAGTAGTCTTCAAGGTCGAACCTTTAACTTCTTTGCGGTTCCGTTACAATGCTTTACATAGCTCGCCTTCATGTTTGTTTGTCTGTCCGTGGTATTTTGCCATCAAATTTTCATCAAATTCTTGACTTGCTGGAGCGCCCAAGCTTACAGCACAGCTTAGTACTCGATGACAATGCCAAATCCAATTATTTATACCACTCTGTGATCAGTATTTGACGTGGACAATTTTCCATTGTGTACGTAATATCAGGTTCGTCGTTTTTTATTTTAAGTGTAGGAATTGATGTCTTTCATCTTTTACGAATAGTAGGCTACACTCAATATACGTACATAGTTTGTGAAATTGTGGTGCGTCTTTTATTATATTTTACGAGAAAAAAAATGAAAGGTTGCTATGTTGTGGCTAACACTCAACTTTCTTTTACGGCGAATATACGTCTTGAATACACCTCACTTATGATTTCTAAGGCGAAAAATACAATATACCAGACTTTTGGTAAAACTGTCTTGTATAATCAAGAAAGATTATTAAGATCAACCCAAAATAATTTGGTTGGTTCAAAATTAAATTATTCAATTTTTTAAAATTGTTTAATTCTTTAATTCTTTCCGGTAGAATTTTAAAAAGCATCTGAGCTCATTTTATTTGGAATTTAATTTACAATCTTTGTGGTTTTAATCGTCTCGAAAATGATATACTTTTCAACTTATTTGTAAAAAACGAAAAAGCTCCTGTGGAAACTGTCACTTCCGGAGGATTGATTTCGGCCAAAATTGGTTTATTAAAAATGTTTATTGTTGGTTCTCTTCAATTCAGAAAATTTAACTAATCGAGGTGAAATTGCATACTTAAGCTTGGTCCACAAATTTGGAGTTCCCAGTGATTTTTGGTCGAAGTCGGTATGCACTGCAAGTGGCTGCTTGCATAAGAGACAAAAAGCGACTGCGAATCTAAAGATTGTAAATTTAATTTACAAAAATACGGGTCTAGATCAGTTCCCAAAATTTAAGCGGAAATGATGCTTTTGCGCGGCAGGTTGAGTCGAACTAATAAATTTATCGTTCATTCTGTTCATGCCATCGTGTTGCGTGTGTGATTGTGTTTTCGTTTTTAATGTTCGTCGTGTTATTTTTCGCCTTTCGGTGGTATGTGTGTACATTTGTTGCGATATTTACACTGCATGTACAGACCGATAAGTGATGTGTTTGTGTAAGGCTAGAGATGTACGTCTGACCTATACATCTAATCTGAAAGTGACGTTTTCGGGTTGTTTCAGTGATTGTTCCCCATCCTTGTTTTCATGTATAAATGTCGATCTTGGCTAGTTCTTGTGATATCGAAGGATATCTGTCGTTTGCGACTTCTAATTGCTCGGTATTACTCCAATGTTACACACAGTCGATTGAGAATGGCTGCAAGATTGTGCGAGACTAGAAACACTGGTGTAGGGAAAACTTAGTTTGCTTAAAAAGCCTCCATAATTGCGAGTTGCAACTAGTGATGGAACCAGGTAATCCTAAAGTTCGAAGTACTGCTTTTGAATTGGAGGTGTTTCCCATTGTGGAATTGGTTCCACGCAAGAGGAAAGTAACAATTCCCATGGTTGTATTCACTGCACCATGCGTATCACTGAATCATGGATCATGGGAATTGATTGATCTAGACCGACGCTAATAGGAAAACGATTGTGAAAAGGTTGGTACCGTATTATGTGTGCTGCTGTATTCTGGCTTGTAAATGGTTGTCCAATAAGAGCTTTCATTATGACATTAAAAAAACGAGTATTTTTTAAGAGAAATCAATGAATGTTTATTTCATTGTAAAGAGGAAGATATGCCATTAACATTTGAAAACGATATCAGCCAAATGGCTGCCACGGCTATGCTTGCAGCACCATATCCTTTTCATGAAATTTTCCATGACCAATTCGCACATTTGCGGCTGTATGTCCTCGATAACTTCACGGATTCCATCTTTAAGGTCTTGAATCGATGTGGAGCACTGGCATAGACCTTATCTTTCACTTGGCTCTAAAGAAAAAAGTCTAAAGGAGCTAAATCACAAGATCTCGGTGGCCAATTGTGATCACCTCTTCGAGAAATAACACGGTCACGAAACTTTTCTTGCAAAATTGCAATTGTTTCGTTGCTTGTGTGGCACGTGGCGCCGTCTTGGTGGAAATAAACGTCGTCTACATCAATATCTTCCAATTACAATTGACACGTTGAGGATGGAGAGGCTTTTCAACAATCATTCTTAGATTTTCTGAGCCCCAAATGCGACGATTCTGCTAATTAACGTAGCCTCCGAAGATGATTTTTCGTTAAAATCCGGATCATTTTGATGCATTTGAAGAACCCAATCAGCGAAGATACAACGTTTAAGGTGATCGACCGGCTTGAGTTCTTGTGTTAACTGAACTTTAAAAGCCTTAAGACTTAAGTGGAATGTTTAATTCCAAACACTGCAAAATTTTCACCATTTTTGTAGTGAATTTTCACAATTTGAATGCGTTGTTGGATCGTGTATCGTACCATTTTTAGTAATGGCGTAGTTTTTTTTGCTTGTCAAATATCAAAAGATGACAGCTTCAAAATTGACAGCTGCCCAAATAGCAGGCTATTCAAAATGAAACCTCTTATTGGAGAACCCTAGCGATGTGTTTGTGAAAGAGGCAGCGGGGACGAGGGAAGAGGGCACTATCCAGTATAGGAGAATCAAGCGTACCTAACATGGATGGTAGGGAAGTACCGGGTTCGAATCCCTATAGGAGCAGGATACAAAATGGAGGTTTCATCAACCGATTCTGATCTGTGATGAAATGAAACACAAGTATGACCCCCTGTCGAAGTGCGAAACTCATTTCGGCCGACCCATCTTCCAGGCCAGTGTAGCCTGGCATGGAGCTATGTAATGTGCATATGATAAGATTCTGATCTTAGCCGTAGGTCCTCGATTTGGCAGGCGATTGCGTAACAGTGTTGTGCGTCTACGCGTATTTTTAAGTTGTCTACATGTTGGTGTCGCAAGTAGCGTAGACAATTGGTTTTTGAGAATAATATGTAGACAATGTAGATTATTGATTTTTTGTTGTTATTTCCATTGTTTTTCTGTACCGGGTCGTCATGTTATAGTTTTCCGGTTTAAATTAGGGTTTACCTATATTTTGGCAGATAAAATTAAATTTTTATCAAACAAACAGGTGAGATTGACATATCTTGGTCCATCGAAATAAAATAAAATTAATTTCAGGTTTAATAAAATAAATTTTATGTGGCTGAGACCAAATGTTACTGACTTCACTCTGCTGTCATTTGTGTAGTTGTCATTTTCGCGCGTCAATTTTTTGACAGATTGAAGTTTGGTTAGTTGTTTACATGTGGTCAACAAATAATTATTCTAAATTAATATCTTCATAAAAAAATCGTAATGGAATTCAAACGTAATAGTTTAATTGCACTGTATTTGGGTGGAAATCCACAAACAACAATAGTTCGTCAGCTCCAGCATTTGAATGTGAATAAAATGTTTGTGTATCGAACCATAACTCGATACAACGAAACTGGTAGCATCGCTAAGCGCAACAGAGGCGGTCCAAAAAAGACGGCAACATCAAAAGAAATGATACGAAATGTGAAGAAACGAATCCAACGAAATCCTCGTCAAAGTGCCAATCAATTAGCCGCACGTCTACATGTTTCACGATACAGCATTCAAACCATATAGAAAAATTAACTACACTTGAAGCCCTACAAGATACAAAAAGTTCAAGATCTTTCGGAGGCACAAAAAAAATTTAGGCTTGAAAGAACACGAGCATTGAAGGCCTTGGCCGAACGTGATGAGATTCCAAAAATTGTCTTTTCTGATGAGAAAATTTTCACCATTCAACAATATGTGAATAAACAAAATGATCGTGTTTGGTTAGAGCACACGCAGAGCTTATGTTATGGTTAGGGCTGCAGTGACTGCAGATGGACGCACTCCTCTAGTTTTCATCGAACATGGAGTCAAGGTAAACCAAGAGGTGTACCGCGAAAAGATCGTAAACGATGCTTTGCTACCTTGGGCACGTAAACACTTTGGTACGAACCGTTGGACATTCCAACAGGACTCGGCACCGTCACACAGAGCTCGAGCGACACAGCAATTTTTACAAAATTGCGTTCCGCGGCTGATTTCGTCGAAAGAATGGCCACCATATTCACCAGACTTGAATCCCATGGATTTCTCCATATGGTCCATTTTGGAGAGTAAGGTGTCCACTAAAAAATACGAAAGTGTTGATGCATTGAAGTCAGCTCTTGTTCGAGAATGGAATAAAATTCCGCAAGCTCACGTTCGGTCAGCATGCAATGCTTTCTATGGAAGACTGAATCAAATAATCAGAGCCAAAGGAGGTCATATCGAGCAGCAACATGTTTTTCATAAAATGCAATATGTTTTCAACATATCCCACGAAATTTCAATAAAAAATAATGAAAATTAAAAAAATTACAGCGTTTTCATTTGGTAACACTTGGTCTCAGCCACCAGGTAAATAGTTGGCATTTCTTTACCGTATACTTGTATCCCCCGTAACTTTCAGACCAGGCGTTTAGAAGAAATATGCAAGGGTTTTTTTTCTGTATCCAGCGGGCTTTTTTTTATCTCTGCTATCTGTTCTGGGGCCAAGGCTCACCCAACTCTTTCGCGGTTCGCTTACTTACGTCCTTACTTTAACGCCTGTATCGGCCAATGAGGACGTAAGGATATAGGTTCGATTTTATTACCATCTGCACATTGCATAGCTCCATGCCAGCCTATACTGGCATGGAAGATGGGTCGGCCCATAAGTTTTGCACTCCGGCAGGGGGTCATATGTGGGTTTCCTTTTCATCACAAATCGTAATTTGTTGATGAAAATTCCCTTTGCATCCTGCCCCTATCGGGGTTCGAACCCTGTACCTCCCGATCCAAACGCCAAAGCTTTAACCACTATGCAATTTGATCGGTAGCCAGCGGGCTTTATAGAAATTAAAAATTTGCATTATGATTCAAATCGAGTTAGTTTTCGAGTAAGGGTGTTTTTTTAAGAGGTTGCCGATTTTTTTTTTGAATAAAACACATATAAAATTATGAAATGACCAAAATTTTTTTTTATTTGGTAGATAATTTTTTGGCATTTAACATTTAAACACAATTTCTGGCATATGGCTACCACGACTATTTTTCACAAATGTCATTCTGGAGGTCCAATTTTCCAGCACTTTTTCAAGCATTTGAGGGCGTATGTCAGCAATGACACGTTGAATATTGGTTTCCAAAGCGTCAATCGATTGAGGTTTATCCACATAAACCAATGACTTCACGTATCCCCACAAAAAGTAATCGAGTGGCGTCAAATCGCACGAACGCGGAGGCCAATTCACCGGACCATTTCTCGAAATAATGTTGTCGTTGAAAGTTTCTTTCAATAAGTCGATTGTTTCACGTGCTGTATGGCAAGTGGCACCATCTTGTTGAAACCACATTTCATTCATATCCATATCTTCAAGATTTGACAACAAAAACTCATTTAACATGGTTCTGTATCGATTTCCATTCACGGTAACGCGTCGTCCTTCCTCATTTTTAAAGAAATATGGACCGATGATCCCACCAGCCCATAGACCGCACCAAACAGTACATTTATCAGGATGCATTGGTAATTCTAGAACGGCGTGTGGATTATCTTTGCTCCAAATGCGACAATTTTGTTTGTTGACGTATCCATTTAACCAAAAATGCGCCTCATCACTGAAGAGAATTTTACGGTAAAAAAATGGATCTTCGTTCAATTGATTTAACGACCAATCACTGAATTCACGGCGCAAACGATGGTCGTGTGGCTTTAATTCTTGCACCAATTGAATTTTGTATGGCACCAAACCCAAATCTTTACGTAAAATTTTCCATAAAGTCGATGGACAGAGTCCAATTTGCTGAGCACGACGACGAATCGATAAATTGTCGTTTTCTTCGACACTGGCCTCAACGACAGCAATATTTTCTTCTGTACGAACTCTTCTCATTCTTGTCGGTGGCTTGGCATCCAAAAGAGTGAATGTAGACCGAAATTTGGTAATTACGTTCTTTATGGTGGTCTCTGACGGACGATTATGTGCACCATAAAATTCACGAAGTGCTCTATAAACATTTTTAATTGAACACTGATTTTGAAAATAAATTTCCACGATTTGAAAACGTTGTTCTGGAGTTAACCTATTCATAATGATTTGCCAAACAATACTGAGTAGAAATGCCACTTTGAGCTGTCAAAACAACTGTCATAAAATAAAACGACATCTATCGGAAAAACAAACCTCCTAAAAAAACACCCGTTATTTTCAGAGCTTAATCGATTATCATAACGCTATACGTGGCTAAATTCGACGGTGGTTTAAAAGAAATTCGCTGTGCCAAATTTTCCGTATGTCATGAACATTTTCGAAACGAATACTTCATTTCTGGTTTCAACGCCCGTTTCTTGAGCAACGTATTGTTGGGGTTACCCCAAAATTTATAGGGTAAATGAGTTTTCTTTGAAATTTTTTAATGTTTTTGGTTGAAAAGAATGTGCCTTACAGATAATGTGGTTTTTCCAGGCTAACTTTGCCTAATAAGTGTGATTAATCTTGTCTTGAACAAGAGTACAGGTGGGGATTTTTTAATGTAAGAGGTATACATTTTGTTTAGGCTAGTGCAGAATTATATTTGTTCGAGTCATTCACCAATTGATCAACAATCGACCTTTGTTTGTGCTGGCTCTTTTCTACAAGAGTTATCTTTGAAATGGGGGGGGGGGAGGAGGCAAGTGACAGAGATAGATAAGGTAACAACAACTTCATCATTAACGCAACATTTGCTCGGATTAGTAAAAGTTTGGGTCACCACATGGAATGGAACGAAACATCCCCCTTGCATGTCAGTATACCTTGCTCGGAACCCCCGAGAGCTCGCTAATCTTGGTCCAACCATCCATTAATCAAATATCGACCCCCGGTTTTCGTACACAAGCAGGCGTTGGAATCGAAATAAGAAAGCACAAGGGAAAATGAAAATCGGGCGACTATCTAACACGGAACCGAATGATGAAAATAACTCGGAAAGTGGGATAGGTGGAAATCAAAGTAATAACACTCAACAGAGTTAGATGATCCAGCTCAGTAGACGATCCAGCTAGCTCCACAGTTATAGATGATCCAGCTCATTCTAATTTGGAGAAAAAGATTAGGTTTAAAAATGTATGACTATTTTTTGTGATTTTAGCAAAAACTGTATTGGGTAACGGCCGACATAACAGGCACGTGGTCAGTTGCTGCATCTCCTTTTCAGTATTTAATTCTCCCAAGCTGAACACACAATACTAGGGGTATTTAGGTGAACAATTCCGCACAATATATACGTAAATATGCTACATTATCGTAAAAAACTGGGGGTCATATTTTTAAATGTGAAGAAAGAATAAACTCCATCTTGAAATGGTTCCATTATCAAAGAAATCATAGAATTTTGATGATTGCTAACTGAAATAATAATTGTCGTCGCCGTTTTTATAATTTTCTACATACATTGTCTACACGTGTAGAATATTAATTATCTACGCCGTGTAGACAATATGGCACAACACTGCCGCGTAAGGTAAGGACGCGAAAAGCGAATTGCGAAAGCGGGCCCAGATCAGTTTGCAAAGTAAATTTAACGCCCCCATGAAACGATGCGACGTTCAAGCAAATAGGTTCAGAATCTTCCGTCAGCAAGGGTACGTTTAGTACGAAATACAGGTGTACAGTGAAATATTTAATTATTGGTAAGCATTAGATGCAATTTTTAACCGCATATCCATCAACGTTTGTTTTAATAATTTAATAAGCTTCCTTTTCGTCTCTCTGGTTGTACGATAAATAAAACTCACCTCAATATAGACTAATTAGAAAAACAACAGGTAACTAGAATTTTTCCGATTTCAAAAGAGAACGGAACTACTTACCAATGAAAGATATTATTAGAAATAAAGATTTTTCTCAACTTTACCTCGCTGTCTGTCCATTGTTCCTTGTAAATTGCATGATTGCATTACATGCTTGTCTTATAATGTTTATATAAAATAAAAGTAAAACCTTGTGCTTTTCTTACATTATATAAATCCTTCTCCCCCCCCCCCGCCTCATTGTTATAACTTATTGTATTTCTTGTTTTTTTGTTGTGAAATAAGATTTTTGTTCGTTTACGTTGAATGGCATGGATACGTTATATAGTTAGGGATACATGCGGATAATACGGTACACGATAAAAAAATTGTTAATTTAAATTCATGATATTGATTATTACTTTGTATGTACATTGTACTGTAACACATTATATTGTTGTACGTAGATTAGAAAAGTGACAAGCAGAATTTTAATAAAATATGGCTCGAACGATGTTTGTTGGTTTGCTCGGTTTGGTTGGTTGCCTGGTTTGATATTCAAATGGCGTATAAAATATTTTCACTTGCAAGGTTTACATTTCTTGTCGTACCTGTAACGATGTATGGAAACAATTTTATGGTTGGAAAAGTTTATATGCAAATCTACATAGACATAGAGTTTAAATTACATTATCATAGTGGTATTATTTGTGCGTGATTAGAAAAGCAAAACATTTTTGTAGGTGAAACTAAAATATTGGGATATCCTAAAATAGAACTCAAACTAACAAGTTGGAATTTGTAGAAAAATATGATTTGGTTTGGTGTTACAAAATTGAAGAAAATTTCGTTGATATTTTACCAACAAATTCAAAATATTTTCGTTTAGGCTCAACAAATTTTGGGTAATTTGAGAAAAGGTTTTATTTGTAGTTTCTATTCCGGGTTCAATCCTTGGTTTACGATTTCAACCGATGAGAGTTCTAGGTTCACTGTATCAGAAACTGGTTTGTCACCAGTCTAAATCTACCTCAGTTGATGGACTTCAAGAGTATTTTACTTAAACTTTAAAACAATTTTTAATGTTATAACGGATCAAATTCAAGAGCCACCATTAGTAACGTTCTTATTGGCTGACCCGTTCACAAAAATACATTGGATGAAAAGGCTTGGGTACAGTAATCGTTCGGCTAAGATGTCATGGTTAACGGATGGGGGGAGTATTTATACAAGGATCTCACAAAAATATATACCTTAATCCATTTGACCCTAGCCCTCACTCATATGACTCCCTCTAATTAATACATTCTAAATATACAAGTTCAGGATTAAATAGTTTCCAACTGGCATAAAATATAGAAAAGCAATGGCTGATAATTTACAAAAATGAACGAAGCTAATTCATTAACATTAATTGTGAAAGACGATTTCAAAAGAAAATTAATTTGGTATACAATTCAATAGACACGTATATACTCGTAAGCGCGAGCAATTTGGGTCGCAGACACAGTTGTAATTTAACCAGTGAACAGTGCAAGTTAAAAAGTAAACATTGAGAAAAGTGAACAGAAACAATGAATTAATGATCATTGAACGAGTGAAATTTGTGAATTTCTGACATCTAAAGTGATAAAAAAAGTTTGTAACTTAAATCGCTGAGTGTTTTTTTTTGACAAATCGAATACGAACCAATATCGAACACCCGAAATTCGTAATATAATTAAATATATTTTTTTTTGATATTTTTTAAGTCCCTGGTGCCTCGAAATTTTGCTCGACTAAAGCACGACCTTGTTATTATCAATTTTAAGCGTAGATCTGATGGCTATTCTCCCATTCTCAACTATCTCAATAATTCTTCTAACGACCATAGTACTCGTAATGTTGCTAATATGGTGCCTCATTTTTTCATTCACATTTCAAGATGTGGCATATAGATGCTTGCATTATACAAAGCTACACCACCCTTTTCGCATTTAGTTTAATATTTATTGTATCGTGCTGGGGGTGGTACTAAATTTTTTATAAAATAATTACAATATATTGACATAGTTCAACCCCCCAAAACTACCCGTAAGGGGTTAATAAATTCAGAGATATCTTTTTCTTGCACATGAAGGAAATTCGATGAGTCATGGTCGATTTTTATGGGTGTGGGCAGTTGTACCGTGCTGGGGGTGGTACTGGAATTTTTATGAATTAATTACAACATATCGGCATAGTTCAACCCCCAAAAAACTACCCGTAAGGGGGTAATTTATTTACATATCTCCTATTTTCAAGGCTAACCATACTAAATATTTTTTACCTTGTATCGTACATAATATTGCCCGTATGCGGGATACTTTAATGTACCAAGAATCTAGTAAACTTTTTTTGAATGCGTTCTAATTGGTCAATATATTTATCGTAAAACGGATTCCAAATTTGGGTTGCATACTCGAGGGCACTTCTAATTAGACAGTTAAAAAGTGTTACGAACACCGCTGGATCACGAAAATCTTTACCGATGCGAAAATAATAGCCGAGAATTTTGTGAGCTTTAGAACAAATCTGATCGATGTGTTTTTCGAATAATATTTTTGTCAGTAATATCGTTGACTCTAGCCAATCTGATTTCTGAGATGTAATAGTCATGTAGCTCAGGGTTGCTTCTTCTAGAATAGGTCATTACAACACATTTCTGAATATTTAGATTTAGCTTGTTAGTCATACACCATGAATTCAATGTTTGCAGATCAGTCTGCAATCGATAGTGATCGTTAGAGTTCGTAATCCTTGTGTAAATCTTTAGGTCATCAGCGTAGAATAGGTGAGAGTTAGTCATAGGTAATTGAATTTCATGAGATACAGTATCAAAAGCCTTTTGAAAATCGGTATAGACACAATTTAAATAATTGACAAGCTTTATCGACACTCTCAAAAGGAAGGAAGTTCAATGCATTTTGATCGATTTTTATGGGTGTGGGCTGTTGTAATAAATTCAGGGATACCTATTTCTTGCATTGGAAGGAAGTTCGATGCATTTTGATCGATTTTGTGAATGTGGGCTGTTGTAATAAATTCTGAGGTACCTATTTAAGAGGTATGACCTATACAGAGAAATATTGAAACTCTTTACTTCATTTGTAAGGGCAGATTTTGGCGATTAAGCTATTCCAATACATTATGATTTTTTTTGTAAAAACTTCTTGTATCACTCTCAGTACGCTACAATGATTTTAAACGGTTGCTCCAGAGGTGCGGAAAACGGGGGTAGTATTCCAGGGGTTTAATTATGCCATTTTATTGTAATTAATTTGTAAACAAATTCCAGTACCACTACCAAGCACTATAGAACAAAAATTCGCAGAAATGCAAAAGGCGTGGTGTGACGAAAAAAATGGGTTTTAAAAATTGCGCCTCCTAGGGGTAGTTTTTTGGGGGTTGCAATATGCCAATATGTTTATATTAATTTGTAAAAAATTCCAGAACCATTTTCATTGGATTGTGCTATAAGTGCTGATGCAGCATTAAGGCAGAATCTACTTAAATATAAGTCCTGCTAACTCCACACATATGAAATAAACAATAACTAACTAAAGATGTATTGATAATTTTTTTTTAAATAACTAAGTATAAATGTGTTGGTGCGGAACCAACAAAAAATGGAAACAAAATCAAATTTACGTTGGATTGTTAGTGCACTCAACATCTTCGGTACTTATTTTTATATGGGTATCTGTCAATGAGAGTTACAGCAGGACTAGATTGTGCCACTGCAGTCGTGTTTTTAGAAAGAGAATGGAAAGAGAGCCGTCGTATTGTGATTTGAAACCATGACGTAATGTAGGGTGGCGCATAAGTAACGTTATGATTTATTTCATGTATAAATTTTTGATTCTGATTTTATTTAACGTTGGCATTTATTAAAATTTAGATTATAGTTTGGAAATAGGTTCGCATTATGTGCTGAAGATAATATGTTTCAAATGGTGCCCATTGTTTGCTTCGACCTGACGTGCTCCTTCCAGAACATTTTCCATAACTTTTCTTAAAATTTGAGGTCCCAGCGCCCTCACTTCTTCTCGTATATTGGCCTTAAACTGTTGGATGGTTCTTGGCTTATTGGCATACACCTTACCATTTAGGTAGCTATAAAGAAAAAAGTCGGGAGCCGTTACATCGGGCGAACGCAGTGGTCAGTTAAAATCAGAAAAACACGATATTATTCGATCGCCAAAAATTTCACGCAGGCGAGCCATAGTTGGACGAGCTGTGTGAACTGTGGCTCCAATTTGTTGGAACCACAATTCTGGATTGTTCTCTACTTCCGGTCTTAAAAAATTTTCAATCATTGCCCGGTATATATTCGAAAAAATATGATTCAATATGCTTCTGAAGTTATTCCACACCATACTGTGCGTCTAAGTTGATGCATTTGATCTTCAACAATTATTCTTAAATTTTGGGTGCCCCATTTTCTGCAATTTTGTTTGTTCACGTGATCATTAACTCGTCAACCAATTGAATCTTATATGGGAAAAGCTATAACTTATGTAAAACTCTTTGCGTTCGGGGTTTTCCTCAATACTTGCTTGCACCTGAGTAATGTTGACATTATTTCGTACTGCACGAGGTTTTCCTGCACGCGGAAGATCACAGACAGCCCTGTCTACAGGGGCTACAGTCCCTTCCATAAAGATTTTCAAAGTTAATTCTGAAAAAAAACGCAAAAAAATACGTAAACAAAAAATTTATTCTCTAATTAAATCATCCCGTTACTAATGCGCCACCTTTAACAACAACAACATTTATAAAAGCTCATTGTTTATTCATTTTTCAAATGGATATTCACACAGTTTTAAGGATTTTCTTGAATCCAATTTTGAACTAACTAAAGTTTGAACTTTTCTCAATTTTTCTGTAGAAAAACATTAAAAAAAGCTCATGGTTCAAATAGACATAAACTAACAAATAAAATTAGCCATCTTTCATTATTTGTGGAAAAAAGCTCAAAAATGGAGGCTCTATTAATCTAGATGGCTCTGATATCAGTGTATGCGAAGTGTGCAAAGTGGAAAACAATTTATTACTTCACGTAAATAAAGCTCGGTGTACAATAGCTGGAGTAAGCCTGGTTGCTCGGGTTAATTTAAAAAGGAGACTCATAGCTTCGTCAATTGAAAAACGTTAGCATTAGAGTTAATTTTGTTGTCAGTAATTTGGAAAAATATTTCAAGTCCCAGCCAATTACTAAGTAAATAAAATTCTAGAAGATCACACCCGCATCACGTGGAATAGAATGCCTTAGCCTTAAAATGTTCCATCTCGTACTGTGTTTGATCAGGTTGTAATTAAAATTTTGTACGATTCAAATACTAACTGCGAGGTGTGTGTTATCCTGATATTTTGATGATGGTGGAGTTTCTGAATAATTTATACAAACATCATAATGGTCGCTTTCTGGGTACTCAACGGTTGGAAAAATGCTGAGTAAAATCACAACCAACGTTATTAAGTTTTGAACTCAATGAAAGTTTCAAATTAAATTATGATTTCACAGTCATGATGCCAATAATTGTTGAATCTGAAAGCGCCTAATGTCTCACATTACGCAATTGATGATCGTGATATGTAGTGTTCGTTATCTAGTTACAACATGAAGGTGGCGGCAATTAGGGAAGGATCGCTGCCAGGCTAATTAATCACTTGCTGGGAAGCAGAAGATTTTTGCGGAGATAAGAGTAGTCTCCGTCATGTGGAGGCCAATCAAGCCGTCTAAAACAGATGCTTTTCACTAGGAGATATAAAATTCCGGAAGGGGTTCCACCAAGTCTGAATGCTACTATGCTGGCCTTTACTGATAAGGTGAGATTTCTAGGGATTTTTCTGGATGGTAAGCTCAGTTGGAAACCAAATACGATAGAAAGTTGATAGTTGTGCTTTTGCAAGCTTTTTACGGTGATTCTCCCCTCTAGAGAGGGTTGGAAGAGTGGTCTCTTTGTGGTGATCGGTACAGTTAAATCCTTCACCGACTGCTCCAAGCTCGATGGTAGAGTGGGAGTTGGTGTGTTTTGTGGCGAATTAAATGTGGATCTATCCTTTCGTCTCCCTGATTACTGCAGTGTGTACCAGGCTAAGTTATAGCGATTGAAGAGGTCATGAACTGGTTGATGCAGCCGGGCGGCCATTCTTTCACTGGATTGTCACACATCTCTTAACGAGATGAATGAACTATTCAATATCCAGTTGGTCTGGGTTCCGGGCCATTCTGATGTTGGGAAAATTGCAGGGCAGAAGAATACCAAGGTACGGTACGGCTCTCCACCTAGAATCAAGGAGATAATGTGTATGTAGGCCTTTGTCTGTGCTGAAAGCAGCAAGGCAGAGGAAAGCAGTTGCCTTGGCAAATGCTAGCTGGCTCGCCAGTCCGACTGGCAGGGTAGTGGAACAAGTATGGGCTGGGCTGAAATTTTATCGCTCCAAGATCTTGGTGGCATAAAAGTAGATGTTTAATTATTTCCGAAACTCCGAATCTAAATATTTCCAAACCAAATAAATCATTTAAATCGAAAGTGTTTTAAAAGGATAATAACAGTTAATTGTTGAATAAGTTCCACAATTTTCCCATCGCGGTTAACAAGGTACACCTGTATGTAGTAACGAAATATTTTAGTCTCTTATTATCCGATTTTTTTTCCGGTTGAGTAACAATGTACGAGGGCGTATTGAGAAGTCTGGTAAAAATGCAACAGAAGGCGCCACAATCGCAAATTCTAGATGTCATGTGTCAATACCATCTATCACTAGACCGATCTGTCATTTATTTCAGTTTTGACAGCCATTGAAAACACAACCCATCATTTTTTGCAAGCATGGAAAAAAGTGAATTTCGTGTGTTAATTAAACATTATTTTTTGCGTGGAAAACCCATTACGCAAAACTAAGCTTGATCAATATTACGGGGACTCTTCACCATCGATTAAAATGATTCACAAGTGGTTTATTGATTTTCGTTGTGGTCGTACAAGTACAACTGATGCCGCGGTTGCTTACAATAGACCAAAACGCATACGTGTGACAACTTCAGAGGCTGGTTTGGCGATGTTCAAGCGAAATAAAAAGAGTTTTTGGGTCGTTTGATAACTATGGATGAAACATGGAGCCATCACCATACACCGGAGACCAAAGAACAGTCTAAACAGTGGTTTTCTCCACTCAAAAAAGTTCTCTTCCATCAAGACTATGCACGGGTGCACACGTGTGTAGTTGTCATGGCCAAAATCCATGAATTACGCTTCGAATTGCTTCCACATCCGCCATATTCTCCAGACTTAGCCGCCTGCGACTATTCCCTGTTTTCGAACTTGAAGAAATGGCTCGACGGAAAGGGATTCGGCTCTACTGAGGAGATCATCGATGCAACAAGCGCCTATTTTGAAGGGTTGGATAAATCGTATTATTCGGAAGGAATGGAAAAATTGGAAAAACGTTGGACTAAGTGTTTCGAGCTAGAAGGCGACTACGTTGAAAAATAAATTTTTTTTGGCCGAAAATATTATTCCTTGTTCATTTTTACCAGACTTCTCACTCCACCCTCGTATTTAGGCTGAATACGCAAATAATAGATATTTTGGGAGTAAAATACTGATAATTCTCGGCATTAACAAACAGGGGGAAATATTTTTATTGGACTTACCGGTAAAATTGCACGTGGTCAAAACTTCTTCATATTCTTTATGTCAATAGATTTCTTGATATATTCTATTAAATGGTAGAAAGAAAAGTTTTCAATGTTGAATGGATGGTTCAATGGAAGACGAAAAATCGATTGATGTTTGAGTAGTTATCTCGATACAGAGGAACGAGAAATGGTTCAGTTCAATTTTAATAATTATTATTTTGGGATCAATATCAGAGTAAAAAAGTAAGAAACGTAAAATGCCCCTTTTTTATTATACATATATGTATATGTGTGAGTGTGCATGTTTGTGTGTTAGGTACTGTTTCATCTGCTGTATAGACGGCAATTAACCTAATAGGCTTAAAGTAAACATTGATATAAATTGATACGTACCTTTTTAATGTTTCAGCAAAATATTGCCGGTAGACCGATTATTTAAAGACAGTACTGCCACAGGGCTAAATCTTTTATAATAAAATAATCGTTTAAGAGGAATATTGGATAAAGATTTTACCAATAAATTTGATATAAAATATTGAGATTTTATTGGGATATATAACCCACATAAAATTGAAAAGGTATTTAATGCGATTACCCTCAAGCTTCCTTTACATTTGCATTAAGAAGAGATAATAATATTGTTTTGTGGAGCCTAAGTGATTTAAAGAAATAAAAACAAATTTAAAGAACTTGAGAACCAACCATAACATTTATAAATCAGCAACTAGGAATAAAAATGCACTGCCAAATATCCATAAATTTTGATTATAATTTATACCGAGGTTATTGTGAGTGAAAGAATGAATTTTAAGGTAGCATTTGGAGGAGAGTAGGAGTAGAAAATAAGAAAATTCCACTCGTGGACATAACTTAATTTTGGGAAGTTCTAATACTTACAAAGAGCGGTAATTCATTATTTACCTTTATAAGCTCCATCGACCTTGAAATTCTTAAGCATGGTTGTGAACTAACGTTTGCTTATCTGCTCGTCGCAAAGGGATTGATATCGGGTTGTGGTTAATGACTATCATCGATTTAATTTTATTTTGGAGGGTCACGAATAATATTATAATCCTTGATCATAGATGTCTCTCTTATAATACCAATTTTAAGACAAGCTTAAACCGTGCCACCTTTCTACCGAGCCTACTATATACACCTACTAATATACGAACGATTTCCTTCCATTACTAATCAAAATTCTCGGCATAAACCAATTTGTCGTTTGTCCAACCAAATCGTTTGTCACAAGGTACATAAAATCTTGACTAAGAATGATAATTGCCGATTTGATTCTTTTTTACTATCTAATGGTAAGTTTATTTCTTTCTATAAAGTCCGTCATCGATTCTTTTGAAATTTTTATAAGGAATAATTTTTGTGTTGTTATGCGGATGATCTCTTTCTTACGGTTCCAGGTAAACAATTAACAGTAATATTCGAATTGACACAGCAATCTCCGCATTGTGAATCAGCAGTGATTTAGTAGTTTTTACTAATCGTAAAAATTTAGGTAGCCTTATTATTCACACTCTCTTTGGTAGCTTTACTGCAGTGATTTATTTTAATTATCGTAACATCACTTCAAAGTCGATCAAACGTTTTTTTTAGATGTTAATTCATTTTTGACAAGCACTTTGTCGTTAATGCTAAATTCGGTAGGATTTGCATTTTTGTCACAGATTAATTTAGATTTTTTTTTATGATATTTATGATGAAAAAGTTGTCTCGGGGCCCGAGAGAATGGTATTAGGGATCCCGAAATGCGTGAAATATTTTGTTAAAGCACTTGTTGTGTCTGGAATATTTTTCAGAAAAGGAGTCTATTATCAACAAAAAGTTGGTTTTATTAATTTGAAAAATGCCAATGTGCACTCTTTCTAATGGCCTTTCGGTGCTTGGTCTGGGGGATATCCTAATGTTACATGGCTTCCGATCGTATTTGTGCATGTTACAAATCCTATATGCGTTTATATGGGCTTTAATTTTATGAGCCATTCTTGGAAAAAGGTAGGAACCTTTTTCTGGCTTCTCTTGTCCCTCTATGGCCTCTGTCGTGTTCTTTGATGACAACCCTATCTTGACGCCCTTCATTGGTTACGTCTTCGACCATTTTCGTAACGAAAATGAAATTGCCGTTTTGAGAGAAGTTCTCCCAACAAACTTTCTGGTACCAGAATTGCGGTTTCCTTACCGCTGTGGAAATTTTTTATGAGATTTGTGCTTTCATCTTTGCTGAATATTTCCTTGGAAACTATAATTCTTTTGAAGTTTGGAAATATATCTTCCAAAAATGTCATACCCAGATTAGAAAAATTTGAATATTAGTTGATTCCTATAATAGTTCATAGGGCGGTCTGAGAAATGGTTAAAATATCGTCGGATGTGTCCGCCGAATTCGATATAATCATCGTCGATAGGATGATTTTCTGATATTTCTCCAGATTCACTTGAAGTGTTATTTGTTCTTTCATTGAAATGCAATTCGTTACTTATTGTGGGCATTTTGCTAAGTGCATCTGCCACTACGTTGGTTCTATCCTCTTTGTAGACTACGTCATAATCGTAGTTCTCTAGTTCGAGCCTCCAGCGTAGGATTTTAGAATGTTTCTCTGATGATTTAATGAACGTGAATTTGTTATCGTATAGGTGGTGACCAGTAAAAAAAAGTTGCGACTGAGTGAATTCAACTGGCATTATTTTGAAAAACTTCAGTCATATACAATTATTACAAAAAGTTAAGTGGTGAACCTTAGCTTTTATAATGCGATCCGAAAGCACCTCTCAATATTTTGTTTTTTAATCATCAACCGTTTTCTAACTGCCAGCAACTTGTATATTATCATTCATCTGTCCTAAGTCCATCTAGCGGTCAACTTTACTACTCTGGTGTGACATATGCCATCATCATAGGTGCACTACAACGTAGTCTACAGTAATACTTTCTTGCCTTTCGTGGCAAGTAGATGCCAATGATAGGATTAATGGTAGCATTATTCGTTCAGCCATAGCATAGCTGAACTTGGCTGGGAATTGGACATGTGTCACACAGCTGCGCACTACGAGAGTATGGTAATTTGGCTTCTGTAATTATTCCAAGAGCACCATTGGCCGTGTATTTAAAATGTATGGACCTCGTTGAAGGCATTCTCTAATTATTTATTTTTGTGGCAATAAAGATGTAGCCATAAAGTATGATATTCATTCCAATGGGATTACTTCGAACAAACATCTTTGGGTTATCCAAGAGCACAATCAATTCCTAGGGGGTTTTCATCTGCACCACACGTACTGTAATTTTGTTGCGTAGAATAGCGTGGCTGGTACAGCATAATGGGCAACGGCATTCCCACGTGCCTCTGGCGTCTGCGCGCTATTCTGGAATCAGCATTTTTAATTCCGGGATGATTCTTTGGACACTCACATGGTTTGACTCCGCCCGTTCCACGCACCCAGAAAAATATTCTAATTCGAAGTTGAGTACAATCACAATGCGTATGCCCCCCTGTGTAAGTTCCAACATTTCCAATCTGCAAACCCATTTTATCAATAGAATGGCTTCGTCTCCGTAGACTTCTAGTTTTTACAAACACTCCGTTAAGACTGCTAGCCTTTGTCGTGGTTGTATTTTGGTGGATGGTTGATAATGGGCCTGGGGCTGTGTGTTACATTGATAATTGCCAACTGTTATATATCGTTATGCATTGAAATGAGTTATTTATGATTTAATTAATGTGAAGATAGATGACAATGCAAACATTCAGCTCAATGGTACATCGGGAGGTAGGCACAAAATTGATTACAAGATTTGACCCATACTGAGAGAGTGAGTTAAATAAAAGCATGCGAAAAGCATTAAACGTAGAGCATGCAATCGAACCCAATTTTGCTACATTTAACAAAGTAGTTTTAGTAGTTTACTGTGTCTCTAGGCCTAAGACAAAAACTTACAATAGACCATTGTACCCTCAAAGAACAGACTCCTATCCAAAAAATTTGAAAATTAGCCATATCTTAGGGATGAGTTTGTCAGCACTGGAGAGGACTCCTCAAAACTCGTGATTTTTCAAATCACGTATGCAAAATTATATCGCGAATCTAATCAGCCACCAATTCTCCGTAGACCAAAACTACCAGACAGCTTGGGGTATCTTTCAAACCAGATATGAGATACAAGCAGTTAACGAAACCACGCATTATTTTCAATATTTTTAAAAGCAAGAAGCTACAAGATTAGTTATTTCCGGCTGAATCAAGGTTTCAATTAAAACTAAATCGAACCACGTATCTAAAAGTTAAGGTGCATAGAAAAAGGGAGACCATGCGATTAGAAAAGTATTAAAGAGCAAGAAACTTGGACCTCTAGAAAACATTGCATACGAATTAATCTTAAAAAAACATGAGACAAATCTCAAAAAATAAATAATAATATTATAAGGGAAATCAGCTAACTAAGGAAACACAACTGAACCAATTAGGAATTTTCAGACCACAAGCACTTCAACGAATCTTACTGCTGGCGAAGAAACTAAAATGCAAACAGTAGTGATGAGGTTTGTTTAACCATGAATATCGTCGCTAATCGAGGCAGAAGTTAGAACGAGATATTATTCAATCCAGTCAGTCGATTATTGCAAATTTTCCGATACATCAACTATTCCAAAAGTAATTGATCTTTTACATCCACAGATTCTGGAACGTCTCGATGTTCATGTAGCGGTGGTTTTCGTCACCGAACGTTCGCTTTACAACCCCAAACTATAACATTTTTTCCATCATTTTGGCGTTGCATTGCATAAACACAACGTTTGCTCACATTTTCTGGCACTGAACTATACGACCCAAGATCCGTTTAACGATAGTGACGATTGGATTCGGGGCGCCCCATTTTCGATACAATGTGCCACATTTGGAATTTTTAATCGTGTGAAGCTATCCCAGTTTTTCGTCCCAGGAAAAACAAAAATGTTCATCATGCTAATTTCATTCCATTCCAGAATTTTTAAAATCGTCGCATCCCAGGATTTATTAATTTAAATTTTTAAATCAAAATAAAATAATAACAGAACATTTAATAATTATCTGAAGCCTATAGAGTGCCTAAAAATTTAACTTTTAATTTTGACTCAACATCATGTCCACCAGCTCCAGGTCAAAAGCAAAAAACAAATTTTTAGGCAATTTTTAAGTTCCAGAGAATTACTAACTTTAAATAGAATTTTCATTAAATATGGTGGATATTGTAACTGGACGAAATCGAGCTCATTCTACCCCGGCATGCCAGTATGCCTCATCTAGCACCAAAGCCCTGGTACTTGGTTAGAATTCAACGCACTTATTCAATCATCAAATTTAAAAATAGCCTGCGAAAGGTAAGACTAGAAAACCACTCTCGCCTCAGTAAATCCGAGAAGTAAGTCTTTGTGCCTTATCGCTGCCTTATTTATTACATGATAATGGAACAGAAGATTCAGGACCGATTAGTTTTAGCTGTCAATTAGTTTTGGCTCGTAATTATCAACTGATATTTGCTTTGTTAACTCCAGAAAACTATTTGTAAACCTCAAATAAAATATTCCTCCCTATTACTACTTTTACAGTTCGACCCACATGTTATTTGAGCCAACCCTCCATTTTGTGTTTACCATTTATATGATAACTGTTGGTAGTGAAATGTAAAATGTTATCGAGACATCGCAATTGCTGGGGACAATATTCTGACTTTGACGTAATAACGGTTGCGAGAAGTGTGATTTAGTTTGATTTAATAAGAAATTGCGGCCTTGTGGCCCAATCACCGAAAGTGGTTGCTTCTTAAACAACATCAAGAACTCTCTATCGAATGCATAGTGGAGAGACGTTTAAGTACTCACTCGAGATTTTAACACTTTGCTTAGGAATCGCTGGAATGCCTGGTATAATTCGCGTAAACCAGATGACAATTAAGTATAAGTAACCGGGGATTAAATATGCTTAGTTATTGTGGAATTGGAAAATCAACTGGTGCGAAAACTGTGATTGCAGCAAAGGTAATAAATGAATCGGAAGTCTTGTGAATTTCAATCAAATTGATCACGAGACCATATCTGTCCAGAGAGAGAGAGAGAGAGAGACGGTCTACAATATTTTTATTTACTACCATGGCGATGATGTGTGAATGAACTCCTGAAACCGAGATTAACTTTTTAGAATTTTGTGCTCTAGGCGTTTGCTGCGATTGCAAAAAGAGAATTTGAAATGTCGGGGAAACTTGTTGACCGGTATATTACAGCCAAGAATCGGTTTGGAATTATAAATCGTTCAAACGAATTTTGAAAGGAGGACCAGAGAGACTTCACGTAATTTGCAAAAGTTCATATATTTATCCCAATAATTACCACCCTCCATTAATGGCCGAAGCCAACGACCTAAACTAAAGATTAAAATTATGGCGTGAGAGTGGCTGAGTTTATAGCTTTTGTAGATATAAACTGGTTTTCAGATCCTTAAAATTTGGATTTATTTAAAGCCTGTGAACGTTATGTTTATTTTGCTCGGTACCAGTGAATTACACTTTTAGTAGTTTTTTTTAAAGAATATCCACAATTAAAATTTATCTTGATTGGTCATTTGAATATTTTCAAAACGATTTGTTTAACCGCAGAAAATATCATTCAAACCCATGACCAATTATATTATGTTGGCAACTTTGGCCAGCCACATAAGCCTGACACTGTTAGATCGTCAGAGAAGGTTAATGGAATATGTACAACCCTAACAAATTTCGAATCAACCAACGGGCTAATCAATGAATTGAGCACGACCTTTCAGAGCAGTCAGCATGTACAGAGTAATTTTAGACTCTGTAATGAAAATTGTCAAAGCCTCCGGTGGACAGAGAGTTGAAAATGTGTTCTCCGTGACTGCGCCTGGACTGTGGTGATGCCGAAATGATATTATTTTCAAAATAATTGCAAAAACCCTAAATTGTTGTATGGAAGCTGTCACTGCCGATGGACCAATTTCGACCAAGAAAGACCATTCGTCTTCTATCGGTCCAGAACAGTTTTCTGAAATTTAAACGGAAATGCCAATTTTTGACAAACCCTATTTTTCAAGACAACTTCGGCGGCTCTACAGCCCAGACGAATAGATTTAGCGGGATGAAACTTCATATTGGAGCTTTATTCATAAATTGGGAGATCCATGCGAAATGTGAAATGTAGTGGACATCTGTGTACTGGAGGTGACAGCGTCCGCGTGAGATTTCTAATTTTTGGAGTGAAGATTAAATTTTCAGCAAAGAGTTGTTAGTGTTAGTTTTCAATGCTAGTTCTCTGAAATATGCTTAGTTTAAAATCGTTTTTCTTGGAAATGATGTACTTTTCAAAATATTTACAAAAAACGGTAAAGCTCCTACGGAGACTGCAACTTTTGGTAGACCGATTTCAGCCAAAAATCATATAAATCATCCAGTTTATGAGAAAATCTTAAGTATGACGTTTCATCCAGATCAGTCAATCCATCTCGGCTACGCTAGCACATACGAAAACACCCAACATAAATCAAATAATGACATCCAACCTGCTGTATCATTTCCTGATCTACCTAGTAAAATCAAATAATTTGTGAAATTTTCATACCAGTTCTTTTGGTGGACATCAGGGTAGTAGCCGCACTATACAAAGAATTAAATGTTATTATCATTTTCCCAGAATGTTAAGTACAAAAAGAACAAATATTCCAATGGTATTTTAGGACCTGTATCTTGTAGATATGAACATTTCAAATACATATTTACTGTTCAAGACGATTTGAAAAAGTTTTCAGTTGCTGATCCATATTGAAAAATCAAGAGAGTGAATCAATAGCGAAAGCATTTATCGAATATGTTATTTGTCATACACCTGAGAGTATTGTCACTGATCCCTAATTTTATGAGCCAGCTTACGAAAATGTACGAAACTTTTATTCTAAAGATTCAATGCAATGGAATTACTGGTTACCGGTCGCTACAATTACATTCAATTCAACGCCTCAGACGAGTACATGCCATTTGAACTTTTATATGGTTTCAAGCCATCTCTTATGAACTTAAATCCAGTTTGCAAAATAATTTTTTTAATGTTTCAATTAAGTCGAAACCTATAACTGGCGCAGCGGCAAGTGCAAGTGAAATGTTAGTATAACAGTGTAATAATTAGTGAAAAAAGTAGTGAATCCGTCAGGAATTTAAAAACTGGCTGAAGGTCGTTCAAACCGCTAAGATGATTTGAGATTCCACCGCAACACAACATCAAGCTACATTTGGGACCAGCAAACACGACAGCACTATACGGTTCATGAACTATTGTGAATTCGTATAACCAGGTAACCAATTTTTTTTGTTTATTAAATTTTTTTCATCGTGTTTTGTGATGAATCTTTTTTTACGATTTTTGCAAAAGTGTGCACTACAAGATAGACATACAACTGCCTTTACGCGAAATTACAAAATAAATTCTTAAATAATAAAAATCGGCGTCACCCAGACAAACTTGCGCACTATAAGGTAGACACAGACCTGTCAGACAAATTTGAGCAGTACAAGATAGACGCAGATTGGTTAACTGCCCACTACAAGATAGAGTCAGTAGGTACATAATCTCAAAAAACTAAACTATTTACGTTTAGCATAGCATATGAGCAAGAAGCTAAGAGACATCTTCTTCCAAAATAGAAATATTGGAGGGGATTTAGTGGAAAATAACTCAATACAAGAAATGGAGCATGTGTTACAGTAATTGAATTCGGTCAATGAACAACTCTAGAAAGTTAATCAAAAACAGGTCGAACACCATATGTAAACCAAAAAGTTCAACAACCGCGCCAGGAACATACTATCCCTGGGGTTGTCAGAATCCCCGATCTGATTAAGTCGATTCCATCATTCATTCATCATGGAAATCGAAAACAACTAACCGTATGGCTAAAACAGTGGAGATACACTCAGTATATTTGAACCGTTAGTATAGCAGGCAACCCTAAAACATTTCGAGAAATTAAAGAAATCTTGCAAGAATCCTTGGAGAATCGGCAAAAATTGTCTTATTATAAGTCGCAGCTTTAGGCGACTAAGCAAAACGAAACGACGAATATCCATAGCTACTTTAATATGGGTATGTTCAGGCCACGAAAGCCAAAGGAATAGAGAAGGCGTATGCTTGCCTGTGCAAGTTTAATTGCGACGAGTTAATTTCCAATAACTCGAAAAAACAATGCAACCAAATTAATTCCCAATTGGGACCACAACAACAAATAAGTGGAAACATAAACCAATCGAGAAACAGTCAATTCAACCCGACAAACGTTAGAAGAACATACTCAGTGAAGGAAAAACCCATTCCTATGAATCTGGACACTTCAATGAGATCTAAAAATACGCAAGAGGCTGAGGAATCTCCGCCATCACCCGTGGATAACGGGTACTCACAGGAGTATCAGGAAAACAGTTTTCAGACACTTTTCAGATCGCATTATAAAAGCTAAGGCCCACCACTTAACTTTTTGTAATAATTGTATAAGACTGAAGTTTTTCAAAATTATGCCAGTTGAATTCACTCAGTCGCAACTTTTTTTACTGGTCACCACCTGGAATCGAACCGAGGACCCTCGAATAACAGAGCAAGCACTCTACCTACTAATCTAATGAGGGCGACAAAATTTAAATTTAGTTAATAAGTCAGCCCCACACCCCTTTACCTAAGGTATACAAATCAATTATATTTTCCAACAGATTTTTCATCGGGATTATAATTTTATTAATGATGTGAACATCGGTGATAATGAATATCGTCACCCGATTTGGAATGAAATATTTTTTAATCAAAATATGTAGGTATCCAATTTTTCCTAATCCATTTGGTGCGCTTTGAAAGAAAAACACTTGCTTTTCTATCACTGTTCCTCAATCATTTCCACTCTGTTTCGTTTTAGCATTACGTGTATTAAAACAAAGCTGTGTCATTGTAAATACAAAAAAAAAATGAATCTCAACATCTCCTTCACCGCTCTACTATACGGAATATCCTGCTAATCGATGTTCTAATCAATTTGTATATAATTTTCTCGCTTAACCAAATAAGAAGAGTATCGTGTTATATCGATATTTGGGATGATGAGTATGATAAAATGAAAAAGCTGATTCCCCATTAACAACACTTGTGGACTAAAAGTTAATTCATCTAAAATTGGTACAAAAATATTAGCGCAATACTGCGCGTCACGGTCGGTGATATTTTGTGCGGACTGAGGATGACAAAGGCAAACGTGATTAAGATGAATTGTTCGATTTGACTGATACGTTAGGTACATTTTGGAATCACTCATGTTTGAAATATAATAAAATTAAGACACGAACGAACAAAAAATCTTAATAGTACGCAGATGAAACGAAAATGGAATTATTTTTTTGCGCTGTACTCAAGTTATTATTCCACCCATTTCACTCCCAAATTTCCATTCGAAACATTAACATTAACATTAAATTTTTTTTTGTACTTTTCAATTTTCATTTTAAATTTTATTTTGGTACTTTCATTTCAAATTATACACATTTTTGTATATTCGTCTGAATCTCTGTGTACTCTGAATATTATAGTCTCTGTATATACAATCAATACAGGGTGTGCAGCGTGAGGAACCATACGGATCAAAAAATATGTTACCATATTTGCCTTTCAAAATATATTATAGATTTCAACCGAGATCGTGCCCGTCATATAAACAGGCCTCAGCTGTGCAGGCTCATCCTTAACAATTTTCTTTTGTATTTTCAACTAAATAAACAATTTTGCCGAAGAGAGAAAATTATAAAAATTAGAATTAATATTAATAATAATTTTCATTATTTTCCATTTTCCATATTACCATTATTTCATTTTATTGTACTCGTTGTCGCGTATTGCTACTATGCCGCACAATTGTTGTTGCCGCTGTTCAGCTTTTTTACGTCTAATAAAGATTTTCCGTCTTGATGTTTTTTTCTGTTTTGCGATGGAAATACCAACAACACTAACAAAAATATTCATTTATTCATTCCAACTCATTGCTTATGCTTAATGATGATCGTTCTTGTTATATAGTTGTTGTTGCACGCGGATAAACCAAACAAAACAAAAAAAAACGGTCCAAAATTATTTTGTCACAAGAGCTTTGTAAGGTAAGAAAAGCGTTAAAGCCCGTTAAATGAAGTTTTCGCCTAATACGCGTCTAAGCTAGACGGGAGTCGAGGACGTATGATCTCCATCGTAACTTGTGTCTTTCAAATCTTTTTCACTGAGCTTGAATTTATGCTAATTTCGAATGTTCTGTTTACATCAAAAATTAACTTCGGACAGTAGGACCAAGTTACTGAATTCCTGTAAAAAATGTTTTTCGACATCGAGCCCATTTAAAAATCAAGAAAAATGCTATTAGCGGAAACCTCACTACGTAATCAGAACTTCGGTCCGGCCTACCCGACTCCCCAAAATTTCTCAAAAAATATACTGCATTGACATTGTAGAAATTTACAAAACGCGTGGTCTTTCCAAGCAGCTTTTGAATTGAACATGTGCCACATGATTAAATGAGAATTAAAAAACTGTATCTGTTTCTAGTGACACAATGGTAGTTTTGAGTTCCCTATAAAATTGACGTGTGGCGCGTTATGCCAGATTCACGTTCTAGCGTTCACAGTTTTTACGTTCCAAAAGCGTTGGAAAGCGAACTTTCAAACGATATGTTAAATGAAAAGGAATGATAAAGTAGTATCGAGTAGTATTGAGAGCGAGACTGGTGTGTGCCGTGCCCTTTGTGAGTGCGACCGGCGAAAGTGTATAGAAATATTTTTTTTGTTGTGTTCTCTCATTTTGTTGTGATCGAGTGATGCGCGGTGTAAATGAGTAAGCAAGTGACGCGCACAAAAAGCAAACGAGAGAGCACCAATAAGAAATAATTTCTAGAACTTTAGGTGGCACGCGAATATTTTGGAGTTGAGTTTTAATTCTTGGGTAAAATGGAGTTGAGTTTTGATTCTTGGGTAAAATAGAGTCGAATTTTTAGTTGGTTATATATAGGGAAAACCCGAGATTTTTTTTCTTTTTTGGTCTTCAATTAAGACATAAAAATATCGTTGGCTAAGTTTTGTTGGTGTATAGAGCAGACGGGAACAGTGAATTCCTAAATAGTTAAACCCGTATCGGTACTCCACGTACGCCACCATATTTTACGGGTGGCCTAGCCGAGGCTAAAAAATTATATTCCGATCATTTGGATACCGCATTTCAACGGTACGCTAAATATTAACAAGTGCCACAATTCAACTGTACGCTAGAATTCAACGAGTGCTGAAAATTAAACGGACATCGTATTTTTATTATTTAACGGGTGCCGCACATAATCAACGATTAAGGCGGCCTATCGAGGCGTTCAAATCTTTAAGACGGGAAGACGCCCAACGATTAAGGCTGCCTATCGAGGCGAAAATTAGTACGGCGGGAAGACGCCCAACGGAAGTTGTGGTTGCGGCCAACCACGTGGCCAGCCGATTATTTGGTTTACGGCGGGAGGACGCCCAACCCATTCCGGTGAAAGGCGCCGTACGTTGGGAAGTCGACCTTGAAGGTCACATCAAGGTACAATTTTTGTTCTCAACTTAAATTTTTTTTTAAATTTCAATTTTTTTTTTTTTACTTTCTTAAATTGTATCTATTATTTTGTGATCGCGGGCCACAGTAGTTGCTTGGCACGCCCATTGGATGCACCTCGGTCTCATCTCAATATTTTTACGGATCGCGTTTTTCGTTCAATTAACTTTTTTTTGCACTCTTTTCTTTTCGTTTTTTCTTCTTTCTCTGCTTTCTTCGTCCATGCATTCGGATTTTTATTTTATTTTCTCACCTTTTTTATGGTACTGACCTCATTTTTATAGTTGTGTCCCGTTATCAACATTATTTTTACCCATTTTGTTTTCTTATTATTAAAATAAAAAAATTAGTGTCGGTTCCCTATTTGCAGGCTGGGCTTGTCACTTCCATTCATCCCCTTGGCAGGACATCCATAGGGTCGGAGTGGTGAGTCCAGCGTATGTGTCGTCCATTCAGGGACGACAGTAAAATCTTCACGGTCTCCCCGTGGCACTTCGGCAGTCTGCAGCTGTCGAAGTGTGTAATGTGGGAGATTACCTAGAGGTCTCTCCGGGTGAAGAGAGGCTCTGTCTGTTGGGGAGACGTCCATACCCTCTTATGCTACTTCGTTGTGGCTGGGCATCGGCCTCTAGGGGTCGATGGGTCATTCGGTGGAGGTCTCGTCAGCAGACATTGTACTTATCATCCGGGGAGATCCGGTCGTTTCTGGATACACACCCGGTTATTATTATATTTATCTCTCTTTCCTCAAATTCGGCCGATATAATTCTGGTGTAAATTTAATTTAGTTTATTTTTTTCTAGCTTGATTATTATTTTGTGTTCTGTTCCACGGTGTAGGCCAGGAATATGTAAGCCTCAACTTTCACACGACCCAAAACCCTGAGATCTAGTCGGCAAAATCACCGTGATAGAGGCCTCTGCATATTTAGATAAGTCTGCGGAGTGGTTGTTGAACCACCCCGTAACACCTGTTCAATGTTATGTGACATACGTACATTCGATAGTAATTTCATAATTTGCCTACAGCGCCAAACAGGTGAATTAGGAACTAATCTAGTATTGTCAAATAATCTACTACACGAATGTATGGGAATAATTAGATGGATTTTTGAGTGCTTCCCAATGGTTTTAGATTCTCTGATTTAAAATTAGAAAAAGGTGGTTTTGGGCCATCAATTCAAATCACCAACAATTCTTAAGGTATCAGATAGACCAAGACGGACGGGCATGTTTTTTATGATTTTGCATCTAAATTTATATCATTTTTATATTATTTTATATCATTTTTATCAGGATTTCAATAACCCTCAAGAGAATTTAAATCACGACCGTGCTTCCATGGCAAATCATATTGAGATTCGTGGTGTTATAACGATTTTAATGAAAATAGTGCTAGAGACTAAAACCACACGAGGTAATCAGATCTTCGGACTGAAACTTGGCAACCCAAGGGGAGAAACGATTTTTGGAAAAATCGAACCAAATATCCATAAAAGAAAGTTGGACGTAAAACAGCTCTGGAAAATATGCTGATCATTACCTAATCTATACAATGATTTTATAACAATTAATTTCGGCCCGATTAATTCGGTTTGGATTTACAACATTTGTGGAAAATACACGGGAAATGCGTGGAAATCGATAATTTCTACTTCAAACATTTGTCACCATATTTTCTTCTTCTGGCGCTGCATCTCATGAAGAAATTTGTGCGCCTCAACAATACTCTTCCAGATAACTGTTCAGATCCTACCTTTTGCCGTAGCTAAATCGAAGACATACAACTATAGGTCCGATTTACGTTGAACCACATTGAATAGCTCCATGCTAGTCTACAGTATTGCGGTGGTATTGCCGGTCTATGAATTCTGCATTCCACAAGTTATTTTTATGTTAGCGCAGAATGATCGGTTACCAGCTGCGCAGAGTATCGCGGCTCTGTCTACAGAGAAGGGATGCACATTTACCGTCGATCCCAAGTATTCAAACTCATTCGCCTTCTCTGTTCGTTTAAGAGTTACGAGAAATAAATACGTCACACTGGCAGGACGGCGTTTGTGTTCATACAATGTGGATGTAACGGGCTTCAAAGCCCGTTGGAATGTTGATTTCTCAATGCTTCAGAATCTCAATGCGAGATTCATTAGTTCAAAAATGGAATGCCTATTTTGCGACTACCAGAAAATATTCAGGACCAATGTTAGCGCGGCGTTTGATATTAATATCTTTGTGCCTAGAAAACAGCTTTTTTAACACAAGGATTTGGTCGATTTAAAGGGCTGTAACACCATTTTTTAATTTTTAAGTGCCTTTGTGGTGCCACACTGATTACTGTCTGCAGTGGTGATTTGTGGTTCGAAGTAACCCAAACAATTTTTACACAGGTAGTCAGAATTTTGTTTAAAACAGTTTCGAGGTGGTCGTAGAAAGGGTTCGGACATGTTGACTTGGGCTGTGTGATTTTGTTTGGAAAAAGTTACGACTGTCAAGCCATGTTTGTTGACTTTTCTCAATAAATCTTTTATTTCACTCTCTCTCTTTCTCTCTCTCTCTCACTCTCTCTCTCTCTCTCTTTCTCTCTCTTTATTTCTTGCTTTCACATCTAGCGAATGAATTTTGCTGCCTGTAAAGTGTTTCGCCTACTGCCTCAGTTCATCGCTTGCTCCCACCAGTTTCTACATCTGTTGATAAAGCGTTTTCCGTGTATAATTTCCGATGTCGTTGTTGTGATGAATCCGATAAATTAATCCGATGCCTTTGTGTAGGGTTCATAACTCGATGGTTTTTGTGAAAGTAGGTAGTTGGCCTGCCGCTCAACCCCCTTATTACTTGTGTAAGTAACCCAGTAATTGGTTAATTCTAAAGTTAAATATATTTTTACTAATTTAGTTTAGATAGTTCCGGATTTTCTCAGGGACCATGGCACTTCTAAAGGACTCTGAGGATCAACATTCTTCCCTTTCATATACTCGACATCTCTTAATTACACCTATCTACTTTACCTAACATTTCTAACCAAAAATATTGAACTAACGAATGAATTTATTAATTTAATTTAATTGTGAGCTTTGTTGGCGCCTTTATATGAGTTAAGCCATGTGACTTTAGGGTGCCAATTTGAATTAGTTTATGGCAAAAGGTTTTAAAATGTTGGTGGGTGTAGTCCAAGTATTCATGTTTTCTATTCACAGCCCAACCGAATCTAATAATATTGGGCAAACAATTTAGCATGGGTGAGACATTTATTCAATGAAATTACTCATTTAAAGTTTAAAACATAATTACATTTTTTGTGAGATTGGTGACATCTAGGCTTAAGTAGTAGCATTAGGGTTGTTTCAAAACAGTTTTGTTGTATGGCAGGTTATAGTAGTCTGAATGAGAGTCTTCGAGAAGATTTATTTCTGTATAAATCTAGGCGAGTCTAGAATCTTTTTTTTAATAACCCTTCAATCTGTTCTGGGGCCAAGGCTCTCCCAACTCTTTCGCGCTTTGCTTTTTCCAAGTGTAAGCCAATTCGAGGACGTACGGTTATAGGTTCGATTTTATCACCATCTGCACATTGCATAGCTTCAGGCCAGCCTATACTGGCATGGAAGATGGGTCGGCCCATGAGTTCTGCACTCCGACAGGGAGTCATAGATGTGTTCCATCGGGATTCGAACCCAGTACCTCCCGAGATATGGTACGCGATAGAATATAAGCGAAAGTGAGTGGTGGGAAAATATTAAGTGGTGTTAAGAAATGGAAGATGGAAATAGAAGATTTTGATTTAAAATTAATTGTAAATGGTAAATAGTGAATAATTAAGTAATTGTGGAAATTATTATCTCTGTTCGTCTGTGTAATCGATATACCTTAGAAGGTGAAGGCCAAATTGGCACGGAATCCGCGCCGTAGCGGCAGAAAAATGGCTCGTGAGGCGAATATTTCGCTTGAACAGATGCAGCACATATTGAAAGATCATCTTGGACTAAAGGTCTTCAAATTCCATAAAACGCATGGTATCACCGATGCTCAAAAAAAGTTAGAGTAGAAAGAGCAAACGAGAGTTGTTACGCTTGCACGAAAGTGGCGATTTGCCGAATTTGATTTTCTCCGATGAGTCACCGTTCGTTATTGAGCAATATGTGAACAAGCAAAACAACCGGATTTACTTGCCCGGCCGTGCTACTGAAAATTTGGACCAACGGATTGCCAATTGAAACCAGAGCCGCCGATGATGATAGCTTGGGCCGCCGTAACGGCCGAAATCCGTTCAACGCTCGTTTTTTTGGACCGTGGCATCAAGACAAATGCTCAAATTTATCGGGATCATGTGTTGGAGGGAGCGTTGAAGCCTTGGGCACAAAAACATTTCGGCCGCAGAGCCCGGACATTTCAACAGGCAATTTTCTTAACATTTCATCAAGAATGGCTGAGGAACAACGTTCCGCGGTTCATTTCCACTGCCCAATGGCCACCAAATTCACAGGATGTAAATCCGCTAGATTTCTCGGTTTGGAGTATTTTGAAGAACAAGGTTGGGATACAAAAATACCAAAGTGTCGATCATCTCAAGCAAGCGCTTCGCCGGGAATGAGCCAAAATACCGCAGAGCCACTTTCGTGCTGCATGCAATAGCTTTGTCGGCCGTTTGAAGGCCATAAACGCGACTAAGGGTGGCCAAATCAAAAACTGCTAATGCAATTCGAAAATTTAAATATTTAAATTTCATCAAAATTGTGGCGTTTTGTTTTGGTAACACTTCGTGTCAGCCACCCTGTATATTTATTTTTTGTTTGTAGTAGTTCTGCGAAATAGTAACTGTGCATTTATACTTGCGGAAATCAGTGCGGCACTAATATGTCGCACTGGCTCCGCAAGTATGAATATATACTGCAGTAATATCGACTGGTAGTAATTAGATCTGGGAGATTTATGGACCTTGTCAGTCTAAAATAATTTAAGCATCCAACCATATTCCAAATTATTTATTTAATTTCAATGATTAAAGCTGAGGGAATTATTCTGAAGTCTACGCTAAAAGCGGAAGCAGCTGAGTATCTTAAATTAATACATGACGAGGAAAGAGAAAGATTTGAATTAGGATTAAATTGAATTGAGAATTTCAGGGCGTTAAATTTCACATACCAAACAGCATATGGCGGGATATGAAAATTCTAAATTATATGAAAGACGTTTTTTGTTTTACAAAATGTTTTCAAATTGGTGGTCCCACCATAAAATATAAATAATTTTTAAAAATTACGTTGTGTGTTGTTTCTTATTAAATAACCGTAAAATTTCATTTATTTATATTGAAAATCATAATTTTCAATGTTCGTGTACATTCTAAGTAAAAATTTCCCAAACCGCAGCATGAACCCCAAAACATTATTACGATACTAATTTAATTAGTATTTACTGCTATTCTGATTTTTCATTTATAACGTAGTTGGTGCTTTTGTGGGTGGAGAGCTACGATGTACAAACAACTTATAATTTTATTTATAGCCAATTCGTGGTTAACCGGCAACCCCCATCATCTTCTTTGCAAACAATATTGCAATTGTGTATGAGGTGTGAAGCTAATTTGAAGAATTGGACGCTTGACGAAACGTAAAGCAATTTGAGTTCGTTAGAAATCTCTAAATTATTGATTGCTACTAAATTGTATTCATGCTTTCCAGTAATCCCCAGAACCACAACCAAATTGTCGATTAATTTTAATAGATTATCGATTATCATAAAGCGCACATAATTCTTTAATTAATTATTAATTTACGAAATTATTATCTTTACGTATTATAAAATATTAAAATTTTCTCAATCTACATTTTGAATTGGCGTTCCTCCCAAATACCACCCCAACCCGGAAAATATTTAACTGTTGCGATACTACTGACATAAATTTGGTACTCCACACCGTACTCACTGCATATGAATATACGGATAAACCACATTCGAAATGATTAAAAGCATAATTACATTTTTTTTGTACACGCTCGGGTGATAATTAGGATGATAATTGGGAGTTGAAGGGGTGTGTGGAAGGCATTGTGTTGTACAATACTCATTGAAATATTATAATTACTATTATTATGTGTATTAAGGCCGTGTTATAATAATTACATTGGTAATTTAATTTATATCGATTTTTAATCGAACCATTTGAACTTTTATTTATAGTTTGCATAACATTTTAGCTATAATTTAGTGCCAGGGGTGTGGTGAAAAACAAATGGAACAAAACCAAAGAGTAATAAATCTACAATATGCAAAATAATGTAGTCAATGGCGTGAGAAGTAGTAAGTGATCCATTTCAAGTCAAATTGTAATTATCACTTCAGAACATACATTAATAAATCATTAGAGATCAAATCTGTAGAAACTTTAAGTTCGTAATTTAAATTTTTGGTTTTGAACCCAAATCGGGCAAATCAATTGTAAAAGAACGAAAGCAGCTATTTAAATTTCTGAAAAACCTTGCGATTACTTTGTTGATAAAAATTAATTGCCAGTGGAGTTTTGAATATAACGAAATTACCGCTGACCTTGTGGATGTCGATAAAAAAGGAAAGGGCGTGATTGTACCAACGAAGTAGGAATAAGGTTCGGTTATATATCATTCATCCAATTGAGAGCAATTTCGCACTTGGGACTAGGAGTCGTCGATTCCGACCAAAAATTCATTTATCGTTATGGCAACGAAATTTGTCAATCTCGAAATCATTGAAGTTTGAACTCGCTTTCTCAAATCGTGTCTTGTGGGAATTGTCAAATGTACCATATTTAAGTTTCTAAGTTTGGACAAAAATTTTGTGTTGGAGAAAAGTGATGGCTCGCAAGAACAACTCGACGATGTCTCAAACTCATATTAACCATAGTATTTTGGTGTTGGACATCGGAAAGATTTCCGAGTATCAATATCTCAATGAATTTCCGGTAAATTGTTGAGTTAACCTTAATCCTGCTAATTTTCCAATCTTCAGTCCATCCGCAACGAGTGTAAAACAAAATTATGTTTCTTCTTCGCTGTTAAAAATAACGGGTTATCCAATTCGAGGTTGATAAAGTAGAAATCTGTATACCGACATCTGTCAAAGATAAACGTCAAGTGCGCTGTCATTTATTTAGTTGACATTCTGCCATTTAAGAATATGGAGCATTTAACAATCGACCAACGCGTTAAAATTATTAAATCTTATTATAAAAATAGTGATTCTGCCGTATCCACATTTCGCGCTTTACGAGCAGATTATGGTCGTCATAATCGTCCTACAAAGCAAACCATATTGAATACAGTGAATAAATTTGAACAAACTGGATCTGTTCCTGATATTGTAAGGTCTGTGCATCATCGAAACATTCGCAATGCTGAAAATATCGCTTCTGTAGCTGAAAGTGTGGAAGAAGATCCAAATTTGTCAATTCCTCGTCCAGCTCAACATTTAGGACTATCTTATGGCTCATTATGGCGCATTTTGCATCTGGATTTGCATCTTCATCCGTATAAAGTCCATTTGACACAAGAGCTAAAGCCTGCTGACCATGGACAACGAAAAACATACGCAAATTGGGTGTTGAAAAAACAGGCCGTCGATGCTGATTTTTCGAACAAAATTTTCTTCAGTGATGAAGCTCATTTTTCGCTTGGTGGATACGTTAATAAGCAAAACTATAGAATTTGGGGCTCAGAAAATCCACAATTGATTGTAGAGAAGCCATTACACCCGGAAAAAGTCACTGTTTGGTGCGCATTGTGGTCTGGTGGTGTGATTGGGCCGTATTTTTTTGAGAACAACCATGGACGAACCGTTACCGTCAATTCTGAGCGCTATGGCCGCATGTTAACCGATTATTTTTTTACGAAAATCGAAGATTATGATCTTGACGATATGTGGTTCCAGCAGGATGGAGCAACCAGTCACGTAGCACGAGCAAATCGAGATTTTTTGCAAGAGAAATTTCCTGGACGTTTGATTTCGCGATTGGCTGATGTCAATTGGCCTCCAAGATCCTGTGATTTAACGCCTTTGGATTTCTTTTTGTGGGGCTACGCGAAAGATCGTGTTTACGCAAACAATCCTCAAACTCTTGACAAATTGAAAACTAATATTCGTAAGGTAATGGTCGAGATACCGCCCGAAATGTGCCGAAAAGTCATTGAAAATTACCGCAAAAGAATCAAGGCCTGTAAGAAGTCCCGTGAAGGACATTTGAATGATATCTTATTTAACTAAAAATGGCAAGGATCAATCTGTAAAATGAAATAAAAATTACAATACATTCCGAATATTTTGTGTGTTTTTTTTAAGTTTACTTTATCAAGCTTGAATTGGATAACCTTGTACAACAAAACTCTTACACTTGATTACACCGGCGGAGTCTAAACCCGCGGTGCATACTTGTGGGGTGCACAGAGAGTGCGTTCACTTATTTTAATACTCTCACGTTTACTAAAATAAAATTTAAAAATTTATTTAAAACTCATACTAATACTCCTTTGGCATAAGTCCCATCAATTTGCAATAATATTCATGGTCCTTTTGGTAATCCATTCGTCATTATGTCGGCCGCCTACTACCGGTATGGTAGAAAATGGTTGAATTTTAACCTTGGGTAGTTTTACAACATCCTTCAATTTTTGATGGACACTGGTATTATGTAATTCCCTTTGATGCTGCGTCAATTTACCGATTGAGAAATTTAGCTATTCTTGAGTTTTTCGGTCTGTGATTTGCGTTACCGCTTGACGGAGTTTACCTTTAGCATTGAAATAACGTTGCTCAAACTCCTTCAATTCAGATGCTGAACCATATTGCTAAATATCTTTTCTAAATGTTCTAGACGAATAGTTAAATCCACACCCGTAACTGACTCGTCGGTCAGTAAGGCTCCTAGCGAGCCTTCCAATCGTATTACGGCAGTCTTTGCTGCCTGCTGCCTGAAATATGGAATCTGCTACCTCTTCGGCCATTGTGTAACTCGCAATGCCTGCGTGAATTCTTTATATTACACAATTTAATTTTTAATTTTTGGTTTTGGGTTTTCATTAAGTTAAAATAGTTTTATGATGGTGTAAGAACAATTTTATAGTATTAAAAAATGTGGTGGACGCAAATATATAGTGTTTTAAGTGAATTATTGTTTGGTGGCAACAACAACAAGTGTTTGTTTAGATTTAAGCGGCGTGATTGTAGACAGCAAGCAAAATCAGGTGTGGGCAGAAGGTGGGTTTCGGCCCCAAAAAGAAGCGATGTTTGAAAGCCCAAATAGATTCGCACCGTTGAGGATGTTGTTAAATAATACCCAAGCCTCCAAAAGGAAAAAGTTCGAAGAAATGCGAACTAAGAGATTAGGATTCGGTGCAGAAAAATGGATTGCAATGAAGTGAATGAAAAATATCTAATAATCAAGCACGAGCAAGAGGGACAAGAAGAAGAACTGCTGGTTCTGAAAAAAAATCAGGCAGCGACGGATGCATTACTGAAGGCCACATCTCTGAGGTAATTGACCAAAATAAAAATGACGGAACACCTCATAGTAAACAGTTCCAAAGGTATCGTTTCAAATCAAAGGAAAATCAAAGAAGGGCTTAAGAACCAAGGCGTCATAGAGGTATATAAAATAAAGAAATGGGTGGAAATCAAGTTAACGGATACAGCAGCAATTATCCTGACTTTTAATTCACCAGTGTTACCTACCCTCACATAGGCAGGCTTTCTACAGCTTAGTATCGGTTATACATTCCAATTCTTCCAACCGTAAGGAATGTCGAGTATATAAACTAGAATTAGAAATAGTGAAAATTAAAACTGTAGATAGATTACCATTTCCCGAGGCGATAGCCAAATATTTTTGATTATATGCAAACACCATACCAGCTAACCAGACAACATATGCAGATACACTGAAAACCTCCTTTAATCCACCAAACACTCCACAAAAGTCGCAAGACAAAGAGAAAACCACAATCATATGAAAAAACTATTTCAACTTCAAGGCAACAACAAACACAATTAAACCAACCACAACAACAACAGCAACAAAAAGATCAAATACAACAACAACAAAACCAACAACAGCCGCAACAATGTTTTGGCTACTAGAAACGAACAAACTACACCAGCAAATACAGCAAGTACAACAATAACCGCAATCAAATCAACAAACAAATTGTAATACAGCAATGGACATAGAGACAGACAATCAAAACAAATGAAGCATGGCTAGCAATGCTCCAAATGAATTAACACTACTTCGAAATAACCATGTAAGTATGATTGATGATGAATGAGGGAAGGAGGAGAGAGGACGCTTTGGCGTTTATAAATGCCCTCTCCCTTCTTAATTTCTTTGAATGGTAGAGCGAATGCTGAGATCCAATGAATGCGTGAAAATTTGCCAGATAAATATTCGCAGTGTATATGCCAATGGCGATATATTGCGGAATTTGCGGCGATATATTGCGGAATATATTGCGGACCAATAACGATGTGAATGTGATGATTTTGTGTGAAACTTGGGAGCGTGAGGGTAAGACGTTTCGTGTGAAAAAATACAATTATCTGTCCAGACCGAGGGCTGATGGCTTCGGCGGAGTGGCGATATTGACAGGTGCCAATATCAGACTGGTTCTGTGTGACATACCGCGTTTCGACCACATCGAAGTCAGCGCAGCCAAAAATCGTAATCTGGACAGAAACTTGTTATTTGTTAGTATCTATGCAACTCCAGTGTTGTCTACGTCTGACAGAGAGAGAAGCCAGCGAGATTTTCAAATTTCGTTTGAATGGGTGGAAGGCGAAAATGACGTGGTTGTAGCGGGTGATATGAATGCACATTCGAGAATATGGGGCAGTGAAAGAAGTGATGCGAGAGGTAACTGGTTGCCCCGCCTCATTCTGGATTCCGATCTCGTAGTCCTGAATGATTGTGGGTCGACTAGAATGGCGAGAGTGGGGTCGACAGCCAGCGCGATAGATTTAACTTTAATGTATAGCGGGCTGGCGGGCCAAGTCACTTGGAATATCACAGACGAGAATTTGGGTGGTGATCATTATTTGATCAGGACATGCTAAGGTGGTATAAATGTTGACATGGACCATTATGGCCATTATGAATGATAAGAAATGGGTCGAACGTAATGAATGAGACTCTCATAATGAAAGAAGCAAATGAGGTTAACCAACTTGAGGATAAAATAGAGAGACTGATTGAAATGTGCACTATAAATGTCAGAGGGAATGAATACAAGTTGAATGGTTGGTGGAACAGTGAAATCCAGTATTGGTATGAAAGGAAACGGATAGCATTAAGAGAGCTCAATAGGTGTATATGTCATGAATGCAGAATAAATTATGGAAGGATGAATGCAAGATTGAAAAAGGCGTAGAGCGGAAAGGAAAAGTTGACGGGACTATGTGTCCAAAATGACATATAGAACCACAACTAAGGATGGATGGGATAAATTTAATAGAGTGTGTAAGGAATTTGAATGGGAACAGTTCCGAGGTGTTTTAGAAATATCAAAATCGACTACCCCCGGAACTAACACAGTGAGTTATAAAATGATTGGTAGATTAGAATTCGAAGCGAAGGCGGCCTTGCTTCGAATTCTCAATCAAGTATGGATGTGTATTCAGATACCGGAAAAATGGAAGGAAAGCAGAGTGGTACCTATTCCTAAAAGGGATCGGGATAAAAATCTGGCAACAAATTACAGAGGAATAGGTATGTTGAATGTATTTCTTAAAATTGCGAATGGTATGATGAAAGGTCGTATAGATAAATTTGTGAATGAGGGAAATTTGTTGCCGGAAACCACATTTGGGTTCCGTCACAACCACTCTGCTAATGAATGTGTAGAAAAGTTTGTGAGGGAAGTACAAAAGGAAAATAAGTATGTTGTGGCGGTATTTTGTATATAGAAAGGGTATATGATTACGTGGTTCCAGGGAAACTTTATCAGATCCTTATGGACTTGGGGTTTCCTTGGAAAATTTGCTAATTGATGTATGACTTCATGAATGAGAGAAATTTAGTTTTGTCTGGTAGAGGGTATAGGTTGGAGGGTGTGGTGACTAAGGGCCTCTCCCAAGGCAGCATAGTTTTACCGACTCTCTTGAACCTGTACACGAGCTCGATACATAGGTGTAACTCCTCGGGCAAAGCTATTTTGCAATTCGCAGATGACTTTGTCCTGATGGGCAAGGGGTGGACCATAGAGGAGGCCTTGAGTCGGGCTCAAGAATGTGTAAATCAGGTAACCGAATGTCTGAGTGAATTGAATTTGAGGATAAATTTGAGTAAATGTTGTGGTGTGGCCGAACGAATCGGATGGTTGATGTGCGAATACATAATGAGCGAATTGAGTGTGTGAAATTGACTAGGTATTTGGGAATCTGGATTGACAGAAGAATTCAAAGTGCATATGGTAAATTGGCCGATTATTGTAAGAGTAGATTGAACGTGATTAAGAGGGTGAGCAAACCGAAATGGGGAGCTCATCCGGGTGTGAGTGATATGTTACGAATGGCGCTAGTGTCAACTAAAATTGCGTATGGAATGAGTATATATGGAGATGGGTACAAGGTTGGGTTTAAAAAGTTGATGCTTGTGGAGAATGCGTGTACCAGAGTGGTACTGGGAGCGATCAATTCAACACCAATACACACTCTGTGGCTTGAATTGGGTGATTCGCCTCTTAATTATAAGAGAGAATGGATCACCGTGCGAGAGACTGTGTGAATGTTAACTACGGACAATAAATTGGTGAATGAAATGAAAGAGAGATTGCAAAGAGGGACGGTTTACAAAAAGACAACAAGATCACTGGTAATCTTGGAAAATATTAACATATTCTCCAAGATTCGTCCGGCAAATCCGAAAGTCCCTCCGAGCAATCTAATAGTGCGGTTGAAGTTTGGTGACACAAAAAATTGAGTGATTTTTTCAAAGTGCGAATGAATTATGTTGCACATGAGGAAGTGTATACAGATGAAAGTATAAATGATGATCGGGAGAGGATGATGAGGAAATGGTAAGAGTAGTACCTTTTATAGTAGTACCTTTTATTTGATTTTTGAAAAATTACAAAATTACACGGTCGTTCTTACTCGCAAGCGATTTTACAGGATGGCTGACACGAAGTGTTAGCTTTGTTGTTACCAAAACAAAACGCCACAGAATTTTTATGTTTTGATGAATTTTATTGAATCAAAGTAAAAAATGTTCACAAATATTTAAATTTTTGAATTGCATTAGCAGTTTTCGATTTGGCCACCCTTAGCCGCGATTATGGCCTGCAAACGGCCGACAAAGCTATTGCATGCAGCACGAAAGTGGCTCTGCGGTATTTTGGCCCATTCCCGGCGAAGCACTTGCTTGAGATGATCGACATTTTGTTGAAATGTCCAGGCTATGCGGCCGAAATGTTGTTGTGCCCAAGCCTTCAACGCTCCCTCCAACAGATTATCCCAATAAATTTGAGCATTTATCTTGATGCCACGGTCCAAAATAATGAGTGGTGGATGGCTTTCAGCCGTTACGGCGACCCAAACCATCACCATCAGCTGCGCTTGGTTTCGAGTGGCAATCCGTTGGTCCAAATTTTCAGTAGAACGGCCGGGCAAGTAAATCCGGTCGTTTTGCTTATTCACATTATTCACATCGGCAAATCGCTACTTTCGTGCAAGCGTAACCACGGCTTGCTCTTTTCATTCTAACTTTTTTTGAGCATCGGTGAGACCATGCGTTTTATGGAATTTCAAGGCCTTTAGTCCAAGATGGTCGTTCAATATGTGGTGCATCCGTTCAAGCGAAATGTTCGCCTCATGAGCCATTTTTCTGCCGCTACGGCGCGGATTCCGAGCCAATTTGGCATTCACTTCCGGAATGGTATCCGGCGATGTTGCAGTGCGTTTCGGTCCACCGGTTAACAATCTGCGGCTGTGGTTTTCCAGCCAAAAATAGAGCAATCGCACTATTTCGCTTGAATCCCATGTTTATCATGTTTCCCAATGTTCAAATCTGCGGATACAGCAACTCGCGTATGCGATTATATACCATGATCGAGTGATTGACTTTCGTGAGCTTCCGTATTACATATAACATTCATCCGTTGCCACATAATCCAAATTGAAAGTTCCATCCTCATATCTCATGAAAATTTCGCAAACGATCCGCAAAACCTTCCAATACGTCTCATTGGGCTAAATAATAAATAAAATAAAAATTAAGCACACTTGGCGTAAAACCTAATACATATGTTAAAAGAGCCACTTGTGTGTGTGTGTTGTGCGTGTTTCACAACTTACATATAATATAAATCAGAACTCGTTAAAATCGTAAAATAAAAAAGTATCCGTCCATCACAAATATACAAATTTGACGTGCATGTCATAAACATAAAAAAGCTCTCTACATATCCCGTTTCTGCTCCAAACCAATTATTCTTTAAGTGATGAAAATTGGCATATTACACAAAACCCAACAACAAACCCAATTTTTATCATTTTTTATTTTATTTTATTTCTATACAACTTAAGATGTTTCATCTCAAAATTGATTTCCATAATCGATCTTAAATATAAATATCTAGAGATGGAAACGCTACACTTCTCGTAAATCGTCCGACGATGTAAAACGAAATGAAATTTTCCATTAATTTTTTCTACTCAAGGGAAATCGAACCGCGCGATGTAATTGAAAAAAAAAACTTGTTATCCTCGTTATCGTGTTGCAAAGTGATAGATTTGTAATAAACTTGAGATAAAATGTTTAAAAGTTTTTTTTTCGCCACGCCATCTACGCGTAGTGTATATCAACGGAAAATATGGAAATTTTTCATTAAACTACTTGTTTACAAAACTTTTAATATTTTAAATAAATTTTTTATGTTTTATGCGTTGTTTAATGTAGTGGCGTCGCATCTTATCGGTTTGAAAGTTTTCTTAAACAAAAACAAACTTTTGATAGTTTTATTTTTAATTTCGTTTAGTTAACATGCCAGGTCTAAATAATATTTGGGGCAGAGGGTGGCTTTATACACATAAATAAATCATAAAATGTTCATAAAACTCACGTACAAATGTCATGTACCGCATACAGATTTGCGTCATAAACAAACCCGGGTGGATATCAATCTCACATCAAACACCTTTCTCGCAATACTGGTGGCGGTAGGTAGGGTATAGCTAATATATACCCTTCTTTCATATAACTGTTCTTCAATGTCAAAAAACTTTTCTTTTTTTTTGTGTTACCGAAACTTCTTGAATTTTTTTTTATCACAAACTTTTCAAAAAATTTGTGTATAATTTTCATCATATAAAATGGTAGAAAATTTATTTTACATTTTTAAAATTAGAAAATTTATATGTATATTATGATGTTGTTGCTGTTTTCCCCCACTGAAACAAATGAAAACAAGCGCTTTCGTAAAATATGTAAAGTAGTACGTCGTGCCGTAGAACAGCAAGAAGTCTATAACAAATTGAAAGTATATGGAAAATGGGCAAGCAGTTGTGGGAAAATGTATGGAACGCTTTTCAATTCAATATACATAAATATATGAATTACAAATTTTTCCATTTTCTTATCAATACAAAGTATATGCGATATGTTAAATTATTTTATGATCGCTATTAGATGATGAAAATGTTTTTCGTTTTCGTTTTTGGTTTCCTAGTTTTCTAAAGATAAGGACGTACGTGAAATATGATTAGAATCGATCTCTAAAAATTGATGCTTGATGTAAACAGTGAAGGCACAATATATGTGATTTGCATAATTTTTAAATGTGTATGGTGATATGCAATATTTATGTATATAGGGTCGAAAAATATTTAAGTTCAAAGCTATTCTAGCTTGATTGGAAAATAGATAGAGACTATGCCAATATAATGAATAAACGAACTCTCGACTGTGGTGTGGAGGGTGATGGGATGAATAGTTCGTTTCAAGCGTTAGATTTAGCCGAACCTTAGTTTTATTTTGACTGTAACTCTAATAGTTTATCTTTCCTAATTTATATTCTTGTTTGGAGGGTTGTAGCCCTTTGGCAGTCCCCTTTACAATATCGTTATATTTTTGGTCGATCCTGATTGGATCTAGTAGATCATGTGGTTTCTTACACGACGTATCTCAGCATTTTGACCACGGTGCATTAACTATCCCACGCATGCCTTTGCTTTGGAATGACTGGATGATATTGCTATTCTTTTTATTTGAACAGCCCCAGAGCTGAATACGTAAGTTCTCACAGGTTTTAGGATTTGCCGGTATAGTAGCAATTTATTATGCAGAGTTAGTATTGAATTTAGTACTTCGCTCTTGCTTGAGTATTCTACTCACAACCTTATTAAAATTAGCCGAAAGTTTCCAGCCGAAAGGTAATGCAGATAGTGTCTTTGCTATCCCAGCCGAAAGGTAATGCAGATAGTGTCTTCGTTATCCCAGCAGAAAGATGAGAATGCAGATATTGTTTTTCCTATCCAAGCAATGCATCCATTGCCACCCAATTTGCATTAATTTAGCATTCATTTTATTGAGAAATTCGAGAAGGGGATGCAGGGGTGTAATTTTGCAAAAATTCGGTAATTCAACATATCAAAAATGCATTGAATGGGTGTCGTTCAAGATTAACGTGCTTTGCATTGATAGTGCATTTTCGATATATTGAAATAGAGAATTTTTGCAAAATTACACCCCTGCATTCCCTTCAGAAATTCTACCGAATTTTTGCAAAATTACACCCCTGCATCCCCTTCAGAATTTCTCCACAATTAGGCCGAAGTTGACCAACATTATGGCCTATCAAATAACCATAGTGGCATCAATGACAAAACACGTTAATCTTTTACGACAGGCCATTCAATGAGTTTTTGATATAGTGAATTACCGAATTTTTGCAAAATTACACCCCTGTATCCCCTTCAGAATTTCTCAACAAAGTGGATGCTAAATGGATGCAAATTGGATAGCAATGGATGCATTGCTTGGATAGGAAAAACAATATCTGCATTCTCATCTTTCTGCTGGGATAACGAAGACACTATCTGCATTACCTTTCGGCTGGGATAGCAAAGACACTATCTGCATTACCTTTCGGCTGGAAACTTTCGGCTAACTTTAACAGTGTCTACTCACACACATACACAGAACTTTTGGCTCGGCTGTGTATGCGAAAAGTCAGAGCCACTTAACAATTAAATTCATTCTAAGTAGGACGTGCAAATTCGTTCTCAAAATAGTTCAAGTGTTTTTTATTTTTTACGATCAGAATAATCTCAATAGGCTATGAAGCCCAGATCACGGGAAACTGCAAAATAAAAATGATGAACAGTCACGTTGTGCAATTCAAGTGGAACATTCCAGAACAAAAAAAAAATTATTATTTTCTAGATTTTCGAGGCCGGGACAAACGGCTCAAACAAAATGGAAGGTGAACGTGTCAGCGGCGTTGAAAAAATGGAGCTCGTTCAAAATTGGCCGATGTAGAAATTCCAGATGCGTCAAATCTTGGAAGCAGCTGAATTGTTCGGCTTGTTGCGAGTGCAAATTATGCTACGAAAATTGTGACTTGGAAAAGGGTAGACGCAAAAGCAAGGCGGACAATTTCAACTACAAGCGGAAAACAGTCAATACGTCTAATCATGGGATGTGAGACAGCAGGTGAAATGTGGACGGCACTCACAAGTAAGTAGGAGCAGAAGTCGGAGGGTAATACTTATTTTCTGCAACAAAAGTATTACAACTTCAAGAAGGCGACATGGCGACTTTCATATCAAAATTAATAGAAATTTTACAGCAGTTGAGAGATCAGAAGGAGACCATATCTGACTCGATGGTAATTTCGAAAATTTTGAATACGATGCCTGTCAAATACAATCATTTCAATAGCGCATGGGAGTCTGCGAGTGCAGCCGATCGAATACTAACAAATCTGAAGGCGCGTTTGATGGCGGAAGAAATGCGTCTCAAGTCACAGTGCCAGGTCGAGGAGTTGGAAGTGCTGATGGCCAAGCGAACTTTTCCAAAGAAGAGCAGCAACAACAACAACAATGGAAATTCGTTGAATAACAAAAGACAAAGCGGCGAATAAAAGCGACGAGCTGAAAGGCAAGTGCTGTAAGTGCGGAAAAGGCGGCCATTGGAAGCGGGACTGTTCAAAAAAGAAGAACAGCTCGGACAAAAAACAAGAAGACACTTCAGTGAATGTTTTCATTTGTCAAACGGTAGCAAGTGGTGCCAGGAATGCCTGCATTTTGGACTCAGGAGCGACTAATCACATGAGTCACCGACGTGATTGTTTTGAAAACTTCACGGAAATATCTGAATCGGTTAAAATAGGCAATGGTGATAGAATCATGGCTCGAGGCAAAGGCGACATCAGTATTCGTGCTTTCAATGGCAACGATTGGATACGCAAGCGAGTCATGGAGGTTCTATTCGTACTGGACTTGCATGTAAATCTATTTTCATCGGGAAAAGTGGTAGATCATGGACACAAACTGAGCATGGACAACGAAGGATGCGAAATATTTAAAAACGGAAACGTCGTGGCAGTGGGAGTTTGCAGAAAGGGTTTGTTCCAGATGCAGGCGACTATGGGACATAAAAATGTCACACACGTGAAAAAGTTCCTGCAAACCGAAACATTGAATTTTTCAATGAGAATTTTACATGTGAAGCTAGTGTTTTCGGCAAACATCATCGAAGCAGCTTCAAGAGTCGCGAGGAGAAGTTGAAGTCGTGCGGCGAGATAATTCACACGGACGTGTGCGGACCGTTCCAGGAAAATTTAATTAGCGGAGCCAGGTACTTTTTGTTATTAAAAGACGATTATTCATATTTTCGTTTCGTTTACTTCATAAACAAAAATTTGAAGTAGCGAGTTGCATCAAGAAGTGTGCCAAACTGATACAGAAGGACGATAAGCACAAACTTCGTATTGTCTGGTCTGACAATGGCACGGAATTTGTGAATGCAGAATTAAGGGCATTTTTCGAGGGAAACGGCATTCATCACCAACGAACTGTGCCGTACACACCTGAGGTGTTAAAACGGTTGTGCTGAGTGAGAAGTGCGGACGATCAGCGAGAACGATGCTTCAGGCGAAGCAAATGGAAAATAAGTTTTGGGCCGAGGCGGTGAATTTAGCAGTCCATGTGCTAAATCGAACTGGAACAAGCACGATCGTCGGAAAAACCCCGTATGAATTGTGGCACAACAAGGAAGTGAAGATTGACCATTTGCCAATTTTTGGTTCAAAAGTCTTCGTGCACATTCTAAAGGAGAAGCGACAGAAACTCGACGCGAAGGCCATATCGAGCATGGAATCCAAAGACAGAAAAAGTTGAAATATCATGCGACGTGGTATTTTTGTTGGAGGAATGCATGGCAACGCTCGACTTTGGAGTTGAAAAAAAGCTGGCGCGATTGAGGAAAAGGCAAACGCAAGTGACGAGAGCGCAGACGATTTCATCATGCCAGAACAACGTGAACAGCGTGGCGCGTTATGCGATCTTGATAATAGAAATGTTGTCAATCGACGATTGCGCGATCGGAGCACCATCACGGCAGCGAAGCGTCTAACATTTTTTGCATCGACGCAATACCGTGCAATTTCGGCAATCAGCGATACAATCGAATGATCGCAAACAGTGGGAGCGTGCAATGGACGAATAGTACGATTCGCTGATTAAAAATCGTACATTTACTTTGAGTAAAGAGTAATCGACAATCGGTGGGTCTACAAGATTAAGAAGAAACCGAACGGAAGCATTGATCGCTACAAGGCGCGATTGGTAGTGCGGGGATTCACGCAACAATATGGTATCGATTATCAAGAAACCTTCAGTCCAGTGGTAAAGTTTACAGCGATCAGAGCGATCCTGGCGTTGGCCAAGCAAATGAGGTTGAAGCAATTCCACGTCAAAACGGTATTTCTAAATTGAGATTTAGAAGAAAATGTATACATGAGCCAGCCGATTGGATATGACGATGGAAGCGAAAGTGTGTGCAAGCTATCCAAAAGCTTGTATGGACTGAAACAGACGTCCCGCTGTTGGAACAAAAGAGTCACTGCTTTTATCAACAATTTTGGATTCAGAGCGAATGAATCGGATCCGTCTGTTTTCGTCTGCGGCGGGAAAAATGGTATGTTAATCCTTGAAGTTTATGTCTACGACGGTTTGTTTGCAGCGGAGAGACAGGAAGGCATTACGGTGGTCATCGAACATTTGAAAAAGGATTTCGAGATCAAGGTTTTCGAGTTGGATTGTTTTCTGGCACTTGAAATTGATCGGCGATCGGACGAATCGATTCACGTAAATCAACAGGGCTACGCAAGAAAAGTCTTCGATCGTTTCAACATGATGAATTGCAATGCAGTGTCTACTCCATTGGATAATTCACAAAATCTGGGAGATTTTGAGGCCGACGAGTAAGTGGATTTTCCGTATCGAGAAACAGTTGGAAGTCTGCTATATTTGGCCGTCGCCACCAAGCCAGACATCAGCTTCGCAGTTGGAAGTGTCAGCCGATACTTGGAGAAACCAGCTGCAGCACATGTGAATGCAGTCAAACGCATTCTGAAGTACATTCGAGGCTCGATGGACATGGGAATTCGCTTCGAAGGAAAAACTTCTGCGGATACCGCGATGCGGATTACGTTAGCGTCATCAGCTGGGGATTGGAACGCTAGAAATCAGTTGTGCTTTCGACGACGGAGTTGGAATATATGGCAGCATCACACGACATAAAGGAATTGGTCTGCTACGAATACCGGCGTTTTGGGGACACTTCAGAGAATTTTTAGTGATGTTCGGTATATCGGTGCGATCCTCGGGCAATTTTTTATCGAGTTTACAAAAAAATAAAATTATGAAAAGTGTACGTACAGTCTTGTGGATGTTTGATGACCATTAACACATAATTCTAGAGATATCTGTCTTCCGATCTACCGTAACGTTCGAACGTTTGACATCGGTTCAACAAAATCGTGGTTAGTACAAATTGTGACTTCCTTATTATCACTCCAACGGGCAAATAGAATGTGGTTCGTGTTATCAAAAACGTGGTCTGTTTTACCATTTGGTAATTCTTTCATTGTTTTCATTACTGCTTTTCTTGACCGATTTGAGCGAATAGTGCATTTTGGTAGAAAGTTACACTCAGAAAGTAGACACATCAGATAATACGACGTCGTTACAAGCCGGCTACTCCAGCCTACGGAATAAACATGAAAAGGTAACCATTTTCGTCAATGGGAATTTTACCCATTTGATATTCCCAAGTAAGCTTCGCAATAACTGATATCCTAGAGATGTTCACAGGGTAACGTTTATACTGGGTAGTTCAAAGATTCGGTTTTCGATAGTTCCGCACAGGCTTCGGATATGATGACATTTAGTATGCCATGCACGACTTGAGAAGTTTCATGAATTTGAATAAATTTTTAAATTTTATTTCACCGATCTAGAGATGTTCACGGAGTCTTACCGGATCTGACCATGTAAGATAGATCAGTCAAAACCCTACATCCACTATGAAATATACCAGGTGTGAATTATGAAACCGGAATTTACCAATAAATGTCGCCACTTGTTAATGTACCTTTCGACAAACCACGTCATCTGCGCCATTGTTTTCTTTTGACATCTGTCAACAACATCCAATTCATAACCATACAAGCTTTATACAATAACGCATGTTTTTTACGTGTTGAGTTTTTTCCTACATATTACGCTTTGCGGACCTCATTGACTTTTTGTTATCATTTGAAGAAAACTGCTGCAGAATCACATCGAAAGCGTACGGTGAGCATGCTCTTGGTAAATCACTCTTGGTGAGAAACAAGGACGTGGAGGACCACCGAAAAAGTTTGAAGACAGCAAATTGCAAGCATTGTTGGATGAAGATGACGCTTAAACGCAAAAACAACTCGCCGATCAATTGAATATGTCATGAGAAGCCATCTCCAGATCAAAAAGCTGGGGAAATGGATTCCGCATAAACTGAAAACAGGAAAATAGAAAAACCACTTGCAATATGTTGCTAGCCAGATACAAAAGAAAGAAAGTCATTTCTTCATCGAATTGTGACTCCATCGAATAATGGATCTATTTTGAGAATCCAAAGCGCAAAATGTCTTGGATTGATCCAGGACAACCATCGATATCGACTGCAAGGCCAAATTGCTTCGTACGGAAGGCAATGCTCTGTATTTGGGGGGATTAGAAGAGTGTGATTTATTTTGAGCTGCTAAAACTTGGTGAAACCGTAAATACCGATTGCTACCTATAACAAATGATCAATTTGAATGCATGAAAATGAAATTTGTTTGCATGAAAAACGACCAGAATATGATAAAAGTCAACACACAGTAATTTTGCTTCATGATAGATAATGCACCACCACACAAAGCAAAACCGGTCATGGAAATGTTGAATGTTTCCAACATTTGGAATTGGGAAATACTTTCACATGCGGCTTACTTGCCAGACTTGGCTCCGTCCGATTATCACTTATTTGCATCGATGGGGCTTGCTGAGAAGCACTTCACTTTATACGAAAATGGCGCGATAACTGGTTTACCTCAAAATAAGAATAGATTTTTTGGTGTGGCACTCACGCATGGCCAGAAAGATGGGAAAAACGTATAAGTAATAATGGATGCGAGTGAAATATTTCCTAAAAAAAAAATTTCCTATGTTGGTATGACTGTCAGTGACATCTGTGCCAAATGTCACATTAAAATAATCATTAGTGTTTAGTATACGCTTGCCTTTCTGAAACAAACTACAAAAAGGGCATTCGGCGATTTTTACAACGAGTGAAATTATTCAACAAAGAAGTTCCATTAAATTTTGTGCGCGGAATCAATTTTGTAGTACCGAAACATTCAGAATGTTGCAAAAGGCCTTCGATGATAATTGTATTTCGCGAGCAAGTGTTTTTGATTGGTACAAATTGCTCAAAGAGGGTCGAGAACGTGTTGATGACGGACCACGTCTAGGACGGCCATCAACATCAACTGATGATCAACACGATAATAAAAGGAAATGGTGCTCGAGAATCGACAATTAACAGTCAGATACCTTACTGGCATCGTTGAAATATCGGAAGGATCAGTGAAAACCATTTTGAAAGATCATTTGGGCCTAAGAAAAGTGAAAGTACGATTGGTTCCAAAATCACTCAATTTTTTGGATAAACAGCGTCGCGTTGACGTCGCGATGAGTCTTGGATCTATGCTTACGACCCAGAAACAGACGATCAATCGGCCGAATATCGTGTCAATGGTGAGCCGAAGCCGAAAAGACCACGTCAAAGCAAGTCAAAAATCAAGGTGATGTTGACAGTTTTCTCCGATTATCGAGGTGTGGTGCACTCCAAATTCCTTCCGACCAGCCAAACTGTCAACAAGGAATACCATTTTAGTGTTATGCGTCGTTTGCGCGAAGCTATTCGCAAAAAGAGGCCGGAATTATGGGTCGACAACTCTTGGTTTTTGCACCACGATAATGCACCTTCTCGTACTGCAATGGTTTTACGTGAATTTTTCGACAAAAATTCCACCCGTATCGTTCCGCAACCACCGTATTCGCCTGATTTAGCTCCGTGTGACTTCTGGCTGTTCAGAAAACTCAAACGACCGCTCCGGGGAAACCATTTTGAGTCAATTGAAGATATTAAACGTAAATCGCTACGCGCATTGGAGGCTATTGAGGAAATTGACTTTAACAACGGTTTCGAGGATTGGAAAAACGTTGGCACAAGTGTATTGAGGCCGGGGGGATTACTTTGAGCGGGACGAAATATATTTGGAGAAATAAATAAAGAATTCTAAAATTATGAACAGAGTCTTACTATTTTTTTCCCACAGTATTATTTCACAATCATTGCTATTTGTCATACATTACTGATGTTCATGATTCAAAGCAATTTTTAATTGTAACTAAAATAATTTTTTTGGAACATCCTTAAATTCCAGGCACACAACATATTATTAATACAAAAGGAAATTAAATTCTCAGTAGTTTATTCTTTTGTATCGAGAGTCTCTATATGCCTATTGTTCTTCGTCTATTGGAAAATTAATTTTCCATTATATCGAAACGTCCAAAGAAAATCAATTAAAACAACTGCACAGAAATTTGTTATGTTTGTTATTTCAATAAAAAAACCAAAAACAAAATATGTAGAAGTTGTTATCTATAGATAATATCTTATCGATGATGTACATGGTCCATGGTTTACATCTCTATATGTTCAATACTCGTAGACGTACGGAAATTTATTTGTAATAACGAATCCAATCGATAATCGAATAAAAATGGGAAATATATGGTTTTACAAGTTTACGTGTTTGCTAGTATATACCTATGTGTGCTATCATCCATCCTAAAGATCTTTTGAGAAATGTACAGCTCCCTCGAGACCATCTCTCTATATATAGGACTAACTATGTAGAATCTATTTTTATTATGTTATGCCAAGGAAGATACCGTACGTTCTACGTATATCGTGCGAATTCTCGATAAGATTTACGAGAGGCCATATAAACTTCAGGTGGTGGGAGTTGTCGTCATAAAATCTAACTAAAACAAAAGTCGTCGAACCCTCGCACTCGCACAACTCAAATAACCGCTTAACTCAAATAATTGATTTCAAAAAAGGCACAACGCGATTTTTACGGTGTGGGATACCACTTTTTTTATCCAATCGAAGCTGTCACACAACCGAAAACACCAACAAAATGGAAATTCAATTCAAATCCAGCAAAATTACCAAACAATAAACAAACAAAGTTTAAAATTCAGCTTCGGAAAATATATTTGCATATATTTTTGTGATGCTGCTGTTTAAAATACAAAACCAACGTCAGTAGTTGAAAACTTTAAAAGTTTTGTTTAAATTCTGTATACGAGATATAAAAAAAGAATTAACATAAAATCAAATACAAAAGTTACAAAGATTAGAGCAGATTAGGAGATTAGATTTTGTTATTTGGTTTATTTGTGATCGATTCAATAAATATGCAAAGTGATTTTTGTGGTGACAATAAAATTTTATTGTGGTTAAATGTTTTGGAGTACTTTGTGTGTGTGTGGTACCCAAACCATCTTGCTTATTGTTTTATATTGGATATGGTGCACGGGTTTCAATGTTCTTATTAAAATTTTGTTAAATTAGAAAATATTTGTTGTTCTTCCAATAGGACGAAAATTCTATAGATTTCACGTTCATCGTATGATAAGGATTAAGCGTATTTTATTCAAAGTATTGCCCATTATTACTGGTGTGAAATAATTCCTAAACAATCCTAAATAAAAATTGTGTATTTGTATTAGTGATTATATAAAGTGAGTTATATAAGTCACTACTCTTTCTGATTACCACTTATTCAGATCGATGCCATCATATTTGAAAGAACAGCGGTTCACGAGAGTTGAAGATGTGCAAAAATGGCTCAATGACTATTTTGCTTTGAAACCAACAAATTTCTATCGTGAATGCATTCATCATCTATCTGATAAATGGCAAAAGACCATAGATAGTATTAACGAATATTTCGACTACTTGCACACCTAATATAACACGATTGAAAAAAACCGGCCAAAATCTCGATTAGTAATCGTTTGAATAGTAAAAATATTTTAAATCACAACTCTCACGTTTCGGGGCCATATTTGCCCATACCAGAACTATGACAAAATTCTAAAAATCCTCGTGTGCATTGGTAGTTAATAGATCTCCATGGGAAACATTACGGGATCGATGCTAACCGGCCAAAATCTCGATTCGTAGTCGTGTGAACAGTAAAAATATTTTAAATCACAACTCACATGTTTCAGGGCCTTATTTGCCCATGCCAGAAATATGACAAAATTCTAAAAATCTCCGTGTGTATTGGCAGTTAATAGATCTTCCTGGAAAACATTACGGGATCGATGAGAACCGGCCAAAATCTCGATTAGTAATCGTTTGATAAGCAAACTATTTTAAATCACAACTCACACGTTTCGGGCCATATTTGCCCATACCAGAACTACGACAAAATTCTAAAAATCCTCGTGTGCATTGGTAGTTAATAGATCTCCATGGGAAACATTAAGGGATCGATGCTAACCGGCCAAAATCTCGATTCGTAGTCGTGTGAACAGTAAAAATATTTTAAATCACAACTCTCACGTTTCGGGGCCATATTTGCCCATACCAGAACTATGACAAAATTCTAAAAATCCTCGAGTGCATTGGCAGTTAATAGATCTTCCTGGAAAACATTACGGGATCGATGAGAACCGGAAAAACCTCGATTAGTAATCGTTTGAATAGCAAAATATTTCAAATCACAAATCACACGTTTCGGGGTCATATTTGCCCATACCAGAACTACGACAAAATTCTAAAAATCTTCGTGTGCATTGGCATTTTATAAATTTTCCTGGAGAGGATAACGGGATCGATGAGAACCGGAAAAAATCTCGATTAGTATAGCAACATATTTTAAATCACAACTCACACGTTTTGGGGCCATATTTGCCCATGCCAGAACTACGACAAACTTTTAAAAATCTTCGTGTGCATTGGCAGTTAATAGATCTTCATGGAAAACATTACGGGATCGATGAGAACCGGCCAAAATCTCGATTAGTAATCGTTTAATTAGCAAAGATATTTTAAATCACAAATCACACTTCTCGGGGCCATATTTGCCCATGCCAGAACTATGACAAAATTCTAAAAATCTTTATGTGCATTGGCATTTGATAGATCTTCCTGGAAAACATAACGGGATCAATGAGAACCGGCGAAAATCTCGATTAGTAATCGTTTGAATAGGAAAATATTTTAAATCACAACTCACTCGTTTCGGGGCCTTATTTGCCCATACCAGAACTACGACAAAATTCTAAAAATCTTCGTGTGCATTGGCATTTTATAAATTTTCCTGGAGAACATAACGGGATCGATGAGAACCGGAAAAAATCTCGATTAGTATAGCAAAATATTTTAAATCACAACTCACACGTTTTGGGGCCATATTTGCCCATGTCAGAACTACGACAAACTTTTAAAAATCTTCGTGTGCATTGGCAGTTAATAGATCTTCATGGAAAACATTACGGGATCGATGAGAACCGGCCAAAATCTCGATTAGTAATCGTTTAATTAGCAAAGATATTTTAAATCACAAATCACACTTCTCGGGGCCATATTTGCCCATGCCAGAACTATGACAAAATTCTAAAAATCTTTATGTGCATTGGCATTTGATAGATCTTCCTGGAAAACATAACGGGATCAATGAGAACCGGCGAAAATCTCGATTAGTAATCGTTTGAATAGGAAAATATTTTAAATCACAACTCACTCGTTTCGGGGCCTTATTTGCCCATACCAGAACTACGACAAAATTCTAAAAATCCTCGTGTGCATTGGCATTTAATAGATCTTCCTGGACAACATTACGGGATCGATGAGAACCGGCCAAAATATCGATTAGTAATCGCTTGAATAGCAAAATATTTTAAATCACAACTCACACGTTTCGGGGCCATATTTGCCCATACCAGAATTACGACAAAATTCTAAAAATCCTCGTGTGCATTGGCATTTAATAGATCTTCCTGGAAAACATTACGGGATCCATGAGAACCGGAAAAAATCTCGATTAGTAATCGTTCGAATAGGAAAATATTTTAAGTCACAACTCACACGTTTCGGGGCCATATTTGCCCATGCCAGAACTATGACAAAATTCTAAAAATCCTTGCGTGCATTGGCATTTAATAGATCTTCCTGGGAAACATAACGGGATCCATGAGAACCGGAAAAAATCTCGATTATTAATCGTTTGAATAGCAAAACATTTTAAATCACAAATCACACGTTTCGGGGCCTTATTTGCCCATGCCAGAACTATGACAAAATTCTAAAAATCCTCGTGTGCATTGACAGTTAATAGATCTTCCTGGGAAACATTACGGGATCCATGAGAACCGGAAAAAATCTCGATTAGTAATCGTTCGAATAGGAAAATATTTTAAATCACAACTCACACGTTTCGGGGCCATATTTGCCCATGCCAGAACTATGACAAGATTCTAAAAATCCTTGCGTGCATTGGTATTTAATAGATCTTCGTGGGAAACATTACGGGATCCATGAGAACCGGAAAAAATCTCGATTAGTAATCGTTCGAATAGGAAAATATTTTAAATCACAACTCACACGTTTCGGGGCCTTATTTGCCCATGCCAGAACTATGACAAAATTCTAAAAATCCTCGTGTGCATTGACAGTTAATAGATCTTCCTGGGAAACATAACGGGATCGATCAGAACCGGCCGAAATCTCGATTAGTAATCGTTTGAACAGCAAAAATATTTTAAATCACAACTAACACGTTTCGGGGCCTTATTTGCCCATGCCAGAACTATGACAAAATTTTAAAAATCCTCGTGTGCATTGGCAGTTAATAGATCTTCCTGGGAAACATTACGGGATCGATGTGAACCGGCCAAAATCTCGATAATAATCGTTTGAATATCAAAATTATTTTAAATCACAACTCACACGTTTCGAGGCCATATTTGCCCATACCAGAACTACGACAAAATCCTAAAAATCTCCGTGTGCATTGGCATTTGATAGATCTTCCTGGAAAACATAACGGAATCGATGAGAACCTGAAAAAATCTCGATTAGTAATCGCTTGAAAAGCAAAATATTTTAAGTCACAACTCACACGTTTCGGGGCCTTATTTGCCCATGCCAGAACTACGACAAAATTCTAAAAATTCTCGTGTGCATTGACAGTTAATAGATCTTCCTGGAAAACATTACGGGATCGATGAAAACCGGCCAAAATTTCGATTAGTAATCGTGTGAACAGCAAAAATATTTTAAATCACAACTCACACGTTTCGGGGCCATATTTGCCCATGCCAGAACTATGACAAAATTCTAAAAATCCTCGTGTGCATTGGCATTTGATAGATCTTCCTGGGAAACATTACGGGATCGATGAGAACCGGCCAAAATCTTGATTAATAATCGCTTGAATAGCAAAATATTTTAAATCACAACTTACACGTTTCGGGGCCATAATTGCCCATGCCAGAACTATTACCAAATTCTAAAAATCCTCGTTTAATATCGCTAATCAGTGGTAAGTTTTCATTTACAGGAATAGTGTGAATTCTGTCTAAAGTACAATCGAATCTTATATTTGGGTGAACTTTTACTTCAGATTCTCTCTTTCAGGGCTAACCGAGAACATAGTGGAATTGATGAGTGCTTGGCAAAATCTCCTGCTGAGTTTACTTGAAGGTTGTTTTTTGTTTGACTTTAATTTAAATTTTGTAATTCGTTTGTAACTGCAATTTCCATATTTTTGGTTAGATAGAAGTCTCGTTAAAATATCGTTTCGCCTAAATGTGTGCTTTTACTACTGTGGGCAAAAAGTAGTAAGACTTTTTAATTTAAATTTCGCGGAAAAGCATTCGTCGAAATATTTTTTTTCTATGCTGGTATGACTGTCAGTGACATCTGTGCCAAATGTCACATCAAAATAATCATTAGTGTTTAGTATGCGCTTGTCTTTCTGAAGTACAAAAAGCGCATTCGGCAATTTTTACAACGAGTGAAATTATTCAACAAAGAAGTTCCATTAAATTTTGTGTGCGGAATCAATTTTGTGGTGCCGAAACGTTCAGAATGTTGCAAAAGGCCTTCGGTGATAATTGCATGTCGCGAGCAAGTGTTTTTGATTGGTACAAATTGTTCAAAGAGGGTCGAGAATGTGTTGACGACGAACGACCGCTCCGGGGAAACCGTTTTGAGTCAATTGAAGACATTAAACGTGAATCGCTATGCGCATTGAAGGCTATTCCGGAAATTGACTTTAACAACTGTTTCGAAGATTGGAAAAATCGTTGGCACAAGTGTATTTCCTCCTTAAGGGATTACTTTGAGGGGGACGAAACAGATTTGGACAAATAAATAAAGAATTTTAAAATTATGAACAGAGTCTTACTTTTTTTGCCCTCAGTATTATGTTATCGTTTTTGTTGCCGCATAACATATGAACGGTACGAAGTTATTTGTAAACAATTAAGTTTAACAAGTAAATCAGTTCAACTGGCCAAAGTTGAAGTTTATATGATGAATTATTATTTCTTTATAATTACGGTCGATATACAACAAATATTGATACATTTTTCGGCTGCCAAAATGTATTCGTGCTAAATTTGTAAGCAATCGCTATAGTGGATCAAAAGTTTGTTAGCATGGGGTAACGTTTTTTATCACTAACCTCCCTATGTTCTTTCTCGGCTACTAAAACGCATTCGTTCAAAATTTGAGAGCAATGACGAAAAAATGTCCATTAGTGCTAAAATTAGTACCTTTCCTCCATTTCTTGTAAGTGGGGCGGGGAGTAACTTTGAAATTAAAATATGAACCCCTATATTTTATTGCAGATTCGGATTCTACGGCTTAAAGTACGTAGGGTTTCTTTAAAACTTTTTTTTTCGATTCATGATAGGTGGCGTTTAATTAAACAAAAACTTAAATAAAGTAACTGATAGTCGTAATTGATTACGACAATTTGACTGATGGCAACACATTTAATAAAAATTTGAACAACTTACAAATGTTAGAAAATTGCGTCCAATTTTCGTCAGTGCCTTGAATTATTTATAATCGTAAAACCAAAATTTAAATTTGCCCACACCAATAAGCAATTTGTATTCCTTAAGAGATGTTCACTGTGTTCGGCTATAAACCGACAAAGATTATCATAAAAATGAAAATTTTATTGATTTCCTGCATAAATGAATTGAGAAAATGTTTGTGTGATACAGCTTGGTTTGTACAAAAGAATTGTGATACTGTGTAAATGAGGGTCGCTGTCTGCTATCCGTATATATATGTATGTACATACATTTACATGAATATGTAATATGTATGCAGTTTTACCACTTGAAATATGTATTTTCAATTTTCACCATATCATCGTAATGATATTATCGAAACATACATAATTTATCGACGTTTCATCCTTCACAGTCGTATCCATGAGGGCACGTGAATATCAAAACCAAATTTTTTATTTCTATATTTTTATTTATAGACGTCAGGTGTATCAATTGGGTGGGAATAAAATCAGGAGAGGATCATAACATTACGAGTAGGTATACTTTGAGTGACAGTTGGAATTATTCTATTTTTTTCGTTACTGTGCATATGACAGATTTTTAATAATTTATGTTACCTTCGCAAAATGTATACGGCAAAGGCATTTCGACAGGTATATAGAGCACAACGACATCTATCAAGTAATTTTTAGGACTAAACCAACATTACATATAGTACATGTCGGTGTGTGTTTTACAAAGTGGAAATTAAACAATAAAAAATAGACGTAAGTAAATTGAAACAAAAAATGTTAAGATTTTGGAAAATTGTTTTCCATAAAAATGAAATATAAAAGAAAAATTTTCTTAATATTTTCTGTATCGCAGACGTCTGGTACTGTTGTTGGATAAACATTGATTTTTATTTTCGGTCTTTGTTTCCTAAAAATTTGTTTGATTCCAATTAGATTAGAAATAATTATATTTTATCAGTCGAAATAATAGGTGGGCACTAGAATCGAAACAAATCAAATAATTTAGTCGAAGTCTGTGCTACAGCATCTAACTGATATTGTTTCGGTGTCCATGGCCACCATTCGAGAATAATTTGCACCTCAAGAGTGTCGCAAGTTTAAAAATTCCGATCGATGAACGGAACATCACAAAAATGTTTACGACAAATAATGTGGGCAGCAGTTTTGCTGCGAATTTTTTTTTATTCTAGCAACTTTATTGATATGGCTACTACAATCTTAAACATTATTAATTCATTAGTAAGCTTGACATTAGTACTTATGAGATACGCATAAACATGTGTGGGTCTGCTGGACCAGTGTCCAGTTCCCTTGGTTTATAATTTTCATACGGTTAGCTCATGTGGTTTGATTCGTTTGAGCCGCCTTACTTCGTTTGTACTGTCCAGTAGTTGTACGGCCTCAAGATTGGTGTGAGTATGAAGTCTCTTCTCATGTTTTATGGCACATTCGCGGATAACGTCGTCTATCAATTGTATTTCTAAATCATTGTGGATTTCCTTGTTAGTCACAAATCGGTAGGCGTTGGTGACCATTCGAAGAAATTTATTTTGGCTTCGTTGTATAATGTCTCTATTGGATTTATGTGTACAACCCCATAGCTGTCCTGATGTCCAATTAACCAGTACATTTGACGTACACCAGTACATTTGGTGTTTCAATCGTTTCAGTCGTATCTGTTCAGCTTTTTGTCTCACGTGATGTTTCCAGTTGAGCCTGGAATCTAAATGTAGACCAAGGTATTTTGCCGATTCAGTCTGCGGCACTTGCACTCCTTTGAGGTGTATATGAAGAGTGTTATTTTTATGTCGGAGCGTAAATGTCACATATGTTGATTTGAGCTCATTCAGTGCGATTTTCCAGTCAATTGTCCATTTAGTAACGTTGTCCATTGCTCGTTGAAGATTTTCCACTGCTCTTGGTTGAGATTCGTCTACTGACATAATTACAGTGTCGTCAGCGAACGTGCCGATGAATGTTTTATTCGTTATAGGTATGTCCGCAGTATAAAGAAGGTAGAGGAGGGGACCCAATACGCTTCCCTGCGGAACTCCCGCAATCGCTGGATAAAAGTCAGAACATGTTTCTTCATGAATGACCCTGAATTGGCGATCAGAGAGGTATGATTCAAGCAGCTGGCAATAGTTTTGTGGTAGAATTTTGCTCATTTTGAATGTCAATCCCTCATGCCAAACCCTATCGAAGACCTGGGATACATCCAGAAATACGGCGGGGCAATATTTCTTTTCTTCTAACGCTTGCTCTATTACCGCAGTTATTCGATGGACTTGATCTATGGTGGAGTGGTTATTCCTGAATCCAAATTGGAAATCAGGAACATTTACCATTGGCTTTAATCGTTTTAGTAGCAGTTTCTCGAACAGCTTTGATAAGGTCGGAAGCTGTGAGATTGGTCTGTATGAAGTTACTTCTTCATCTGGTTTACCTGGTTTCTTTAGCATAATTATTTGGGCCATTTTGAAGCATTTGGGTACATACTTCAATCTCATACAGGCATTAAATAAGTATGTGATCAAGATAATTGCTTTACGTGGAAGTTCCTTGAATAGACCCGGTAATATTTCATCAATTCCTGGTGCTTTTTTATGATTAAGATTTTTGTCGATTTCTTTAGCAATTTCCATTGGCGTGACCCTTTTAAAGTCCTGATTTGGTTGATAAACAGGTGTTACATCAATGTTGGATTGAATGTCATGGGGTTGGAACACTGCTGCTAGGTGTTGAGCAAAGAGTTCCGCTTTTTCTTTGTCTTGTCGAACCCAACTGCCTTGATCATTCCTTAAAGGTGGTACTCGAACTACAGGTCGTTTAAATCTTCTGGTTGCTTTCCATAACGAGTAGTCTTTATCCATTTCTGGACCTAGCCCGCTTAAGTAGTTATCGAGGCAATTCTGTTTGAAATTTTTGATTAGTCTATTGACTTTGTTACTTATTCGATTAAAAGTTGTCTTGTCAGCGGGATTTCTGGTGAGGTGCCATATTCTCCTCGCCCTTCTTCTTGTCTTGATTTGTTTCCTGATTTCAGCCGGGTATTTGACTTCAATCTCCGCTTTGTCCTTTGTATTCAATAAAATTGTTTGTTTGTTGTTCCAATTTTTCATTGCTTTTTCATTACCAGCTCTTCCAATTTTTCTCTGAAGATGTCCCATCCGTGAATCTATTAGTAAGGTTTTGCTTTTTCTGTTGCTTTATTACTGTAGCGCTTACTGACAACAGTACATGAATGTGGTCAGATGTTAGGTCGTTAATTCCTTCGACTCTAGTGTAACTTAGAGGAATACCTTTTATGATGAAGAAATCCAGTAGATTTGGTATTTTCCTGCATCCGTTGGCCAATACGTTGGCTCCCCTGGGGACAGATATTCGCATTTGTTTTCATGAATGGCATTGAACAAGGTGTTACCTTTCCCAGGAGAAATAAGCCTGGAACCCCAAGCTGTATGTTTTATATTGTAGTCCCCTCCAATAATAAATCTTGGACCGAGCTTATTGAAGACGTTTTTAAATTGTAACTTCGTTGGTGTATGCCGTGGAGGACAGTACGCTGCTGCAATATTTAGATCTGCGCCATTATATTGGATTGAGATAACAGTTGCTTGCAAATAGTTTTCACGAATATCCTCTTGTCGATTGTGTTTGATATTATTTTTGATTAGTACAGCTGAACCACCTCTAGCTCTTTCACTAGGATGTGTTGTCCAGTAGGAATTAAAACCCCTTATTCTGATAAAGCTTTTATTGGAGAAGTGCGTCTCTGAAATCAGCGCAATATCAATGTTGTTTGTATGGAGAAATATTTTCAGTTCGTGGGCTCGTTGGTTGAGTCCATTAACGTTCCAAGCTACAATGCGTAGGAACGAGTTATCCATTTGTGAGTATGCTGACTTTTTTGCTTGGTGGATAGATATAGGTTTCCAGTTTTGCCACCCTCTCTGCTAAATGACCAAGTGACTGTTGAATTTGGCTAAGCATTTTAATAATGTCAGTGTTATTTGACTCGTTGGCGATTTGCGCATAGGATAATCCAACTGTGAATGGTGTGATTGTTGTTTGTGGTTTAGCAACTTTGGTTTGTAATCGCTGCACTGCGCTTGTTCTATTATTCTGTAGACTTTTAATTTTATTCTGATATACACGGCATCCTTTATAATTTGCAGTATGCCCTTGTTGTTGACAAAGAGCACAAGAAGGCGCGATATCTGGTGTTTTCTTGCATTTTGTCGTGTGGTGATTTTCCGCGATTTAACGCATTTGGTTTAACGATAGCAAAAGCTCTTGGTATATGTCCAAGTTGTTGACAATTCGTACATTGTGGAATTCCCCTTGTCTTGTTAGGTGGCTCAATTTTAACTATACAGTACGCAACTTTCTTGATATTGTATACTTCTTTATTGTTGTCTTTTTGTTTTAAGTCGATGTAAAACAATGGAAAGTGTTTCCTGACTTTTACACCATCAATTGTGACCATTTTGTATATGTTGGTAATACCTGCAACTTCATGTCCCATTTTTTCTAAGTCTGCTTTAATTTCATCGTGACTAATAGAAGAAGGTAAGCCTCTGATAACCACTCTATAGGCCTTTTCACTCTTCAGCTGGTAGGTGTGATATTGAATATTTTCTAGTTGGTTGCTAGATTCATTTTTTAATTCTTCCAGTAATTTTTTGATATTTCTGTATCATTTTCATTTTGAAAGGTAATTCTAATGTCACTATTTGAGAGCGCCTTAAAATTAGTTGATTCACTAGTGTTTTTTATTATTTTTTGTCGAAAAAGTTCGAAATTGGTGATATTGCTCACATTAATGGGTGGAGGCAGTGGTATTTTTGGGTTTTTCTGTTCAGTGTCACACTTTGTGTATTATTTTTGGGAGAGTTTTCGTTTTTGTGCGCGTACGTTTCTTAGGATTTCTGTTATTAGCTCTGGAAAGTTCTTCTTCAAGTTCTTCCTCATCTGTGAAATAATCCTCTATACTCAGAGCATTAAATCTATTATTCTGTTGAGAGACTGGAAATTGCTGCAGCAACCAGTTGGAATTATTTGAATGATGTTGACTTGTTGATGGCTTAATATGGTTGACTTTACTATTTTTAGCCTTTTCTTTTAGTGTAGAGTTTTCTCTCTTAAGTTCAGCAACTTCATTGCTCAGCTGCGCGATTAGTTTCTCCATTTTCCGAAACTTGGATAACAGATCCTCGCTGTTTATAATGTTTGTTGATGCACTCGGCATTTGTAATGAAGTTCCTTTCTCAGTAGAGACCTCGTCTTTTGCAGTTACTGTGGACGCAGTCGCTGTTGGCACAGTTGTCTTTAATTGTAGTGTACGTCTACTTACATTTGGAGGTGGTGATCTCAACATTTTCATGCTCTTAGGAAAGTTGTTCCCTTTATTTTCCAAGGGTTTGTTCCCCCCAGAATCTATGGTACTATAATCCGAAGAGTATCCTAATATTATTAGGCTATTATTTTCATCATTATTTTTCATCATAATTTTTTATTTTATTCCCACGAGTAGCACGAGAAATTAACGGTCGCCTATGACAGAGCTCTGCGTTATCATAAGAAGGCTATGGGTTTAAACCGAATGACGCCAAATTCGGAGTTCACCTACTAACGACTAAGCACCCTCTTAGCCACGCAGCCATCGGCGTATGTAGTACCACCTTACCTACCGTACCTACCTTCCCCGGTACCTACCATATCTGGCAAGCATTTCCCCTATCCGCCACCCGGGGAGGCGCCTGATGGGGGTAATAGCAAACCCCACACAGGTGCTGCGAATTGCTATGCATCTGTTGCGAATTCACAAATTTGTTGATAATTGGAGTTTCTGTACTTTTGTCCACATACCTGAAGCTTTCAGGCAGGCGTTAAGCTCATCAGCAGGTGTTGACCGCGTAATTACGGGCAGCGTTTGGCGAAAATCACCAGTCGCTCTCCAGCCATTAGGATGGCCGCTACATCAGATGATGCAATAGCAAGCGCCATCTCCTGCTTGATACGTACCTCAGCTAGGTAGTATGGGATTTATAAAAAATGTTTTGTCTGTGCCGGCGAGTGCATTTAAGAAAAATAGGCCGCCGCTCGATATTCTTACGCATTCCATGATGGTATCGTATACTCTTCTCTGATCGTCCACCAAAAGTGGCTTGTTCCACGTTGCAATTGCGCTCCCCCATGATTTGGCTGTGAATAATTTCGGAGCCACTTCTCTCTGAAGCTTGCACTCCGAGCTGTGTCAGTGTCTTACCGTTCATCTCAATGCACTTATCTTCTAAAAGAATTAATGCCTCATTAAATATGTGTGGTAAAAAGTTCAAGTTCGGCGCAGCACGGTTCCTACGTGCATCAAGAAATACTTCTTCGCTCATGTTTTCCTTATATTTTTGCCAAAGGCTGTTCGGATTTGATGTTGGGTTGCAAGTTGTTAACATAATGGCGAGGAGGTTTCTAATTTTCTTTTAAGATGCTTCTCTGAATGTTTCGCAAACTTCGCCACCAACAGTTCTCAAAGCCAGGAAAGATGTTTGTCGGTATTGGCAGTGTTATAGATTCGCTGCCCAATTTTAAAGTGTCCACTTAAGTGGATAACAGTCGGGTGGAGTTCATGAATAAGTTTAAAATACGCCAAGCCGTCTCATTGCTGCTGATGTATCTGCCCATTAGTTAACTTATGATCTCGGCAAGTCTGTTTCCATTTGTCAGCCCAAACACAGTCATATCGCTGCCCCTGTTCACATATTTGCAAGTGTATTTCATGGATTTGACCGAATTACAGTACTCAACGTTCATACAAGCTTGGAGCATCTTCAGACAGCAGCGACGAGTACGTCACCACCCACTTCTTGTCTACTTCAATTTCTGGTTTCCATGCATTATCAATGTGTCCGTAAACCTTCCAAGGTCCGGTCCTTGTCTCTTTTACTGAGGATATCCATAGTCGCCAGTCTGAGTTTCGTGAAGTCTCTGGGATATTTTGTCGTACATTTCTGGTTCTTCATGCATGGCCCATGAATCACGTTCCCCTTAATCACCTCATACAGGATAGGGTATTGCTCTACATTGGGAAACTCAGCGGAGATAACACTGTCAATTTGTGTAACAAATGTACTGTAAGAATTTTGTTATTTAATCACAGGAGTATATGAGTATGTGACAGTCCTCTCTTTTACCACTCGAAGGAATACATTCAACAGCGAGCTTCTCCAAATTTGTTGTGCTTTTTTTTCGTTAAAACGTCCACCAACTTTGATAGCTTTTGTTAGCTACACCCTCGCTGTTAAATCATGACGAATATGAGCTCTTCTTTAATCTCAGACCAAGTGGGATTGCAAGTGAATGTTATAAAGAGGTCCGGACGCCCATAAGCTCGAACATATGTTATGGCATTTTGGGAATATTCATCTCGGACTCCCTATGAATGTGGCAGGTAAAATTACCAATTTGCCAATATCAGCTACATTTCAATCGTTGGCCACGGCATCTCGCAAATTGGAGTATTCATCTGCGCGAAGGTTCATTTGATTCAGCCGAATATACAAAAGACGCTCACTTTCTATTTTGGCGTACATATCGACAATGAACTGGTGGACGAGCTGGCGAAAGTTGAGAATGTGATTAGTATGCCAGAGACTTTTTGTTGATTACTGTCAAACCAGCGATGACAGAACGCTCAAATTTACACTAATGAATCTGAAATATTCAGAAAAAAAATTATCCGCAATGAAATTCAGGCGTAATAGTGTGATTGCTCTATATTTGGTTGGAAAACCACAGCCGCAGATTGTTAACCAGTTAAAACATCTGCATGTGAATAAAATGTTTGTGTATCGCACCATAAATCGTTATAACGATACTTGCAAAACGCTACGGTGGTGGACCGAAACGCACTGCAACATCGGCTAATATCATTCGGAAGGTGAAGGCCAAATTGGCTCGGACTCCGCGCCGTAGCGGCAGAATATGGCTTGTGAGACGAACATTTCGCTCGAACGGATGCAGCACATATTGAAAGATCATCTTGGACTAAATGCCTTGAAATTCCATAAAACGCATGGTCTCACCGATGTTCAAAATAAGTTAGAGTGGAAAGAGCAAAGAAGTTGTTACGCTTGCACGAAAGTGGCGATTTGCCGAATTTGGTTTTCTCCGATGAGTTACCGTTCGTTATTGAGCAATATGTGAATAAGTAAAATGACCGGATTTACTTGCCCGGCCGTTCTACTGAAAATTTCTACCAACGGGTTGCCACTCGAAACCAAGCGCAGCCGATGGTGATGGTTTGGGCCGCCGTAACGGCCGAAATCCGTTCACCGCTCGTTTTTTTTAACCGTGGCATCAAGATAAATGCTCAAATTTATCGGGATCATGTGTTGGAGGGAGCGTTGAAGCCTTGGGCACAAAAACATTTCGGCCGCAGCGCCTTCACATTTCAACAGAACTCGGCGCCGAGTCATAAAGCGCGCGTCAATCAAGATTGGCTTAGAAACAACGTTCCGCGGTTCATTTCCACTGCCCAATGGCCACCAAATTCACCGGATGCAAATCCGTTAGATTTCTGGGTTTGGGGTATTTTGGAGAGCAAGGTTGGGACAAAAAATACCAAAGTGTCGATCATCTCAAAGCAAGCGCTTCGTCGGGAATGGACCAAAATACCGCCGAGCCACTTTCGTGCTGCATGCAATAGCTTTGTCGGTCGTTTGAAGGCCATAATCGCGGCTAAGGGTGACCAAATCGAAAACTGCTAATGCAATTCGAAAATTTAAATATTTGTGAACATTTTTTCACTGATTCAATAAAATTCACCAACAAATAAAAATTCTGTGGCGTTTTGTTTTGGTAACACTTCGTGTCAGTCACCCTGTCTTTGTGTATTGATTTTATTCAATTTACTTAAGAATTTCTAATTAGTTATAAAAAAAACACCTGTTGAAGTTCAGCAGTTCAATTTTAACCCGGGCAAAGCCGAGTACTTCAGCTAGCCATTTATAAATATCAAAAACAGTACAGAACCGATAATACTATCCTGAGGAACGCCGCATTTAATTGTCAATGGACCAGAATTATTGTTAGCTGTACTGACCCGTTGTGTAGAACAGAAATTAAGATATCTAAAGATCAAGATTGCTAAATCGACAGTATCAGATGCCTTCTGAAGGCCAAGGAAAATAGCAGCGGGTTTCTGCTTTCGGAATGTGCTACTTTGAATAGCTGAACATAAATCATATAATGCAACAGTGGTGTCGGAGTTCGAACGGAATCCACATTGTTGATTGCAGATGATGTTATTGCGTTTGTAGACAGATTCAAATGTCTACGATCATGACGGAGCCAATTGCGATTGGACGGTAGTTTGAAATTTCGGTTTTACATCCCGTCTTAAAAGATTGATACAATTCTAGAGGACGTCAACTCACAGTCAAAATCATTGGATAGCAAATGGCTTGTATATGACCCTTATTCCCATCGTATGGTAATGGCCTTGCGGATGCGTTTTACTACTAGTCTTATAGGCCTATTAAAACTGAGATACATTTGTCGAAACATGAAGGATTTTTATTTTGGAATTTTTTATACTTTGTTTGAAAATTAGAAGATTAAACTTCCGGAGATCCGGAGCAAAATTTTATACATATTTTTTCGGGGTGGATTCTACTTTTCTGCTATTTTGTATTATTTTTCCGGCTGAAAGGCTTTTTTTCATTAAGCGAGGACACAAACATTTCTATTAAAAGGTTTTTCTCGGGATGGTTTTTCGGGCCAACTTCATATGTGTGTACTGACTCATTCATATCAGGCAGGCTTACTTTTCATAAGGCATAATCAACTATCGTAACTAAAAATCGATTACCGTGAGCTAAAATTCGATTGCGCACAACGAAACACGTTAAGCAAAGATTAACGGCTGAAATTCCAACTAAAGGGTGGTTAAATTTTAAGGGCCGATGTTGATTTTGAATAAAACACAAATTATTTAGGAAATTATTGTCAATTCTTTTTATTATCGATGGTCCAAATTTTCGATGACGCTTAGGCATAATTGAGGTTCTATGCCGTTAATGTGCCGAATTATCTCATCCTTTAGCTCTTGAATTGTTGCTGGCTTATCGACGTACACCTTTTCTTTTAAATAGCCCTAAAGAAAGAAGTCTAACGGTGTCAAATCACATGATCTTGGCGGCCAATTGACATCGTCACCACGTGAGATTACACGGCCATTGAATTTGTCGCGCAAAAGAGCCATTGTTTCGTTAGCTGTGTGGCAAGTGGCATCGTCCTGTTGAAACCACATATCGTCCACATCCATATCTTCCAATTCGGGCCATAAAAAGTTCGTTATCATCTCACGATAGCGAACACCATTCACAGTAACTGCCTGATCGGCCTCATTTTGGAAAAAATACGGCCCGATGATGCCGCCAGCCCATAAACCGCACCAAACAGTCATTCTTTGTGGGTGCATTGGTTTTTCGACAATCACTCTTGGATTATGATTCGCCCAAATGCGGCAATTCTGCTTATTGACGAATCCACTGAGGTGAAAATGTGCCTCATCACTGAAGATGATTTTCTTCGAAAATTGATCATCCACTGTTGCCATTTTTTGCCACCATTCTGACCATTGACGACGTTTGGAATGGTCAAGAGGCTTTAGTTCTTGAGTCAATTGCACCTAATAAGCGTGTAAATGCAAGTTTTTATGCATAATGTTCATCAACGACGAGCGTGAGAGGTGCAATTGTTGGGCACGACGACGAGTTGAGGTGGACGGCTCTTCAGCCACACTATCGCGAACAGCAGCAATTTTTTCTGTTGTACGAGCTGTACGAGCATGAACTGGTGTTTTAAAATCTCCTACAGACTCGGTGTGCTCAAATTTTTGCACGATTTTTCCGATTGTACGCACATTTGGACGATTAAATTGACCGAAAAAATCACGAAGTGCACGATATGCGTTTTGATTTGAACGCCCATTTTCATAATATGCCTGAATAATTTTAACGCGTTGCTCGATTGTGTATCTTTCCATGGTTCAAATTGAGTTAGTCTGAAATTGAGAAATGTCAAATTAAATGCAGAAAAAAACTTGACGTTTAGGTGTGGTTCACATTCAACGTCGGCCCTTAAAATTTAACCACCCGTTACTATTCCGTGAGTTTGTTTTACAATCACAACGGTTTTTGTACTACTCCACAGCTTGTAATTATACCAAACGCTCATATCTGAGTCGCGCACAGTATCAACTTGAATTTCATATTTTTATTGAGATTTTGGAAATTAACTTTACGTCAAAATCGCGAGAACTAAGAAAGAATATTGTGTTGTGTTACACAAAATTATGTAAGGCTTCACCACACATGAGTGCGTATTATTATGTACTTGTTATGTACATCAAAACATTTGTTACAATTTTGTGTACGGTTGTAATCAAGTACAAAGGTTACAACACTCTAATACACTGTATTTTACCTTCAACCACTTATAAATATACTCGTATGTAATGTAGAGCGGAACATGAAATAGGTTGAGTAAAATGATTAGCAAAAAATTGTTAAATTTTATTTCCGATTTCGTGTGGTACTGTTTGAGCTGAAAATCAGATTAAATGATTTTTAATTTCATTTAGCACTCACATAGTTACAGCCATACACCGAACGGATACGAATATAGAAAATGTTATAAAAATTCTTTGGATGTTAATATCCCTATTGATGGATCATAAGGGCCATGTGATTTATCATGTTTCCTGTTGTCAATGTACGTACATCTATTAGAAACTCTTTGGTACATAAGACCGAGCACATAACAACCAGAAAATTTAATTTTAAAAGAATTTCTGTTGTTTACGCTTTTACTTTGTGCGGAAAATTGGTCGACGGGTGGAAAACTTTTTGTGAGGACGATTTACAAGAAAATTTGCCAGTAGCAACGCTATATCATCATTACATCATGTTTTGATTGAAGATATTTTATTTTGCTTGTTTTACGGTTTTTGATGATGGGCACGCGCTAAGGTAAAATTCTAGTTCTAAGAAGGATATATTTTTAATCAAACTGGACTATTTGAAATGATTCTTGAAATTTTTTTTCGACATAGAGATAATGTTATTATGTAGGTACATAAATAGATTTAATGTGTGGGGTACTAAAAAAGCATTACATGATAGGTGACAGCTACGAGTAATATGTTTGATATACGTTTGAAAATTTGTTATTCAGGAGAGGACGGCTGTAGAACTTCATACATCCATTAAAACGACGTAGAGCTGAATTTAGTACCCTTTAGAAAGGATGAGCTAAACTTGTTAGGTGAGCGCCAAACAAATTGTTATGTACAACATCGGACCCGAATTAGGTACTAATTACTACGATTTAAAACTTAAAGCATAGCAAATTGAACTTTCCGGCAATAACGTCGTTGAATCGCTATATACCTATATAGTGCATAGCCATAGTTACATCAAAAATGTGACCAAACTGGCCACAACTCCTTGAGAGTTCTTAGCAATAGAAACTGTTAATTCAAAACTCATTTCTAGAGCAAATAGTGGATGCTTTCTAGGACCCTATTGACGTTCTGAGCAATGGTGGAATGGTGAATTCGTATCCAAACCGGCAGTTGACGTTCTAACAAAATACATCCACTATCGACCGGACGGTGTGACACCTTGATGCTGGAATGCTAAAAAGTGGGCGATCATATGTTACTTTGAAAGTTTTAACTTGTATTAACTTTAAAATTTACGAAGAAAATCGCATGAAGATGATTTTTATGATTGCAAATGGAAGAGTACCTACGTGAATTTCGTCCAAATAAATCAACAGACGAGTAGTTCTTTGATCATATTAGGAAAATGTTACGAAAATGGACATACCCCTTTACAGTTAATTAGAGACTTTCAACACACAGTCTGGAGAGGAAGGAGCATGTGATTTTGTTCGATGAAGGCAACCCCCTTTGAAACCAAAACGTATATGAAGCGTATGAGTTAATCAAAACGCAACATGATATCAACGTAGTCGCCTACATTTTAAATCCAGCACACTAATAAAAGCATCTGTACTGTGCGTCGTAATGTCGTTTCCCTGGAAGAATTTCTTCCTATTAGATTTTCTTTTTTTATTTTTTTTTATTTATTTTTTTTTATAAAAGAAAAGAAATCCTTTGAAGGTCAATTAATACTCCCCTTTTCATTCACGCACACACCACCCAATCACACTATTACAGTATACCACCTGCGCATTGCAAGCTCCATGTCAACCTGTACATGAACGGTGGGTCGACGCTGAATTCTGCACTCCAACAGAGGGTCTTAGTTGTGTTTATTAATATCACCGATCGATGCCGAAAGTTCGCTTTGCATCTAGCCTATGGTGGGATGCGAACCCAGTACCTCCCGGAAGCTTTAACCGCTGCGCCACTAGTCCGGTGAATCAACGAAGTGATAAATCCAATCTATGGTTACCGTAAGGAAGCAAATACATGAAGACAAATGTAAATTCAATAGACATGCAACACGCGATCGCAAAAATATGTAATTATTTAAGACCAATTATCGGTAACGGGTTAAAATTCAGGTGCTTGTTAACCAAATGCCATCTATAGTTGCCCGTAGAGTTGCTAGAAAGAAGAGGCACCCGTAGAAGCTTGCTGCATTTAAGCTTTTAATAATTCGTATGATGATGGTAAAAATTAACGAAATAAGTAAACGTACAAATTTGGAATGGATCCGATAACATAAGAGGATTTCGTGCCATTTTGATGCGTGCTAATTAGAGAAATACTGTTGCGATGCCAAATCGCTTAACGAGTATAACAAATAAAGAATTAAAAGTGAAAGTAAAAATGAAAGTGAAAGACGACGAAAAACCAAATACTTCCTCAACAACTGTATTAGGGTGTCTGTAGCCAGCTCGTGGTGTTGCGAAGTCAGATTTTGATGCGAAGTCCGAACGTAACAATTTTATTAATGACATGAACGGTATGCTGTTATTATACCCAGAAATTCGGAAAATACTTGGAAATAGAACAACGAAGGAAGTATCTTATAGATTTGAGTGCCATGATGAATAGCTGCGTTTAGACAGCCATTTTCACTTTTCGGTCCAGTACTGAAGATATTGCAAACACCATGCGAGAATACTTATTATCTTTTATCATCAGAAATCAACTTTACTCCAACTTTATATCTTAAAACTTTTACAGCTATTATCACGCCATTTATTCGTCAGAAAGGACTAGCGGATGTTCATCGGCGGTTATAAACGAAAACAACAAACACTTTAATGACCTTACAATTGAAGAGAAATGTATGCAAAGTGTCACTTTAAAAGTATTGGGTATTTTTGTAAAGTCCACATCTTTAAGCTGGCAACACTGTTTTGTTTGACAACCGATTTGACAGCTGACATTTGCTTTGCCATTAGTTTGATTTACCATTTCATAATGAATAGACACACGCCAGAACAACGCTTGCAAATTGTTGAATTTTTTTATCAAAATAATGGTTCTGTTCACCAAACACATCGTACATTACGTCCATTTTACGGTCGTCATAATCGTCCATCAGAGCGAGTAATTCGTTTAACTATGAATAGTTTTCACAACACGTATACCCTAAATAATAATACGCATCCAGTAAGACGTCAAACAGTGCGTACCGAACAATCAATTCGACGTCATTCTCAGCAACTGGAGATGTGTCCATCCTTTGTATGGAAGATTTTATCTAAAGATCTTGGTTTACGTGCTTATAAAATTCAACTTGTGCAGGAATTAAAGCCATCCGATCATCATTGATGTTAATTTTCCAAACAAAATTTTGTTCAGCGATGAAGCCCACTTTTGGTGGAATGGGTACGTTAATAATCAGAACTGCCGAATGTGGAGTGAATATAATCCACAAGCCTTTGCCGAAATACCATTACATTCAAAGAAAATCACTGTTTGGTGCGCTTTATGGGCCGGCGGAATCATTTATCCCTCATATGCCTTCAAAAACGATGATGGGCGGAATGTTACAATCAGCGGTGAACGGTATAGAGGCCGTTTTTTTGTATTCCAATTGGCTGGCATAAATCTTGCTGATATGTGGTCCCAACAGGACGGTACCATGTGCTACACAGCGCGGGATACAATTATTTTACACCAAAGAAACATTTGATCAAAGACTAATTTCACGTAATGATCCTGTTAATTGGCCACCGAGATCGTGTGATCTAACTCCATTAGATTATTTTCTTTGAGGATATGTTAAATCACTTGTCTACGCCGATAAACCAGAGACGATTGAACACTTGGAACACAACATTCGACGAGCTATTAGCGAGAACGTTTTATTTCTCAATCTAGTTTCCTTTAAACTCGATACATTTAGTGTTTTTTCAATTTTTTTATTCCTTCCAAGTAATAGGGTTTCTCAAGGCCTTCAACATAGGCGTTTGTTCCAGTGATGACCTCTTCGTTAGACCCAAATCTCTTACCGCCCAGCCATTTCTTCAGGTTTAGAAACAGGAAATAGTCGCAGGGGGCTAAATCTGGAGAATATGCTGGATGATGGGGTAGCAGTTCGTAGCCCAATTTATGGATTTTTGCCATTTGGCTACACACGTGTCCATCCGTGCATTATATTGATGGAACAGTAATTTTGTATTCGCCAAATGCGGTCGTTTTGCTTCAAATCAATATCGAATCTGATCAGTTTACCCTTTTCAAGGTAATCGATGTGAATGATACCGCGTGCATCCCATAAAACTGTGGCCATGACCTTGTTGGCCTTGGCCTTCTTTGTTGTACGTTCATCCGGAGAAACCTATTGTCTTGATTGTTACTAGTCTCTGGTGTATTGTGATGGATCCACGTTTCGTCCACGGTTACAAAACGGCGCAATTTCGGATTACGGCTGAAAATCGCCAAACACGCCTATGAAGTGGTCATACGGTTGCGGTTTTGGTCGAGTGTGACCAATTGCGCGGATAACTTTTTCATGTCCAAATATTCATATAAAATGTGATGTAGCCACTCAGTTGAGATGTCTACAGCCGCAGCCACCTCACGCACTTTCACTTTCCGACCATCCAATATCATTCTATGGATTTTATCGTCTATTTCTTACGTCTATCTCTTTTGGGCGACCTGAACGTTCGGCGTCACTTTGTGCTGGTACCACCACAACGGAACTCAGTAAACCACTTCTTTACCATTGAAGTTGATGGTCCCGAGTCTCCATAGTATTTATCAATCCTTTCCTTGGTTTTGGTGATGGTTTTTTTACGCAAAAAGTAATGCTTAATTAGTACACGAAATTCACTGTTTTCCATTTTCGCTCAAATTCACTAGGTTCTCTGCTTTTAATGGCTGTCAAACACAAACCAAATGACGCGCTCAAGTATATTAATAGAAATGCCAGTCGACGGGAGCAGTGTTGCATTTAAAGTTACTGCCCGGGAAATTCAAAAAATCACTGACATAAAACTGCCCTCGTATTTATTTTAATTTTATTGTAATGCGGACAATTAAAGGCGGACCTAAAGGCGGACCTTCTATTATCAGCGATATCTGTTAGGGCCTACTTTAAAAAAAACTCACTTCAGACTTAGTCCCTTAGCCTAGGGTACTCATAGGGCTTCGTTTGTCGGTGTGCACCTAGGTAACATCAAGGTAGTCGCGTTCTCGTCGCGGGGGCTGGTACTGCTTCGGCAGTAGCAAAGTGCTACCGGGGACCAAATGCCAGTGGTATAACATCAAATACGGAATGTAATACCCCAGGTAGTACAGCAGCAGAAATTCTGCCAAATCCACACTCTTCGGAAGCAGACCCAACAGATTCTGGGGTGGGCCAATCATTGTTTAACCCATTTGGACGAAGTTGCAAATTATCAAGATCACCAAGATCTTCAACTGGAAATATATTTCAGCACGAGAAGGAAAATGCCGAACTCCATGAACAACTAAGAGAAATAAAGGTTTTTATTTCTCTTAGTTGTTCACGGAGAACAACTAAATTGAACGAAGAATTTACAATTTTAAAGAACGAGAAAGAATTGAGTTCTTCAAAGCAGTCGAAACACGCGCAGAACTTGGGACGGCACCTAGCCCTGCAATCGACGATAACATTCATTCCATGTGGATGAAGAATTAGAAAGAGGAACAAATTGGATGTTGAACCGGAGTAAAAGAACAAGTAAGAAAAGGATAGCTCAACATTTACCAGAAATGGCAGCAACTTTACCATCAACTTCAAAAGAGGTTTCTAGAAACCAGTTAATCATCAATAAACAACGAGCTCTAGGAAAACAACCAGCTAATTCAAACGAAAAATCACCTCCACCAATAAATGTCGTCGGGATATCAAATTTCTCCACTATACAATCGATTATGAAATCGATTACTGTAGCCGATTACAAACTCGTATCTCTAAACAACGGCGTCTGGAAAATTAATGTTGTAGACTCTGAAACCTATAGAGCTTTGGTTACAAAGCTTAATTCCGAGGGGTATCAATGGTTTACCTATGAGGATAAGTATGATCGCCCAATCAAAGTTTTGGCTAGACGTCTTCATCCAACCTGCACAAGAGAGGAAATTATTGAGGATCTCAAGCAAAAGGGTTATCAAATAGAAAATGATGTAAATATCATTAAGAAAGAAAAAATCGAAACTGAAGAAGGAGTTCAAATTAATAAAAGAGTAGGGCTTCCACTATTTATGCTCACTTCTAATAACAAACAAAAAGTGGCAGATGTGTATAATATCAAGGCAATACTAGACATGAGAGTTAAAATAGAGCCATTAAAAAAGAATAACGGATTAATACCGCAGTGCAAAAAATGTCAAGGTTTTAATCATACGCAGAAATATTGCCAAAGAGAGGTGCGTGCAATGTGCCGGAAAGCATGATGCTCAAGTATGCCCGGTTAGTAAAAATATTGCTGCAAAATGTGTCAAACTTAAAAAAAATTATCAAACTTCCACCAAAGAGGAACCTACTCGTAAATCCCATGCTAGTAAAACGGGAGAACCAAAACCAAAACTGTACTCGCAAGTAGTCATGACAAAACCAGTTATTTCGGAGGACACTACTGAAGGTACAGCAGTGTTCCAAAAGATACTAAGAAGCATGGAAGCTCGTAACATTCGTCTAGCTAAACAAAAGAAATGCCTTCAAGCTCTAAGCAACAGGTTAGATAAGCAAGACTCCCTAAAATAAAATGAAATCCATGCTCTACTAAAATGATGCAAACAACAACAAATAAAACATCAAGAATAGTAACCTGGAATGCAAATGGGCTAATTCAACTAGAGAATTAGAAACTTTCCGAAATACTGAAAAAATAAATATATGCCTAGTATCGGAAATCCATTTTACTTCATCTTCATATCTTAAAATATAGCAGGAAGGACAAGAGGACGATCGTCAGTGGTTATAAAAGAAAACATCAAACACTTTATAGATTTTAAAATTGAAGAGGATATGCAAGTAATCAAGTTTCATAATCGGAGGTGATTTTAATGCAAAAAACATTTACTGGGGATCAAGAGTAATCCCTACAAAAGAAAGAGAGCTGTTTGCAGCAGAGAGACTATGCAATGGCGATTTTCACTCTGTAGATCAACCAACTTATTGGCCTACGGATAGAAACAAAATACCCAATATCAATGACTTCTTTATCACCCAAGATATAGACGAAAACTATAAATATACCGAGAACGCAGCGAGGGGATAATGTCGGATCGCGCGCCTTTTATTATAATAATCAGTGGAACGGTTGTTATGAAAACTAGTCCACCTTCGCTAACTATTAGAAAAACCTGCTCTCTAAAAATGAAGATGGACAAACTGCAGAGGAAAATATACCACCAGTAAATAAAATGGATAAATCCAATATATCTCCTGTCAATGCAAAAAAATTTCCAGAATATGATTTAATTACAGGACAAATAGTAAAAGCTCTTCCTGAAAAAGGTCTATGTAACTCCTTCATATAATTAATGCAGCATTTTCAGACTTAAACACGTTCCAAATCAATGGAAAGTGTCAGAAGTAATTATGATACCTAAACCAAACAAACTACTTAATGACAAAAATTCGTATAGGCCGATTTCATAACTCCCAATAATTTCAAAATTATTCGAGCAACTACTCTTAAAGAGACTCAAACCAATAATAGCAGAAAGAAATTTTATTCCTCCATATCAATTTGGCTTCAGGGAAAACCATTCAACAATAGTACAAGTACACCGAATTGCAAACATAATTGACGATGTATTTCAAGCGTCTTCTTGGATATAGCACAAGTTTATATGTTCTATACACCTCGGAGCTTCCAACGATAGAGGAGACTAACCTAGCGACGTTTGCGGATGATACGGCCATCATAGCCGTTGGGCAACTGGATACCAGTCGAACTGAACTCTCAGCAAATTCCCATGACTCTAGAAGCGAAACTAAAACGGAAAGAGCATGTGGAAAAGAAAAAAGAAGAGTTAAAGATGAAATATACAAAGATGTATCGGCTCTTAGGAAGAAATTCTAAGCTAACTCTACATAATAAATTGCTACTATACCGCTAAATCCTAAAACCTGTGTGGACTAACGGTATTCAGCTCTGGGGCTGTATAAAGAAAACCAATGGCAGTATCATCCAGTCATTCCAAAGCAAAGTCCTGGGTGGGCTAGTTAATGCACATAAGTAATGACAACCTCCATCGAGATCTGAAGATGGATTTCGTCAGTGAAGAAATAGGCAAACACGTGAGAAAACACATGCAACGTATTAGTCTACACCAAAATGCTGAGTTACGTCGCATGTTTGATGATTCAAACCCAGTACGACGGCTGCGAAGGAAGAAACCACGTGATCTACTAGATCCAATCAGGATCGACTAAAATTTAAATAAAATTGTAAAGAGGACTAGCCGCTAAACCCTCCCAACAAGAATATAAATTATGGAAGATGAATTACTTTTGAATTTATTCTTGAATCTTTCTACATAAGAAACTAACAAGACGTGTTCAAATCTTAAGCTAATTATATTTTTTAAGTGTTAACCAATGTTTTGTGATTTTACAGGTTCATTAGTCCGGGTGGATCTGCTCTTCTCAGCCGTTTAAATCGAGTCTGCTTTAGTATATCCCGGGCCAATTCGTTGGGATGTCTCTGAAGTTTCGAGTAATATTTCGAACTGAATTCCTTGATTGTTTCTTTAACGGTTTTAATACCAAGGTCGTCGCGTATGTTAGTATTTCGGATATACCACGGAGTATTAGCAATACATGGGAGTATTTTCGCTTGAGTTCGTTGCAGGAGTTCTCTATTTGATGCACTGGTCGATCCTCATAACTGAATACCATATGTCCATATTGGCTTGATTAACGCTTTGTATAGTAAGTCCTTATTGTCTAATGATAACTTGCATTTTATTCCTATCAGCCAATACATTTTGGAAAATGTTATCTTTATTTGGTTGCGCTTTGCTTCAATATGGTTTTTCCACGTTGGCCATCTGTCTAGTTATACGCCTAGGTATTTGACCTTAGTTTGTTGAGGAATATATACACCGTTTAATTGTACTGGTGAACAGAAGCGATTGTTCAGCGTGAATGTGACATGAATTGATTTTTTATCGTTTATTTTTATTCGCCAGATCTTGAGCCAATCCTCAATTTTGCTCAGATGACTTTGTATTTCTCTTGCGGCTGTTTGCGGGTTTCCCTCTGATACGAAGATAGCTGTATCATCTGCAAATGTTGATATTATTATATTGTCGGTAACAGATAAGCCTGCCGTGTACCTAGTCAAATGCCTCATTAAACAATTTTGGACTCCACTAGTTCTTGACCAAACTTCAGGTCATTTAATCTAAAGCTAGCAGAACCCAAATCGAAAATCGGACCAAAACCGAAATTAGAACCTAAAACAAGATCAATTAACATGCAAATAATTTTAAGCTCATTATGGTCTAATCAAATGCCTCATTAATAAATTTTGGGCTCCACTAGTTCTTGACCAAACTTCAGGTAATTTAATCTAAAGTTAGCAGAACCCAAATCGAAAATCGGACCAAAACCGAAATTAGAACCCAAAACAAGATCAATTAACATACAAATAATTTTAGGCTCATTATGGCCTAATCAAATGCCTCATTAAAAAATTTTGGACTCCACTAGTTCTTGACCAAACTTCAGGTCATTTAATCTAAAGCTAGCAGAACCCAAATCGAAAATCGAACCAAACCCGAAATTAGAACCCAAAACAAGATCAATTAACATACAAATAATTTTAGGCTCATTATGGCCTAATCAAATGCCTCATTAAACAATTTTGGACTCCACTAGTTCTTGATCAAACTTCAGGTCATTTAATCTAAAGCTAGCAGAACCCAAATCGAAAATCGGACCAAAGCCGAAATTAGAACCTAAAACAAGATCAATTAACATGCAAATAATTTTAGGCTCATTATGGTCTAATCAAATGCCTCATTAAAAAATTTTGGGCTCCACTAGTTCTTGACCAAACTTCAGGTCATTTAATCTAAAGTTAGCAGAACCCAAATCGAAAATCGGACCAAAACCGAAATTGGTACCTAAAACAAGATCAATTAACATACAAATAATTTTAGGCTCATTATGGCCTAATCAAATGCCTCAGTAAACAATTTTGGACTCCACTAGTTCTTGACCAAACTTCAGGTCATTTAATCTAAAGTTAGCAGAACCCAAATCGAAAATCGGACCAAAACCGAAATTAGAACCCAAAACAAGATCAATTAACATACAAATAATTTTAGGCTCATTATGGCCTAATCAAATGCCTCATTAAACAATTTTGGACTCCACTAGTTCTTGACCAAACTTCAGGTCATTTAATCTAAAGCTAGCAGAACCCAAATCGAAAATCGGACCAAAACCGAAATTAGAACCCAAAACCAATAAAACCAATAAACAAACAACAATTCATACTATCTTGTAGTGTTCTGCTGTATGGGTTCTGCTAGCTTAAGGGACGTACAAGAGATGGCATTGCAGACATTTTTGTTTATCAAAACATATTTTATAAAGGGTGTACCGAAATGTTTTGGTGCAGCCTGACTGAAAACTGGTTTTACTGGTTTTGAATTAAAACCAGTTTTCGATTGTTTTGTATTTCGGTTTTAGGCAAGAAGAAGAACATTTAAAATAACTTCTGTCTATCAATTTGGGATTTTAACGGAGTAGCATCGCCGCTACACCAACAATAATTCATTTTTTTTAAAAAGTGTAAAATGTATTTCATTACTTCCGCATCAGTTTGTACGAAATGAAATTTCTAAAATCAGTATAATCGACTTCACCTATAATAGTAGAGGTAACAAAAATTATATTCACCCCGGTTCGTTTGATTTAGGTTCATTTGAAAAGGCAACTTTCTACTCTGGCATAATTCGTAATTCATTTTAAATTTCTATTATATTTAAAAGCATTATTACAGTTATGTAATTTTAATCTTGAATTGATATAAAATCAATAAAAAAAATTTTCTTTTTCCAGAATCCTGAACATCTCGCAGAACAATCCACGAGACATAAATAAATCCCCTCGAGTAAGCGGAAACAATATAAGGTAAGGACGATTTAATAAATTTTCATGTAAAGACGCTGTTGCGTTATATAAGGCTATGTAGAAATGTACGAGCGCACATAACTCATTTATGGGCAACGTATGGTCCCATAAGATATTTTGGCACAACACAATTTTCTCGCATCATATGCGCTGCATACATTAGCATGTATCATTTTCTTTTCAATTTGAATAAATTTCCATAAAACGATGACAATTTTTTCTATGGGTTTCTCACTATACCGCCATTACGACAAATAACTGTTTAAAGTCGAAATTTATTTTCCAGTATTTTGACGATGGCGAAAAAAGCGACGAGGGGGTGGCGGTGGTGTAGAAAAAGGAAAATGGACTAAAATATATTATTTAAAGCAGCTTTTGGAAATTTTTTTTAATTGTTTTCAGTTTTTTGGTTGGTTTTTGGATAACAAAACTTGGAAAGTATAAAATGAAAATTTTTGTTTTGTGTTCGGTTGTGCGTTATCAAAAAATATTTTTTGGTTGCGTGCTTATTACTTCTTTTAATATCTAAGAAGTACACATAAGCAGCACACAACACACCAACAAAACAAAAAAATGGAAACTAAAGCGAAAAATAATTATTTGCATTTGGGCTAATAAAATTTTTATTGCCGGATATTTTAGGGTTTTAGTGCGGTATACGTTTGTATATATATCGAGCGATATACCCAACATTTTTGTATTTATACTCGTATACGAACAGCGGTTCGCACAAAATGTTTATAGCGAGGGTGTGAAGGGTGTGACGTTGACCAATGCTATATTTTATGTATTGATTTTTTAATCGTTTATTTTCAAAGGCGCACAAATTCCTATGCGGATATGTAAGATAAAATTCGGCAAGTCATATAATGACGATGATGATAGCAATTTTTCAATTGCTCGTTCCAAGCCATATTACTTTTGTCAATTGTGACAAATGTTAGTAAGGAAACGGGCGGTAAACTTTCCGACCTCGAACCAAGAACGTCATTTCAAATATTTCTTTTGTATGGTACTACGGTGAAAATATTTAACCACTTGACGTACAAATTAAATGGAATTTGATATCGGACGCATAACATTTAAAAGCATTTAACCCTTTCAGTCCTGATCCTGATCAGGTCCCGGTCCTGATAAAACTGGGCCAAATATATTTTCCTTGTGACATGTTTTGGGTTGTTTGACTACCATTTTAAGTAAAAATAAGAAAAAAAAATTGAAAATTCAGTCAGGGTAGGTGTTACCTGATGTACGCGCACATATACAAATCGAGCCAAGAGTAACTATTTTTTGTATTAAGGAAAAAGTTTATAAACTTATTATTTCAAATTCAAACTTTTTTTTAATCCATGCAATCTTTTCTGGGGCCGAAGCACTCCCTGCTCTTTCGCGGTTGATTTTCCCGTCTTACTTTACGTAATTCCTGCCATATCGAAGACGTACGGCTATAGGCCGATAGAGGGTCGTAGTTGCGTTCCTTTTAATCACAGATCGTAATCTGTTGATTACCTTCATCCTGCCCCTATAGGATTCGAACCCGGTACCTCCCGATTCAAATGCCAAAGCTTTACCAACTGTGCCATTTGGTCGATATAATTGATTTTAAATTGATTTTTAATAATCAAAAATTGTATTTGTAACGTAAGTTCGGTTTATGGTTGTCCGCGACTGACTTTTAGATGATCCATTCTATGGATGGAATTTTCGAGCACTCTTTCGAGCATTTCGGCCGATATTTCGTTAATTATGCGTGTTATGTTCCCTTCTAAGTTAGGAATCGATTGTGGTTTATTGATATAAACGAGTGATTTCAGATACCCCCAAAAAAGTAATCTAGCGGCGTTAGACCACAAGATCTTGGAGACCAATTCACGAGTCCGTTTCTCGATATGATTTTCTCTTTAAAATTAACTTGCAATAAATCGATGGTTTGGCCTGCGGTGCGGCACGTTGCACCATCCTGTTGAAACCACGAGGCCAATATCTTCAAGTTTTGGCAATGCGCTCTGTAGTTTGCGCCATTGAGAAATACGGTCTGATGATGCCACCTGTCCATAAACCGAACCAAACAATGCATTTTTCAGAATGCATTGGAAACTCTTCAATCTCTTCTGGCTGTTCATCAGCCCAAATACGACAATTTTGTTTGTTGACATTTTCATCCATTCAGCCAAAAATGAGTTTCAATTTGGAGCTGTTCCAACGCCCACAAACCAAATCGAAGACGCAAAGGAAGGTCAACCGGCTTCAATTCTTGAACAAGCTGAATTTTTTATGCCTTCAAACTAATCATCTCTCTTCAAAATACGCCATAATGTGCCATACGGGAGACCCAGAGCTAGAGAACGGCAACGAATTGATTGATTGCGTTCTTCACGTACACTTTCAGCTACAGCAGTAATATTCACAAAAGATCGACTTGTACGCACTCTAGTCGGTTGATGAATGTCCAATAATGCAAAAGTGGTTCAAAATTTATTGATTGTTTCGCGAATAGTGCGTTGAGTTGAACGATTATGAACACCATAAAATGGTCGAAGAGCACGAAAACAATTTTTCACGAACATAAATTTCCACAATTTGTAAACGTTGTTACTTTATGTTACTTTATCTTATTTATATTATTAGTTACTTTTGCTTGAAGCAACTTTCGAGTATGTAAAGAGTGACCCAATAGGAGGTACTTTTTCCAATTGGGATTCTCATTGGGATTCATGCGTCACAACTGTCATGTTCATACGACATTTGTCTTCAATATTCATTGACATTTCACCATGAATAGACTTACGCGAGAGTCTATTCATGTTGAAATGTCAATGAATATTGAACACAAATGTCGTATGAACATGACAGTTGTGACGCATGAATCCCAATGAGAATCCCAATTGGAAAAAGTACCTCCTATTGGGTCACTCTTTACATACTCGTTAGCTGCTTCAAGCAAAAGTAACTAATAATATAAATAAGATAAAGTAACATCAAATAAATAAAAATTTAAATATTTCAGTCTCACAGTTTTTAAAACCACGTTAATTGTTTATGGAAAGCGGTATAGAACATTTTCCACATAAACAAGCGTGCAAAACGCACAGCTTTCCAACTTGCATCGAGTTGCCTCTTTATTTCCACTAAATTCAGGAAAATGATCAATACAATCATACCGAATATCCGAGATTAGACGAATTTCGCTTTGTGTTCTTCTTGAATGAGATCGGAATCCGATATTGGTAATATCCGCTGGAGGACGCCTTCGCTTTAATATGTCTTTGGCTGGTGTGTTTTGTTTTTGCGTACGTAGTTTATACTCTATCCAACTTGCGCTGATCGCAAAGTCTAAAAAATGCGTCATTACTCGCAATGGCCATTTGTTGGATCTGATAAACGTCCTATAATAATATTGGATTAGTTGATCTAAAAGATCAACTCCTCCCATTCCACTGTTATATAAATTTACAATTTCCGGTTGTGAAGCGTCAACATATCGCTTTAGGGATGCGCTCCATCTTTTTATTGTGTTTATATCATCCTTTCTCATAAAATTGGATGCTAGATAAACAGGTTTGTTATCAAGCCATTTGACCACATTAATTTTGTCATCCTTGCTGACACATCCGTAAAATTTGGCTTGTCTTCCCAAAAATTTGGGTTGTGAAATCGTTTAGTTCGAGCGGTCTCAATTGCATTAATCCTTCTATTTTATAATATTTCCAATAAATTCGTTTGTGTCCCGGCACTTCAATTCTTTGAATTAAATAGAGGACGGAAATCATAAATTTCAGTTTTTGATCCTTGATAAATAATAAATTCAAACGGTTGCCCTGATTTTCCGCATAGAACAAACAATTTCAAGCCCCAAGGTGATGGTTTCTACTTTTCATATATATTTTCGCGGATAATGTCCCTTTAAATGGAATCACTTGTTCGTCGATGCAAAGGTTCTTTTCCAAGCGAATCTCTAAATGTCCAAATTGTTGGAGACATGAACATTAGTTCGCAATAGAAAAAATCAGTCCCTGCGGTCATAGTTCGCATAGCGTGTTCGATTCCGATAAGATTGCTCCAGTACATTCTGATTTGGGAAAATTTTGTACATCCGATGAATATATGAACTCCGATAAATCTTTTAATTTCATGTAAATCCGTCAATCTAAAAGTTTGGGCATTTTATAGCCCAGATATGTTTGTAAAGTTTACCGTAGTTTCGAATAATTTCTCAGTAAACTAATTCATGAAATACTGACCTGGAGGATCTATAATTTCGAAATGGGGATGGGGGAGGATCTATAATTTGATACTCCTGCAGTAACAGTTACAGCCACTCTTTTCGGATCGGTGTTTGCGTTTTCGTCACATTCACCAACCGCCTGTTCTACTTCGATTCTTGTTGGACGTTTTTTATTGGTACTTGTATTGCTACAAAGTTCCGAAATATTATCGTAGTCCCAAAAACAGATTGGTTAATCTTGCCCCTCCTGACCATCATCAGGATTGTCACTGTCTTCATAGAGAATGGCCAACATTTCGTCATGCGTTACATGCTTACAAGCCTTTCAAACCTGTTGTACATACTCATGTACCACAGGTCTGCAAGAGTTAATCTGGCTCAACTGAACAGTTATATGCAAGCTTCAAAACAGAACAATTTATTCCGAAATTTACATTGTTGTATACGCTTACTCCCAGGAATGTGCCATACATACGAGTACCTAGGATCGCCATTATGGTTGGCCTGTACGTCTCTTATCATATCATATCATACCATATCAATTCACATATATTGTATAATCTGGCATTCGTCTTGCAGGATCAGTGTTATACTGACAATGAGTACTGCTTCCAATGTACTTCTTTCTTTCTTTTTTTAATTATTACAACTGAATACAATTCATATAGTAATTCATAATCACTTGTGAGTGGGAAGAGGCCTATTGGCCAGCTCCTTTTATAGGTTGTTTACTGAAGTAGTCTTGACACTGGTGTCCTTAATCTGTCCCTGTTGAAGTCTCTAGATATCCTTTTTTGAACTGTTTGGATCTTTAGGTCCCTATGTAGGTCATCATTTCTAATGTACCACGGAGCGTTAACTATTCCAATTAGCACTTTGTTCTGAAAAGTTTGTATTATTTTGGTGTTCGTTTTCCTTGAACAACCCCAGAGCTGGATTCCGTAAGTCCATACGGGCTTTAGCACTTGTTGATATAATAACAATTTATTTTCGGTTCACAATTTCGAATTTTCCACGAGCAGCCAATACATTTTTCGATATTTGATATTTAGTTCATCTTTTTTCTGAGAGAACGTTAACTCTTTCCATCTGAGCCTGTTATCTAAGGTCCTCGCTAGATATTTAGTCTTATTTGCATACGGAATCTGCTGACCGTTAATGATTATAGGTTTGTAGTTGGCTTTTAGATTAGTAAAATTCGCATGCGTGGATTTCGATTCATTGAGCCCGATGCGCCACATTTTTGTCCATTCCATGATTTTATCATATGCTTCTTGAAGTTTCGTTGGCGGTTTCTCGATAGTGTCTCCTACTGAAAGAACTGCAGTATCATCAGCAAATGTTGCAACGGTAACATCGTTTAATTGAGGTAAATCTCTGGTTTAGAGCAGGTAAAGAATAGGTCACAACACACTACCCTGCCGGACTCCTGCCGGACTCCTGCCGAAATCTTTTTTAGCTCGGAGTATTCTTCTTCATATTTTACCCGAAAATGGCGACATCTGTGTACGATTTTAAAATCATATAGTACTATTTTGGTAAATCTCTATATAGTTTGAAGAGTAAACCTCTGTGTCACACCTTATCGAAGGCCTGCGCCACATCTAAGAATATAGTAGAGCAAATCTTTTTCCTCGCTAATCTATTCTTAATGACATCTGTAAGCCTATGAATCTGCTCAATAGTTGAGTGATTCTCTCTGAAACCAAACTAATATTCTGGGATAAGGTTTCTTTGTTCTATGGTTCTTTTCAATATTTCGATCAACAACCTCTCAAACAATTTCGCTAGTATTGGAGTCGTGAAATTGGCCGGTAAGATTTTCTATCATTCAGTGGCTTGCCCGGTTTCGGAATCATTATTGCTTCTGCTACTTTCCACTGCATTGGCACATATTTTTTCCTGAAGATCGCATTGATTATGTGCAATAATTTACGGGTGCCTTTTTCAGGCCTTTATTATTTGTCCTGTTATCAGATCGTAACCAGGACCTTTCTTTGCTTTTATTTTCTTAATTTCAGCTTTTAGTTCTTGCAATGTTACAGGCCAGGATATCTTCGAGTTCAGATGTTTTGGGCGGATCACTAGTGTTTTTGTAATTGGTCTGCCGCCCTAGAGGTTGAAATATTTCTTCAAGATGTTCGTCAAACAGGCCAGCTTTATGTTTCGCACTTCTAAGTCTAGCCCATTTCCCATCGTTTGTTTTGATTGGGGGATCTGCGTTTTTGATCGTTTTAGCCCTTTTGTTGCTGTCCAGAGGGAATAGTCGGTATCTTTTGTTGGAGCTGCAGAACAAAGGTATTTTCCAATTGTTTCATTTTTCACTGTTTTTATGAGTGCCTTAAGTTTGATGCATTAGTTGTTTAATGTGGTTTTATCTTGCGGCGCACGCGTAATTTACGATTTCTTTCGGGCTTTTCGTTTTTCCTGCACTAGTTCTCTTACTTTTATTGGGTAAATAACCGAGTTTTCTTTCCTGAATGATAATTTGGGGTGCATTCCCAAACCGACCATTGTATGACATCAAGGAGCCTGTCCAGTTCCTCTTCTATTTTATTTGACTTTTATTTACTTTTGATTGGCACTTGAAGTTCTATTTTTTCCGCTACTAGCTGCTTAAATAATTCCCAATTTGTTTTGTTGTTTTTGAGCTGTGGTGAATTTGGTTTTCCTATTACATTTCCACTAACCGTCATAATAACAGGAGAATGACCATATATTAGACTTTCATCATTTTCTAAGAAGATGTAGCGCTCCCATATGCCTTTAGTGATGTAGAAATCTATAAGGTCTGGGATTTTGTTAAAATCTGATGGCCGGTACGTTGGTTTCCCTCCTGAGCAAAATTTGAGTATTGGCCAGCTGGAAGTAGTTCTTTGCCTTTTGCAGTGGTTTATCTTCAACCCGAGAAGGTATTTTTTGCATTAAAGTCACCTCTGATAATGAAGTTCCTTCCTAATTTCTGGAACAAGTTAATGTAGTCTCCTTTCGTTAGGTTATACCGCGGAGGACAATATATTGCAGATATATTAACGATGTTGTGATAACCAATGATTAATATTATCCCTAATAAATATTGCTGATCAAAAGTCCTCCTCTTGCCCGTTCTGCTGGATGTGTGGTATGGTAACAAGTATATCTAACGGATATCTACAGGAGCTGCTGGTAAAATGTCTATAGTTTTGTAATCTAGTTTCTGCTCCGGAATTATGAATTGAACTGTGTATTTCCGACATTATTTATTTTTAGCTATTTTGGACCTTGGTATTTCCAGCAGATTGAGTCCATCCAGAATTAACTTATTTAGTTTATTCTGTTCCTCCAGGCTATTTAAAATTGGTTGGACAGTGTTTTTGTATTTTTCGGTACCATTGGTGTCATTTTCTTTCGAATTTGAAGAGACCTGCGCATATGCACTTCATTTCCTGCTTGATCCTTGTTTGGTTGACTCAGAGGAGGTTTGCGTGCATGATCCCTCATTTTCGGTAGCCGCTTGTCAACCTCACATCCTCGGTAGCTGGCTGGTTGCTGCCCATTACAATTTATGCATTTTGCTGGTTTTTCTTTAGAAAGTTTGCACGTTTGTGATGGGTGCTTTCCAGCACATTTGACACATCTTGGTTCGCGCGCGCAATATTGTTGTGTATGGTTATAGCCCTGGTATTTTTTAGACTGCACTATTCTTGTACTGCCTCTTTTAACAGCTTCGATCTTTACTCGCATGTTGAGTAAATTTTTTCTATTTGCTCGGATTTATTAAACGTTAGCATGAACATGGTAAGTCCTGTTTTTGAAACGGATTCTAGTCGGTTCTCTCCGCTACGTCTCTCATTTTTAATAATGTTCACGGCATCATGGATTTTAAACTCTTTATTCTCTAGGTCGTTCATATTGAATTACTTTCACAGGTTGGATGTAGGCCTCTTGCCATGACCTTGATGGGACGATCGTTTTTACTTTCGTACGTGTACCACTGATATTTTTCCATAGCCAGCTTCATTGACAAGTTTCTGTATGCGTGTGGATTGGAAGTGTTAATCTTCCATACATTATTGTTCAGAGCAGTGATTTTGTACTCTTGTTCCGTAACAGTACTCATTACGCTTTGGATTTCTGAATAGTTGGTTATTCCTAGTATAAAAATCGGTGGAGGGGCTTTTACCTTTGACTCAGCTTTTCTATTTTTATTAGCTTTGTTTTGGTTAGCTTTTCCCTTCTTCAGCATTCAGTTAGTTTCCCTATCTAACTCTTCCTCGTCCGTCGAGTATTCAGTCTTCTGCGACTTGTCTCTTTTAGATTGTGCTTTGTTGTCTGACGCTTCTTTGTTTTTGGTTTTGTGTTTCGTTTTTGAATTTGTTTTATCTGTTTTCAGGCAAATTAACTCGCGTTGAAGATTGGAGATTAGAAGCTCCATCTCTTCAATTTTTTGTTTGATTGCTTGATTTTCTTTTTCTAGATTAGAATGTTCATCATTTGCACTGCTACCGACGTTGAAGAAATCGGTTGCAGAACTGCTTCTGCTTCTACTTTCAGCATACGTTCTTGCCGTATTTGACTGCTGTTAAAACGTATTCGCTGTTTTGAAATTGATTTTCTCCCCAGAATCCGGCTTCCGAAGAGTGTGGATTAGCCAATTTGAAAAATGGTGTACCATCTGAGGTGAATTCTTTTGTGTGTTGGTCCATTGATTGGTCCATAGATCACTAATACGAAGGGATTTGTTACCACAACCTTTCGTGTTACAATACATTACTTCTTTCCGATTTACTGGTTTTCCGATGCAATTTTGTTATCGGTGTATTGTAGCGGAGAAAGGAGAGGGGAGCCTGTCGAGACAACATCAGCTGTGGATCACCGTGTTGGGTTGTATGATTTACTTGTGAAATAAGTAAATTTTGTCTGGTTTGTAATCCGTAGTATACCCGTTCCTTCAACCCATAGTATACCGTCACTGTCGACGAAAGGGTTCAGAAATCGAAATGGGATCTTGTCTAATAGACGTCCTCTAGATTGACATCTTGATATCCTCTCAGCGAAATGAGTTTCTCGAACCAGCTTAACCCAGAATTGAATGGCCAATTGAACTCGGATACGGTAATGAAGACTTTTGATCGCGTTGCTTTGCTGATACGTCGATGTTTGATGAAGCGTCTTCAGAAAATCGTGTTGCGAAGTAATTTTCCAATGAACATCGATCGAGTAAGCAGTATAACTCGTTGTGAAACGTCACGGTTTCTGCATGCTTTGCAACCATTGACTTTAGTTTTCGTTCGTGTTGTTGTTAGCGTAGGCCTCGCTAGTTGTTTGGGGTGCCCATTGACTGAGATCTTCTCGTAGGCAACAAGAACCTGACCATTAAAGCGGACAAGTTTGTAGTAACAAGGGTTCGACAACATGAGACGCGCGATCAGCGGGATTGTGCTTAGTATCCAATTCCAATCGGTGGGTTGAAGGTAATCCAGGATTTGCAGAACCCGGTTGGCAACAAACGTTGATACTTGCAAGTTGGTCCATGCAAGCTTGTGGTAGTTGAGTGATTGCCTGAGTTGAGTGATTGCCGCGACCTTGGTTTTTCATGCCAGTATTGTGATTTTGACAGATTCATCTACCAACTTTGTACGAGCATACACCACGGCTGGGTAGGCTTTCTTAGAGGCCTCGATCGAATGATTGATCGAATGATTTATTTAGCGATTGATTCTGAAGGCCTCTAATGATCTCAAACTTTCTCGATAAGTGAGCCATCTTTGATCTATTGTTTTTGGGACCGCTTTAGTCCATGATACGCCAAGTACCTGCAATTCTTGAAGTTTGATTTTGGCTATTATCTTGGAAGGAGATACCTGGCCAAGCGGACCATATTATATATCTTGAATGCCTGCGACAATATTGTTCGTTTGGTCGGTGCACGAACATCCTATTCAGCTGATATTGAATCCGAAACAATAGTCCGAAGGTGACCAATGTAGTCCAAGTATTTTAACTGAATCGTTCCAGTTCTGCTCAAGTTTACTCTAATGCTCGCGAAATTGAGTTAGTATCTCATTGAAAAGCTGTTGGCTGTTCGAGGATCACGTCTGCAGTTCAAACCCACCACATTGGAGTAGTTCCTTCATTTGCCTCTGGCTTCGATTCGATTTTGTTTATGGCTGGTCATCAAATGGCCGACGTAGAAGTCTTTTTTGCACTTGAAAATTTCTCCTTTTCGTCTAGTGCTAGATAATTACGAGATACGGAGCGCTGGCAGTACCGTAAGCAACAGTGCAAAGACGATAATCTCGAACTGGTTTATCTTGCGAAATTGGTTTAGCGACGCCTAGTTTAGTGATAACGCCGGTTGTTGTTTTGTGCCATGCGTCAAATACTATGCGGCAGTTTGCGTTGCATTACACCATAGTGAAGAAAATAGCACGGCTGGTGTTTGTCTGCTGTTGTGGTCTTTTAGCACTTCCTCCAGGTGATACAATTCCAGGTAGTCTTGCATGAACTTGTTTCGCGAAAACCGAAGACGGTGGAGGGATAATGATTGGGATAATACCGGAGAGGTAATGATCGTAGTCTAAATGACCCACCCTGGAGTAAGGTGAGAGGGGTGGTAATAACCGGGGGTAAGTAGCTGAAGGGTAATGTCATGTTACACAATTTTGTAAGTCGTTTCTTTAAACGTAAACTTGGTGGTGATACTAACTTCATAAACCTCAAAAACAATTGTTTATATTTAGATGGAAAAATTGAATAAGTCAATCATGACAAATGTTAAACTCGAAATTTTTCGAGCACTTTAAAAAAGTGGTTTTGAAAAAATCCGTATGTGTGTTTTTCTGTGGTAACGGGAGGAGAAGGTCTAAAGAGTTTTCATGTGCACCGTCAACTAACATGTAAGACTGCAGGATTTTTACCTCCAATAACCAGTGCTGTACAGCATCGCGGAACTATTGCTAGACATTACGTCGGGAGCCAGACGCCCAGCAAAAATTACAGTTCTACTCCTCGATGATTATAGCACGGATAGATTGCCGAACCTTCCCGTTCGATCCTCCTAAGCTGTTGCATCAAGTCACAGATGCTCCTACTTCAGGAGAAACATGCTCTCCAATTATTCCATAGTACTTCTGTGCATGTTGGATAATAACAGGACTACTGCCGTGTTTGTAATTAAAACAAATACTCTCGCAAGCAGTTATGCCTCGTTACGGATTGAGAAAGATAATAGTCGGCTTCCCCATATCTCCGATTCACCAAAACTTTAATTTGAGGAATCAAGCGATGAGTCCATCGGCCTTTGCATTAATTGGCTCCATATTTTTTACCACTCGATTGTAGTTTCCTTTCGGGTAAGCTTTCTTCCTTTCTGCTACACTGGCATCGCTGCCACGTTCTTCATACAACTTTTTACGCTCTTTAGCTAAGTGGTCCAGCGGTAGCAGTTCTGCGATTGCACACACTGCATCGTCTGGAACTGCTCGAAACGCGCATATCACCCTTAAAGCTCTAAGTCACTAGATGGGCAACATTAGTTAAGAGACTATTCGTGTTTGTCCGCTCTGTTTGTGTTCGGCACTATTCAAGGCAGTGCGTTGCTTACATCCAATGGATGCTTTTATTGCAGCAGTATCCATATGCTTCTAAAAGTCTGGCCGTATACAAATGGCGAAGTGCTTGCAACGTGCAGGTGGCTTACTGTAATTGTGTGAGTAGATGAATGGGTAGTGTATGGGCAAATGAAAAGGGGACCATTAATTGACCTTAAAAAGACGGAAAGTCCATTGGTTGATTAATACTTTCTTTTGGTAAAAAAAATATAAAAAAGTCTAATCTCTGCTATCAATGGTGATATCTAGATACTTGATCGCTGGTTGTGAGATAATAGCGCATTCGCCTTCCTGCTGGAGATTAGTACAACTTCTGACTTCTGCTTAGCCAATTATAAACCCACTAACAGCAACCAATGGTGGATCGTGCGAGCGGTTTCGTACAGATCAGGATTATCTCTTTCTTGTGTCTAGCCACCAATACGATTACGATATCGTCTGTAAAGCCAATAACTTTAGCTTCTTTGGCAATCTTGAACTTTAACATGCACAGATCCTTGAGGAGCACCACTCGTAATAGCGTATAGTACTGTGCCATATTCTGTTTTATAAGTGAGGATCCTGCTGCGGAAGTATGTTTCGATAATGTCTATCAGGTACTTTGGATTTTTTGTCGACGTAGTTCGTAAAAGCTTTCCTTACATACAAGGTAATAATTTCACAGTATTTCTTTTTACCTCCCATCCATCTACTTCGGGCGATGCTTTTCTGAAGCCGTACTGGTATTTGGCTAAGTCGCCGGATTTTACTCACTTGCTCCAATATCTTTCGTGTAGTGTCGAGTATACACACAGTACTGTACGATGATGGATCTTAAGGTGATCGAACACATTTGCAAAGAGTTCGGATATTATACGAATTACCTAGTTTGAGCGCCAAATACGTAACGGTTGCAGGAACAACGTAGTTACTATGAGAGTAACTGCCTTTCAACTGTTTCCTTACCGTTTGGTAAGGTCGACCTCATGGCTCTCTATCGACTTCTTTACACAGCTCACTAAAACATTTCCGCTTGCTCAAATCTGTAGCAGGTTTGGGCTGGAATGTAGCACTACAGTAACCTTATCGAAAACGTTCAGTTTCTCTACCCCTTGAACGCTGAAACTTCTCCATTCTACCAATACATACGACGGCTATCTACTACTCTTCTCGGTATTTGAGATGCTTTATTTTCAGCCGTTCCAAAGACGCTTTTGTTTTTTAACATGGACAAGAACATATTCTCGTCGCAAAATTTGAATCTGAAACCAGCATTACTTATATAGTTCGGTTGCCTTCTAAAGAGTGATTTAAGCGGTTGGTTTGTAATTTTCTAAAAAACTACAGGAAAATTGCAAAAATGTATGAAATTTGTATTTGAACCGATAAATCAATGTTTGCCATTTACCTTTAAAGATTATTTCATGTAAATGTCGGCCACGGTTAGGTTTTAAGTGGCCCATGCAGATCTCCAATTTTAACCACTTTTTCGAGCATTTCGGCCGGTATCTCGTTAATGACACGTTTAATGTTGTCTTCCAATTCTGGAATTGTAGCTGGTTTATTGGCACAGAAGGGAGAACCTTCACGTAGTCCCATAAGAAATAATCAAGAGGTGGCAAATCGCATTATCTAGGCGACCAATTCACCGGACCAAACAATGAAATAAATTGCTCATCGCACTCATTTCTCATTTCTCTGTAGCGTTGCTGCCATCGTCATCTTTGAAAAAATACGGACCGATGATACCATCGGCCCATAAATCGCACCAAACAGTATTCTTTTCTGGGTGCGTCTTGCATTTCCTGTGGCTGTTTCACACCAAATGCGGTAATTTTGCTTAATAACGTACCTATTTAACCAAAAATGAGCTTCGTCGCTGAACGGCTAACAAATTTTTATTAGATGTTGTAAGGTCCAATGATCTGCACGAGTTGTATTGTTACGCCTTCAGACCAAGGTCGTTGCGTAAAACCTTTCACTTAGTCGAATAACACAATCTCGCTGTGCTCTACGACGAATGGACATTTATATCGTCTTTATCAATACTAGCTGCTACAGCAGTAATATTTTCCTATATACGCACTCCACGTAACGCAATGGCTTGAATTGCTTGATCAGTAGGTCGATTATGACGCGCGAAACACATTTGACTTTGACAGATGTCACTAATCACCAACAAATATAACTTGGTGGTCACTATGTTTGTATCGCTCACTAACTTCCCACGTAACTACTCTACTAGAAATACTGCTACTAATCAACCACACAGATTTGCGGAATGTTGGTGTGTTGCGCGTATTTAACAGGATAAGTCGTAGTGTGGCAAAAGCTTACAAAAAACCATCTCCTCGATCGTCCGATACTTTGTTGCCCCATTCAATAGACCAATAATTAAAGTCCTTTGTGAAAATCACAGGAGGCCGAGCTCCTGCTATTGCTTTGGAATTCTCGTTGACCGCAAGTCCAGTTGGCGGCCCTACCAGATACGTCGTTTACTCAAACAGCTTCCTCGCAGTTTCGATATTGTTCTTGCACAATAGCGACGTCTCTTAAGCATTTTCCATAAATTTGAAGGTTCCAGTGACATTAGGACGAAATTAGTCAAGATTTTTGGAGTTTCGCAAATATTTTAAAAATTACATACTAAAATATGGTCCCTAGATGGATTAATTGAGCGGAATGAAACTTCGTTAGAAGGAGTAGAAAGGAGCTAATTCGTGTTTTGCCAATATTTTGAAAATTATATCCTTTATGAGAAAATCGTTGTCCAGACTAATTGACTGATTGGAGTGAAACTGCATACTTATGATTTTTACCGGAAATGGTTTATTGAAAGAGGTAGCTGCCATAGTAGCTTTCTAATTCTTAATTTCAAACAAAATCAGTTCAGATCATTTGTATCAATTTTACCGGAAATGACAAATTTCGGTAAAGAAAAACTTTAATAGGCGGATTGACTATTCTAAATATTGAAATCTATTTTAAATATTGAAATGTTTAATATTTACAAAAAAACGGCAAACGGTTAAAATATTTTAATAACTTACGCGTTTAAGAATTCTTGAACGAATCATACAAACCTGTAAAATTCAATTCAAACCGTGCTGTAAAAACGAAAATTCAATAAAGTTTTCTACACCAGGGAAATTGAAAATAATTTTCTACATCATACCCATATGCATTTAATATATTTTGTGTTATCTGTTATTGCGAATTCGTATCATCTTATAACACAGAATCTTATATCATATTTATAAATCTTTTAACATAATGCATTCAGAAAGCATCGCACATAAAGCAATCGAGATATAACGGGTGTTTTTTTAGGAGGTTTGTTTTTCCGATAGATGTCGTTTTATTTTATGACAGTTGTTTTGACAGCTCAAAGTGGCATTTCTACTCAGTATTGTTTGGCAAATCATTATGAATAGGTTAACTCCAGAACAACGTTTTCAAATCGTGGAAATTTATTTTCAAAATCAGTGTTCAATTAAAAATGTTTATAGAGCACTTCGTGAATTTTATGGTGCACATAATCGTCCGTCAGAGACCACCATAAAGAACGTAATTACCAAATTTCGGTCTACATTCACTCTTTTGGATGCCAAGCCACCGACAAGAATGAGAAGAGTTCGTACAGAAGAAAATATTGCTGTCGTTGAGGCCAGTGTCGAAGAAAACGACAATTTATCGATTCGTCGTCGTGCTCAGCAAATTGGACTTTGTCCATCGACTTTATGGAAAATTTTACGTAAAGATTTGGGTTTGGTGCCATACAAAATTCAATTGGTGCAAGAATTAAAGCCACACGACCATCGTTTGCGCCGTGAATTCAGTGATTGGTCGTTAAATCAATTGAACGAAGATCCATTTTTTTACCGTAAAATTCTCTTCAGTGATGAGGCGCATTTTTGGTTAAATGGATACGTCAACAAACAAAATTGTCGCATTTGGAGCAAAGATAATTCACACGCCGTTCTAGAATTACCAATGCATCCTGATAAATGTACTGTTTGGTGCGGTCTATGGGCTGGTGGGATCATCGGTCCATATTTCTTTAAAAATGAGGAAGGACGACGCGTTACCGTGAATGGAAATCGATACAGAACCATGTTAAATGAGTTTTTGTTGTCAAATCTTGAAGATATGGATATGAATGAAATGTGGTTTCAACAAGATGGTGCCACTTGCCATACAGCACGTGAAACAATCGACTTATTGAAAGAAACTTTCAACGACAACATTATTTCGAGAAATGGTCCGGTGAATTGGCCTCCGCGTTCGTGCGATTTGACGCCACTCGATTACTTTTTGTGGGGATACGTGAAGTCATTGGTTTATGTGGATAAACCTCAATCGATTGACGCTTTGGAAACCAATATTCAACGTGTCATTGCTGACATACGCCCTCAAATGCTTGAAAAAGTGCTGGAAAATTGGACCTCCAGAATGACATTTGTGAAAAATAGTCGTGGTAGCCATATGCCAGAAATTGTGTTTAAATGTTAAATGCCAAAAAATTATCTACCAAATAAAAAAAAATTTTGGTCATTTCATAATTTTATATGTGTTTTATTCAAAAAAAAAATCGGCAACCTCTTAAAAAAACACCCTTTTATAAGATTCAGAGACATATGCTCTCATGTTTCAATGCATGGATGCCTTGCTTATGTGAGACACACAACTGCTTTAAATATAACGCAAGTGCAATAACTTGTGAAGTACATGGTACACAGTACTTATTCACTTATGTACATAGTTCTTACACATATAGATTATGTAAAACTCATTCAATATAATTTAGTAGTGTAATGTTTGCGTTGCATCTTGACTACAGTTCAAAATCTAGTTCACCATGGCGCCGCACACCAACAAAGTATTTTTTCATTCGATTTGCATTGTTGTGCTGCAACGTCTTTGTTGCACTTGAATATGTTCTCGGATTGATCGATTTGTTTGCAGAAAGCACTTTCTTGCTACATTAGTATGCCAGCAACCTAAAAGGTTTAAAATTTAATATGACCCAGATATACGCATACAAGTGACGTGCGAGGGGCGGGTAATGCCGAATGACAGATGGAAAACATTTTAAATATTATTTTGTTATAATTTAAAGTGTTAATAAATGATCATCATGAAATTGATAAATTACAAATTTGTTGGCGGCTGGTGTGTCTGGAAAATGTAAACGTTACGTGCGTAATCATATGTGAGTGATAATATGACCGAGAATAACTTATGTACATTTCTCTTCGTTGCTGTTTATTTGCTTTTAATAATTAATGGTTGGAGAATTCATTCCAGTGCAAATAATGTTTCATAATTTAATTTATTAACTAAAAAATTGGAATCTGTTTTTTTAGTTTTTGATTTATTGGCGTAATTAGATGTAGACAATTTATTGTTTAGGATGCGATATAAATAATACGACTTTTATAGTTTGCCTTCTGTTGGTCTCAATACTTAAAAATTCAAGTAAAATAATTTTACTGTTACAGCAAGTGAACCAACCAAAGTTCATCACGTTGTTGGTTAACTTTTGTATCGGAGTGAAGTTTATGCCAAAATAACAAAACATAATACAGTGTGGCCCAAAAGTACTTAATTGAAAAATCATCCAAAAATTAAAATTTCATTTTGAAATTTCTACCATTTACCTTTTTTCGCTATGAAGGAAACCCAATGAGAAAGACCTGGAAATGTTTTCAGTATTTCGCTAAATTTGAGTGAATGAACAAAATTAGGGGACACATGCAATCCCGGCCAAATTTGAGGATGTAAATTTTATTAGAACTGCATGACTCGGCTTGAGTGAACAGATATTACCATTACCTAATTTCGCTATCAAGAAAATCAATGAGAAAAATCGGGAAATGTGTTTAGTATTACGCTAAATTTGAGTGAATGAACAAAATTAGGGGGCATATGCAATCCAGGCCAAATTTGAGGATGTAAATTTGATTAGAACTGCATGATTCGGCTTGAGTGAACAGATATTACCATTACCTAATTTCGCTATCAAGAAAATCAATGAGAAAATCCCGGAAATGTTTTCAGCATTACGCTAAATTTGAGTGAATGAACAAAATTAGGGGGCATATGCAATCCAGGCCAAATTTGAGGATGTAAATTTGATTAGAACTGCATGATTCGGCTTGAGTGAACAGATATTACCATTACCTAATTTCGCTATCAAGAAAATCAATGAGAAAAATCGGGAAATGTGTTTAGTATTACGCTAAATTTGAGTGAATGAACAAAATTAGGGGGCATATGCAATCCAGGCCAAATTTGAGGATGTAAATTTGATTAGAACTGCATGATTCGGCTTGAGTGAACAGATATTACCATTACCTAATTTCGCTATCAAGAAAATCAATGAGAAAAATCTGGAAATGTGTTTAGTATTTCGCTAAATTTGAGTGAATGAACAAAATTAGGGGGCATATGCAATCCAGGCCAAATTTGAGGATGTAAATTTGATTAGAACTGCATGATTCGGCTTGAGTGAACAGATATTACCATTACCTAATTTCGCTATCAAGAAAATCAATGAGAAAAATCTGGAAATGTGTTTAGTATTACGCTAAATTTGAGTGAATGAACAAAATTAGGGGGCATATGCAATCCAGGCCAAATTTGAGGATGTAAATTTTATTAGAACTGCATGATTCGGCTTGAGTGAACAGATATTACCATTACCTAATTTCGCTATCAAGAAAATCAATGAGAAAAATCTGGAAATGTGTTTAGTATTACGCTAAATTTGAGTGAATGAACAAAATTAGGGGGCATATGCAATCCAGGCCAAATTTGAGGATGTAAATTTGATTAGAACTGCATGATTCGCCTTGAGTGAACAGATATTACCATTACCTAATTTTGCTGTCAAGAAAATCAATGAGAAAAATCTGGAAATGTGTTTAGTATTTCGCTAAATTTGAGTGAATGAACAAAATTAGGGGGCATATGCAATCCAGGCCAAATTTGAGGATGTAAATTTGATTAGAACTGCATGATTCGGCTTGAGTGAACAGATATTACCATTACCTAATTTCGCTATCAAGGAAACCAATGAGAAAAACCTGGAAATGTGTTTAGTATTTCGCTAAATTTGAGTGAATGAACAAAATTGGAGGGTAGATGCGATCCAGGCCAAATTTGAGGATGTAAATTTTATTAGAACTGCATGATTCGGCTTGAGTGAACAGATATTATCAGTACCTAATTTCACTATCAAGGAAACCAATGAGAAAAACCTGGAAATGTGTTTAGTATTTCGCTAAATTTGAGTGAATGAACAAAATTGGAGGGTAGATGCGATCCAGGCCAAATTTGAGGATGTAAATTTGATTAGAACTGCATGATTCGGCTTGAGTGAACAGATATTACCATTACCTAATTTCGCTATCAAGAAAATCAATGAGAAAATCCCGGAAATGTTTTCAGCATTACGCTAAATTTGAGTGAATGAACAAAATTAGGGGGCATATGCAATCCCGGCCAAATTTGAGGATGTAAATTTTATTAGAACTGCATGATTCGGCTTGAGTAAACAGATATTACCATTACCTAATTTCGCTATCAAGGAAACCAATGAGAAAAACCTGGAAATGTCTTCAGCATTACGCTAAATTTGAGTGAATGAACAAAATTAGGGGGCATATGCATTCCAGGCCAAATCAGAGGGTGTAGATTTTATTAGAACTGCATGATTCTGCTTGAGTGAACAGATATTACCATTAGCTAATTTCGCTATCAAGAAAATCAATGAGAAAAACCTGGAAATGTGTTTAGTATTTCGCTAAATTTGAGCGAATGAACAAAATTGAAGGGTAGATGCGATCCCGGCCAAATTTGAGGATGTAAATTTTATTAGAACTGCATGATTCGGCTTGAGTGAACAGATATTACCATTACCTAATTTTGCTATCAAGGAAACCAATGAGAAAAATCTGGAAATGTGTTTAGTATTTCGCTAGATTTGAGTGCATGAACAAAATTGGAGGGTAGATGCGATCCAGGCCAAATTTGAGGATGTAAATTTTATTAGAACTGCATGATTCGGCTTGAGTGAACAAATATTACCATTACCTAATTTCGCTATCAAGGAAACCAATGATAAAAACCTGGAAATGTGTTTAGTATTTCGCTAAATTTGAGTGAATGAACAAAATTGAAGGGTAGATTCGACCCAGGCCAAATTTGAGGATGTAAATTTTATTAGAACTGCATGATTCGGCTTGAGTGAACAGATATTACCAGTAGCTAATTTCGCTATCAAGAAAATCAATGAGAAAAACCTGGAAATGTCTTCAGCATTACGCTAAATTTGAGGGAATGAACAAAATTAGGGGGCATATGCATTCCAGGCCAAATCAGAGGGTGTAGATTTTATTAGAACTGCATGGTTCGGCTTGAGTGAACAGATATTACCATTACCAACTTTCGCTATCAAGAAAACCAATGAGAAAAATCTGGAAATGTGTTTAGTATTTCGCTAAATTTGAGTGAATGAATAAAATTGGAGGGTAGATGCGATCCAGGCCAAATTTGAGGGTGTAAATTTTATTAGAACTGCATGATTCGGCTTGAGTGAACAGATATTACCATTACCTAGTTTCGCTATCAAGGAAACCAATGAGAAAAATCTGGAAATGTGGTTAGCATTACGCTAAATTTGAGTGAATGAACAAAATTGGAGGGTAGATGCGATCCAGGCTAAATTTGAGTGTGTAAATTTTATTAGAACTTCGTGATTCTGCTTGAGTGAACAGATATTACCATTACCAACTTTCGCTATCAAGAAAACCAATGAGAAAAATCTGGAAATGTGTTTAGTATTTCGCTAAATTTGAGTGAATGAACAAAATTAGGGGACAAATGCAATCCCGGCCAAATTTGAGGATGTAAATTTAAGAAATAAACTAACTTGCAGTAATTCATGGACAACGTATTTATCAACATGCAAATGTAGAGCGTCGTGGTATGTTGGACACTTCACACGCAGTAAGGCGATTGCAGAGAACAAAAATAATTGATTTAATGGATTAAGGGCACCAGAGCAAAGACTGCTTCAGTAAATACACACAAGTGACTTGGTTAGGTTAAGTCAGGTTATAATGGCTGCTATCGCACACCTAGGCCGATAGGGGCTTATTGTGATACCACAGAATCCTATCTCCCCTTTTCTTCCGTTGGGGAGGGCTACTTATGTAGCGTAAAATATCTCGCACTCCGCCGTCCGCGAGTTCCAAAAGGTTGTCCATACCGTACGTACCTAAGTACTTATGCTTTCTGTCTGATAGTGCTGGACACTAGCATAAGAAGTGGTCTAAAGTCTGTTCCTCCTTTTCGTCCAAACAACTTCTACAAAAGACATTTGTAATTAGACCCAGCCTTCTCGCATGTCCACCAAAAAGGCAGTGTCCTGTCAGTATTCCTACGGCCAATCCGACCTCTTGTTTTCCCAGGGATACTAGTGCCTTGGACCGCCGCAATTCTAGTTTTGGCCAAACCTGTTTTGCTACTCTGAACGTGAGAGTGTTGGTCCACCTCTCATTTGTCCAGACGATTGCCTTTTTACTGAGTGCCAATTTGAGCGCTGCTATAGGTCTCCCCAGACTTGCCCTTTCCGGCTGCATCTGGAGAGTCATACCGTGCCTAGCTGGTTCGACTGCCTTGCAGTTTCCCGTGACGTCCGAGTGACCATGGACCCAGCATATCTGAATTCTGAAATACTCGCTCATTTCATTAAGAGATGATCGGCAATCCAGCGCCACCCGTGACTTCAGACAAACAGCCTCTAGTGACCTGACCGCCACCTGACTGTCCACATAAATTGCGATATCCCTCAAAAATACCACGTTATGCTTCAACCAGGTCGCGACTTCCCCGATCGCCACCACTTCAGCCTGGTACACGCTGCAGTAGTCAGAGACACGAACAGATATATTAACATTAAGCATCTCAAAGAAGACTCCGGCTCCTACCTTGCCGCCCGTGAAAAATTGCACTGCCTTGTTTTCCAGTATTGATCCGTTCCTCCAGGATTCTCTCGAACGACAGATGGTCCGGAAATGTCTTACCTATGTCGTTCCTACATGAGTAAATGGCTACATTAGCCCTATTCATCCTTTCCATAATGTTAGGCTTTCAGCTGAGCTTACTGTCCAAGATTATGTCCAAAAATCTCGCTCTGTCAGCAAGAGCCAGTCTAATGCCGTTCAAGGTAGGAGGGCTAACTACCGGAATTTTGTATTTCTTAGTAAATAATACCAGCTCTATCTTGAAAGGGTTTACCCCTAATCCACATTTGCTGGCCCCTTTCGTAACGATCAGAAGTGCATTCTGCATAACATCCCTAATCGTATCCAGATATTTGCCTAAGACAGTTATTGCTACGTCATCTGAATATGCTACCACCCCTATCCCGTCTCTCTCCAGTTCCAACAGCAATCCATTCATCACTACATTCCAGGGAAAGGGGGACATTACACTTCCCTGAGGGGTTCCTCTAACCACTCGTTTTCTAATGGTGGACTCTCCCAGTTTCGAGGTACTAATCCTGCTTACCAGCAGGTTTCTGGCTTATCAACCTTCCTTCCATGATCGCAAAGTGACCACCACGCAAAGTCCAGAAGTGACTAAATTAAGAAATAAGAATTACTAGATGAATTGTATTCAGTTGTAATAATTTAAATAAAAAAAATTGTTTGGTGTGGCTTATGGTCTCGGTGGATCATTGGGCTGTTTATGCGCCCAAATTGAATAAATTTCGTGTCAACGGCGTTTGGTGTCCACAAGACGGAGCGACAAGCCACGCAAGTCGTGCAACAATCCATTTATTGTCAACAAAATTTACTGATCGTATAATTTCAAGAAATTGTGAAGTTCATTGGCCACCAAGAAGCCCTGATTTAACACTTTGATGTTCGGATGCAGGCCTGTAGTAGACGAAGCCGCGGTTGGCATATGAACGATATTGTTTTTCGTACATAAATGGCATAGAACCACATTTCCTTATCAATAGAAAATTTTGACTTTTCGACCCAAAATGTGTGTTTTGGCCCACCCTGTAATTTCTGTAAAATTATTTTACTTGCTAATTGAAAATATTTTGAAAAACAAATGAACGCGATAATTATGCCCTATATGTTCATAATATAAAGTCATTACCGAACACAATGAGTATTTTTCGTGCGGTATCATATATAATTATCTGCCGTTAGCAAAAAAAAAACTCTGTGTTACAATTACGACATAATTCGGATTAAATTCACATATCATTTTCTCATATAGACACACAAAATTTCCACGAAAGTCTTTAAGTAATTATAAAATATGTCTAATAGGTATGATGTATGTACATTTATGCTATTTATACATAAAAGCACAGATATTTTATGCTCATATTTCTTTAAAACTTTGTCTATTTACATACACAATAACACACACACACAAACAAACAAAAATCTTCCTATTCATGTACTAAGTAAAATAAACTCGTTACATGATTAAATTCTCCTTTGACTTTACTCGTACGCGATGGTGTTGTTGCTAAATTGTGTATAAACTTTAAACAAAATTTTAAGAAGTGAATGAAAGCTTTCATATACAATTCTGTTTCAAAAAAAGACGAATATTTTTGTAATCCGAGTATTTGAATAAAAAATAGAAAATCCCCCAATAACGAAGCAACGCTTTCATGAGGCGGAACAATAAAGTTGCACAGCATATCATTCTGAGTAAGAAAGATTTTAATTTTTTTGCCGAGGGGTGGGAGGGAGGGGGCACACAACGCTACTGTGCCGGTATTATTTATGTGCGTACCAACTATGTGTATGGAGATTGATTATAATGAAGACTCAAAAATGTATACTGGTTTTGATTATATCATCTCGAAATAATAAAGGGTAGCGCGAGGGAAAAGATTAAATTTCTAAAAAATGTTCGCTCTAATCTCGCAAGGATTTTGATTTAAAATTTTTAACGTAGCTATGTACGAGACAAAATCGTGTTTCCAAACATTGTATATCAAAAAATATAATTGGTACATGTAGATATTATAAAAAGACGTCATTTAATTGGGAACATTGTTAAACCAATATTTAATGATCGATCAATTAAATGAAATGTGCAAGCCGCATATTCTTGAACGAGAACCAACAAATATAGCAACCAACAAAACTATCTCTATCGTAATGTGTTTATACAGAGTTCACTTTAAGATGAAAACGTAAATAAACACAAACTACGTTTAATTTTAACGAGCAAAAATTTCAACTATCGTCATTTTGTGAAAATAGTTTTGATAATTTTCCAAAATAAACAATTGCCTGTACTGATGGAATATTTTTGTTGATGAAATTCGAAATAATTTTTTTTTTATGTGCAGTGTAATACAATACGAAATGAGACTGCAGTCATATAAAGATTTATTATTGCAATTTAGAATTTACAATTTTGTTTGGTTACAAAATTTTTAATAGCACAGAAGACAATTTAGTCACAAAATATTAGTTACGTACTCAAAAAATACTTGAAACCATTTTCTACTATGGCTTTGGTATAAGTATTCTACATTTGAGTGAAATTATAAATTATATACCCTGTACCGTTATATTACTAAAATCCTTAAATAATTTTAAACTGGAATTAAATTTTTAAATTTTGAGTGAAATATTTTGAGTGATATTTTTTGAGTGACATTTTTGGATAGATAAATTAGAAACTCATATAAAGGGTGGTTAAGTTTTAAGGGCCGATGTTAATTTTGAATAAAACACAAATTATTTAGGAAATTATTGTCAATTCTTTTTATTATGATAATATGGTATAGTTCAATTATGCATGAAACAAAATATCGGGCAAATGGCCGCCGCGACCTCGGCGGCACACCTCCGCCCGATGGTCCAAATTTTCGATGACGCTTAGGCATAATTGAGGTTCTATGCCGTTAATGTGCCGAATTATCTCATCATTTAGCTCTTGAATTGTTGCTGGCTTATCGACGTACACCTTTTTTTTTCAAATAACAATAATATAACAATAATAATAAATAATATTCCAATTCAGGCCATCAAAAGTTCGTTATCATCTCACGATAGCGAACACCATTCACAGTAACTGCCTGACCGGCCTCATTTTGGAAAAAATACGGCCCGATGATGCCGCCAGCTCATAAACCGCACCAAACAGTCACTCTTTGTGGGTGCATTGGTTTTTCGACAATCACTCTTGGATTATGATTCGCCCAAATGCGGCAATTCTGCTTATTCACGAATCCACTGAGGTGAAAATGTGCCCCATCACTGAAGATGATTTTATTCGAAAATTGATCATCCACTGTTGCCATTTCTTGCCACCATTCTGACCATTGACGACGTTTGGAATGATCAAGAGGCTTTAGTTCTTGAGTCAATTGCACCTTATAAGCGTGTAAATGCAAGTCTTTATACATAATGTTTATTAACGACGAGCGTGAGAGGTGCAATTGTTGGACACGACGACGAGTTGAGGTGGACGGATCTTCAGCCACACTATCGCGAACAGCAGCAATATTTTCTGCTGTACGAGCTGTACGAGCAGGCACTGGTGTTTTAAAATCTCCTACAGACCCGGTTTGCTCAAATTTTTGCACGAGTTTTCCAATTGTACGCACATTTGGATGATTAAATTGTCCGAAAAATTCACGAAGTGCACGATATGCATTTTGATTTGAACGCCCATTTTCATAATATGCCTTATCCGATTGTGTATCTTTCCATGGTTCTAATTGAGTTAGTCTGAAATTGAGAAATGTCAAATTAAATGCAGAAAAAAACTTGACGTTTAGGTGCGGTTCACATTCAACGTCGGCCCTTAAAATTTAACCACCCTTTATACAAGTTAAATTTTTGGTTAAGTTAAAACTCTTATAAGTATTCTAAATTTATCGTGATATACTTACATCCTTAAATTATTTTAAACTGGAAATTAATTTTTAAATTTTGAGTGAAATATTTTGAGTGATATTTATTGAGTAACATTTTTGGACAGAATAATTAGAAACACTCATATATATATATATATATATATATATATATATATATATATATATATATATATATATATATATATATATATATATATAAGTTACGACACATACTACTTCCACGTGTTTAGATTCATATTAATGTTAATCAAATTTTTACACTCAAATTCCATGTAATTTTCCATACACCTTGATTAATGATAACGCTCAAAGGCTTAACCATTTGGGAAGCAAAAATGTAAATAATATACCCAATAACGCACTCGTGATACCCAAAACAGAACAAGATCTCAGAAACATCGGGAGACTGTAAAGAAGTTTGTGTAAAGAAACTGCAGGTTTTCGAAGGAAATCTATTACACTATGTGTCGTGGATTTAAAGTGTAGAGAGTATCCTGAGGGATTACGAGAACGTGAAGCAATATATACGGCAACAAATCTGAGGAGCGGCGGATGCCGTTCTCTTATCCTACAATATTTTTGGCGAAAACTGGGGTGCAATAAAAGGATGATTGTCGCTGCATTATGCCGACAAAAGATATGTGAGGACGCTGGACAAGGAAGGAAAAACGTCGATAAATTTTGTGTCACGGTGAACCATCAACTATTCCTAATAATCAATAAGGTTAAAACAGAAAACTATAGTGCAGATACAATGACGGGTCTAATCAACAACTACAGGAACCGAGGACTGGATGTATTTATCAGGGGTCTAAATGGTGACATATTGACATATCAAAGATGCTAACCATCCAGAGACCAGCAAATCTTCCGGCAATTGTCTAGGCCGACGCCCCTGCCAAGATTACACTAAAGCAGCGAAACATGACGTAAGAGGGTCAACTATATGAATAGGCCAGATAACATTAATATAAAACCAAGAAGGGAAAGAAGTCCTGATACTCGCCCAAACCATCATAAACATCAAAGAGTATTCCACATTAAGCAGCAAGATGGCTACGTGGAATACGAAAAGTACATAGATAATTATAATGACCTCGATAATGAAGAAGAGACCGAGGAAATTATAGAGGCACATTTTACAACAAATGCCTCTCCAGGATACCTTACGTAGAGTATCGCAAAAAAATATCAAAATCCTAAGATTCCTTGTCGATACCGGGGCAAACAAAAATTTTATAAGACCCGAAATTGCCAGGAATCATAGACCAGTAGACAAACAATACAACATCCGATCAGCGGGAGGAAACATTAAAATTCAACAAAAACTATCAACGCAATATTGCTGCTATCAATATTTTATTGGACCAGGGCTAAAAACGTTCGATGGGATCATAGGCGACGACACCTTAAAAAACTAGAAACACTAATAGACAGGAAAAATAATATCCTCACTATAAAACCAGACATCAGGATTCATTTGAAGACTAAAACATCCATCCAGATGAACACCATAGACACGAAAAACGACCACCTAAAGGACAAAACAAAGTTAAAGCTTAGAATGATGTTAAACAAATACCTACCACTTTTTGGAGCGATTGAAGATCAACAAACCATCAAGACAAATGTGAGATCCGAAATTAAAACTACAACTGACGAGCCGATCCATACCCAATTAACTTGAGAGCCATCAAAAAGCCCTTATAACTCACCGATCTTTGTTGTGGAGAAAAAAGTTGATGCGTCAGGAGTGAAAAACAATATTGTCGGTCAAACAAGGCAATTGTTGGTCAAACAAGGCTATGTGAACATATTGACGAACTTCAAGTCGGAACTAAAAGGGATCGATCCGACAATCGTCATGAAATCCCAGTTAATATATCAAATCAACGAAACAGGGAAACTGCTGGGAGAACTTCAAGGGCAACCATCGAGAGCAAAAAGGTCAACTACCTCAGGGTCACTGGCTCACCAGATGCCACTGATTGGAACGAAATCCTCAAGAGCCAAGATCGAATCATTGAGAACAACACCGAATAATATAAAATCAATACTGCTATAACGAATAAAATTCAAAAACTTCTCAGTCAGCAGAACGAGATATTGCTACATCCGGATGACAATAACAACGAAGTGTTTCAACAAACGATGTTCAACCGTCTACAAATAGTCAAGGAAGCAAAGAAGAGTTCCATCACATTAAAATAAGGTCCACGATAGAAAGTCTACGGCCCCGTGGGTTATGTATTTAAGGTAATCAATCGTTTGAATCTCTGGTTGGCAGCTGAAAATTCCCTGCTGTTGACCTGGTTTTTGATGTCGTATACTTTGTAGCCGGTTTGTGAACAATTTTTCGATTTTTCCTACATTATTCAGGTGCAGGTTGTGAAGGTATTCCGAATTCCTCTCGTTCCTCTCGCGAATGTTAATTTCGTGGAACAAGCTGCATTTCTGCGTTTTTCCAAATAACTGATGTTGGTTTTAGATAAGTTCGTTGTATTCTTAGTAAACCTGTTTGTTTTGTGTGATTATTGATCCCATAATGATATGGTTATAGTCCTGTTTACTTGTTTTTGGTATGTATGCATATTATTATGGAACCCTTTACAAGCATCGTAGCTTCATCATATGCAATCGCCTCTATTTCATTTGGATATGGAAGGGTTTCAATTTCTGCAACGAGTTGTCTGATTCAATTGTCAGCTCTAACTATTTCCTTTATTTCCTCTTTGATGATAGTGAGTTTGTTCAACCGAATTTGCTGTGTTCCCTATCTGAATCTACGTACATGAGTCAACCATTTATTTGTTATAGGTAAGAATCTTGTTTGCCGTGTTCACCCAGACGGGGTTGATTTGGTATTGTTCGTTACTATTACTGACAATCTTGATCTGAGTATCGACAATTTGGTTTCAATCAGTGGCATTTGAAGTTCCTGCTACCCATTTCCATGCCGTTCCAATCCAGTTGATCGATCGTTTAGTTCGTGTATTTTGACCTCAAAATTTTTGAAATTAGTTGGTGATTTGTTCAGCTTGGTGATTTGGAGTGAAATTCTGTCGACTACGTCTTCGTAAATAGAACAATCTTGAATTTTGCCTTGATGATTCGTTCGGATCCCTACTTAATTGTTACCAGCTGATTGTTGTACTCGTAGATGTTTAGTGGTGTCGGTTTAGTTCAAACACTTGATCTAGAATATGAAAGAGATGGCGTTCATTCAGATACACTTCATATATGTTGGGCTCTACTTTCTTTAAATTTTCCCTTCGTAGGTTGGTTTGTTGAGAGTTTCGGATCCTCTGCATTACGTTTTCATTTACTTTGTCCCTAAAATTTAGTAGACCTTGATAGTTGTCACTGGGTTCTCTTTAAGTGACTGAATATATGGCGTTGTTATCCTTAATAAGGAGATCTTTATATTCATCCGTTACACATCTTGTGATCTCGATGATTGTTGAGTGAATCCTTCGACCGTGCTGCTTACTTCACTTTTCTGAGATGGTGTAAGCTAGATTTGTATTCCAAGTGTTTTGATGTAGTCAGCTATCATTGGGCTAACGAAACTCGATTCATTAGCCATCACCATTGTTTTTGGTGTGGTCAAATAAAGCAAAATTTTAATGATTTTACTTCTTATATGAACAATCTATCATTGATGTCTATACACGTGATGAATTTTCCTTCTTAATGTTGATGGATTCCACATGAATATAGTGGATGAACTCTGATGGATAGGTTGGGATTGGTGTTTGTTGTAATTTAACTTTGTCGGGCCAACCGACCAAATGGCACAGGGGTTAAAGGTTTGGCGTTTGGATCGGGAGGTACCGGGTTCGAATCCCGATAGAGGCAGGATGCAAAAGAAATTGTTCATCAACTATAGTACTATAGTATAGGCTGGCACGGAGCTATGCAATGCGCAGATGGTAACTTAAATCGGTCCTACAGCCGTAAGTCTTCGAGTTGGCAGAAATTGCGTAAAGTAAGACGGGAAAATGAACCGCGAAAGAGCAGGGAATGCTTCGGCCCCAGAATAGATTGCATCTATTAGAAAAAAAAACTTTGTCGGGTTGACGGTCCTATTTTTTGGTATGACAAGCTTTGCAGTTCTGTGTATATTTCTTTATGAGAATTGTCATCTGTTAGAAATAATATTTCTCTAAAATTTGCTCCTTATTTTCCTGAAAATTTCTATGGGTTCTTTTGGGACAATTTCTATGGGCTCTTCTATGGGAATTTTATATCCGTGATTATTTCTTCTAACATTTGAATATGCTGCTCCGAAATGTTGATTTCATTTTGGGCAGTTGGGCTAAGCCTTTTGTTTAGACCCTTCGTCAGTGTTTCTTTGTTTATATGACTTAGGCGGACGAAATGCTTCTGGTATGAAAACGTCTTCGTTTTCTGTGATGATGAGTTCATATTTGAATGCGTTTATGAGTGCAACATATTAATCTCTAATTCCAGCCGTGATAAGACATCTGCTATTTTGTTAGTGCAATCCGGTTTGTAAACTATTTCGTATAGTTATATTCTTCCAGTCGTTTTAGTTTTGCATTGTTTTTGCGATTGCTTGATCAAAATGCCAGAGGTTAACGATTTGTGACGATTCTAACGTTTTTGCCCCATATAGATAGTTTCATAAGCTATCTAAGGACCAGATACCGCATAATTTTCTTCGTTGAATTTAATGACCTGGAGATCAACGTAATAGGTCTATTCTTGCCCAGTTCGCCCCGTGACAATACTGCTCCAGTTGCAGTATCCGACGCGTCCGTTGTAGAAATTAGGAAAGATGAATATTTCTGTTGATGACAATAAGTGCTTGAGTTGTTTATATGCATGGATCTCTTTCGCTGAAAGGTTAATTTTATCTTTTCTTGATGCATTTGCTTTAATTTTCATTTTCTTTTCTTGCGAGATTTGATAGGTTGGCTAGTTTGGAAAGTCTTTTATGAAAACATGAACCTGAGAAATGATTTTAAACCTTTAAACTCTCTGGAATTGTCATTTTTTGAAATGCACGAACTTTCCTTTCATCGGGTTTGTTGCTTTGATCGGTTATAATGTAACCAAGGAATTCGGTTTCGTTCATGAGAAAATCTGTTTTATTAAGTTTTTCCCGCATATTTGCTTTCTCCAGTTTTGAAAATATTTTTCTGATGCGGTCCAAATGTACTTCCTCTGTATTTCCTCCAAATATTATTACGTCGTTTATATATTCAAAACATATTTTCTTTTTGAACTCTTAAGACACGTTGTTTATCAATCTCTGAAAGATTGCTGGTGCGTTCTTTAGTAGAAAAGAAAGCCTTAGGAATTCATATTTTCCGTTCATCGTTGAAAACGATGTTGTTTTATGTTCATTTCTTTCAATTTAATTTGATGAAAGCCGGAGGTGAGGTCGATATATCCAGAATCGGGTAAGCATCTGATGATTTTACTGTGTTGAGTCTTTTAAAATCAATAACCTGGAAGGTCTTATGCTGCCATCTTTTAGTAGTTGACCGATTTGGTTTTCCACCTTACTCCGCATGCTTACTGGGTACGGATAGGATTTGGAATAAATAGGTTCTTTCGTAGTAGTCCTAATTTCCGCTCTCACATCAGTGTCGATCGTTTCGTGGTTGTTGCCCGGTCCGAATAATTTTTCGAATTTCTTTGCGAGAGATGATTGTTCCGGATTTCTAGAGTGTAGACTTCTGATAACTGCTTTTCCTCCAGTAGAGTTTTCCTCCGATTATTCCATCGAATGATTGAAGTCCTGGTAATATGAAGAATTCCAATTTTTTGTGAATTCCGACACATTCAAAAAATGGTTCGACAATTTTTTCCTTAATCGAGCATTCCACCAGCCGACTTTATATTGAATTGGTTGTTAGTCGGAATTTGGTTTTTAGCTAATTCGGATTTAATGAAATTTTTATTTGCTGCGGTATCGATGAGGATTTTGAGTAAATTATTGCCTCTAGTTTTGTATTCTAAGTATGGTACGCTAGAGAGGCGCTCATCATAAAAGTTAACTCGGTGTTTTCATCCTCCTGGTCATCCGAATGTTCTCATTTAAATGTTGGTTGATCATTTTGCTGATTTTGATAATTGTGTTGATTCGGACGGTTTATGTCCGGTCTGCGTAGACTGACATTGAGGTTGGTGATTTTAGCTCTTTTGGTCGTGGAGGCGGTATTATATACTGACAGGTTTCCGTTGTATAGATATACTGAATATGAGTTCAATTGATTTATCGGAGCTTCTACCGAATTATTTACGCCCCATTTTGTGGATCACTATGTTTCGATAATTCAGGTTTTGAAACTTTAAGCATGGTGTATATGCTTCCGGAAAACCCTGTCGGCGTTGAATTATCAGCATTTTGCGTGCAAGTAGAAACTTGGCTCTGAAGTTGGTTGCAATAAAAAATAATTGAACGCGTCCAAACCGCTCATCATTTTTGATAAATGTAGCTCATTCATCGCTGTTTTTCTGACATAAGTTTCAGTCATTTACAAGCTGTCGTCCCCTGTGCATCAATTTTAAGAGATGAATGCCGATAAGCAACATTTACGTCATTGCATTCTATTCTGTTTTCAAACGTAAAATGCAGCTCAAGCTACGGAATTGATCATTTCGATTTTCAGTGAACATTCTGTGAGTCATTCAACAGTGAGAAAGTAAAACAATTTGATGACGAAGAACTTTTAAGTTTTACTCGATGAAAATCCGTGTCAAACACAAAAAGAGCTTGCAGAATAGTTAGGAGTTACTCACCAAGTAATATCACATAGATTGCATGCAATGGGCAAAATACAGAAGGAAGGAAAATGGATTCCTCATACATTGACCGAAGAAAGCAAAATCGAAGAGTTAACATCTGCATGAATTTGCTTTCTCGGTACAAAAGAAAGAATTTTTTGCACAAAAACATTACGGGTGTTGAAATGTGGATTTTGTACGATAATCCTAACCGCAGGAAACCATGGGTTGATCTAGGAGTCAGCTATCAACGTCAGTTGCAAAAATGAATATTCATGCCTAGAAATTGTTACTTTGTGTCTGATGGGATTGGAAAAGAGTCATTAACTACGAGCTTCTGAAACCTGGTCAAACTATTACAGCTAAACGTTACCAGGCCCAATTGATCAAATTAAGTGATGCTCTGCTGGAAAAAGGCCCATTTACGGGCCAAGAAAGGCGGGAGGTGATATTGCTGCATGACAACGCTCGTCCACATACAAAACCAACCCAGAAACTCATCTTCTCCTTAGGCTGGGACGTTTTTACAGCATGCGGCGTATTATCCAGACTTGGCTCCTTCCGATTACAACTTATTCAGATCGATGTCATCATATTTTAAAGACCAGCGGTCCACGAAAGTTGAAGATATACAAAAATGGGATGCTAAATGGCAAAATAATCGTAGATAGTCTTGGCAAATATTTCGATAATTAATCTTTGAAACAATTATATATTCAATAAAGTTAACTTTGACCAAAAAAGCAGAGATTCTACTTGCAGACCTAATAAAAACAAAAAATTGGTTTCCTGTAATAGATTGTAATCGCTTTATCTAATTTCACTGAATCGACTATTTTTGCTGACCAATCTTTCCCTTAAAGACCATTTGCTTTAGTCGCACTCCATCATTTATTTTTAAATACTGCTATATATTACTTACATAACTACCCAACCAACGTAACAATGCGCCCCTCACACCATATTTGTTTACCTTTCCTATCTATTGGTTCAAATGCCCTTTTAAAATCAAGGAAAACTGCTACTGTCGATTTCCCATCCTCCCTCTCTCTCTTCCAATCCTCCACCCCAATCTGAACCGCTGTCTCTGTAGAGTGCCGCTCTCTGAAACCAGATTGGTACCCAGATAGCATATTATTCTCAGCGATGTGCCCTAGCAAGTTATTCAAAATTATTGACTTGTCCAAGATTGGCAAAATATTTATAGGACGATAATCCGACATCCGACAAGTATTCATAACTTTAGCCACAGGAACTATACATGACACTTTTAAACTTGTAGAAACTATTGCAGATTCCATAGACAAATTCATTATGCGGCTCACATATCCTCTTAAAACGCCCCATAAATCCGTAAACAATTTATAGCTTAACACCTCCTCTCTTTATCTAAGTAGTCCTCCTGCCCTATGCCCATCTGCTCAATTATGTCTCCATCTCTTCCTAACCTTCTTCACTCTGTTAGTGAATCAGGGACAACTTCTAGCTATATCCACTATCCTTAACTCGTCTGTTCCTCTTTTCACCGCTTCTTTCTCCCATAAATTTAATTTTCCACACTCCTCATCAATGCCCCCAGGGACTTCTCTGCACCATGTTCTATTCTCCTATATTCCTCTTCCACAATATTTAGTTAAATCTTTCATTTGATCGCCTTTTTCCTATTTACTTCCTCTCCCTTGATCATTATAAGCACATGGTCTGTAATTTTTGGGGTATCCACAACAATACATGTCACCTCCTTATTTAAAAATACTAAATCAATTGTCGTTCTTGGAGCATCCGTTACTCTGGTATTTTCCTGCACGAACTGTTTAATTCCAAAAGAAGATCTGTGATTTCCTTAAGACGCTTAACATAATATTCTTCCGATCTCTTCCAGTCTCGATTGAAATCACACATAATCATTATCTTCACGGTTCCCAACAAGATCAATCCTCTAGCCACATATCATCAATCCTCTTTGGTCGTCCTACTTTTACTGTTACTCCCTAGTTTCTCGGTCACATACACTAGAACTCCACCTGTGTGCCTGAAGCTAGAGTCACATCTATAATGACTATACCCTTCAATTCGCAAAATACCATCGCCCTCAACTGTTTTAAAACATGGGTTTCTGTTGCACAGAACACAGATATTTTAAAATATCTCACAACCTCTACAATCTCGCCCAATCTTCTTAATATACCTGCCATTACATGCCCATTTGCTCCCACACTCCAACGTCAATCTGCTTTCACCGTCTGCTTCACTACTCTCCTTATTATCTTTACATACGCTGGACACTTATCATCCCATGCTGAGTGCTTGTAGTCTACAGTTAACTTCATTTTCCTCGCCGCCTCCGCTCAGTTTACACACTTCAGCCCCCTATTAAAATTACTAGCCAAATGATCCTCTTCTCCACACTTCCAACACAATGTCTTTCCTTTCCTGAGACATTCTCTGGCTATATGCTTTAAGCTCGAACAATTATAGCACTTAACATCCATTTATGTTTCTCAGGATCTACTTCCAGAACCAAGTCTATGTCCCGAAACCTTTTATTCTCCACCACTTTTACTATTCTTAAGCAAACGCTATTCTTCGGCTTATCTAGCCTATTTTGCTTTACAATTGCCTCAACAAGATCTGCCTGATTCTCATCAGCTTCCTCTTTTATTTGCTGCAATTTGATTATGGGATTTCTAGCTCTCGGTATCTTCATCACAAACTTACTTTTCATAGATCCCTCCGCCGTCTCCTTTAATCTCTGAACATCTTCCTGCCCTTTACATTCCACTACTACCACATCTTTACTTATACTCTGCACCTTTTCTATTTCAATTCCCAAGCTTCTTTTTAGTATTATCCGAAGAAGTTTTCTTCTCACCTTCCTTCGGCTAAATAATGAGTGCTGGAATATCCTTACGCACTTGCAACAAATCCGCATACCTTTTCTTACTTTTACCGTCACACTTGTTCATCACATTTCTTTTTACTATTTCCATCTCACATTTTAATCCATATATCGGCTTTTGAACCACCTCCTCCATTCTTTTCTCAAATAATTTATTTATACCGTCCAATACACTATTTAACTTATCATCCAAATTATCTCCACAAGCTACTTCAAGTGTTTCATTTCTACTCTTACTAATACACTCCACTTGACTGTTCAACGATCCAAATAGTAATTTGGCCAAATAGTATTTTGTGTCTCAATTGGATTTCATTGACATACGAGATATGTAGTTCCATCAAGATGCCATATAGCGTGCGATACAATTATTTTAGTGAAAACACATTTAATGAACGATTAATAGCCAGAACGGGACCTGTCAACTGGCCATCGCATTCGTGTATTTTAACACCGCTTGTGGTGGTGGTGTCTATTGCCGATGAGTACGATAATAGAATCTAAGTTTTATCCCACCAGTACATTAGTTAAATTTGCAAGCAGAGTGGATTACCATTAAAGTCCCAACAATAACCTACATAATCCTGCAACAAAACAACTCCACCCATAAAATACCTAATTAGCATTAAAAAGGTACAAGCACAGCACAAAAAACAAAACCATTTAGCTATATATGCCAAGTTTTATTATTTTTGAAAAAAAAAAAATTCTAAAAGCTTTCGAAAATAAATATTTTTATTATCTCTTTCGCCTCACCACCCACACTTCTAAATAATTGCGAGAGCTTAAATATATTTTCCGTAGTTTTTAAAATTAATTTCCTATTAAAATAGATTTAATCCAATTTAATTAATTACACTAAAATATTATTATTCAATTTTTAAACATTATTTGAAAGAATTTTAATACTCCCGAAATTATTTTTTCCACCTTCAACGCCGCCGCATCGATTCACCAAACAATCGAAATTTAAAAACCCCGAAATACGCCGTATACCGTATCGAAATAATATTGTTGACATAAAAATTATCCTTTAATTGGTCAATTAAATTCTAATATTTTTACCAATACCCAAATAAATTGAATGTATACAGTGCGGGAACTATTTATAGTTCTTGTTCAACAAGTTGTTGTGCATATTACACAAAATTTAATTTTTTGGGCTGTAGTTATGCACATACGTACGTACGTACGCCGAAAGCTCATAGTACGAGCTATAAATACGACAATACTGTAATTGAAATGAGAACCGATTTTCCGTCGTTAACTTTTACCATTCTTGTTTTGTTTTGTCGTCGTTCGCGTTAAACGAGTCAATAAACTTTTTATGGGCAGACACGCTTTAATATTTATGATATTCGAAAATATCGCCTTCGTCATCGGGCGTCATCATAATTTAGATATATGTAGATGGGAAATTTTGGAAAATGTATATACGCAATTAATTATATGGGTTTTTAATTAATATAAATAAAAAATATTACTACGTAAATTGAATTTGAGTTAAAATGCTGGTTTAACTTGTTACGTAACTTTTAAATCGACAATACTCCTATTTATATAGGTTATTGTACACAGTTTGCCAACAAATTTGGAATCGTTCCATATTTTATAAATTTTACTGGCGAAATTCCAGTGAATATTATATAACCTATAAAAGAAATATTGTTATTGTGTGCGGCACACCAACTCACCCCATACCAAAATAACATTTATGACCGGAAACAACTAAACTTCATTAATATTTCATTTGTGTCGCATGTCAAATTTTGGTGTTCACCGCAAATAAACCAAAAAAAATGTACACCAAACACATCCGTGGTAATAAAACTTCTCCTAATCATTTAAGTGTAAATACACCCACCCCTCCCCGAAAGAGAAATAAAAAATTTCCCGTATGTCCGACCCGACGACGAGTGTATGTTTGTTTTCGTTCTCCGATATTTTTTTATTGTGGGTACTCAGTACCTAATGTTTGTTGTTGGCCCGATTATTTTTCCACTCAAAAAGGAAATTTAATTTTATTTATTTTTGTGTTTTCTTATTATATTCATGTACTTGTCCGAGTTTGAGTTATTATTCGTTTGCTTTACATCGGTTTGAGTTGATTTGTATGTGTTGTGATAGATTTACTTGCGTTAATTAAATCTGATAGGAAAATCAATATACCAAATTTTATTTTTGTATTTATATCTTTCGTATTAAAGTAATGCGTGTTTATTTATTCTGCTTTGACCAAAATAGTGTGATGGCAATGAGATTAAAGCGAGGAAGAGCGGGGTTTAATATTTCGAAAACTTGTAATAGATTTTGCTTTGTTTGGATTTAATTAAAAATAGTACTTGATAAATGTATTTCAGTTAAATTTGGGATGAATAGTTTGAGGCAATGAAATTTCTGAGGTAACCAAAATTGATGACTGCTACATCATTTCACTCAAAACCCTCACTCGTAATTTTATTAAAATTCACTCAAAAAATAAAAAATTACCAAGTTATTATTAACGAGACTAATTTATAGGTAAAAGAAGATTTAAATTTGTTTTTCGATTCACTTAAGATAATTTCACTCAAAACATTTCATATTTTCGAAATTCCGAAAATACCTTTGAAACCAAAATATTTGAAATCAAAGTTTTTAATCCTGAAATGGGTCAAATACGTTAAATTTAACTATAACTAAGCATTTTCATTACCAAATTTAGGTCTTAAAAATGACCAATTTGGACGAAAAATAAGTAATTTTAATCGATGAAGGGGGAGCATAGTTTAATATTTTAAAAACTTATAATATATTTTTCGTTGATTGAATTTATTTAAAAATAATACTTAATAAAATGTATTTGAGTGAAATTTGGAATGAACAGATGATTAAAACGAAGTTCATATTTTATTAAATTGTATAACCAAAATTGATTGTATGACCAATTTCAATCAAAATATTTGACTCAAAAATCACGCAAACACTTTATTAAAATTCACTCAAAAAATATAAAATTACCAAGTGTAATTAACATGACTAATTTATAGGTAAAGGAGATTTAAATTTGTTTTTCGATTCATGCAAGATAATTTCACTCAAAACGAAAATTTCGGATTTTCGAAATTCCGAAAATACCTTTGAAACCAAAATACTTGAAACCAAAAGATTATAATCCTGAAATCGGGAATACGTTAAATTTAACTGTAACTAAGCATTTTCTTCGCCAGATTTGGGTCTGTAAAATTCCCGATTTTGACAAAAAATTAGTTATTTTAATCGACGAAAAATTATACTTGATAAAATGTATTTGAGTGAAATTTGGGATGAACGGTTAAGACGAAGTTCATATTTTATTTAATTGTATATTGGATTTGGACAAAAAATTAACAATTTTAATTGACGCAGGAAGATTAATATTTTGAAAACTTTAATAGATTTTGACTTGGTTGAATTTAATTAAAAATAATACTTGATGAAATGTATTTGAGTGAAATTTGGGATGAATAGTTCGAGGCAATGAAATTTTTAGGTTTATAACCAAAATTATTTGTACTGATCATATAATTTCAATCAATATATTTCACTCAAAAAATCACTCCAAATTTTTTTTAAATTCATTCAAAAAATAAAAAATTACCAAGTTTAATTAGCAAGACTAATTTAAATTCACGTGAGATAATTTCACTCAAAACGAAAATCTCGGATTCTTCACCAGGTTTGGGTAAAGACAAAAAATTAGTTATTTTAATCGACGGAGGAAAAGTGGAGAATAATAATTTGAAAACTTGTAATAGATTTTGCGTTGATTGAATTTAATTAAAAATAATACTCGATAAAATGTATTTGAGTGAAATTTGGGATGAATAGTTCGAGGGAATGAAATTTTTGGGGTTATTAAGGCGAAGTTCATATTTTATTTAATCGTATAACCAGAATTGATTGTAGCGGTCATACAATTTGAAGCAATTTTTTTTTTAAATCACTCAAAAAATAAAAAATTACATAATCATTAATGACGTCGCAAAAACGTAAAAGCAAATTAAAATTTGTTTCTCGACTCACTGAAGTTAATTTCACTAAAAACGAAAATTTCGGCGAAAATTCCTTTGAAACTTCCAAGAATACTTGAAATCAAAAGTTTCTAATCGGGAATACGCTTAAATTAACTGTATATAAGCATTTTCTACACTACTTTTTAGGTCTTTAAAATGACCAAGAGCGGAGTTTAATGTTTTGAAAATTTGTAATAGATTTTGCGTTGATTGAATTTAATTAAAAGTAGTACTTGATAAAATGTATTTGAGTGAAATTTGGGATGAAAAGTTCGAGGTAATATAATCAATAACATTTCTGAGGTGGTTAAGACGAAGTCATATTTAATTTATTCTACTTATGATTGAATCAAAATATTCCACTCAAAATATCACTCAAAATTTTAATAAACGAGTTTAAACCATATTCATTCGAAGCAAAATTCCAAATATATTTACCATAATAAAAATTTAGTTTGCAGTGGATTATTCTAAGTTAAAGATTAAACTGTGGATTTTTTATGGAAGCATAACATTGTAATATAACTCATTAGATTCGACGTTAATTTCATGTTTACTTACTATTATAAAATAGGAACTATTATGTTGAAATTACCTTTCCAGTAATTTTGATAAATTCTAAAGAAATCATTGAGTTTTTTGCAAAAAAAATCACTCAACAAATTTCACTCAAAACATAAAAAAATAATTGCTTGAACATGCTGAAATAATGAAACCACGTCTTTGTAGTATTGTGTATTTCTCTTGAATAATTTTATTCTCAAAAACAAACGTCAAAATTAAATGCGGGGTTGCCTACTCTTACCATGGAATGAATTATTAGGGCTGTGTATTTTTAACACGCTCACTTTGAAAAATTGTTAAATTTCAAAACTATTGAGATTATTTAAATGGCTACATTAGCCTTATTCACCATAATGTCAGGCTTCCAGCTGAGCTTACTGTCCAAGATTATGTCCAAAAATCTCGCTCTGTCAGCAAAAGTTACTCTAATGTCGTTCGTAGTAGGCGAACTAACTACTAGAATTTTGTTTTTCTTAGTAAACAGTGCCAGCTTCGTCTTGGAAGCGTTGACCCCTAATCCACATTTGCTGGCCCATTTCGTAACAATCAGAGGTGCATTCTGCATAACATCCCTAATAGTATCCAGATATTTGCCTGAGACAGCTATCGCTACAGCATCTGCATACGCTACAACCCCTTCCTTTCTCTCTCCAGTTCCAACAGCAATCCACTCATCACTACACTCCAAAGAAAGGGGGACATTACACCTCCTTGCGGGGTTCTTCTAACCACTCGTCTTCAAATGGTAGACTCCCTCAGTTCCGAGATAATAACCCTGCTTACCAGCATTTCGTTTATCAAACGACTTATAGGGTAGTCCACCTTCAAAAATGACAATCCTTCCATGATCGCCTCAGTTTTTGCATTATTAAAGGCACCCTCAATGTCCAGAAATGATACCATACAATACTCTTGCGAGTACGCATGCTGCGACATTGCCCAATTTCTTGGCTCAATTTTTGTTCGAATAACTACATCTACCAGCCTTTCCACGGTTTTCAACAGGTTTTTTCGGGATAAATACTACTCTGACCTCTTTCCATTTCTTAGGAACATAGACCAGTTTCAGACATCCCCGAAGAAAACCTCCAGCCAGGGGAAAATGACTGCCGAATTCCTTTGGATCTCTGCTGGTATAATCCAATCTGGGCACGCTGATTTATAAGTCTTAAACCCGTTCAGCGCCCACAGGATTCGTTCCCTGTCCACGATGCCCTCCATATCTATTGAAGGAGTTCCTTGATGAGCTTCATCGTGCCATCAAAGCTTCCCGACAAATGGGTCTCCATGAGAAGCTCTAATGATTCCGCACCTTAAGCTGTCCATGACCCCCCGTCCGGTCTAATTAAATAACTTGGACTGGCTGGGTTAATAGATGGAATTTTTCTAAGGCGAGAAGTCTCAGAGACCTCCTCCACTCTACCACAGAAGAGTCTCCAAGACCCCATTTGTGCCTTCCTCAACTCTTTTTTGTACTTTCTTAGGTCCTTCTTATAGGAGTCCCAATCCCGAACCTCCCTTGTGTTCTTGGTTTTATTAAAGGCTGCCCTACACGCCTTCCCATAGGTTTCCAACTCCGTGATCCACCATGTCGGTTTCTGTCTGCCTTTAGGCTTTTTCAGAGGGCAAGCAGCATTAAATGAAAGATTGCATACCTTTGTGACAATGTCAATCATGCAATCTAATTCTTCTACTGTCGCCGAAAGTTCAGGGATCTCCAGCGGCAATAAATCCTTTAACACCTCCCCATAATTGTTCCAGTTTGTCCTTCTGGGATTCCTGAAGGATTTCCGAATAACAGGTTTAACGTTGAGGTTGTATGTTACATATCGGTGATCAGAGAATGAGTGCTCTCTCGCCACTCTCCATGGCTTGATCATATGCAAAATCGTTTCTGACGTAAAGGTCACATCTAACACCTCCTGTCGATTTTTAACAACAAATTTTGGTTCTCGCCCAATATTGCAAACTAAAAGGTTAGTATTTAATAAGTAATCAAAAAATCACTCACCTCTCTCGTTAATGTCTGTGCTTTCCCAGATTGTGTGATGCGCGTTTGCATCACAACCGAGTATAACACCTACCTCCTTTGGCCTGCTTCCCGGATCAGTTCCCCCAGGTTACTCGGCGGAACCTCCTTCTCGCGATCCATATAGGCTCAACGCTCAGCGCTGTAACATCTCCGCTACTTAATTGAGGAAGAAGAAAAATATTCAAATTACTTTTCACTAAAATACACTATCTGATCTTCTCAGAGTTACTTGAGTATAATAATTTATACCCCTTCGTTCTGAGGCCACATATCTTGTTATTGTTAATCCAAGATTCTTGAATTAACACCAAGTCCTCATCTGACTTAGCCAGTCTGAGAACGAGAGGACACCTCTTCCTGCACTCTCCTGCACTCCCTGCATCGAGATAGTGCCATCTGGCTCGTTGCTTCGGACGCCATTTGCTTTTCGTCGAGAGTTCGACAGGATGTCCCCGTCAAACTCAAGAGATAGGAGGCTACATCTCCTCACCAAACTCTCCGAGTCTGAAACATCGCTCCTCCCGTCCCTGGCCCACTTGGCCGTCTCCCGCTGGGTCCGTTTGCCGTCGCTCCTAGGGTGGTCTTCCGCACCCGTATCTACCTGATCTTTCTTATATAAATGGTGTTTTTTTAAGAGGTTGCCGATTTTTTTTTTGAATAAAACACATATAAAATTATGAAATGACCAAAATTTTTTTTTATTTGGTAGATAATTTTTTGGCATTTAACATTTAAACACAATTTCTGGCATATGGCTACCACGACTATTTTTCACAAATGTCATTCTGGAGGTCCAATTTTCCAGCACTTTTTCAAGCATTTGAGGGCGTATGTCAGCAATGACACGTTGAATATTGGTTTCCAAAGCGTCAATCGATTGAGGTTTATCCACATAAACCAATGACTTCACGTATCCCCACAAAAAGTAATCGAGTGGCGTCAAATCGCACGAACGCGGAGGCCAATTCACCGGACCATTTCTCGAAATAATGTTGTCGTTGAAAGTTTCTTTCAATAAGTCGATTGTTTCACGTGCTGTATGGCAAGTGGCACCATCTTGTTGAAACCACATTTCATCCATATCCATATCTTCAAGATTTGACAACAAAAACTCATTTAACATGGTTCTGTATCGATTTCCATTCACGGTAACGCGTCGTCCTTCCTCATTTTTAAAGAAATATGGACCGATGATCCCACCAGCCCATAGACCGCACCAAACAGTACATTTATCAGGATGCATTGGTAATTCTTGAACGGCGTGTGGATTATCTTTGCTCCAAATGCGACAATTTTGTTTGTTGACGTATCCATTTAACCAAAAATGCGCCTCATCACTGAAGAGAATTTTACGGTAAAAAAATGGATCTTCGTTCAATTGATTTAACGACCAATCACTGAATTCACGGCGCAAACGATGGTCGTGTGGCTTTAATTCTTGCACCAATTGAATTTTGTATGGCACCAAACCCAAATCTTTACGTAAAATTTTCCATAAAGTCGATGGACAAAGTCCAATTTGCTGAGCACGACGACGAATCGATAAATTGTCGTTTTCTTCGACACTGGCCTCAGCGACAGCAATATTTTCTTCTGTACGAACTCTTCTCATTCTTGTCGGTGGCTTGGCATCCAAAAGAGTGAATGTAGACCGAAATTTGGTAATTACGTTCTTTATGGTGGTCTCTGACGGACGATTATGTGCACCATAAAATTCACGAAGTGCTCTATAAACATTTTTAATTGAACACTGATTTTGAAAATAAATTTCCACGATTTGAAAACGTTGTTCTGGAGTTAACCTATTCATAATGATTTGCCAAACAATACTGAGTAGAAATGCCACTTTGAGCTGTCAAAACAACTGTCATAAAATAAAACGACATCTATCGGAAAAACAAACCTCCTAAAAAAACACCCTTTACTTTGAGAGTGATCGACCCGAACCCGAAGTTGATCACTCCCTTTGATTTCGCAAGGGAAGTCCGGGATTCTTTATTGATTAGAATGATTGCCAATCTAAAACCCTCCTTAGCTTCCTCCTACTTTACAATCCTCCAATCTTCCGTTGGAAGATCGGGATTACTGGCGCGAATGATCTCAAGGATCTCTTCTGGCTTGTCCGGCTTGGTTGGTAACCAGACGCGTGTTTTCGGCCTGGTCGGGATTTCCCATTTGCAGACTGCCTCAAGTCTCACGCCCTGCAACACCCCGCCTACTTCGGTCACTGCCCTGTTATAGAGGTCGACCGATCTCTGGTCCGAGCACGCATTTAATTTCACGCGTCCCCGCTACCTTTACGCATCCCTACAGGGCGGGGAGGGGGATCCCGAATTTTCTCTCGGGACCCTCAAAAATATGGAGTTAAGTGCATTATACACAACTTTCCACTTCTCCGGCGTGATGTTCCCATCTTCCTGATTTCTGTTAATGACGACTAGCACCAGCACGAGCTCCTTTAGGTTCTGAATCGCTTCGGTTTTTGATCCTTAGGAGCACATCATGTCTGGTTGCACCTTGCATCGCTTGCTGCCGCCCACTTCAAGCTCATCCTGGGACCTCCGTCTTTTAAACCCAAGAACCCTTTCAAAGCTATCGCAGCCGACAGTTTTCTTAGCCCATGCCACAGATTATTTCTGTTCTACTGTAAGCTGCCCCTCAGGGGTCGCAGCCAGCTTCTCTAAAATTCTAGACGCCGACTGTCTCTCCCTGTATCGTCGCTTCGCCAGAATCTGAATCTTTTATTTAAAGGAACACCTTCTGTAAAGAAAACCGATTTTGTTCGATGATTACCTGAATATAAATAAAAACGATAACGACCAAATATGTATATTTTAATTTTGATGGTAACATTACTTTTTGTTCACTCCGACATCAATATAAAACACACTATGTAGATTATGTTTTCTCAATATTCGATTTAATTTTTCAAAAAAAACCACTCCAATAAATACCATTAGTATAAATATCACTCAAACTTTAAAAATGAAAGCTTAATTTTGCCTTCAAAACTTTTTAAGCACAGCATTTAATAGGTGTACAAACTTGTACATTTAAAAACTATTTCACTCAGATAAATATCACTCAAAGTGTTTGACTGAAAAGATTAATTTTGCTTTAAACTGTGTAGAAATTGAAATTTAATCAAAGAATAAAAATTTTACGTTTTCTTAAAATAAGAGAAATTGCACTGTGTAGATCAAAAAGCCCGCAACCCATCTCATTACAATTTACAAGGTACAACAAATACTACACAATTAGTTTCCTTCAACACATTATTCTATTGGAACTAAAAGTTGAACTGAGAGGGTGATTCGACGTTAATTTTAGTATCTACTTACTTACAAAATAGTACCACATCTTCTTAAATTGCCCCATTCATGCGAGATTTTATTTGAAAATTTATTTACACTTGGGTAAGTACGAAAATTTTAACACCAATTAATACAAAAAATTAATAAACTCTGATATTACAGTAGTTTTCACTCAAAAAAAATTAACTCTTAAAATTATAACTCGACATTTTAAAGTATAATTTTAAATATTAATTTTAAACACATTAATTAATACTATCCAAATTCCACTAACTTGGTTAATATAACTTAAAACTTTTACTCTAACAAATATTTCTAGTACAACTCTTATCAAGTACGCATATAATTTCACTCAAGTGAATATTCCATAAAATTTCGTTGGAAATTCGCTCCCTACCAAAGAGAAGATCTATTTCTTTACCTTTTTCCTAGAATAATTCGACATGGCATAGCGACATGGCAATTACTTGACATTATGTTCGTTATTTAGATCCTGAGAAACGCCTTCGAAATATTTTAATTATACTGATAAAATAGCACTCAATATTCCCTTAATTTTGCACAAACTCCTAAGCGGGCGTTTTGTCAGATTTATCTCTGTTCGATTTCGTTTAAATTTTACTTAAACTTTTATTGATTGAACTTTTAGTGATTTTATTTTTACTGCCACACATTCTAAGACTTAACGGGTTATGCTTGGGTAGTTTAGTCAAAAAGCAATTATAGGTATGCACAACAAAACAAACACAAAAATCACATCACAAAAATTTAAAATATGAATTTTAAACGTTGGACAATTTCACTAATAGAATTACACTCAAATAAATAATGAATTTCACTCAAAATTTTAATTTAGCTTTAAAATATAAATTTTTCTTTTATCAATTAAAATCAGACATAATTCAAGTTTAAGGCAATTTCGGTGGATTTATCTAATTAACTAAATGTGTGCAAAAGGCAATATTATGAGTTAAATCGTAACGATCGAATACTTTAGAAAATGTTGCACGAAAATTTTCACTTTAAATTTAAAATATAAGTTTTAAACTCTGGTAATCACTTAAAAAATTTCACTCATATAAATATCACTCAAAGAATTTCACTCAAAATTTTTACTTAATTTACATTGATTTTAAGGCAATTCTGGCGGATCTGTTTAGTTTATCGATATGTGTACAAAATATTAGAATATGGAATATTAGGATTTCGAAAAAGATTGCTAACTTCAATAGTTTAGAAACGATTCTCGTTAGTATAATAAAAACGTCGACATTTTCCGACACTGACCTCTAAAATTTGTTATTTTACCGATGTGCGTGTGCCTGAAACCTGTTATAACATTTATTTGAAATGCTGTAGCTTTATATATAGACACTGTATAAATGTCTTAAAAAGTGATAAAGGTGAATTAAGGTTAGAAAAGAGTGGGAAATACAAACTACAGTTTCTTATGAACCGTACATACCGTACCATAAGATACAACCATACCATACCCAAGAGATCAAAAAAATAAACAAAATAAAATATAAAAATGGAATATAATTCAATGAATGAAGCAGATACACTGCAACGTGTGCCTGTATATATCTCTGTATCACGATTACGATAAAATTTCATACACACATACAATATATATAATTCAGTTAAATTGATTGGGTTCGGCACTGGTGTGCGGTTTTTGTCTAGTAAGCATGACATACACCAAAAAATAAATAATAATCTTAAGGTGTTCTGTGCACCATCGTCGTCGCCTCACATATAAAAAATGACAAACTTGATTTTTAACCGTAACCAAGAAAGCATCTTTATCTGTATATAATTATTATAGACGAGCTTTTTTGCTTCTTTGATATTTTTAATTAAATTAAGTAGCTAAATTGTTTTAACACAATAAAGCTTTCTTTATTGCGCTTGCTTCACGATAGAAATTTTCAATGTGCTTGAATATTATTATACAAAGTTGATGTTTATGTTAAAAGTTAGATCCATTTAATTGGAATTGATTTTTTTGGAATGTCTACGTGCGTTACTATACGCTACATAGTATAAAGTTTGTCTTTTGCTGGTAACCATTGAATTACAGTTTTCCTAACATTTTACTTAATATACAGGGTGTCCCAGAATTGGACGATCAAACGGAGCAGAGTGTTAGAGGAGCTCATTTCCAACAAAAACAGCCAAGTAAACATTTTTAACCATTGTTGTTCTACCAAAAAGGATAGTTAAACAAAAGAACTCTTGTTTTTTTGAAATTTGGTTTTTGGTGGGTGCGCGTGCGATTTCTCTAAAAAGCACTAAAAGTGGAATAACATTTGCCCCATCAACAATTCGAAAAAACTTTACTTGGCTGTTTTTTTGGAAATGAGCTCCTCTGTTACCTTGCTTCGTTTGATCGTCCAATTCTGGGACACCCTGTATATTTACAGTACATACAAAAAGACATTAGACACGAAAATAATTCGTTTTTACTTTATTTGTTTGAAATTATTTTAAGATTGTATAGAAAACCATTCAATAATTTAATGCTTTTATTTGTTTCAGATTGCAGAGCCCAAACGCACACGGTTTTAATTAGGAACCTAATATATAGGAATAATGTTTTCAAATGATTTTTTATCTATATTCCAATCGGTAAGTACCACACAATTAATTTTGATTTAGATTACGGTCGATTTAATAAGTTTTGGGTCATGTAAATGTATTTAGGGTTCTTCTACTGCGGATTCTGTACCTACCTAGCTTTTACTCGGTCAACGTTTATTGAACGTAATAAATTGCAATAATGAGTGAAAGCCACGACTAATATTTCTATTATATATAGAACAAGTCACCAAATGTGTTATAATTTGGTAACTCAAAATAAGATATCGTTTTTTATCGAAATACAGCATCCTTGGTAAATTAAATTTGTTGAGACCGGCCGCGTCTAGTTGAGATGTTCTTTAAAAGAATCATGTATCAGCAATTTTTCGGTTATCTCTTGTTAGAGAAAATGGGTATATATTATGTTAAACGGAGGTTGAACTGGCTGTGTTCATTCATTGTTGCCTTCACAAACTTAGGAAGAAATGGTTCATTGTGATTTTACTACTACTGAATGATGTGTTCAGGCTAAGGACGTGTACTAGCTTTAACTATGTAAGAGCTGTGACCTCAGCTTGAATTCTGAACAATGGACACCCATTCTACTAGACGCCTCTGAAAGACCGACACCGCGACATCCTTAAACCTCTCACCGAAAATTATTTGAAAAATTTAATTCAGATAGATTAATATTTTTATTAATTTGTCGTGTTTTGGGGAAAGTGCTGGAGTATACATCAGATTCTACTAATGCATTTCACGTCCTGTAGCATCAAAGCGATAGCCCAACACGCTATATTTTGTATTCCATTAAGTTGACTACTCGCCACCACAAAATAGGTGTATAAACACAGGTAGGGTTTGTGGTAATATAACAGTTGTTTAAAATTTATAATTGACTGATTGCAATGTATGACCAGGCAATTTAGCGAGACTCCCGGATGACGCCGAGCCCGCCATATACCTTTGTTATGTTAAATATGACCGAATCGACCCAAAAGCGACGTAAGGAGATTAACACAAGGCAGAACAATTATTTTTGATTTTTTTGGATATAACATTTTGGATATATATTGGATATTTGAACGCACGAGCTTTTTATCTTCACTGGATAGAATCGTGAAGGTGTGAAGGTCACTTGCCCTTGCCATACCTATATGAAGTTGGCCCAAAAAATTACGGATTTAAAAGTTGGCAACACTAATGCAAGTGTTCGTGATAAAATGAAAATATCGTGATAGATATTAAGATAAAAACTTGCAATAATGTTACAATTTAAAAAAAAGATAAATCTTTGAAAAAGTTGTTGTGGTTCCTTATGTATTCTAGCGCCAAAAATTCTAACCCCAAAAATATTATTAAGATACTATAACATATACGAATATTTACAGCATCAAGTATCTGCCAAATATTTTGAATTTTTGTTATGTTAAATCAAAACTAATTCTACTGCCACAGCAAAAGAGCCATATTTTAATCTCAGCCCAAAAATAAATCTTTTGTAAAACTACATCAAATGCATGATAGATAAAACGCTTTTCTCAAATCAAAAGTGAAAGATTAACGAAATAAATAATACAATTAGTTCCGTACCAGTTTATTTTGAGACTTAACTTTTGACTCGGGCCATATGGCACCAAATTTTGGGAGCCAGTGCCAAATAAAAAAAAAATAAAAAAAACTTTTGACTCGGAGGATTAAGGGCTCCCCATAGTTAATATTCCGATGATAATACCATTCAACGAAATATGTAGTTGATTTTAATTCTGTATCGGATTAATTCCAGTATGGCCCATATAGAAAAGTAAAATAACTCCCGCGGTCCACCAAGTATACATTTCTTTCTGGTAGTATATGTAACTCAACGCCCTTAATCCTCCGACTCCCCAATAAATGTTTATGTCGTATAATGACCCTGATGTATCCTTTAATTTAAAAACTATTCATTTTCAGGGGCCATACTCGAATTAATCCGATACAGAATTAAAATCTATTACATATTTCGTTTTATTTTACTTTTTTGGGTTGACAGTAATATTTTTCTTTAATGATAGTATCACGACAGATTTATTTTTGAGCTGACATTAAAACATGGCGGTTTTTCTTTCGAGTCTTTTTAAACATTTTTGGGCTGACACTTGCCTATAGTCAATTTCTGTGTATTTTAGTATTGCCATAGATTTTTTTGGGGTTATAATTTAGGCCAACTTCATATACATCCTTGCCATCCCTAATCTAATATAAATATGTATTTTATGAAGGAAAAAAATGACCAAATGAAATCTTGTTCCAAAACACAGCTAATATGAAATCTGTAAGGTAATATATCAATAATGGATGTTTCGCACAGTTTTAGAATACCTAAACAAATAGAACCAGAATTAAGTAAAACTACCTACAATAAGCTAACCAAAGCCATTACCAATTTACAGTCTCCCTCCCGAACAACCTTTAAAATAATTTAATTAAAGAAATGTCACGATCCCCGAAAAGCTATCTAAGTACAGCAATATTTAACTGCATTCCAAATGGAATCTGTAGCTTTCCAGAAAGAAATATCAAACTTATTAGCAAATCCGATAGCCACTATGATTCCTATCTTGTCTGCACTTCTGACTTTAAATTCAAATTCTATATATATATTTAGAAAGCATTACGGCTTCTAAGATCCCCTGTAATCAAAAATCCTCACCAGAGCCAAATAAATTAGCTTAATTATTAATAAACACATGACACACATCGACAACTCCAAACCGCTAATTGAGCCAAAATAAAATAACATAATTTATTATTCAAACGCTGAATAATTGGATCAAGGAATATCGCTAAAATAGTGAATCTCCGAAATCCAACCGTGGAAGGAACCATTTTTAGAAATACTTATAGTAAAATGTACAAAGAGAATTGTGTAATGTTTATTCAGGAGAGCTCGATACTCGCTCTTCTAGAGTAAAACACCAAAGAAACTTCAATACCTAAAGTTACCTCCGAAACGATCCCAATAGAAGGCACAAATCCTCTCACTATGAAACCTCTACTATCCACCAAGCGATCCCCCGCCAACACCACCCATCAACTAAATCTATGCTTCACAAAGCCGTGATGAATCTATGACAGATCACAAACGAACCATGGCAATTCTATATAGCTCAAAAATTTCAGCGTACGACCGATCATCCCAAAATACCAAAAATGAGTCAGCCCCTATGAAATCGACGGCAAACTTCAACAGAAAATATCCGCAATATTCAGCAAAGAGACCAATTTGGACATACAAATCCAACCCTCAGGCAAGGGTTTCATACAAAACTGCAAATCCGCCTACTTATACTAACAATTGAGAACTACATCAACTCCTAAACAATACAACTCAAAACAGCTAATAATACCATATAAATACAGGTAAACGATAGAACACATATGAATACAACCCTCCGCAAGTTGAGAAATACAACGTTCAACGAACAACCACCACAAACCGTAGACACCGCTGTGTAAACCGATCACACATATTGCACCGTCAAAACCAAAATAACTTATATGGCCGCAGAAAATCAAAAAATTATAGTGAAAATTCTAATCCATCAATTTTCCCCAAATTTTCCTCGTAGTCTCAGTATGACCTAAGCTATTAGAAAAACTATAGAAAGTATTGGTTACTAGTGAAAGTTTTTGAGATATTAGCCAAAAACTGAAAATAAATTAATAAAAAAATTTAAATTTTCAAAAGTATTGGTTATGAAATGGCCAAGTATAGCATTAACAGATCCTGGAATTTTGTCTTAAATTTTACACCCCTGATCAATACTATTATCCAAATTTCATCGTCATTCTTATAGAATGGCGGAGAGATTGTTAAATGTCAAGATTTCATTTACCGAGTTCCTTTACTTCTGAGATCAATCAATATGTCATTTTAAGGATCACTTTTAATATTTTGTCCCGCTGGGATGTTTTATTTAGTGAAAAAAGAAAAACAAAATGAATAAAAAATTTCCGCTGGTATAATTATATAACAAAATGCATTCTCTTTTGTGATGGTGCTGCCACTTGCGGCGAGTAGCGAAATCTCTTATTTTCCACTGAGAAATTTCTGCTATCTTATAGCACATCTCGCCGTCCCCTGTGTTAACAATATTCTCAACGTGAGGCAAATTTTCGTAAAATGATACTCTTGTTTGATGTAATTACTTTTGCCTAAAAACATTAGGTCTTTGTATTTTTGTGTAGAAATTAGCAAGGGACAACTATACAGTTCTGCTGGTTCAGCTGCTTGTACTAATTTAATGTAGTATTTTCTCTTGCGTTGCGTCCTTGAGTATTCTTAGGTGTAACCAGCTGTATAAATTTAGAAGCTTCCTCTCGAAAATCGGTCCTATAACAAATTGTCGATGGATTCTCAGGTCGCACTAGTATTTCTCGAATTTTATTTGACATGAATTTTTCATTGTCGATATTTTTCAAAACATTTAGCCCGTCCGCTAAAATTTAAAAAAATCCTTTTGAAACATTTCTATGACCAAATAGAAAGGTTGTTTAACTTTTGCACATCGTATAGTGGAATACCATTGCGCTGGAACAAATATTTCCATATTTTTGTGTCGTTTCTTATTAGTGGCATGTACGCTGTCACCTTCATTTCGAGTGTGACCCTTTTCTAAAAATCGATGAGTAATTTTGAACTGATACTTATTTGCTGCCCACGTATAAAACATAAAAATAGCTTTGTTACGGTTTTGGCCTGAACAATTATCAGACCAAAATAAAAATTCCGTGTATCCTTTCTCAACTTGCCTTTCAATGAATATTTTAAGACAGCTCGCCACCTTTGAAGACCCTCGTTTGGCTATCGTTTCATGCCACACAAAGCACTATGTCTCCTTGTGATAAAATACGGATGTATTACTTTGAGGAGTAGCCAGCACTTTCTGGAAGTCATATACTGCTGCTTCTATTGTATTTTCACTTTCAATTGCTTTTAATTTATCAGCGTCTTTCAAGCTTCGTGCTAATTTTTTATTATCAATATGAGTATTGTATGGCAAAACAGTTTCCCGAATATTTCTTTCAGAATCAAGAAGGTTGTCCTGACGCGTGCACACTTCGCTAAATTCTGTGTTGAATGGATCCCTGTATTGTCTTTCAGTAACACTGCATGAGTGTCCGTTTTCCTTCAACCACTCTAAAAATAGTTTTAGTAACCGATTTACGCACATAGTGTGACTCAATTGCTGGAAATGATTTAATATGATCTATCACATATTGATTAGATTGTTGCGTGTTAACGTTGGGTTCCCGAGCATGTCGGCCGCGTTTATCGGGTTCCAAAATTCTTTGATGCTGTATAAGATAGCGGAAATTTCTCAGCGGAAAATAAGAGATTTCGCTACTCGCTGCAAGTGGCAGCACAATCACAAAAGAGAATTTATTTTGTTGTATAATTACCAGCGAAAATGTGGCCGATATCTCAAAAACTTCCACTAGTAACCAATACTTTCGATTGTTTTTCTAATAGCTTAGGTCATACTGAGACCACCAGGAAAATTTGGGGAAAATTGATGGATTAGAATTTTCACTATAACTTTTAGATTTTCTGCGGCCAAATAAGTTATTTTCAGTTTTTGGCCGATATCTCAAAAACTTCCACTAGTAACCAATACTTTCGATTGTTTTTCTAATAGCTTAGGTCATACTGAGACTACCAGGAAAATTTGGGGAAAATTGATGGATTAGAATTTTCACTATAACTTTTTGATTTTCTGCGGCCAAATAAGTTATTTTCAGTTTTTGGCCGATATCTCAAAAACGTCCTCTAGTAACCAATACTTTCGATTGTTTTTCTAATAGCTTAGGTAATACTGAGACTACCAGGAAAATTTGGGGAAAATTGATGGATTAGAATTTTCCCAAAATTTTCCTGGTAGGCTCAGTATGACCTAAGCTATTAGAAAAACAAACAAAAGTGTTGGTTACTAGTGGAAGTTTTTGAGATATTGGCCGAAAACTGAAAATAAATTAATAAAAAAATTTAAATTTTCAAAAGTATTGGTTATGAAATGGCCTAGTTTAGTCCAGCATGAACAGATCCTAGAATTTTTTCCTAAGTTTTGAACCCCTGATCAATACTTTTATCCCAATTTCATCTTCATTCTTCTAGTATGGCGGAAAGACGGAATATTGTTAAATTTCAAGAGTTCGTTTACCGAGTTCCTTTATTTCGGAGATCAACCAATTTGTCATTTTAAGGATCACTTTTAATATTTTATTCCGCTGGGATGTTTTATTTAGTGAAAAAAGAGATACAAAATTAATAATAAAATTCCGCTGGTAATTATATAACAAAATACATTCTCTTTTGTGATGGTGCTACCACTTGCGGCGAGTAGCGAAATCTCTTATTTTCCGTTGATAAATTTCCGTTATCTTATACAGCATAATTCCTTGCCCGTATTAACGAACATTTCTCTACAAACTTTTATTTTTTTGCTAGGTGGTCTCGATGATCAACATAGAAAATATTTTCTATTGATATTCCATGTTATTTTTGGGTTAACAACGATCCGTGATTTATTTGTTACATTGCTATAATTCAAGATAAAGTTTCATTGTCTGTCTTTGTTTCCGAAAATTCCAAAATTTTGAAAAACAAATTTTCACGATCGCCTACATCAAACTTCTCGTAGCATTTCAATTTGCATTTGCACGATGTATCTATCGATCTAGATTTCACTAATTCTTCACGAATGTTCGATTCCAGCGTTATATGATATTTTTGATTTAACTGCCTTCCATTCATGTTGCAATAACCGCCTTTTCTTCGATTTTTTTCCAGATAATCTGTCTTTCCTGCGTTTTGAACTGTTGGTTCAAAAGCATCTTCTCCTTGGTTTCTTAAATTGCTAAGAGATATTTTCGGCGTGGTAGGTCTATAAGGCGGATTACTTTCCAATGATGAATCATTATCTGGTGAAGGGCAATATTCACTGCCACTGTCTTGGATATTTATAAGTTTGTTTACGTTTAGTTTTTAATTATAAATATTAGAATTCTTAGCCAATTGGAAATGACATTATGTCGACCGAAAAATTCAGTATTTTCATCATAATCAGGTAATGGCCTGGAAAACGATGGTAAGTTTAAATCTGTGGAGTTGGTTAGTTATTTTTACCCAATAAAAGTAGTAGGGAGCTGTAATATTTTAAACGGTAAAAATTGGAATTATGAAACGAAACATTCTCTATCGTAATATAGCATACTTGTATAGTATGATAAAGTCACTTGTAATACTTAGGAATAGGGATGATCTATATAAAAATCTATCAAATGCTTCCGCAATATCCCTTGAAAAATTATTTATTATCAAGAAATATTTATCTCTAATAGAAAGTTCATAATGAACCTATAAACGGGTCATTTCAAAAAATTTCAAAAATATGTGAAAAAGAGATCAGAATAATCTGACTTGCCAGTTTTAGGTGTAATAACAACTTGACTCCTCAACGAACTTGAAGTGAATCTAGTGCACATGACCTTATCGTATAGTTAGCTTTTAGAGAAAAGTCCAATCGAATAGCAATCTAAGTATTAGACTGTTCGGTAGGAATCCTATCCCCCCCTAGCCACCCCAAGAAAATAAACCCTCACGGTTAGTTCACTCATCCTGTTTTTCGAAAATTTTCACTTGACGGTAGGTAAATGAAATCGTTCAAGTTTACAATTATCCTTTTAAATCAAAATTTGTGTTGAGACTGGCGCCTACTGTCATAAAATTGATTCGACCCGGATTCTACTCAATACTTAACGTTTTTTCGAATTCTAGTGTGGGATTCCTGAATATACAACTTATAAGGGAGAATTCTACGCTAGATAATTCTCGATTAGTTAAGAAATTGTTCCGATCCATTCAAATTTTCCATTTTCAAGAACCTTTTTTAGTTCTATTCAATTGAGCAGTAAGCACCATTAAAATGGGGTTGGCTCAATTTTTGTAATTATTTGATAAAATCTGCCTTTTCCAAAACCAAATTCGATACTGGGAATTTAGTAAATTTCACTTGAAAAATTGTATTCGAAATTGTGTACTCTAGTCGGTTTAATTTGCATAGTAATTGCCCATTTTATAAGACGCATGCTTATTTGAACCTTATACTGAAATCTCGTTTTAGTCATATAAAAGAAAAGGCATCCAGCCTTGTATGCATAGTCTCTGCTTCCTGACACTGAAAACCCCTTTAGGTCCTGATGTTCTTTTCTTCAAAACGCTTTGCCTCTGGAAACAAAATCAAAATGTAACCTGGATCTAATCGTATGACAACTAAACAAATTTCGTCTTTTACAAAGCTTTTGGAACAGAACGAAACTTAAAAATGGAATCTGAGCCCTACCTGAAGATTCTTAAATGAGTAAACCCACAACCTCAATGTTATAGCGATCCCAGCAGTTGTCATTGAATTCGTTCTTTCGTTAAAATAATTATTTTCGGATCGCGCAAGAATTCGTTTAATTCTAAGCTCTGTCCTAACGCTTGATCATCTAAACCCTGTGCAAACAAAATATTTGGCTATTAAAATTCCAAAATTAAAAATGTTTAGTTAAGATTAGTTTATTTCATTCTTGTTGATGCGGTCAAACAGAAGCTGAAAACTGTCCTGTCAGGCTAAATATTTTCCTTTTCTATATCCAGCATCCATCTATTGTAACTCAGCTAAATCGTTTAGAATTTATCTGCTTTAGCGAGCATCTGATTTTACTGCGTTTATAAAATTTTAGTTAAAAAGTTAGAACCATAAATGGATCGTCCCTCGCAGATGTACAGATAGTCTCCGATTGAAGGTACCAGTTTCCTGAAACCTTGTTTAGCTAATGAGCGACTTCTCGTTGATTGCGTCCTTCTTGCGCGACTTTTTCTGGAGTAGTATCTATGATTTTGAGGAAACAACGGATGAAACTGGTACAGATTTGTTCAGGTCAACGTCTGATAAGTGACTGATGTGAAATATCGGTGAACGTGGTATTTATTATACAGGAGATTGCAGGACGCTAATTGTTTTCACCGAAACATTGCATTTTACTACGATTGGTTTAATTTGAAAACTACTGTATATATTTGAATGAGAAACGTGTTCTTGTAAAGATAAAATACTAAGCTGCCAAATAAAGCTGTTTTACGAAAATCGCCTTTTTGTACGCGCGAAGGTTTGAGTCGATTTAGTCGCACGCGAGTGTATAATTTCTTATTCTCTTTTGTTTGAAAAAATTAATAAATTTACATCTTACTGAGTTTTAAGCAACAAATTAAACTCAACTCTAGATACTGTTAAAGTTAGCCGAAAGTTTCCAGCCGAAAGATGGTAATGCAGATAGTGTCTTTGATAATCCCGGCAAAAGGTGGTAATGCAGTTATTGTATTTCCACCCCAAGTTGAAATGCCGTAAATTGTCGATAATGTAGATTGTGATTAACTTCAATATTCAATCGGAAAATAACACCAATACAGATTTTAAAGTAACAAACAATTCATCAATTTTTTAAAATGTAAATAACAGACATATATAGAAAAAAACCGAAAGTTGCTAGCCGAAAATGAAAAAATCGATAATACGAAATGTATCTTGACTACTTCAGCCGAAAGTTTGGAAAAGTCTCATTTAAGCGAACGATTAGATTTAACCAGATAGACACCAATATGACTAGACAGATTCGATAGCCCATGACCATAGGTAGATTTCGATTATAGGTTACGGGTAAGCCTGATGGGGTTATAAGTGTCAAATGCCATATCTGTTTCATGCAGCCGAAAAATGTCGATAAAGAAGTTTAATGATTTTCAAGCAAAGTCGTCCATCATTCGCGATTTTGCGACATGGACACCAATCTGACTATGCCAATTCGATAGCCCATAGATTAGATTTCGATTATAGGTTAGGGGTAAGTATGATGGGGTTATAGGGGTGAAATTTTTATTTTTCCCTTATTCTGACGATAAAATCGTTCATCATTCCAGACTTTGGCACATGGACACCAATCTGACTATGCTGATTGGATGGGCCATGATAATAGGTAGATTTTGATTATAGGTTAGGGGTAAGTCTGATGGGGTCATAGTCAGATTGGTGTCCATGTGCCAAGATCTGGAATGATGAACGATTTTATCGTCAGAATAAAGGAAAAATAAACATTTCACCCCTATAACCCCATCAGACTTACCCCTAACCTATAATCGAAATCTACCTATGGTCATGGGCTATCGAATCGGCATAGTCAGATTGGTGTCCATGTGCCAAAATCTGGAATGATGAACGATTTTGTCGTCAGAATAAAGGAAAAATAAAAATTTTACCCCTATAACCCCATCAGACTTACCCCTAATCTATTATCGAAATCTACCTATGGTCATGGGCTATCGAATCAGCCTAGTCAGATTGGTGTCCATGTGCCAAAATCTGGAATGATGAACGATTTTATCGTCAGAATAAAGGAAAAATAAACATTTCACCCCTATAACCCCATCAGACTTACCCCTAACCTATAATCGAAATCTACCTATGGTCATGGGCTATCGAATCGGCATAGTCAGATTGGTGTCCATGTGCCAAGATCTGGAATGATGAACGATTTTATCGTCAGAATAAAGGAAAAATAAAAATTTTACCCCTACAACCCCATCAGACTTACCCCTAACCTATAATCAAAATCTACCTATGATCATGGGCTATCGAATCGGCATAGTCAGATTGGTGTTTATCTGGTTAAATCTATAACATCAACTATATAAAATAAAATTTTGAAAGTTGGCCGTATGCTGCTATAATAAACCCATGAAACTATAAGTTAATATCGATTAAATTGCAAATTGTATTTGTTGTTTGTTACGATAAATATGTTTGCGGCTGGTTAAGTAGATTAGTCACTTTCGACTACGATATTTCAAATTAATATATAATTTATTTAACTTTCGGGTCAAGTAGTCAAGACACTATCTGCATTATCGGTTTTTTCACTTTCGACTGGCAACTTTCGGCTAACTTTAACAAGGTCAACTCCGGCTCATATTTGGAAAGCATGTTTTGTTTTTAAAAGTTACGGCCATTTCCAGATTTTTGACTGTGAAAGAGACAGATTTCGTATCAACCTCTCTAACAGTCATATTGCGTCGATTTATTTGTTCTCTACCGTTATGGAGAATGTGTTGTGTTTGTATACATACAGTATCGGACAAAACATTTGAAACTCTTTCGGCTTACTTAATCAATTTAAAAAAAAATTAAACCCGTTGCAGCTATAATTTGTTTTTATTCCTCTTAATATTCATACGTGTTATTTAATCTGAATACTCTCCATAACCCATCTCTCAATTATTTCTCTCATTGCTAATTTTGAATTTGTTTAACCGTTCTCACATTCGCGCTAGACAAAACAAATGCAAATTATCAAAAAACCAGTTTTGTATTTTAAATTAGTTTGCTCTAAACCTTGAGGTCAACAGCGCATTACGATATTATTTGATTTTGGGTTTTTGGATACAAAAACTGAATTTTTCTAAAATGGCGGAAAATAAGTATAACAATGTCTTCAAAACCGGTGTGAAGTTTTCAACATTTATCAAAAGTGTAGCTACACGAATTAACAAAAAATAAAAATGTAGATACACAATTTAACAAAAAGTGTAGAACTAGACAAAAAAAATTGTGGCAGGGTTGAATTTGTTATAATTTTCACTAAATATAATCTAAACTAATCCGCGGCATATCACTGCGACCTTCGGGGAATTTTTTTTGTTTAGTGTAAATGGTGGGTGTTTAAGGGCCGGTATACTCAGATTAAATGACAGTATATCCAGATTTGTGGTGTCATCTCTAGAATTTAGTGTTACACTTTTTCTACTATTATTTCCATTTATACTAAACAAAAAAATTTCCCCGAAGGTTGCAGTGATATGTCGCGGATTAGATTATATTATATTTAGTGAAAATTATAACAAATTCAACCCTGCCACAATTTCTGTTACATTGTGTATCTACATTTTTGTTTTTTGTTAATTTGTGTAGCTACATTTTTGATTAATGTTGAAAACTTCACACCGGAGAGAAAAATTTTGCAAGATCTGTGTGCTGGTATGCAGCAAAATCACATTTCCGAGAAGTATGGAGTGCACAAATCCACAAGATTCCGAATTATGAAATAAAATAGAAATTGTGGTACATTTGAGACAATACATAAAGGTGGATGTCCTCGAAAACGATTACACGAGAAGGTAGTAACATCGTGCGATCTTTCAAAAAAGATCCTTTTATATCGCCGACCATATTGGTAAGTCAACTAGAAAAGAGGACGAGCTAAAGCTAAACGCTTTTTTTCTGAAACCAACAGAAGAAGATGCTTCCAATTTGCACGTAAATATATTAATTGGGATGTAAAAAGGGACGAATCGAAATTTAATTTAGTAGGTAGCGATGAAATTTGTTACGTAAGACGATCAACGGGAAAACGTTTTGATCCGAAATATTATATAAAATCTCTAAAATTTGGAGGAAGAAACGTAATGGGTTGAGGTTGTTTTTCAGGTCATGGGATTGGTCAGATTCATCCAATGAGTAATACAATGGATCAATTAATCTACAAAGATATTCTAGAAAACGTTATGCTACCATACGCAGTGTGGAAAATTGCCACTTAGGTAGCGATTTCAATATGATAACGACCCGAAACACACCTCTCGGATCGTTAAAAACTGGTGTACTGCAAATAAAATTTAAGTTTTGGACTGGCCAGCCCAACCCTCAGACCTGAATCCAATAGAAAATGTGTAGGAGATACATTTAAAAAATACATTTATTTATTTACATGGACGAATTATTTCGAAGGGACCATGCAGCTTGGTTGGGAGTTCCAGAAGCTACCATAATTAATTTAATCGAATCAATCGAATCGAACGGTGTAGAGCTGTTATATTAAATCGAGGATTTACAACGAAATATTAAAAAAATTTCTTATACGTAATTTTATTACGGTATTTGAAATAGTTGCAAATGTTTTGCCCGATACTGTATAGGGTGGGCCAAATATTTTTTTTTTAAAATGCAATAAAACAAAATGTTCTCAATATTATTTCAAATTTAATATTCATTGTAAAGAACAATCCTTCCGATTAATTATGGAATACTATTTCATTCATATGACTGCCTTGGCTAGCCTTGACGTACCCCATACGGCCATTCCAATTTTTGAGCACATTTTCGATGGTATGCGGCATTATGTGTTCAATGGCAATGCGAATATTGTTCTTGAGAGCGTCAATCGTTGCTGGTTTATCGGCGTAACACTTATCTTTGACGGCACCCCAAAGATAATAGTCCAACAGCGTGAAATCACAGCTCCGAGGCGGCCAAATCACATCAGCGTTTCGGCTGATAATTCGATCTTCGAAGACAGTGCGCAAAAGATCAATTGAAGCGTGTGCTGTTTGGCATGGAGCGCCGTCTTGATGAAACCAAATGTTGCCTATATCCTCTTCTTCAAGTACCGGGAACAAAGAATCGTTTATCATGGCGCGGTAGCGCTCACCCTTGACAACGGCGGCTCCATGCACATTTTCAAATAAAAATTGCCCAATGATGCCACCGGACCAAAATCCGCACCAAACAATCACTCGTTCTCCATTCCCCAAATGCGACAGTTCTGCTTGTTTACATAGCCGCCAAAATGGAAATGCGTCTCATCCGAAAAGATGATGTTTTTGGCAAAATTTTCGAAGTAATGTTTCAATATTTCCCAGCGTTGTTCAAGCGAATACACAACCATTTTCGTTCAGCGGAAGGATAAAACTAAGTTCTAAAACGCTAGTTCAAAAAACAAATATATTTGGCCCACCCTGTATATGTTTACAATTTCTTATACTCTAGGTGTTGTGTTTCGCAGAGAAAAGCGTAATTTTCGTTAAAATTTTAGAAAAATCGTTTGGAGCAATTTTGCGGCCAGTTTAATTTAAAATCTTTCAGGATTGTAGAGGGGATACAGACCGGCAAAGCGACGGACACGCAGATAAACTAATAGATAGATAAACCGTGAGACACTATTTCGAAAATGATATTTTCGAACTTTGGCGATTTAGCTCGATGTCGAAAATTATCATGATTACCGTAATTTGTTAAACTAGATGTTAGACCCAGTATAAACATTCGATGTTATTCCGGTTAGTAAAATCGAGTTTTATTTCTTTATAGTTTTTGGTTTCGTTAGGTTCAAGTTCCAATTTATAATAAATAAGTGTGTATATTTGTATGGTCTTCTTCGGCGGCAAACTTCAACAAAAACATCCGCAACATTCAGCAAAGAGACCAATTTGGACATACAAATCCAACCCTCAGTCAAGAGTTCAATGCAAAACTGCAAATCCGCCTACTTATACTAACAATTGAGAACTACATCAAATCCTAAACAAAACAACTCAAACAGCTCAAAATACCTTATAAATACAGGTAGGGACAGAACACATATGAATACAATCCTCCGCAAGTTGAGAAACACAACGATCAACGAACAACCATTACAAACCGCAGACACCGACTCATTACTCACATTGAACGAAACCCATTCAAAGTACTCCAAATATCAAAATAGATTCACTGCAATACAGCTGCAGCATATCCTCGCCGCCACTGTGTAAACCGATCACACATATTGCACCACTCGTCAAAACCCAACGCAGAAAAAAGTATGCCCCCTTCCAATCGCTAAAATATTTGTATGGTCTTCTTGCTACTCTGACCTGCGAATTTGCTACGACAAATGAATGGTAATGAACGCGAACCAAATATTGCATGTATCAATTATTTTAAGTATTTGCCATAATTGTGAACGGTAGTGTATTTACTGGCTTGTTAGGGTGGGACAAATAAACCAAACAGAAAAGAATACAAAGCTAATATTTCAAAGTAATTTATTAAAATACTTCCAGCTGGGCATGTTGATAGGACACGAGCTGGAAAGATGGTTTGGTTTAATATAAAGCAGCAACAAAACATCAAAATATTTTCAATTACCTGGAAAATTCAGTTTTCTTCTTTTGCCCATAATAAATTTTCATTTATTATTACAAATATATTCTATTTTGTTGTTGTTTAAACAATATTTTTGTGTAAATAAGGATTTTTTTTTTTGGAAGGAATTGAAGTTTTATTAAATTGTTTCCTTGCATCCCGCAGTACAATTTATTGCTTTTTGTTCCGCTTCTGCGAATAAATTAGTTTTGCAAATTATGAATTTATGAGTTCCAATATAGAGCCAAAGATAGCATTCCATTAAAAAATGTTTCCTACTGTTTAGTTCAGCCTCAGCTTGAACTAATGTAATACCTTTAATCTATATTCCGAGCTTTCCACTGGTGAGGGCTAATGCCGGAATATTGAAATAAAGGCATAGATTGGAGTTTAATTACAACTGAACGTTCATTTATTTTCTTGCTGTTTATATACAAATTTGATATTTGCTTGTTGTTGGGTTTACATTATATTTGAACATATCAAATATATTATTTTGTAAATTCAAAAGTGCAGAATTGTACAAAATTAATTATTCTATTTATAACTAAATTAAAATTATGCAAAACTGCATATAATGTCGTAAGTAAATGACTCTATTCATATTGAACGTTTATTTTATTGATGTTGTTGTTATAACATTCAGAGTGACTCTGGCTGGTTTATTTTTGATTGCATCAATTTTCCTTCTGATCATCACAAAGATGATGCCTATGAGTGCGAGTGCCAGGAGTCCATACGTGAGTGCATAGTGGTGCACGTGGTGGTGAGATAAGGTGCTTTCTCCTGTATTCATCGTTACTGCTCTTATTCTGGTCTGTAGTTCTTCCATTCCTTGTATTTTCGACAAGCCTTGAAAGTGATAGGAGTAATCTTGTGGTTGCTTGGCCATTTCTGTTGAGAGATTAAATGTTGGTATTGAGGAGTATACCTTGTGATAATACGACTGCTTCGCTGGTATGGTTATGGTTCTTCCTTTCAGTGTACAACCAGAACCTAAGCTTATTATCCCGCTTCTTGATATCTTTGTGGAAAATGGCTCTTGTTGACAAACGATACTGATCGTACGTTCAGTTGGTACAGAATAAAGCCATCTGTAATCTCTTAGTTGGATCCACGTATCGGGCATGGTGGTCGTCTTTCTTTCAACCACCTCGCATTTGTTATTGACTCTTTCTTGTCGTAATAGGAGCAGTTCACATAAAACGTCATCTTCTTGATTCTGATGCATAGCCTGGGTTAATTGGCATATGCTAAAATCGTTGGTGCTAATACAGTTTTGCCATTCCGAAGTTGTCATTGAGGAATATGTGTGCCGATGCAAATCTGTCACCAGAACTTCCATTTGTGGCTGTATAAATATAGATGGAATGCGGGGGGTATGGGCTTATATATCTTTGATATATTTCCTTATATACTAATGGCAGCTTCACTTCAAATATCAAATATTTTCCTTGCAGCCTTGTCTTGGCTGTCATGAGCTGGTATAGCGCCAATATGTCATCACTGTCATCGATATAGGGAAGCATGAGCTCAGGTGGTAGATTTCTGGTCATGAAATCTATTTCCTTTTTAAGTTGTTGTGTCGTCAAAAGCCTCCTGGTAATTACTCTATTGTGCGTATCCAATACCGCTTCTATCAGTGTATCTTGAATTTCCTTGAATGCAATTATGCGTAACATTGTATGTACTGATAGAGCTAGAAAATCGTTTTTTTTATCGTTGTTCTCCCAAGCCTCCTCTAACTGATTCTTAAATACCAACCAATGCTTGTTAATGTCTTCTTCTCTAGTTTTGAAAACGTTTATAGTCGCGTCTATGATTGACGTTTGATTCCTTAATAGCTCCGTGAAATGGTTGTTGTTCAGCTTGAGATTTTCTATTTCCTGCTCATAACGCGCCGCGGCTCTGTTGTCTAGCACTCCGAATAGCTCGTTGGCTATGTTTCCTCCTAAGTTAAAAAGTCCTCGTTTGCGTGAAGCAATTCATCATTGTGCTTCATTTCTTGTAAGGATTGTTCGAACGCTGGTTGTATTAGTTGACATGTCTCTTGATCTTTTAGTGATACTGGAGTTTGTGAAGTTGATAGGATATGAACAATATCTAGCTAGCCTATCTATGGAGCGCTTATAGGCAGTTAGTTCTGCATAATAGTTGGTTAGATTATAATACACTATTATGTTCCAGTCGTTGTTTGTAAGTTTGAGCTCGGATGGATTCAAAATAGATACCTGGTTGATTTTCGAACGTTGTGATATTGTATGGTAGTGAGCTCGAATTGCAAAAACTAAACGTAATTAGTAGTATGAGCAGTGGTGCATAGATCATCTTTGTGAGCGTGGCAACTCGAGGCCTGCAGACCTTGAGTTTTTCTACTTTGTTGTCGTCTGTAGTTACAACTTCATTTGATTCGCTTGTTGCATCTTGATTATCCTTAATTGGAAGGGGACTTATCTTTGTAATAGGTCTCTTGAAGGTAATATTGTTTGGACCTTTTATTGATACTACTCTGGTTAGACCATCTGACCCTGGATGTGTATCTGTTATCCTTCCCATTGCCCCTCTTATAGGTGGTAGTTGTTCATCCTTAATTAGAACTAGCTGACCAATCCTGTAGTTTGCCTTGGGCTCTTTCCATTTGTATCTTTGCTGTAGATTATTTAAGTATTCCTTTGACCATACTTTCCAAAATCCTTGACTCATCCTTGAAAGCAGGGTCCACCTCTGTTTTGCACTTATGTTGGTTTTGTCTGACTCAGGGGGTGAAATCAGTGGTCTCCCGATCAAAAAATGCCCAGGTGTCAAAGCATCAAAATCATCTACATCGCTTGACAGTGAAAGAATCGGTCTGGAGTTTAAACATGCTTCGTTGATTTGACTCCAGATTCCCAAATGCCCCCGAAGTGGGGACTACCGGGCGGGATGAAATGCCAGTTTGTTCCATGGTTAGCTGCTTCCTGAGCTGCGTTGGTGTTTGCTTCTTGTATAGCCACCTGTAGCTCCTTACTCAGCGTGTTCCGAGCTCCAACGAAGTTGGTACCGTTGTCACTGTATATGTTTAAAGGTGTTCCCCTTCTTGAGGTAAATCGTCTAAAAGCTGCCAGGAACGCTACTGTTGTTAGATCACTCACCAGTTCCAAATGGATTGCTTTAGTAGAAAAACATATGAATAACGCGATATATCCCTTGTAGGACTTGTTTCCTCGTCCTTTGGATTCTCGGATTGCAAATGGACCCGCGTAATCAATGCCCGTATTGGAGAAAGGGGCAGATGGAGTAACCCTGGCTTCTGGTAACATACCAATTAACTGTTCTGATGCTGCTCTTCTGTATCGAAAACATTTTACACAGTTGTGAATTGTTGTGCGCACTAGACGTTTACCACTCAAAACCCAATATTTTAAACGTAATTGGGCTAGGCCTCCGTGCAATACAAGATGGTGTGCTTCAGTTGTGATGAGCCTTGAGTAAGTATGATTTTTTGATAAAATCAGTTGATGCTTTTGATCATACTTAAGATGAGATCTATGTATTCTACCGCTGACCCTCAACAAACCATTTTCGTCTATGAATGGATTAAGTGATGATAGTTTGCTATTAATTTTGACTTTTTTTGTTGTTTTGAGGAGTTTAATGTCTACGGCGAACTCTGAATCTTGAATTGTTCTTATGATTACATTGTGTGATCTGGCCAATTCGTCTACTGTTAGAAAACTTGGTATCTCTCCAGGAACTTGATGTATTCGATTTTTAAGGATAGTAATAAATCTGTAGCAGTACGCTAAAGTTCTTTTGATTTTAAGAGTCGAGAAAAAACGTGAAAAATCTATCAACTCTGGTTGATAAATAAGCAATTTGTTTTTAGTTCTTTATTGGCTGCTTCTTCAGTTGGTTCAAGAGTTAGTGGGTAATTTGAGTTTTTTAACCAACTTGGTACTTCCCACCAAAGCTTGATTTCTTCTTTTCGTGATTCTCTCCACAGTGGTCGTTGATAATTTTGATCTCCTTCATCGATTATGATCTGGCGGAAAATCTTCTCTATGTCAGCTTTTATGACGAATTTATGTTTTCTCCATCGCATTACAATTGATATTAGATCCTGTTGTAACGTTGGACCATTCAGCATTAAGTCATTCAATGATGAACCGGATGTTGTTTTTGCAGATCCATCGAACACGACTCTTAGCTTTGTAGTCGTGCTGTCTGCTTTCATCACTGCGTGATGTGGAAGGTAATATGCTAAAGGTGGGTTTTCGTCATCTTTTACCATCATCTCCATGTGATTAGGTTGTTCATATTCACGCATAAAGTCTGTATAACTTTTCCTGAGGTTTGGTTCCCTTGACAGCCTTCTTTCAACTTGAAGGAACCTTGCTATTGGCATACGTTTAGAACCCCCCAAACGCGTAGTTGGGTCCTTCTGGAATGGGATACGTAATTCGTAGCGCCCATCTTTCAATCGCCTGTGCGTTGCAAGAAAGAATTCCTCATACTCCTTCTCTGATTTTGTGAGAATGCGCGGGGGATGCATTTCTTCTAATTCCCAAAATTTTTTTAGTTGTTCATCTATCTCAGTCGATGAGACGTGTGATTTATATTTTGGCTCGGTTGTCTTGTTGGGTGTAGTTATTCTTCCTAAAATGACCCATCCAAATTCCGTGAGCTGTGCTGCAGGTTCGTTTTTATTCCCTTTTATACACTGTGGCTTCATGACTTGTGTGTAATAATCTGCACCTAACAAAAAATCAATCGTGTGTCTTGTGTTCGGGCAATCACAAGTTAGAAATCCTATGTCTATCTATAAAAATACAGCCCAGATCTGTATGGTATGTCTTAGATCTCAATGAATTTTTTTTAATTAAAAATAACTCCAAACCAATTTCATCCCCCCATCCACATATAATACAAACAAATATTTAAGTGGTTCGTACAATGTCAAAAAATTCATCATGGAATTTTCCACCTAAAACTTATTAAAGTTTTTTTTTTATAAACGAACATAGGTATTCGTCCCCCCTCTAGATCTATTCTTAGATACATTAAGAGTTTGTGTAACTAGAAACGCAGGTATAATAGAGAATGGATGTGCCATTATGACCACTCGTGTCCCATTAATAGGAATTTTAATTTGTCGGAAAAATACCAAATCAAATACCTATTACTCTGCATACACACACGCACAAACATATACAAAGTGGAAAAGTATAATAATGACACAGAAATAACAGCAAACGGACGAATCTAATTTGACATCGCCTTTACCATACATGATGCTGCGACACAGAATTGAAGAACCGGGCATACAAAATGAACAAAAGTAGAAAAAAATCCCAATTTTTTATGTTTCGTATTAGTGGAGAGTGAACGGACCCCTGCAGCATCCCAACATCTCAATGTAACTTATATTATTTTCTTAACTGTATTATAGATTATTTTTAGGCATAAGATTAGTTAAATCACACGAAATAATATCATTGGAGCGTTGACACACAATATCAAATTGTGGATGAATAACAAAAATAAAAGGAGATTTACAAGAAAAGATTTTTCTCGTTTTAAAGGCCTTGTTGTTGTACTGATATTGACACTGTCTGTATACATCTGTAATGGATACTGTGTTTTCTATTGTTTACGAATAAAATTAGGCTTTCCACATAATTTGCAAAAGCTCTATATATTTTATACTGAATATTATGTTCAGACTAATTATTTAATTGCTGTGCGTAAGATTAATTTAAATGAGCACCTTCAGTGGCTACAAATTCACCAACATAGCTTATTCGTTTGGGGGGTAAAGTCAAAGACTAAAAAGTTTTAGCGCTTTAGCTCATAAATCAACCGTTTCGGCGCTGGTAGCTGATCATTAAATAATATAGAATGTAAAGGGAGTTTTTTTAGAGATTCACATCTTTAAATTGGCAACCCTGTTTTGTTTGACAACCGATTTGACAGCTGAAATTTGATTTGTCACTAGTTCGATTTGCCATTTCATAATGAATAGACTCACGCAACGCTTGCAAATTGTTGAAATTTTTTATCAAAATATTGGTTCTGTCCAATCAATTCAACGTCGTCAACTAGAGGATACTTGGAAGAGATTAAATGCCGAAAAACCTGAGAGACGTGTAACATTTAGGCAAGTTCAAGAAATGGATCTCGATAATCCCGATTATACAGGACATAATTATAAGGAGATCGGTTACACGGTAAATAACTATCCGGCCTGTCCTAAGATGATGAGCTATGACCCTATAAATATTCAAGCAAGTTCCTAAATCGATTCTTCTCCGCCATATGCAAATCGACTTATCGACTATTCTCAAAATGAATTCCGCAATACTCTTTGTGCCATTGGGCCAACTAACCGACAAAATAATACCCAAAATTGTCCGAATCGAGGGCAATCAAATTCAAATATTGCTAGATATTGTTTTGGGTGCGATGCACCTAGTGTGATTCGACCAAATTGTCAGACGTGTAATTCATCGTGTACGGGAAACAGCAGACGGGAGATGAGAACTCCTGGTGCTCAACCTCCCCAAGCACCTGCCCGGAATTTTACCGAAGGCAGACATAAATTATTGTGCAGTTGAAATGAGTCCTGCCAATCCCGATATACACACAAAAACTATTCCTACCAAAATAAATTCTCCGCCGAATAGCAACAACCCTTTTTATTATCATAGTATCCAATCATACTACAGCTAACGATGTCATTCATACATTACAGTCAAAATCCCCCCAAACTTACTTTTCAATATCTACCGTAAAACCACGACACCGAACTTTTACGTATTGGTCGTTGCGTCGAACCTTAAGAAATATGATCTGTGAATCTGTCTTGCATACAACTGTTCACGATGATCGCCCACATGCTAATGTATTAATTAGCGGCATTCCCTACATCGGATTTTTAGACAGCGGTGCAAGTATTAGTGTTCTTGGGGCCGGGTCCGAACATTTCTTAAACCAAAATCGCATTAAAGTACACCATCTTCCCTCCTTTTTAAAGACGGCAGGTGGGCAGAAGGAGAAAATAATTGGACATGTAATTCTACCGGTCTCTTTTAATGTATTAATGGGAAAATTAAGCGCGTTCGTCTCCACATTGCTCCAGGGTTAATGCAACCACTTCATCTAGGGATCGATTTCTGGAACTGGTTTGGTTTAGCTCCAGCCTTAGTAAATTCCAGTAATCGTCACCCACTTTACTCTGAAGACAAATTTCGATTAAAGCAAATCATCACTACGATTCCTTCTTCCGCCGAAAAAAATGGGTTAGGTCGTACTAATTTAGTGACCCATAGTGCAAAACCCGTGAAGCAGAGATATTACCCCGTATCCCCGGCTGTTCAAGCTAAGATATACAAGGAGTTGGACAGGATGTTGGCGCTGGGAGTGATAGAGGAGAGTCAAAGCGCATGGTCGTCACCGATTGCTGTTGTTCGCCAGGGCAATGGTAAGGTGAGGCTATGTCTTGACGCCCGGAAAGTCAATGAGCTAACAACTAAAGACGCATATCCGTTGCCACTGATTGAGGGATTGTTAAGTCGACTCGACCATACCAAATTTATCTCTTCGATCGACTTGAAGGACGCCTTTTGGCAAATCCCTCTTGACGTGGCCTCGCGTGATAAAACTGCGTTCACCGTTCCGGGCCGACCCCTTTATCACTTCACAGTGATGCCCTTTGGTCTATTTAATACCCCTCAGACATTGTGTAGATTGATGCATAGGGTGTTTCCGTACCAGTGCTCGTTGTTTCCGCTAAACTAGAAGAACATTTATCGTTATTGACCAAGATTGCCAGATTGTTAAAATCAGCTAACCTTACTATAAATGTGGAAAAAAGCAAATTCGTTTTAACTGAAACAAAGTACTTAGGTCATGTGATTGGTAACGGAATCATACGCATGGATCCCGACAAAATACAAGCCATAGCAGAGTATCCAACTCCCAAAACCGTAAGACAACTTAGGCGATTTCTGGGGATGGCGGGGTGGTATCAGCGGCCCATCTTTTGCTATGCCTCAATTACAACTCCTCTAACTGACTTGTTTTAAACAAGAACCAAAAGTTATCTTGGAGTGAGGTCACAAATGAGGCATTTAACCAGGTCAAAGTGGCGCTGACGTCAGCACCTGTATTGCGCAATCCGGATTTTACGCGCCCATTTTTTATCCAGTGCGACGCGAGTTCAAATGGAATAGGAAGTATATTGTTCCAAAAATCGACCGAAGGTGAACATCCAATAGCCTACTATAGCCATAAGCTTAATTCTGCCCAACGTAAGTACAGTATCACCGCACTAGAGTACTTGGCGGGCGTTTTGAGCGTGAAAAAGTTCAGACCATATGTGGAGGGCTACACTTTCACCATCATCACCGACCTTTCTAGCTTGAAATGGTTAATGGAGCATAGAGACTTATTTGGAAGGCTAGCACGGTGGAGTCTCCAATAACAAGGATACAATTTCAATATTGAATATAGAAAAGGCGCTCAAAACGTGGTCCCCGGTGCTCTATCCAGAATAAGTGGTGATGATGATGGGAGGGTACCATCTCTTCATGTGAAACTGGATTCACCTGCTTTTCTTGACACTGCTTATCTTGGCAGAATTAATAATCTAAAAGAAAATAGAACGGCCAAAACTAACTATAACCGACCAAATGGCATAGTGGTTAAAGCTTTGGCGTTTAGATCGGGAGGTACCGGAATCGAATCCCGATAGGGGCAGGATGCAAAGGGAATTTTCATCAACAAATTACGATTTGGGATGAGAAGGAACACATCTATGACCCCCTGTCGGAGTGCGGGGCTCACGGGCCGACCCATCTTCCATGCCAGTATAGGCTGGCATGGAGCTATGCAATGTGCAGATGGTAATAAAATCGGACCTATATCCGTACGTCCTCGAATTGGCCAATACAGGCGTAAAGGTAAGGACGTAAAAAAGCGAACCGCGAAAGAGTAGGGAGAGCTTCGGCCCCAGAACAGATCAGGGAAAAAAAAACCAACTATAAAGAATTTAATGGTAAATTATACATACTTCCAAACTCGGACACTAGCTCTTTAAATGATATCTCTGGATGGAAATTAGTAATTCCTGATGTGTTAGTTCCTTCTTTATTGAACCAATCGCACAATTCCCCTACCGGCGCTCATTTGGGTCAGTCAAAAACACTTCTATTGGGCTACGATGGCTCGTGATGTTCGAGATTATATACAAAAGTGTGATATTTGTAAAACCTCGAAACGGAATTACCATCATCAGAATGAGTGGTGCTCGAAGCCTGGACTGATTTTTTTAATTCCTGTTATTTTCACATTTTTTCACAAAATATCTAAAAATATCTGCTCGAAAATTGGCCCAAGATGACTGATGACCTAAAAATCACCTGATACCTATGTTTCCTCAGATAAGAGTCCACCTATAGTAAGAGTTAAGGTGCGAAACCAAGAGCTCTAAGTTTAAACAAAATTATCTTATGGGTAAATCCTGTCAAATGCCTTGCTGAACTCCTGGATAATCGCCTCAATTACGTTTTCACCTTGCATAACGGTGAAAGTATGAGTTGCAAATTCGGTTAAATTGGTTTCGTTGATCGTCCTCTATGAAAGTAGAAAGCCATGCTGATTCACTGAAAAAAAAATGTTTTACACTGAAAGTAAAGGGAATCATATACAATAATTTCAAATAACTTAGGGATACAGGATAATTTCGGAAGTGGCCTATAATTGGAGACATTTGATTTACTTCCCCTCTTACGGGCTACAATTATAAAATAATATTTCCAATTTGATGAAAATATTAACACGATTAACATTACAGTTTTTTAGAACGATAGAAAGCAAGTCATCGGGGCCTGCGGACAAATTATATTTCACCTTGTTCATGCTCCTTACCACAGTATCAAGATCACTTTGAATAGAGACCAGAGATTCTTGAGCGCTGTTATTCATGTAACTGAAGTAGTCCGCATCGGGCTCAATATCGTTGTTCATCGTGGGTCACCATCCATCCGATTTCTTCTTAGAATTATTTCCGACTGCATAATACCGATGTAATCATTGTAGAGTTCATGAGACAAGTTCGAAAACTCATTGTAAACGTTTACATAATTTTAATAATCCTGGTTCAATCTCGTCTTAAAAATTGTTCCCAGTTTTTATTTCTTTCGCAGTGAACACAATTCCCTGTTGTACCATGGTGAAACTGCCAGTTTGTTTCTTCGTACAGTATAGGGAACGGTCTGTTGAAAGTATTCAACCATCACGTTTTCATGTTGTGATTATTGTCGAGAATGGTTTTAGAATCGGTGTTAGCTTTCACTAAGCTTCTTAAAATCGTCCTTACGGAAATTAAAACTAGGTGAAGTTTCGCAGTTAATGTTAACTCTACATAGTTCGCTGAAAATGTAATTAAAAAGGGCGGATGATTCAAGTCAATTGTACTGAGAACCAAATCTGTTTTCACTAAGTCTAGCTACCTGTTTAGATTGTTCTTGGCGTTACTGATCTGCATCAAACCAGAATTTGAAAACGTATCAGTAATCAAAGGTGCTATTACAGATCGTGATTCGCAGCAACATAATGGGTATTATCCTCAGATTGTGGCCATATAGGGCAGGAGGTTAAAATCTCCAACGACAAAAAGGTAATCTAAAATAGCAGTGCCATCGAAAAGGAGATCGACAGCATCTACGAGGTGCTGGCTGCATGCTAGATGTTTGCATGATGATTAGGCCGTATCTAACCACACAAAACATAAATGTGTTTATTCGTATTACCCGTCTCGATTTAAAAAAAAACAGCTCACTATTGTCGGTATTTGGCATTATCACTACTGGGCAGTTAAAGTTAACATGCGCCACATTAAAAATGTTTCTACCGTTCAGTACACCGTCAGAAACAGAACCATCTTTACGGAAAACATTATAAGCTGACGTAACATATTCATTACTGTTAAAGTCGTTAATTAAATTTGTTTCTTAATTATTATTGCTTATAGAATTCTAAAACGAAAATCTCTTTTAATTTTCTTATTCGATCGTAAATTTCCATTGAGTAATTTCAGTACTTTGTTCAAAATACATATTAAGATTACAAAATAACCTGCGGTTCTAATTTTACAATTATTGATTATGAATTAATCCCCCCCCCCCGCCAATCTCCTCCTTAACCCATAATATTAGAAAGGCAGAACATTGTTAGATTTCAAAATTTCAAATACTGAGTTCTTTTACTTCGGAGGTCAAACAATTTGTCATGTCACAAACTTCGTTATTTAAAAAAAACGAGGTACAAAATGCATAAAATAATTATGCTGGTAATAAAATAATAACCGAATTTCTTTTTTGTGATAATGCTGCCAGTTGTGATGAGTAGCGTAATCTCTTATTTTCCCCGACAAATTTCAGCTTCTGACTTCTAATACTCTACGGAGACCTGTAAATTTTCCAGTTGCTCTGGAATTGATTTGCAGTTTGATTTATTTGTTGGTGCAATGAAAGGCCCTTCCCAGAACCCGTAAGACCAACCTCCATAGCAGATGGACTGCCCAGTATACTCACTGGAGTTGACTTGTTGGTCCGCGAGAGGTATTTTATTTCCATCCTTCTCTAATTTTAAATTAATGATGAATTAGTTAGTTAAATATACTTAGTGCAAATTTCTATTATTATTGAATTTTAAACTGACGACAAAATCATTGTTTTTGTAAATTGACATTTATATTTTTGCATTTATTACATTACATTACGAGTAAAATGAGGTATACCTTGTACTATATAGTATATTTAAGGATTAATAATCAATTTAGAAATAATGTTTGAATTTACATTATTTGTTTTATATAATTTTTTACATTTTTTACATTGTTTACATTTTTTACATTGTTTACATTATTTACATTTTTTACATTATTTACATTTTTTACATTATTTACATTATTTACGTAATTTACTTAAATAATTGGTTTTGCAATAATTTGCACAACAATGGAAGTCAGTGCATATCATAGTGCTGCTTCGATGAATTATTGTTTGAAAAGTTATTTTTATCGAGCGCCCGTTCTTAAAATACTACATTTTAGTCAGTTTTGAGTCTTCTAGGCGGAACATTGCCCTTTCCCGAAAAATTATTATTCGACGAACATTGGCCTTTTCAGAAACTTAATTTTTTGACTAATATTACTTCTAAAATACAACTTTGACTTTGTTTAGGTATTTCTCCTTGTACTGCAAATGTAAATGTACACTAAAATTATTTAGACAATATACAAGTTTTCATAGCTAACGAGCAGACTGTGCGAGAACACTCCCCTAAAAGTATGAAATGCGATTTATTATTCAAGTTAAACCTCCCTTCCTCCTCCCGTTTATCAGAACAAACTATTAGCTAGGAGAACATTTTAACAAATATTTTCATAATTTCGCTTGCTACTGTATTTAGCGAATAACTTTTCGTTGTTTCGTAACGCATGAGACACACAAAATATTTAAAAATTTGATTTTATTAAAAAATATTTAATTTCGTAATGTTTTCAAGCTGTGATATATTTTATGGTTTTGCATCCGATTTACATATCAGTGGGAAACACATTAAACACAAAAACGGGCTAGGGACGGGTGTTAGGACATATAATATTTCAAAATAGAATTGATTACGATTGAAATGGGTGCGAGACCAAGATTAATGTTGTAGACTTTCTTTTGTTAGGAGCTAAAAAAATTCACCAAAACACTTACAATTATTACTGTTGGTGTCTAAAAAAATCAAAATATTCCAAGTATTTAATTTATCCTTTCGTGATGCGGGATTAATTGCGAGGATAATTTTTTCGCCAACCCTTGACAACATTTACGGTACATAAATCTTGAGCTTCTGTAACCCAAAATCAGAATTGATTGCATAAGCCAAATATTTTGAAATGCAAAATTCTAACCTTTTAATTTTTTTTCTTGACGACATAATTTAAAATGTCCATTAGCCGAAAAAAAATATTCAAGGACCCGTACAATGTTATTTTATCCTTTTTAAAAGAATTGTTCGAACCGAAACCAAAGTGTATCTTCCATGTAATTTATGTTACAGCCAGTTGATGTTATACACAATGATGAATAAAACCGACAATCATAAATTTTCATAATTTACCATTTTGTATTATTTAAAAAAAAAAAAAAATGTTTGCCATTTTCCAAATGAAAAATTTTTAGTTGCTTTAAAATAACAAAAAAAATAAACATTTTCATCTTTCAAAACATTAATTTAGAATTATTCAATTAAAATGGTTAGAACACTGGAAGGGGACGAAGTTTGAAAAGTTTTTCTTGCCATCCACAATTCAAAATGAAAAACCAGCAAACAACTTTTGGGTTTCATATTTTTGTGACAGAATATTATAGTTCTAATTTTGTGCCTGTTGCTCTCTATGCTCGTACGATTCGATATGGGAAATTATAAGAAATGTCACATCTTTCTGAATTGGATGTATAGAAATATGAGAAATTTTAAATGTACATAGATTATATGTTTGACCAAATTTAATTCGTCTAGCATTCCACAAATGAGTGAAACCTCATGCATGGTAACATCGATCTGTTTATAATTCGAAGGTCGTTTTTTGATAAGGAGAAGGGTGGGGGAATATCGCTGACGAATATTAGCATTTTAAATGTAAGAAGCACCTCTAAGACGGTAATAATTTGAACATTGTAACCATTTAACAGCATTTCTTAAAGGGCCATAAGTACCTAGCTATGCATAGGCGTAGCTGATAGATCCGCACTATTTTTTGATTGTCTAAAATTGGGCTGGGTCTTAATCCTATATGACTAAAAAATATTCCAAATTGTTTTTTAACACCATAAACCTTCTGACTTCGTCAATAAAATTACAAAAAACTTTTCTTTTCGAATTATTTATTTTTCTATTGGGTAGTGCGTCGCCGGGTTGACCGGGACTGAGTCATTTTGCAATGATTTCGTTGAATTGTATGGGCCAATTTATTTGGAGTATTGAGTTGGGCCTATATCCCATTCTGTGCAAGTTCATCTAGACACATTTTTCAGGAGAGATTGGAATCATTTAGAGTTGGTTTTGAGTTCTAAGTCGGTAGTTTTTTACCGTTTTTGATGGGAAAGACGTCATTGTGTCCAGAGGTGTTGGAGTGGTCTGTGATTGTTACAGCTCAAGATAGCCACAATGGGAAAGTTTTGATCAATCGTGAAAACCAATGGATCTCATGCATTTTGAGAATGATTTCATGTTAGGTTTAGTATCGGAAGGTGGGTGGCAGAGGCTGGGTTGAGTTTGGAATGGTTTAGTCTGATCCTTTATTTTGATATTTTTTTATCCACAGTAAAACGTTAATTGGTACCATCCAAATTAAAAATTGTTTTGTAGTGAATTCTTGAAGCGTCAGAGGTAAGAATACTGAAGAGGTATTCTGGGACCGTTTCCAATATTATCTTCGGATCAATCTTAGTTTTGGGTCTGATGATGTTATTCTCATTGGCGTCATCGGTAAGCTCGCTGACTTATAAGATGGAACTGGGGTTCGAGTTTTTTTGGTTTCTTTGAAGAAGTGTGTTCGCATGAGCTCGTGTCGAGAGATAAACCAACTCAGTCCCCGATATTTTAGCTTGAATTAATTTTATTTCAAGATGGAGTTGGTCTGGTTTACAGGTAGAATTACATGGGTTTCGTTTAATTTGGAGAGGGCTTCGCTTGGTTTGCGGATTTTTTTCATTTGGTACAACCCCTCAAGTTGAACTGTATGTTAAAGCGAGCCGTATGCTAATAATGGCACAATCATTCAGATTCGATATAGCCTCATAAATTTATATGAAAATCATCTATAACTTCCTGATCCAGAAATGGCGATTGGTATTTTAAGGTGGCCAGCATCAGCCGTTTGTTCAAATTTGAGTAAATGGCAAATTTCCAAACTATCGTTGAAAAAGGACCGAGCGATACTGTATGGGGCCTTATCGAAGCTAAACAATTGTGTTAAGCCTAACATATGTCTGGTTTTGTAGAGCTTACCATTGTCTGTCCTTACCACTACCAACTCAAAACATGAAGAACCATTTCCGCCCTATGAAGTTATTGTTACATTTCTATTAAGCATCTCCTGGTATTTTGGAAGATGGCCATTTATTTAAATTTGAGCGTACGGCTGTTGCTAGCCTCCACCCTATAATGTATCATCTCAAAACATCAATCGCCATTTCCCAGAAAGTAAGTTCTTGGAAGTTATAGACGATGTTCTTATAGATTTATATATGAGGCGATAGTGAAGTTGGAAGATGGTGTCAATTCTCACATATGGCTGGCACTGGGAAGCTCGCTATAGTTTGCCTTTTTCATTCATAACAAACTCAAAACATAAAGAACCATTTTTCATTTAACTTAACCAGAGATTTTGGAACTTGGCCATTTACTCAAACTTGAACAAACGGTTGGTGCTGGCCATTTGATCAGCATTCACTCTATCACGTGCCATCTTAAAATATCAATCGCTATTTCCGGCCCAGGATGGATGTTACATACGATTTTCAAATAAATTTATGTTGAGCCATATCGACGCTTGTTCCAATCCTTACATACCACTGTCACTGAGGAGCTCACTGAGGAGCATTATTAAATGAAAAAACTGTGATGGAACAGAATTGTTTCATGTAAAAAATAAAAAAAATTCTTGGGAAGAAAAAGCTAGTTATCCCAGCTTTGGGCCTCATAAGCTTTGGGGCTAACTGGGAAGCTACACACACACACACACACACACACACACACACACACACACACACACACACACACACACTTATACATCGACAGCGAATGGTACTACTATACTTAAAAGCAATTTTCCGAATGTATACGAAGTTTTCTCGTGTTGCTATAAATGGAAAATATTTATAGAACGGTGGATTTATGAATTATTAGAGGATGCCGGTTGAGTAATTCAGATACATTTTAGACACTCTACTAGGCCCTTTTAATGATTCGCGGCACGTTTACCCATATATCAAGAATTACTAATTCTTATTAGTTTCACGACGTATTGAAAGTCCCTGAGTCCCAAAAAAATAAAAAATGTCTGCCTACGCCAACAACGTGTCCGGCGATATCTCGAGAAAGGTTAGTTTGGTTTGAATTTTAGTGCGACCTGTGCGTTAAAAACATCTGGTACCTGTATGTAAAGTAATGACCCAAAAACACACATCGTCAAGTTATCTCAAGAACGACTATAGCAATTAAATTGGTTTGCGTGTCGCATGTCATTGAAAATGATTTGAAGAACTTCAGAAATTTAGTTAAAGCGCAGGACTAAACGACCAATATGTCGCTGGAGATAAGAATATTATTCCCATTCAAATATAATCATGTGGCGTCTAGTTTGAAAGATTTTTAGGCAAGCAAGAATATTGTAACAAGTACTTTAGTTCATAAGTTCACCGTTTTGGCGCTGTTCACATCCATTGAAACTGAATTCTAATAAGTTTTTTAGGTGAAGTGTAAAACTAAATCCCCTAAACAAAATCAAATCGAAAATGTATAACCCGTTAAGATTGCCTTATGCTGAGCTATACGATGAAGTTTGGAATGTTTAGTACAAATGGAATTGTGATATAACCTTTGGAATAGAGCCTCCAGAAAGTTGTGGAATTTATATAACTGGGACGAAAACATGTTAAAGTTATAGCTAATTAGTCAAATTAGGCAGAGTACTCACACGGCACACTAATTATAAATATAATGGAGGGGTGTAATTTTCATTTCTAGCACACAGGTGTCTAGCACATTTCGCATGGATCTCCCAATTTACGGTAAAAGCTTAATTATGAAGCTTTCTAACGAATAGTCAATCCGCCTGTCTACAGACCAAGCGCCGATTTTTGGTGAATTTTTCAAAACTCGTCATTTCCGGTAAAATTTAAAATGTGGTCTGAAGTAAGTTTGTTTGAAATTTAATTTACAATCTTTTTATTTTTTAATCGCTTTTTGTAAATGCTATATACTTTTCTAAATATTTACAAAAAAAAAACGTAAAAATTCTGTGGAAACTGCCATTTCCGGTGAAGTGATCTTAGCCAAAATCATTGAGATCTCCCAATTTATGGAAAAAGCTTCGGCGTTATGATGTGGCGTTCCGATCAATCAATCCGTAGGGGCTGTACAGAGACCAATTTTTTTTACTGAAAGGCAGATTTTTCACGAAAATCGTCAATTGCGCTTATATTTTGAAAAACTTATCTGGACCGGTATTGTTGCAAAATTAATTTAGAATCAAAATTAATTTAGAATCTATTAGATCATAATCTTTTTACTCGTAAATGATATTTTTTTCAAAATACGTTAAAAACAGCTCACATTGAAGCTGTCACTTCCGGTGGCAAAACTAAAAAGCTTCTATGAAAGCTGTCACTTCCCGCGGACCGATCCGATTTTGTTCAAAATTAACTGGGATCCCCAGTGTGAATCCCAATTTGTGGCAAAGTTCTTGGTATGCAGTTTTATTCCAATCAATCTATCGATAAGTTCATCGATATAGTCTACAGAAGCCGAATTTTTGTTTAAAAACGTTCTTTTTTGTCATAAATCGCCATTTCCGCTTACATTTAGGAAAACTGGTTGTTGTAAAATTAATAGCCAAAAATTACTGAAATCTCCCAATTTATAGGAAAAACGTATGTAGAGAGGACACAGATATTTAGTCTGCACGCAGATACGCACACACACAGACACACATACCCAGAGAAATTTTTTAAAAGGCACTTTTTTAACTACGGCGATATAGCGAATGGTAGATCTGGTCAAAATTGTTCATGATTCCTACAAAAACAGGGGTGTTATTGTTGTGGCCAATATCCGCCTTTCTTTTACGACAAATGTACATACATCTTGATTTCAACTAAACTTATAAACCGAAAAATACAACCTATCGGAAATGTGATAAAAATTGTATTGGTGGTCAAATGAGGTTCCTACAGAAACTGCCACTTCTGGTATGCAGATGTCCACCATATTTCGCGTAGCTCTTCCAATTTATGGAAAACCCTTTAGTACGAAATTTTAGTCCGAATTGTCAATTCGGTCCGTTCCTGGTCTGTAGTATGAGATGTAGAAATGCCAGACATTTACTCCTCCCCAAAAAATTACCGTTTCGCTTAAATTTTGGAAAATCTGGCTGATCCGATATTGTTCAAGTTTAATTTAGAATCTTTTAGTTCATAGTCGATTTTCCCAAATGATAAACTTTCCAAAATATTTGCAAACACCCAAATAGCTACTATGGAAGCTGCAAAATTAATTTAGATTCTCTTAGTTCATAACCTTTTTTCTCGTAAATGATATTTTTTTAAATAACTTCAAAAAACGATAAAGCTCCTGTTGAAGCTGTCACTTCTTGTGGAAAAACTGAAAAGCTCTTATTGAATTTGTCATTTACCGTGGACTGATTTCGTTCAAAATTCACTGGGATCGCCCAATTTGTGGAAAAAGTTTTGGTATGAAGTTTCATTCCAATCAAACTGTCCATCTGGGCCGAATTTTTGTTGAAAAACCTTTTTTTGTCATAATTCGCCGTGTCCCTTAAATTTTGGAAAATTGATCTAGAACGGTATTATGGCAAAATTAATTTATATTCGTATTTTCTTGTAAATGAAATAATTTTCAAAATATTTGCAAAAAACGAAAAAGTACGGAAAAAGCTTAAGTATTAAGTTTGATCCCGATTACGCGAACCGTTCGGGCTGTAGAGAGGACACAGGAATCACTTTGGTGACATAGCGTATTGTAAATCTGCAAAAATCTCGAGGTCAAAATTTTTCATGATTTTCATGAGTTTAACTCAGGAGTGGATATGAACAGGTAAGATGTGGGATGCTTTAACCAATAAGAGTTTTGAAGAGTCGGGTGTTGATATCCCAGCAAGTATAACTGCTACGCCTACATGTGTGCTTAAAAGTTTTAAAAACGGGAAAAATAATCATGACAAATTTTGACCGCAAATTTTTGCACATTTACCATCCACTATATTGTCAAAGTATAAAAAGTGTTTTTTAAAACAATCTCTGACTTTATCTTTTCTACGGCCCAGGCGGATTGACCGATCGGGATGTACCTTCATACCAAAATGCTTTCTCATAAAATTGGAGGTCTAAGTGATTTTTGGCTGAAATCCAGAAGTGGCAGCTTGCATAAGAGCTTTTTCGTTTTTTGCAAATATTTTGAGAATATATCATTTAAAAAGAAAAACGTCTACGAACTAACCGATTATAAATTAATTTTGCAACAACACTGGTCCAAATAAGTTTTACAAAATTTAAGCGGAATTGATGTTTTTTGACAAAACTTATTTTTCAATAAAATATTAAGCTTTTTTACAGCACAAATGGTTTAATTCGTCGTGATGAGACTTCATAATTAATCGTTTTCCACCGGAAGTCGCTGCTTCTATAGGAGCGTTTTGGGCTTTTTGCAAATAGTTTGAAATAATGTGAAATAGTGTGAATTAAACTTTAAGTACAATTTGTTCAGATTCGGCACTTCTGCAGACCAGGCTGATTTTATTCGGAATGAAACTGCATACTTAAGTTTTTTTTCATAAATTTGAACATCCTAGAGTAATGTGGTGGGTATCTGTGTACCGGAAGTGTCAGATTCCGTTGAAGCCTTTTCAGTTTTTGCAATGATGTTGAAAAGTTGCAACGTTGTTGGTATTTTACGGGAATAATTATTTTTGTTGATATATAAGTTTTTATCAAAAAACCAACGTTTGTGAAGTTAGAAAATGCTGGCCCGAAAAATTATATTTTTTATCGCTGGCAATACTGCCATCTATTTTGATAACTATCATTACAGAAAATTATAAAAACATTGAATTTCACATAAATACAATTCATCTGTATCTCAAATTTATAAAATTCGACTAACAATAAAATAAAAAATATACACATTTAGCTCAAACATGTTCTTACTAATTGGTTTCACAATATTCTGTTTACGCTATCATGAGGATGCTTTAAATGGAAGTGATAACGTTAATTTTAATTTATTTATCCAAAAAACTCCAAAAAGAAAAATTACAATGCATGTTATAATAATAATACATAAAATGTTACAATAATAGACTCGTAAAAAGGATAAAATAATAGGAACTTCTTGAAATAATACATTTTATTTATTTTGGAAGCCCCATCAAATATATGTATATACAAAAATTAATTAGATGCGTGAGGTGCTCTAATTCAAAAATTCAATAAATTATATAAACAAAAACAAAAGAAAAAAGTCAAATAAAATAAAAAGATTAATAAAAATGATACAAAACTTAATAAACTAAAAACTAATAAATATAATAACAGTATAAGAGAAAAAGTTAAAACATTTAAATCAATATAAAAAATTACCATGACGAGCAACGAATGATGATGACTCGGAATGATGAAAAATCAATCTAAAAATCATGTGACGATACTATCAATAATATAATTCTTCTATATTTTCAGATTCCATTAAAATCACTTTCAAAGTTTTAAGAAAATTATGGTAGTTCAAAATCACGTCAACATTTGCAAAGAGCTTATTATACAAAAATGGTGCTATGAACACGAAAGACCTTCTACAAGCCTCAATTCTTGTGAATGGAACCAGACAATGTTCAGTATTACGTAAATTAAGTGTTTTTGCATTACGCTGCTTCATGTAGCCACCTCTTCTATAAAATAAATTCAATACCCTATAAATATATAAATTTCGAACATTTAGTACACACGACTTTTTGAACAAATCAAAAGAAGGATAACGTGAACTCTTGAAGTTGATAATTCTAATAGCTGCTTTTTGAATTTTAAATAAAGGGAATAGATTACTAAAATAAATCCCACCCCATGATGAAATGCCATAATCCAAGTGACTATGGATAAGAGCAAAATATAATGGTCGCAAAAGGTTTTTAGGACACACGGGGCGAAGAATAAACAATTTCCTAATTGCGCTATTCAATTTTTTATTAACATAGGAAACATGTGAAGAAAATTTTAGCTTAGTGTCAATTATAATACCCAAATATTTATTTTCGGATACTTTGTAAATTTTAGTGCAAGATAAACTAGCACAGTTATCATAAGAATTGCAAGATGATTTATGACAAATAAAATGTGAAGTTTGGTATAAATTTGATTGAGTGCCTTGTTTATCGACCAAGTCAAAATTCATATATTTAGTTTTAGGGCTAATAACCATGTTGTGCAAGTTGAACCATTTACGAAGTACCAGCAGATCATGATCAATAAGACTACAAACATTCACACCATTTTCACTACAGTATGACAGAGCGGTATCATCGGCAAATGCTACCAATTCTCCTTTGAAGTTAAGCTCACAAGTTGAATTAATGTACACCAAAAACAACACAGGATCCAGTACAGACTCCTGAGGAACACCTCTATCAATTTTTAAATAATCACTATAAGCATTACCAATACGAAGACATTGAACACGGTTTGATAAATATGATTTTAGCAGAGCCAAAGAAATGCCCCTAAAACCGGCATGTTCCAACTTAGAAAATAGTTTCTTGTGATCAACAGTATCGAATGCCTTAGTAATGTCTAAAAACAATCCAGCAACTTTCTTATTTTTATTTAAACCCACATAAATTGGCGACAAGAAGTCAATAAGTGCATCCTCCGTACTACGGTTATGTTGATAACCATATTGTCTTTTACTAAAAAATGAATTTTTCTGAAGGAAGTCAATAATACGTGACTTCAAACATTTTTCAAAAATCTTACAGAAAACCGAAAGCAGAGAAATAGGTCTAAAGTTAGATACATTCATACGGGATCCAGTTTTATAAAGAGGTATAACAACCGCCATTTTCAATTTGTTAGGAAAAATCCCTGAACCTAAACTCAAATTAAAAATATGAGCCAGTGGTTTTAATATAAATAATGATATACGTTTTAATATAATATTGGAAACATTATTACTGCTAGTTGAGTTGGAATTCTTCAAATTCATAATGAGGCAATATAACTCGTTTTCAGAAATCGGATTAAAGAAACAACTATTAGAATTGGCTGTTTTCTTTCCATAAAGAAACTCACTTAATTCGAGATCACTAAGAGTCTGATGCTCAATATGTTCATTGGTTAAATTTCTCGGAATACTAACAAAAAATTCATTGAATATTTTGCTCATGGTAAAATGATCATCATGTATAATCCCATTACCATCTTCAATACCTTTAATGATAACATGCGAGGAATGTTTGCCAACAAGTTCATTCACCAAATTCCATTGACATTTAGAATTCCTTAAGCAGTTTTGGAATTTATTTTTGTAGTACGCATGTTTTGTACTTGTGATTTCTTTTTCCACAAGTAATTGTACTTTTCGATATTTTTCCCTTAAATTATAATTAGTTGGATGTTTTTTCAATCTTTTAAACAAATTATTTTTAACCCTTATTTTCTTAAAAAGATCAAAATTTATCCAATTTTTCAATCTAGAGTTTACAAAATGTCTTACAGATTTTTTAGACTCATTAATGCAATATTCGATTGTATCAATGAAGTAAGAGTATGCTTCGTTGACATCTGATATATTATACAGGTCATGCCATGAAATATTAGTAAGTAACTCATGTAAATGGGCAAAATCTATTTTAGAACATAACATACTACTATTCTCAATCTCTGCATCACTATTATATTTCACTAGAAGAACTGTAGCATAACGATCAGTAACATTCAAATCGAAGACTAACGAGCTAAGTGAAATCTTAGAATTTACAGTTTGCCTAACAAAAATATGATCTATACAAGTAGAAGAATGCTCAGTTACTCTAGTAGGCTGATTAACCAGTGACTTGAAACCATTAGCAGAAAGAAGAAGCAAATAATCTTTCTCAATAGATGCGTTTTTTAATAAATCAATATTTTTATCACCGATCAGCACGATGTTACCCGCCATATTCGTAGAAAGACAAATCTCTAATTCACTTAAAAACAAATTAACACAAAACTCATGAAGTCTATAGAAACAGACTAAACTAAATTTTTCTCGATCAATAACTAAATCAATTTTCAAAGTATCAGCACACCTGAAGTTTAATTTGTCAATGCTTAAATACTTAATACTATTGTGAATGTAAGCGGCGACGCCACCATTCCGATTAGATGGATTACAATTAGCGAAAAGTTCATAGTTATTTAATTTATAAAAGTCAAGTTCGGATTCTACAATAAAAATTTCACTTAAAAAAATAATATGCGGTAGCTTTCTAAGACTTTGCGACAAGTGAACTCACCAAAGTTTTATCTCATGCTCCGAATATTCTGATGTATAAAAAAAATATCGTTATTATAATTCAATATTTGAAACTGATTATCATCATCATTCAGAGAATCATCACACAAATCCACTAGGATTTCGTTTTCTAAAAATATATCAGACATAAATATTATAAATTATCTAAATCAACTATCGAATTTATGTAATGAATAGCACCATCATCCGTTTTTCTCATCTTAATTGAATAATTTCTCATCCACAAATACTTGTATCCCTTATCTTTCATACATTTTTTAGCAGCAAACAATAAGTTTTTTTTTAAAAAGCGTCAAACACTCGTTAATGTATATTGTTCCATTACTTGCAGGGTCCAGAATAGATGACGGTAATTTCTTTAAACGTTTAAATTTCTCCATCACAGATGACTTGATCATTTTGTGGTTGAAACAAATTATAACTTTTCCAACTTTTCCTGGCAATTTGTTATGAACACGAAAACACCTATCGATGTCTGGGTCTTGTATCGGTATATTTAAATGATTTTCTATAAGCTTTACAACTGATGAACGGACATTTTCATTAGGTAGTATAGGAAGATTAACAATTTCCACTGAATTAGATAACGTGTGTTGTTCAAATTTGTCTATTCTCATCTCAAGAGAAGCAATTTTATCCTTAAGGTATTTATTTTCTTCAACAAGAGAAGCGAGCACCTTGGTTGTTTCATCCAACGCATCGAATCGTTTATTCATAGTAGAAATAGTCTCTTTCAATTTGTTGTAGATTTTCTCCATCATACTCTTATCGTTATTAGTATCAAAGTCGAATAAAATATCTTTGGATTTTTGTTGGTGTTTTGGAAGAGGAGAATCATCATTTCTAGTAGCCCGTACATTTAAGTTACATGTAGAGCAAGACCAATGGAATTTTTCATTTTTGAACTGTTCGACGTCGGTGTTAGTCAAGGCCACACATTTACTGTGATAGATATTATGACAAACCGAACAATCTATGTAACTGTTTGTTATGTTCCGATTAATTTTAGTATGGCACTTTACACATGACATAGTATCAAATACACTTTATTAATGATATGACCACGAATTATTATTTTATCAACTGTATATAAAAAACACTATGTGATCCACTTGTTGTCTATTAATTTGTATTGTTATGAGGCAAAAAATATTAAAGTATGTTATACAGTTATTAAATACAATCCACAAACACAGCAAAACACACTGTTTTTTTTATATGGCTTAGTGTGAAATGATGAATGAAAATTAAATATTTTCTCTGTATTGCCTATTACAACATAATACGAGGGAAATACAATGATTAAAAACAACTAAAATCAAAAGTCAACCGCTCCTCACAACAGTTGACAGAAGAATGAATTTCTCGTATTCGTTAATTAATTAAAATTAATTAAATTCTTATTTAAGGTATTTGTGGTTTTTAGTATTGGCCATCGGTCTCACTAATATTTTCGGACAGATCTGGTTCTAGCCTTTACGAGTAAGAAGTGTCAGGAGGCTGTGAGGGAGTTCTCATACCGATAATGGCCTACATTCAGCCGCTTCACGGACAACCATTTATTTAGTGAAAGTTGAGATTTTGAGTATTGGTCATCGGTCTCACTATGATTTTTGGACAGATTTGGTTCTAGCCTTTAAATGTAAATTTTTAACTGCGACGTGTCATCAATGCAATAAAAAGGGGCATATAGCTACTGTATACATGTCTCGTTCACGTGGTCGATCAAATAATTATAATTGGAGACGGCGTAATAGCCGTAATAGATCACATTCACGCACAAGCTCAATTTCGCCGAGGAGAAATACACATTCACCAAATTCCGTCCATTAAATTTCAGTGGTTCTACAAGTAAATAATATACCAACACAATTTCAATAAGATACTGGTGCTGCGTGTTCAATGATTGGCTCACATTCGTACGCCGAATTAAATTATCCTATATGCACGCCAACAACCATTCTTTTAAATTATATGGAGGAACGCGTATATCTGTCAAAGGAAAAACTAATGTAAAAGTCGCGTTTAAAGATTTTAGTGAAGAATTATCATTGGTTGTATGTGATTCAGCAAATTACAGTAATATTCTTGGCATGGATTGGTTCGATGCTTTACATTTTCATATTATACACAATGCAGAATATATTTTTGGAGCAGAATCAAGCGATGAATTGAGACAAAAAATCCACGAATATTGCAAAAACATACTAAACTTTTTGATGCTACAGCCATAGGAAGGTGCAATTCACACAAAGCCAATATTAAATTAAAAGGCGATGTAAACCACGTGTTTTACCTTTCCCTATTCAAAAATCCGCCAAAGATGAACAATCTCGATTGGTTAGTTTGAATATATTGAAACCCGTGCAACCTTCGTCATGGGGTACATCGATAGTACCAGTTGTTAATCCAAATGAAAAAATTCGCATTTGCGCTGACTATAAAGTCACGGTAAATCCTCAAGTTGATGTCGATCGTCACTCTATTCCACGTATTGATGAATTGTTTTATAAATTGCACTAGGTGATCAATTTTTCACAAAAATTGATCTCAGAGATGCGTATCTCCAACTGAACTCACCGACGATTCAAAAAAGTTTTTAGTAATTAACACACCGTTCGGATTATATGAATTCCAACGTCTACCTTTTGGAATTTCAAGCGGGCATTTTTCAGAGGCTCATGGAACAAATCACATCCTATTTACATTTTTGTGCCGTATATTTAGACCATGTGATCATATCGGGCAAAACAAACGACGATCATTTAAAGAATTTAAGTATGCTCTTGACCACCTGTAGATTAGAAGAAAATGGTTTTCGATACCATTTAGGAAAGTGTAAATTTGCTCAACCCGAAATTGAGTATCTCGGGCATATTATTAGCAAAAATGGCATGCGTCCCTCAACATCTGGCTTAAAAGTACTACGTGATTTACCACGTTCATCCAATTTGAAGGAAGTTGAATCATTTATCGGCAAGATAAATTATTATAATAAATACATTAAAAATTTCTCAGATGTGGCGGTACCATTAAATCAATTGGGTGCGGTTATTTCTCATAGATACCCTGATGGAACCAAATACCCTATTGCATTCGCGGAACTGTTACCGACACACAAAATCGTTACTCACAAATTGAACAAGATGCTCTTTCAATTATTTACGGTGTAACCAAATTTAATCAATGTCTTAAGGGACGAAAATTAGAGCTAGTTACGGATCACAAACCGTTAATATCACTGTTCAACCCAAATATTACCAATTCATAGTATCAACCGTCTACAGCGTCGGGCAATTATTTCAATGAACTACGAATATACAATAATTTACAAATCTACAAATCATCATGGAAACGCCGATGCATTATCAAGACTCCCTTGTCGTCCGGATGAAGAGTTTGCCAAAAATGTGAATGTTTGCTACAGCGTCGTCGAAATATATCAAAATATAATCGATGATTATCCTATCGATTATAAGAGCATTGCAGAGCACACATTATCAGATCCAGTATTATGTAATGTATCAAAATTTATTTTAAATGAGTGGCCAAAAAAGTTACCTGTGTACGACGAAATGTCCTACATCCATTTTTCAAGCGCAGCGAACGTCTCAATATATATAATAATGTTATTCTCTTACAGACAGAACAGTAAAGTCGCATTGTTATTTCATCAAGTCTTTAACAAAGTCGTTAAGTCGTTAAGTCTTTTACACGAGGGTCATTGGGGCATCACAAGAACCAAACAAATTGCATGTCGTCATGTTGCCAATTAAATGCTAGTTCATGCCCAAAACAATTCTGCCCATGGCCAACAACTGAAAAGCCTTGGCAGAGACTACACATCGATTTTCCATGTCCGTTTTTGGGAAAAATTTACCTGGTTTGTGCCTATTCATATACAAAATTTCCATTTGTCATAGCAACGATACAAACCACATCTGCATGTACCATACGTGCACTTCAACAAATTTTTGCTATTGAAACTTACCATCGACGATTGTGAGTGACAACGGATCTCAATTCACATCAGCTGAATTTGAACAATTTTGTAAAGGCAACGCCATTGTACATCTCACATCTGCGCCATTTCACCCTTAATCCAATGGCGAAGCGGAAAGGTTTGTTCGAACATTCAAGAAGTCTATGAAGAAAATTTTGCATGATGGTATTAATGTTGATATAGCATTAATGAAATTTCTTTCAACATATCGAACCTACACCACTATCAGTCACAAGAACATCGAGTGAAATGTACACCAACAACAAAACATCAATTCAACAATAAAGGGTATACTCTCGATTTTTCAACCAGAGGGAAACCATACCACAAATGGTCTATATTCAGCCGCTTTACAAACAACCATAATATTTAGTGGAACTTGAGATTTTCGGTGATGATCATGGATCTCACTAATATTTTTGAACAGATCTGGTTCTAGCCTTTATGAGTAAGAAGTTTCAGGAAATTGTGACGGGGCCCTCATACCGAGAATGGCCTACCTTAAGCCGCTTCACGAACAACCATAATATTTAGTGCAACTTGAAATTTTCGGTGTTGGTCATCGGTCTCACAAATATTTTCGGACAGATCTGGTTCTAGCCTTTACGAGTAAGAAGTTTCAGGAGATTGTGATGGGGCCGTCATACGATTCTCGATAAGCAGCATTTACTTCATTGCATTCTACTCCGTTTTCGAATGATAAAAATGATACTCAAGCTATGAAATTGATTAATTCGACTTTGTGTGAGTCATCCAACAGTAGAAAAGTAATTTGCAAGATTTCGTGATTACGAATTTTAGCCTTTAGGACGATTCACGTCCAGGTGCAAGACCATTAAAACAATTTGAAGACGAAGAACTTCGTTTTACTCAATCCGTGGAAAATCCGAGTCAAACTCAACTCAAAAGGGCTTGCAGAACAGTTAAGAGTTACTCACCAAGCAATATCACTTCGATTGCATGTAATGGGAAAAATACAGAAGGAAGAAAAATGGTTTCCTCATGAATTGACCGACGAAAAGAAAAATCGAAGAGTTGACATTTCCATGTATTGGCTTTCTCGGTAAAAAAGAAAGATTTTTTTGCACAAAATCATTATGGGTGATGAAAAGTGGATTTTGTACGATAATCCTAGACACCAAAATTATGGGTTGATCCAAGCCAGCCATCAGCATCAGTTGAAAAATGAATATTTATTGAGTCATTTACTAAGAGCTTCTGAACATAGTCAAACTCGTACAGCTGGCTCAATTGATCAAATTAAGTAATGCTCTGGAGGAAAAAAAGACCATTTACGGGCGTTGGCCCTTGGTCTTCCTAAGAAGGCAGAAGGTGCTACTGCATGGCAACGCTCGTCCACATACAGCAAAATCAACCCAGGAACTCATCTTCTCCTTAGGTTGGGAAATGACTTGAGTGCTTCTAACCTTTTATTCAGATCGATGTCATCATATTTGAAAGTAAAGCGGTTCATGAAAGTTGAGACCGATGACCAACACCGAAAATCTCAACGTCCACTAAATATTATGGGGGCATTTATTATCAAATTCCGACATACGTCATAGGTTTTTCATAGCCAAAAATGTTTTTGGTTGCTATTGAATTATTTCTTAATTTGCTATTAGTTATGTAAAATTACGAAAATTTCGATTTTCTTAATAAAAGTTTACATATTTCGAAAGACAGTAAACAAAAGTAGAAAGTTCAGTTTAAATTCGAAAAATCGGTGATTTTGTTGTATGCCCGTCTTTGAAAATCGAGGCCACATATTATTGTTTTTTTTTGCCCCTTTCCTGGGACCGAAGCACATCCAACTCTTCGCAGTTCGCTTATTTACGTCCTTAGCTTACGCAGTTGCCTGCCAAATCGAGGACGTACGGATATAGGTCCGATTTTGTCACCATCTGCACATTGCATAGCTCCATGCCAGCCTATACTGGCATGGAAGATGGGTCGGCCCATGAGATCTGCACTCCGACAGGGAGTCATAGTTGTGTTCCATTTCATCCCAGATCGTAATCTGCCCAAAAAAATTTGGGCTTACTCCAAAAATCTATAATGAAAAACATATTTGTTTTTTGGGCTGAAATCATTAAACTGTCGTGATATACGATTTTTAAGGGTGTTTTTCGTGTTGCCAGCGCATTTTTTGGGTTGAAATTTGGGCCAACTTAGGTTTAATTTTTCGCTTTAGAAATGAAGTGTGGTGTATTCGAGGTTTATCTACATCCGTGGTATAAGAAAGTCGGGTGTTGGCCACAACATACTCACCCCCCCCCCCCCCCATTTCCTTTCAATGTCTAACGCTTCTCAACCGTATCTGCTTAAATAGTTTATCCTAAATTGATAATAAACAAATTTGTACCGTCATAAATAACTCACTCGCCCCATTATACCAAAAAGAAAATCTCACATAAATAAAACTACACGCATCCGTTATACTCGTATCCTTGACCTAATTTTAAAATTTCCCCATCTAATTTATGTTGTAGTCTCGTTCTGATTTAATTATTTAAACATTTTACAGTACATGAAGTTTATGGTTCAACATTTATCCCATTCAAACAACGCAAATGGTTTATTACCCGAACATATCCTATGTAATGTCATTATCCCGCCTATATACAGATTATATTTCAAGAAAGGGTTGGGATGTGGCAAGGTTGTTACCGTAGGTATGTATATTGTGTTACGAAAATCATAAAAATATTTTGTTTTAAATAAAATCAACTCGAAAATATGGTGAATAAAAAGGGAAAACGATTTTTCACATAAAAAAATTATGATTATGCTATAAAGCATAAATATACAACAACAAAAGCGCGCGCCCCTCGAAATTTATACAATGAATACATGCAAAGAGACGGAAGCCTTAAATAAGGGAGGAAATATACACATAAAATATATTGTACACATTTTTGTTGTTTCCAAGATTAATGGGTTTCAAAGAAATTGACTTTGATTTGGTTGTTAGGGAAAGCTTTACATGTTGGTCTTTATATGCGAGTATCATCATACGAGTATTAACAACTATTTTGAACAATCTTATGCCGAACGATTAAATTTTATTGGGGTCACTCTGCACATATGTGGTTAGCATATTGTGTCTAAAGGTTAATCGGTTTATTATTACTAAGATGTGAAAATGTTTTCGTAATTGGTATAGTTTACACCTGTAATACTCGTACCTCTCGGTCTTTACACCATTTTTTATGTGCGAAAATTAATTTTATTTATCTTAACATTCTTTATACGAAGGCCTTCGTAGGGAAATATTTTATTTTTATGGAATCGTATATCCCTCATCAAACTTTACATACACTCGTATATATATTTGAAAAGTATCCTAAATTATTCTACGTGTGTAAATGGTAGATATGTTAGATTATGCAAAGTATTCATTCGTTTAAAGGAAATTTAATTAAAGAAGATTCTGAGGTTTTAAATTACAAATTTTATAAATCCCATAGAGCTCTAATAGGTCACAAACTGTCTCCCAACGGATCACAACAGTACAACCAGGCATTTTTTATTTCCTGAATCTAATAAGGAAACTTAGCTCGCTCGGTCAATAATGAATTAAAATGATTTTTATTATTTTCTTACGTACGTAATCTAAAGGTAAAGATTAGTTTAATTTCTGCAATGGCGCATCAAACTTCATTTTTCAGTTCATTTAGTTTTATTGGGTGATTGGTATATTCGCAAACCTTCACCGAAAGTCAAATGACTAACATACGATCGAGGCGGACCACGAGATGGTCAATTATACAACAATCCCTATTCCAATAAATGAATTGTTTCTATTGGCATGCGACATTCTGCTGGAACCACGTATGGGCCAGATCATACCGATCCAATGCAGACCATAGAAACTCCGCGCGTTCCTCTTGGACCACCACTTCATCTGTTGTTACGGGATGGCATGAACGCTGAAACTAAATATAAATGACACCAAAATTATGTCGGCCGAAATTTGAGGGACAATGAGATAAATATAATAATAACCGAGTATGTCGATTCAGCCTGCAACTATGGAACCGACACGAAATACGACCCCTCCTCCCATCAATACGACCCCTCCTCCCATCATACCAATCCGAAAAATTTAATGATCCATTTTATCATAAAAAAACAAAATAAAACAAAAATAGGAAAGACCACGAAAATAACCGAAAAACAAATTAACGCCGAGGAGGGAGAAAAAAACCGATTGCCAGTAAACGCCGTGCTAAAAGGGTCAAACGTGAAAATTCCGAAGCTAAAAGGAAAAGAAAAAAAAATCGATCAAAAATGGTCGCTAACTTGAGTAATTCTGTTCGAGATAAAACAAAAATAATTTGAGCAAAATGGACGCTGAACATAAATATTAACGTAGTGAAACCAATGAGTACTTTCTCGCGCGTGCCAAGCAACCGCTATGGTGCTCGATTACACCAAAATATATTGAAAATAATTTTAAAAAAATTAAAAATTGAAAAAAAAAAATTGAAAATAAAAATAAAAATTGAAATTGATAAAATGCAAAATTTGACTCAAGAAAAGAAATAAAATAAAAAATGGGTTGCGGCGTCTCCTCACCACCCGTTGGGCGTCTTACCGCTGTAAACCGTAGAATACTCGTTGGGCGCCTTCCCGCCGTAAACCGTGAATATTGTTGCGCGTTTTCCCGCCGTTAAAAAATGCAGCTGGCCACATTGTTGGCCACCCGTAACCGTATATGTTGGGCGTCCTTCTGCCTTTAACCATAAATATGCGTTGGGCGTCTTTGCGCCGTAAACCGTAAATATTCGTTTGGCACCTTCCCGCCGTAAACCTCAGAATGTTCGTTCGACGTCTTCCCGCCGTAAACCATAGAATATTCATTGGGCATCTTCCCGCCGTAAATAAATTTGGCCTCAATAGGCTGCCATAAATGTTTTCGTCTTCCCGCCTTTAAAAAAACGACTCACCTCAGCTGGCCACCCGTAACCGTAAATGTTGGGCGTCTTCTCGCCGTAAACCGTAGAATACTTGTTGGGCGCCTCCTAGCCGTAAACCATGAATATTGTTGCGCGTCTTCCCGCCGTAAAAAAATGCGGCTGGCCACATTATAAACCACCCGCAACCGTATATGTTGTGCGTACTTCCGCCGTTAACCGTCACACACACGCACAAGGTGTACACATTGGTCTCGCTCTACCAACATTCATTCGACGTTTACATGAACACTGGATCTGGATCTGAATAAAAAAACAAAACAAAATATTAAAGCCAATTTCCATATCAGCAAACGATTTTAGTAATAATACCAAAGAACAGATGGTAATGCCGTCAATAAAAAGCATCATTCATTGAATGATCACTAAAAATTGAAGAAAAAAACAAAGGAAAGGAAATAATGTTATGCCCCTCAAGGTGTCGTGTACTTATGAAATTGACAAATTTCCCTGGTTATAAGATTTTCTAAAACGGCAGGGTGGTCAAGATGCCGGTGTGTGGATCACTGGTTTTGGGTACCTCATTTCGAAGTCACATTATGCACGTGAAGTTAGCCCTGAAAATGATCCCAGAAAAAATAAATAATTGTGTCAGGCAACACTAAAGTTATATACAAGCCCACGAAATATTAAATCCCCGTAATAAAACATAATTTGTTGGCGAATAACGGACATGATGATAGATGGCCCCTTCCAGATTTGTTTTCCGGAACTTACGGTTTCTAAGAAGCACGAAGTAAAACGATTAGCGCTAATCAAAACGGTATGATTGACTTGAAATTTTGTACGGTGTATGGTGCGTAGGTTTAGTTTCTGGAACTCTTTGTTTCCAGGAATTAGTATAGCAAATCACTGTTAAATGTATTGGCCCAAATCCCAAGTCAAACACGTGTGGCCTTACTTGTTTGACCCAATATTTGAATTGTTTTACCTCATGGTTCCCAGAAAACGCTAGTTCCCTAACAAATCATGCCCGTTACTGACCAAAAAAATTTCAAGGTAATCATACCTTTGATTGGTGTTACAAATGGAGTCTGTAGTAACGACTTGACGTTATGCTCTCCATGCGCTATAAAAGTTTCAAGTCAATCGCACCTTTCTAATTGACATTACAGGCGCACATGTGTTTGACCCAATACATGACTTCAGTATCCCAGAAACCACAAGTTCCGGAAACCAAACATGTTAATAACCACTTGTCATGATGTCCGTTGAATACCTGATGTAATTTAAAGCATTTACTCAGATTACGTCGCACCTCTGTTAACCACCGAAAAAAGAGGCGTGTTCAGAAAAACCAAAGTCGTTTTGCAGGTGGAAATTTATTATGAATCAATAAAACTCATGACGAACAAGAGTCTGAAGACAGCACCTGGCATGTCCTAACAATTAATTGGCACAATGATAAACGGAGCTACAGGTACTTTTCATTTCATTGCCGATTTTATTGTTGGAGGGACTGACGAGAAAGACCACCACGACAAACTTTTTGAGGCACTGAAGCGCATCCAAGAGTATGGTTTCCAACTTAACCTCGGAAAGTGTTCGTTTGGCCAGAAAGAGTTGGTGTGGCGATGGGAGTTTCTGGCCACATCGTCGACACAAAATATTTACGACCAAATCGCATCGAGCATTGCTAGGAGTAGCTACATGGTACAGAAAATTCGTAAAACTTCTAAAAGACCTTCGTGGGCCATTGGATGTGTACTTGTTGTGCAACGAAGGTAGAAAACTACGTAAAGTACCCGCGGATCAAGTAAGGGGCTGTCATTGGTGGTCGCTCTGAAAAATTTAGTCGCTCCATCTGCCGTAACCAGTTCGTGCTACAGACCGTCCATAACTAGTCGTTTGCAGTGATGTACTCTCGTCTTGCTCATTCACAATTTTACCATAAATTACGTGAACAAGAAGAGCTTTGCATACGTAGATTTTGGCTCGCGATTAATTGCCGGTCGTGAGAAACCGAATTAGAAATTTGCCATTGGGAGTTTGGAGAATGTAAACTGGCTAGACGTGTGTTTCGCATTCGTTACAGCAAAACAGCTACCAGTAACATTAGATGTCCTGCAGTACAAAATCTGTATGTGTGAAACATTAATAAAGATATCCGCCCTCATCGAGAACGTTCGACCGCGATTACCTAAGTAAGGGAGCCAGAGGTTGCAAAATTGTTCCGCCCGAACAAATATTACTGGTTCTATGGCGATCGCATCGTCGCTACCGTAACCACATTCCTTACAAGTTGCACCTTACTCAGGAGTCGCTTGTGACCTTATTCAAGAGTCGCTCGGATAAACTGTTGACACAAAGCAGTCGAAAGGTCAGGCTGAAAAGTTCGTCGATTGGTTGAAAACCAAATTCAGGACGCTAAAAGGGGAAGGTAATGCCGATCATATTTTACGACTAATTTTTATTTTTGACGTGCTATCACTTGCTTTCAAGTAGCCCTTCCAAATGATTATGGGAAGACCAATAAAAAGGAAATTTGACTTTTGTAAACGATCCAATCGATCGCGATATGAAAATTGCGCGATACGAAGTGGAAATAGTTGGAGGCTGGTGATGAAGTGCGTGCTGATTAACGTTTTCAGCATTAATAAGTGGAAATGGTTGCGCTGAGTCATTATGCAGAGATGTGGTTTGTTGAACTATTTTGTGCTAACACAAAAAATTCTAAATTTTTCGACAATGCTGTTCTTAGCATTCCTTACTTTCTGTTATGATTTAACCTACTTATCTTGTTTAGAATTTTAAGGAACTATCCATTTATGATCCGCGGCTCTTGTTTACTATAAGTATCATGTACCGGTTCCTCGCTTAAAAGAGAAGGCAACGAGTAACGGTGGGTGTCTTCGACTAATGTATATTAATCTTAACGCACGTCAATATGCTGTCCATTCGATAGGTTGTTTAGTGATTCAGACAGAACTTATTGCAATTCTTAAGGTAATAGGCTAGGAGGTTGAAATCGATTGTAGGGGTCTCTTAATATCCTCCCAACAATGTTTCTTCGAACTATTTCTGGGAGAGTTAAAACCTCAAATCGGCTCAGCAGACAGAATAAAGATATATTTCTTTTATTGTCCGATCATAGAGACATCCATGGTAATAAGGAGGCCGATAAATTAGTGAAGATTGTTTGAACTGGCTCACGGTTTAATAATGTCGTCTATGAAAGGGTCATCATCAAGTATGTAAACCTATACCAAAAAACGTGAAAAGAGAATCGTGAAAGGACTCAGGTTCTTTTAAATAATGGTAAATTCACCTAACTTGGAATTATTACTGGACACTGTACTTGAAGTAAAATGTGGTGGAATGGATGAGATAACGGTTTAACACTTCATATGTTGTAATCTTTCTTCCTTCACTTATCACAGGATTCGTTAGCGACACTTAATATAGCCAAGATTTTTAACATTTGTTGTGGCGCTCCATGATTGTAAATTGTTCCGTTCCGTAGAACTTGGTGACGAAGAGTACTTGCCCGCCTTGACTTTGTCTTTTTTGTTCGGCAGAAGTTAATAGTTTCTCCTGTTGCTTTGGTGGGTTCTGCCTTTTCCGTGTTCTTTCTGAATTAAAAATAGACCAACCCGACAAGAGAATTTATTTTACGGTTTGATCTCTTAAGGTTATGCTTTATTTTGGCGTAAAGATGGAAAATTGTGGAGATTCACCGGCAGCATCTTCTACTATGTGTTCCGGAGCGTCTTGTTTCGTACCAACATGTAATGGTTTAGTTGCTCATTCGTTTCGTTCTTGAAACATGACAAGTAATCGAAAAAGCATAATGGATGGGGTTTCGTCCGCCCTTCCTTTCGTCGTTAGTATGGAAGCTATTAGCGTTAAGGTTTTGTTACCGGCCAGATTCATCCATTTATCCGAAGATTATTTTGGCGTTTCGTAACAGTTTTTAAATTCTTTTCAAAGGCTGAATTATTCACACCTTGTCTACTATTGTAGGTAAACTGAGGCAGGGGTAAAGAAAAGTTCATAATAAGCGAAACGTCAAATTGTCAAGACATAATAGCGCCTATAAATAATTATACCAACCACTTCAGAATTTCAAAAATTACATAACATAGATTCAAAATTTTGGGAGTGTCAATAACAACTGCGAGAGAATGTGAGCATAACTGGTATTTCAGAACAAGTGGAATCTTAATAACCATAGGTTATCTCACACCCACCATATCATGCCTTTATCCTTAAGCCTTTTTTTGGGTTCAAAATGCATAGCAACATAATGATAGTACCTTACTGCTCATGCAAAAATCCCACGAAAAATCGGGTCGGAGTACAATCGAAGTACATCGTTTGGATCATCAGAAACGGTGCTATCGGCACTGTATAAGAATGGGAGCTTGCTTGCCAAGCGACGTATTATCTCTAGATTCGTTTTGAGCGTTTATTGCAGCGACGATTACTCAATCGGTTGCATTCTCAATCATTTCTGAAGTAATTTGAATAATTTCTGGATGTAGGAAATTTTTACACTCTTTCCTTGCTAAATATCAAGAGCCATTGATTGTGTAGTTGCTTGCCTTCAATTCGCATGTTAGCCGTTCGCGTTATTTTTTTTGAAGTGCCGCCACACCACTCAGTAATGTCTGCTTGATTACCTCGAGGTACTATTGGAAGTGTTTGTCTGAAATCATCGCGAATGACGAAAAATTTGCCGCAAAATTGTTTTGAGTTTCTCATTATTTTGTCCAGTAATTGATCAATGCATCTTAGGCGATCCTTTCGTTACATGATTACCTCATCACTAAAAATACGCGATGCTGATTTTGGGACTTCTGCATTAGAAGAGGCTAAACGCATAAACGATCCGGATGTATCGGGTAGTGGCACTGCGGCAACTTAAAACCACTGTAAACCATTCGTCTTTCGTTGAGAAACATTCCGTCAATTTCTGTTCTTGCAAGGGGGGGGGGAGGTGGGGGGTTGGAAGAAGGAAACTACTTGTTTACGTCCTCTCATAAAAGACATAAGAGTTTTATAGAGTAGGGCCGACCAAGTAGGAGCGTCTATAATTTGATCGTCACGTGACAGTCGAGAGCATGGCAGATGTCCTCAAATGTCACATGTTGCATTTTAAGCCGTGTTGCTTGAGAGTTTTCAATGGCATACATATAATCCATTGTTAAATGCCTGATCATCACTCTTTGAACGTGAATAGTCTAAACTGGACTACTCTTTAAATAGCTCCCATAAGTCTATAGGACGTGCTGCCTGACCCACTCAAAGTCAGATTCCAGCAAGCCACGCGCCAATGCAGCAGCTTTGAAAGAGGGATGGGCAGGTTGCTCAAAGATACGCAATTGCTCAAAACTTTTAGCACCTCGTTCATAAAGCAACAAAGTGCTCAGATATAAGCTCTCCTCATCTCGTGGACTCATTTATTACATCCGCGAGGCTACTTTGTTGGCACGTTGAAAACGGCATTGCTAATTGTTGCGAATATAGAAAAAATTTCGTGAGATTTCAGTAGAGAACTTCAATTTTGTACACTTGGTTTGGCTACTAAAAATGTCTTCTCTTGGATGGGCAGACGCAACACTTTGTGATGATCCATATTTGACTCAAGCAAACGCCAGTTGCCTCAGGAGCGCTGCCGTATCGACAGTTAATGAAATTTGGAATCTCATCGAAACGAAGTTGTTGGTTTCTACGCACTTCTGCATTGATACGCGCATTGAATTTAAGCAATAGGTATAAACTGTATGGCACAACATAACGATTGCCCATTTGGGTACCTCTACCAGTAGCAATTTCGCCTTAATGACGACGATACTAAGAATAATTGTTGCTTGATTTGTAAGCGATTTGAGACACTGACCGATTACAGGAATACCTGCTGGAATGTTTAGATTTGCTGCCATATTATCGACATGATCGTTGAGTCTCTTATACGTCGAATGTAGTTCAAGTTATTGGCTCCAACTTGCAAATAAGAATCAACCAACCATTACTGAGTTAAACGACTGGCATGCATGATTGGGTTAAACTCATTGCAAGAAGCTGTTTGGGCGACTTTGTATTGCAGTATCTATAAATTTTTTAGAACCCGATTTGCCTGCACTCCAGGATATGATTTACATTGCAAATTCGGTTGCCAACCGGATTCTCAGTAGGGATAAGGAGAGCATAGGTCATTAAATCGAGTTTGCACTGAGAATCTTAATTTGCACAAACTGCTGGTTCAAATTGTAAGGTGGCGATCTCGTCTAAACACTAGGCTGACCCTAATGTAGTTTCATGTATCTCAACCTCTCTGATCATTTGATAAGTTTGTGTGATTGTGTTGATGAAATAATTGATCAATTTGATCCATGTTCCCCGACCGAGAATGTTAACAATTTTTGCTTCCATTGGAGCGAACGAGACTGCATTCATATCGGATTTGCTGTCCAAACTACCAATAGTTGGGAGTGACTGGATTTCAGACCATGGGGAAGGGTGCCAAGTTGCGTTCCGTGATATAATGAAAATGCAAATTTTTTTTCATTGTTAGGCTATTCTCATTGTTAGGTTCCACCTCAGCTTGAATCTATTTTTATTTCTACTTGTTCTGAGCTTGCCGCGGGTGGGGGGCTATTACCAGGAAGAGAAATAACGCTGAGTATGGTTTGGTTGATACTGATTTTATTATTCCAAGATTTCAGTTTATATGCAAATGCGCGGATTACTTACCTGATCTGATGCTGAAATGCATGTTATTGTGATCGAAGCTGAGCTATGATCTAAAACTCTTCGATCTTGGCCAGGCTGAGACATAGGATTAAGCGGGCATCAACGTTGTTCTACATTCTCTAGGCTATGTGTCAGTCGTTGTCGTTTTGCCTCATTTCTAGCTTTTCTCTTTGAACACGATTTTTGCGTTCGTTTTGAGTTTCAGCGGCCATTGTGGAATGAAAACTAAATTGAAGAGAATTAATCAAAGTTCATTTTCAAACTGGGTTTTCTTTCATTCAAAATTATAAGATGACATAAAGGTTTAAAAATTGAAGCAATGGAGTAAGAAAGAATGAAGGCCAACATTTTTATGGAGATGACGAATTAAAGTTTATCTTACAATCAAGAAATCCACACCGAAAAAAGTTGTAAGAAAACTATTTTTGATAGAAGAGTGCTTTGAGGACGTACAAACAACATTGAGCTATTAAATTATTGGCAGAGCATAGTTAATCAAGATTAAATCTCAATCCTGATAAAGATGGAAAATTGTGTATTTTTCGGAATAATCTTATGACATCTTTAAATGGCCTCAAACACGTATTCCGGCACCCTTTTGAAAAATAAATTCCAATTGGAAACACCGGTGTGAAGTTTTTAACGAAAAGTGTAGCTACACAAATTAATGAAAAGTGTAGTTACACAAATTAACGAAAAGTGTATCTTCTAAAAAGTGTAGCAATTAAAAGTGTAAATAATACACCTACTAAAAAAAGACCATCAAAAATGTATACTTCATGCAAATACCAGGATCAAATTTTATCATAATAATGCTAGTCTAAAAGTTGGAGTTGTTACGAGTAAAAAAATTAATTCTTTAAATGTTTGAAATGATATACATATCCGAAACTAAGGTTGATTAAAAAAAACTCAGAGATGATTCCCATTGTTGGCATATAACGACCAATAGTACACAACTTAAGCTGTTCAAAACAGTTAAGTAATTAAAATAAATTGTTTCCAAATGGCTCCACACAAGAATTAGGATATACATTTCATAAAAATTCAAATATTTTTCAAAATACCTGCTACAATATGGCCGATTCTAGAAAACTCAGAGATGTTACCAAGTGTGGGCATATATGTATTTTCTGAAAGTGGATGAATTGTTCTGTTCAAAACAGCTAATCACGTCAAAATAAAAAGATTTGGGATTGCTTCACAACAATTTTATTTCGTTAAATTTAATGAATATTCGTCAAAATATCTGCTACACTAAGCAATCCCAAATCTTTTTATTTTGACGTGGTTAGCCGTGTTAAACAGGGCGGTTCATCCACTTTCAGAGAATATATACCAACACTTGGTAACATCTCTGAGTTTTCTGGAATCGGCCATAGTGTAGCGGACTTTTTGACGAATATTCATTAAATTTACCGAATTAAAATTGTCGTGAAGCAATCCCAAATCTTTTTATTTTGACATGGTTAACGTTTTGAACAGGACGATTCATCCACTTTCAGAAAATATATGCCCACACTTGGTAACATCTCTCAGTTTTCTGGAATCGGCCATTGTGTAGCAGATATTTTGACAAATATTCGTTAAATCTACCGAATTAAAATTGTCGTGAAGCAATCCAAAATCTTTTTATTTTGACGTGGTTAGCCGTGTTAAACAGGGCGGTTCATCCACTTTCAGAAAATATATGCCCACACTTGGTAACATCTCTGAGTTTTCTGGAATCGGCCATAGTGTAGCAGGTATTTTGAAAAATATTTGAATTTTTATGAAATGTATATCCTAATTCTTGTGTGGAGCCATTTGGAAACAATTTATTTTAATTACTTAACTGTTTTGAACAGCTTAAGTTGTGTACTATTGGTCGTTATATGCCAACAATGGGAATCATCTCTGAGTTTTTTTAATCAACCTTAGTTTCGGATATGTATATCATTTCAAACATTTAAAGAATTAATTTTTTTACTCGTAACAACTCCAACTTTTAGACTAGCATTATTATGATAAAATTTGATCCTGGTATTTGCATGAAGTATACATTTTTGACGGTCTTTTTTTAGTAGGTGTATTATTTACACTTTTAATTGCTACACTTTTTAGAAGATACACTTTTCGTTAATTTGTGTAACTACACTTTTCATTAATTTGTGTAGCTACACTTTTCGTTAAAAACTTCACACCGGTATTGGAAACATTACACATTTGTAGCGTAAACATGAACATCATGATGCACGTCCGCTTAAAATCGAATGTAGTGAGCTAATTTGTACTTACTGAAATATATGAGATAATAAATAGGCAGGTAGTTGGCCCAAACAAGTGAAGTGAATAACTCTCATTCCTGGGGAATAATAACAGACTGTTGTTCAAAAATGGATTGATGTCAAGTGACCGATTTTCCACTCAACACTTTATTAAGATGGCGCTTGAAGCCAGAAAGCTCTAGTTTCCATTCAATTAATTACTTAATTACTATTAATTTAACCCAAATAGCCTTCTATCACAACTGTTAGCTAGATCGTAAAATTCAAGTAAAGATGTTATTATTCGTATTAATTTAGTATTAAGATGCTGGATGTAATTCAATAATCTATTTATTCAACTCTCAACCGGCACAGAGACCAACAAAGCGATATTAAAAACAACAATTTAAATAAAAGGATTGACATAAGAAAAATATTCTAATTACATAAAAATTTTATGATTATCTAACAACAATACAGCATCACAAAAAAATAAAATAAAATGAAAATCTTGACTGCTGTTAAAAAATCATTAAAATCGTAAAGATAACAAAAATATTATCTTTGCTGTAACATTTTATGATTTTTTGTTGTTGTTGCCTTTATTCTGCTTGTCTACATCTCAATTATCCAACCGATTAATTCTTGGAAAAATACTAAGCTTTCCTAACCAACAACGTTTACTAATGGAAATTACCAAGTCAACAGGATTTTTTTTTTGTTCTGTTGTGTACTTTTCGGCTCTCTAGCTGTATAAAAAAAACAGATCTGTAACGGTTGGTGTACGCACTTTATTTGTATACTATCTTGGTGTAATTCTTTTTCGTTGATCCCTAGGGGGTTGTAGATTTTAATGGCCATGGTTTGTGTATCGTGTACTTTTAAAAGCACCATAACTAAGCACGCGCAGAATCAAATGGAACGATTTAAATGTTGCCCGGCTTTAAAATATATACACGCATAGTGTGTACAATAAAATTATCATATCGTTGTTATGCTGGGAAAGGATCAAAATTCGAAACAAAAAATATTTCGAAAAGTTCTATTTTCATTAGAAAATCTCAAGAGATTTATTAGTCGAGGAATGATTATGTATGTAACCTTTTTTCTGTTTTATGTACAGTTTTGTCCTTTTGTTGGTGATTTAATTTTTTTGAAATTGAAAGACAAGAGATATTATCGCAAAATCCTTTTTGAGCTTTTGACCTAAATTTCTATCTACATACAGCAACGCTATTATCCGCGGTGTGGGAAAATCGTCGGCCAGTTTATCGAAATAAACATGCGCCTAGTTTGGCCTATGATAGAAAACAAGCATAGAAACACATATTTCAGAGGTTTCATACAGAGTAATTATATTGGAATGAGATTAGTGCGCCTATCGTGGGTCGGAGCTTAAATAAACTAATGAGAGGCGATGTCTTTACAGGTATCATAACTTCTAACTTTATTTTAAAATTTTTACAGTTTGTATTGTAAAACTACTTGATTCAAGTAAATGCTGCATTTCAGCACTTTATGTTTATAATTTTCTGTTACCAGTTGAATTGGTAACATATTCCCGGGCCTAGTTGTTGATTGGCTACGGCTCTGGGAGTGGGTCTGTTGTAGCAACTTGTTCTTCTGTGTTTCACAAATATGATGGCTGCTACGATCACTATATTCATTTAATGACGTAAGATGTGGTTTAGTGATGAACATCATGCATGTTTACTTCGGTTGGCTTCAATATCTCTTAATAAACACATTATATCACTAGTTTAATTATTTCGCAATTTTTTTTTTTTTTTTTTTTTTTTTTTTTTTTTTTTTTTTTTTTTTTTTTGCTAAATAATGAATCAAGTACCTACGGCACATAGTGTTAGAAGTCGATATCTGAGTTAAATTATTAGATCACTCAAATTAAATCGTGGCCTGAATGAGAGCTCCAATCTACTGCTAAATGCTCTGTACTCTGTCAACGTGAATGTTTCTCCTTTTAGTACACATCTTGAATCTACTGTTAGGATTCCTTCTCCTTGGATAAGAGTGGTTGTTGTTTCGATCATTCCGCTGCTACTTTCGCAAATCACGTTATAAATAACATCGGATTTGATTATAAAAATTCATGCGTTGTGTCGGCGTAACCCAATCCATAGTGAGGTAATGTTTATTCTGTGGATTTCACAACTAGTTGGAACGGTCCTAGTTTTCTGGCAAAGTTGCATCTCACAGCTGCTTGTATCTGACTGATATGCATTCAGTGAGAGAGACGTATATATTGATTCTCCTGCATCGCAATCAATAAATAACTCGAGGTCGTAGAGGAGGATGTATTATTGCTGATGAATCGCTGGGACTGCCATTGCATGGTATATTCTGTATCGAGTCCTCTGTACTAATGAATTTTGATCTCGAATATAACTGTTGTCTCAATTTTTATGGTTTTGACGGTGGCTATTTTATAGATGGCGGCTATATTTTCACTTCGGTATGCCATAGCCTGACTTGGTTTTAAGTTAGGAATGATTTGTTTGACTTGCTCCTGAAATTGATGTTAAGTTCGGATCAAGGGATCGAGTGTGCCTTGATGAACTTCCGTGATGGTGCTGATTATTGCGGTTTGAAAGTTTCGTAGTTTCTTCATCTCCAGTATTGCAAGGTCGGTAAATTCTTCATGGAACAGGATGGTTGTTAGAATTTACTTGTATGCCTTCTGTGTTGTTTCCTCATTAGTGTGTTTCATGACGTTGATATTCGACTCTAATATAGGTAGACATCTCGTTTTGTAATAATTCATGTTGGTGCTGGTTAGCATTTAAATTTTCTATGCTTTCCTTGTAGGTTTTCCATCTCTTTGATCTAGTACCCCGAATAGTGCGTTGGCAATGGTACCTACAAAATCGAAGGGCGCTCTTCTTCTGCGCGTGATTTTATTTCCGCCTAAGGCGTTTAATACTTCGTTTTGTTCATTTAATTCTACGTGTAGTGTTTTTATCTGTGAACAATGGCTTCACAGTAATTAAACGTATCAGTGTGTGCCGGTTGTAGAAGCGTTTTATTCGAACAAAAGCTCTCTAGTTAATGAGCAGTGTCCCAAAGTGACTTAGTTCCGCCCAATAGTAAGCGAGGTTATAATAGGTTATAATCCTCCATTCTCCGTTGATTAGCCTTGCTTGACCAATATTATCAAAGTAGATCCCGGGATGAGAGGAGAATCTCGATATATTATATCTTGTTGGTGTTTCTGCTGCTACTAGTCCTAATGCACAGATTAATGCGATAGTCACTCGTTTATGTTGTTTTGCGTGGACGTTGGCTTCAACTGCGTCTATTTGGATTTTCTCTGACGAAGGTACCTTCTTGCATTGCCCATCGTCTTAATCGGCAGACGACTCATCTTTGTGATTGACCTTTTTAGTAATCCTCCGTTGGTGTTTTTTACTATTACGGTTCCAACAAAACCATCGTTCTCACTATGTACCTAATGGATCCTTTCTAGAGGCCACTTTCCTGTAGGCAGATCATCATTCTTAATGAGCCCTAACTCTCCTTTCGCTATATTTCGTTCTGGTTTGTTCTATTTGCTTCGCTTCTGTAACGATAGTATGTATTCTGTTAGCCAGATCTTTCAGAATTCTTGTATTATTTTCTGCAGAAAGGTTGTGAGGGTATTGGGATCTGATGATAGATCTGATGAAGAGGACGTGTGTTGAGACATGCTTCTATTTGACAAACAATTGTTGTCATCTCTTCAAACGTTAGATGTTGTTCCCCAATTATTCTACGTATGTGATACTTGACGGATTTAACTGCCGCTTTCCATAGTTCACCCATGTGCGGTGCTCTCGGTGGTATATGATGCCATTGGCTGCCATCCTTAACAAGATGTTTTGCAAGCTTTTCTGGTATTTGTCACAGTGCAGCGCTCAGATCGTTCTTCATAAGTTTTGAAGCCCCTATATAACGTTAGAGCCACAGTCCCACAGTCGTTGAAGAAGTCCGAACAATTACCTCGACGTGCTGTGAAGCGTCTAAACTGAACGGCTTTTATTGCAAAACAGACGAAAACTGCTACATAGCCTTTGTAGTTTTTGTTACCTCGTCCAGGTAAGTATCGGAGCTGATAAAGCCCAGCATCATCCACTCCTGTATGATCTTGTTGGAGTCATACTAGCTGCTGGAAGATCTCCCGTCAGTTGGCCCAGTGTCTGTGCTTAATGTTTGAAGCAAACCATACGTTATTGATGAAAGTTTTTATTGCTAATGGACCCTTTATTATCCAGTATTTCTGGCGAGTGAAAGCTATCGTGAGGGATTTGCTTCCGTGCCACGCCATCTTGTGTGAATCGTAATCTATCAGCAGCGTTGTGAAATGACTCTTATACGGAATAATTATTGGATGTTTAATGTCGAAACAAACTTCGACCCTTTACTCGCAACAATCCGTCTTTGCCTATTTCCGGATTAAGGGTACGGAGTCTTGATTCGCTATGTTTGCCATGGTGTTTGTCAAATGTTCCAAAACTAAACTCTTGTGTTGACTTTAAGACTAACTTTAAACTGTCGTTCAATTATTTGGTCGTCAGGTAGCTTGGTGACGATTTAGCTGTTCTTTTTGCAAATCTAAGAAAATAAGCGGTGGTCCTTATTGCTTTTGTGAACGATGAACATCGTTCTATCAAAGCCAGTATGACGCTTTCTTCTTTGGTTGTTGTAGTGTATCCGCATACTTGGTTCGCGTGGACTCTTCTGTGGACTCTTCAATTTGTGTTTGTAAGGTATATTCGAAAGATCTCTGAGCCAGCTTGGTCCGTTCTTCAGAGAGGCTAATCTATTAAGCTGGCAGGGTGCAATCTATCACTCAATTCGATTTTGGGTAATAATCTGCTCCCAGCAACATGTCTATGGGACCCGGTGTGTTATAGTTTAGATCCGCATGCTCTAAGTTGTTTAGGTGTTCCCAGCCTTGGGTTTGTATCCGTTGTTCTGGTAGTAGTGTCGTGAGTTTTTGAAATACTAAAGCATCTAAGTGTAATTCAAATTTGGATGCTCTGACAGGTTGGATTTCAAACTCACTATTTTCTTTACCTCCCGAATATTGCGACAACCGACCTCAGTTATTTTGGCAGATGCTGCTTCCTCGGTAATAAAAGTTGCTTGAGATCCTAGGTCAATCAGGACTCTTAAAGTTGTGTGGCTTTCATTATTATTAGCGGATTTAACCATTGCTGTGCTAACAAAACGTGTTCTTTATCGTGATCTACGTTGGTTATTAGTTTAAAATTGTTTAACTCAACCGTGGTCGTGGTTTGTACTTTGGGCTTTGTTGTATCCAAAACAGTGTGATGTATCCCTTTATAGATCGAGCATTTTGTCTCTCGGCGGCAATGGTACGTTTGAAGTCCTGATGATAGGCATGTTCTACTTAGCTGGTGTAGTAACACTATTTGGTTTTTATCTGTTGCTGGCAGCTGCCTGAACTGTGGACTATGGTCCAATGAATGGTTCATCTGGCAATATATGCAAATCTCGCGTAGGGTTATTGTGGTAAAAGATTGTCTTACCACTAGCGGCTTTGGTTGTTGCGATTGATTTTTTGGGCTATATGATGCTTCCAAAGACTTCAAGCGTTGTTCAAGAAACTTCAGAATTTTTTCGGTTTTCTGAAATGCAGTTGGGTGTTGGAGCGAACTTTCATATAATCATCGTGTTTCACTGTCCAATTTCTAGGATCACGTAAAAATTCGAAATTAATTTCAGGATTCGACGTTTATTCCTAGGCTTCTGATTGCGTGTATGCACTCATTAGTTGTGTCGTGCAAATTCCTAATTCCGAATTAGCCGGCTGCTAATTCTGTATTAATTGATGATTGGTGTAGCAACGTATTTAGGTAGGCTGATATGATTAAGCGTTTGCTGTTGTATCTATTGTTTAAGGTACTCCAGGTGATTTTTAATTATCAGTGGTTGATTCCAAGTGGCCTATTAGCTTAGCTGCTGCTCCACTATGATGGTTTTTCAGAAAGTTCTTCTATGCGTGTCTGAGAGCGTTTGGTGTTGGTCTATCAAACGCTTGAATATTTTAGAAAAATTACTCCATTTCATGTAATCTCCATAAAACGTGGGTATTTCAATCGGTTTTAGCTTTATTTCTGGTGTTGTGCCACTGGTAGCTGATATTTCTTCTATCGCAGTGGTAATTTCGATTGTCATCTTTGTGTAACTTTCTTTTAATGCTTCATAATCCTCTCTTGTGAAGTATTCTAGTCTCTCATGGTCATCGTTTGAGGCCTCGACACAAAGCTCTTCAGGCCAATCAATTATTAATTATGGCGAAGTGCATAGCTTGCGTGTCTTGTCTTTCATTCAAGACGTTTCTGGCCTTCGCTATTTCTCAGTACAACTCCCTTATTTTAAAATCTTGTCTTTGTAGCGTGGTTGGGCGTGCTGCTGTTGCTTTGATCTATCGATGTGTTGTTTCTTGTACGAGCTTGTTATTAGAATCACCTGTCTTGGATACTATGATCTCCATGCTGCACGCTGGTGATAGCGGTGTCGGATTGTTTAATCGTTGGTGCATTTCTTCTATAAGTTTTTTGTAAAGTGCCGCCACTGCAATTCTTTGGTTGGTGTATGAATGATCTTTATTGATTGGTGGAACAAGGTTTTATATTTGTTCATCCGTTTTTACGAACTCTGTGTATAGAGTTATTAATTGGTCGTTAATCTTCGTCTTCAAATATTTTCTCGTCTTACGAGATGGTCCATCTTTATTGTAATTGCTCTCGAATTGAGCTATTTTTCCTCTAACAATTTCTTGATACTCGGTTTTGCTGGTTGTTGTGTAGCTCTTGATTATTGTTGAGAATTTCGCTGGTTGTTATTCAACCTTGTTTTCGACGGACATGTTAGTTATTGGAGCGAACGATATAATTCAACTGTTTGGCCGGTTGGTGTTTGGCTTTCAAGTTAATTTTTATTAACTTGTTTTGTCGCTGGTTGGTTTTTATTTCGAAGGACCATATATTGGAATGAGATTGGTGCGCCTACTGTGGGTCGGAGCTTGTCCACTAATTCAAAACAATCTGATCCTTCATTAAATTCGTCACCAGCGCCAAAACGGTTAATTTGTGACCAAAAGTGCTAGTAATAAAATTTTGGCTTTTCCAAGACCTTTCAACCATGAATGATTTAAATGTCACATGATCTAATTGGAATGAGCTAAATGTGACTGCTTCCAGCGCCACAACGGTAGTTTTCAGTAGTAATGTGCCGACACTTATTTTCTAACATTCTTCAAGTCCTTTTTAATGATATGAGTAATGTATGTATTATATACCAAAGGAGTAATTAGGAACGTATGGCAGAGAAAGATAATGCGCCAACAACTACAACATTAATGTCAAGCAACCGTTGCTTGAGTCAGTAGAAATTTGGGTAACTGGATAGCAACAGCACAAAATTGTGAAAAAATGGAAGACAAACAAGATCATCCCCCTCGGCATACCAATATGCCTCGTCCAGAAGCGCTATGCCCTTTCCAGCATTTCGAAAAGTTGGCTGGGATTCAATAGAACAATCAACTTAATCCGAAGACAACCGATTATGTTGCAGAGGTAGAGTCGTTTGGTGGGAGTATTAGTTTCTGTTTGTCTCGAATCGTATGACGAACTAAGTTGCTTATTTTTTCCTCACATTGTTTTCATATCTCTTAACAAAAGAAAATCAGGACGCTCTGTTTATTTTCATAATTGCAAAATTCTCTAATTTCTACACAAGAATCATGCACACGTTTTGGTTTGTACCTTGACACACGTCAAAGTCGATTTAAGTGCATTGGTTAACTGCGACATTATCCTCCCTGCAGTGAATCGATAGAAAATTGTCTAATTTATTCATCTAACTTTGGATCGAATGTTACTTGTTTTACGAGTCTTCAACATTGTTCGTCTGTGTCAATGCCACAAAGCGCGGCTTGAGTCGGTTAATGGATATGTTTGTTCTATCGCCTATGATTAGTCGAGTGAAAGATTTCTCGTTTTGCTTAATGACTTAAAGTGCTTTCATAATTAACTTACAAACTCTGATTGTCTAACGTGTTCATTAGTAGTAGCGAAATTTACCGGTAGTCTTAAATTTTTCCCGAAAACCAATTCCGCTGAAGAGCTTTTAAATTCTTTACGAAATGCTGCTTTAGCCTTGATAGCACAATACGATGCCAACGCTCAAAAATTTCGTTGCAAGCCGGTGCATTTGTGGTTGGTACCTAAAACTCGTAAAATTTCACAAAAAAGTGCAGACTCGAACCGAGCATCTCTATCCATTAATATGCTTAAAGGTACACCGAATCTGCTAATCTAGTTTTTAGTTAATGCGTCGACAACGGTCGCTGTATGGATGTCTATGCGATTGGAATCGCCTCAGTCCAACAAGTGTACACCTAAAATTGTAACATGTTTTGACACCTAATGCAACTTTTTGTTCAATTGCGTATCTCACTTTTCATTGGCGGCCAAATTAATTTCCCTATTATTTGTTTCACTGTCATTTGGATGCTGGAATGTAAAATATTGTGGTATCCGTCAAAAACTTGTTTACGTAATGGATTTGATACAAACGGTCGTTGGTTGGCATTTGCAACTTCACAAGTTGATGATCAAATCCAAAAATTCGATTTTTTTTGAATTTTAGATTTGGATTTGATTCTGCAAATACCGCCAATTCTGAATTGTTTGTTTGTGCTTCCGCCAAGGCTACATAGTCAATTGTATTTATGTATGTGAAGTTAGCCCGAAAAGTAGCCCGAAAAAAATGTGTCCTTGCTAAAAGTTTAATATTTTCGGGCCAGCCCGAAAAATTTATAAACACTGCATTATCTTAAATTCTCATCCCGAAATAATTTTTACATCAGTATATTAAGCTTTTTGAATTTGCAAAAAAATTAAATACTACATACATTGTAATAAAACTTAATAAATAAATATTTTGTTTATTTACCATACAAATATATATTATTACCAAAAATATATTAAAATAATAATAATTAAAAACGAAATCAAAAATTACGTTACATAGTACAAAAATTACGTGGTTGTCCTCACCAAAATGCTCAAAAACTACTGCAAGTGCTACAAAATATGATTAACATCACCAATCTACAATAAATATATACCTTCATTATCATATCAGTGGGATAGAAGGTTCATATTAACCCGAGTCCGCATATACAAATCACAGCATAAAAATTGAAATTTTTAGTGTTCCATTTTATTCTGTAGCAGATTCCACAGGGATATCCGACCACTTCGGCCAATGCCTCGAGTTAGTGTTGGTCACCAGAAATCTAATACATATACCCACATTGCCATACCAGTGGGATAGAAGGTTCATATTAACCCGAGTCCGCACATACAAATCACAGCATAAAAATTGAAATTTTTAGTGTTACATTTTATTCTGTAGCAGATTCCACAGGGATATCCGACCACTTCGGCCAATGCCTGGAGTTAGTGTTGGTCACCAGAAATCTAATGCATATACCCACATTACCATACCAGTGGGGTAGAAGGTTCATATTAACCCGAGTCCGCACATACAAATCACAGCATAAAAATTGAAATTTTTAGTGTTACATTTTATTCTGTAGCAGATTCCACAGGGATATCCGACCACTTCGGCCAATGCCTGGAGTTAGTGTTGGTCACCAGAAATCTAAAGCATATACCCACATTATCATATCAGTGGGATAGAAGGTTCATATTAACCCGAGTTTGCACATACAAATCACAGCATAAAAATTGAAATTTTTAGTGTCACATTTTATTCTGTAGCAGATTCCACAGGGATATCCGACCACTTCGGCCAATGCCTCGAGTTAGTGTTGGTCACCAGAAATCTAATACATATACCCACATTGCCATACCAGTGGGATAGAAGGTTCATATTAACCCGAGTCCGCACATACAAATCACAGCATAAAAATTGAAATTTTTAGTGTTACATTTTATTCTGTAGCAGATTCCACAGGGATATCCGACCACTTCGGCCAATGCCTGGAGTTAGTGTTGGTCACCAGAAATCTAATGCATATACCCACATTACCATACCAGTGGGGTAGAAGGTTCATATTAACCCGAGTCCGCACATACAAATCACAGCATAAAAATTGAAATTTTTAGTGTTACATTTTATTCTGTAGCAGATTCCACAGGGATATCCGACCACTTCGGCCAATGCCTGGAGTTAGTGTTGGTCACCAGAAATCTAAAGCATATACCCACATTATCATATCAGTGGGATAGAAGGTTCATATTAACCCGAGTTTGCACATACAAATCACAGCATAAAAATTGAAATTTTTAGTGTCACATTTTATTCTGTAGCAGATTCCACAGGGATATCCGACCACTTCGGCCAAATCCTCGAGTTAGTGTTGGTCACCAGAAATCTAAAGCATATACCCACATTACCATATCAGTGGGATAGAAGGTTCATATTAACCCGAGTCCGCACATACAAATCACAGCATAAAAATTGAAATTTTTAGTGTCACATTTTATTCCGTAGCAGATTCCACAGGGATATCCGACCACTTCGGTCAATGCCTCGAGTTAGTGTTGGTCACCAGAAATCTAAAGAATATACCCACATTACCATATCAGTGGGATAGAAGGTTCATATTAACCCGAGTTTGCATATACAAATCACAGCATAAAAATTGAAATTTTTAGTGTCACATTTTATTCTGTAGCAGATTCCACAGGGATATCCGACCACTTCGGCCAATGCCTCGAGTTAGTGTTGGTCACCAGAAATCTAATGCATATACCCACATTACCATACCAGTGGGGTAGAAGGTTCATATTAACCCGAGTCCGCACATACAAATCACAGCATAAAAATTGAAATTTTTAGTGTTACATTTTATTCTGTAGCAGATTCCACAGGGATATCCGACCACTTCGGCCAATGCCTCGAGTTAGTGTTGGTCACCAGAAATCTAAAGCATATACCCACATTACCATATCAGTGGGATAGAAGGTTCATATTAACCCGAGTCCGCACATACAAATTGAAATTTTTAGTGTTACATTTTATTCTGTAGCAGATTCCACAGGGATATCCGACCACTTCGGCCAATGCCTCGAGTTAGTGTTGGTCACCAGAAATCTAATGCATATACCCACATTACCATACCAGTGGGGTAGAAGGTTCATATTAACCCGAGTCCGCACATACAAATCACAGCATAAAAATTGAAATTTTTAGTGTTACATTTTATTCTGTAGCAGATTCCACAGGGATATCCGACCACTTCGGCCAATGCCTCGAGTTAGTGTTGGTCACCAGAAATCTAAAGCACATACCCACATTACCATATCAGAGGGATAGAAGGTTCATATTAACCCGAGTCCGCACATACAAATCACAACATAAAAATTGAAATTTTTAGTGTTACATTTTATTCTGTAGCAGATTCCACAGGGATATCCGACCACTTCGGCCAATGCCTCGAGTTAGTGTTGGTCACCAAAAATCTAAAGCATATACCCACATTACCATATCAGTGGGATAGAAGATTCATATTAACCCGAGTCCGCACATACAAATTGAAATTTTTAGTGTTACATTTTATTCTGTAGCAGATTCCACAGGAATATCCGACCACTTCGGCCAATGCCTCCAGTTAGTGTTGGTCACCAGAAATCTAAAGCATATACCCACATTACGATATCAGTGGGATAGAAGGTTCATATTAACCCGAGTCCGCACATACAAATTGAAATTTTTAGTGTCACATTTTATTCTGTAGCAGATTCCACAGGGATATCCGACCACTTCGGCCAATGCCTCGAGTTAGTGTTGGTCACCAGAAATCTAATGCATATACCCACATTGCCATATCAGTGGGATAGAAGGTTCATACTAACCCGAGTCCGCACATACAAATCACAGCATAAAAATTGAAATTTTTAGTGTTACATTTTATTCTGTAGCAGATTCCACAGGGATATCCGACCACTTCGGCCAATGCCTGGAGTTAGTGTTGGTCACCAGAAATCTAATGCATATACCCACATTGCCATATCAGTGGGATAGAAGGTTCATACTAACCCGAGTCCGCACATACAAATCACAGCATAAAAATTGAAATTTTTAGTGTTACATTTTATTCTGTAGCAGATTCCACAGGGATATCCGACCACTTCGGCCAATGCCTCCAGTTAGTGTTGGTCACCAGAAATCTAAAGCATATACCCACATTACCATATCAGTGGGATAGAAGGTTCATATTAACCCGAGTCCGCACATACAAATTGAAATTTTTAGTGTCACATTTTATTCTGTAGCAGATTCCACAGGGATATCCGACCACTTCGGCCAATGCCTCGAGTTAGTGTTGGTCACCAGAAATCTAAAGCACATACCCACATTACCATATCAGTGGGATAGAAGGTTCATATTAACCCGAGTCCGCACATACAAATTGAAATTTTTAGTGTCACATTTTATTCTGTAGCAGATTCCACAGGAATATCCGACCACTTCGGCCAATGCCTCCAGTTAGTGTTGGTCACCAGAAATCTAAAGCATATACCCACATTACCATATCAGTGGGATAGAAGGTTCATATTAACCCGAGTCCGCACATACAAATCACAACATAAAAATTGAAATTTTTAGTGTTACATTTTATTCTGTAGCAGATTCCACAGGGATATCCGACCACTTCGGCCAATGCCTCGAGTTAGTGTTGGTCACCAGAAATCTAAAGCATATACCCACATTACCATATCAGTGGGATAGAAGGTTCATATTAACCCGAGTCCGCACATACAAATTGAAATTTTTAGTGTCACATTTTATTCTGTAGCAGATTCCACAGGGATATCCGACCACTTCGGCCAATGCCTCGAGTTAGTGTTGGTCACCAGAAATCTAATGCATATACCCACATTGCCATATCAGTGGGATAGAAGGTTCATACTAACCCGAGTCCGCACATACAAATCACAGCATAAAAATTGAAATTTTTAGTGTTACATTTTATTCTGTAGCAGATTCCACAGGGATATCCGGCCACTTCGGCCAATGCCTCGAGTTAGTGTTGGTCACCAGAAATCTAAAGCATATACCCACATTACCATATCAGTGGGATAGAAGGTTCATATTAACCCGAGTCCGCACATACAAATTGAAATTTTTAGTGTTACATTTTATTCTGTAGCAGATTCCACAGGGATATCCGACCACTTCGGCCAATGCCTTCAGTTAGTGTTGGTCACCAGAAATCTAAAGCATATACCCACATTACCATATCAGTGGGATAGAAGGTTCATATTAACCCGAGTCCGCACATACAAATTGAAATTTTTAGTGTCACATTTTATTCTGTAGCAGATTCCACAGGGATATCCGACCACTTCGGCCAATGCCTCGAGTTAGTGTTGGTCACCAGAAATCTAATGCATATACCCACATTGCCATATCAGTGGGATAGAAGGTTCATACTAACCCGAGTCCGCACATACAAATCACAGCATAAAAATTGAAATTTTTAGTGTTACATTTTATTCTGTAGCAGATTCCACAGGGATATCCGGCCACTTCGGCCAATGCCTCGAGTTAGTGTTGGTCACCAGAAATCTAAAGCATATACCCACATTACCATATCAGTGGGATAGAAGGTTCATATTAACCCGAGTCCGCAGATACAAATTGAAATTTTTAGTGTTACATTTTATTCTGTAGCAGATTCCACAGGGATATCCGACCACTTCGGCCAATGCCTCGAGTTAGTGTTGGTCACCAGAAATCTAAAGCACATACCCACATTACCATATCAGTGGGATAGAAGGTTCATATTAACCCGAGTCCGCACATACAAATTGAAATTTTTAGTGTTACATTTTATTCTGTAGCAGATTCCACAGGGATATCCGACCACTTCGGCCAATGCCTGGAGTTAGTGTTGGTCACCAGAAATCTAAAGCATATACCCACATTACCATATCAGTGGGATAGAAGGTTCATATTAACCCGAGTCCGCACATACAAATCACAGCATAAAAATTGAAATTTTTAGTGTTACATTTTATTCTGTAGCAGATTCCACAGGGATATCCGACCACTTCGGCTAATGCCTCGAGTTAGTGTTGGTCACCAGAAATCTAAAGCATATACCCACATTACCATATCAGCGGGATAGAAGGTTCATATTAACCCGAGTCCGCACATACAAATCACAGCATAAAAATTGAAATTTTTAGTGTTACATTTTATTCTGTAGCAGATTCCACAGGGATATCCGACCACTTCGACCAATGCCTCGAGTTAGTGTTGGTCACCAGAAATCTAATGCATATACCCACATTACCATACCAGTGGGATAGAAGGTTCATATTAACCCGAGTCCGCACATACAAATCACAACATAAAAATTGAAATTTTTTGTGTTACATTTTATTCTGTAGCAGATTCCACAGGGATATCCGACCACTTCGGCTAATGTCTCGAGTTAGTGTTGGTCACCAGAAATCTTATGCATATACCCACATTACCATACCAGTGGGATAGAAGATTCATATTAACCCGAGTCCGCACATACAAATCACAGCATAAAAATTGAAATTTTTAGTGTTACATTTTATTCTGTAGCAGATTCCACAGGGATATCCGACCACTTCGACCAATGCCTCGAGTTAGTGTTGGTCACCAGAAATCTAAAGCATATACCCACATTACCATACCAGTGGGATAGAAGGTTCATATTAACCCGAGTCCGCACATACAAATCACAACATAAAAATTGAAATTTTTAGTGTTACATTTTATTCTGTAGCAGATTCCACAGGGATATCCGACCACTTCGGCCAATGCCTCGAGTTAGTGTTGGTCACCAGAAATCTAATGCATATACCCACATTGCCATATCAGTGGGATAGAAGGTTCATACTAACCCGAGTCCGCACATACAAATCACAGCATAAAAATTGAAATTTTTAGTGTTACATTTTATTCTGTAGCAGATTCCACAGGGATATCCGACCACTTCGACCAATGCCTCGAGTTAGTGTTGGTCACCAGAAATCTAAAGCATATACCCACATTACCATACCAGTGGGATAGAAGGTTCATATTAACCCGAGTCCGCACATACAAATCACAACATAAAAATTGAAATTTTTAGTGTTACATTTTATTCTGTAGCAGATTCCACAGGGATATCCGACCACTTCGGCTAATGCTTCAAGTTAGTGTTGGTCACCAGAAATCTAAAGCATATACCCACATTACCATACCAGTGGGATAGAAGGTTCATATTAACCCGAGTCCGCACATACAAATCACAGCATAAAAATTGAAATTTTTAGTGTTACATTTTATTCTGTAGCAGATTCCACAGGGATATCCGACCACTTCGGCCATTGCCTGGAGTTAGTGTTGATCACCAGAAATCTAAAGCATATACCCACATTACCATACCAGTGGGATAGAAGGTTCATATTAACCCGAGTCCGCACATACAAATCACAGCATAAAAATTGAAATTTTTAGTGTTACATTTTATTCTGTAGCAGATTCCACAGGGATATCCGACCACTTCGACCAATGCCTCGAGTTAGTGTTGGTCACCAGAAATCTAAAGCATATACCCACATTACCATACCAGTGGGATAGAAGGTTCATATTAACCCGAGTCCGCACATACAAATTGAAATTTTTAGTGTTACATTTTATTCTGTAGCAGATTCCACAGGGATATCCGACCACTTCGGCCAATGCCTCCAGTTAGTGTTGGTCACCAGAAATCTAAAGCATATACCCACATTACCATATCAGTGGGATAGAAGGTTCATATTAACCCGAGTCCGCACATACAAATTGAAATTTTTAGTGTCACATTTTATTCTGTAGCAGATTCCACAGGGATATCCGACCACTTCGGCCAATGCCTGGAGTTAGTGTTGGTCACCAGAAATCTAAAGCATATACCCACATTACCATATCAGTGGGATAGAAGGTTCATATTAACCCGAGTCCGCACATACAAATCACAGCATAAAAATTGAAATTTTTAGTGTTACATTTTATTCTGTAGCAGATTCCACAGGGATATCCGACCACTTCGGCCAATGCCTCGAGTTAGTGTTGGTCACCAGAAATCTAAAGCATATACCCACATTACCATATCAGTGGGATAGAAGGTTCATATTAACCCGAGTCCGCACATAAAAATTGAAATTTTTAGTGTTACATTTTATTCTGTAGCAGATTCCACAGGGATATCCGACCACTTCGGCCAATGCCTCGAGTTAGTGTTGGTCACCAGAAATCTAAAGCATATACCCACATTACCATATCAGTGGGATAGAAGGTTCATATTAACCCGAGTCCGCACATACAAATTGAAATTTTTAGTGTTACATTTTATTCTGTAGCAGATTCCACAGGGATATCCGACCACTTCGGCCAATGCCTCCAGTTAGTGTTGGTCACCAGAAATCTAAAGCATATACCCACATTACCATATCAGTGGGATAGAAGGTTCATATTAACCCGAGTCCGCACATACAAATTGAAATTTTTAGTGTCACATTTTATTCTGTAGCAGATTCCACAGGGATATCCGACCACTTCGGCCAATGCCTCGAGTTAGTGTTGGTCACCAGAAATCTAATGCATATACCCACATTGCCATATCAGTGGGATAGAAGGTTCATACTAACCCGAGTCCGCACATACAAATCACAGCATAAAAATTGAAATTTTTAGTGTTACATTTTATTCTGTAGCAGATTCCACAGGGATATCCGACCACTTCGGCCAATGGCTGGAGTTAGTGTTGGTCACCAGAAATCTAAAGCATATACCCACATTACCATATCAGTGGGATAGAAGGTTCATATTAACCCGAGTCCGCACATACAAATCACAGCATAAAAATTGAAATTTTTAGTGTTACATTTTATTCTGTAGCAGATTCCACAGGGATATCCGACCACTTCGGCCAATGCCTCGAGTTAGTGTTGGTCACCAGAAATCTAAAGCATATACCCACATTACCATATCAGTGGGATAGAAGGTTCATATTAACCCGAGTCCGCACATACAAATCACAGCATAAAAATTGAAATTTTTAGTGTTACATTTTATTCTGTAGCAGATTCCACAGGGATATCCGACCACTTCGGCCAATGCCTGGAGTTAGTGTTGATCACCAGAAATCTAATGCATATACCCACATTACCATACCAGTGGGGTAGAAGGTTCATATTAACCCGAGTCCGCACATACAAATCACAGCATAAAAATTGAAATTTTTAGTGTTACATTTTTTTCTGTAGCAGGTTCCACAGGGATATCCGACCACTTCGGCCAATGCCTCGAGTTAGTGTTGGTCACCAGAAATCTAAAGCATATACCCACATTACCATATCAGTGGGATAGAAGGTTCATATTAACCCGAGTCCGCACACACAAATTGAAATTTTTAGTGTTACATTTTATTCTGTAGCAGATTCCACAGGGATATCCGACCACTTCGGCCAATGCCTCGAGTTAGTGTTGGTCACCAGAAATCTAAAGCACATACCCACATTACCATATCAGTGGGATAGAAGGTTCATATTAACCCGAGTCCGCACATACAAATTGAAATTTTTAGTGTCACATTTTATTCTGTAGCAGATTCCACAGGGATATCCGACCACTTCGGCCAATGCCTCGAGTTAGTGTTGGTCACCAGAAATCTAATGCATATACCCACATTGCCATATCAGTGGGATAGAAGGTTCATACTAACCCGAGTCCGCACATACAAATCACAGCATAAAAATTGAAATTTTTAGTGTTACATTTTATTCTGTAGCAGATTCCACAGGGATATCCGACCACTTCGGCCAATGCCTGGAGTTAGTGTTGGTCACCAGAAATCTAAAGCATATACCCACATTACCATATCAGTGGGATAGAAGGTTCATATTAATTCGAATCCCACTGTTGTCCCACTTCTATCCCACTGATATGGTAATGTGGGTATATGCATTAGATTTCTGGTGACCAACACTAACTCGAGGCATTGGCCGAAGTGGTCGGATATCCCTGTGGAATCTGCTACAGAATAAAATGTAACACTAAAAATTTCAATTTTTATGCTGTGATTTGTATGTGCGGACTCGGGTTAATATGAACCTTCTATCCCACTGATATGGTAATGTGGGTATATGCTTTAGATTTCTGGTGACCAACACTAACTCCAGGCATTGGCCGAAGTGGTCGGATATCCCTGTGGAATCTGCTACAGAATAAAATGTAACACTAAAAATTTCAATTTTTATGTTGTGATTTGTATGTGCGGACTCGGGTTAATATGAACCTTCTATCCCACTGATATGGTAATGTGGGTATATGCATAAGAGTTCTGGTGACCAACACTAACTCGAGGCATTAGCCGAAGTGGTCGGATATCCCTGTGGAATCTGCTACAGAATAAAATGTAACACTAAAAATTTCAATTTTTATGCTGTGATTTGTATGTGCGGACTCGGGTTAATATGAACCTTCTATCCCACTGGTATGGTAATGTGGGTATATGCTTTAGATTTCTGGTGACCAACACTAACTCGAGGCATTAGCCGAAGTGGTCGGATATCCCTGTGGAATCTGCTACAGAATAAAATGTAACACTAAAAATTTCAATTTTTATGCTGTGATTTGTATGTGCGGACTCGGGTTAATATGAACCTTCTATCCCACTGATATGGTAATGTGGGTATATGCTTTAGATTTCTGGTGACCAACACTAACTCCAGGCATTGGCCGAAGTGGTCGGATATCCCTGTGGAATCTGCTACAGAATAAAATGTAACACTAAAAATTTCAATTTTTATGCTGTGATTTGTATGTGCGGACTCGGGTTAATATGAACCTTCTATCCCACTGATATGGTAATGTGGGTATATGCTTTAGATTTCTGGTGACCAACACTAACTCGAGACATTAGCCGAAGTGGTCGAATATCCCTGTGGAATCTGCTACAGAATAAAATGTAACACTAAAAATTTCAATTTTTATGCTGTGATTTGTATGTGCGGACTCGGGTTAATATGAACCTTCTATCCCACTGGTATGGTAATGTGGGTATATGCTTTAGATTTCTGGTGCCCAACACTAACTCGAGGCATTAGCCGAAGTGGTCGGATATCCCTGTGGAATCTGCTACAGAATAAAATGTAACACTAAAAATTTCAATTTTTATGCTGTGATTTGTATGTGCGGACTCGGGTTAATATGAACCTTCTATCCCACTGATATGGTAATGTGGGTATATGCCTTAGATTTCTGGTGACCAACACTAACTCCAGGCATTGGCCGAAGTGGTCGGATATCCCTGTGGAATCTGCTACAGAATAAAATGTGACACTAAAAATTTCAATTTGTATGTGCGGACTCGGGTTAATATGAACCTTCTATCCCACTGATATGGTAATGTGGGTATATGCTTTAGATTTCTGGTGACCAACACTAACTCGAGGCATTGGCCGAAGTGGTCGGATATCCCTGTGGAATCTGCTACAGAATAAAATGTAACACTAAAAATTTCAATTTTTATGTTGTGATTTGTATGTGCGGACTCGGGTTAATATGAACCTTCTATCCCACTGATATGGTAATGTGGGTATATGCTTTAGATTTCTGGTGACCAACACTAACTCCAGGCATTGGCCGAAGTGGTCGGATATCCCTGTGGAATCTGCTACAGAATAAAATGTAACACTAAAAATTTCAATTTTTATGCTGTGATTTGTATGTGCGGACTCGGGTTAGTATGAACCTTCTATCCCACTGATATGGCAATGTGGGTATATGCATTAGATTTCTGGTGACCAACACTAACTCCAGGCATTGGCCGAAGTGGTCGGATATCCCTGTGGAATCTGCTACAGAATAAAATGTGACACTAAAAATTTCAATTTGTATGTGCGGACTCGGGTTAATATGAACCTTCTATCCCACTGATATGGTAATGTGGGTATGTGCTTTAGATTTCTGGTGACCAACACTAACTCGAGGCATTGGCCGAAGTGGTCGGATATCCCTGTGGAATCTGCTACAGAATAAAATGTAACACTAAAAATTTCAATTTGTGTGTGCGGACTCGGGTTAATATGAACCTTCTATCCCACTGATATGGTAATGTGGGTATATGCATTAGATTTCTGGTGATCAACACTAACTCCAGGCATTGGCCGAAGTGGTCGGATATCCCTGTGGAATCTGCTACAGAATAAAATGTAACACTAAAAATTTCAATTTTTATGCTGTGATTTGTATGTGCGGACTCGGGTTAATATGAACCTTCTATCCCACTGGTATGGTAATGTGGGTATATGCTTTAGATTTCTGGTGACCAACACTAACTCGAGACATTAGCCGAAGTGGTCGGATATCCCTGTGGAATCTGCTACAGAATAAAATGTAACACTAAAAATTTCAATTTTTATGCTGTGATTTGTATGTGCGGACTCGGGTTAATATGAACCTTCTATTCCACTGGTATGGTAATGTGGGTATATGCTTTAGATTTCTGGTGACCAACACTAACTCGAGGCATTAGCCGAAGTGGTCGGATATCCCTGTGGAATCTGCTACAGAATAAAATGTAACACTAAAAATTTCAATTTTCATGCTGTGATTTGTATGTGCGGACTCGGGTTAATATGAACCTTCTATCCCACTGATATGGCAATGTGGGTATATGCATTAGATTTCTGGTGATCAACACTAACTCCAGGCATTAGCCGAAGTGGTCGGATATCCCTGTGGAATCTGCTACAGAATAAAATGGAACACTAAAAATTTCAATTTTTATGCTGTGATTTGTATGTGCGGACTCGGGTTAATATGAACCTTCTATCCCACTGGTATGGTAATGTGGGTATATGCATAAGATTTCTGGTGACCAACACTAACTCGAGGCATTGGCCGAAGTGGTCGGATATCCCTGTGGAATCTGCTACAGAATAAAATGTAACACTAAAAATTTCAATTTTTATGCTGTGATTTGTATGTGCGGACTCGGGTTAATATGAACCTTCTATCCCACTGGTATGGTAATGTGGGTATATGCATTAGATTTCTGGTGACCAACACTAACTCGAGGCATTGGTCGAAGTGGTCGGATATCCCTGTGGAATCTGCTACAGAATAAAATGTAACACTAAAAATTTCAATTTTTATGCTGTGATTTGTATGTGCGGACTCGGGTTAATATGAATCTTCTATCCCACTGGTATGGTAATGTGGGTATATGCTTTAGATTTCTGGTGACCAACACTAACTCGAGGCATTAGCCGAAGTGGTCGGATATCCCTGTGGAATCTGCTACAGAATAAAATGTAACACTAAAAATTTCAATTTTTATGCTGTGATTTGTATGTGCGGACTCGGGTTAATATGAACCTTCTATCCCACTGGTATGGTAATGTGGGTATATGCTTTAGATTTCTGGTGATCAACACTAACTCCAGGCAATGGCCGAAGTGGTCGGATATCCCTGTGGAATCTGCTACAGAATAAAATGTAACACTAAAAATTTCAATTTTTATGCTGTGATTTGTATGTGCGGACTCGGGTTAATATGAACCTTCTATCCCACTGATATGGTAATGTGGGTATATGCTTTAGATTTCTGGTGACCAACACTAACTCCAGGCATTGGCCGAAGTGGTCGGATATCCCTGTGGAATCTGCTACAGAATAAAATGTAACACTAAAAATTTCAATTTTTATGCTGTGATTTGTATGTGCGGACTCGGGTTAATATGAACCTTCTATCCCACTGATATGGTAATGTGGGTATATGCTTTAGATTTCTGGTGACCAACACTAACTTGAAGCATTAGCCGAAGTGGTCGGATATCCCTGTGGAATCTGCTACAGAATAAAATGTAACACTAAAAATTTCAATTTTTATGTTGTGATTTGTATGTGCGGACTCGGGTTAATATGAACCTTCTATCCCACTGGTATGGTAATGTGGGTATATGCATTAGATTTCTGGTGACCAACACTAACTCGAGGCATTGGTCGAAGTGGTCGGATATCCCTGTGGAATCTGCTACAGAATAAAATGTAACACTAAAAATTTCAATTTTTATGCTGTGATTTGTATGTGCGGACTCGGGTTAATATGAATCTTCTATCCCACTGGTATGGTAATGTGGGTATATGCATAAGATTTCTGGTGACCAACACTAACTCGAGACATTAGCCGAAGTGGTCGGATATCCCTGTGGAATCTGCTACAGAATAAAATGTAACACTAAAAATTTCAATTTTTATGTTGTGATTTGTATGTGCGGACTCGGGTTAATATGAACCTTCTATCCCACTGGTATGGTAATGTGGGTATATGCATTAGATTTCTGGTGACCAACACTAACTCGAGGCATTGGTCGAAGTGGTCGGATATCCCTGTGGAATCTGCTACAGAATAAAATGTAACACTAAAAATTTCAATTTTTATGCTGTGATTTGTATGTGCGGACTCGGGTTAATATGAACCTTCTATCCCGCTGATATGGTAATGTGGGTATATGCTTTAGATTTCTGGTGACCAACACTAACTCGAGGCATTAGCCGAAGTGGTCGGATATCCCTGTGGAATCTGCTACAGAATAAAATGTAACACTAAAAATTTCAATTTTTATGCTGTGATTTGTATGTGCGGACTCGGGTTAATATGAACCTTCTATCCCGCTGATATGGTAATGTGGGTATATGCTTTAGATTTCTGGTGACCAACACTAACTCGAGGCATTAGCCGAAGTGGTCGGATATCCCTGTGGAATCTGCTACAGAATAAAATGTAACACTAAAAATTTCAATTTTTATGCTGTGATTTGTATGTGCGGACTCGGGTTAATATGAATCTTCTATCCCACTGGTATGGTAATGTGGGTATATGCATAAGATTTCTGGTGACCAACACTAACTCGAGACATTAGCCGAAGTGGTCGGATATCCCTGTGGAATCTGCTACAGAATAAAATGTAACACTAAAAATTTCAATTTTTATGTTGTGATTTGTATGTGCGGACTCGGGTTAATATGAACCTTCTATCCCACTGGTATGGTAATGTGGGTATATGCATTAGATTTCTGGTGACCAACACTAACTCGAGGCATTGGTCGAAGTGGTCGGATATCCCTGTGGAATCTGCTACAGAATAAAATGTAACACTAAAAATTTCAATTTTTATGCTGTGATTTGTATGTGCGGACTCGGGTTAATATGAATCTTCTATCCCACTGGTATGGTAATGTGGGTATATGCATAAGATTTCTGGTGACCAACACTAACTCGAGACATTAGCCGAAGTGGTCGGATATCCCTGTGGAATCTGCTACAGAATAAAATGTAACACTAAAAATTTCAATTTTTATGTTGTGATTTGTATGTGCGGACTCGGGTTAATATGAACCTTCTATCCCACTGGTATGGTAATGTGGGTATATGCATTAGATTTCTGGTGACCAACACTAACTCGAGGCATTGGTCGAAGTGGTCGGATATCCCTGTGGAATCTGCTACAGAATAAAATGTAACACTAAAAATTTCAATTTTTATGCTGTGATTTGTATGTGCGGACTCGGGTTAATATGAACCTTCTATCCCACTGATATGGTAATGTGGGTATATGCTTTAGATTTCTGGTGACCAACACTAACTTGAAGCATTAGCCGAAGTGGTCGGATATCCCTGTGGAATCTGCTACAGAATAAAATGTAACACTAAAAATTTCAATTTTTATGTTGTGATTTGTATGTGCGGACTCGGGTTAATATGAACCTTCTATCCCACTGGTATGGTAATGTGGGTATATGCATTAGATTTCTGGTGACCAACACTAACTCGAGGCATTGGTCGAAGTGGTCGGATATCCCTGTGGAATCTGCTACAGAATAAAATGTAACACTAAAAATTTCAATTTTTATGCTGTGATTTGTATGTGCGGACTCGGGTTAATATGAATCTTCTATCCCACTGGTATGGTAATGTGGGTATATGCATAAGATTTCTGGTGACCAACACTAACTCGAGACATTAGCCGAAGTGGTCGGATATCCCTGTGGAATCTGCTACAGAATAAAATGTAACACTAAAAATTTCAATTTTTATGTTGTGATTTGTATGTGCGGACTCGGGTTAATATGAACCTTCTATCCCACTGGTATGGTAATGTGGGTATATGCATTAGATTTCTGGTGACCAACACTAACTCGAGGCATTGGTCGAAGTGGTCGGATATCCCTGTGGAATCTGCTACAGAATAAAATGTAACACTAAAAATTTCAATTTTTATGCTGTGATTTGTATGTGCGGACTCGGGTTAATATGAACCTTCTATCCCGCTGATATGGTAATGTGGGTATATGCTTTAGATTTCTGGTGACCAACACTAACTCGAGGCATTAGCCGAAGTGGTCGGATATCCCTGTGGAATCTGCTACAGAATAAAATGTAACACTAAAAATTTCAATTTTTATGCTGTGATTTGTATGTGCGGACTCGGGTTAATATGAACCTTCTATCCCGCTGATATGGTAATGTGGGTATATGCTTTAGATTTCTGGTGACCAACACTAACTCGAGGCATTAGCCGAAGTGGTCGGATATCCCTGTGGAATCTGCTACAGAATAAAATGTAACACTAAAAATTTCAATTTTTATGCTGTGATTTGTATGTGCGGACTCGGGTTAATATGAATCTTCTATCCCACTGGTATGGTAATGTGGGTATATGCATAAGATTTCTGGTGACCAACACTAACTCGAGACATTAGCCGAAGTGGTCGGATATCCCTGTGGAATCTGCTACAGAATAAAATGTAACACTAAAAATTTCAATTTTTATGTTGTGATTTGTATGTGCGGACTCGGGTTAATATGAACCTTCTATCCCACTGGTATGGTAATGTGGGTATATGCATTAGATTTCTGGTGACCAACACTAACTCGAGGCATTGGTCGAAGTGGTCGGATATCCCTGTGGAATCTGCTACAGAATAAAATGTAACACTAAAAATTTCAATTTTTATGCTGTGATTTGTATGTGCGGACTCGGGTTAATATGAACCTTCTATCCCGCTGATATGGTAATGTGGGTATATGCTTTAGATTTCTGGTGACCAACACTAACTCGAGGCATTAGCCGAAGTGGTCGGATATCCCTGTGGAATCTGCTACAGAATAAAATGTAACACTAAAAATTTCAATTTTTATGCTGTGATTTGTATGTGCGGACTCGGGTTAATATGAACCTTCTATCCCGCTGATATGGTAATGTGGGTATATGCTTTAGATTTCTGGTGACCAACACTAACTCGAGGCATTAGCCGAAGTGGTCGGATATCCCTGTGGAATCTGCTACAGAATAAAATGTAACACTAAAAATTTCAATTTTTATGCTGTGATTTGTATGTGCGGACTCGGGTTAATATGAACCTTCTATCCCATTGGTATGGTAATGTGGGTATATGCTTTAGATTTCTGGTGACCAACACTAACTCGAGACATTAGCCGAAGTGGTCGGATATCCCTGTGGAATCTGCTACAGAATAAAATGGAACACTAAAAATTTCAATTTTTATGCTGTGATTTGTATGTGCGGACTCGGGTTAATATGAACCTTCTATCCCACTGGTATGGTAATGTGGGTATATGCTTTAGATTTCTGGTGACCAACACTAACTCCAGGCATTAGCCGAAGTGGTCGGATATCCCTGTGGAATCTGCTACAGAATAAAATGTGACACTAAAAATTTCAATTTGTATGTGCGGACTCGGGTTAATATGAACCTTCTATCCCACTGATATGGTAATGTGGGTATATGCTTTAGATTTCTGGTGACCAACACTAACTGGAGGCATTGGCCGAAGTGGTCGGATATCCCTGTGGAATCTGCTACAGAATAAAATGTAACACTAAAAATTTCAATTTTTATGCTGTGATTTGTATGTGCGGACTCGGGTTAGTATGAACCTTCTATCCCACTGATATGGCAATGTGGGTATATGCATTAGATTTCTGGTGATTAACACTAACTCCAGGCAATGGCCGAAGTGGTCGGATATCCCTGTGGAATCTGCTACAGAATAAAATGGAACACTAAAAATTTCAATTTTTATGCTGTGATTTGTATGTGCGGACTCGGGTTAATATGAACCTTCTATCCCACTGGTATGGTAATGTGGGTATATGCATAAGATTTCTGGTGACCAACACTAACTCGAGGCATTGGCCGAAGTGGTCGGATATCCCTGTGGAATCTGCTACAGAATAAAATGTAACACTAAAAATTTCAATTTTTATGCTGTGATTTGTATGTGCGGACTCGGGTTAATATGAACCTTCTATCCCACTGGTATGGTAATGTGGGTATATGCATAAGATTTCTGGTGACCAACACTAACTCGAGGCATTGGCCGAAGTGGTCAGATATCCCTGTGGAATCTGCTACAGAATAAAATGTAACACTAAAAATTTCAATTTTTATGCTGTGATTTGTATGTGCGGACTCGGGTTAATATGAACCTTCCATCCCACTGATATGGTAATGTGGGTATATGCTTTAGATTTCTGGTGACCAACACTAACTCGAGGCATTAGCCGAAGTGGTCGGATATCCCTGTGGAATCTGCTACAGAATAAAATGTAACACTAAAAATTTCAATTTTTATGCTGTGATTTGTATATGCGGACTCGGGTTAATATGAACCTTCTATCCCACTGATATGGCAATGTGGGTATATGCATTAGATTTCTGGTGATCAACACTAACTCCAGGCAATGGCCGAAGTGGTCGGATATCCCTGTGGAATCTGCTACAGAATAAAATGGAACACTAAAAATTTCAATATTTATGCTGTGATTTGTATGTGCCGACTCGGGTTAATATGAACCTTCTATCCCACTGGTATGGTAATGTGGGTATATGCATAAGATTTCTGGTGACCAACACTAACTCGAGGCATTGGCCGAAGTGGTCGGATATCCCTGTGGAATCTGCTACAGAATAAAATGTAACACTAAAAATTTCAATTTTTATGCTGTGATTTGTATGTGCGGACTCGGGTTAATATGAACCTTCTATCCCACTGGTATGGTAATGTGGGTATATGCATTAGATTTCTGGTGACCAACACTAACTCGAGGCATTGGCCGAAGTGGTCGGATATCCCTGTGGAATCTGCTACAGAATAAAATGTAACACTAAAAATTTCAATTTTTATGCTGTGATTTGTATGTGCGGACTCGGGTTAATATGAACCTTCCATCCCACTGATATGGTAATGTGGGTATATGCTTTAGATTTCTGGTGACCAACACTAACTCGAGGCATTAGCCGAAGTGGTCGGATATCCCTGTGGAATCTGCTACAGAATAAAATGTAACACTAAAAATTTCAATTTTTATGCTGTGATTTGTATGTGCGGACTCGGGTTAATATGAACCTTCTATCCCACTGATATGGCAATGTGGGTATATGCATTAGATTTCTGGTGATCAACACTAATTTCAGGCAATGGCCGAAGTGGTCGGATATCCCTGTGGAATCTGCTACAGAATAAAATGTAACACTAAAAATTTCAATTTTTATGCTGTGATTTGTATGTGCGGACTCGGGTTAATATGAACCTTCCATCCCACTGATATGGTAATGTGGGTATATGCTTTAGATTTCTGGTGACCAACACTAACTCGAGGCATTAGCCGAAGTGGTCGGATATCCCTGTGGAATCTGCTACAGAATAAAATGTAACACTAAAAATTTCAATTTTTATGCTGTGATTTGTATGTGCGGACTCGGGTTAATATGAACCTTCTATCCCACTGGTATGGTAATGTGGGTATATGCATAAGATTTCTGGTGACCAACACTAACTCGAGGCATTGGCCGAAGTGGTCGGATATCCCTGTGGAATCTGCTACAGAATAAAATGTAACACTAAAAATTTCAATTTTTATGCTGTGATTTGTATATGCGGACTCGGGTTAATATGAATCTTCTATCCCACTGGTATGGTAATGTGGGTATATGCATAAGATTTCTGGTGACCAACACTAACTCGAGACATTAGCCGAAGTGGTCGGATATCCCTGTGGAATCTGCTACAGAATAAAATGTAACACTAAAAATTTCAATTTTTATGCTGTGATTTGTATGTGCGGACTCGGGTTAATATGAACCTTCTATCCCACTGGTATGGTAATGTGGGTATATGCATAAGATTTCTGGTGACCAACACTAACTCGAGACATTAGCCGAAGTGGTCGGATATCCCTGTGGAATCTGCTACAGAATAAAATGTAACACTAAAAATTTCAATTTTTATGCTGTGATTTGTATGTGCGGACTCGGGTTAATATGAACCTTCTATCCCACTGGTATGGTAATGTGGGTATATGCATAAGATTTCTGGTGACCAACACTAACTCGAGGCATTGGCCGAAGTGGTCGGATATCCCTGTGGAATCTGCTACAGAATAAAATGTAACACTAAAAATTTCAATTTTTATGCTGTGATTTGTATGTGCGGACTCGGGTTAATATGAACCTTCCATCCCACTGATATGGTAATGTGGGTATATGCTTTAGATTTCTGGTGACCAACACTAACTCGAGGCATTAGCCGAAGTGGTCGGATATCCCTGTGGAATCTGCTACAGAATAAAATGTAACACTAAAAATTTCAATTTTTATGCTGTGATTTGTATGTGCGGACTCGGGTTAATATGAACCTTCTATCCCACTGATATGGCAATGTGGGTATATGCATTAGATTTCTGGTGATCAACACTAATTTCAGGCAATGGCCGAAGTGGTCGGATATCCCTGTGGAATCTGCTACAGAATAAAATGTAACACTAAAAATTTCAATTTTTATGCTGTGATTTGTATGTGCGGACTCGGGTTAATATGAACCTTCCATCCCACTGATATGGTAATGTGGGTATATGCTTTAGATTTCTGGTGACCAACACTAACTCGAGGCATTAGCCGAAGTGGTCGGATATCCCTGTGGAATCTGCTACAGAATAAAATGTAACACTAAAAATTTCAATTTTTATGCTGTGATTTGTATGTGCGGACTCGGGTTAATATGAACCTTCTATCCCACTGGTATGGTAATGTGGGTATATGCATAAGATTTCTGGTGACCAACACTAACTCGAGGCATTGGCCGAAGTGGTCGGATATCCCTGTGGAATCTGCTACAGAATAAAATGTAACACTAAAAATTTCAATTTTTATGCTGTGATTTGTATATGCGGACTCGGGTTAATATGAATCTTCTATCCCACTGGTATGGTAATGTGGGTATATGCATAAGATTTCTGGTGACCAACACTAACTCGAGACATTAGCCGAAGTGGTCGGATATCCCTGTGGAATCTGCTACAGAATAAAATGTAACACTAAAAATTTCAATTTTTATGCTGTGATTTGTATGTGCGGACTCGGGTTAATATGAACCTTCTATCCCACTGGTATGGTAATGTGGGTATATGCATAAGATTTCTGGTGACCAACACTAACTCGAGGCATTGGCCGAAGTGGTCGGATATCCCTGTGGAATCTGCTACAGAATAAAATGTAACACTAAAAATTTCAATTTTTATGCTGTGATTTGTATATGCGGACTCGGGTTAATATGAACCTTCTATCCCACTGATATGGCAATGTGGGTATATGCATTAGATTTCTGGTGATCAACACTAACTCCAGGCAATGGCCGAAGTGGTCGGATATCCCTGTGGAATCTGCTACAGAATAAAATGGAACACTAAAAATTTCAATATTTATGCTGTGATTTGTATGTGCCGACTCGGGTTAATATGAACCTTCTATCCCACTGGTATGGTAATGTGGGTATATGCATAAGATTTCTGGTGACCAACACTAACTCGAGGCATTGGCCGAAGTGGTCGGATATCCCTGTGGAATCTGCTACAGAATAAAATGTAACACTAAAAATTTCAATTTTTATGCTGTGATTTGTATGTGCGGACTCGGGTTAATATGAACCTTCTATCCCACTGGTATGGTAATGTGGGTATATGCATTAGATTTCTGGTGACCAACACTAACTCGAGGCATTGGCCGAAGTGGTCGGATATCCCTGTGGAATCTGCTACAGAATAAAATGTAACACTAAAAATTTCAATTTTTATGCTGTGATTTGTATGTGCGGACTCGGGTTAATATGAACCTTCCATCCCACTGATATGGTAATGTGGGTATATGCTTTAGATTTCTGGTGACCAACACTAACTCGAGGCATTAGCCGAAGTGGTCGGATATCCCTGTGGAATCTGCTACAGAATAAAATGTAACACTAAAAATTTCAATTTTTATGCTGTGATTTGTATGTGCGGACTCGGGTTAATATGAACCTTCTATCCCACTGATATGGCAATGTGGGTATATGCATTAGATTTCTGGTGATCAACACTAATTTCAGGCAATGGCCGAAGTGGTCGGATATCCCTGTGGAATCTGCTACAGAATAAAATGTAACACTAAAAATTTCAATTTTTATGCTGTGATTTGTATGTGCGGACTCGGGTTAATATGAACCTTCCATCCCACTGATATGGTAATGTGGGTATATGCTTTAGATTTCTGGTGACCAACACTAACTCGAGGCATTAGCCGAAGTGGTCGGATATCCCTGTGGAATCTGCTACAGAATAAAATGTAACACTAAAAATTTCAATTTTTATGCTGTGATTTGTATGTGCGGACTCGGGTTAATATGAACCTTCTATCCCACTGGTATGGTAATGTGGGTATATGCATAAGATTTCTGGTGACCAACACTAACTCGAGGCATTGGCCGAAGTGGTCGGATATCCCTGTGGAATCTGCTACAGAATAAAATGTAACACTAAAAATTTCAATTTTTATGCTGTGATTTGTATATGCGGACTCGGGTTAATATGAATCTTCTATCCCACTGGTATGGTAATGTGGGTATATGCATAAGATTTCTGGTGACCAACACTAACTCGAGGCATTAGCCGAAGTGGTCGGATATCCCTGTGGAATCTGCTACAGAATAAAATGTAACACTAAAAATTTCAATTTTTATGCTGTGATTTGTATGTGCGGACTCGGGTTAATATGAACCTTCTATCCCACTGGTATGGTAATGTGGGTATATGCATAAGATTTCTGGTGACCAACACTAACTCGAGGCATTGGCCGAAGTGGTCGGATATCCCTGTGGAATCTGCTACAGAATAAAATGTAACACTAAAAATTTCAATTTTTATGCTGTGATTTGTATATGCGGACTCGGGTTAATATGAACCTTCTATCCCACTGATATGATAATGAAGGTATATATTTATTGTAGATTGGTAATGTTAATCATATTTTGTAGCACTTGCAGTAGTTTTTGAGCATTTTGGTGAGGGCAACCACGTAATCCTATGTAACGTAATTTTTGATTTCGTTTTTAATTATTATTATTTTAATATATTTTTGGTAATAATATATATTTGTATGGTAAATAAACAAAATATTTATTGATTAAGTTTTATTACAATGTATGTAGTATTTAATTTTTTTGCAAATTCAAAAAGCTTAATATACTGATGTAAAAATTATTTCGGGATGAGAATTTAAGATAATGCAGTGTTTATAAATTTTTCGGGCTGGCCCGAAAATATTAAACTTTTAGCAAGGACACATTTTTTTCGGGCTACTTTTCGGGCTAACTTCACATACATATTGTATTTCCTATATCATTCTGTTGGATTCGAGATAAGGAATCGGTCACAACGTTTGAGCTGCCCGCAATATGTTGGATATAACCAGGTGGCATCGTTGCCTTGATGAAGCTCTGTCTAAATTTTGATGTTGCGAAAAGGTTAAAGGTTTATGATCGGTAAATAACACAAACTCCCTTCCTTCTACAAAATTTTTGAAATGTTTGATCGCCGAATATGCCGCTCGTAACTCTCGATCGTATGTACTGTACCTAGTTTCGGCGTCATATAGCTTTCGAAAGAAAAAGAATAACGGTTGCCATCCTTTTTCTGTTAATTGTTATAAAACTGCTCCCACGGCTACGTCGGATGCGTTAACGAATATATTGCAAATTTGGCATCCGGGCATTGGGAACGCTAATTGCTTGCAATTTGCTAACTTTGTTTTACATATTTCGAAACTTTTAATTGTTTCATCAATTCAATTAATTAGTCTTTCTTTTTTTACTTAGACCGTTTAAACTATTCGTATAACTGCGCCTGAGTGTTTGCTGCTCCTGGTATAAAGATCTTATAATAGTTTATTATGCCATGGAACTTTAGCAGTTCTTCTGCTGTCTGTGGAAATTCGAATAATCCAAAAGGTGTGATTATTTCTGTTTTTTCGATGTCTTCAGATTCAATAAGAACTTGATGGTAAGTAAGCCCTTACCAAACCAATTTTCGTAAATTTGTGCATGACTGTAAGTGATGTGTGAAATTCGTTACAAAAGGTATTGGATAACAGTCTGGCTTCGTCAATGAATTTAGTGATCGATAATCACCGCATAATCACCAATTATCATCCTCGTGTAAGCCACGTCTCGTTTTCGGCTTTTAAAATTTTAATTTTCTTAGTGTCCAAAGGTTGACCTAATGCCTCAATATGATGAGCTACGTTGTGTTTTAAGGGGTTTAGATGCTGAGATTCGCGTGTTAAAAAAAGGAGCTCTTGTAATAATTTTAAAATTTCTGTTGGATAGGTATTTCCATTAATGGTTGTAATACCATAAGATTGGGTTTGAATTGCATTTCCCGATGTGTGCATTTGCAGATGAATGATCTGCATAGACCAAGGTTAAGGACTGGGTTTTGATAATCGTACGTATCGATTTGTGAGGAATTTGCAGCGAATAGTTTGAATTCCGACGGTTTAGCTATTTGTAAGTTCGTAGGTGGAATTATCGAAATTTCAGTACCTGTGTCTACCAAAAATTGTCATTTGTTTTGTGTGTTTAAAATTGTGAAAGGACTATTAGGGTTTAGGCTACTGTCGCCCATCGCATGAAGAGCAGTGGCTAATTGTTTTGCATTGTATGGTTATCAAAATCGCATGGCTTTGCACAATTTCTTGCATTAGTGCCATGTTTAAAGTGGTAATAACACAGCGGGTGCCTAGCTAACTGCTCTTTAGTTCGTGAATGACTGCGAAATCGACTAGAACTTCGCGACCGTGATCAGTTAGACCGATTATATGTTGGTTCAGATTTCGAAGAGTTTTCGGCTGTTATGGTTCGTAGCGACTGAGATAGTTAGTCTCCTAATTGAAGCCCGGAAAAAAGACGATCCAATTTGATTTTCGATGATTCGCGTAATCTCTCAATGAGTATTGCCTTAAGAGAATCGTATTTATTGTTTATTTGCGATGGTTTAAGCATTTGATCTCGAACACAGTAACCATTTGCGAAATAATTGCTGCAATTAAATGACCATATTTGGTGGCGTCTGACTTCACACCACCAATTTGAAACTGCGCCTCTAATTGGGTGAACCATATCTTAGGATCATCCCGATTGAAAGGCGCATATTTGACTGACACATTGTAAACTCGGGTCGCTTCGGTGTTAGAGGATCCACCCTCATATACATCCCCGTGATTGAACATTATAAATTAAACGATGCAAAATACAAGAAATGAGAAATGAGTGACAAAGATGCGAATTATTAAAATTTTCGCGCTTAAGAAAATAAATTTCCGAAATTGTTGTGTGGAAACAATATTGCAATGCTTATTGATTTTTATTTAAGATTTTTTCGGCTTTTCGGTCAAAATATTAATTTTAATGGCATTTATCAATGTTTAGGACTTTTTTAATCATAGAAAACAAGAAGGCATTTACTCACAATATATGTACCCACAAAAAATTCACACCCCCAGTTTTAAACCCAGGGCACTTAAACCCTTACAAAAATGAGAACTTCCTTAGGTCTCTTCTTGGCAGCTTGGTTTCGTACTGATGAAAAGTTGGCCTACTCATCAGGTTGCAACGATCAAATTGCAAAAAATCGACTCTTGCTTTGTACCGCCTATAGTACAAAACTAGAACTTATCAATTTGGCGAATTATATCACCAAATCAGAAACTTCCGAAAATTCCCGCTATGTGTGTGTACTAGGCCAACACTAATATAATTTAGAAGTTTTTAAAATACTGTGGCACGCATCGCACATATTGTGGAAGGTGCCCTTACACCTATTTGTATATGATCATATCAGAACGAGGAAAGATGTATCTGTTGCTGATTACAGATACATCTTTTCTCGTTCTGATATTTGATCGAAGTTAAATTTTTTACCACAAAAGGTAATTTGGAGTACTAATATGCTTCAGCTAATTTTGTGACATTATTTAAGACCTTTTCTTTTATTCCTTTTCATGGGGGAATGAGAAAAATTGTAACTGTTTCCAGCGGTACAACGGCAGTTTTGAATACTATGGTGCTCCAGAAAAATTTACGGCATTCTTCAAGACCTTTACAATCATATACGACTCGTATACATATATTATGTGATAATTTAGGTAATTTAGGTGTGATAATAATTAGGTACCAGCGCCAGAACGGTGTGTTTTTGAACTAAGGCGCGCATTACAAAATTATTGCGTTTTCCCAGACCTTTGAAATGATATGCCACATGATTACATGGAAATAATAATATTTGTAACTGCTTAGTGTTACCAGCGCTGCGGTGATATATATATATAGTATATATTCTATAAAAATTAAAAATTATCTACCAGCGCCAACACGGTGGATTTAGGAACTAAAATTCTATGGAAATTGTTATCTGGTTCAAGACTTTTCAAATGATAAACTACGTTAGTATGAGAAAAATATAAAGCGATATCGTGGTATTAGGTGATATTTTGGGTGACCGCCTACGGCAGGTAGCTGCCTCCTTGAACTAGAGATCCCCAAAGCTTTTCAATTCCACGAATCGAATCGCATACGCGTTTTTGAGATATTATTGGTACAGACATTCATCCATTCAGACTGACAGGGTGATTTATGTGATTTGATTTTTTTTCGCAAATTTCCTTTTATTTTTAATCCGAAGAATTAAATCTGGGATCTGTGCCTCCAGGGGATCGTGTACCTGCCACAATAAATCACCAAGAAAATCGTCCATTACCACGATATTGCTTTATATAATGTTCCCATGTACTCGTGTAGTATATCTTGTAAAAGGTCTTAGATTAGACAACAATTTCGATATAACTTTAGTTCATAAATCCACCGTTTTGGCGCTGGCATCAAATTTTTCAATTATTATAGAATATTCATATAATTGTCGTAGATCGCTTATAAGGTCTTGAGGAATGCTCTATATTTTAAAAAACTACCGTAGTGGCGCTGAAAGCAGTTACAACTTTTATTATTCTCATATATTCATGTATGGCGTACCATTTTAAACGTCTTGGAATAAGCAACAATTTTGTAATCAGCGCTTTAGTTCATAAGCCCACCGTTTTGGCGCTGGTAGCTAACTATTGATTTATTATAGAATAGATAAGTGTGGCCGTTTTCCGGCTAAACGCTTATATAGTTGTGCAACATATAAGTTTTCAACCTGAACCATAAAAAAGTCAGCCGAAACCACTTCAAAGCTAGTCGAAATCATACGAAGTCACTGGCAACGTCCAAAAGCAATTCATGATTAGCCGGTCGTAGCTTGTTTAAAATTTAATCCGGTGTCAATAAGTGCCAGGCGGAACCAAATGTTTTAGTTGAAACTATCCTGTGCTGACACATTTATCAGCAAATATTGTGTACATTTAAACATTCCGAATAACTTTGCAACTACAAACATAGCAATGCCAAGTATAACCAGTAGAATCTCAACCGAAACCATAGCAAGGACCTACCGAATCCAAATGAGGTCAGTATATGAGGAAGCTTTTAGAACATCGTTTATAATAAAACAAGGCTTACTTCTTTCTTCTACTTACCGTAATGCCAAAAGTACTTTAACGCGGAATCGAACCTAAGATTAACCAAATACGTCCTAACGTTGAGGAAAAATCAAATTAAATTTTTCAAATATCATCTAAACATCGCAAATGTCTGACACAAACAATTTTAAGTGAAGAATGCCTCAAAGCGGATGAAGATAGCGTTCAGCCGTATCCAGCTGTTCTATCTTCAATGGTGTAAGGGTGCAAATGTCCTACTCTAAAATTTTAACGACGAAAGAAAAAAGAATAAAATGTTCACACAGGTGTTTATCGATCCTGTACCAACAACGTCTTAAGTGCATTAAATTTTGAATTTCCTGTTAAAAATAAAGGTTTTATTAATTTTACTTGTTGATTATACAAAATCAAACAGCAAAACTTCATTTAACTTACTAGTACTGCACTCGTAAGAAAACTGTATGGAAAAACGTATTACAACACAAGAAGAGACTTTGCCTACAGGCTTTTGGCCTCCTGGTGTGTGAAACTCGCACCACTAAAAATCTCCTCGTTCTTTCTTGCCGTTAACATCTCATCCTAGGATTGTATAGTATGTGGCGTTTCATCAAGATGGTGTCTCGTATATTAGCTTCGCCAGCTTGCTATTCCCTCTACACGTCAATCAGTTTAAATTATCTCTTTAAGTGGTACTTGCTTTACTAATCCATTTTTGGATTCTTAATATTTCTTATCTGACCAACAACTACCACCTCCACCCTCTCATTCTAACAATTCGACTTAATTCGTAAAAAACTTTGTGGTTCGTCTTCCTCAATTCTAAATTTTTCATCTCTCCTGACACGCTAACATAACTTCGATAAGGGGTGCTCCAGCGATTACTTAGAGAACTGGCTTTGACACTGTTCTATAAGAGCTACTAATTCTTACGCTACACGCCTTCGTACTGTTATCGTTTGTTTTTTATGGTTTAACCGACGGTAGGGATCGTTGCTTTCTTGCTGAGAGCCCTAAAACATTCGACATTATCCTTGTCGGCGCTAATGTCACTTATCGTCTTTTCCGAACAATGTTGTATCTATTATCGAAAGGTTTGTTTAATATCCAAACGCACTTCTATTGATATTTAACTGCATTCTTGGAGCGTATTGCCTCGGTCTTGTGCACAGATCTAGCCCTAAAATTGATCATTGTGAGTGGTGGTTCTACTTGTAATCTCCTTACTATATAGGCTTTCCGAGGTCTGAAACATTAGTTTTCGGGTCTCCCGTTATCAAATATCTGCAGTCGATAATCAAGTGTTTGAAAGTCATTGGTTAAAGCGAACACCATATCTGCCCTCCTCGCCGAGTTGAAAGTCTTTCTTACATCCATATAATTCCTTTGCTGTACCTGTTGACTTCAATTTGCCTTTCCTAAGAGAAATGCAGTCGTGATCCATGGCTTAAGCATATGGATTGATCTCCGGTTATTCGGAACGGAGCGGTTAGTTTTTGTCTTCGTCTGTCGGAAACAGAGAGTATATAAACCGTGTGTCATAATCTGCCTGGCCCCCATCTTGAGACTGGGTATCTGTGATCCTAGTTTGCGCATTACGATATAGTATCTTAAACTCCAAGTCAACAGCGTCTTAACCTATTTTCTCTGGCATTTGATTATGGTTTATTTAGGGTGCTGGTACCGCTCTTCTAGCCACCTTATATACTCGCCCACCACTAGAAAGTATTTTTATTACTTCACGGTGATCTTTCACCCTTCGATGGTTACCATCCGGTTTTCTTCACGTTCCATCCTGCCACTTGACCAGCGTCTTAACCTATTTTTTCTGGCACTTGCTTGTGGTTTATTTAGGGTGCTTGTAGCGCTCTTCTAGCCACCTTATATACTCGCCCACCACTAGAAAGTATTTTTATTACCTCACGGTGATCTTTCACCCTTCGATGGTTACCATCCGGTTTTCTTCACGTTCCATCCTGCCACTTGACCAGCGTCTTAACCTATTTTTTCTGGCATTTGCTTGTGGTTTATTTAGGGTGCTTGTAGCGCTGTTCTAGCCACTTTATATACTCTTCCACCATTAGAAAGGATTTTGATTACCTCACTGTGACCTTTCATCCTTCGATGCTCACCATCCGTTTTTTTTCACGTTCCATCCTGCCACTTGACGAGGGTTGCGAGTATGTACCAACCTCTTAGATTCATTGTATTCATACCTCATTCCAATGCTTTGGTATCGGAGTCCCCGACGGCTAGTTCGGGGCAAAGTAGCAGTTCACATATGTGATATCTCGTATTTTGAACCAGAAAAATTCATTTTCGTTGCCGTGGTTTTCAATTATTTCCGGGTTTGAAAACTAGATGGCGGTCATGCCAAAGTTATATCTGAATGATACTCGGGTTCGCCCCGGTTTCGGTTTATATGGATTACAAGGGTGAAGTAATGGTATCAGTATATGTGTAGTCCATCCGAGGACGACCGTAAAAGCTACAGAGTTTCCCCGTTGCACTTCGGAACGCTGTCGGAGTGTGTGATGGGTGAGTTATGATTATTTAACTTTTATTTTCTCTCAAATTTTGTTTCCCGTTTGTTTATTTTGTGCGGTTTATACAAGCATGGCATGTTGTCTACAAACTCCATGCCTACGTCCCTGAGCTTTAGTCTATTACCGCGTAACCCGCTGAAGCCTTATTGGTGTTCCGTTACAAGGTACCTCCTCCTGGTAGATCACTTCGTCAGTTCTATTTAGCAGATTAGAAAGAAAGCTTGCCATACTGAGAGAACATTTGCCACGATTGTTCTCAACTCTCCATTTCTAGTGTTACGAACCAACCATTTCTCAAGGGGCTGATCGTCGGGCCTCTTTGATTGAGCTCGAAATTTTCAATGTATCGGTTTAAATTTTCAGTGACAGCTAAATTGGTAGCTCTCCATCGAGTCTTCATTTTCTAGTGCATCGATATTCCGCAAATTCGCGAGTGCTTTCCTTAAATCTTTAATTGAGCTCGCGGTACAATTGCGAATCACTCGGGTATAAATTGTTCTGTCACATAAGATGAAAAATTATAGGTAATGAAATTGAGAAATTTAGGATGCCACCTGTCACCTAATTTTGTAACTGTAACGTATTAATTTTGTTCACATGTGCCATTCATACCGAAATTAAACAGAGGGAAAAGAAAATTTTTTATTTTGTTGCCATTAATTATGCAGATCTAATTTATTTTCCAAATTAATGAATAAATTAAATGAATTTATATATTTTTTCTATGTTTGTTCATTTCCAGACAGACGCTTTTACCATTGAGTTCTACGCAAGTTATATTGATAAATGTAAGTATAATAAATCAAACCTAGCTGTAGGCTGTAAATTTATAGGGAAGCGTGTAGTTTCATAACGAGTTGATTGTAATTAATTTCGAGTGTATAGGGTGTAGGAGTTTGTTGATAGAACGAAAAAATATAAATTTGCTATGAATCGGGATGACTCGAAGATTGAAGAGCATATGTGTCGTTGCGGGAAGTGGTTATTCGCAGAAAAAAATTCTTCTTGCAAATTTGGTTTATTTGTGATGCCTTTATGTTGTATATTCCTTATTAAGAGAAATCGTGTTTCAAATACCATTGTTACAAAAATATCCAATTTCTTTGAATTAGATACGTAGTAGCGCCCACGTAACATTTTCCTGTTGTTATTCTTATTTATGTATTTTCCAAAAAAAATTATGCTTAATCTACTTGTCGTTGCTGCAAGAACGTTCTCGCAAACATAATTTTAAATTAAATTCCAAAATCAAAACGGAAAATTTTTACTTAATTTTAGGAAAATATAATGTAATAAACATATTTTTATATTTAATGAAAACGTACACACAATAAAAATTTGAACAAATATTATTACGGAGGTGGGTGGTGGTTCGTTGGCGTGTAATTGTCCAGGATACACGTTTCATAATAACGCCTGGTTCATATTATGACGTGGTCCAATTTATAATCAATTTTGCTATGCTACTGCAAATTTTCCCGGCACTATTAAATCAGAACTGGTTAATCTCCAGCAAAAAGCTTTGTCTAATGTGTCCATATCGGCAGAATTAGGTACTATGGATAATTTTGGAACATCAATTCAAAGCGAAGAACATTTAATCGCATTTCTTTGTGGAACGTATACCAAAGATTGAATAATCTCTAACACTTTCTCGTGCTGGTGACCTCGTTATTAACCAACATTTTTTCACACTCTAACACGAGGAAAAGACGCTTGTAATTTAGGCTGTCAATTAAGTGCTTTAAATCGATTCTCAAGTAACATTTCTGCGAACATTTCGACTTTTGTCAGGGGAGCACAAATATTGCAATTCAGTACTTTCCGGTCCAAGCGCAGCAGCTTTATCGACTGCACCACTTCTCCGGCAATAACTGGTACCTACTTCTGGTAATTCTGGAATTTCAGTTCAAAACGATAAAAATATCTGATGAATGAATTTAAATTTTTCTGCCGACAAATATTTATGTTCGGCGTTCAAGATGCGGCCCCTGAATCTACACCAGTAATCTATACCACGCTCCCGTGTGAGTGATCTTGGTGCCAGTTCGATATTATTGCCACGCATCGATACGTCTCCCTTTTCTTTGCGCTACATCCACTTTCATAAAATCACAATCGAAAATAAGGAAAAAGATTAAAGTTTTCTTTTAAGTTGAAAATTTAAGATGAATTACTTCCAAATGTTTTTTTCAGATTTATACTACGACATACCTTGCTTCATAACCCGCTCATTTTCTAAAAGTGGTTTAGTTTTAAAATTCACACTGCTCTATTAAACAAAGTTCCTTTGTCTTTACAAGATAAATTATTACCAACAGTGTAAATAACTTCATCGAAACTTTAGGTTTGACATATCTGGATTTACTACTCACGCGGTTGGAGTAGGCGGATATCGTTAGCAAACGAAAAAATTCCGCCAGTACCTCAGGGTTCCGCGTTCATGACTGACAAAAATCATGTTAGCTTCAAGTGGCTAATGAATCTTAAACGAAGAATAAGACTTAGTTCCTTTAGTTAATCCGCTGCGCCAAGATAAATTAATTTCGTTTAAACCCCAAATATATCCGTTTATCCGAATAGTTTACCATTCGGCTTTATCAATTCCAATTTTTTTTGCGTCACTAATATCGTCGACAATACTTAACACTAGCACATATGTGACGCTGAAAACCCAAACAGACATGGGAAATTATTTTCGAATCGTTTGAAAAACGATTTAAAGTCAGAAGTAGGTTATTTATGTCATGATTCGTACAGATTTACGTGTTTTATGCACTGGAATTGGCTCCGTGGGACAAAGTATTCTGTAGATCGGTTTTAATCGATCCTATAACCTTCGCACGGGGTTATAATCCAGTTTGAATCTTATCAACTCTTACAAATTCGAAATCACAATTATCGAGCGATGCAATTGTCCATAGTGTTGCGTAATTGGTCGATTACCGTGTCGTTTGATGGTAGAGGTAAAATTATCATTTTCGATAAAGAGTTCATCGTTTCCCATAGACCATTTTAGCTGCATAGTACTTAAGATCTTTTTTAACCGTTGCTCGAATTTCAAGTAAAACGCTTGAAATTTCTTAGCTTCAATGAATTGTGTCACCTCGAGCCCTAAGCGCAGCTTTAATCTGTCGACGAAACGTTCGACCGTGCCTGTCGCTTCATTCTTGATGATATAACCGATCATACCGGCGTGAAGTACTTAATGTTAATAAAAAGTGTAGCTACACATTTTAACGAAAAGTGTAGACTCAAAAAGTGTAGCTACAAAAATTATCAAAAGTGTAGGAATTCGAAATACGTGGTTTAATTGTGGTCGAAATACGTGGTTCCACTTGTGATAGTGTCTGGAGTTTGTAAAAAACAATTCAAAACAATTTGCTTTATGATTGGCGATATGACCCTGCAAGTGGAATCGTCTTTCGCCAAATTCAACTAATTCTTCTTTTCATTCAAAAAATTTTCGGAATCATGAGTGCCGAATGTGTAATTTAGTATTCTCAACTTGGCATGGTGTCTAAATCTTGTACAAAAAATGTCAGAATTCTAGATGGCCATGTTAAAAAACTTCTTCTAGAAATCATAAATGCATCTCATTTCCATTAAACAAATCCAATCCCATCGTAATCGGTTAAAAATTGTCTGAGTTCCGTTCCAGGTGACCATATTCGAAAACTTCTAGAAATCATTTGAGAACCCAATTTCCATCCAATAGGCGTCCCATCTTAGGTGGCAATATTCCAGAACTTCTTCCAAAAATTATTTAAGAATCCCATTTCCATCCATCCAGGTTAAGAGTTGGGAGCTGAATTTGCTTAGCAAAAAATTGACAATGAAGTATAAAAAATTGTGGTTGGCTTGCAAAAAGTTGTGAATGAACTAAAAAAAATTGAATATCATTTGCAAAATTGTGAATTTGAAGTGTAAAACCGATATACTCTCACCACTCAAATCGGAGCAGTTCTCAATTCTCGGCCACTAACTCCACTCACCAAGGACGCCTCGGATACAACAGCGCTAACACAAGGCCTCTTTCTGATTGCCGATTCCCTCAAGGCGTTCTCAGAGGTGACTACTAGCAGCATGGGTTTAAAAACAAGATGGCACGTGGTCGAAAAGATGGCACAAGATTTCTGAAAACGATGATCGGTAGAATATCTTCACCAAATTCAACAACGGACCAAATGGAGAATTGTGCAACCAAATCTAGCAGTAAACGACCTGGTACTAGTAAAAGACGATTAACTACCGGTCCCGCGATGGAAATTGGGACGCGACATACAAACGACCAATAACAAAACTATGTAAGATACTTCACTGAACGTGATTCAAAGGAGACGTTACACATGCCGGGGATGCCAGTACAACTCCTAGCGTTAACCGTACTCTTAGTATGCTGTCTGTTCGGACTCGTTCGGACCAGTATACATGCATTTAATTCGAGAAGAAAAGCAAGTTGGAAATTGTCGCTATGGACTAGACTCTGGCGATTCAATACAACATGAGAAATTAAACACTGCTAGGTAGCCCACAGCGAATTACAAGCAGTGTGTAAGAAGCTGTCTGGACTAAACTGTAAATTTCAAGATCAGCTGCAATGACAATTCAGCAACCTGGTCACTGATAATAAGTTGCTACTAAGCAGCCAACAAGGAAAAACAACGCGTGAAACGGGGTTTTGGAGATTCAACAAGTGTCATACTGGGAGACATGTGTGGAATTCTCACTCAACGTGAAACGAGGGAAGCTCAATAACAACGAGTACGGGTTATTGTCACTGATAAGGAACGAAATAACTTTGATTGACTACACATACTACTCAATATACTTGCGCCAAGCCATTTAGATCAGCAATTATCATTGATTCGTCAACACGTGCCAGCCTCTTTCACCATTCCAGGACACGATATTCATGTTCTCGTGTACATATACCAAATTATGAAAATTCGCGGTAGGGTAACGCAACAAAGTATAATCATTGAAATTACTCTACCACTCTCAATCATAAATTATCACGTTAACCAAATATCTCGCCATAGATGACCGCAGGGAATATTTCGCAACAATGACAAGCAAATTTTTAAACCGACCCAATTCCTATACAAAACTTCGCTTATTGTGAAGCAAGAGCTATGCGAATTATCCATACTACGAAGCAATTGGATTAAGCCCTACGCACCTAATCAATGGATATATGTAGTTACCATGTTACCATGTTACCATTCACTCATTCGTCGTAGTCAACATTTCCGGAAAAATTTGTGATTAAGTCCCCATCCCTCTCTTGACACTCTCGCCAAAGAGTGGAATAGCTTCTGAGCGTTTTCACTGACTCTAAAAACGTGGGATGCTACGCCCAGTCGTTCATCAAGGTCAATACCTAGATATCTAACGCACGTCAATTTTCATGTTTCTACCGTTTAGTGATATTGTTGGTGGTCGACTAGAGTCAAATTTGCCCTTTAGTTGCAGCATCACTGTTTTCTCTGCTGATAGTGACATCTTATTTGCTTCACACCCTTGGATCATTTTATTTATGGCTATTTGACCCTGGCGCTGAAGTTCGAGTCTCGAGTTGCCTTGCACCAGAATGACTTTGTCATCGGCGAAAACAATTTCCTCAAAGTCGTTGATCATGCTTAACACGATATTCCAGACTATAGGGCCCAAAATAGAGCGCTGAGGACATCCTTTTGTAATTTGATTTGAAACAGAATCATACATGTCTCTAATTATTGCGTAATGTTCTACTGAAGTAGCTCCTAAAAACATTCATCGTGTTTCCAAGGAGATTATAGACCGATAAACTTGCAATGATACTAGACCACGTAAGATTATCAAATGCTCCGGCAATGTCCAAGAATATATCCGTAACATATTTAGAACTTTGGGTTTTGACAGTGTTGGTTGGAACAGGCCGCTCTGTTCAACTCGCGGCGTAATGCGAGTGACAAGCAACCTTTCTAGGAGTTTCCCGATAACTGGTAGTAACATTATGGGTCTATAAGATTTCCAACATAGTGGATCCCTATTGCCAGGTTCCCTGATTATAATCATTTGACCCGTTTTCCATACGTTAGGGAAGTAACCAAATTTTAGGCAGCTGTTTAATAATTTTACTATGCTAGACCCTATGATGGGCCATGCAAGCTGGATTATTTCAGCGTTCAAGTTGTCAAGTCCGGGGGACTTGTTACGCTTAAAGCAAGTTAAGGCACTGGTGACCTCCTCCCACGTAAATCGGGGGTCTTCCGCATCGTTCCAACTACTGTTGGTAGCGATCTCTCGCAATTCTGCTTGAGGTCCAGTTTCGTCTGGCGTTTCGTCCGGAAGAAGTAAGTTAAGTAATTCTAAACATGTGTCATGCCACGTATCAGTGACGACTCTATTTGCCTTCCTAATGGTGTTCAAAACTTCTGGAGGTCTTGCTTTGCCAGCGACAAATTTGTATCCCCATTGGTCTTTATTACCATGTTCCGTGACGTATCTTTGGGAACTATTTTGTTTTGCAGACAATTTTAACTCTTTTGCTATTTGGTTCCTTTACGCCTGGTATGCTCTTCTAAGCATGTGCACAGAACATCTAATTTTCCTTAGATTAGAGTTCCATCAACTGTTCCGTTTCTTTGCAACTCTCTTCTTAGGAATTGAGTTGTTGCAGACACTGGCTAACTGTGCTGAGATCAGCTCAATTAAGAGCCAACCAAGTGTCTAGCAAATAGACAGCCGGCTATCTTAATGGCAAATCTCGGAGTTTTGCTACTTGCAAGCGAACTGCTCTGTGGTGAGTTTGATAAATCAAACGTGATGACTCAATGGTCACTAGGTGTCCAATTTTCTCTTACACACCTACCAACTATCGAGCCCAGCAAGGCTCCATTGACCATGGTTAGGTCGATATTGGAGTTCCCATTGGACGAGAACGTCGTTGGGTGCCCCTACAAGTTCATTATGAAGAGGTCACTCTTAGACACGAAGACTTCTACTTTTGTTCCGTTTTCGTCGGTTAAACGGTCATGCCACATTTTGCTTCTTGCATTGAAGTTTTCAAGGATCACTACCTTATCCTGTTGACCCGATATAGAGCCTAGGATCGTTCCGATTTTGCACAGATGGTACTCGATCGGTTCACTGTATTGGGCATATATTGAAAATAGGTAGAGTGAACCAACTTCCGATGATTGGGATTCTCAGAGCAACCTGTTACTACTCTGGCTATAGAAGGCATGCCACTGATTTGACCATTGACCGAGTGGGGTTCTTGCATACATAGTTTATCTATGTCGTGAGTGGAGATGCGTTCACACGTCTCTGAACCAACTATTTTAGTGCCCTGCATTTTGAGGTGGGCGATATGTAGGTTGCTGTTACAATGTCCTTGATTTTGACTAATCATCATGTTTAGTTCTTAATTTGAGACGTTGCACACCACTTTTGTATGTGTTACATGAAACGCGACCTACTTGGTGGTTATGAGGTTTTTGCAATTCCTTGCAGCTTGCGCAACTGGCTGGCTTGTCTTTGTAAGGACAGCTCTTATAGCCATGACCATGATGTGCACAGTGAGAGCAGGTCTCTGTGCGCGCCCTACAATTCTTTGCAATGTGACCATATCGCTGGCACCTAAAGCACCTAGTTGGAGCCACAAACTTCCTCACACGGCATCGTACCCAGTCCACGTGCAGTCTTCCACACTTTAGCCACATGTTTTTGGTTGCTGGTTCGACTTCTACCACCCAGACAGCGGTCTCTTCTCTTTATTTCTCGCACCGGTTCTATACAGAACTTTAAAATCTTTTTTATCCAGGTAGTTTTGGTTTATTAGGCAGTTTTTTACCATGCCACCATCAAGCTCAGAGTTCCGTGAAAACCTTCAAATCCGAGAATGAAACAACAGTAATTGCTACACCATTAGATCCAACGCTATGTGTACTACGATATCTGTAGTACCACATGAAATTTCGGTTGATATCCTCTGCATCATTGGATCCAGCCATACCTCTGCAAGGACTCTCGACCAATATTGATTTCGCCGGCATATTAAAATGTGCTGAGTCATTAATCATAGCTACTGGGGCAACCGGAAGTAATATGACAAAAACGTTTCATACCTCACATGAAGTAGGTAACCACGTTAAGGACTTCAGCTCATACATAAAGAACAAGAAAGGAGTGAACAGGTCACTATAGAACAAATCACAACACCAGCCACAGACGATCAATTTGCAACTCTGGAAAAGAGTGAAGACGTGCTACCAGATCAGCGCTTTCACTATATTCACCACTATAACATGATTCACATATTATTCTGGAGTATATTGAAAATTGAAATAATCTGGACGATAAGGCGGTGCGCAGAATGGTTGATAACCGCCAACCACCCTCACCACTGCCAATGCTGAGAGTGAGTCCTGTGTAACGTGCAATTATCACAACAATAAAAGCTGACCCGGGAATATGTTAAGGCAAGCTCAACAGGTCAACGAGCTCTTCAACAACTGTACGTAATACAACAATTCAATTATATCTAAAACTAAAAATTAAAGCTACAAATCCAACCACTCAGCATTTTACATCGCATGATATTGTACGATATGTGACACCTCGATCACATTGATGTGCAGTTGATTGCATTCCATTGAATATAATATTTTGATTGATCAGCACTTTCCAAGAGAAAAAGATTGAAGCGTTTATCTCGGTTGACGATATCATGGGATTGTAATTCCTCCCGGGGGTGGGAAAAAGTCGTCCTCGACTTTTAATATTACGCCAGATTTCTTTAGCAGGTCGTTGTATGTCAATTTTGTGTCTTTCAGTTTACATGGACTTTGGGCATTTTTTATAGTTGAGCCTTTCCTCAGTAATATGTATGATAGTGCCATGATTACACATATTGATGAGATGGACAGCTCTCCCGGAAGCGACCATATCCATTTCTGGTGATGATACTTTTTCAAAAAGACTTCTTCTAAGAGATTTCTGTTTTTAATGGTGTCCTGCTCGATTGCTGTCATTTTCTGGACTGATTTCATCTGGCGTACCATCTGGAGACTATGTATAGAGCTCCTTGTATTTGCTCGTTTTCGGTTTTTTTTTTTCGTAAGCTGTGCAGTTGTCGATTGTTATTAGATAGTTTCCCGTCACGTTCCTATCGTCCGGCCCACAATTAGTGGATAGTTTGACGTTCTTGCCATTGTTGAGTAGTATTTTGCCCTCAGAAATCCTTCGTATTGTCGTGTTTGTTTCCGACGTCACTTTGAATTCTTTTATGTCAGAGTATCCTTGGACGTAATTACCGTAGTCCGTGGTGAAAAATAATTTCTGCTTATTTTTGATGATATATTGAGGGTAGCTTTCGGTAATGGTGTTGTTGACAACTAGTGGAGTAAGCCTTATTGTTGTCGATGATCCGTTTTCCAATTTTGGTACTTCTAATATATAAAGGAGTGTTTCATTACATATAGAAATTTTGAGCTTGACGAATTTAAGTGCCTCATCCGGAACTGTTATATTTACCCCTTGTTCTGTCAGTACGAAAGCACTTTGCTGCTTGATCATGCTATTTTTGTGCTCACATTTGCATCTTGTTTGTCTTTTATAATCGCGTTAATGGTTGGTATCAATGTTATACACATCATGACGTCTAGTTCATCTAACACAACTTTGTTGGCCGTTGCCGTGTTGGCTATGAGTTCGTTTATGGTGTTCGTTAAAAGTTTAATTCAGCTGTTGATCTGTTCATTGACTTGGTATTGCTGGTTGTTCTTCTTTACCAGTTCATTCAGTGTGGCGTTGATTATCCTTAAATCGTCAACATCTGGATTCCCTACCAAGCATTTTCATCATGATCCCAGTGCATCCCATCTACTTTGTCTGAGTCGTTTTCGTGGTTTTATTTGGAGTAGGTTGTTTTGTAAACTTTTACATTTTTCTTTGACTATGGTATAAGGTTCTAACTTATCTCTATCTAATTTATCATAATTGACTCTATAGTAAATTCTAGATTGGTTGTATTTATTGGGTGAATGACTCTAATGATTCCTGTTTGAATCCTACATTTATTTATTTTTTGTATTGATATTGGATCTTCATTTAAATTGTTGATTTCTAATCTTTGAGCATTAACATTAATATGATTGATAAAAGTTAAAATTACTATGACCCCCTGTCGGAGTGCAGAACTCATGGGCCGACCCATCTTCCATGCCAGTATAGGCTGGCATGGAGCTATGCAATGTGCAGATGGTAACAATATCCGTACGTCCTCGATTTGGCAGACAACTGCGTAAGGTAAGGACGTAAATAAGCGAACTGCGGAAGATTTGGGAGTGCTTCGGCCCCAGAAAAGATTGCAAAAAATAAAAAATAAAAAATTAAAAATAATTAAAATAATTAATATGATTGATAAAAATTAAAATTATTAAATATTGTATAATAAACATTTCTGAAATGACAACAACAAAAAATTTACAATTAACACTTCTTTAATCTTTTGATTTTGCTTTTATTTCTCTTAATGTTTCTTGATATCCTAAAAGTTTTATGGCTTATGTCTTTTATTTTAGTTTCTACCCTTGTAGGCTGAGATTTAGTTCTAATGTTTGGTTTAATGTAAACCAATTGATTCTTTGTTGAATTAGGGGGTTCTTCTTTTTTATCGTTTTGCTTAATAATTCTGTTTCTTGCCTTTTCTAGATTATTGTTTTAAAAATTTTGTTGGCTTGTTCTTGACTTCTTGTATTTCTTCCGGGTTCATTAGATTACTTTGGTTAACGATGATTTCGTTCGGTGTGAAACCGGTTGATGAATGTACTGAATTGTTGTACAGAGCTACTGACAGTTTTATTGCAGTTAGAGTACTTGCATTTGAAAATCTATCTCGGTTGGTATTAAATTTTTTTATAATAAAGGGTGATTTTTTTGTGGTTAGGATTTTCATGCATTAGTATTTGACAGATCACGCGGGATTTCAGACAAGGTGTCAAAGAGAAAGATGCTCAGTATGCTTTGACATTTCATAATGAATAGACTTACTAACGAGCAACGCTTGCAAATAATTGAATTATATTACAAAAATCAGTGTTCGGTTCGAAAAGTGTTTCGCGATTTACGTCCGATTTATGGTCTACATAATCGACCAAGTGAGCAAACAATTAATGCGATTGTGACCAAGTTTCGCACTCAGTTTACTTTATTGGACATTAAACCAACCACACGAATGCGTACAGTGCGTACAGAAGAGAATATTGCGTCTGTTTCTGAGAGTGTTGCTGAAGACCGTGAAATGTCGATTCGTCGCCGTTCGCAGCAATTGGGTTTGTGTTATTCGACGACATGGAAGATTTTACGCAAAGATCTTGGTGTAAAACCGTATAAAATACAGCTCCTGCAAGAACTGAAGCCGAACGATCTGCCACAACGTCGAATTTTCAGTGAATGGGCCCTAGAAAAGTTGGCAGAAAATCCGCTTTTTTATCGACAAATTTTGTTCAGCGATGAGGCTCATTTCTGGTTGAATGGCTACGTAAATAAGCAAAATTGCCGCATTTGGAGTGAAGAGCAACCAGAAGCCGTTCAAGAACTGCCCATGCATCCCGAAAAATGCACTGTTTGGTGTGGTTTGTACGCTGGTGGAATCATTGGACCGTATTTTTTCAAAGATGCTGTTGGACGCAACGTTACGGTGAATGGCGATCGCTATCGTTCGATGCTAACAAACTTTTTGTTGCCAAAAATGGAAGAACTGAACTTAGTTGACATGTGGTTTCAACAAGATGGCGCTACATGCCACACAGCTCGCGATTCTATGGCCATTTTGAGGGAAAACTTCGGAGAACAATTCATCTCAAGAAATGGCCCGGTAAGTTGGGCACCAAGATCATGCGATTTGACGCCTTTAGACTATTTTTTGTGGGGCTACGTCAAGTCTAAAGTCTACAGAAATAAGCCAGCAACTATTCCAGTTTTGGAAGACAACATTTCCGAAGAAATTCGGGCTATTCCGGCCGAAATGCTCGAAAAAGTTGCCCAAAATTGGACTTTCCGAATGGACCACCTAAGACGCAGCCACGGTCAACATTTAAATGAAATTATCTTCAAAAAGTAAATGTCATGGACCAATCTAACGTTTCAAATAAAGAACCGATGAGATTTTGCAAATTTTATGCGTTTTTTTTTTAAAAAAAGTTCTCAAGCTCTTAAAAAATCACCCGTTAGTTGAATGTGTTTTTTCAACTTGGCCATTCGATTCTGAGGATGATACATATTCCATTTGAATATTGAGTTTACTTAAGTATTCTTTGACATGCAGTGATTGGAGCGTTGTCTCATGACAACCACGCGGTGGTTGTATCCACAAGGTTTTTGGTATTGATCGGAACCATTTGTAAATGTTTCGAAAAATAGTCTATGACAGACGATCGAAATATCGATGTGCACTCGTCCTAATGGTTTTTTAGTACTGGGCCTAGAGGATATTTTTATATTATACGGTTTCCGATCGTACTTGTGGCTATTGCATATGCCACATGCATTGGGCGCATTCAGGACCACCAACTGTTGGCATCATGATTAGTAAAATCATCGCCAATTTGATTTCAAAATTTCATAGTACTAAACATTTTCAAAACGTTGGCTTTGATTTTACTCAACATGTTTCCAACTGTTGGGTGCCCTGAATGCGCCCATTCATAGGTCTTTTAATTATACTACTCATCTTAGGAAAAAAGTAGGCTGGTTTAATTTGACTTTCAACTTCCTTTGTTCCTCGATGGGCTCTTTCGTGTTCTCTAACTACTATTGTATTTTGACGCCCTGGTTACGTCTAAATGGTCGATTCTGTAGTAAAAATGAAGTAGCCGTTTTGGGAAAAATTTTGCCGAAATGTTTTTTGAATTGCGGTTTGCTTACCATTATGGAATTTCTTTATAAATTCAGTAATTTGTTCTTTTTTAAATGATTGTTCGTCTGAAGTTTGGAAATACGTCTTCCAAAATTATTGTGCCTAGGTTTGAGATTCTGAACAGTGATTGATTCCTATAGTAATTTATAGGTCGACCTGAAAAATGGATGGAATAATCATCGGATGTATCCGCAGAATGGATTGTTTGTAGGTCACAATCTATAATTTGGTTATTTTCTCTTTCAGACTCACGTTTAGTGTTATCTGTCCCTTCGTTAAAGTTAGTTCATTGTCTGTTGTTGGAATTCAACATTTGCTCTTCCCTCTCTGTAGATAACCCCGTACTCGTAATTTTCCAAGTCGAGTCTCCATCTCAAGATTTTAGAATTTTTTTCGAATGTTTTGATGAACGTTAGAGGTTTGTGATCTGTTACCAGTGTAAATTTATTATCGTACAGGTATAGCTGGTACTTCTTGGCAGCCCATAATATAGCTAGTGCCTCTTTTTCATTTCTTGCATATTTGGTTTCTGTCTTGTTTAAAGTTCTTGACGCCATTCTGTATTTGTGATAGGACTGCCCCTAGAGCGAAATCCGATACATCCGTAGATCTGTCGCTATGATTTTGTTTAGCGTTTCGAATGATCTGATATATGCTGGGTCTGCAAGATTTAGTCGTATGTCTTTCTTTAAGTATTTGGTCATATTTTTTGTTATTTTAGAATAATCTTTAAAATAACCTAAAAATTACTTGATCTCTTTTTGATTACGAGGTTGTCTCTATTTGGTTTAACACCATCTTGCGAGATTACATGCCCTAAGAATTTCGTTTCTCTTTTCATAAAATCGCACTTGTCGAGTTGTATCTTTAGATTGAAAGCAGAAAGTCTTTTTAGAACAGTGCTTAGATTATTTAAGTGGTTCATTAGATTTTCCCCCACAACAACGATATCATCTAGATATACGTGGCATATTTTTCCCAGTAGTCCTTGTAATACGTTGTTCATGGCCCGATGAAATTCTCTATTTTGGCTTGTGATTTGTCTTCCATTGATATTTGGTGGAAGCCAGATTTAAGTTCTAACTTTTAAGGTAACTTATCATCGACTGTTTTCTCATTGAGTTTCCTATAGTCGATGACGGATCTTACTTTTTTGGTTCCTGGTGCGTCTAATTTTTTAGGAACTACCCAAATCGGTGCTGAGTAAGGGCTTTTGGAGTGTTTGATAATGCCGTTGTTTAGCATTGCCTGAATTTGTTCCTCCACATCTCCTTTGAAATGATGTGGGTATCTGTAGGTTTTAGTATAAACAGGTAATTCGTTCTTTGTATGAATTACGTGTTTGATCGCTGTTGTTGACGACAATTTCTCTTTTTGTTTTAACAGAACCGATTGATTGTCATAAATGGTTTAGATGAGTGATTGTCGCTCGTTTTCATTGAGGTGGTTTGACCTAATCACTTTCCCTATATTTTCCTTACTGATTGGTGTATTGTTTAAAACGGGAATTGGTTTTATTGTTTCGAAATTATTAATTCCAATTCATAATAGATTTGGGCTGGTAGATTTTTCTGTATCAAATTAATTTTTCCTTTCTTTGTTGTTTTTTGTATCCCTAGAATATTTTTCACCGAAGTTTCTTGATATTCTAGGAGGTGATTTGGCGATATATTGGGTTTAATAAGGTTCTTATTGGCGCCCGTGTCTATTAATAAGGTAATGGTTTGGTTTGTGTGTTTGTTGCGCCATTTCAGGTATGGTGGGAAGTTTAATCTTCCGTGTTTGAATCTAGATCCGCTTGAAAATTTTCTGGGTTAATATCCTCAATTTCTTGTGAATTCTTTATATTCAGAATCTCGACTTTCGGGTCGGTTTCTTACACCGTTTCGTGGTTATTAACCAACGAATTCTTAGTACGTAATCTTTTAACCAGATTGAAATCTTTCGTCCTTGTTTGGAATTGGTTAAACTTTGACTGAGCTGTACCGACCCGATTTGATTTTTGTGTGGTATAATGAGGTTGTTGAAATTTTTCTTGAGTTATTTGAAATTGTTTCATTGCTACTAAATTTGCATAAGAAAGCGTATGCTTCCTCGATATTTTTGGGTTTTGCCGCCTGGGCCTACCCGAAGTACGGCTTTCTCAAGCCTGAGCTGAATGCCGGTAGTGCATCCTCCTCAACAAAAGTGCAGAATGCCTGCTCTTTTGCCCTGTTGTAATAACTATGGACTGTCATTGTTTCGGTTGGTTTGTGTGCCCAAAGTTGGGACTTATAAAACGATAATTCTTGCTTGTCGCCTAGTGCTTCGAGCAATATTTGTTTAATGTCTAAAAAGGACTCGGTTCCCTTCCACCTTGTTTTTAACAGCTTGTACATGCATTTTTAGTTGTTGTTCTGGAACTAATCCTTCGAACATACGTAAGGTTTCTTCCGCTGTTTTCAACCATGATGACACTTGTTTTTTATTCCCGTCAAAAACAGGAAAGAATTTAATAGGATCTGGGATCCTGAATAGGTCGACAACCTCTTAGTTATCGGTGTTTTGCTCCCTTGGAGGAACAGGGGTTTCGATTTTCTGACCAAGGTATGTTAATAATTGGTCATGTTCAGTCTGTTTCTGAACTAGATTTGTTAATTGGTTCGCTATCGTGGTAATTTGAGCGTTTATTTGATCCACATTCATTTTCTGGTTTGTTTCTTCCGCTACTAACGCTATACTTCTATTTCTGTCGAATAGTAACTCGCGTCTATCTCGTAGTGCGCGAGTGTATAAGTTTCCGTTGGGAATTAGCTTTTCTGCGTCTATCTAATAGTGCGCAGAACGACACGTCCACATCTGTCTCGTAGTGCGTGAGTCTGCCGTACTTGGTAAATTCTTTTTTTTATGTTATATATCACTTCTCTTTATATAAATTCACTTTAACGTATGTAAAAATTTATGAAGTAAAGTAAAAAATAATAAAAATCTTACCATATTTTTGCTGTCGTGAGTTGGTTCCGAAAGTATACAATTGTCGTGTGGGTGGCATGACACACAAATCCTTAGACGGTGCATCTTTAGTCCAAGACGTCGATAACAATCTGTTTTGAATGGGTGTTTCTCCTATTGTAGTCCAAGTAGGTTTCTTAAAAGCGATTCCCACTGATCGAGTATATTCTACTCCGTTTCGAAACGAATCTCAGTTGGGCGAGTATATTCTACTCCGTTTAAAAAAAAAACTCAAAGCAACTTTTGAATTTCCATACAGACACTTGAAATTAGTTAAACGTTACCAACAACAATTGACCAATTTGAACCGGTTGTTGCTCGAAAAAAGGCCGGACTACCGAAAGAGGCAACAAAAAGTCATCTGTCTCCATGACAATGCTCCATCACATACGGCAAAGCCAGTTCGCGACACGTTGAAATTGCTCGGCTGATGCTTACTCACCAAACTTGCCTCCTTCCGATTACCATTTGTTTGCATCGATGGGTCACTTGCTGAGTAGCGCTTTGGTTCGTACGAAGATGTGAAAAAATGGCTCGATGAATGGTTCGCAGCAAAATGGTGAAAATTTTTACTCGCACGGTATTCACAAATAGCCCGAAAGATGCACAGATTTATAACAAGCGATGGAGCATACTTTGAATCATTCTTCCGACTTTAACATGCTTTTTTAGTAAAAAAAAAAAAAAATCTGCATTTCATACTTGTACACCTATGTTATTTTTGTAAACAATTAGAATGCTAAAAACTATTTTATTAGTTTATGCTTCCCAATATAAAATAAAATTAATATGCAGAAGCGTTTTGTTCGAGCTACCTCAACAACGTCAAACGATAAATTTTTTGTCTAACGCCGCAATGATGATATTTTTTGAGTGTCTATGCTGCCCCTAGATGACACATCATCGTCATCGTAACTGCCAAACCATCATAATTTTCCAGATATTGGTCAACAATGAAAACGTGTTGTTCTTTTGCGTAGCACTTGGTTTTTAAAAACCCGAAAAAATTCAGATTCTTTCGTGAATTTTGGGACACCCTTTATATTCTACGTTTGTTCGGTCTGAAGCTTCGTACGAAAATTTTGTGTCCATTAATTTTGAGATCTTAGTGAACTTTGATGGAAATCAATGTACATACCGAAAGTAGCAGCTTCCGTTAGGGCTTTTAAATGTCTGCAATGTTGTTGAACGGTGTTGGTTTCCTGAAATTTCTTGTCTTGAGACTTATGGAAGATAGGCGACGGTTTATTTATATATACCAAAGCTTTGTTTAATAAGGGTACAATTTTTTTATAAGGTGAATATTTTTCAAGGGAATTTTATTGTGTACCTCGCTCGATACAAAAAGATATATAAATAAAAAGCTTAGGCTCCTCGTACTTCATTAAACAAAGAAAAGCGATTTTTTCGGCGAAAAGCAAAGGAAAATCTTTTCACAAAATCGCAACCGTAAGAACACATTAAAAATACCAGAAATTACATAAATACAAACAAGTATTTTTCTCGTGTTCGTTTAATTACTTTACAGCTCTATGCCAACCCGCCAGCTTAATTAGCCCCAATAAAATAAATTATACAAAATGAAATTAAAATTTACTTTAGCAAATTATTTTTTATGTTCTCGAAATAATTCGTAAGTGTGAACACAACACAACAACAGAGTTATAAACATTTTTACGTTTTATGAATATTCGCGGTAATTTGGGTTTCTAAATTTAATTTTTTTTTTATGAACGAACTCGAACACATAAAGTAAGTTAGTTATTGTAGTACTCAAAACAATGAGTATATTCTTGTTTACGTATATGGTGGCGATTGACCACCCACTATTCAAAATATTATTAAATTCTGAAATTTACACCTGGCGCGCGTGATGGCTAACAAAACGTTTTGTTTAATTTAAAATCATTCGGTGTGTGTCGTCGTACGGCACAGTACAAAAAAAAAACTATCGTAATCGTATATAACAAACTATAAAACTATATAATTAGAATTATTATATTAGCAATAACATATAATTTGGTATAAATTGCAAATTATCCAATTTGCACGCGTGCCACCGTTAAATTATCCTTAATATGGTGTGTTGTTGTTTGCCGTCACAAGACACTACCGTATATAGGTGAAACTGAATGGCCGAACGTGATTATTAGACGCATTTAGACTTGTGTATAGCTTTAATGCTAATTATACGAAAAACGCATATAAATCGCGTCTAATCGAGTCGTTTTTTTTTATTATACGGGAACTAAATTTGTCGCGTTTTATATTTTAATTAATTGGATCATAAATTTGTTGGAGTCCTGGTAAATCAGTAAATACAGGCAGAAATACTCGGATTATTTATTTTACAGAATCTTCGATCGGTCTCTCGAAACTAGCTCATAGAAATCGGGTGGTGGTGTACTGATAGCAGTACATTCTAAACTCTGAAATGCTCTAGTAACTCTTGCCCTATCGAAAATCGAACAAATTGGTGTAAAAATCAAAATTAACCAAACCATATATACCACCGATGCGATTGATGAAGCTATTAATACAACAAACTCGTCAGATTTAGTTCATGTGCTTGGTGATTTTAATCTTCCAAATATAATCTGGAATTTGGACCCGGAACTAAATTGTATTTTGGCATGCAATATGAGAACAAATGCGGAATCTTTATTTGTGGACGCCATGCTTGGTTATAATTTGACTTGTCTTCAGCAACCACAATGACACTTTCAAAATTTCAGAATCCGTGTTACCTTTTGTCATAATTGATATCAATCACAAACCTTTAGATATTGTATTTGACTCAACTAATTTAATGGCGAGTTCGGAACACCTACAACCAATCAAATACAACTTCAAAAAAACAAACCGTGTGGGGCTACAAAGTTACCTGGAATCCATCAACTGGCAAACAACTCTCAATCCCAATGATATAAACGAAAATGTTGATAAATTTAATGACATTGTACGGTAGCGTGAAGTTTCCGACAAAGTGACAAAAAAACTTACAAAAGCTTAAAAGTGTATAGGTATACACAAATATTCTGATTAAATTTAAGCTCATGTACAGTAAGGATCCATAATTAATGACAAGGCATCGTAGAGATGTCTACGCTTAATGGTATAAGGGATCATGTTAATCAGTCAATTCTTAATGTTTTCTAGAAGCCAACATATTTATGCGGTGGGGCAGTCATAGATTTTTTTCATTTTAAACAAAAAAATTCTGCGCTCTGTCATCACTGGTTTGACCGCAATGACAGTCTGAAGTTGGTAAGACTTAGTGTCAGTCACCCGGTAAATAATTTTGGCACATATTGCGTGGAGAACCAATAAAAGATGATGGTAAAATGACTTTATGGCCCACAGTAAGAACTCCATCAACACCATTTGGAAAGTTGTGCACAAAATCAGTTAAATTATTATAGACTTCTGCACGTAGTGTAGCCTGCTTTTTACCGCGCTTACAAAAAGGCATACTTTTTTAAAACGGTTTAACCGACTTTCGTAAAACAACTTTTTTTGACAGCTTAGTAATTTATCGTTACACGGACGCCTTTATCATTAAAATCTGTACAGTACTTTTTAAATTAAAGCAATCGTAGCAAATGCGATGTTTCGGTGAAAACAATTGGTGTGCTGCAATCTTCTGTATAATACCAAGTTGAGCGATATTTGCTATCGCACTTATCAGACGTTGACCTAAACAAATCTCTACCAGTTTCATTCATTGTTCCCTAAAAATCATGGATGCCGCACAAGTTCTTGCTTTATTGCACAAAGGACGCAATCAACGAAAATTCGCTCGTCAGCTAAATAAGAGCCAATCAGCTATCATCCAGAAGGTTTCAGGAAATTGATAAAAATCGGAGACCAAGAAGACGCTTGAACGTGTTCTATTCAATGAAGAGTGCAGAATATGTCTCCATGGCAGTATTAGGATAGGCCGAGTCTACTGGCGCCCAGAAGAGCGATTTTCGTAGTGCTGTTTTGCTGAAACTTTCTCGTACGGTTGCGGTTCGTACATGGTGTGGGCTGGCGTATCGCTTGATAAAAAATAAATATTGTTTTCGTACCTGGTGGAGGCAGTAGAGGAGGTCTGACAGCTGAAACGTATATCGAGGCCATTCTCTTGTATCATGTAGTGCCCTACGCTTTATATATAGAGGAAGATTCCATATTAGTGCATGACACTGCTCGGAACTACACAACTCGAACCGATGAACTCGAGACGATGATGTGGCCAGCCCTCAGACCAGACATAAACCCAATTGAGCATTTATGGGACGAACTAAAACGAGCGGGGCCGGGCCAAAGATCCGGTACCATCTAATAACAGTGATCGGTGTTTGTCACAACCTTAATAAGTCAACAGTCGACTCGGTTCATTAAGACGAATTACTTCTCATCGTAGCCTATTTCTGATAATGACAGGAGCTACGACATTTAAATGATTTGTGGCCGAATTGTTGATTATACCAATATTCGTCTGTACGGCCGGGCCGCTTGGTTGCAAGGTCGTTTCGCTCTGGGCCATAATTTCTCAAATTTCCTCAATAATTGAGCTACTCCGAGTCGTAATTCCTGAAGACTCGTAGATTGTAGCGATTCTTGCTTCGTTTCGTTATGGGGCTCGATTGAATTGACAGCACGCATTTGAGTCACTGATTGAATTCCTGACTACTCAGCGCATTTCAGATAAGAACCGGTTGAGTCGCCGCTGCTGGCTTTCAGCAAAATATCCAAACAATTTCTCTTTGATATATTCGTATTTTCGTGAATCTGGCGTGGCGTTTATAATTTCGCGTAATTGTGTTAGTATTGGTGGATCGAGAGGTGCTAAACCGTATTATATTTTTGTTAGTCGACCACGGTGCCAGATGGTGAAAACCAAAAATTTGTTGCCCCCTTATATAAGTTAAACTTTTTCCGTTATGAAAACTAAAAAAATTAATTTTTTACCGTGGCTTAACAACCACTCACTTCATTTTCTAATTAGAGCTTCCACGCTTTTACTTAAACCTACACATATTGATCATATTAAGCTTGCTTACTTATGCTATATGATCTTAAAACATAAATGGAAAATTTCCATTTAGGCCGTTTGCAGTTAGATCGGAAATCCAACTTCATATTTCACAATAATTTTATGGGAACGTCTACAAAAAGCGTTTCCATGGTATGTGAGAGGTTGGGCACGTTTTGTGCAACGTGATCAAAGTTAGTTAGCTTAACTCTTCCCCCCTTAAATTCGATTGTCCGCAACCGATGAAAAATATGGTACGTTGCTAAAATTAGGAGTTGAAGTTTTGGAGGATTCGGCTTGCTGGATGTGATCTTGAACTTTTGGGTTATTAGGGGATTCGATATTGATTTCGATGAGACCTGTATTCGGGGACAAATTTCTACAAACACTTGAGAGCTGTTACTATTATGACTATACTTATCGGAAATGCGAATCCCTGAATCGGTTAAACTTGGATTCCGACTGTAACGTTTCTATTGCGTCAGTATTATTGATATGGAGTTCATCCAACATTTCTAACGATAGAATTTTTTCAATTCGTTCAATTTTTTTAAACGTGTCTAAAGCTAATTGTCTGGATAGGATTAGTGAATTTATAATTCACTAATCCAGAATTGGACCAATTCTGGATTAGCACAAATTCAGCCACTATATTTTTTGGATGGCAATGGACATATCTGAACGGAATATGCAATCAGAAGTGCCAACTTCATTGGTTTCTAGAACCTTTTGTTAGAAAATTGTTCATTCAACGGTTGATGTTGTTCAATGGATTTGGGCCAATTCTGGATTAGCACAAATTCAGTCACTATATTTTTCGAATGGCAATTAACATACCTGACAGGAATTTACTACCTGAATTGCTTATGCCTTGGATTTTAGAACATTTTATTTCTATTGTTTTATTTGTTGTTCAACACAAATATTATTGAACGATATATCTCCGTTTTTTTTAAAATATAGTATCTTTCAGGGGCTGGTTTGGTTTTCCTCGATTTATGAATGAAAATGTATGCAAATTATATTTCTATGATAAGCACAAATTTCATCAGTTTAGCGGCCTTTAGAAAGTTTTAAAATTAGGCTTAAATTATTTCTGGTTTTTTTCTAGAATTCGGTTTTGTTTATTCCGTCTTTTAGGCGAAATTTGAAATTTTCTTTTCCCGTTTTTTCGGCTCCTGGACTAGCATTAATTTTTTCCCGTGAGCACTAATTAGCACAAATTGGGCTTAATCGGTATGCAAAGTTTCATTTTGAAATTCGAAAGTTTCCCTGCTGCAGTTACCCACGTCCTAGTTTTGTGTGATTTTTCATATCTATTTCTTGTTTCCTTCTCAGCTGCTCGATGTTGCTCAATCGAACTTGTTCGTATTGTTCTGGATCTATGTTAGGCGTTCGCCCAAAATATACCTCTACAGGTTTCCTATTTATAGTGGAATGAATTGTATGGTTGTATTCATTCACGGCTCTATCAATAATATGTTCGAAAGATCGAGGTGGTCCTTCCGCTTTGAGACACCTCATAATTTCAGCCAGCGTTGAATGGAATCTTTCGATCTGTTCAATGACAACGACTGCCACAGGAACGCAAAAATAGAACAATATGTCCTGAAGATGTTTTTTTATGTGTTCGTTAGCACAAGATTCAATTAGCTTGGCTTGAGCGAACTTAGAGAATTTATCGGTTGCCGTGAGAACAAGTTGTTTCTCCGTGGAGAAAATATCGATATGAATTGTATGGCCGAGGTAATCAGGAACTGGGGTGGTGTGAATTTCCTGATTATTGGGATGCATATTGTACAGGGTTTAATTAAGTTGGATATTTTGGACGCCATCCACGGGAATTAATATTTTCGTAAGATTTGCATTCGGCTCTCACATGCATTCCTATGAGCGCGTTTATGTTCGGCGATGATTATCTCTTCTTGACGTTTTTCGTCTTCGATATCTTCCACTATTTTCTGTGTGAACCGGATTTTATAATTTTTAAAGTGAAGAGGGTAGATTTCTTAAATCTTCACCAGTAATGCTTCTGATGAGAAGCGTCCATTTACAATGTTAGGGTTTAAGTATCGTTTAAAGATACTTATGAGTTTGGCCTCTGTAAAGTTTGGTTGTGTGAATATGTGCCTAGTGCCTGGCAGGATGAGAAAAAAAATTTTACCTGATAGTTGTTTTCGAATTCATCGGTCTTGATTACCAATTGATTTCTAAAACCGTTAATTGGTGAATCCACCAATGGTATTAGGTCTTGGGAGGAACTCTCATCACTGTGTTGGGTGATTGCCATAATATTTGCCTCAGTTCTAATAGGCAATCGCGAATTATATTCTTCCAATATGGCTTTCCACCTTTTCATCTTAGCATTATTGTTCTTATTGCTGAGTGCCTACGTTAGTGGTTGGTGATCTGTGAAGATGTTCACTCGTCTAGAACCATATAAATAATTTCTCAAGGAGTTAAGCGACCATATTATTGCTAACATCTATTTTTCATTTGTAGCATAGTTTTATTCGGCCTTGCTTTTAACGTTCTTGAGATAAAAGTTATTGGTCTTCTATCTTGAGTTAGGACAGCTCCAATGGCTCCAAGGTTTGGATTTTGAGACATTCTTGGACACTCGTCCATCTTCCCTTCTTAAAAGGGATGTCAGGGGTTTTGCCAATTTCGCATAATCACGGATAAACCGACGGTAGTAACCTGACTATAAAGTACCCACGATAAAGCCCAAGAATTCTACTTGTTCTTGTAGAAATTCGCATTTATCTAACTGGACTTTCAAATTTGCGTCTTCCAACGTTTTAAACACCGCTCTAATATTCTCAGTGTTCTTCCTCATTCTTGCCAAATATTATAATGTCATCAATGTAAACTAACACATTTTGCCGATGTGTTCTCTCAAAATGTCATCTAGTGCTCTTTGGAAGATAGATGGCGCATTTTGAAGCCCAAAGAGGAGTCTTACAAACTCGAATTTACCGTTATTGATAGAAAATGCGGTTTTCTCTATGTCGGACTCCTTGAGCGGAATCTGATGGAAACCGCTTTTAAGATCAATGGCAGTAAAAAAATTATTTTTACCGATATTTGCGAGCACCTCGTTGATCTGTCGTCCCGTATCTGTCGGGAATGGTGATTGAATTTAGCTTTCGATAATCTATCACCATTCTAAATTTCCTTTCGCTAGACTGGTGAATTGTATGGAGACCTCGATGGTCTTATGATCCCTTCATTTAGCAACTCTTCAACTTGCCTTTCTACTTTATTTTTTAAGGCCATGGGATATGGGTAGGACCTCGAGTAGACTGCGTGGTCTGAGTTAGTACGAATTTCACGTTTGGGGCAATTACCTACAATAGTTTTAAATCTAAGAATTTGATCTTGATTTAGGTGAGTGATCCGTAGATCGGTTTTATTAACGTCTTGGGTTTTATGCTGTTTGATTGGAATTTGAATATTTGGATAAATTGTCATGCGTCCTTCATTAGTATGAATAACAGCTTGAAGTTTCCTCAATGAGTCATTTTCGATTATTCCACTGAATGAGGTTAGAGTAGGTAAAATGTAAAATTTTATTTTTTCTGGATTCTGTTTAAATAAATCTACGAAGGTGTGATGGGTTATTTGGATGCTCCCTCCGACGGAATGTTTAGGTCTAATGTAATTTTTGTTTGAGCCAGTGTCAATTAAAAACTTATAGCACTACCCATTTCTAGCACGATGTTCGTAGTAAGGGAGCGACGAGTTATTTAGTCTAAAAAATAAATGTCGTTGATTTCGTCTGGTTGATTGTATGAAAGATCTTCGTAGTGGTCTACATATTCCGAGAACGACTGTGTTTCCTGTTCGTTTCCGTTGTCCTCTTCGTAATTGCCTTCTTCAGTTGGGCCAGTTTCGTCAGGATTTTGTTCGGAATGATAGACACGTTGAAGTTTGCTCGGAGAATGCGCAGGTTGAGCCGAGTTGAGGAATGGTCGCTTTTGCGGGAATTTATTGTATCGCGGGGAAGTTTAGGCGGATACCCAAATTGGGGTCTATATGATTGTTGCGGTTGGTTACGAGGATATTGATTGTAGAAAAACGTTGGTCTATGCGGTTGTTGCGGTTGAATGAAAGGATTTGCTGGTATTCTACGGTTTGCAAGAGCTCTGGATAAAATGGGATATGAGGATCTGGATTATGAGTGTTGATTCTTCGTGGAGGGACTGACGGTGCAAGTGGTGAAGTTTCTATGGTTATGGTGATTGTAACTATTATTGTTCGCGTATTGTGTGCGAAATCAACATTTTGTAATTTGAGGCAAAGATAGAGGGCCTGTGGTAAATCAATTGGCTCTCTGATACTCAGCAACCTTGACAGATCGCCTTTTAGTCCTCTTATAAATGTCTCGATTGTGTCATATTGATTAGGGCTCATTGCCCATTTCCATACACGATAAGTTATTTAAGATCAAAGATAGGTGTCGGTACACCTCCTGGTAAAATTCGGGAATTGTACCACCACCTTGGACTAGCGTGATTATTTAGTAGTCCAACGTACCTAGATCTCGTTTGTCCGTTGTCGGAGAGCCTTTGAGGTGTTCGTAAATTTTTAGAATTCTTTCGAATTCTCTAAGGCTTTTTACTATGTCTGGTATTTTATCAAGTTCAGAAAGATTTCTGTCTGATGGGGTACTGATCGTTTGATCCTCATAGCTGAGACCATATTCTGAACATCTCTGTTCCAGATTTCTCTAACAATTTGGGCTATCTGTGCGGACATACTATTTAGATTCAGGAGCTCGTTAGTCGAACTAGTGGCAGATGTATTTACATTTAGTACGGATGAATTATGTTATTACCTGTGCTTGTCATTATGATACGTATTGCTTGACGTTAAACAACAACGCGAAGTATAATTTAGTGTGACGTAAGAAAGTATAGGGCTAGCAAATAATCTTTATGAACTATTATTGTACACGGTGAATACTTGCATGTGTACAACCGTTATTTAACACGCAATCCTAAATAATTTTCGTAAACTAAATCTCGAACCTTAACACTAAAATCAACCAACCCAACCTATTTCTAAAAGTTGTTAAATCGAATCACGTCAACGGTTATCGTAAATCTGTACACCCCTTTAAGCGAATAGCCAAACCTTTAATAATTATTGATGTACTTAGGCACTTTAACATTAATATTACGGCACATAATTTTTTTTGAACATAATTTGTATTTATCGTACTTGAGTCGTGTGCCCCAACAATTGAATATTAATGAGAGCTGGTATACCATAATACATAATTTTATTGTATTTTTCGCGATTACATAACAGCATACAACAATAACAATAAACCAGTATCAGATTTTCATAATTTGGTAATGACATCAGTTGGAATATGTAAAATACATAAAACTGTATGTCTGATGATATCGCGTTCGATCGATTTTCTTAAATTTTGCGGATTCGTGATTTTGCGATTTTTTTTTATGTCGCGCAGCATATGCGATGTTTGCGTGTAACATTGAAAGCAATACGCGCCTTATCTTTATTTTGTAGCTTCTTTACGTATTATGATTTATGGTTTTATGAGAGTAAGGTGGGGGAAGGCGATATAGTTATTTTTGCTAATGCAGACAAATTAACCGCTCTTTCAGGAAATAAGTGGTTTGGGTCTATTTATAACTGAATTGAATCGAAGCCATTGTTTGGTGTGTTTGGAAATTTCGTGGAATATTTATAACATTTTGTAGTCAAGAGGGGTTTATACGTGTATACTATTTTAGTGGTGTTTTGTTTGCTTTGTCTTTTCAATGTAGTTTTGGAAATTTGGTAGGAATTTTTACCGTATAGGTTTTTTGGACAGTAGGACTCGTATGACTCAAATGTTAGTCTATAGACGCTGTCTTTACCGTTCACATGTTGGTTATCCATGGTAAATCGAGTGATGTAATCCAAGCCTCGCATTACGCTCAGTTTTAAAATGGATTACTCTACTCAGAGACTTACGGCCGGTGTACCATTTGGTAAAGTCCTAACCATCGGTGAAACATATAAAGGGTTTTACTGAGAGACATATCCCGAATATTTTCCGGTCAAATGCTGAGTAATATTCTTATCAGCTTCTATTAGTTTTTTGGAGGAGAATCCCAAACCCTCCCAACCAATGACAGCAGTATTTGATATGTCGGTTATGATGCTGAACTTACATCTTCCAGTGGATATGTCAATAACACGATATTGCCAAATTCGATTTTAAGTTGTTCGAATGCTTCTTGACGTAAGTCGAGCTTCTTTATAATTTTGCGTTGAATGTTAACCAAGTTATCTTATATAACAAAAAATGAATAGATGTGTTTGTAGAATGTCTCGATATAACGTATTTTCGTAAAATGATCCGATATAAGGAATTTTAGGACGGCCAAATTTACATTGATCCTCTATAAATCACATGTACGGTTTTCCTAAATTTTCCGGGAAAATACTATAATCCGCGTCTTTTATTGGACATACTTCTAGGTCCTATCTAATAGAAAAACACGTTTATTTCCTCCAAATTGGGAATTTGTGAGATTTATAGAAGATCAATACAAATTTGGCTGTCCTAAACACCCTGAATTCCCAGTGTTGCCAAAATAAACGTGTTTTTCTACTATATAGGACCTAGAACTCGACCCCGAGTCGTTGATTATAGTATTTTATCGGGAAATTTAGGATCAATACAAATGTGGCTGTCGTAAACACCCTAAACCCAAAATTTGAACAAAACAAACGAGGTTTCCTCGGTAAGAAGAAGAATAACAATTTTTCGGTAAGATATAGAAAAATGTCCTTTGGAATTATAGCTTCAAGGAAAATTTGGCTGTCCTGACGACACAAAAGTACAAAAATATTTTTGAACATATTTTGCACCAGAATTTTTTTAATTTTTGTGGCCGTTTCCTATTTGATTCCCAGAATATTAGATATAATGGAGTACAAATTAATTCGGTCCGTTTAATTAATTGTATAAATGCTCTTACTTTAGAATAAAATGAATGAACAGATTAATTAAAATATTGTCCATCACTGCTTAAAACTTTTTCCCACATCTCAGGCGAACCAAGTTTAATTTTCAATTTCTTCGAAAGAAGTGAACCGGTGACCTGCCAAATCGTATTGCATCCACCGGAACAATCACTAATCAGAAGGGGCGATGTCCGAAGAATATGGCGGGTGCGGTAAAATATCCCTCTTGAGCGTTTCCAAATTTTGTATACGACTTTTGCAACGTGAGGCAGAGCGTTGACATGCAGAAGAATAACTTTATCATGCCTCTCCTCATATTCTGGTCGTCTTTCTTGTAATGCACGGCTCTGATTAGCATGCACCAAGATTTATCGTTTTACAAAACACAATTTGTTTGTTTTTTTAATTAAATGACAATTTATTTATTTAGTTTGTTAGAATCGGTGCAGCTGTCACAAATATTTTTTTACACTGACTATTTTGTCGATATAAACCAAACTTAATAACAAAATGTACTAGATTATTTGACGTGAGTGTACTAATACTTTTATAAATTTACATGATTGATATTTGTTGGCTTTTTGGTGCGAATTTAATAATTCAAAAATGCAATTCAGTTAGTACATGTGGTTTCATCGCGTAATACGTCATTATGACTTAACATACCCCCCTTCATGATATATTTTAATCATCTATCGGTAACCGATACAATATTGTGACTGGACGCTTAAATGACCACGATTTTGTTTGAATCGTGGCAACTCTGACTATACCATCACTTCCTTTATGCAATTCAATTACTCGACCTAAAGGCCAATTGAATGGAGATGATTTAGCATCCTGTAATAAGACAATGTCATTGATTTCCAGACATCTTTGCCACTTTGTTCTTTGATGTAATGTGTTCAGGTAACTTATCGAATAATGACGCCAAAATTACTGCATTACTAATTGTTGAAGTCGTTTCAGTCTATTAATGCTCGAAAAATTTACTTCTTCGTAATTCGGGCAGGTTAAAGCAGTAATTGACCCAAGTATGAGAAAATGTGCTGGCGTTAAAGCGCGTATGTTGCTTGTATCTTCATTTCTAATGGTGCAGAGCGGCCTAGAATTCAATATTCCTTCTATTCTGGTTAGAACCGTGATCATTTCTTCAAACGTAAGATGAAAATTTCCAGTGACCTTAATTAGATGCAACTTAACTGATCTGACTGCTCTTTCCCATAGGCCACCAAAATGGGGAGAAATAGGTGGAATAAAGTACCACTTTATGTTGTGTGCAGGAACATATTTATTAAGTTTAGTTTTGAATTCGGTGGATATAACTAGTTTGTAGTACTTGTACAGTCTTTGTTTTGCGCCTAAAAAGTTTGAGCCATTATCGGAATATATTTCTACGGGCGCTCCGTGCTCTGAACCAATCAAAGGCGGCTAAAAAGGCATCCGTAGTCAAGTCTGATGCAACGTCAATGTATAATGCTTTCGTCACAAAGCACACGAAAATAACTATGAATCCTTTAATAAGTGTTGCACCTCTTCCTTTTCTTGATAACAATGATATTGGACCGGCATAGTCAATTCCGGATATGGAGTTATTCTGGATTCGGGTAGGCTACTCATCTGCTGAGTTGATCGAATCGTTGAGTAACGAACACATATTAAACACTTGTGACGGATAGTGCGACTTGACTTCTCGTGCTGTTAGTAAGGATGGCCCAGGATGTAAATACCTTTTATGCAAGTAATCTAAAATTAATGTTACAATTATATGTCGCTGTGGTAGTATAATAAGCAATATGGACAACCCTTTACATATACGCCATCACTCGAATAATTTTACTCCAACTAGAGATATTTTCTAATAGTCTTTTTATCGGATGAATTGCAATTGTCTCACAAACTGTATTCAGTAGACAGATCTTTGACCTTCTGTCTTCGTGGCGTTCCTGTACTGTTTCATTGCTTGATGGATTGGTTGGCCACTTACTTTCGGATCTCGACAACCATTGGGGCCCCTTCCACCTAAATCGTTCTTGGCTAAACTGTCTACCATAAATCTACGAGTTGTTAAATCAGCAGGATTGTTTCTTCCACTGACATATCTCCATTTAGAATCAGGAAGTAATTGGTGAATCGATGCAACCTGATTGGCGACAAATATTTTCCATTTTCGAAGGTGGCTTGCAAACCATGACAGAACTACCATAAAGTCTGTCCATAGGTATATTTGAATGTTGAGTACGTCGCGAGAGGCAAGTACTCGTTTGACTAATTTGGCAAGTAGATGTGCTCCACATAGTTCTAAACGTGTTAAGCTTACTTGCTGTATTGGAGTTACCTACTTCGCTCGCGTCACTGAATCCGTGAATTTGACAATTGTTATTGAAATTGGAAACATACCTTGGGATTTGACTATTCATTAAAAACTTAAATTGACTCTGAATACCGCTCCATGTTCCTTGTACATCTATTGGGATTTTCCCATCCCAAGATAATCCCTTGAGCCACACGCCCTGTATAAGTACTTTCACCATTACCGTAAATGGACTCAACCATCCCAATGGATCAAGGATCCGTGACGCTACTGAAAGTATGCTTCGCTTAGTAGTTATCTTGTCTAAAATACCGGTGTAAGATGTCCTTTCTAGGATTCCAATACAATCCCAAAACATGGGTTCCTTGATAGTCCCCTGTTATTTGGATTGAATTCTTATCTTCACTTAATTTTGAACAATTAGAGAGTCATTTTCTTAGCGAGAAGCCACCATTATCCAATAATTTTATTAACTTCAATTTCAACTCGTTCGCATTCTCCTCATCATCTGTGCCCGTAAGTACATCGTCCACATAAAAATTTTCGTTATTACTCTGGTGACTTCAGGATGTGTCTGTTCGCATTCATTGGCAATTTGATACAGCACTCTTACAGCTAGGAATGGTGCAGGTGAGGTACCGTATGTTACTGTTAGTAACTCATAATGCTGAATTAATTCAGAGGGAGATCACGCCATAGGAGGCGATGCATTGAAGTTTGTGACGGTTCAAATAGTATCTGGCGATACATTTTGGCAATATCGGCACACATCGCAATTTTAAATAACCGGAATCGTAATAATATCGTTCATAATGTGTCTTGTAATGTAGGCCCAATCATAAGGTTTTGATGTAAGCTTTCACCATTGGAACTAGCGGCTGACCCATCAAACACGACGCGTAGTTTTGATGTTGAACTATATTCACGCACAAATCCGTGGTGGGCAAATAATATACTTCTCTATCATCTACATGGATCTCGTGCGGCTGTAATAATCGCATGTGTCCGAGAGTTTTATACTCATTCATAAACTCTATATACAGTTTTCGGAAATCGGGATTTTTGCTCATTTTTCTTTCCATCGAAATTAAACGTTTTAAGGCTAATTCATACGAGTTGCCTAGGCTAACCTGATTTGATTTGAATGGTAGTTGAACCACAAATCTGCCGTCTTTATTTTTGGTTGTTGTTTCACGAAAATGAGTTTCACATAATTCTTCTTCTACTGTCTTTAATGCCTCGTCTAATAACGTTTCTTTCTATTTTTCTTTTTTTTTATTGTCGCTGCAATCTGTTCGCTCCAAGGCTCTTCCAACTCTTTCGCGGTTAGCTTTTTCCGTCCTTACTTTTACGCCAGTGTGTAGGCCAATTCGAGGACGTACGGTTATAGGTCCGATTTTGTTACCATCTGCACATTGCATAGCTCCATGCCAGCCTATACTGGCATGGAAGATGGGTCTGCATGAGTGGTCATAGATGTGTTCCATTTCATCACAGATCGTAATCTGTTGATGAAAATTCCCTTTGCATCCTGCCCCTATCGGGATTCGAGCCCGGTACCTCCCGATCCAAACGCCAAAGCTTTAACCACTGGGCCATTTGGTCGGTAATAACGTTTCTTGTTCCCAAGATTTTCTCAATAATTTCTCTAAACATTGATCATCCGATATTACTAGGTTGAAATTTTTTGTTTCATTTCTAGTCTGTTTCTTTCTGACCAACATCCTCCCTTCTACCTGCAATCACGTATCCAAATAATGTTTCCTGTGCGATTATATTCGGTGATAATTGAATTTGAGTGGCCGCCAAAACATCAAAAAAGTAATCAGCACCTATTAGAACATCGATTTCCATTTTATTACTAAAATTTGGATCAGCCAACCTTAAACTTCGAATCTTACGCTCTTGATCTTCTTTTAACATTACATTGGCACATAATTTTGTTAAGTTTGGGAGTATATAAACGTTCATCAGTAAGTATTTTGAAGGATCGAACCGGGAATGAATGGAAATTGAAGTCCATCCTGTTGTTGACACATTAGATGTTGCAAGTCCTTGCACTAATATTCTTCCCTTTTCCTTTGATATTCCTAGCTTACGTACACATTTTTCTGAAATGAAAGACGACTGTGAGCCTGAATCCATTAATAATTTGACTGATACCAATTGTCCGTATGGAGTTTTTATTCCACTTCTATGCTGTTGGTAAAAACGTGTTTCCATTGCTGAAAAGATTTAAATTGGTAGTTCTCTAGTAGGTAATTCGGTAACAGGACTAGTTGATGGTGTGGTTATCGTGTTCGCCAGCGTGCTTGAGTTTACATTCTCGTGTATAGTAATGTGTGGTGTCTTCGTCCACACTTCATACAACTAGCTGAGCTAAGGCATTGCATAGCTCGATGGTTAGACGATAGACAATTAAGGCACATTCGTAACTTGCCTGCCTTTTCTCTTCCTTGTGTTGGGTCCAATTTCTTAAATTCGGTGCATACGTAACTTCGATGTGATTCACCGCAAATCAAACATTTCACAGGCATTGATTTTTTATCGTCCGATATCATTTCTATTGAGTTTAGTTAGTGAGCCTTTGTTGTGCTTGATTTGAGATTACTTTCGTAAGCTTCAAGCACATCACCACGTTCACTAACAAATTTAAGAAATTCTTCAAAATGCGAAATCTCATTTGAAACGGTTTTGTGTGCCCATGCTTCTTGCGTTTCGTTGTCTGTTTTTCGCAGTAAGATATAGATCAACCAAGCATCCTTTGAATTTGCCTCACTACCCAGTGCTGTAAGCTCTCGAGTAATTTCATCAGATACGTTATATAAGCGACGTAGTCCCTTGCCGAGCTTTGGTGACTGTTTGGTTTAGCTTTAGAACAAAAATAACTTTATGAAACTATTTAAGACGTACCGTTTCTTGTCATAGTGGTCGCATAATTTTTTCCACGCTTGTGTATAATTTGCTTCTGAGACCGTTATATGCTTTATTAGTTCTGAATATTGAATATTGAATCTTAATATTGAAATTTCTCTGCTTCATTAAGTCCTAATTTACTGTAAAGAGAAGCAATAAATAAATCTTTGAAGCAAGGAAAATCCTTGTAATCTCCTCTAAACGTTGGTATGTTTAGTCATGGAAGCCTTACCGAACAGTGGGGCTCATCGAACGATTGACTTACAGTCTGATTTAGTACTTCTTCACCTACTGGTGAAGGTTGTTGGCAGGTTCGATAAAAATTCGTTTTGTTCCTTAAAAATGCGTGATATCATTTTCTCTACTTGGGTTGCCTCTTCCTTCACTGTCGGTACTGTAAGTGCTTGTGATAATTTTGCTTTTATATTCAAATATTTTGTCTCGTAATCTGCCACATCAGATGCTACATCGAACGCTGCTAACTTCATTTTACATTCCATAAACTCACTAAACGATCGATCTAACAACTCTAGTCTTGACTCTAGTGATACTCCCCTTCGCTACTCCCCTTCGTCCCATAAACTCTGTAACTTCTTGAATCTTGCTCCCTTATACACAAACTAACTGACGCTTAATTACAAACTTGGGCCAGGCAGGATTCGATCAAATAAGATTATATTGTTTTGACACACGATCTAATCACAATTGATCGACTAATATACTTGAACGAATAATTGTCGGCGGTCCTGATATTGAATAAGATCACGAATTCTTTTAATATGCGATGACTAATTAGTCACCACGCAACCACAACTGAACTACTACTTACTACAAATAACTTATCGGCATACCACGATGCTCACTGCTTACCCGATGCTCAGTTGTTGCCCTTGTATATTTAAAATGATTTGTTAACAACGGTGGTTTAGCATCGTTACTGCTTGCCACTATACCGCCATCCGGCTCGAAGTACCATTTTCTTTGTTTAGCATGCACCAAGATTTATCGTTTTACAAAACACAATTTGTTTGGTTTTTTAATTAAATAGCAATTTATTTATTTAGTTGGTTAGAATTGGTGCAGCTTTCACAAATATTTGTTTAACACTGACTATTTTTTGGATATAAAACAAACTTAATAACAAAATGTACTAGATTATTTGACGTGAGTGTACTAATACTTTTATAAATTTACATGATTGGTCTTTGTTGGCTTTTTACTGTGAATTTTAAATTGTAATTCAAAAATGAAATTCCGTTAGTACATGTGGTTTTATCGCGTAATACGTCATTATGACTTAACAGGCTCAAACGAATTAATTGTAGTCTGTACCGCTCGCCCGTAATGGAATCGCCAGGTTGTAGCAGATCGTGGTACACAATGTCTCTTTGGTCCCACCAGATTCACAGCATAACCTTCCAACCATGAATTCGACTTTGGTGTTGATACTAAGGTCGATGGCAACGATTGGCCGGGCAAAGCGTAATATTTTTTCTCTTGGGGTTATCGTAGAAGAACTACTTCACGTCACCAGTCAATATCCGATGTAAAAAACATTTCTTGTTTGTCTTGGAAGCAGCTACTCGCATGAAAGAAATCGCCTTTCCACGTCTCTTGGTTTCAATGCATAAGGGACCCAATTGCCTTGCATTTGAATTATGCCCATAGATTTAATCGTACGGAAACTGTTTGTTGGTCACTCCCAAAGTTCTGGCAAGCTCCTTTGCGTTTGAGTCGGATCTTCATCGAGTAATTCCTCCAATTCATCGTCTACGAATTTTTTGGCTGTCCCAAGCGAGGCTTCTTCAACACTGAAATCATCATTTTTGAAGTGTAGAAACCATTCTCTACATGATTTATCGGTTGTAGCATTGTCATCGTAAACTTCCACAAGCATTCGATGTGCTTCAGCTGCACTTTTTCCAATTAAATAAAAATAAAAACAAATAAAAATCAGTCCTCCAGATCAAAGCTTTCAGTTGATACTATGGAGAAAGAGCAAAGGCATTATCAGCACGTACATATCTAGCCACAAGAGTTCTACGTCAGCTAGCGCAAGATGAGGGCGATACATACATAGCTGCAAAAAGAGGTGTCGATGAAGATTTGTATGTCGATGACATACTATCAGGAGCGGATACCATCAAACAAACTAGGAGGATGCAAGAACAGGTAGTTAAATGTTTGAGGCAAGGAGGTTTCAATCTGCGAAAATGAAGCAGAACTAGCAGGTACTAGGATAAATAGATACTGTACATCGAAATGAAAGGAACCACACAATCGAAATAGGGGAAACTATAAATACCCTCGGGATTTTATGGAATCCTACAGAAGATATTTTCCAATTTAAAATCAAACCACTAAATATCGAAATACCTATAACAAAGAGAAAAGTGCTATCCGAAACTTCCAAACTGTTTGACCCCATATGGTGGCTGGCATCAGTTATAATAAAAGCAAAAATATTCATGCATCGACTATGGACATTAGAAACAGGTTGGGACACACAATTGCCCACTGAATTAGAATCAAAATGGAAATGCTATGCCACCCAATTACAGACGTTAGAAAAAGTAAGGTTCAAAAGATGGTTAAACCACAACACAGACAACACAGGCGAGTTACACGGCTTTTGTGATGCATCAGTAGACGCATATGCAGCAGTAATTTACTACAAATCTAAAATTACAAACAACCAAAGCAAAGTAATTTTGGTCACTTCTAAAACAAAGGTTGTGCCGTTAAAATCCAAATTAACCATCCCCAGATTGGAATTATGTGCAGCGCTAAACAAGCGTTTCAACAAAACCGGAGATAAAATCATTTGCATGGACGGATTCAATGATAATGTTAGCATGGATTAAAGGTATATCCAATCCGTATGGTCTCCGGTGCAATGGCATTACGTGAAATCCGACGAAAATCCAGCGAATTGTGCATCGAGCGGGTTGCACCCTGCCAGTGTAATAGATCATACTCTCTGGCGGAACGAGCCAAGCCGGCTCAGAGACTCTTTTGAATATGCCTTACAATCACAAATTGTAGAGACCACAGAAGGGTCCAGGAACCAAGTATGCGCATACACTACGACAACCAAAGAAGAAAGCGTCGTACTGGCTTTGATAGAACGATGTTCATCGTTCACAAAAGCAATAAGGAGCATCGCTTATGTTCTTAGGTTTGCAAAAAGATCAGCTAAATCGTCACCAAGCTACCTGACGACCAAAGAATTTAATGACAGCTTAAAGATAGCCTTAAAGTTAACACAAGAGTTTTGCTTTGGACATTTGACAAACACCATGGCAAACATAGCGAATCAAGACTCCGTACCCTTAATCCGGAAATAAACAAAGATAGATTGTTGCGAGTAGAGGGAAGGCTGTATGTTGCACGGAAGCAAATCCCTCACGCTAGCATTCATTTACCAGAAATATTGGATAATAAAGGGTCCACTAGCAGTAAAAACTTTCATGAGTGACGCAAGAGTGACTCCAACAAGACCATTCACCCATACAGGAGTGGATTATGCCGGGCCTTATCAGCTCCGATGCTCACCTGGACGAGGTAACAAAAGCTACAAAGGATATTTAGCGGTATTTGTCTGTTTTGCAATAAAAGCCGTTCACTTAGAAGTAGTAAGCAACTTGTCATCTGAATCTTTCGTAGCAGCGTTTAGACGTTTTACAGCACGTCGAGGTAATTGTTCGGACCTCTATAGCGACTGTGGTTCTAGCTTTATAGGGGCTTCAAAACTTATGAAGAACGGTCTGAGCGCTGCACTGAAACAAATACCAGAAAAACTTGAAAAACATCTTGCAAAGGATGGCAGCCAACGGCATCATATACCACCGAGAGCATCGCACATGGGTGAACTATGGAAAGCGGCAGTTAAATCCGTCAAATGTCACCTACGTGGAATACTTGAAGAGATGTCAACAATTGTTTGTCAAGTAGGAACATGTCTCAACTCACTTCCTCTTCTCCCATTATCATCAGATCCCAATGGCTTCATAAATTTAACACCGGGACATTTCCTTTTAGATGAACCACTGCGAATGATGTCAGAACCAAGCCACTTCTGGAAGATCTGGCTAACTTACTATTTCCTATCTGTCTCGGTCCATTACTCCCCCAGTCATAACCACCTGGTCATTACCCCTCGTTCATTACTACCCCCGCCATTATTCCCGGTCATTTTCCTCCTGTCACTCCCAATTATTATCCAACCTAGATTTCGCTGGTTTTTGTAGTATAATGCCATATATTTTTGAATATCGTGTATGCGATTTAAATGTATCTGATCGTTGATTTGATTATTTAACCTTCCTTGCTTGACATGGAGGTCGTGCAAAGAGGAACTAATTTCTGTTAAGTATTTCTAATTTGAAACTCTGGTTATTGTAGAATAAAATCGCTACAAGGACGTTGTTTACATCTCTCAAAACAATTCACTTACGGTTTGTCCAGTACCACTCTCTTATCTTTCCCAAGAATCCTGTCCTGGATAGGTTTTGTCTCATCAGAGAGTTTGATAAGAATTTGATCTATGTGATCAAAGTTGATCTAGTTTGATCTTTTGATCTAAGATTTCGGTTTAATGCTTCCGGTTCCGGAACTCGGTTTAATGTCGATGGAGCTTTCTTCAAACTAAAAAGGCAGTCGGACATATTCGTGGTGTCCGATTTCTACTGAGAAAGTTGTTTTCGGTATGGCACTGGGGTCAATCGTGTGAAAACCAGATGCAAGAATTAAAATCGTGACGAATCGAGATTTTTGCAGATTTAGCATTCGCTATATCGCCAAAATCAAAAAAAGTTTTTAGAAAATGTCTGTGTGTGTACGTAGTGCCACGCATACTAAATGCCTGGAACTTCTCTAGATGGATCCATTGATCGGGATGAAACTATTAAGCAAGCTCTTTTCTCAAAAATTGGGAGACCTTTTTTATTTTTGGCTGAAATCTGTCAATCGGATAAGTGGCAGTCTCCATAGGAGGTTTTTTAATGATTCTAAATTAAATTTGCAACAATACCGGCCCAGACCATTTTCCAAAACTAAAGCGAAAATTACGTTTTTTTGACAAATAATTGTTTTTCAATAAAAATCTGCTAAGCTTTTCCACAAATTGGGAGATCCCAGTGAATTTTGGCCGAAATCGGTCTATCAAAAGTGGCAGCTTCTATAGGAGCTTTTTCGTTTTTCTGAACAATTTGGAAAAGTATATAACGTTTACGAAAAAACGATTAAAACAAAAAAGTTGTATGACTCGATGTCAGGCTGAGGTGTTGCAATAATAGCTCCCAATATCAAAAAATGTGCCGCACGTAAAAATTCGCCTTGATCTGAGTCGTTTGAAACAAGAGCTAAGAGCCTGAAGTTTAAACTTGCTACTTTTCGGAGATGTTACTTCATTGATTTGATTCCGGCCTCCCATAAACCTCCAAAACGAGGACTTCCCATGGGAAGGAAATGCCAATTTGTTCCCATCTGTGCTATTTTGTTCTTGACTTCACCTTCTTGTTGCTTTACCTGCCTTTGTAGTTGTTTATCTGCTCCAACGTAGTTAGAGTCCCGCAATCACTGAATATTTTCAGACAAATTCCTCTTCTTGAAATGAATCGTCGATATGCGGCTAACAGAGCATCGGTTGACAAGTCGCTTGCAAATTTATTGTCTCTGGTGCAGATTTTACACTTATGCATAGTGTTACGAATTTCATCTTGGCATTCATTACCCAATACTGCGCTCTTAGATCTAATAACGTTGCTTGATTGCCTCTATGTAGATTTTTTAAATGAGCTTGTTGTGATGAACACTCTTGACAACTTTTGGCCTTTGGACATTATTACTCGTCAAACGAGAGGTTCGATTTGGTTAGTTAGTTAGTTCCACCTACTCGTAGTAGATCATTTCCGTCGATGAATGGATTTAATCTTAGTATTGTACTGCCCTTTGGTAAATTTTCGGTACGATTTTGATTTTTACTTTTAGCGCTGTCTTGAGTTCCTCTGGTTTAAGCTGGGATGTATTTTTAGTTTCAGTCTTTGTATTCGATACAAAGTGTAGACAGTATCCAAAACTACGAATGAGTCGTTCTAGCGACGAGAATCGATTGGACTTTCCATTGTTGTTGTAAATGTGCTATGGGTGGGTGGGTGAACTTTTCAGCCACTGCGGACCCTCCCACCAAATCATGTGGTTTATTAATAATTACACAGGATTTAATCCTCGTGATGTGCAGTCCGCTTGATTCTCGCTTGAAATCACGTGATGCCATTGCCTAGAATTGGTGCTGGATTGTATCTCTGTTATTATGTTGGTCACGAAAGTTTAATGATGTTGTGGCTTTCCTTTTCTCCAACTGCTGTCGAATCATTCCAGTCACAGAAACCATGAGTTCAGTTTTTTGCGCCATTGTACTTCGTTCAACGATAAATTCTAATCTTCTCTAATTCCTGCAATTCTAGTTTGCAGTTTAGCCATCCGTTTTCAAAAAATAAATGGAGTTTGTCGTCCCATCCTACACCAGAAGCCCATAAGTATTGAAATAGGATTTTTGTCTGGATCACTACTGGTGCTAATCATTTTACCGGATCGAAGAGCCTAAACGCTTCTGATAAAATTGTTCTTTTAGATGTTGTGTTTGTATCTGGCATGGAAACTTTAAATTGAAACGTATCTGTTGTGGAGTTTCCGAGTAACCCAAGTGTTTTGACTTAGTCCTTAAATTCTATATTGTGTAGTCCCGTTTCTTTTAAGTTTTCTGGAAGTTCTTCTAAAATTACCTTTTCATTGTTTGTCCATTTTCTGAGATTAAATCACCCACTGGAAAGGAGGTTCAATAATTCCTTTTGCGCGATTTACTTGCTTCTGTTATTTTATTGCCTGTTTGCACGATCGTTGAACCAATTTTTAAGCTTCATCTATGGTTAAATATTGTAATGTTTTCGTAGCCAAATAAGTTGCAGATGCCGTATGTAACAGTTTTTAATCTAAAGCTTTTCAATGGTTTATTTGGATATGATCGCCAAAGGATTCGTTTAAATGTTTGATCTTCCCTGGCTATACATTGATTTCCCTGAACATTTTCTTAATATCCGAGGCGATTACTATTCACGGGTTATTCACTTTTTAAGTCTTCGACTTTCTTGAATCGAAGCAATCTAGCTTCTGTTTTGGCTTTAGAGTCTCCCATTGACACTTCTCTCAGTTTGCCGTTGTTTAGCGGTATTTGAACCTCGTATCGTCCATTCTTTGATCTCTTCTAGGTCTGCTCATAGTGACTTTCATATTCTTCCTCTTCAGCAGTTAGGTTTCTTTCCGGGTGTAGTTCTTCGGTTTCCCAAAAGCGTTTTAATTGCTTAAATATATCTGCTACAACACAGCATTTTGATCGAGATATCGATACACTGCTGTTCTGGGTTAGGCGACCTGATATTATCAATCCTAATTGTGATTGTTGTTGCTGAAATTCTGGAGCTGTGTGATCCTGGATGTATTAGTGTAGAAGCCATCGTATAAGTACATTCTGTACTTTTACTATAACTGTGGCTAAGAGCACTGGGTCACAATCCGTGTCGAACTTTGACCCGTTCAGCTTTGTATAATTGTTATGTTGTTCCGATTTTTTTACGTGCAGCATAGTATGGTAGTTGCCCTTGCAGCGAGAACAACTGGGTTAAATGCTGCAATTTGCAGTCGTATGGCGTTTACTTGGACAATTTCTACACAAATTGTGCCACATAACTATATGATTTCGTTTGGAAGTGCTCATATTTTTAAAGAGTTGGCATGACTTGATGCTACCGGTAAATTCTAAGGATTGAAAGCGCCTTTCCAGAAATTTCAAAAACTGGCTTGCCTTTTGAAATTCTCTTGGGTTTGCTAGGGAATTCGTCATATAGACGTCGTGATTCGTTGCCCAATTTTTTTAACAAAGTAAATATGGTGAATCAACCCCATGTGGCAATTCTAATGCTTGTATTCCTTATTGCGTATAGACATTCGGTTGTTGGAACGTGTAATCTTTTAATATTGAAGCGGTTCTCCAGGATCTCACAGGCTCCATCGTAGTTGTATCCGATAGGTTCCAACTGGCTTACTTATTTACTGCTTTTTTCATCGCGATTAACGTTTTACGGAATAAATATTATCAAAAAAATCAAATCATTTATTTCGTTATTCTGCCATCTATAGATAAAGATCGGAATCATCGACTTGAAATAACGTCATGTAGCAAAATTGTTAACGCAATGAGGTCATTAGTATTCTAGGTGCATTGGATCTGCAGGCAACCATTAAATCTACTTTTAAATTGTTTATTAGAATTTGTTGCAGTAAAGTAATAATCTCTTGATGAAGCACCGTGTGGTTTCAAACTGTAGTTTAAATTTGAAATGTAAATCAGGGTTTGAGTATGTGATAGATTGGTTAGTTCTAAATCTAATAAGAAAAATTACAGAATAATATTAAAATCTCTAGTATAGAAATATTTACTCGATTCTAATGAGTATCCCCTTTTCCAAATATCATGATTTATGAAACAGGTTATAGCTAAATACACGTAAATACATAATTGGTATAAAATAGTCGTTAAAAGAACTACCAAAATCAACCTATTGCGCACGATGCATAATCTAGGGTTTTTAATCAACTTTGCATCTTGGCAGAGGTACTAATGATTTATTATTTAAAACTTGCACACCGGTCTGCAATTTTCATAAATCTTCTAATAAAACAAGCTAGATTTAACTATTCACTACTTCGGGTATTTTTTTTCTTTGAATTTGTACCTTCAAGGGAACAGATGTCATTATAACTCAAATTTAGATGGCCATTATCGGTCGTTCCCAGAGATCGTGATCAGGTATGGCTAGTACATGAAGTTGGTCATTGAGTCACCTTACTTGAACCACCTAGTGCTAATAATGCACGACTTCGAGTTCATTGCTACGAATTTTCATATTCTCGGTGTACTGATGTCATTGTTACTCAAATTTAGTTGGCCATTATCGGCCATTCCCAGAGATCGTGATTAAGATCTGGCTAGTGTATGAAGTTGGTCATTGAGTCACCTAAACAAAACCACCTAGTGCTAATAATGCATGACTTCGGGTTTATTGCTACGAATTTTCATATTCTCGGGGTACTTTTGTTATTTTTACTGAAATTAGGATGGCCATTATCGGTCATTCCCAGAGATCGTGATTCAGGTCTGGCTAGTACATGAAGTTGGCCATTGAGTCACCTAACTAAAACCACCTAGTGCTAAGAATGTACGACTTCGAGTTTATTGCTACGAATTTTGATGTTCCAGCTGTTCATATGTCATTATAACTCAAACTTAGATGGCCATTATCTATCAAAACGGCTAATAGTGTATGAAGTTGGTCATTGAGTCACCTAAATCAACCATTTGGTGCTTACAATGCTTGAATTTGGGTTTTTTGATAAAAAATGTTATATTCTAGGTGTTCTTATGTCATTTTAACTCATGTTTGAATTTAAACCTTTTCCTTGTTTTATTAAAATATTTATTCTATTCGTTTTAAAGTTCTAATCTGTTTTAATAGAAATCTCGATAATTTCTACACAATACGTGGTTGAGTTTGTTCATAAATTTTTATTTTAGAAAATATTGTATATTTTTTATTTAGATTGAGGTTTGAGTTATTTTTTAAAAAAAGTCTCATACTTATATGATTGTACTAAAATTTCCAATACGATTAATTTTTTTCCTATTTGAATTTGAATTAACAGTATGATACTCATACATACATAACATCTATGGAAAGTCGGGAATACTTCACACCCGTAGGACAAACTTCAAAACGCTTCACTTTGCATTTGTTCTTCTTCTTCTTTAAACAATGGTGTTAGTTATTTTCGTTGTTTAAGTTTTCGTAGTGTACGAAGTATTTTAAGTTAACTTCTCCTGTTCTTCGGAAGCTTTCATGCAGATTATTTCATGTAGCTACATGATCTGTATCATCATCCTCTCCATATTTTTTAATTTAAGCCGTAGCGGCCGTGACCTGTTGATCCTTGCCACTATGTCTTCAGCAGTGCAGATTTCTTTATATAAACCTCGCAATCCGACGTCCTGTTATTTTAACTGTTGAATGAATCTCTTATGTTGATTTTGCTGATATTCGGTGTTTAATTTGGTTCTTGATGGTTTGGATGATTGAGTAGATTTGCTGAATGGGGTCTCATTTTCTTGGTCGTTGTTATTTGATTCTTTAGGCTGGGCTAAGCTGAATTTTGACGATACACCTGACGTGATAGCCAAGATGATGAATTTAGACGTGGACACATCTCGTCAACATATTTTGTAAAACTTTCCCATACTGTTAGAGATAGGCACTTTATAAGGTTGGCCTGTTGATTCCAGTTGTGTTTGGAATTTTTTAAGTTTGTTGTCTACATCAACGTACTCGTTGTACGCCTTTTTAAGAGTTGCCATTTTCAATTCAAGATATCTTTTGGTTACTGTTTGTGTTTTTTATTGATTGGGCTGTTCGACTGTTGTTGTATGGCGTAGACTATGGTTTGTCTGCCGGTTTATGGTTGGCTTTTGAGTTTCGATATATGTTGTTGTGGGATCGAAGTATCAAGATATGTTGGCCTATAACAAAATATTTGTTTGGCCATTAACTTATATTTGTATAAATCTTATTGGGTACCAGTTGTTGTGGTACCTCGAAATCCCAATGTAAAATCCCTTTACAAGTGAGTTTTATTGGCCGCCGGTTTTTGTGACTCAATTGATTTGTCTAGTTGTTATTGAAGAATGCAATTAAGTAATGTGAATGATTAGACCTAATAGTTCTTCATGTTATTGCCATGTGCGGTAGAAATGAAGCTAAAAGCAGCTAGCAGAGAAATCATAGAACTTTGCCGATTTTGAACATATTTATCGACATTGTTTACATTATCTACATTGTTGACGTCACTATTTTGATTGTTTACATACATTATTTACACATGTAGAATATTAATTATCTACGCGGTGTAGGCAATACGGCACAACACTGATTATACTTTATCAGTACTATTTTACGATCTTTATGAAACAAATGCAATCGTATTTCAAAGACGCTTTGTACATCTACTTTATATGCTTTCACATACCATTATGTATCATAAACATGCGAGTACGAGTATGTTGTTGCTATATACGAGTAATATACGTATGTAGAGTAATTAATTCGATTCGTTATGTTGCGCCAATGATGACAACAAGTTTTCAGTAAAGCGAGAATCATAAATTAAAAACACAAAGTGCGAGTATGTGGAAAAGCAAAAAAAGTTAAGTTAATTATAATTAAGTATGTGTGGCGCCTTCAATTTATTATTACAAGATGTTGTTGGTGTTATAATAAATAATAATAATTAAAAATTAAATTTATGTAAAATAGTTTAACATTATAAAATTTTATTGTTTGTGATGTGTGTGTGTGTGTGTTACACCGTGAATAAAATGGCGGTTTTTGGGTAAGTTCGTAGAGCCCTTAGAGTTTACGGCAAAATCAGAGGCTTGTATCAATAATAAAATGTAGTTCATTCTGAATATACCAGATACCTCAAGCATAAACTCATGTATAAATGATTTTATTTGCTTTTGGCATATGGAAATTAATTTCGTTTTAAAAGCTGAGGGAGAAAAATTAAATTTATAAAATACAAAATAATTTATAATTGTGTTCCAATCAAATCGGAAAATTGATTTTTTATGTATACCTGTGTGTATATTTGTTTTATCAGAAATTTGGTTTGTTGTATTAAATTTCAGAATTTATGTGTTTTACGTCAATTATTGAATTCGCCTCTAAAAATGTTATTTTTTTGCTGGATGATGGTTAGGTGTTTTGTGTTTTGCATGCATATTTATTATAGGGCGGAGTGGGTTACTTTTTAAATTTTGTTTAGTTCGTTCGATATTTATATCGTTGTTCCACATTTTTAGCGCGCTGCAACCCCCAAATTGTAGTTTTCTAGCTTCGATATTGTGTTGGAATTGGTTTGACTTTCGCTAGAACCTATTTAGCGCACAGTCCATCGATGATACGTTCGCAACTTTGTAATGTACCTCCGCAAGGCTTTTATTCATTTAAAAAAGTCTTACATACCTGTGAGACAAAATATGTAAACTCAATTTGAAAGTGCTATTGATTAAAACCTCACGAGGTAATCAGATATTTGGGAACATCGCAGCACAGTGACTCAAAAAAAATTTGTTTATCATCATTGAACAAATTGTATTTCAACTTCTACTATGTGGAATTCCTTTGTGTTAGCACCCTACTTTTGAGAAAATTAATTTTTTTCGATTGAAAATGTTTGACGGTCTGTGCCGTCGACCTATAAAAGCAACCTATAAAAGAAAATTATTTTTTTTTATATATTTATCGATGTAGAATCGCCCAACAATCAATGACGGAAGGGTCATTTTATTTGACGGTAATTATGCAAAAATTCATAGGCTGTGACATCACTCAAATTTGTGGTTTAAACGAAATTATTTATAGGTACTGTAGGGACTCGGTGGGGTCAAGAAAGTCAAATTGTATTCACCATTCTTATTTCGAATTCACCACCAGCCTCCGTACCAAGTTACCCCACTTTTGAAACTGGAAACCCATAATATCGCACGATTTACCACTCCCGTCAGAAACACTAATTAACGAATTAACAACAACTATTTAAACCAAAACGAGTAACTACGAGGGTCGATCAATAAGTACCCGTGTTTGAAAACAGGTGGCGTTGCTGAGAGAAGTTGACATTACCATCGTGTACTGTCATCTGTCAAACGGCACCATACTAACAAGTTCACAAGTTAATTTTTATTTGGCAGCCAGTTGTATCACACGTGTTTCGTGTTTCTAAATGGAAAAAGAGCCATATCAAAGCGGGAATCAAATCGAAGTTGGATACTGTCTATCGGGACGCTTCAACCGTGAGATGTTGGTTCAACAAATTTAAACGTGGTCGAACATCTGTCCTTGATGACGAGCGGCCAGGAGCAGACGTTGTTACCGAAGAAATCATTGAAAAGATCCACGACCTGATTCTCGCTGATCGCCGTACTAAAGTGCGCGAAATAGCAGAGGCCTTAGACACGTCCCTTAAGCTAGCAGAACCCATACAGCAGAACATTACAAGATAGTATGAATAATTATAGGCTAATAATAGACCAATCAAATGATCTATTAAAAAATTTTGGGCTCCACCCCTTCCCACTAAAACGATGGGTTCTGCTAGCTTTAGAAAAATTTAGCAGAACCCAAAACAAAAAATGATTTAAAAACAATTGGAAAATTAAAGGTTAACTTTAGGCTAATAAAATGTCCTATTTAAATAGTTTTATTCGGCTCATTCCTCAAAACCGAAATTAGAACCCAAAACAAGACCAATTGACATGCAAATAATTTAAGGCTCATTATGGTATAATCAAATGTCCCATTAAAATTGTTTAGGCTCTACTCCTTTTTGACCAAACTTCAGGTCATCTAATCTAAAGCTAGCAGAACCATGCTAAGCAGCTAGCAGCCTTAGATTAAATGACCTGAAGTTTGGTCAAAAAGGAGTAGAGCCCAAAATTGTTTAATGGATCATTTGATTAGATCATAATGAGCCTAAAATTATTCGTTTATTAATTGATCTTGTTTTGGGTTCTATTTCGGTTTTGGTCCGATTTTCGAATTGGGTTCTACTAGATTTTAGATTAAATGACCTGAAGTTTGGTCAAAAAGGCGTAGAGCCCAAACTTGCTTAATGGAGCATTTGAATAGACCATAATGAGCCTAAAATTATTTGTATGTTAATTGAACTTGTTTTGGGTTCTAATTTCGGTTTTGGTCCGATTTTCGATTTGGATTCTGCTATAGCTTTAGATTAAATGACCTGAAGTTTGATCAAAAAGGAGTAGAGCCCAAAAAATTTTAATGGGGCATTTGATTAGACCATAATGAGCCTTAAATTATTTGCATGTCAATTGGTCTTGTTTTGGGTTCTAATTTCGGTTTTGGTCCGATTTTCGAATTGGGTTCTGCTAGCTTTGAAGTGATAAAGCCTTATGATTTTTGCTAGAATGAGCCGAATAAAAAAATTTAAATAGGACATTTAATTAGCGTAAAATTAACCTTTAATTTTCCAATTGTTTTTAAATCATTTTTTGTTTTGGGTTCTGCTAAATTTTTCTAAAGCTAGCAGAACCCATCGTTTTAGTTGGAAGGTGAGAAGCCCAAAATTTTTTAATAGAGCATTTAATTAGCCTATTATTAGTTTATAATTATTTATACTATCTTGTAATGTTCTGCTGTATGGGTTCTGCTAGATTAAGGGACGCCCGTAGGCATGTACAGAACGGCAATTAATGTTCTAAATGATTAGATAAGTATTAGAAAGGTGGCGGCCCGATCGGTGCCTCGACAAGTGAACGTGTGGCTTGAAGGAAAAAAATTGAGCTCATTCAAGGAGGTTTTCCCCGAGACCGACGCGTATTTTGAAGAGTTTGAGAAGTCGTATTTTTTGGAGGGAGATTAAAGAAATGGTAGAAACATTGAGATTACGTTGAAAAATACAAATTTTAAAATCTTGCGTATGCATTCCTAATACGTTTGCTTATTGATCGACCTTCGATCTTTTTTCAATTTTCGTTGAGTAATGATCACATTCGCCCAACCTGAAATAACTAATGTCCTCATCAGAGTACTGGCATTACCTCTTCGTAACCACGTCTTCCCTGTTTTGCGCCTTCAACGTCCTTAATAACACACCGATCATTTAGCAAGACTCGCTTTATCAAATACGGTTCTCGATACTGAACATTTAGCTTTCGTGACGTTCCTGCCACTGGTCCTCCACTCCATGAACGCTCGTGAACGCTTATCTGTAGCATCGAATCTATGACTTTGCTTTTCACCAGCCTAATTTGGCGTTGTGTGACGATATCATTCAATTTTTCTGTTTCAATATCATAATTGTTAAGAGCCAAAATAATTTTGGGCTCGTTTCCTTCCAACTAAATCGATGGGTTCTGCTAACTTCTGAAAGAGTTAGCAGAACCCTTATCAAAAACTGGTTTAAAATCTACTGGAAAATGCCCCATTAACTCTTTTTTCGTCCGCTTGTTCTAGAAAATGCTTAAGATCATTTAATGTAAACCTAGCAGAACAAAAATCGAAAATTGGGCCAAAATCGAAATTAAAACGCAAAACAAGATCAATCGTCAAAAAATTTTAGACTCATGATTGCCTAATTATATGGGCCATGATATAATTATGGGCTCCACTCGTTCTTGACCAAGCCTTAGGTCAGTTAATTTAAAGCTAGCAGGGCTCAAATCACAATATCGGACCAACACCGAAATTAGAACGCGAGTCAAGATCTATTGACATGCAAATAAGTAAAGGCTCAATATGGCGTAATTAAATGCCTCATTAAAAAAATTAGACTTCACTCGTTTTTGGACTAGCTTTAACCCAAATCAAAAATCGGATCAAAACCGAAATTAGAACGCAAACTCAGATCTATTGATATACAAATAATCGAAGGCCCATTATGGTTTAATCAAATGTCCCATTACAAAATTTTAGGCTAAACTCGTTCTTGACAAAGCTTTATGACCTAAAGCAAATATCAATCGTCAAAAAAATAATTTTAGACTCATGATGGCCAAATTGTGTGGCCCATTAAATAATTTTGGGCTTCATTCGTTCTTGACCAAGCTTAAGATCATTGTATTTAAAGCTAGCAGAACCTAAATCGAAAACCGGATCAAAATGGAAATTAGAACGCCAACCAAGATCTATTGACAAAGGCTAAGGCCTAAAGCTTGACCAAGAACTAGTGGAGCCCAAATTTTTTTTTAATGGAACATTTGATTAAGCCTCATAATCCTAAAATTATTTACATGTCGATATATCTTGTTTTGTGTTTTAATTTCGGTTAAGATCCGATTTTGAATTTGTGCTCTGCTTAATCAAGAACTAGTGGAGCCCAAAACTGTTTAATGAATATTTGATTAGGCCATCATGAGCTGTATATCGATCAATCTTGTTTTGCGTCCTAATTTCGATTTTGGTTCGATTTTAGAGTTTGGATATGCCAGCTTTATAATAAATGACCTAAGGCTTGTTCAAGATCAAGTCGAGCCCAAAAATGTATATTGGGCATATGATTAGGCCATGATGAGCCTTAAGGTATTTGTATGTCAATTGATCATGTTTAGCGTTCTAATTTCAGTTAAAGGCGGATTTTCGATTTGCGTTTTGCCATCTTTGAAGTGGAATAGCCTAATGCTTTTTCTGGAACGAGCGAACCAACAAATATTAATGGGATTTTAATTAGTCTAAATTTAGGCTTTAATTTTCCATTTTTTTCTAAATCATTTTCTGATATTGGTTCTGCTAACAGTTTCTAAAGCTAATAGAATCCATCGTTTTAGTTGGAAGGGAAGGAGCCCAACATTTTTAATAGAGAATCTTGTACCGCATAGTATTTTGAAATTTTCTGCTGGATGGGTTCTGTTAGTTTGAGGGACGTTCCTAATCTCACATAGAAGGAGTCACTGTTGCGTTTTGTAAGTTTTATTGCATTTTCTATACAAAGTTTCGCAAATGTCGATGATGTGAAAGCCCATATACCTTTGATATACCAAACTGAACGGTCCAATTTTCCATAATTTTGAGGACAATTACAGCTTTCATTGAAATTTACTATGAAAAACCATCGATCAACACGATCAAATAACTATTTCCGGGATACTCTTCGGAAATGGTCCAAGGTGGTCCTAATGTACGGTGTGAAATGAGATTACTAGCGTTTGGATTGGATGCAATTCCTCTTCTTGCCTAATAAAACATTCGATGCATGCCAAAATATACAGTTTTAGTGCCATCTAATTTGCTTCGGTACAACCCATCGTCTGCTTTCATTACCTAACCGAAATAAACGCCCGTCGCATAATTGTTGCATCCCGATCATTCAATCGCTTTCGAATTGAGATATAAAAACAGAGTTACTTCCCAGTATTCCTGCGTGTATTCCTATTTCAAACTCCGCCAGTTTCAACCGCCATCTGTCTATTCGCGGAACAAGAATTTTCTTCTATGCACACGTTCATAAGAAAAGACGGATTCGTTCTAATGTTTCGACATCCGCTCAAGTTTCTAACTCATATGATTGAAACTTTGCTTCATTTTAACCTTTCGCCGAAAATCGCATCCGTAAAGATTTAATGTTATGTGTTCAGATCAAAACTAGTCAAAACATCGCGGCTTTTTAATTTAGTTTTAAATTCGCCGAAAGCTCTATTTTTTCGTCCGTCCATTCAAAATCAATGTTATTTTTCGTTACGGGTTTAGTGGTTCAACAATTGGAGCGAAGTTAGCAATAAACTTGCAAGAAAAGAACTTGTTAACCCAATAAATTCGAATTTCATGTTTGTCATTTGGGACAGGATAATTAGTTATAGTGTCCGTCTTAGAAGTTCCCGATTTCAGAGATTCATACGAGATCTCATGACCCAAAAATTCGACTGTTTTTTTAGAAATTCACAGGAGCATTTTCCTCACCAAACGGCAACCGCCGAACGACATCAACCGTATGGAATCTTTTTCTATGGAAATTTGGTATTACCCCGAAACCTTCAAATAAATTTACGTGGATGTCCTCAAAAGCTTAAAATTGTATTTACTGCGCTTATTTACCACGGTTATTTATGATGAAGAAATTTAAAATTTCCCAAAGGACGTAACCCCGTAGTACCAAATTTCTGTTATTATTTTTTTTATCGTTGTGGAATCGCCCGCCATCATAGGCCGAACATTTCATTTGACGCTTCATTTAAAGCTTCGTGACTGTAACGTCACTCAAAATTTCTAATTTTTAGTCCATTGGCTTCAATATGGTTAGGAGATCCGCTGATGAAGTCGATGGAAAGTTCTGGATATGAAGGATCTCAATTCACCTCGATTTTTTACTATAAATAAAATAAAATTGCCTAAAACATGAAATCGTTCAACAATCTTTGTCGGTGTAGATGTTTAATTTAACGGTAACGAGATAAAGTGATTTTTAAGTATTTTGGTTGCTTGTTCCCTAATTACCATAGAAAAAGTTCGGAACAAACCTTTCGGATGTTATAAGGAATTTGGGTGGGAAAACTAATCTTTAGGCTAATAGAACGTCCTCTTTGCACAGAGGGACAACAAAATGAGTTTATCGTCTTGGCGTACTTTCTGCGACGAAATCAAATCAATAATGTCCGCGATCATCAGGCTCAACAAAATTATGATCAACAAAGACAACTCTTGGCTAGAAGCTCTTCGTTTACCTAACGCAGAGTTAACTTCTTCAAAAATGGCGGATTGGTCTCTTTCACAAAAGCTAATCACACATGAAGTTTGGACTGGATGGATAACCAATTGAATGGGAAGAAAAAAGTATGAAAGACCTCGGTGAACTTGAAAGTGCAAAGCCATGATTTTGCAAGAAACGAAAAGATAAAGAATAACTGACTTACATCAGAACGAGACGGCAGCCATACGAAGGAATAATTTGGAATAGAGATCTCTGGGAAAGGAACCAAAAATACCGATGAGATACTCACTTCTACTTGTACTTTGACAAACAACAAAGATAACCGAAAAATATTAAATAAATTACCAAAATATTTGTTCAATAGAAAGCATATTCAGAATGAATGAGTATCCTGCTGGCTGTGCAAGCAAACTTAGGATCTCCACTATTAAGCATAGGCTTGAAATAATAGATAGAGCAAACACAAGAAAATAAATTCAGAAGTGCATGGGTAGCTTCGCTTTGCTAGTGATCCAATCAAATCGACGAAAGGTTTACTGAGGACATTTCTGTCATTTCTTTCATGAACCCCAAAATGGGGAGAGAGGTATTGAACATTAAAGAGTAAATTCGCGGGTGCTACGTCTCGCAATATTGGGCGATTACAATTCCTGTCTGGCTGATAGTTTTGATACAGAAGTGATTGCGGGTGGTTTTGGAAATCTCAGTTGCAGATTCAAATCAACACACTGGAGTTCAAACATATAGTCTCCTCTATAAAATGTAAAATTTGTGTGAAACGATATGTGGAAAGCGATATTGAAATCGAAGAAGACTACTGGTAAGCTCTCTGAAATTTGGTTAAGCGCAGATCGATGGTGCGATGCCCATAAAATATTAACCAATAGATTTGGTACAGTGGCCAATGGGGCCAGTGCGCTTGTAAAAGCTATGAAATTAACATTCAGGAGAATTTCTCTTGTAAAATTTCTATTGGTGTGGAACAATCGTATTTAAATTTCCCAACAAATATGATCCAAGAATATTCTTAAAATTTTCTTGCATTTAGAGTTAACTTCAGTGATACTCTCGGGTTACACAAAAGAGAATCGTTACGCAGGTATACTTGGGTTTCTGATGGGGCTGGCAGGGTGTACCATCAGTTTAAATGAATGTTTTTAATGAGGCTTATGTACTCGTACGTTCCAAAGTTGTTCTATGTATTTTCCAGGAAGGAAGCTGTTATTTGGTTTTGCGAGTATGGTTGCACTCTATCTAATCATTTCGAAAATATTATTGAAATTTATGGTTAATGGATAACACCTAATTTCGGGCGTTCGATATGGATTGTCACTGGAGTTTGCAAATAAAAGTTTGCATTGGAGTTTGGTCCCCTTTGCATAGCATGGCTTTCCTATAACTAAAGACAATGTGCTTCTTCCCTTCCAGCCTTTGGTTTAACCTCGAGCTTGTGAATTTTAGCCCTATTAATCTGCCCTCGAACTTTCTGAAATCGTTAGAAAGAATCGCGGCTAGAGTCATTAGGAACCACTTCTTGTCTATTTCTTCCCTCAGTTACTTGCATCAGAGTTAGCAGATCCTATGAAACTGCACTACATGAGTTTGTTAGGATTAAAAGTTCCCCGAATAACAAGGAAGTTCTCATGAGTACCTTCCTGGACATCGCGGGAGCGTTTGATAGCACATCTTTTACTACTGTTATGTTGCTCAAATCTCGCATTGCCGCGGTTGAATTGGATGGGATCTCAGTTGCTTTAAAAGTTAGCAAAGTATGATCTCAGGGTGGTGTACTTTGCAGGGGTCGATGACATTTTGCCCAAGTTATGCTGATGGATTTATTATAACCATCTCAGTAAAGCATCTGAATGTTATATCTGAAGTAACAAGTTCTTCATACTTCGAGTCTTGTTGCGTTAGAATATTCACGTTAATCCATGCATAATTGACATGATGGTGTTCACCAAATGCAGAATGCGCCTTTTTTGGGGCGCGATCACTAATTCAGATCGCGTTAACCATCTGGGGATAATTTTTGATTCTAAATTATTTTGGAATTTCCATCTTAAACTTAAACTGCAAAAAGTGACTGATATAAATAGCAATGTCGCAGAGCTTTTGGCACTTCCTGGGAATTATCTCTAAAATGTTGTGCTTCATCTACAAGTTACTAGTTCTACTCATGATAACTGGCGCATCTATTGTGTGGTAACAGGTAGTCAACTTAAAGTGTTCGATTGTGAAACTTAATGGCCTACAAAATATGGTGTGTAGCGTTGTTACTGGTGATTTTTCGTCTACTCCACATATTTAGACTATTATTTTTCTTCCTCGGCTGAGACCTTTATTTTGGGTGCAGCATGCTATGCTGTTTATTTCTTGAAATGCAACGGGGCTTGAAATGTATTTGAGGCACTCACAGAGCAGCGGCAAATTCTCCACAAGTATAGTTCTTTAATTACAGCAATAAATATGGTTAATGACAGATTATTACCTGAGTTAATTTTCTCAAACTCATTTTTGGCGATTTATCCTTCGAGAGAGTTATAGATGTGGTTTTCTACTCAGAAGATTCGCGAGATAATTTTGGTGCCTTTTTGCAATCTGGATACTCATTATTCAGGCGTTCAACGTCATACCGCTGACCCGTTTGGGCCACTAAGTAATGATGTTGAAACCTTCATCATCGTCTTATGCACAGACTGCAAGACGGTAACACTTTGAATAACCCCTTGGTTGATTCTAAGCACACCAGAGAGTGGAGAGATGTCATAATTCTTCTTTGTCATTATAGTAAAGTTACAGACATGTGGGTGTCAGCCCACTCAGATATTGAGAATAACGAATTGCATATTCTCTGGCAAACGCTGGGTTACGCACTATTTTATAGGGCCGGAACAGATCATTGCTTTGTCATTTAGTAGTGGGAAAGCCGCATTTAAACATTTAAACAACTGGCTGAGCAGAGTAAAACTATTTATTGCTGAGCCAAATTCTCTCTTAGACAAATACGCCAAGGTAGACTTGAACAAGGATAAACTGTCACTTGCAACGGGAGGATAAACTGTGACCGGCTGGTTTAAAGTACCGTGTGTGATCAAATTCCATGTTTTTAAATCCGTCTCGATTGATGTAAATCAATTGACGTCCTTACCTTGGTCTAAGCTGGTTTAATCTGCCAATCGGCCCCTTGTGCTATTGAGTACGGAACCCTGAAATATTTTAGAGATTAGCTGGAGATTTTGATTTCTCGTTTAAAATTTAGCTACGTTCAAGACTTAGTTCGAGGCTTCGTGCTGTTGGGCAATTTGATTTTCTTCATCGAGTATATAGGGCACTTAGACATCAATATATTTAAATCAGAAATTTTGGGTGGCGAGATAGCCTTGAAGCTTTATGTAAAATACTTCATGTCAACATTGTCAAATATTTTTGTTGCATGATATTGAACGTCAATTTATTTTTTCCAATTCATTACTAAACGAATAGTTTACCACTAGAGTCAAAATGGTGGATTTGTGAACTAAAATCCTAAGATCAAAATTGTTTCTTTTACCAAGACCTTTTCAAACGATATGCCACATGCCAGTATGGAAAATAAAAAATGCATCAGCTTCTAACGCCACAATGGTTTTTCGGCTTAGTAAAATATACTTTTAAGCCATATCGTGATCTTGAGTGGTTTTCTGAGTGTTTTTTATGACAGATCCACGACTCATTTGAATTGGTGGTCAAAAAAGCTTTTGAATTATTCGAGTTAATAATAAAAGAAGATTGGCGGAAAAAATCAAATTGCACAGGCCACGCTTGAGGTTTAATTGATATAGACATCCAGACGGACGGTCAAGTTTTTGCATTTTCGGGCACAGAAACCACCTTTAAAACGTTGAGAAAAGTGATATGGTCCAAGGTAATTGTTTTATTTGTAGCAGGATTTCAAAAGCTCTTCCCACAGAATCATTGTTATTGTTTCGGTGACGCCTTAGTTGGTCCTGTATATTTCCAAATGAAGGAACTAATAGTAAAGTAAACTCCCGCTAGAGTCCAGCTCATATCTATTACCCAAACATTTGACCACATATCAATCTTTCCAAATGATATGACATATCACTACTTCAAGAATTTCAAATTTTGGGACGTCAGTATTACACAAATGCACTTCCACCCTTTCTGTTCCTCACTCATACAACTTTTACGGTAGTTCGTTCGTCTCTCATTTACCAAGGGCGATAATTTAAATATAAAAATAGGCCACTCCACCCCTCCTCTTTCTAATTGTACCGGAGGAGTCGTATCGTGCTAGCTTTACGCCATTACTCACAGTCACCTTTTACTCAAAAAAACTGATTCCAATCATTTGATTACCGCCTAACTGCACGAGTATACATACTGTAAGCAGAGAGACTGTCAATAACATTTACAATTTACCTTAAGTTGTTCATAGACGTCTCATACTCCTACTACATCGTCTACCATGGATACGTGTGTGCAAAATTTCACAACTTCGATTCTCGGTATAAAACAGAGCATTTTCAGAACTGAATCATCGCATGATTTATCGAAAAGTAGAGGGTGCTGTACAGTAAAGATTCGGCATATCCTTGGGTCTCTTGTCTCAAGATATTTATTTCTGCTTGTTTGCCGCGAATAATCGAAGCGCAGTATTGACTGCCGTCAGTTTACAAGAAATATCGATTTGAAAAAAGTGTTTGTTAATCTCTAAGGCTCACATGTGTGTTGTACTCAGCGCCATCGCTGATGTTCCTTCAGGTTGTTCGTGGCAGCATCCACAATATTTGTCTGTATGTGACTCGCATCGTCGTACAACCCGGTTTCTAACCGAATATTTTACATTTACATTTACATTTACATTTACATTTACATTTACATTTACATTTACATTTACATTTACATTTACATTTACATTTACATTTACATTTACATTTACATTTACATTTACATTTACATTTACATTTACATTTACATTTACATTTACCTTTACCTTTACCTTTACCTTTCCCTTTCCCTTTACCTTTACCTTTACCTTTACCTTTACATTTACATTTACATTTACATTTACATTTGCATTTACATTTACATTTACATTTACATTTACATTTACATTTACATTTACATTTACATTTACATTTACATTTACATTTACATTTACATTTACATTTACATTTACATTTACATTTACATTTACATTTACATTTACATTTACATTTACATTTACATTTACATTTACATTTACATTTACATTTACATTTACATTTACATTTACATTTACATTTACATTTACATTTACATTTACATTTACATTTACATTTACATTTACATTTACATTTACATTTACATTTGCATTTGCATTTACATTTACATTTACATTTACATTTACATTTACATTTACGCTTACATTTACATTTACATTTACATTTACATTTAAAAAATTTGGGTTGTTCTGGTTGATAGCCAGATATTGCTTTTACATCTAGGTGAGGTTACCAAGGGGTTGGAATGGAAGCTTGGTTTCGAACTATTGAAACGTGAATTTTTTAATTTAAAAAATTCGGTCGTCTCATCAGACTGCAGTGACCAAACTACAAAAATATTGAAAATACTTTGCACTTACGTATAAAGTATAATCTCAATGCTTTAGCCAATTATTATACGTTATACGTAAGTGCAAAGTATTTTCAATATTTTTGTAGTTTGGTCAGTGCAGTCTGATGAGACGACCGAATTTTTTTAAATTAAAAAAATTCAAATTTCATTAGTTCGAAACCAAGCTTCCATTCCATCGTCTTAATAACCTCACCCAGATGTAATTTACATTTACATTTACATTTACATTTACATTTACATTTACATTTACATTTAGATTTACATTTACATTTACATTCACATTTACATTTACATTTACATTTACATTTACATTTACATATACATTTACATTTACATTTACATTCGCATTTACATTTACATTTACATTTACATTTACATTTACATTTACATTTACATTTACAATTAAATTTACATTTACATTTACATTTACATTTACATTTACATTTACATTTACATTTACGTTTACATTTACATTTACATTTACATTTACATTTACATTTACATTTACATTTACATTTACATTTACACTTACATTTACATTTATATTTATATTTACATTTACATTTACATTTACATTTACATTTACATTTACATTTACATTTACATTTACATTTACGTTTACATTTACATTTACATTTACATTTACATTTACGTTTACATTTACATTTACATTTACATTTACATTTACATTTACATTTACATTTACATTTACATTTACATTTACATTTACATTTACATTTACATTTACATTTACATTTACATTTACATTTCTTCTTTTGTTTCTCCTTCACGTATATTTATTTAACCTTCTGGCTTTATTGAGGGTTTTTCTGCAAATATTCTGACAGGTGCTTTGTTCCGTAAACCCCTGCACCAGTTTTTATTTTGCCCTAAGTTTCTACTATGGAAGCAGAATGAATGTTGTAGCAATCTGTTTTCTTACTCCTTATATAGCGTGCAAATAAAATCCACCTCAGACTTTTCCTCGGGGAAAGGATCCACTCAGCATATCTAAGCCGGCTTGGTTTCAGCGAATGGAGTTGTTTTTTGTGAACCGATTTCAAGTTAGTTAGATCTGGTTAGCTAACGTTGTCGTGGTGATAGCTGTCCAAACGAAATTAACTTCAGAAATGTTTTCCGTCTGTTGATTAAATTACCATAAACCCAGATCATTTAATCAACAGACGGTAAACATTTCAGCAGTTATTTTTTGTTTGAAAAGTTATCACCACAATAAAAATTGCCTTCAATATTATAAGGTGCAGTCTGTATATTCTGACCTATCAAAAATAGAAAATCGTATAATTTTATATCACGACCATCACAAATAGTCATAACATTAAAAATTTAATTATGTTCATTAAAATTTGATGCAAAATCAATAATAGCATTACAAATATTTTACAATTTTGTACATTTGCACGAACACGGTACACCATAAATTATTCAGTAGCATAGGTAAATTAATACGTACGTATACACCTTTTGATTTAACCCCTTGGAGTTATTTATTTAATATTTTCCAGATGAAATGCCAATATTAGGTATATTGATTTTCACACATCTGGTTGTCATAAACCTATTTCTCGCCTTTTTTGCACCGCAAATAATTGAAATACTAGTTATTAGGGTGGCAGGTGTATAGATATAATGATTTCATACATAAGCAGGTAAAGTCTACCTATTCGTATATTGCATTTTTTACCGCAGAGCGCATTATATCGGTGTTGACCGCAATTTGCATAATCACATTACTTCGTTATCTGTTAGTTATTTATATATGGTGCACGATAACGAAAGTCTACGATTTTGAAACCGACTTTTTTTGATAATTAAAACTTGTGATAAGATTTGTTTGTGTCGGGAGTTAGGTTAACCATCAGTATAAAACATATAATCCATCGAAGCGGTGGCAAGTTTTGCTTTATTGAAACGCTGAAATTATCTTTAAACGTCAAGTTTTAAATTTCGGTGGAACTAGTTGTGGAAGAATTAAGTAACCCGCACTTGGGCATGGTCACCTTACTCGTTTACTTAGACTGAATTTTAAATAAATATTGTAACTTAAAAGTAGCATTCAGAAATATATTTTGAAGCTTTGAGCTTTGTGTCTGCTAGACGCTAGACTAACAAATACAAAGCAAATAGATGTACAGTTTCTTTCACTTCTTCATATTCGCAGTTACGACAGTAATCACGTAGAGAAACGCCAAGCCGGTTCGCTTGTTCACCTATGAGACAGCGTCCTCTAATAGCAACCACACCCACGGAAATACGACGCCTTCGCAGAGATATCATCAGCTGCCCGGTTCTTAACAGGTCCAGATTTTTTCAGTCCTGCTTCGTTATTACACTTATAGGGTGCTATTCGTCCGCTAAGGATTTACTCTGTTAGCTGAGATGATCAAACACTTGATTCGGTCTGTCCTTTCACAATTATTTCAGCATGAAACACGCTTAAGTGTTTGGGGAGGCGAAATGAGAAATGTATTTTCAATCCATCACAGTACGCAATACATTCACGCAACATTACCATCCATCTTTGAACCATTCTTGAAGAAGGTTATCTCGCCAATTCCTTTCTGGTGAAAATATCAGTTCCAAACCACTCCACAAAGGATGATGCCGGAACATTATAGTCGGATGTTTTGAATATACCTCCTTTGATTGCACTAGATGAGTGTCATGTGTTATTACCATTGAGCTTTATAGTTGAGCTCGTGGCCATTTATTTCCCACAGGATATCTAAGAATGGACAATTAAATCTCCACTATAATTCAATATAATGAATTGGCCTTAATGGCTGACGGTGGTAGATCTGAGGTACGAAGTAAACCTTCAAACGTCATTTTTCCCAATTTCACTTTGCAAGAAAGCTATAATGGCTTTCTTTACTCTTTCTTAAATACTATGTTTCACGCTTAGTTTGGTATCTACAATAAGATCCTAGTGTTTCGATTGGTCTGTAAGGGGGAGATGTTTGTACTAATCTGCGCAGCATATCTCGCCCGGCTGAGTTTCCGCGGTTGAAGGATTTTTTTGTTGGTTGATGCCTAACTAGGTTTATCCAACTAGATTGGATGGCTTGTATTAATCTGATGCATCCTGAAAATCAGCGACACACCCACACCCAGATAGTGAGTACCAAATTACGGCCTTCGGTCGAACGTTATTAAAGATCCCCTCTATATCCAGAAAGGTTTTCAAGAAGAAATCCTTATACTCATGGGATTGAGCTAATGAGAGGGTGGGGGAGTAGGTTGCTTAGATTTTCCATGCAATGAACATCTTGAGATTTCGACAACATTTTTGACTCCATCGAACATCTAATGTGAGCCTCTACTTGTGTTCCCAAATAAATTTTAACTGGAAAGTATAAGATTATTATATTCATAAGGCCTTTGGAATTGCATAATTTTAACCTGTACAACAATCCATTTCCTAAGAATGTGACAAAGCTCAAGACTAATTTTAAATATTTAAATATATTGCGGGTACCAATAAATGTTGAGGTTTTTTTATAACTTCGAAGCTGTATTTAGAGAAATTGGTACAACGTACTTTATTCAAAGTACAAAGTATTGTCCATCACTAGCTCCGACTTTTCGTGTTTTGAGGCGATCCAAGAACCGACCCAATTTATAGCTTCTTCGTAAGTAGTGAAGTGCTGCTCGGCTATGCCATGAGTCTGGTGAATACGGCGAGTGGGGTTGGACAACCCATTGAAGCGCCGACAAAGTTTCCTTGACGGCTCTTGGCTTAAGTTCATACGGAACCCAATTTCCTTGTTTTTGCACCATACCCATGGCCTTGAGACGGCTTTGAATCGCTTGTTAAGTCACTCCCAAAGTTTGAGCTAGAGTCCCTTGTGTTTGTGGCATGAATCGGGGTTCAATCACGCCTCCAACTCAGCGTAAATCAACAGAGACAAGGTTTGTTATCAACCGCAGTAGTTAAAGCAATAAGTTGCACGGGAAATAAGATCTTGCTAAGAGCATTAATCGATCCTGGATCACAGGTGACATTAATCTCATCAAAAGCCGCTAACGTACTCAACCTTAAGAAATAGAAGGTCAACGTTTCTGTCTCCGGTATAGGAGGAAGTAAAGCAGGTGATTGTAAACATACAATCACTATACAAATCTTGCCAAGATTTGAAACCGAGTTTCAACTAAATATCGAAGCCCTGATATTTGCTAAACTCAACCAAGAGTTACCGGAGGTGGATTTTGATGCAAGATGCTGGACTCATCTTAAACAAACACAACTCGCCGATCCTTATTTTAACAAGTCACAACCAATTGATCTCATACTTGGTGCAGACTATTATCCAGCGATCATAAACAACAACATCATAAAAGGAGGTAAATTAGAACCAATGGCATAACAAACTGAAATCGGATGGATAATAACAGGCAGCAGAGGCGGCACTAGAACAAACCAACCAACAACAATGATAGCTACTAAAGGCATTGAAGATCAATTGAAATTACTAATAGAGGTAGATTCGTTACCAGAAAACAGAATCAATACGGAAGAGGAAGACATGGTTGAACAACATTTCCAGTTAATCTCAGAAAAGGGATCAGATGGAAGATATGTGGTAAGAATTCCATTCAAGGATAATCATATCAAATTAGGAGAATCCAGAAAAAACCCGCTGCCGGTTAATACAAATTGAAAATCGGTTCAAGAGAGATCCGTCTTTGGGATTGGCTTAACTCCGTCGCAGGTGACAATATGGCCCAAAAAGGCAAAATTCCCGATGTAGAAATTCCGATTTGTCCATTTGCACTTTTAAATTTGCCTTTCGTAATATATTGAATACTTGCTTTAGGTTTTCTAGGTGTTCTTGGAGTGACGTCGAGAATATTATGATGTCATCCATATAACACAAGCAAGCTTTACCTTGAAGGTCACCTAACACATTATCCATGACGTTTTGAAAAATCGAAGGGGCATTCTTTAGACCAAACGGCATCCTTACATATTCGTAGTGTCCGTGGTCGACGAAAAATTCGGTTTTAGGGATATCTTATTTTCGCACCTCTATCTGGAGAAAAACAGATGCGAGATCCAAGGTTGAGAAACACATACATTTCCCTAATTTGTCGAGTATATCGGTAATGTTAGGTAGAGGGTACCGATCTTCAACAGTTTTCTCATTTAATTTGCGGTAGTCGATTACCAGCCGCCATTTGTCTTTTCCGCTGGCGTCCGCCTTTCGTATGATTTCGTCTTGTAACATTTAATCGATCTGTCTTTTGACTTCCTCCTTGTGAACATGAGGATATCGATAGCTTTTAGTAAAGACGGGCTTGTCATCTTTAAGATTTATTTCATGCTTTACAGCGTTTGTAAAGGGTAGACGTTGTTCTGTTTTGAGAAATAATTCCTCGTATTGATGACATAATTTTAAAATTGCCGTCTTTTCTTCACTGTTGAGGTGTTCCGTTCTATTTAAATTAGAGATAGTTTCACTTGGAATGAGTGTATCACATTCCTGAATGTTACAATGGTTGGATTCAGCTCGATACATTTTTCTGAATAATTCAGCTTTAATCGGCTGTTCGATTACGAAATTATGGGATTTGTTACTATAGTTGGCTACTTCTAAAACTGCATACCAAATTTAAAAAGAATTAATTCCAAAGGTTCCCTTGTTTTGAATTCCATTAGTCCGGGGACAGTAACTTTTTGGTTTATTTGGTGATCGTTAAACATGGTTTTAACGTTCACTGGAGGTATGGAGCGTATCCGTGACGGATGGATGAACTCTGGGTTCAAGAAAGATTTATTAGATCCCGTATCTATTAAGATTGTTAGAACTTTAGTTTTGCTTAAGTTGACATGTATATAAGGAAGCGTATACAATTGATGTTTATTTACATCTACGTATCCGATTCCAACGGGGAGGCTTCTGGATGAAAATTTTCCTCATGTATCTTACCTTCTTCTAGATCGGGGAAATATGGTTGAGGCTGTTCTTCGTAGCCCTCTTCCGTTACTTCCTGTTGATCTTCGGACGTATATAATTCCTGTGACCAGATCTTTGGGGGACCCATCGGTTGGAATTGGAAGTTGTTTCTGTTGTTTATACTTGAAAATTGCTAGTACGGGTTTTGGTTAGACACTGTGTCCATTGGTTCTCGTCTTCTTGGTGGAACCATTGGTGGTTTAAATCTGTTATAAGTATGCCCGTTTCCGTTTACCATTGTTTTTGTTTAGTGAACGGCCTATGGTTGTAATATTGAGGCGTGGGACGGTAACCATAACTAGGGCCAGCCCTTTGTGTAAGCATTGGTGGACCGCCAGGATGGTTGTTCCGTGTAGAATTTCCATGAAGAATTTTCGGCATCGCCGTTCTTTGTGGAATCGGTACGATGTTAATATTCGTGCCTTTCGTCATGTACCCCATATTTTGCTCTTTGAGGCAGTTTGTGAATGCCTCTGGACGACTAGTGGGCTGCATGACGCGAATCATAAAGCCCATTGGCTCTCTAAGCCTTGCCAAGAATGTATTGAGACACATCTCCTGGTATAAATCTCGTTTCGCTCTTATCGCGATTGCAGTTGTTTCGTTCAGCTTGACGTAATTTATAATAGTGCTTTGTATGTCGATTATTCGAGCAAAATAATTTTCTATGGTGTCACTACCTTGTGAGGTACTGTACAAGTCCCTCACCAAGTTGGTTTCATTTCGCTTGTCAGCGTAATGTGTTATAAGATTATTGTTTATAGCGTCCCACTCTAATGGAGTGCCATACATAGTCAAAACTTCATTGGCGTCACCCGCGATTTTATTCCTGATAGCTCTGAGGAATATTTTAGAGCATGGGCGTCCGTCAATCGCGTTGCACAACGTAAGAATTTCTTCTACGTTCTCTATAAATTCGTATAGAGTGTGCCTGCTTCCCTCGTAACGCGGAAGATCTTTAATCGCGTCGGGAATCCTAAGACTTTTGAATAGATCGTTAGCGTAATTGTCGTTATTGTTTTCATCGTGTTCTTGCATTTTATTATTAAATTTTGTTTCGTTATTTTTTGTAATTTCTTGTTTGATATCGACAACCGTAAGGTTAGTAAAATTTTCCGTTAAATTATCTAAATTCACTAAAATATTCTATGATTTGAAAATTCTATAAGCCGTAGAATTTTCGTGAGTTGCTAAGCTCTTCTGTCTGATTAAAAGGTTTATACTGGGATTTGAATTTGAATTGAACATAAAATTTGAATTACCAAAATCACGCTTACCACGAGAAAACTATGATGACGAACGCCACGAACATCGATGATAAGAAGTGCCAACTTCATTGGTTTCTAGAACACTTTTTGTCAGAAAATTGTTCATTCAACGGTCGTGTTCAATGGAATTGTGCCAATTCTGGATTAGCACAAATTCAGCCACTATATTTTTCGGATGGCAATCAACATACTTGGTAGGAATATGCTATCAGAAGTGCCAACTTCATTGGTTTCTAGAACACTTTTTGTCAGAAAATTGTTCATTCAACGGTCGTGTTAAATGGAATTGTGCCAATTCTGGATTAGCACAAATTCAGCCACTATATTTTTCGGATGGCAATCAACATACCTGGTAGGAATATGCAATCAGAAGTGCCAACTTCATTGGTTTCTAGAACACTTTTTGTCAGAAAATTGTTCATTCAACGGTCGTTGTTGTTCAATGGAATTGGGCCAATTCTGGATTAGCACAAATTCAGCCACTATATTTTTCGGATGGCAATCAACATACTTGGTAGGAATATGCTATCAGAAGTGCCAACTTCATTGGTTTCTAGAACACTTTTTGTCAGAAAATTGTTCATTCAACGGTCGTTATTGTCCAATGGAATTGGGCCAATTCTGGATTAGCACAAATTCAGCCACTATATTTTTCGGATGGCAATCGATATACCTGGTAGGAATATGCAATCAGAAGTGCCAACTTCATTGGTTTCTAGAACACTTTTTGTCAGAAAATTGTTCATCGAACGGTCGTTGTTGTTCAATGGAATTGGGTCAATTCTGGATTAGCACAAATTCAGCCACTATATTTTTCGGATGGCAATCAACATACCTGGTAGGAATATGCAATCAGAAGTGCCAACTTCATTGGTTTCTAGAACACTTTTTGTCAGAAAATTGTTCATTCAACGGTCGTTGTTGTTCAATGGAATTGGGCCAATTCTGGATTAGCACAAATTCAGCCACTATATTTTTCGGATGGCAATCAACATATCTGATCGGATTATGCAATCAGAAGTGCCAACTTCATTGGTTTCTAGAACACTTTTTGTCAGAAAATTGTTCATTCAACGGTCGTTGTTGTTCAATGGAATTGGGCCAATTCTGGATTAGCACAAATTCAGCCACTATATTTTTCGGATGGCAATCAACATACCTGGTAGGAATATGCAATCAGAAGTACCAACTTCATTGATTTCTAGAACACTTCTTGTCAGAAAATTGTTCATCGAACGGTCGTTGTTGTTCAATGAAATTGGGTCAATTCTGGATTAGCACAAATTCAGCCACTATATTTTTCGGATGGCAATCAACATACCTGGTAGGAATATGCAATCAGAAGTGCCAACTTCATTGGTTTCTAGAACACTTTTTATCAGAAATTTGTTCATTCAACGGTCGTTATTGTTCAATGAAATTGGGCCAATTCTGGATTAGCACAAATTCAGCCACTATATTTTTCGGATGGCAATCGATATACCTGGTAGGAATATGCAATCAGAAGTGCCAACTTCATTGGTTTCTAGAACACTTTTTGTCAGAAATTTGTTCATTCAACGGTCGTTATTGTTCAATGAAATTGGGCCAATTCTGGATTAGCACAAATTCAGCCACTATATTTTTCGGATGGCAATCGATATACCTGGTAGGAATATGCAATCAGAAGTGCCAACTTCATTGGTTTCTAGAACACTTTTTGTCAGAAAATTGTTCATCGAACGGTCGTTGTTGTTCAATGGAATTGGGTTAATTCTGGATTAGCACAAATTCAGCCACTATATTTTTCAGATGGCAATGAACTTATCTGAACGGAATATGCAATCAGAAGTGCCAATTTCATTGGTTTCTAGAACACTTTTTATCGGAAAATTGTTCATTCAACGGTCGTTGTTGTTCAATGGAATTGGGCCAATTCTGGATTAGCACAAATTCAGCCACTATATTTTTCGGATGGCAATCGATATACCTGGTAGGAATATGCAATCAGAAGTGCCTACTTCATTGGTTTCTAGAACACTTTTTGTCAGAAAATTTTTCATTCAACGGTCGTTATTGTTCAATGGAATTGGGCCAATTCTGGATTAGTACAAATTCAGCCACTATATTTTTCGGATGGCAATGAACTTATCTGAACGGAATATGCAATCAGAAGTGCCAATTTCATTGGTTTCTAGAACACTTTTTATCGGAAAATTGTTCATTTAACGGTCGTTGTTGTTCAATGGAATTGGGCCAATTCTGGATTCGCACAAATTCAGCCATTATGTTTTTCGGATTGCAATGAACTTATCTGAACGGAATATGCAATCAGAAGTGCCAATTTCATTGGTTTCTAGAACACTTTTTATCAGAAAATTTATCATTCAACGGTTGTTGTTGTTCAATGGAACTTCTTTGGTTTCTAGAACACTTTTTGTCAGAAAATTGTTCATTCAACGTTCGTTGTTGTTCAATGGAATTGGGCCAATTCTGGATTAGCACAAATTCAGCCACTATATTTTTCGGATGGCAATGATCATATCTGATCGGAATATGCAATCAGAAGTGCCAACTTTATTGGTTTCTAGAACACTTTTTGTCAGAAAATTGTTCATTCAACGGTCGTTGTTGTTCAATGGAATTGGGCCAATTCTGGATTAGCACAAATTCAGCCACTATATTTTTCGGATGGCAATCGATATACCTGGTAGGAATATGCAATCAGAAGTGCCAACTTCATTGGTTTCTAGAACACTTTTTGTCAGAAAATTTTTCATTCAACGGTCGTTATTGTTCAATGGAATTGGGCCAATTCTGGATTAGCACAAATTCAGCCACTATATTTTTCGGATGGCAATCGATATACCTGGTATGAATATGCAATCAGAAGTGCCAACTTCATTGGTTTCTAGAACACTTTTTGTCAGAAAATTGTTCATTCAACGGTCGTTGTTGTTCAATGGAATTGGGCCAATTCTGGATTAGCACAAATTCAGCCACTATATTTTTCGGATGGCAATCAACATACCTGGTAGGAATATGCAATCAGAAGTGCCAATTTCATTGGTTTCTAGAACACTTTTATCGGAAAATTGTTCATTCAACGGTCGTTGTTGTTCAATGGAATCGGGCCAATTCTGGATTAGCACAAATTCAGCCACTATATTTTTCGGATGGCAATCAACATACCTAATAGAAATATGCAATCAGAAAAGCCAACTTTATTGGTTTCTAGAACACTTTTTATCAGAAAATTGTTCATTCAACGGTCGTTATTGTTCAATGGAATTGGGTCAATTCTGGATTAGCACAAATTCAGCCACTATATTTTTCGGATGACAATCAACATATCTGATCGGATTATGCAATCAGAAGTGCCAACTTCATTGGTTTCTAGAACACTTTTTGTCAGAAAATTGTTCATTCAACGGTCGTTGTTGTTCAATGGAATTGGGCCAATTCTGGATTAGCACAAATTCAGCAACTATATTTTTCGGATGGCAATCAACATACCTGGTAGGAATATGCAATCAGAAGTGCCAACTTCATTGATTTCTAGAACACTTCTTGTCAGAAAATTGTTCATCGAACGGTCGTTGTTGTTCAATGGAATTGGGCCAATTCTGGATTAGCACAAATTCAGCCACTATATTTTTCGGATGGCAATGAACATATCTGATCGGAATATGCAATCAGAAGTGCCAACTTCATTGGTTTCTAGAACACTTTTTGTCAGAAAATTGTTCATTCAACGGTCGTTGTTGTTCAATGGAATTGGGCCAATTCTGGATTAGCACAAATTCAGCCACTATATTTTTCGGATGGCAATCAACATATCTGATCGGATTATGCAATCAGAAGTGCCAATTTCATTGGTTTCTAGAACACTTTTTGTCAGAAAATTGTTCATTCAACGGTCGTTGTTGTTCAATGGAATTGGGTCAATTCTGGATTAGCACAAATTCAGCCACTATATTTTTCGGATGGCAATCAACATACCTGGTAGGAATATGCAATCAGAAGTGCCAACTTCTTTGGTTTCTAGAACACTTTTTGTCGGAAAATTGTTCATTCAACGGTCGTTGTTGTTCAATGGAATTGGGCCAATTCTGGATTAGCACAAATTCAGCCACTATATTTTTCGGATGGCAATGAACTTATCTGAACCGAATATGCAATCAGAAGTGCCAATTTCATTGGTTTCTAGAACATTTTTTATCGGAAAATTGTGCATTCAACGGTCGTTGTTGTTCAATGGAATTGGGCCAATTCTGGATTAGCACAAATTCAGCCACTATATTTTTCGGATGGCAATCAACATACCTGATCGGAATATGCAATCAGAAGTGCCAACTTCATTGGTTTCTAGAACACTTTTTATTAGAAAATTGTTCATTCAACGGTCGTTGTTGTTCAATGGAATTGGGCCAATTCTGGATTAGCACAAATTCAGCCACTATATTTTTCGGATGGAAATCAACATACCTGGTAGGAATATGCAATCAGAAGTGCTAACTTCATTGGTTTCTAGAACACTTTTTATCAGAAAATTGTTCATGCAACGGTCGTTGTTGTTCAACGGAATTGGGCCAATTCTGGATAGGCAAAAATTCAGCCACTATATTTTTCGGATGGCGATCAACATACCTGGTAGGAATATGCAATCAGAAGTGCCAACTTCATTGGTTTCTAGAACACTTTTTGTCAGAAAATTGTTCATTCAACGGTCGTTGTTGTTCAATGGAATTGGGCCAATTCTGGATTAGCACAAATTCAGCCACTATATTTTTCGGATGGCAATCAACATGCCTGGTAGGAATATGCAATCAGAAGTGCTAACTTCATTGGTTTCTAGAACACTTTTTGTCAGAAAATTGTTCATTCAACGGTCGTTGTTGTTCAATGGAATTGGGCCAATTCTGGATTAGCACAAATTCAGCCACTATATTTTTCGGATGGCAATCGATATACCTGGTAGGAATATGCAATCAGAAGTGCTAACTTCATTGGTTTCTAGAACACTTTTTATCAGAAAATTGTTCATGCAACGGTCGTTGTTGTTCAATGGAATTGGGCCAATTCTGGATTAGCACAAATTAAGCCACTATAATTTTGGGATGGCAATGAACTTATCTGATCGGAATATGCAATCAGAAGTGCCAACTTCATTGGTTTCTAGAACACTTTTTGTCAGAAAATTGTTCATTCAACGGTCGTTGTTGTTCAATGGAATTGGGCCAATTCTGGATTAGCAAAAATTCAGCCACTATATTTTTCGGATGGCAATCAACATACCTGGTAAGAATATGCAATCAGAAGTGCCAATTTCATTGGTTTCTAGAACACTTTTTGTCAGAAAATTGTTCATTCAACGGTGGTTATTGTTCAATGAAATTGGGCCAATTTCGGATTAGCACAAATTCAGCCACTATATTTTTAGGATGGCAATGATCATATCTGATCGGAATATGCAATCAGAAGTGCCCACTTCAGTGGTTTCTAGAACACTTTTTGTCAGAAAATTGTTCATTCAACGGTCGTTGTTGTTCAATGGAATTGGGCCAATTCTGGATTAGCACAAATTCAGCCACTATATTTTTCGGATGGCAATCAACATACCTGGTAGGAATATGCAATCAGAAGTGCCAACTTCATTGGTTTCTAGAACACTTTTTGTCAGAAAATTGTTCATCGAACGGTCGTTGTTGTTCAATGGAATTGGGCCAATTCTGGATTAGCACAAATTCAGCCACTATATTTTTCGGATGGCAATGAACTTATCTGAACCGAATATGCAATCAGAAGTGCCAATTTCATTGGTTTCTAAAACATTTTTTATCGGAAAATTGTTCATTCAACGGTCGTTGTTGTTCAATGGAATTGGGTCAATTCTGGATTAGCACAAATTCAGCCACTATATTTTTCGGATGGCAATCAACATACTTGGTAGGAATATGCAATCAGAAGTGCCAATTTCATTGGTTTCTAGAACACTTTTTGTCAGAAAATTGTTCATTCAACGGTGGTTATTGTTCAATGGAATTGAACCAATTTCGGATTAGCACAAATTCAGCCACTATATTTTTCGGATGGCAATGATCATATCTGATCGGAATATGCAATCAGAAGTGCCAACTTCATTGGTTTCTAGAACACTTTTTGTCAGAAAATTGTTCATTCAACGGTCGTTGTTGTTCAATGGAATTGGGCCAATTCTGGATTAGCACAAATTCAGCCACTATATTTTTTGGATGGCAATCAACATACTTGGTAGGAATATGCTATCAGAAGTGCCAACTTCATTGGTTTCTAGAACACTTTTTATCTGAAAATTGGTCATTCAACGGTCGTTATTGTCCAATGGAATTGGGCCAATTCTGGATTAGCACAAATTCAGCCACTATATTTTTCGGATGGCAATCAACATACCTAGTAGGAATATGCAATCAGAAGTGCCAACTTCATTGGTTTCTAGAACACTTTTTGTCAGAAAATTGTTCATTCAACGGTCGTTGTTGTTCAATGGAATTGGGCCAATTCTGGATTAGCACAAATTCAGCAACTATATTTTTCGGATGGCAATCAACATACCTGGTAGGAATATGCAATCAGAAGTGCCAACTTCATTGATTTCTAGAACAATTCTTGTCAGAAAATTGTTCATCGAACGGTCGTTGTTGTTCAATGGAATTGGGTCAATTCTGGATTAGCACAAATTCAGCCACTATATTTTTCAGATGGCAATTAACATACCTGGTAGGTATATGCAATCAGAAGTGCCAACTTCATTGGTTTCTAGAACACTTTTTGTCGGAAAATTGTTCATTCAACGGTCGTTGTTGTTCAATGGAATTGGGCCAATTCTGGATTAGCACAAATTCAGCCACTATACTTTTCGGATGGCAATGAACTTATCTGATCGGAATATGCAATCAGAAGTGCCAATTTCATTGGTTTCTAGAACACTTTTTGTCAGAAAATTGATCATTCAACGGTCGTTGTTGTTCAATGGAATTGGACCAATTCTGGATTAGCACAAATTCAGCCGCTATATCTTTCGGATGGCATTCAACATACCTGGTAGGAATATGCAATCAGAAGTGCCAACTTCATTGGTTTCTAGAACACTTTTTGTCAGAAAATTGTTCATTGAACGGTCGTTATTGTTCAATGGAATTGGGCCAATTCTGGATTAGCACAAATTCAGCCACTAAATTTTTTGGATGGCAATGAACATATCTGATCGGATTATGCAATCAGAAGTGCCAACTTCATTGGTTTCTAGAACACTTTTTATCAGAAAATTGTTCATTGAACGGTCGTTATTGTTCAGTGAAATTGGGCCAATTCTGGATTAGGACAAATTCAGCCACTATATTTTTTGGATGGCAATGAACATATCTGATCGGATTATGTAATCAGAAGTGCGAACTTCATTGGTTTCTAGAACACTTTTTGTCAGAAAATTGTTCATTCAACGGTCGTTGTTGTTCAATGGAATTGGGCCAATTTCGGATTGGCACAAATTCAGCCACTATATTTTTCGGATGGCAATCATTATACCTGGTAGGAATATGCAATCAGAAGTGCCAACTTCATTGGTTTCTAGAACACTTTTTATCAGAAATTTGTTCATTCAACGGTCGTTATTGTTCAATGGAATTGGGCCAATTCTGGATTAGCACAAATTCAGCCACTATATTTTTCGGAAGGCAATCAACATACCTGGTAGGAATATGCAATCACAAGTGCCAACTTCATTGGTTTTTAGAACACTTTTTGTCAGAAAATTGTTCATTCAACGGTCGTTGTTGTTCAATGGAATTGGGCCAATTCTGAATTACCACAAATTCAGCCACTATATTTTTCGGATGGCAATAAACATACCTGACAGAAATATACTATCTGAATTGCTTATGCCTTGGATTTTAGAACATTTCATTTCTATAGTTTTGTTTGTTGTTCAACACAAATATTATTGATCGATATATCTCCGTTTTTTTAATGTAGTATCTTTCAGGGGCTGGTTTGGTTTTCCTCGACTTATGAATGAAAATTTATGAAAATCATATATCTGTGATAAGCACAAATTTCATCAGTTTAGCGGCCTTTAGAAAGCTTTAAAATTAGGCTTAAATTATTTCTGTTTTTTTCTAGAAATCGGGTTTTATTTTTTCCGTCTTTTAGGCAAAATTTGAAATTTTCTTTTCCCGTTTTTTCGGCTCCTGGACTAGCATTAATTTTTTCCCGTGAGCACTAATTAGCACAAATTGGGCTTAATCGGTATGCAAAGTTTCATTTTGAAATTCGAAAGTTTCCCTGCTGCAGTTACCCACGTGGTTGTAAGCCAGTTTTGCCCTCCCTAAGTGCAGGTGCTTTACTAAATTAATTTTTTGGTAGTACACCAAATAGTACGAACAAAACAAATAAAACCATCACATATTTCTCTAATCATAATAAAATAAAGCTAAAACGTCAGACATACTATAAATTATAATAACATACAGTCGTACGTAGGCATACACCAAATTCGAACAAACCACAATAAAATAAATTGAGGTTGATGGAAAATTAAGGTTATCGCACCGCACCGCATTTTTCATAATAAATAGTGTACGACTACATAGCAAACCGCTCGTCTATATCGAAACCACCTTTATATCAACAATCGTAAAAATTACAAAAAGAAGAAAAATCGATACAAATTTTTTTTTATTTATATTCAAAATTAATTATCTAATTTTAATTATTACCATTGTAAATTAGAAGCTTGTAATTGTATTCCGTGCATCCGTACGTGCACAAGTGCGCGCGGCCACATAAACTATAGTGTACGGTTCGAGTCTTTGCTTTTCATTAATATTATTTTATTACTTAATTATTACTTTTATATTTTAATTCGATAATTTTTATTCAAAACATTTTTTTTTATTTTTAGTGTCTAATGGTCAAATTTTTTTATTTTATTATTTTATTTCTATTTTCAGACACGACACTCAAAAAACTATACCAAATCATAAACCAAATTTATGTTTAAAGCAAGAAAGCAAAAACAAAATGATATTGTCTATTTGCTCTATAGTTAATTTAATTTAAACAATTAATTGTAAATTAAAAAATAACAATTCGGAAAAGTCAAAAAGCGCGCGCAAACCAAAAACAGAAAATAAAAAAAAATTCCAACGATCTAATCACCTCGAATGAAGAATAATTTTAGCCATCAGACAGCAGACAGCGTCGTGATACTCATAATATTAGCGGTGGGGATTTATAGTAATCATAATAATCACAATAATAATAATAATAATAATAATAGTAGTGATCGTAATAATAAATTAAAAAGTTCGATCAGAATATTTCGATTCGTTAATTTAATTAAAAGCCGTGCGGTGAACAGAGTAAACGAATTTTGTTCGTTAGTCCACTACAAATTAATAATTCGAAATTGTAATATGAATCATAGTAATAGTAGCAACAATAATAATAACAACAATAGTAACACGGATGCAAGCAAGACTAGTACACCGGTTATTACATGTAATAATGACGAGGATAATAATACCAAATGTGATAATTTAAACAGACCAACGTCAAAATGTTTATGTCAAAATGTAATAAATTTAAATTTAAATAATTTTTTTATAAATTTCTATAAAAATGATAAAATAATAAAATTACTAGCCAATAGTAATAGTAATAATAACAATAACAATAGTTGTAATATAAATAAAAATGTTAATAGTGACGATAATATTGATTTTAATAGTGATAATATAATATTTAAAAAAAATTTTAGTGGCACAATCAAAATTTTTATTATTCGAAAAAATACTAATTATTGTAGTGATAATAAAGATGGTGGTGACGATGATGATGATGGCGGTGGTGGTGGTAGTAGTAGTGGCAGTAGTAATATCCCAACAAGTAGTCATAATAGCACAAGTGGAAAAAGTACGGTAATCGATTGTGATGCCCTAGATAATTGTTGTGTAAATACAGTAGATAGTTCAAGTGTTGCATGTAGTGTACAAACGGTACCGTCACCGGACGATGGTACATCAGCAGCAGTATCATCAACGGCCGCACCTACAGCAGTAACGCCACCCAATGTTTGTACGCGCGAAGTATCAGACTTTGAATTTAAACAAATTTTATGCGAATTGAAGCGGAAAATCGAGCAAACGGAAAGGATGAATTGGTTATGTGAGTAGATGCAATTTTTTTTTTGTATGACAATTTATAGTTTGAGTCCCACACAATTTTTGTTACGTATAGTGAATTTAATAAAAATCGTAGTTAAACACTATGTGTAGGCTATAAAGCACACTTTTATTCAAAATTAAATGTGAAGTAGTATTGGCGTAAAATTGATCCTGACCGAAATTTAATAAAATATTCATAACCAAGACGTACCACCTTCACACATGCGGTTATTTACATTGACTTGTGCTCGAGTTCCATATCACTCCTGAGTAATTTCTATTTTATTAAATTTTTTATTTCTTTTTCGTATATCCCACCTGCACATTACACGCTCCATGTCAACTTGTACATTGACATGGACGGTGGGTCGTAGCGTTTATTAACATCACCGATCGTAATCGATAACGAAAATTCACTTTGCATCCAGCTTCTGGTGGGATTCGGGAAACTATCTGATATTTGTGTAACAAGAAAATTTCAACGACTAATAGTTTATTTTCAACGTGTCTGTTGAGTTACAGTGTTGCATCTTAGTAACTTGACGCGATTATTATCTCGTCATTTGAATTCAGCTGCTTTGATGGTTTCCACAAATTGATTAGTTGAGTCGTTGCACTTTTGTTATGCGACTCAACTGATAATGTATTTGGTGACATCTTTGTTGTTGTTTCCAACGGTTTCGACAAAAATGATGATTAAATTCGTTAGGTCAGGATTGTTCAACACATTTTTGCGTTGGGTAATGGGTAATCTTTTATTGCGAAAAAACATAATCAAAATTGAATCGACAGCGAGAGGTGGCGGAGTTCTGCTAGCGGTCACGAAAGATATACGTGCGGATATTATTGACCTTGGGAGTAACGAGTTGGAGATTTTGGCTGTTAAACTTGCTTTCAATGGAAAGCTGGTGTTGATAGTTGCTGTTTACATACCATACGGATCCTCAGTTAATATATATGGTGAGCTATCTTTATTTTTCTCAAACCAACTAGCAGCTGCAGCTCCTGATTTTGATTGTGTGATCATTTTGGGAGATCTTAACTTACCGAAAATAAAATGGCTTACAGTAGATGATGAACTTCTGCCATTCAATGGTGATCTAACTTCAGATCTGGTGATGGACTCAATCTGTTCACTCGGGCTAAGACAGATTAATAACATCGAAAACCAGTGCAGCAATATCCTCGATCTGGTGTTCGTTCCAGTAGAAGTACATGGCACAATCATTGCTTGTAATGATCTCGGCGGTTCTTCAAGTATTTTTCACATACCACTACATATCCAATTAATATTTGAAAATTGTGTTAATGTTAACGTAAATTTTAATTCTTGTGAGTCTTTCAATTTTAATAAGCGAAATTATAATGCTTTAAATGAGTTTCTGGACAATATTAATTGGGATCAATATATAACGGGTAGTTTAGACGCCTATATTGATCAGTTTTATAAAATAATGAACTTGGCAATTGAACAATTTATTCCCCGTTCACTTGTAGTTTCGTCGATGCGTGAGCCATGGTTTAATAGTCGCCTCTCAGGATTAAAAAATCGGAAATCTAAAGCTCATAAAAAATATAAATTAAACCCATCCGCCGTAAATTATGAAATATTTAGCGCTCTCAGATCTTAATTTAAAATTTTAAATCGTTTCTTGTATAATTTATAACTATATTGTCGAGATCGAATCGAATATTAGAAACAACCCTAAATGTTTCTGGAGTTATGTTGATTCGAAACGGAATTGTAGAGGTATACCCTCGCAAATGTCTTTCAATTCTTTGACGGCTAGTGATCCACAAATTATCACTGACATGTTTGCAGCATTTTTTGAAAATGTGTATGTCCCGTCTTCGAGAGGGAATGACGAACTTGTTTTTAATAATAATCCAAACATTCAATTTCAATTTACTACCGATGACGTTCTGCACGCTCTTTTGAATGTAAATGTGAATATGAGTTGTGGCCCGGACAAAATTCACCCGCTTGTGTTGAAAAAGTGTGCTTCGGTCTTAGTTCAGCCGCTGACGAACATCTTCAATTTGAGTTTGAAAAGTGGGGTTTTCCCTTCAATTTGGAAATCCAGTTTCATTAAACCAATTTTCAAGAGTGGACGGAGAACGGATATCGAAAATTACCGCGGTATTTCTATCTTATCGGCTATTCCTAAATTATTTGAATCGACGGTCAAGGACCGCATCTTTTTCTTAATTAAAAATTCCATCTCAGTAAACCAGCATGGGTTTTACCCCGGACGGTCAACTGTGACAAATCTTGCTTTGTTTACAAATTTTTTGACGCTAGCATTAGAAGGTGGTGATGGTGTTGAGGTAGTGTTTACTGATTTTAGCAAAGCTTTTGATAAAATTGATCATGTTTTATTGGTAAAGAAACTGGGACAGCTCAACAAGTGTGATGCCCTTCCTTTAAAGTGGATTTTTTCATATTTGACGAACAGAACTCAAAAAGTTTTTTTAAATAATATTTTATCTAGAGACATCAATGTTTTGTCTGGCGTCCCACAAGGTAGCCACATTGGACCTCTATTATTTATTGCATTCATAGATGATGTGAAGCGGTGCTTCAAACATTGTAAGTTTCAGATTTACGCTGATGATGTAAAAATCTTTTGTAAGATTAGAAATGATCGCGATCTGCTAAATCTACAACATGAATTAAACGTGTTCTGCGACTGGTGTAGCTTGAATAAGCTTTGCCTGAACGTTTCGAAATGTAAAGTTATGAACTTTTCTAGAAGACGTTTTGGACGTAATGGACATGATAATAGTTTATTCTTAAATGGCGTTATGATAGAGCGAGTTCATTCTTTTCTAGATTTAGGGGTTTTGTTTTCACGAGATTTATCGTTTAAGGACCATATTGACAGATGCATTAATAAGGCTAATTCAATGTTAGGGTTTTTAATCCGTTTCTCCAAAGACTTTCATGATCCATATACTCTAAAAGTCCTCTTTGCTTCATTTGTTCGATCGCACTTGGAGTATGCGTCAATTGTCTGGAATCCGTACTATATCAATTCCTCTAACCGTATAGAATCAATCCAGAAGAGATTTATGCTGTTTGCCTTAAGGCGACTTCCTCGAGAGGTAAACGCTCCTAAGTATGTGCTTTCGCCGTATCTAGGCCGTTGTTTGATATTGAATATTGAACCATTGTTCGTTCGAAGACAAATTTCTTCCGATATGTTTGTGCGCGACGTTATAATGGGCCGAATTGATTGTCCACAACTACTATCCTTGTTTTCAATACGTGCCGCAGTGAGATCACTCAGACACCGAGGCTTAATGATTAATCTGCACTTCCATGGGTCTAATTTTGGTATGTCGGACCCGGTTTGTAATTCTAGCCGTGTATTTAATAATGTATCTACCGTGTTCGATTTTAATTTGTCCAGAGATGAACTTTAAAGAATTCTAAAAACTTTTTTTTATTCAAATTTGATTTATATAAATAAACCTAATTTTAAAAATACCAGATGTAAATTAATACTGTTGGTAAAATAAATAAATAAATAAATAAAATTGAATTAATTCAATAAAATCAGGTTCGTCGCCTATTTGGGAATTTCATTTTACAAAACTAAATAACAAATCCAATTGGAATATACCATTTGAATAAATATATCGTTTTTCAAAGAATTGTATCTACATTGGAGGACTGAAGATAAAATCAATTCAATTTTTTCGTTCGCCATAACTCGTTGAGGATTAGTCACTAGTAGATTTCTTTTGGTACCCTGTGCATAATGATTTATTGTGAAAACTCGTTAAAAATTCATAATTTTCACACGATTCGACCAAATCCGATCGTTGGATTTATAAAACTGTTAATATTGGTCAAGTTTCCAGCCCTGAACACTTCGAATCGTGCGGGGAAATGAGTTTTCAACGAATTTTCGCAATAAATTGTTTACGGAAGTACGGGATTGACAGCCGTCATGAAGTATTCATAAAGGGATACGGGCGTACTGTAACGGTTGTAGAAGGTCTAAGTGGCAAAATAAATTGTTTCCAGGAAGATCTGCCGTTACTGAAAAGGTACAAGAGAACTCCACGAGCAGCAGCTCTCCTCTATTACTTCTATAGAAAACATACGATCGAGCTCTCGTTATATCTCCGCTTGTATAGCCGGTGAAACAGCATAGTGCAGTTGTTTTATCGGCTTTGCAGTTCCAACGTCAATGGTATGTGGTACTAAATGAGTACATCCGAGTCCTAGAATAGCAGATGATGGAAACTGACGTATGGCGTTCTCGGAGAAGGAAATCTAGGATTTCTTGTTGCACGTTAGTTAAAAAATGTTTGGAATCCGAATCCACACCTTTCAGTTCAGACACTTAATTGCAAGGTTTCGTTGCGATTAAATTTGACACAGAAGGAAATGTAATTGAAATGTTAAATGTGCGAAAAAATCAATCCCCAGGTACAATTCCTGTGGCAAATTAGGCGAGAAGTGGAACGTCATTAGAATGGTTTGGCCATGGATTCTTTTTGTCCATTAGCAGTAGTAATTGAACTTGGTAATTGAATAAATGAAACTTCACGGAAGGATGGTTTAAAGAAATTTCACAGCCCTTGCCTAGTACTGATATGTTGGCACCATTGTCTAACAGTCCAATATACGTTTTATCTACGATTTCCAAATGAACATAGGGTCGAGGGGAGAGGGGGGGGGGGGAGATTAATGATTAGGCAAGATTCTTTTTACGAACTCGGCGATCGTTCCAGTATTGTTTATTACGATTCAATTTAGAATAATCAGATTGATTACGAAATCTATTGCACGGCAAGTTTTGTATTGAAGTGTCAGAGAAAGATTTTTGATGTTTATTTAATTTAAGTTCGTCTCAGTTACTCGGTATCTGTATTCGAAGCTGGTTCTACTTGATTGTTCCTCTGGGGGTGAAAGATATTTGAAAACCGCACTCCCGCTTTTCGGTTTCGGATTGCATTTAAAGCAATGTATTTGGCGGTAACCTCTTGACCCACATGATTAGGGTTTATATTAGAACTTGACGTATCGCGCCGATTAAAAGTCTGTTTGGAATATCTTCCATCGGTTCGATTGAAAGCAGACAAATTAGACGGCTCCTGATACGAATTATGAAGTGATGAATATGTGGTAGAGAGTAAGGAAGCCATGAATTCCGATTGAGACATTGGTTGCCAAACCTGTTTGAAGGTATATAATGAATGCAGCGATTTACGTGGTTGGCACATAAGCTCAGGTATAAAACCTGTTCTGGTCCACGTATCCTCATGAGCAGGACATTTCCTAAATAAGTCGTCTACACTGTCAACAGCTATATCTGTCAATTTATCTTGTAACCCGGCACACATATTTCAACGAAGAATTCTCATTACTTCGGGGTCGGTAAGAGGCGTTTCTAGCTGAAGGGTCGTTGCCATAAAATCTTGATAAAAGTCGTAGAAACTTTCTTGATAATTCTGTTTTCGGTTTTCAAGTTGCACTCTTATGTCGTCGTCCGTTTTTAAATCTTGGAAACACCTTTTTAACTCTAGTTTTAGTTTATCCCAGGTTATATGAGGATTACGCTCTATGAACGGCCAGTACTATTCATTTGCGTTACCTTTAAGAATGTAGTGTAAATCCGTAACTAGTCTGAGAGTGGATACATTTTCTGATCTTGCTAAGTGTTCTACTAGTGTCAAAAATCATTTAATGTGTATTCCCGTCGGAGTACTATTATAACTGATGTTCCATTTTGAAAGTGACTTTTGGGAATTGCCGTAAACATGCCTTAAATCGGGGTTTTCAGAAAGATGAGGGACATCTTCCCTGGTTAGAACACGATTTTCGAATCCTTCTGAGTTTTCGACTGTTTTTGAGGTACTTGTTTGTCGATGAGCGCTACTGTTAGGTTTACCGTGCGCAGTACTATTATGCTGTGCTTGACGGTATTTTGATCAGGGACACTCTTGCTTGTTTTATCACTGCTTTGGTTTTAGGTATGAACTTATCTGAATCGGTTGTCTCATCTCTAGAAGCATCCGAAGAGTCGTCATCTATATCTTCCGATTAAAAATTATTTCTGGTCTACTTAAATCAAAACTGACTAGCAATTATTTACTATAGTTTAAATTATTTTCGAGTTACGTAATTACGAATTTTAATGTATACACAGCTATATACCAGAACGTATTACCCGCGTGCTTCCAAAACTCACATGTTTATATCCTCAAATCAGAAAAGTTAAATTTACCAAAATTAACAAACATTTTCTGGAACTTTTCCCGCGTTTAATTTTTTTTTAAATCAGAATATGTGGGTGTGGGTGTGGGTATATCCAAGCACAGCCATGTTAGGGGAGTTAAACATTTTTACCGTGGAACGACGAGCAAACGTCGCGTCACATTAGAGAAGAAGGAAAGAACGAACTATTGTGATATCCAATCCCTTCGAGTAGTGAAGCAGAATAACTAATTAGTTAATCAAAATTATGCAATGGTACTAAGAAACGGACATAATACACCAATATCAACATTGGTAAATCCACTCTCTGTGGAGACTGGCCCTATGGATTCTGGGGAGGGCCATCTATTGCATTATGAGGGAGCAACAAATCTGTTCCAGAAAAGATCAAATTTACAAAGATCGCCGATAAAGCCGATGCCTTTTCTAACGCTATACCTAGATGTACTGGACAAACATTACGCGAAATAAGTGATGCCCCCGGAAATTTTACTTTGAAAATAGCAGAATCTAGAAAAACAACTATTGACCTAGAAAATGAGAATATGGATCTCTTTGCGAGACTAGAGCATATAGAGCAATTATTTGCCAAGCTAAGCGAAGAAATTGAGTATCTAAAGCGATAAAATGAAAACCTGAAAATGAATCGGGATTCAAAAGAATATTGCGATATAGAAAGCATTGAACCAGAGAAACTCATATATTCCACTGATGAAGATGAATTACAAAGTGAGACGGACTGGATCCTAAAGGAGAAAAAACAGTCCAGGTAGAGTAAGAAAAAGCTGATCGTCATCTGAGGCTAAGCAATTAAATGGTAGGGGACAATCCAGTCCAGATTCAAAAGATGTTCTACCCAAAGCCAATCAACCAAAAGGTAGTAAATCTACCAAATTTGGTGCAACCGAAAGAAAAATTACTCTCTCCAATAAATATTGTGGGTGTAACCAGTTACTCAGAAATTCAGTCACTGATGAAAAAATCGGTTACTGACAAAGACTATACGGTAACAACGCTAAACAATGTCTAGAAAATTAATACTCTGGACTCAGATAATTATAGAACCTTATCTGTGGAATTGAATGCCGAAAAGTGTCAGTGGTTCACTTACGAGAACAAACAGGCCCGACCTATAAAAGTCATAGCAAGAGGTTTGCACCACACTTGCTCAAGCAAAGAAATAATGGATGACTTGCAAATTAAAGGTCTTAAAATACTAGATGCTGTGAATATTGTTAAAAAAGAGAGAACAGAAATCAATGAAAGAAACCAAATTATCAGTAAAAGGGGACGGGGACTCCCTCTTTTTATGCCGGTATTTGACAACAAAGAGAATGTTCAAAACATTTATGGAATAAAAGGAATCTTCACATGAAGGTGGAAATCGAACCAATGAGGAGAACCACAACACGCGTACTCCAATGCAAGAAATGTCAGACATTTAATCACATCCAAAGATATTGCGGCCGTTATCCAAGATGTGTAAAATGCTCAGGTAATCACATTACCCAGGCATGTACAATAGTGAGAGATGTACTAACCAAGTGTACAAATCGTAAGGGCCAACATCCGGCTAATTATCGAGGCTATGAGGTTGCTAAACAACTACAAAAATTAAGAGATAAAACAAACAATCAACCGCAAAATCACGAAAATCAAAGGGTTCAAATATCAAATCAACCGACAACCAAGCAACACAGGGCAAAGAAGGTAATTTGCCCAGGTAGTGAAAGGTTTGGGTTCAACCAAACATATGGGCTCCGAAAATAACCAAATTATGGAAAACATTATGAACAGCATTGCAGCTATTACAAAGCGGCTAGATGACCAAAGTAATCTGAACAGCATGATACTTGATCAACTGAAGAAAATGCAACTCCCTAGCAGTCTGGAATGCGGATGGGATTATGCAACATATTCCAGAAATAGAAATATTTTTAAATTCAGAAAAAATCGACATTTGCTTAATATCTGAACGCCATCTAGTTAAATCTTCGTTTGTTAAAATGCGGGGTTATAACTTATATCACTCCATTCATCCAGCGGAAAGAGCAAGAGGAGGTTCGGCATTACTAATCAAAGGAAATATAAAACACCATTTTTTTCAACACCACTGTCTCTGCAATATATTCTCCTCCCCGGCATAACTTGAAAAGGGAGGAGTACCTTAAACTATTTAAATCACTTGGATGTGATTTTATTATTGTAGGTGACGTCAAGCTAAAGAATTGCTTCAAGCAGGGCAGACATCAAAATGTGAATTTTACTCTGGTGGTTCCCCATCATACTGGCCCAGTGACGGAACGAAGATACCTGACCTAATAGACTTTTATGTAGCAAGAGGAGGTATATCCCAGAACTACATTCACATTGAAGACAGTAATTCTCTAGTATCGGATCGTTCCCCGGTTATCATGACATTCAGTGAAATGATATAATTCAAAGGGAGAGTGCACCCAGATTAACAAATTCAAAAACAAACTGGGACCTCTTTCGTGAAGTAATGGAGGAAAAAATCAATCTTCACTTGCCGATAAGAAATCCCCATCGGTAGGAAAATGAAATAAAACAACTCAATGAAACAATTCACGAAGCTTAAGAGAAAAACGACGGGCACGTAAAACCTGGCAAATAACTAGAACACTGGAGAGCAAAACAGTTCTTAAAAATTTAGGTAACAGTCTCAAATCTCTTCTTAAAGAAGTAGATACATCAATCAATAGATATCTAGTTAGCCTAACCGATGAAAAAAAGGCTGGTTATTCTCTGTGGAAGGCGACGAAGGGACTCAAAAAACACAAAATGCAAATTCATCCACTTAAAAAAGAGGATGGAACCTGGTCAAGAGGTCCTAAAGAGAAGGCTGATCTGTTTGCGGAATATCTCGAGGTTACCTTCCAACCACTACCAAGACAAACGGCTAATAAAAATATAATGACAACCCACACTAGATGATTTTGATATACGCCCAGTACCTCTTAAAGAATTAATAGAAAAAGTGAAAAGCAACATGAATGTTAAAAAAGCCCCTGGGTATGGCTTGATTACTTGCCAAATAATCAAGGCTCTACCAGGTAAAAGATTTCGTAAGCTATTACACATAATCAATGCAAGCTTTCGGTTAAAATATGTTCCGTGGCAATGGAAAGTAGCACAAGTAATCATGATAGCAAAACCTGATAAACCACCTAACGATAAAAAATCATACAGGCCAATTTCATTGCTGCCAATTATGTCAAAACTCTTTGAAAAATTATTACTAAAAAGACTTAAACCAATAATTGAAGACCGACAACTAATTCCTCCACTTCAATTTGGATTCAGGGAAAAGCACTCCACAATTGAACAGGTGCATAGAATCACCAACATTATTGAAGAACGTTAGAACGTAAAAAAGTATGGTCCAGCATATTTCTGCACGTGGCCTAAGCATTCGATAAAGTTTGGCACAGTGGACTGGGATCAAGCTGCACAGAGATCTGGCAATTCTATGCCATACTAAGATCTTATTTATCCAATAGACATTTTCGTGTGAAATATGAGGACGAATACTCGGAACTAAAGAAAATCTCTGCCGGTGTCTCACAACCCCAGCAATGTCGCTGATGCAACGAGCAAAATCCAGAAAATTACCAATGCGGTTTGTAACTGGATTAATCGTTGGAGAATCAAGCTTAATGAGACGAGATCCACACATATTAACTTTACATATCAAAAGGCTTCTCATCTATCGATAGAAATTAACTCACGGCCGGTGCCATATGCACACAAAGCTAAATATCTTGGCATGCCACTCGATGGCAAGCTCAAGTGGAGAGTGCATGTCAAAAAGAAAAAAAAGAACTTAATATTAAGTTCAGAAAAATGTATTGGCTCATAGGTAGAGGATCTGATCTTACAATACACAACAAGCTGCTGCTATATCGGTAAATACTGAAGCCGATATGGACCTACGGTATTCAACTCTGGGGATGTATTAAGCAAACAAACGCAAAAATGATGCAGATGTTTCAAAACAAAAAGTGAAGACCTTCACAGGGACTTACAGAAGTAATACAGCAAAGATGAAATAAAAAAGCATGCCGACAAAGACGAAATATGGCCCCAGGAACATGGAAACCGCTATATTCGCATTATGATACATAACCCTGTTGTTGAAGACGACGTCGAAAGAAGACTTTAAAGAACGAGGCCAACGATCAATTATTAGTATTGGTCTTGTTTCCAGCTCTGAATACTTCGAATTGTACGGAAATGATGAGTTTTAACGAATTTTCGAAATAAATCATTATGTATGATGGTCAAACGAACTCAACTATGTAACCATTCCTCAATGAGTTATGAAGAACCAAATAATTTAAATGATTTTATCCTGTCTGTCTACCTGACGAATTCTTTGAAATTTTTTTTTTATTCAAATGGTATATTCCAATTGGATTTGCTATTTAATTTTGTAAATTGAAATTCCCAAACAAGCTACGAACCTGATTTTATTGAATTAATTCAATTTTGATTATGTTTTTCACAATAAAAATTACCCGTTGGTGGCCAAACGCCAAAATTTGTTGAGCAATCCTGACCAAACGATAACCAAACGAATTTAATGACCATTTTTATCAAAACTGTGCTAACAAGGCTGAGCCTTAATTGTTTTAACTGACAATCGACAACTTAACCACGCCACCCTGATATTAAGCTTTGCGCCTCGTGTTGTTCAATCAATTTTTTACTCAAGTCAGGCAAGTTAAGGTTACTTAATTGTTTTGGGTTTGAGTTTGTGTAAGTTAAATATTTGGCTTTATTGGAATGTCTGTAACGGAATATTGAATTGTTTAGAACTTGTGGTGTATTTTCTTAATTTTTTTATTATCTTTGTGCAATCTGTTGTGGGGCCGAGGCACTCTCAACTCTTTCGCGGTTCGCTTTTCCCTTCCATACTTTTACGCCGTTTCCAACCAATTCGAGGACGTACGGCTATAGGTCCGATTTTCGTAGAACTCATCTGCACATTGCATAGCTCCATGTTAGCATGGAAGATGGGTCGACCAAATGGAATGATGAAAATTCCGCTTTACATCCTACCTCTATAGGGATTCGAACTCGATAGAGGTAGGATGCAAAACGGAATCGATCCATTCTTAACCAATCAAATGTAATTTTGATTTGATTTCCCTGATTGAATTTCAAAATTATTTTTGATCCGCTTGTTCTCAAATGTTTGAATTCAATAAAAATTTGACAATGATAGATCTCAACTATGTGTTTTGGAATTTAACATAAGTGTTCGATAAAGTTCTGAAACAGAGTAGTAGAGGAATATGTTGCTTTGCAATTTATTAACAAATTTTGGCCAAATTTGAATTGTAGAATGTGATCAGAATTTTCTTATAAATTTTCAACGAAATAACAACGAAATTTCTAAAACTTTAGTCTGTAGGACCATGATAAGGACGATGGCATGAATTTTAGAAGTGGTTCTTCTTCGTGCATAGATGAAATGTTTCAATTCCGTAGCTTATTTAGGTCAAATTAGGTTTGGAGGATTTTATTGAGCTTTTAATTGGCGAACTTTGAACTATTGTGATTGGTATTTTAACAAAAAAATTCTACGCTGCCCTTCGTAGAGTGACCAGACCAAAATTCCTAAATTGGGGTACTCTTTAATTAGGGTTTTATTTTCAAAATTAATCCAAAAATTGGTTAAAAATGGACAACTGTTGAATTATGGGTTATTCTGGTTGATAGCCAGATATTGCTTTTACATCTAGATGAGGTTACCAAGACGTTGGAATGGAAGCCTGGTTTCGAACTAATGAAACTTGAATTTTTTTAATTTAAAAAAATTCGGTCGTCTCATCAGACTGCAGTGACCAAACTACAAAAATATTGAAAATACTTTGCCCTTACGTATAACGTATAATAATTCGCTAAGGCATTGAGATTATACTTTATACGTAAGTGCAAAGTATTTTCAATATTTTTGCAGTTTGGTCAATGCAGTCTGATGAGACGACCGAATTTTTTTTAAATTAAAAAAATTCAAGCTTCATTAGTTCGAAACCAAGCTTCCATTCCAACGGCTTGGTAACCTCACCTAGATGTAATTGTTGAATAAGTTTTAATACGAAGTTCTTTCTTTTATCGGGTAGGAGTACACGTGAGGGCGCGGTTTTCGATGTGCTGTTTGTCTATGTGTCGGTCTGTGTGCTCTCTGCAGCCCAAGTGGATTGACTTATATTAATGAAACTTCATACTTGGGCATTTTCATGGGTTGGAAGGTTCAATTGGGGTTTTTGGCTGAGGTCGTCCCTATATTATATTGGCTTACGCTTTCTCATTTTTTATATTTTTTGAATTATTTTGGAAGGTAGCATCTGTGATGGAATCGTTTGTGAGCGTGTAATAGGCGGAAGTGACGATTTTGGTAGCAAACTGTTATTTCGCCACAGTCCAGCCGCTCTGCGTCCCAGGTGGGTTGACTGCTCAGGATAGAACTTCATACTTGGAGGTTTTTGTTAGGTTGGGGGAAGTGGCAACTTCCTTTGAATCTTTTTCGTTTTTGGTAGTATTTTGGCAGTATTTGCGAGGGGTCGGTTAAGAATGGGTCGATTCTAGGTTGAAGTTGTAGCAAGGCTAGTCCTGATCATTTTCCATAAATGACTAATTTTGGTAGAAACCGTTTTTTTGGGGGTGCTTGTTCTTGTTTGCATATGCTTTGGGAGTTGCAGGATTTTGTGTAGGAACTTCCTGGTTTTTGCTAGTGTTTTGTATTATAAGGGGTTTACGAAGAGGGCAGGCGGATTCTAAATTCACTTGGCATCTTCGCCCAGTACATTTTTCTGGAATTTGATCGGAAGTGACTAATTTTTATAAAAAACTGATTTTCACCAAAATTCGCCATTTCTCCTTAGCTGGAGAGAACAGGGAAAGCAATGCAGTATCAGGGGTAAAGAGATCGGTATGAAACTGTTGTACTGGGTTTTGGCATGTGAGCTTCATGAGAGTCAGATGGTGGAAATTTCAAATTCTTTGTTTGCCTTTAGCCGCTGGGGGCGAGGGTCGGGTGTTGGCCAGAACATCAATGAACAATTGTTTTTACTAAGCGTCAAAAGATTCGCTTTGTCTTGTTGGACAATTTTATATTGTCGTTCATTAGCTACAAGCGTTGTCAAGCTTAAGTCATAACATTACGAAACAAATCTTTGTATTGCAGGTAACCAAGTCGCAGATTTCAAAAATTTATGTGACTGAACATTTTTAAATGCTTCGTAAATTTAAACATACAAAAGCATAAAAATGTAAATATTGATCGTTTTGGGGTATTTGTCCGTACCCCATTTCATATTTTGGAATTAGAGTATTTTTCAATTTGGTTGTGAGAAAAGGGGTAAAATACCCCAGAAAGGGGTACGTCTAGCTACCCTATGCCCTTGAACCAGGCTACGTTGCACACGACTATTTTTAACCGAACACGTTCAAATTTAAGATGTATCTGGGGCTCTAACAAGAATTTTGTTTCCTATTCTAGCTCGTTAAGGAGATATCGAGCTAGTTACTTAAGGTTTAGAGAATGGTTTACAAAAGAATGGCTTGATTTGTTCAAAAAGCGCACTTAGTATATTAAATTATTTTATTTCAAATTTAAACTTCAAATGAAACACCCTGTAAGAAAGTAATATAAAAGAAAAGAAAAATAATTGAGAGTGGGAAATTTTTTTAAGGCCCTTATCTCATCTTCGCACGAAAATTATCTTAATAGGGAGGTTGGGGCTATGAAAAAATATCTTACACTAGCCGTTACCGATAGCTGTAGAATTGAATCGTGCCTCACGAGTTAGCCTGCATTTATCCGAGATGTCCGAATGGTCAGGAAACACGACTACCTGAAAGTTGGTATGCTCATTGATGTCTTTTTCGCTTACTCCAGAGATGTCCGCCACATAAATGAGTTTTTCTTTTCGAAATAGCGTTACTGCAAGAGTTTACAAAGCTGTAGTGGTCTTGTTTACAGGTTCTAAAATATGAAGTATCCAGCAAAAATTACCGTCCATGATAGTATCCGAAAATCTCACATTATCAAAAAACACGAGTTTAGTGTTTTCTGGGTTCACTCAACTCTTTCTTGGACATACGCCTAATTTAATTAGCTTTTGGCGTTGTCATGCAAAGAATCCCCTTTTTTGACAACTATTCCTGGTTATTAGGTTTCTTAATAAGGGCTGGCAGATCTCCAGCAAGCCTCGCAACTAGTTTGATTTAGTAGAGAGAATTTTTCCTTTCTACGTGATATTTCTGTTGACAACATTCTAGGAACCCATATTGTCATTCCGGAAACCCATATAATTGGGATGTGGCTTTCCTGGCGCACAAATATTATATGTGAGAGCTCCTAGTGGTACGAGCCTATCATTTTGATGCAGCTTTCGTTTATTTTTGACGAGTACTGTTAGGTACTGATCGTTGTCTTCATTAATGTCTTCTGGATGTTTATTGGGGCTCGTGGTTTTCATTTTCGAGTCGCGAGTGCACTCTCAAACTGTCTAAGTACTTGTGGTGCAATACCGTCTAGTGTGTAAATTAATTAATTGGGCTTAGCGCGTTTCTTGTTCGCATTTATATGGGCGCGCGTTGTCCTTGTATATTTGCCGTGTTCGTTGTTGTGATGAATCCAATAAATTACTTAACCGTTTGATACAAGACAGGCGCCCACTTCAGCCACCCGTAACCAAGCAAAAGATTGCATAAGCCTGCGGCTTTTGGGATTGCAAAGAAAATTGTGCTTGCCTTATTAGATTCACTTACAAGGATTTTGAAGAGGTTCCAGGCCGGGCCTTAAAATATCCTTCTCGATGGTATTACTAAGCCCGTATCTAGATAATTTCAGCCGCTCCTGGTGGATTTAACAGTCTAGTTTCTATCACTAGTAAAACTGCTAGACGTAAGGTACTAACGTTGATTCTGGTACTTCTTAAACCATATTTTACGATATGGCCTGGTTTCGATACAGGTCAGGTTTGGAACAAATGCCGTGACTTCCTAAGGCAAGCTGATATTAACCCGAGTTTTAAACAGTACATTTGAATACTAGACGTAGTTTCATCTCTGCTTTTCTCGCTAATAACAGTATTACGCTAGAGGTCCTAAGTTTAAATTTACGAAATAGTTACTGGCTAAAGGTTCTTGTGTTAACATAATGTTTAGATAAGTTTTCGAGGCTGTCTTGCAGTGATGATGGTTGCTTTGAATTAATTTGAGCATTTGTAGTAGGCCGAGTTACATCAGATTACTCATCCGATTTTGAGTCTGCCAAGTGACCCCAGTATTCTATAAATCGCCGGTCGAGCGTGTTACCAGTTGGTCACTTCGACTAGTGTTCTTTTTGAGCAAGCATCGGTCCGATATCAGCGTATGGGGCACCGCTCAAAGTGCCTTCTGCTGATGACGGAGACTCCGATTATTCATCCTCGTCCATCTTAGAAACATTCAGCGTGTGCCCCTTAGTATCATTCCTACACCATTCATCCGATTGTGCTGAAATTTTGGCGAATCTAAAGAGTTCTCCCTCAGTCTGTTTTTTAAAGAGTCGGTCTCTTGTTTCTAGAAGCTCCCATACAATTTGTCCGCAAAAATGTTTTTTATCCCGAATGGGCGTTCCGACTCCGCTCAACCGATCATCATAAAATGTTTACCATTATCAGTTGCATGTCAGAACGATATTTTTGAAGCGATTTGACCCCGGAATCAGAGGACTCCGTTATATGAAATTAGTGACATGCTGGAATCCTAGGGGTGATCTGTTTCCTGGATAAATGGGACCCTTCTTATTTGCGTCCACGCCATTTATTCACAACGGATTGTGTACCACAAAAGTTTTTGTAATAATTTTGGAGTCGATCCCCTGGATCTGTACTCCCAAATAATTTTTCCCAGAAAGGTTTGTTTATTCCGATGAGCAGTCGCTCAACTAATCGTCATGAAATTGTTTCCACGTATAAGTTGCATATCAAGAACCACCCTTACGATATTTTTAAAAGGGCAGAACTCTGGGGTCTCGGAACCCCGTAGAATTTTTTTCTAAATTTTATCACGTGACTGAATTTAGGAAAGGGGTTATATAAAATTAGTTACATGTTCGAATCCGAAGGGCCGATTACCTGGATCAAAAGAACCCTTCTTATAAGTTTATTTACCACTCATTCAATCGGATTCAAATTTGAAAAATGTATTTTGTTCTAAACCAAGTAAGAACGTCTACTTCTACAGCTGCTGAAAGAAGTGTACCCAGAGACACTGTTGAAAAACAATCACGTACGATAGTTGATCAATAGAAAAATTCAAAGATGATTTGAAGTTAGCATCATTAAATTTCTAAGTTCTCCAATAAAGGAGCGAGGTTATCTGTAATTGCCGTAAAAATCAACAATACTGTTACGAATTCTACTCTACACAGATATAACAGGCGGTGGTCGAGTGGTTAAGGTATTCACCATACTAAGTACTCTCATGCCAAAAGTCACTGGTCAGAGACCAACCCGAGGCTTTGTTGTAACTGAGGAATTCTAATTCTAATTACGCGACGATATTACCGAATCAAGTATTCCTCCAGTACTGGGGCAAAGCAATTATAAACGGCGGGGATACGTACCATGGAAAATACTGGAATTAACAATGACGTTAATCATTCAAAACAGGGGAAATGATGACGTGCACTTTTCGCAAATACAACTTCAGCCATAAGCGTTACAATTGCAATGCGCATACATCGCCAGATACAATAAATGGAATAATCTGGAACAGCGATTCACACGTATATGAGCAATTTGGGACGCAGAACCATAACGAGCTTTTCAAACTAATGGAAGAAAACGATTGCTTCCGCTTCTCGATGTTTCCGATGCGAAAAACCTGGACATTATTTGAGGGATTGAGCAACCAAGTACACAGCGCCCGAGACAAGCTGATGCACGATTCAAGTACCATGAACAAATGAGACAGTTAGGCTTGAACGAGACGAGGAGAGAAGACATTTTTCTCGTTTAATGGGCATGGATCCGGGAAATAAGTTCCTCCAGTTTTGAGGGCCGTATACTGGTGAACGAGAGAAAATGCCCCAAAAATACAGTTCAAATTACATAAGAGACTGTCTCCTACCAGTAACGTGCGTCGGAATGCGGTTTAAACATCGGTTTATCGTAACTATAATAACTGATGAATGCATTCTCGGACTAGATGTTATGAAGAAACACTAGCTGGTCCTGGATCTAAATACCAGGTACTAAAATGGCACAATGTGGAAGTATACCCCCTTCAAATAACTACAAGTGAACGAAATGCAATGTGAGTTATAATCGAAGATAGAATCGAGATAACACCGATGTGCGAAAAGGTGATCTGTTAGGTGAGTTTACGAATGTCAAAAATACCGGATGGCAGCAAGTACCTGTACATATTTTCATTGGGAGCTCATCAACAAATATGTAATCAGGAAATGAATGGTCATTGTTGATGTCGCAGTGGCGGCACTGGATGATTTAGTCGATGTATTTGCGAGTTGACGCACATTGATGACACTTTGGGTTTACAATCTGGTGTTAAAATTTGCAGTACATTGGATATGAAAAAACGGATATTGGCAAGTAGCAGATGCTAACGCATTTTCAGCAGGAAATCCAAAGAAGTTAGTATCAGTAATGGATTGGCCAGAACCAAAGGATATTAGCCAACTAAGAAGACTTCTAGGATTATGTTCCTACTACCGATGGTTTATGCCAAACTTTGCAGATGTTGCACGAAGTCTTTCTTCATTGCATCAAGGAAAAAACTGAACCATTTGGCATTAAAAAGTATTTGAAAATTACAGAAGAAATTTTGAAGCCCCCCCTGGTTTAGTGTAACCGCAGACAGGCCTGAAATTCATCTTGTATACACGTAAATATGTGCAATGTGTAGGCACAAAAGCAAGAGGACAAATAGCGGATGGTCGCATACTATAGGTCGATCCCTCTCCAAAGCAGAGGAAAAATATTGTGTAACATGCAGAGAACTGTTGGGGTACGGACTAGAGTTTGTTCTTCAAACAGATCATGCGGCCTTTAATTGATTGATATGCAGTTCATGGAACCCGAGCGGTATGTAGCTAGGTGGAATAGTGGTGTAGGAATACCGACGAGGTACGTTGTACAATAATGCAGATGAATTATGCAGTCCGCCCTGTGTAGTTTTTGCACGATTTCAGATTGAAGCAGAAAATCGCTGAGTATAGATGCCGTTTGAAGGAATAGCAATGGATCCCACCGGCCGAATCGATATAGACCGATGCGTTTTGATTACTTCAGAAAAAGGGTGGAAGTAGCCGACACATATGTGAACAATGGGAGTTGCAATTTCAGAGTACCGCACGAACAACACCGAATCAAGGAAAAAACTTCGAGTCATCCGTGTTTTAAGAACTACTCTTAACATAAAGAAGGCTCTCATCACACCATTACATCAACAGTCAGACGGAATGGTAGAGATATCTGCGGGAGAAGTTAATGACGACCACAACAATTTGGATCGATGTATACTTCTGTTCATGTTGGAGTACACAGTGCAATACATGATTCAATGGGAAATTCACCTGTCACGGTTCCATAACTACTCTTTTCACTCTCTTCTCACTAACAAGCCATCGCAGGAGGGTACAAGGTCAAACCAATTTTTATAATAAAAACCAACATCGATCCATCGACAAGCCATTGTATGCTGTTTACGAGCAGCCTATTGTTGATACCTCTGTCGAAGGTTAACTTAAAATTGAGTCGTTGAGAGTAAATAAGATCCCGATGATATCACCAACGTTTGCAAATATCAGAATCTTAATCTTATTAATCTTATTTTGAAAAAATCCTGTGCTAAAGGCACACGGGCCATGCGGGGCACATCAAAAAATCTCAGTTCCGTCTAATGATTTACTTCAAAAATATTTATATAAAGCAAAATCCCAGCACTCCCTGGATAGTAAGCCCTGCACTCTTAATCAAACATAATGAAATCCTTTTTTGTGCGTATCTTGTCCACTATTCACTATTCACTGGAAAAATAATTTTACTGGCACATACACGAAACAACATTTTTACGAATATAACTAATAAAAATTTTTTTTGTGCCGTTTTAGGTTTGACAAAACGTCCAATGGTGCCACCGAATCGAAAAACAAGTCTACCGAAGCATTCAGATGTTAAAAAACGATTTTTAGAAATCTGCGATCGTACCCTCTCCGACGAAGTTAAAGCAGCACTCCGATTGCCCGCATTCGATTCGTACGAATGGGAAGATGCCGATGTATTACATTTGATGCAAACCATGTTCATGGAATTGGGACTGCTGGACAAATTCAATATTCCCGTGGGAACGTTACGCGAATGGCTGTACGAAGTTTACAAACATTACAATGAAGTACCATTTCATAATTTTCGGCATTGTTTTTGTGTTGCTCAGATGATGTATGCGATGACATGGCGTGTCGGTCTAATCGACCGACTCGGTGAATTAGAAGTTTTGATATTACTTGTGTCGTGTATTTGTCATGATCTTGATCATCCTGGATACAATAATATCTATCAGATAAATGCCCGTACTGAATTAGCGTTACGATATAATGATATATCCCCGTTAGAGAATCATCACTGTTCCATTGCGTTTCGGCTGCTTGAGCATCCGGACTGTAATATATTTAAGACATTTTCCAAAGAGAGTTTTAAGTAAGTTAATCAAGTTTGTGATGTATAGGAATAAAACTAATTACGTATTTCACTTCAAGGGAGATCCGTGAAGGCATAATAAGATGTATACTGGCGACTGATATGGCCCGGCACAATGAAATTTTAGATCAATTCAAAGAAATTACTCCGGTATTTGATTATACGAGTAAAGCGCATACAAATTTGGTGAGTCCCATTCAAACGTTTTGTATGTATCATTCCTTCATAACTAGCGCATTTCGTTCTAATTTCAGCTCTGTATGGTGTTAATAAAGGTGGCGGACATTTCGAATGAGGCACGACCGATGGACGTGGCTGAACCTTGGCTTGATCGATTACTACAGGAATTTTTTGCACAAAGCGCACTAGAAAAATCAGAAGGGCTTCCCGTGACACCGTTCATGGATCCAGATAAAGTAAGCAAACCGGGCAGTCAAGTACGATTTATTGGATTAGTTTTGTTGCCATTATTTGAGGCACTCGGGGAATTGCTGACTGAACTACAAGATTTTATTATAATGCCGGTTCGAGTCGCACTGGACTATTACAGGTGATGATAAATGTATTAAAATTTTATTCTTTGGTGGTTCATTACTTTTTTGCCATTTATATAGGCGGCTGAATGACGCACAAACAAAAAGTCGAAAATCTATGGCCGAAACGGAAGGTAGTTCGGAAAGTGGTTCACCACAATTGCCCAGATCTCAGAGTGGAATGAGTATGCGATCGAGGCGAAGCATTCCATCGCAGAAGTCAACTTCGCGCAACTCGGTTGATGATCAAGCAAACCAGCCAATCGAATTACAGGATTTGCCGGAGGGCAGCGAAAGTGGTGACTCCGAAACACAGACCGAAGTTGACGTAGCCGAGAAAACGTCAAAATTCAAAGTCGACACGGAGGGAATGGGCCGATGTAAAAATTCACAACCCGGTTCGCGGAAGGGTAGCCGCGAGAAACGACCATCGATGTGCGGCGAATACTATATTTCATCGTCTGGACGAATGGTTCGCGGTAGTCACGGTAATATACACTCGTATCATTCAAATCGTTGTAATTTTGGTGCTAATCGTGCCGTCAGTTTAGATCAATATGGTACCAATAATCGAAGGATGTCGGAAGGCTTACCAGTCGTCACATCAGACACCCAAGTATTCTACAATCATTTTCAACACCATCCCAATAATCACTTAAACCTTGGCCACAATAATCCACCGCATTTCCAGTCACATTTCCGGGCGAACAGTAGCGAAACGGATGGGACAACAAATTCATCGGCTGATGCCAAATTATGTGAAGAAGACTGCGAAAATATGAACGTGAATGTATCGAATTCGAACAATGAAGATAAATCACAGCTGATCAATACAACGTCGATGAATAATTCGAATTTGCCGCCGATAGGTGTAGGCGGGAATAATAATCAAACGAATAAATTGCAAAATTCGTCGAGAGATGGTGCTACAAAATCTTTTATCTCTCGGCTACGTCAATTAACCGGTCGTTTAAGTTTTAGTTTTGATAAGGAGCCACGACGCAACAATAGCAGCGGTAATACTCAGTCCAAGAATAATAATGCCGATAATACAAAGGGTGGAGGCCACTGTTGCAACGTATCACCACTCCCTAAAGCAAAACAGCAACTAAACGATGTAATAGGAAATAATTCGTCACGTAACCGGGCGTACAGTTTAGATGTGCCGCCAAATCGTAATCGGTACAGTTGTAGCAGTGGTGATGGCAGTCGTAAATCATCATCGTCTACCACAACCAAAAACGAGGAGTATGCGCATCCAAAGTGTGGCATTAACATCACAATCGATCACGACGATAGTAATTATAGTACGAAGGATTACGATGGGAACAACGATAATGGTGGTGGTGGTGGAGGCGGTGGACCAGTAACCGGTTGTAATATATGACATTCGAGCGATCGGAGTTCATCGGCCGATTCGGCTCCAGCCGCTATGATGACATCCGCAATGTCGGACCCACATTCCACATCAATTTGGAATTGTTTTAGTGATCGCTTGAGCGCACTCGTTTGTAAGTGTTGCGAAACTAAAATTCCGCCACCAGAAGTTGTTTAAATTTTAAAACCAAATTCTAACTCTATATACATATTACATAATTTTATGAAATAATTAATTTTATCTCCTAGTCACTATATACCTTATCCATCTCTAAACACCTTTTATATACATAACCTATAAATTAATTAATACAATTTTTATCCTGAAGATGGCCAAAAAATATATTCGAAATAATTATATTAAAATTGTGATCGTACAAAAATTCGATTACAAATAATTTATTTTCTTATTTTTAGTGCTTTTATTAAATTAATTATTAATAGAAAATTTTTATTAATGTTAAAATGTAATGAACTACAAATACAAAATGGCGCGCGCTTCTTACAAATTATTTGTATAAAAATAGAACACGATAAAATGGTCAATTTATTATTTTAATTATCTAATTTTTTAATTTGTCTAGATAGATACAAAAACTATAAATATGATTAAATATTTAATTAGTACTTATAATTAATAATTAATAATAGTATGAAAGTAAATCCACCATGACACAATATACACAAAACAATATGGCCAACCTATTTTGAATAATCTTAAATGAAAATATTAATTAGTATAATGCTAAAAACTATGTGAAAATAATAATAATGAATGATAAATATTTAATATTAATTTAAAAATTAAATATAAAAATGTTTCACTATTAACCTTCATTGTGCCCAAAAACAATTAAAATTTAAATTCTATCTATGTATAAAAAACAAACTAATTCAAAATGGCGATTCGTAAACATAATAAAATGGCGCCAATTTTAAAATATTATGAATAAATACCATTTTCCCGCCATTTTACATTTCCATTTTTCAATAATAATAAAAACTAAATATAAAAAAATAATTATAATTAATTAAATTATATTATTGTTGCTAAATAATTTATAATTGACACGTTACAACAATAATTTTATTTTATATTTATTTTTATCGGTTTTATAATAATAAACTAATTATAAAAAAAATAATGAAATTAATTATGGACCAAAAAAATTTTTTAATTATATTACTACTAAAACAAAATAATAATTATAACAATAAATTATTATATTAGTAGTTTTGAAAATTCTATATAAACAATTAAATATTAATAAAATATTACAAATATAGAATGATTTATTTAAATTAAATTATATTTTAATAAAACAAGTTTTTTGTTTACTTTAATTAATAATTAATTAATTTTATTTATTATTTAAATGAATTATAAAAAATGAAATGAAGATTAAAATAAAATGAATATTATTATCTAATAAAAATAAAATTAAAATTAATTAATAAATTATTAATTATTTTTGATAAGAGATGATTTGGCGCGTTTAAGTATTTAGGAGCATTACGGTGCAAAAACTCCCATACCGTGGCGCTAACAGAATTTTAAAACACCGGAGTGTTTCGTACATCGTATTCATACATTGCAAATTTGCAAAAATAAGTCGAATTTTTTTTGTTCCGGAATTGGACGGCAAATAGTTTTATACATTCGGATTGTCAACCCGATAAAGAAATTATATGCAAATTATGTATGGGAGGTGCGGTATTTCATATTTTGTATGGAGAGTATGAAATTTCATAAGACGATTATATTAAAACTTCAATCGTCGATTACAGGAGAACCGGACGATGTTTTAACCCGATTTAAACGGATCTTTATCCAAAATTAAATAACCATTCACAATTGGTACAATACTCCAAGAATTGAAGCAATAATTTTTTCTGTATTTTTGGGGCGTAAAAACAGCAAAGGGGTACCCCTTTGCAAATTTGCAAAAATAAGTCGAAATTTTTTTGTTCCGGAATTGGACGGCAAATAGTTGTATACATTCGGATTGTCAACCCGATAAAGAAATTATATGCAAATTATGTATGGGAGGTGTGGCATTTCATATTTCGTATGGAGAGTTTTTGAAATTTCATCGGCCGATTATATTAAAACTTCAATCGTCGATTACAGGAGAACCGGACGATGTTTTAACCCGATTTAAACGGATCTTTATCCAAAATTAAATAACCATTCACAATTGGTACAATACTCCAAGAATTGAAGCAATAATTTTTTCTGTATTTTTGGGGCGTAAAAACAGCAAAGGGGTACCCCTTTGCAAATTTGCAAAAATAAGTCGAAATTTTTTTGTTCCGGAATTGGACGGCAAATAGTTGTATACATTCGGATTGTCAACCCGATAAAGAAATTATATGCAAATTATGTATGGGAGGTGTGGCATTTCATATTTCGTATGGAGAGTTTTTGAAATTTCATCGGCCGATTATATTAAAACTTCAATCGTCGATTACAGGAGAACCGGACGATGTTTTAACCCGATTTAAACGGATCTTTATCCAAAATTAAATAACCATTCACAATTGGTACAATACTCCAAGAATTGAAGCAATAATTTTTTCTGTATTTTTGGGGCGTAAAAACAGCAAAGGGGTACCCCTTTGCAAATTTGCAAAAATAAGTCGAAATTTTTTTGTTCCGGAATTGGACGGCAAATAGTTGTATACATTCGGATTGTCAACCCGATAAAGAAATTATATGCAAATTATGTATGGGAGGTGTGGTATTTCATATTTCGTATGGAGAGTTTTTGAAATTTCATCGGCCGATTATATTAAAACTTCAATCGTCGATTACAGGAGAACCGGACGATGTTTTAACCCGATTTAAACGGATCTTTATCCAAAATTAAATAACCATTCACAATTGGTACAATACTCCAAGAATTGAAGCAATAATTTTTTCTGTATTTTTGGGGCGTAAAAACAGCAAAGGGTAAAGAAATTATATGCAAATTATGTATGGGAGGTGTGGTATTTCATATTTCGTATGGAGAGTTTTTGAAATTTCATCGGCCGATTATATTAAAACTTCAATCGTCGATTACAGGAGAACCGGACGATGTTTTAACCCGATTTAAACGGATCTTTATCCAAAATTAAATAACCATTCACAATTGGTACAATACTCCAAGAATTGACGCAATAATTTTTTCTGTATTTTTGGGGCGTAAAAACAGCAAAGGGGTACCCCTTTGCAAATTTGCAAAAATAAGTCGAAATTTTTTTGTTCCGGAATTGGACGGCAAATAGTTGTATACATTCGGATTGTCAACCCGATAAAGAAATTATATGCAAATTATGTATGGGAGGTGTGGTATTTCATATTTCGTATGGAGAGTTTTTGAAATTTCATCGGCCGATTATATTAAAACTTCAATCGTCGATTACAGGAGAACCGGACGATGTTTTAACCCGATTTAAACGGGTCTTTATCCAAAATTAAATAACCATTCACAATTGGTACAATACTCCAAGAATTGAAGCAATAATTTTTTCTGTATTTTTGGGGCGTAAAAACAGCAAAGGGGTACCCCTTTGCAAATTTGCAAAAATAAGTCGAAATTTTTTTGTTCCGGAATTGGACGGCAAATAGTTGTATACATTCGGATTGTCAACCCGATAAAGAAATTATATGCAAATTATGTATGGGAGGTGTGGTATTTCATATTTCGTATGGAGAGTTTTTGAAATTTCATCGGCCGATTATATTAAAACTTCAATCGTCGATTACAGGAGAACCGGACGATGTTTTAACCCGATTTAAACGGATCTTTATCCAAAATTAAATAACCATTCACAATTGGTACAATACTCCAAGAATTGAAGCAATAATTTTTTCTGTATTTTTGGGGCGTAAAAACAGCAAAGGGGTACCCCTTTGCAAATTTGCAAAAATAAGTCGAAATTTTTTTGTTCCGGAATTGAACGGCAAATAGTTGTATACATTCGGATTGTCAACCCGATAAAGAAATTATATGCAAATTATGTATGGGAGGTGTGGTATTTCATATTTCGTATGGAGAGTTTTTGAAATTTCATCGGCCGATTATATTAAAACTTCAATCGTCGATTACAGGAGAACCGGACGATGTTTTAACCCGATTTAAACGGATCTTTATCCAAAATTAAATAACCATTCACAATTGGTACAATACTCCAAGAATTGAAGCAATAATTTTTTCTGTATTTTTGGGGCGTAAAAACAGCAAAGGGGTACCCCTTTGCAAATTTGCAAAAATAAGTCGAAATTTTTTTGTTCCGGAATTGAACGGCAAATAGTTGTATACATTCGGATTGTCAACCCGATAAAGAAATTATATGCAAATTATGTATGGGAGGTGTGGTATTTCATATTTCGTATGGAGAGTTTTTGAAATTTCATCGGCCGATTATATTAAAACTTCAATCGTCGATTACAGGAGAACCGGACGATGTTTTAACCCGATTTAAACGGATCTTTATCCAAAATTAAATAACCATTCACAATTGGTACAATACTCCAAGAATTGAAGCAATAATTTTTTCTGTATTTTTGGGGCGTAAAAACAGCAAAGGGGTACCCCTTTGCAAATTTGCAAAAATAAGTCGAAATTTTTTTGTTCCGGAATTGAACGGCAAATAGTTGTATACATTCGGATTGTCAACCCGATAAAGAAATTATATGCAAATTATGTATGGGAGGTGTGGTATTTCATATTTCGTATGGAGAGTTTTTGAAATTTCATCGGCCGATTATATTAAAACTTCAATCGTCGATTACAGGAGAACCGGACGATGTTTTAACCCGATTTAAACGGATCTTTATCCAAAATTAAATAACCATTCACAATTGGTACAATACTCCAAGAATTGAAGCAATAATTTTTTCTGTATTTTTGGGGCGTAAAAACAGCAAAGGGGTACCCCTTTGCAAATTTGCAAAAATAAGTCGAAATTTTTTTGTTCCGGAATTGGACGGCAAATAGTTGTATACATTCGGATTGTCAACCCGATAAAGAAATTATATGCAAATTATGTATGGGAGGTGTGGTATTTCATATTTCGTATGGAGAGTTTTTGAAATTTCATCGGCCGATTATATTAAAACTTCAATCGTCGATTACAGGAGAACCGGACGATGTTTTAACCCGATTTAAACGGATCTTTATCCAAAATTAAATAACCATTCACAATTGGTACAATACTCCAAGAATTGAAGCAATAATTTTTTCTGTATTTTTGGGGCGTAAAAACAGCAAAGGGGTACCCCTTTGCAAATTTGCAAAAATAAGTCGAAATTTTTTTGTTCCGGAATTGAACGGCAAATAGTTGTATACATTCGGATTGTCAACCCGATAAAGAAATTATATGCAAATTATGTATGGGAGGTGTGGTATTTCATATTTCGTATGGAGAGTTTTTGAAATTTCATCGGCCGATTATATTAAAACTTCAATCGTCGATTACAGGAGAACCGGACGATGTTTTAACCCGATTTAAACGGATCTTTATCCAAAATTAAATAACCATTCACAATTGGTACAATACTCCAAGAATTGAAGCAATAATTTTTTCTGTATTTTTGGGGCGTAAAAACAGCAAAGGGGTACCCCTTTGCAAATTTGCAAAAATAAGTCGAAATTTTTTTGTTCCGGAATTGGATGGCAAATAGTTGTATACATTCGGATTGTCAACCCGATAAAGAAATTATATGCAAATTATGTATGGGAGGTGTGGTATTTCATATTTCGTATGGAGAGTTTTTGAAATTTCATCGGCCGATTATATTAAAACTTCAATCGTCGATTACAGGAGAACCGGACGATGTTTTAACCCGATTTAAACGGATCTTTATCCAAAATTAAATAACCATTCACAATTGGTACAATACTCCAAGAATTGAAGCAATAATTTTTTCTGTATTTTTGGGGCGTAAAAACAGCAAAGGGGTACCCCTTTGCAAATTTGCAAAAATAAGTCGAAATTTTTTTGTTCCGGAATTGAACGGCAAATAGTTGTATACATTCGGATTGTCAACCCGATAAAGAAATTATATGCAAATTATGTATGGGAGGTGTGGTATTTCATATTTCGTATGGAGAGTTTTTGAAATTTCATCGGCCGATTATATTAAAACTTCAATCGTCGATTACAGGAGAACCGGACGATGTTTTAACCCGATTTAAACGGATCTTTATCCAAAATTAAATAACCATTCACAATTGGTACAATACTCCAAGAATTGAAGCAATAATTTTTTCTGTATTTTTGGGGCGTAAAAACAGCAAAGGGGTACCCCTTTGCAAATTTGCAAAAATAAGTCGAAATTTTTTTGTTCCGGAATTGGACGGCAAATAGTTGTATACATTCGGATTGTCAACCCGATAAAGAAATTATATGCAAATTATGTATGGGAGGTGTGGTATTTCATATTTCGTATGGAGAGTTTTTGAAATTTCATCGGCCGATTATATTAAAACTTCAATCGTCGATTACAGGAGAACCGGACGATGTTTTAACCCGATTTAAACGGATCTTTACCCAAAATTAAATAACCATTCACAATTGGTACAATACTCCAAGAATTGAAGCAATAATTTTTTCTGTATTTTTGGGGCGTAAAAACAGCAAAGGGGTACCCCTTTGCAAATTTGCAAAATAAGTCGAAATTTTTTTGTTCCGGAATTGAACGGCAAATAGTTGTATACATTCGGATTGTCAACCCGATAAAGAAATTATATGCAAATTATGTATGGGAGGTGTGGTATTTCATATTTCGTATGGAGAGTTTTTGAAATTTCATCGGCCGATTATATTAAAACTTCAATCGTCGATTACAGGAGAACCGGACGATGTTTTAACCCGATTTAAACGGATCTTTATCCAAAATTAAATAACCATTCACAATTGGTACAATACTCCAAGAATTGAAGCAATAATTTTTTCTGTATTTTTGGGGCGTAAAAACAGCAAAGGGGTACCCCTTTGCAAATTTGCAAAAATAAGTCGAAATTTTTTTGTTCCGGAATTGGACGGCAAATAGTTGTATACATTCGGATTGTCAACCCGATAAAGAAATTATATGCAAATTATGTATGGGAGGTGTGGTATTTCATATTTCGTATGGAGAGTTTTTGAAATTTCATCGGCCGATTATATTAAAACTTCAATCGTCGATTACAGGAGAACCGGACGATGTTTTAACCCGATTTAAACGGATCTTTATCCAAAATTAAATAACCATTCACAATTGGTACAATACTCCAAGAATTGAAGCAATAATTTTTTCTGTATTTTTGGGGCGTAAAAACAGCAAAGGGGTACCCCTTTGCAAATTTGCAAAAATAAGTCGAAATTTTTTTGTTCCGGAATTGGACGGCAAATAGTTGTATACATTCGGATTGTCAACCCGATAAAGAAATTATATGCAAATTATGTATGGGAGGTGTGGTATTTCATATTTCGTATGGAGAGTTTTTGAAATTTCATCGGCCGATTATATTAAAACTTCAATCGTCGATTACAGGAGAACCGGACGATGTTTTAACCCGATTTAAACGGATCTTTATCCAAAATTAAATAACCATTCACAATTGGTACAATACTCCAAGAATTGAAGCAATAATTTTTTCTGTATTTTTGGGGCGTAAAAACAGCAAAGGGGTACCCCTTTGCAAATTTGCAAAAATAAGTCGAAATTTTTTTGTTCCGGAATTGGACGGCAAATAGTTGTATACATTCGGATTGTCAACCCGATAAAGAAATTATATGCAAATTATGTATGGGAGGTGTGGTATTTCATATTTCGTATGGAGAGTTTTTGAAATTTCATCGGCCGATTATATTAAAACTTCAATCGTCGATTACAGGAGAACCGGACGATGTTTTAACCCGATTTAAACGGATCTTTATCCAAAATTAAATAACCATTCACAATTGGTACAATACTCCAAGAATTGAAGCAATAATTTTTTCTGTATTTTTGGGGCGTAAAAACAGCAAAGGGGTACCCCTTTGCAAATTTGCAAAAATAAGTCGAAATTTTTTTGTTCCGGAATTGAACGGCAAATAGTTGTATACATTCGGATTGTCAACCCGATAAAGAAATTATATGCAAATTATGTATGGGAGGTGTGGTATTTCATATTTCGTATGGAGAGTTTTTGAAATTTCATCGGCCGATTATATTAAAACTTCAATCGTCGATTACAGGAGAACCGGACGATGTTTTAACCCGATTTAAACGGATCTTTATCCAAAATTAAATAACCATTCACAATTGGTACAATACTCCAAGAATTGAAGCAATAATTTTTTCTGTATTTTTGGGGCGTAAAAACAGCAAAGGGGTACCCCTTTGCAAATTTGCAAAAATAAGTCGAAATTTTTTTGTTCCGGAATTGGACGGCAAATAGTTGTATACATTCGGATTGTCAACCCGATAAAGAAATTATATGCAAATTATGTATGGGAGGTGTGGTATTTCATATTTCGTATGGAGAGTTTTTGAAATTTCATCGGCCGATTATATTAAAACTTCAATCGTCGATTACAGGAGAACCGGACGATGTTTTAACCCGATTTAAACGGATCTTTATCCAAAATTAAATAACCATTCACAATTGGTACAATACTCCAAGAATTGAAGCGATAATTTTTTCTGTATTTTTGGGGCGTAAAAACAGCAAAGGGGTACCCCTTTGCAAATTTGCAAAAATAAGTCGAAATTTTTTTGTTCCGGAATTGGACGGCAAATAGTTGTATACATTCGGATTGTCAACCCGATAAAGAAATTATATGCAAATTATGTATGGGAGGTGTGGCATTTCATATTTCGTATGGAGAGTTTTTGAAATTTCATCGGCCGATTATATTAAAACTTCAATCGTCGATTACAGGAGAACCGGACGATGTTTTAACCCGATTTAAACGGATCTTTATCCAAAATTAAATAACCATTCACAATTGGTACAATACTCCAAGAATTGAAGCAATAATTTTTTCTGTATTTTTGGGGCGTAAAAACAGCAAAGGGGTACCCCTTTGCAAATTTGCAAAAATAAGTCGAAATTTTTTTGTTCCGGAATTGGACGGCAAATAGTTGTATACATTCGGATTGTCAACCCGATAAAGAAATTATATGCAAATTATGTATGGGAGGTGTGGTATTTCATATTTCGTATGGAGAGTTTTTGAAATTTCATCGGCCGATTATATTAAAACTTCAATCGTCGATTACAGGAGAACCGGACGATGTTTTAACCCGATTTAAACGGATCTTTATCCAAAATTAAATAACCATTCACAATTGGTACAATACTCCAAGAATTGAAGCAATAATTTTTTCTGTATTTTTGGGGCGTAAAAACAGCAAAGGGGTACCCCTTTGCAAATTTGCAAAAATAAGTCGAAATTTTTTTGTTCCGGAATTGGACGGCAAATAGTTGTATACATTCGGATTGTCAACCCGATAAAGAAATTATATGCAAATTATGTATGGGAGGTGTGGCATTTCATATTTCGTATGGAGAGTTTTTGAAATTTCATCGGCCGATTATATTAAAACTTCAATCGTCGATTACAGGAGAACCGGACGATGTTTTAACCCGATTTAAACGGATCTTTATCCAAAATTAAATAACCATTCACAATTGGTACAATACTCCAAGAATTGAAGCAATAATTTTTTCTGTATTTTTGGGGCGTAAAAACAGCAAAGGGGTACCCCTTTGCAAATTTGCAAAAATAAGTCGAAATTTTTTTGTTCCGGAATTGGACGGCAAATAGTTGTATACATTCGGATTGTCAACCCGATAAAGAAATTATATGCAAATTATGTATGGGAGGTGTGGCATTTCATATTTCGTATGGAGAGTTTTTGAAATTTCATCGGCCGATTATATTAAAACTTCAATCGTCGATTACAGGAGAACCGGACGATGTTTTAACCCGATTTAAACGGATCTTTATCCAAAATTAAATAACCATTCACAATTGGTACAATACTCCAAGAATTGAAGCAATAATTTTTTCTGTATTTTTGGGGCGTAAAAACAGCAAAGGGGTACCCCTTTGCAAATTTGCAAAAATAAGTCGAAATTTTTTTGTTCCGGAATTGGACGGCAAATAGTTGTATACATTCGGATTGTCAACCCGATAAAGAAATTATATGCAAATTATGTATGGGAGGTGTGGCATTTCATATTTCGTATGGAGAGTTTTTGAAATTTCATCGGCCGATTATATTAAAACTTCAATCGTCGATTACAGGAGAACCGGACGATGTTTTAACCCGATTTAAACGGATCTTTATCCAAAATTAAATAACCATTCACAATTGGTACAATACTCCAAGAATTGAAGCAATAATTTTTTCTGTATTTTTGGGGCGTAAAAACAGCAAAGGGGTACCCCTTTGCAAATTTGCAAAAATAAGTCGAAATTTTTTTGTTCCGGAATTGGACGGCAAATAGTTGTATACATTCGGATTGTCAACCCGATAAAGAAATTATATGCAAATTATGTATGGGAGGTGTGGTATTTCATATTTCGTATGGAGAGTTTTTGAAATTTCATCGGCCGATTATATTAAAACTTCAATCGTCGATTACAGGAGAACCGGACGATGTTTTAACCCGATTTAAACGGATCTTTATCCAAAATTAAATAACCATTCACAATTGGTACAATACTCCAAGAATTGAAGCAATAATTTTTTCTGTATTTTTGGGGCGTAAAAACAGCAAAGGGGTACGTACCCCTTTGCAAATTTGCAAAAATAAGTCGAAATTTTTTTGTTCCGGAATTGGACGGCAAATAGTTGTATACATTCGGATTGTCAACCCGATAAAGAAATTATATGCAAATTATGTATGGGAGGTGTGGCATTTCATATTTCGTATGGAGAGTTTTTGAAATTTCATCGGCCGATTATATTAAAACTTCAATCGTCGATTACAGGAGAACCGGACGATGTTTTAACCCGATTTAAACGGATCTTTATTCAAAATTAAATAACCATTCACAATTGGTACAATACTCCAAGAATTGAAGCAATAATTTTTTCTGTATTTTTGGGGCGTAAAAACAGCAAAGGGGTACCCCTTTGCAAATTTGCAAAAATAAGTCGAAATTTTTTTGTTCCGGAATTGGACGGCAAATAGTTGTATACATTCGGATTGTCAACCCGATAAAGAAATTATATGCAAATTATGTATGGGAGGTGTGGCATTTCATATTTCGTATGGAGAGTTTTTGAAATTTCATCGGCCGATTATATTAAAACTTCAATCGTCGATTACAGGAGAACCGGACGATGTTTTAACCCGATTTAAACGGATCTTTATCCAAAATTAAATAACCATTCACAATTGGTACAATACTCCAAGAATTGAAGCAATAATTTTTTCTGTATTTTTGGGGCGTAAAAACAGCAAAGGCGTACCCCTTTGCAAATTTGCAAAAATAAGTCGAAATTTTTTTGTTCCGGAATTGGACGGCAAATAGTTGTATACATTCGGATTGTCAACCCGATAAAGAAATTATATGCAAATTATGTATGGGAGGTGTGGTATTTCATATTTCGTATGGAGAGTTTTTGAAATTTCATCGGCCGATTATATTAAAACTTCAATCGTCGATTACAGGAGAACCGGACGATGTTTTAACCCGATTTAAACGGATCTTTATCCAAAATTAAATAACCATTCACAATTGGTACAATACTCCAAGAATTGAAGCAATAATTTTTTCTGTATTTTTGGGGCGTAAAAACAGCAAAGGGGTACCACCCCTTTGCAAATTTGCAAAAATAAGTCGAAATTTTTTTGTTCCGGAATTGGACGGCAAATAGTTGTATACATTCGGATTGTCAACCCGATAAAGAAATTATATGCAAATTATGTATGGGAGGTGTGGTATTTCATATTTCGTATGGAGAGTTTTTGAAATTTCATCGGCCGATTATATTAAAACTTCAATCGTCGATTACAGGAGAACCGGACGATGTTTTAACCCGATTTAAACGGATCTTTATCCAAAATTAAATAACCATTCACAATTGGTACAATACTCCAAGAATTGAAGCAATAATTTTTTCTGTATTTTTGGGGCGTAAAAACAGCAAAGGGGTACCCCTTTGCAAATTTGCAAAAATAAGTCGAAATTTTTTTGTTCCGGAATTGGACGGCAAATAGTTGTATACATTCGGATTGTCAACCCGATAAAGAAATTATATGCAAATTATGTATGGGAGGTGTGGCATTTCATATTTCGTATGGAGAGTTTTTGAAATTTCATCGGCCGATTATATTAAAACTTCAATCGTCGATTACAGGAGAACCGGACGATGTTTTAACCCGATTTAAACGGATCTTTATCCAAAATTAAATAACCATTCACAATTGGTACAATACTCCAAGAATTGAAGCAATAATTTTTTCTGTATTTTTGGGGCGTAAAAACAGCAAAGGGGTACCCCTTTGCAAATTTGCAAAAATAAGTCGAAATTTTTTTGTTCCGGAATTGGACGGCAAATAGTTGTATACATTCGGATTGTCAACCCGATAAAGAAATTATATGCAAATTATGTATGGGAGGTGTGGGATTTCATATTTCGTATGGAGAGTTTTTGAAATTTCATCGGCCGATTATATTAAAACTTCAATCGTCGATTACAGGAGAACCGGACGATGTTTTAACCCGATTTAAACGGATCTTTATCCAAAATTAAATAACCATTCACAATTGGTACAATACTCCAAGAATTGAAGCAATAATTTTTTCTGTATTTTTGGGGCGTAAAAACAGCAAAGGGGTACCCCTTTGCAAATTTGCAAAAATAAGTCGAAATTTTTTTGTTCCGGAATTGGACGGCAAATAGTTGTATACATTCGGATTGTCAACCCGATAAAGAAATTATATGCAAATTATGTATGGGAGGTGTGGTATTTCATATTTCGTATGGAGAGTTTTTGAAATTTCATCGGCCGATTATATTAAAACTTCAATCGTCGATTACAGGAGAACCGGACGATGTTTTAACCCGATTTAAACGGATCTTTATCCAAAATTAAATAACCATTCACAATTGGTACAATACTCCAAGAATTGAAGCAATAATTTTTTCTGTATTTTTGGGGCGTAAAAACAGCAAAGGGGTACCCCTTTGCAAATTTGCAAAAATAAGTCGAAATTTTTTTGTTCCGGAATTGGACGGCAAATAGTTGTATACATTCGGATTGTCAACCCGATAAAGAAATTATATGCAAATTATGTATGGGAGGTGTGGTATTTCATATTTCGTATGGAGAGTTTTTGAAATTTCATCGGCCGATTATATTAAAACTTCAATCGTCGATTACAGGAGAACCGGACGATGTTTTAACCCGATTTAAACGGATCTTTATCCAAAATTAAATAACCATTCACAATTGGTACAATACTCCAAGAATTGAAGCAATAATTTTTTCTGTATTTTTGGGGCGTAAAAACAGCAAAGGGGTACCCCTTTGCAAATTTGCAAAAATAAGTCGAAATTTTTTTGTTCCGGAATTGGACGGCAAATAGTTGTATACATTCGGATTGTCAACCCGATAAAGAAATTATATGCAAATTATGTATGGGAGGTGTGGCATTTCATATTTCGTATGGAGAGTTTTTGAAATTTCATCGGCCGATTATATTAAAACTTCAATCGTCGATTACAGGAGAACCGGACGATGTTTTAACCCGATTTAAACGGATCTTTATCCAAAATTAAATAACCATTCACAATTGGTACAATACTCCAAGAATTGAAGCAATAATTTTTTCTGTATTTTTGGGGCGTAAAAACAGCAAAGGGGTACCCCCTTTGCAAATTTGCAAAAATAAGTCGAAATTTTTTTGTTCCGGAATTGGACGGCAAATAGTTGTATACATTCGGATTGTCAACCCGATAAAGAAATTATATGCAAATTATGTATGGGAGGTGTGGTATTTCATATTTCGTATGGAGAGTTTTTGAAATTTCATCGGCCGATTATATTAAAACTTCAATCGTCGATTACAGGAGAACCGGACGATGTTTTAACCCGATTTAAACGGATCTTTATCCAAAATTAAATAACCATTCACAATTGGTACAATACTCCAAGAATTGAAGCAATAATTTTTTCTGGATTTTTGGGGCGTAAAAACAGCAAAGGGGTACCCCTTTGCAAATTTGCAAAAATAAGTCGAAATTTTTTTGTTCCGGAATTGGACGGCAAATAGTTGTATACATTCGGATTGTCAACCCGATAAAGAAATTATATGCAAATTATGTATGGGAGGTGTGGCATTTCATATTTCGTATGGAGAGTTTTTGAAATTTCATCGGCCGATTATATTAAAACTTCAATCGTCGATTACAGGAGAACCGGACGATGTTTTAACCCGATTTAAACGGATCTTTATCCAAAATTAAATAACCATTCACAATTGGTACAATACTCCAAGAATTGAAGCAATAATTTTTTCTGTATTTTTGGGGCGTAAAAACAGCAAAGGGGTACCCCTTTGCAAATTTGCAAAAATAAGTCGAAATTTTTTTGTTCCGGAATTGGACGGCAAATAGTTGTATACATTCGGATTGTCAACCCGATAAAGAAATTATATGCAAATTATGTATGGGAGGTGTGGTATTTCATATTTCGTATGGAGAGTTTTTGAAATTTCATCGGCCGATTATATTAAAACTTCAATCGTCGATTACAGGAGAACCGGACGATGTTTTAACCCGATTTAAACGGATCTTTATCCAAAATTAAATAACCATTCACAATTGGTACAATACTCCAAGAATTGAAGCAATAATTTTTTCTGTATTTTTGGGGCGTAAAAACAGCAGACTTTGCAAATTTGCAAAAATAAGTCGAAATTTTTTTGTTCCGGAATTGGACGGCAAATAGTTGTATACATTCGGATTGTCAACCCGATAAAGAAATTATATGCAAATTATGTATGGGAGGTGTGGCATTTCATATTTCGTATGGAGAGTTTTTGAAATTTCATCGGCCGATTATATTAAAACTTCAATCGTCGATTACAGGAGAACCGGACGATGTTTTAACCCGATTTAAACGGATCTTTATCCAAAATTAAATAACCATTCACAATTGGTACAATACTCCAAGAATTGAAGCAATAATTTTTTCTGTATTTTTGGGGCGTAAAAACAGCAAAGGGGTACCCCTTTGCAAATTTGCAAAAATAAGTCGAAATTTTTTTGTTCCGGAATTGGACGGCAAATAGTTGTATACATTCGGATTGTCAACCCGATAAAGAAATTATATGCAAATTATGTATGGGAGGTGTGGCATTTCATATTTCGTATGGAGAGTTTTTGAAATTTCATCGGCCGATTATATTAAAACTTCAATCGTCGATTACAGGAGAACCGGACGATGTTTTAACCCGATTTAAACGGATCTTTATCCAAAATTAAATAACCATTCACAATTGGTACAATACTCCAAGAATTGAAGCAATAATTTTTTCTGTATTTTTGGGGCGTAAAAACAGCAAAGGGGTACCCCTTTGCAAATTTGCAAAAATAAGTCGAAATTTTTTTGTTCCGGAATTGGACGGCAAATAGTTGTATACATTCGGATTGTCAACCCGATAAAGAAATTATATGCAAATTATGTATGGGAGGTGTGGTATTTCATATTTCGTATGGAGAGTTTTTGAAATTTCATCGGCCGATTATATTAAAACTTCAATCGTCGATTACAGGAGAACCGGACGATGTTTTAACCCGATTTAAACGGATCTTTATCCAAAATTAAATAACCATTCACAATTGGTACAATACTCCAAGAATTGAAGCAATAATTTTTTCTGTATTTTTGGGGCGTAAAAACAGCAAAGGGGTACCCCTTTGCAAATTTGCAAAAATAAGTCGAAATTTTTTTGTTCCGGAATTGGACGGCAAATAGTTGTATACATTCGGATTGTCAACCCGATAAAGAAATTATATGCAAATTATGTATGGGAGGTGTGGCATTTCATATTTCGTATGGAGAGTTTTTGAAATTTCATCGGCCGATTATATTAAAACTTCAATCGTCGATTACAGGAGAACCGGACGATGTTTTAACCCGATTTAAACGGATCTTTATCCAAAATTAAATAACCATTCACAATTGGTACAATACTCCAAGAATTGAAGCAATAATTTTTTCTGTATTTTTGGGGCGTAAAAACAGCAAAGGGGTACCCCTTTGCAAATTTGCAAAAATAAGTCGAAATTTTTTTGTTCCGGAATTGGACGGCAAATAGTTGTATACATTCGGATTGTCAACCCGATAAAGAAATTATATGCAAATTATGTATGGGAGGTGTGGTATTTCATATTTCGTATGGAGAGTTTTTGAAATTTCATCGGCCGATTATATTAAAACTTCAATCGTCGATTACAGGAGAACCGGACGATGTTTTAACCCGATTTAAACGGATCTTTATCCAAAATTAAATAACCATTCACAATTGGTACAATACTCCAAGAATTGAAGCAATAATTTTTTCTGTATTTTTGGGGCGTAAAAACAGCAAAGGGGTACCCCTTTGCAAATTTGCAAAAATAAGTCGAAATTTTTTTGTTCCGGAATTGGACGGCAAATAGTTGTATACATTCGGATTGTCAACCCGATAAAGAAATTATATGCAAATTATGTATGGGAGGTGTGGTATTTCATATTTCGTATGGAGAGTTTTTGAAATTTCATCGGCCGATTATATTAAAACTTCAATCGTCGATTACAGGAGAACCGGACGATGTTTTAACCCGATTTAAACGGATCTTTATCCAAAATTAAATAACCATTCACAATTGGTACAATACTCCAAGAATTGAAGCAATAATTTTTTCTGTATTTTTGGGGCGTAAAAACAGCAAAGGGGTACCCCTTTGCAAATTTGCAAAAATAAGTCGAAATTTTTTTGTTCCGGAATTGGACGGCAAATAGTTGTATACATTCGGATTGTCAACCCGATAAAGAAATTATATGCAAATTATGTATGGGAGGTGTGGCATTTCATATTTCGTATGGAGAGTTTTTGAAATTTCATCGGCCGATTATATTAAAACTTCAATCGTCGATTACAGGAGAACCGGACGATGTTTTAACCCGATTTAAACGGATCTTTATCCAAAATTAAATAACCATTCACAATTGGTACAATACTCCAAGAATTGAAGCAATAATTTTTTCTGTATTTTTGGGGCGTAAAAACAGCAAAGGGGTACCCCTTTGCAAATTTGCAAAAATAAGTCGAAATTTTTTTGTTCCGGAATTGGACGGCAAATAGTTGTATACATTCGGATTGTCAACCCGATAAAGAAATTATATGCAAATTATGTATGGGAGGTGTGGTATTTCATATTTCGTATGGAGAGTTTTTGAAATTTCATCGGCCGATTATATTAAAACTTCAATCGTCGATTACAGGAGAACCGGACGATGTTTTAACCCGATTTAAACGGATCTTTATCCAAAATTAAATAACCATTCACAATTGGTACAATACTCCAAGAATTGAAGCAATAATTTTTTCTGTATTTTTGGGGCGTAAAAACAGCAAAGGGGTACCCCTTTGCAAATTTGCAAAAATAAGTCGAAATTTTTTTGTTCCGGAATTGGACGGCAAATAGTTGTATACATTCGGATTGTCAACCCGATAAAGAAATTATATGCAAATTATGTATGGGAGGTGTGGCATTTCATATTTCGTATGGAGAGTTTTTGAAATTTCATCGGCCGATTATATTAAAACTTCAATCGTCGATTACAGGAGAACCGGACGATGTTTTAACCCGATTTAAACGGATCTTTATCCAAAATTAAATAACCATTCACAATTGGTACAATACTCCAAGAATTGAAGCAATAATTTTTTCTGTATTTTTGGGGCGTAAAAACAGCAAAGGGGTACCCCTTTGCAAATTTGCAAAAATAAGTCGAAATTTTTTTGTTCCGGAATTGGACGGCAAATAGTTGTATACATTCGGATTGTCAACCCGATAAAGAAATTATATGCAAATTATGTATGGGAGGTATGGTATTTCATATTTCGTATGGAGAGTTTTTGAAATTTCATCGGCCGATTATATTAAAACTTCAATCGTCGATTACAGGAGAACCGGACGATGTTTTAACCCGATTTAAACGGATCTTTATCCAAAATTAAATAACCATTCACAATTGGTACAATACTCCAAGAATTGAAGCAATAATTTTTTCTGTATTTTTGGGGCGTAAAAACAGCAAAGGGGTACCACTTTGCAAATTTGCAAAAATAAGTCGAAATTTTTTTGTTCCGGAATTGGACGGCAAATAGTTGTATACATTCGGATTGTCAACCCGATAAAGAAATTATATGCAAATTATGTATGGGAGGTGTGGTATTTCATATTTCGTATGGAGAGTTTTTGAAATTTCATCGGCCGATTATATTAAAACTTCAATCGTCGATTACAGGAGAACCGGACGATGTTTTAACCCGATTTAAACGGATCTTTATCCAAAATTAAATAACCATTCACAATTGGTACAATACTCCAAGAATTGAAGCAATAATTTTTTCTGTATTTTTGGGGCGTAAAAACAGCAAAGGGGTACCCCTTTGCAAATTTGCAAAAATAAGTCGAAATTTTTTTGTTCCGGAATTGGACGGCAAATAGTTGTATACATTCGGATTGTCAACCCGATAAAGAAATTATATGCAAATTATGTATGGGAGGTGTGGTATTTCATATTTCGTATGGAGAGTTTTTGAAATTTCATCGGCCGATTATATTAAAACTTCAATCGTCGATTACAGGAGAACCGGACGATGTTTTAACCCGATTTAAACGGATCTTTATCCAAAATTAAATAACCATTCACAATTGGTACAATACTCCAAGAATTGAAGCAATAATTTTTTCTGTATTTTTGGGGCGTAAAAACAGCAAAGGGGTACCCCTTTGCAAATTTGCAAAATAAGTCGAAATTTTTTTGTTCCGGAATTGGACGGCAAATAGTTGTATACATTCGGATTGTCAACCCGATAAAGAAATTATATGCAAATTATGTATGGGAGGTGTGGTATTTCATATTTCGTATGGAGAGTTTTTGAAATTTCATCGGCCGATTATATTAAAACTTCAATCGTCGATTACAGGAGAACCGGACGATGTTTTAACCCGATTTAAACGGATCTTTATCCAAAATTAAATAACCATTCACAATTGGTACAATACTCCAAGAATTGAAGCAATAATTTTTTCTGTATTTTTGGGGCGTAAAAACAGCAAGTGTACCCCTTTGCAAATTTGCAAAAATAAGTCGAAATTTTTTTGTTCCGGAATTGGACGGCAAATAGTTGTATACATTCGGATTGTCAACCCGATAAAGAAATTATATGCAAATTATGTATGGGAGGTGTGGTATTTCATATTTCGTATGGAGAGTTTTTGAAATTTCATCGGCCGATTATATTAAAACTTCAATCGTCGATTACAGGAGAACCGGACGATGTTTTAACCCGATTTAAACGGATCTTTATCCAAAATTAAATAACCATTCACAATTGGTACAATACTCCAAGAATTGAAGCAATAATTTTTTCTGTATTTTTGGGGCGTAAAAACAGCAAAGGGGTACCCCTTTGCAAATTTGCAAAAATAAGTCGAAATTTTTTTGTTCCGGAATTGGACGGCAAATAGTTGTATACATTCGGATTGTCAACCCGATAAAGAAATTATATGCAAATTATGTATGGGAGGTGTGGTATTTCATATTTCGTATGGAGAGTTTTTGAAATTTCATCGGCCGATTATATTAAAACTTCAATCGTCGATTACAGGAGAACCGGACGATGTTTTAACCCGATTTAAACGGATCTTTATCCAAAATTAAATAACCATTCACAATTGGTACAATACTCCAAGAATTGAAGCAATAATTTTTTCTGTATTTTTGGGGCGTAAAAACAGCAAAGGGGTACCCCTTTGCAAATTTGCAAAAATAAGTCGAAATTTTTTTGTTCCGGAATTGGACGGCAAATAGTTGTATACATTCGGATTGTCAACCCGATAAAGAAATTATATGCAAATTATGTATGGGAGGTGTGGCATTTCATATTTCGTATGGAGAGTTTTTGAAATTTCATCGGCCGATTATATTAAAACTTCAATCGTCGATTACAGGAGAACCGGACGATGTTTTAACCCGATTTAAACGGATCTTTATCCAAAATTAAATAACCATTCACAATTGGTACAATACTCCAAGAATTGAAGCAATAATTTTTTCTGTATTTTTGGGGCGTAAAAACAGCAAAGGGGTACCCCTTTGCAAATTTGCAAAAATAAGTCGAAATTTTTTTGTTCCGGAATTGGACGGCAAATAGTTGTATACATTCGGATTGTCAACCCGATAAAGAAATTATATGCAAATTATGTATGGGAGGTGTGGTATTTCATATTTCGTATGGAGAGTTTTTGAAATTTCATCGGCCGATTATATTAAAACTTCAATCGTCGATTACAGGAGAACCGGACGATGTTTTAACCCGATTTAAACGGATCTTTATCCAAAATTAAATAACCATTCACAATTGGTACAATACTCCAAGAATTGAAGCAATAATTTTTTCTGTATTTTTGGGGCGTAAAAACAGCAAAGGGGTACCCCTTTGCAAATTTGCAAAAATAAGTCGAAATTTTTTTGTTCCGGAATTGGACGGCAAATAGTTGTATACATTCGGATTGTCAACCCGATAAAGAAATTATATGCAAATTATGTATGGGAGGTGTGGCATTTCATATTTCGTATGGAGAGTTTTTGAAATTTCATCGGCCGATTATATTAAAACTTCAATCGTCGATTACAGGAGAACCGGACGATGTTTTAACCCGATTTAAACGGATCTTTATCCAAAATTAAATAACCATTCACAATTGGTACAATACTCCAAGAATTGAAGCAATAATTTTTTCTGTATTTTTGGGGCGTAAAAACAGCAAAGGGGTACCCCTTTGCAAATTTGCAAAAATAAGTCGAAATTTTTTTGTTCCGGAATTGGACGGCAAATAGTTGTATACATTCGGATTGTCAACCCGATAAAGAAATTATATGCAAATTATGTATGGGAGGTGTGGTATTTCATATTTCGTATGGAGAGTTTTTGAAATTTCATCGGCCGATTATATTAAAACTTCAATCGTCGATTACAGGAGAAACGGATTTAAACGGATCTTTATCCAAAATTAAATAACCATTCACAATTGGTACAATACTCCAAGAATTGAAGCAATAATTTTTTCTGTATTTTTGGGGCGTAAAAACAGCAAAGGGGTACCCCTTTGCAAATTTGCAAAAATAAGTCGAAATTTTTTTGTTCCGGAATTGGACGGCAAATAGTTGTATACATTCGGATTGTCAACCCGATAAAGAAATTATATGCAAATTATGTATGGGAGGTGTGGTATTTCATATTTCGTATGGAGAGTTTTTGAAATTTCATCGGCCGATTATATTAAAACTTCAATCGTCGATTACAGGAGAACCGGACGATGTTTTAACCCGATTTAAACGGATCTTTATCCAAAATTAAATAACCATTCACAATTGGTACAATACTCCAAGAATTGAAGCAATAATTTTTTCTGTATTTTTGGGGCGTAAAAACAGCAAAGGGGTACCCCTTTGCAAATTTGCAAAAATAAGTCGAAATTTTTTTGTTCCGGAATTGGACGGCAAATAGTTGTATACATTCGGATTGTCAACCCGATAAAGAAATTATATGCAAATTATGTATGGGAGGTGTGGTATTTCATATTTCGTATGGAGAGTTTTTGAAATTTCATCGGCCGATTATATTAAAACTTCAATCGTCGATTACAGGAGAACCGGACGATGTTTTAACCCGATTTAAACGGATCTTTATCCAAAATTAAATAACCATTCACAATTGGTACAATACTCCAAGAATTGAAGCAATAATTTTTTCTGTATTTTTGGGGCGTAAAAACAGCAAAGGGGTACCCCTTTGCAAATTTGCAAAAATAAGTCGAAATTTTTTTGTTCCGGAATTGGACGGCAAATAGTTGTATACATTCGGATTGTCAACCCGATAAAGAAATTATATGCAAATTATGTATGGGAGGTGTGGTATTTCATATTTCGTATGGAGAGTTTTTGAAATTTCATCGGCCGATTATATTAAAACTTCAATCGTCGATTACAGGAGAACCGGACGATGTTTTAACCCGATTTAAACGGATCTTTATCCAAAATTAAATAACCATTCACAATTGGTACAATACTCCAAGAATTGAAGCAATAATTTTTTCTGTATTTTTGGGGCGTAAAAACAGCAAAGGGGTACCCCTTTGCAAATTTGCAAAAATAAGTCGAAATTTTTTTGTTCCGGAATTGGACGGCAAATAGTTGTATACATTCGGATTGTCAACCCGATAAAGAAATTATATGCAAATTATGTATGGGAGGTGTGGTATTTCATATTTCGTATGGAGAGTTTTTGAAATTTCATCGGCCGATTATATTAAAACTTCAATCGTCGATTACAGGAGAACCGGACGATGTTTTAACCCGATTTAAACGGATCTTTATCCAAAATTAAATAACCATTCACAATTGGTACAATACTCCAAGAATTGAAGCAATAATTTTTTCTGTATTTTTGGGGCGTAAAAACAGCAAAGGGGTACCCCTTTGCAAATTTGCAAAAATAAGTCTAAATTTTTTTGTTCCGGAATTGGACGGCAAATAGTTGTATACATTCGGATTGTCAACCCGATAAAGAAATTATATGCAAATTATGTATGGGAGGTGTGGTATTTCATATTTCGTATGGAGAGTTTTTGAAATTTCATCGGCCGATTATATTAAACCTTCAATCGTCGATTACAGGAGAACCGGACGATGTTTTAACCCGATTTAAACGGATCTTTATCCAAAATTAAATAACCATTCACAATTGGTACAATACTCCAAGAATTGAAGCAATAATTTTTTCTGTATTTTTGGGGCGTAAAAACAGCAAAGGGGTACCCCTTTGCAAATTTGCAAAAATAAGTCGAAATTTTTTTGTTCCGGAATTGGACGGCAAATAGTTGTATACATTCGGATTGTCAACCCGATAAAGAAATTATATGCAAATTATGTATGGGAGGTGTGGTATTTCATATTTCGTATGGAGAGTTTTTGAAATTTCATCGGCCGATTATATTAAAACTTCAATCGTCGATTACAGGAGAACCGGACGATGTTTTAACCCGATTTAAACGGATCTTTATCCAAAATTAAATAACCATTCACAATTGGTACAATACTCCAAGAATTGAAGCAATAATTTTTTCTGTATTTTTGGGGCGTAAAAACAGCAAAGGGGTACCCCTTTGCAAATTTGCAAAAATAAGTCGAAATTTTTTTGTTCCGGAATTGGACGGCAAATAGTTGTATACATTCGGATTGTCAACCCGATAAAGAAATTATATGCAAATTATGTATGGGTGGTGTGGTATTTCATATTTCGTATGGAGAGTTTTTGAAATTTCATCGGCCGATTATATTAAAACTTCAATCGTCGATTACAGGAGAACCGGACGATGTTTGAACCCGATTTAAACGGATCTTTATCCAAAATTAAATAACCATTCACAATTGGTACAATACTCCAAGAATTGAAGCAATAATTTTTTCTGTATTTTTGGGGCGTAAAAACAGCTAAGGGGTACGTACCCCTTTGCAAATTTGCAAAAATAAGTCAAAATTTTTTTGTTCCGGAATTGGACGGCAAATAGTTGTATACATTCGGATTGTCAACCCGATAAAGAAATTATATGCAAATTATGTATGGGAGGTGTGGTATTTCATATTTCGTATGGAGAGTTTTTGAAATTTCATCGGCCGATTATATTAAAACTTCAATCGTCGATTACAGGAGAACCGGACGATGTTTTAACCCGATTTAAACGGATCTTTATCCAAAATTAAATAACCATTCACAATTGGTACAATACTCCAAGAATTGAAGCAATAATTTTTTCTGTATTTTTGGGGCGTAAAAACAGCAAAGGGGTACCCCTTTGCAAATTTGCAAAAATAAGTCGAAATTTTTTTGTTCCGGAATTGGACGGCAAATAGTTGTATACATTCGGATTGTCAACCCGATAAAGAAATTATATGCAAATTATGTATGGGAGGTGTGGCATTTCATATTTCGTATGGAGAGTTTTTGAAATTTCATCGGCCGATTATATTAAAACTTCAATCGTCGATTACAGGAGAACCGGACGATGTTTTAACCCGATTTAAACGGATCTTTATCCAAAATTAAATAACCATTCACAATTGGTACAATACTCCAAGAATTGAAGCAATAATTTTTTCTGTATTTTTGGGGCGTAAAAACAGCAAAGGGGTACCCCTTTGCAAATTTGCAAAAATAAGTCGAAATTTTTTTGTTCCGGAATTGGACGGCAAATAGTTGTATACATTCGGATTGTCAACCCGATAAAGAAATTATATGCAAATTATGTATGGGAGGTGTGGTATTTCATATTTCGTATGGAGAGTTTTTGAAATTTCATCGGCCGATTATATTAAAACTTCAATCGTCGATTACAGGAGAACCGGACGATGTTTTAACCCGATTTAAACGGATCTTTATCCAAAATTAAATAACCATTCACAATTGGTACAATACTCCAAGAATTGAAGCAATAATTTTTTCTGTATTTTTGGGGCGTAAAAACAGCAAAGGGGTACCCCTTTGCAAATTTGCAAAAATAAGTCGAAATTTTTTTGTTCCGGAATTGGACGGCAAATAGTTGTATACATTCGGATTGTCAACCCGATAAAGAAATTATATGCAAATTATGTATGGGAGGTGTGGTATTTCATATTTCGTATGGAGAGTTTTTGAAATTTCATCGGCCGATTATATTAAAACTTCAATCGTCGATTACAGGAGAACCGGACGATGTTTTAACCCGATTTAAACGGATCTTTATCCAAAATTAAATAACCATTCACAATTGGTACAATACTCCAAGAATTGAAGCAATAATTTTTTCTGTATTTTTGGGGCGTAAAAACAGCAAAGGGGTACCCCTTTGCAAATTTGCAAAAATAAGTCGAAATTTTTTTGTTCCGGAATTGGACGGCAAATAGTTGTATACATTCGGATTGTCAACCCGATAAAGAAATTATATGCAAATTATGTATGGGAGGTGTGGCATTTCATATTTCGTATGGAGAGTTTTTGAAATTTCATCGGCCGATTATATTAAAACTTCAATCGTCGATTACAGGAGAACCGGACGATGTTTTAACCCGATTTAAACGGATCTTTATCCAAAATTAAATAACCATTCACAATTGGTACAATACTCCAAGAATTGAAGCAATAATTTTTTCTGTATTTTTGGGGCGTAAAAACAGCAAAGGGGTACACCCCTTTGCAAATTTGCAAAAATAAGTCGAAATTTTTTTGTTCCGGAATTGGACGGCAAATAGTTGTATACATTCGGATTGTCAACCCGATAAAGAAATTATATGCAAATTATGTATGGGAGGTGTGGTATTTCATATTTCGTATGGAGAGTTTTTGAAATTTCATCGGCCGATTATATTAAAACTTCAATCGTCGATTACAGGAGAACCGGACGATGTTTTAACCCGATTTAAACGGATCTTTATCCAAAATTAAATAACCATTCACAATTGGTACAATACTCCAAGAATTGAAGCAATAATTTTTTCTGGATTTTTGGGGCGTAAAAACAGCAAAGGGGTACCCCTTTGCAAATTTGCAAAAATAAGTCGAAATTTTTTTGTTCCGGAATTGGACGGCAAATAGTTGTATACATTCGGATTGTCAACCCGATAAAGAAATTATATGCAAATTATGTATGGGAGGTGTGGCATTTCATATTTCGTATGGAGAGTTTTTGAAATTTCATCGGCCGATTATATTAAAACTTCAATCGTCGATTACAGGAGAACCGGACGATGTTTTAACCCGATTTAAACGGATCTTTATCCAAAATTAAATAACCATTCACAATTGGTACAATACTCCAAGAATTGAAGCAATAATTTTTTCTGTATTTTTGGGGCGTAAAAACAGCAAAGGGGTACCCCTTTGCAAATTTGCAAAAATAAGTCGAAATTTTTTTGTTCCGGAATTGGACGGCAAATAGTTGTATACATTCGGATTGTCAACCCGATAAAGAAATTATATGCAAATTATGTATGGGAGGTGTGGTATTTCATATTTCGTATGGAGAGTTTTTGAAATTTCATCGGCCGATTATATTAAAACTTCAATCGTCGATTACAGGAGAACCGGACGATGTTTTAACCCGATTTAAACGGATCTTTATCCAAAATTAAATAACCATTCACAATTGGTACAATACTCCAAGAATTGAAGCAATAATTTTTTCTGTATTTTTGGGGCGTAAAAACAGCAAAGGGGTACCCCTTTGCAAATTTGCAAAAATAAGTCGAAATTTTTTTGTTCCGGAATTGGACGGCAAATAGTTGTATACATTCGGATTGTCAACCCGATAAAGAAATTATATGCAAATTATGTATGGGAGGTGTGGCATTTCATATTTCGTATGGAGAGTTTTTGAAATTTCATCGGCCGATTATATTAAAACTTCAATCGTCGATTACAGGAGAACCGGACGATGTTTTAACCCGATTTAAACGGATCTTTATCCAAAATTAAATAACCATTCACAATTGGTACAATACTCCAAGAATTGAAGCAATAATTTTTTCTGTATTTTTGGGGCGTAAAAACAGCAAAGGGGTACCCCTTTGCAAATTTGCAAAAATAAGTCGAAATTTTTTTGTTCCGGAATTGGACGGCAAATAGTTGTATACATTCGGATTGTCAACCCGATAAAGAAATTATATGCAAATTATGTATGGGAGGTGTGGCATTTCATATTTCGTATGGAGAGTTTTTGAAATTTCATCGGCCGATTATATTAAAACTTCAATCGTCGATTACAGGAGAACCGGACGATGTTTTAACCCGATTTAAACGGATCTTTATCCAAAATTAAATAACCATTCACAATTGGTACAATACTCCAAGAATTGAAGCAATAATTTTTTCTGTATTTTTGGGGCGTAAAAACAGCAAAGGGGTACCCCTTTGCAAATTTGCAAAAATAAGTCGAAATTTTTTTGTTCCGGAATTGGACGGCAAATAGTTGTATACATTCGGATTGTCAACCCGATAAAGAAATTATATGCAAATTATGTATGGGAGGTGTGGCATTTCATATTTCGTATGGAGAGTTTTTGAAATTTCATCGGCCGATTATATTAAAACTTCAATCGTCGATTACAGGAGAACCGGACGATGTTTTAACCCGATTTAAACGGATCTTTATCCAAAATTAAATAACCATTCACAATTGGTACAATACTCCAAGAATTGAAGCAATAATTTTTTCTGTATTTTTGGGGCGTAAAAACAGCAAAGGGGTACCCCTTTGCAAATTTGCAAAAATAAGTCGAAATTTTTTTGTTCCGGAATTGGACGGCAAATAGTTGTATACATTCGGATTGTCAACCCGATAAAGAAATTATATGCAAATTATGTATGGGAGGTGTGGTATTTCATATTTCGTATGGAGAGTTTTTGAAATTTCATCGGCCGATTATATTAAAACTTCAATCGTCGATTACAGGAGAACCGGACGATGTTTTAACCCGATTTAAACGGATCTTTATCCAAAATTAAATAACCATTCACAATTGGTACAATACTCCAAGAATTGAAGCAATAATTTTTTCTGTATTTTTGGGGCGTAAAAACAGCAAAGGGGTACGTACCCCTTTGCAAATTTGCAAAAATAAGTCGAAATTTTTTTGTTCCGGAATTGGACGGCAAATAGTTGTATACATTCGGATTGTCAACCCGATAAAGAAATTATATGCAAATTATGTATGGGAGGTGTGGCATTTCATATTTCGTATGGAGAGTTTTTGAAATTTCATCGGCCGCTTATATTAAAACTTCAATCGTCGATTACAGGAGAACCGGACGATGTTTTAACCCGATTTAAACGGATCTTTATCCAAAATTAAATAACCATTCACAATTGGTACAATACTCCAAGAATTGAAGCAATAATTTTTTCTGTATTTTTGGGGCGTAAAAACAGCAAAGGGGTACCCCTTTGCAAATTTGCAAAAATAAGTCGAAATTTTTTTGTTCCGGAATTGGACGGCAAATAGTTGTATACATTCGGATTGTCAACCCGATAAAGAAATTATATGCAAATTATGTATGGGAGGTGTGGCATTTCATATTTCGTATGGAGAGTTTTTGAAATTTCATCGGCCGATTATATTAAAACTTCAATCGTCGATTACAGGAGAACCGGACGATGTTTTAACCCGATTTAAACGGATCTTTATCCAAAATTAAATAACCATTCACAATTGGTACAATACTCCAAGAATTGAAGCAATAATTTTTTCTGTATTTTTGGGGCGTAAAAACAGCAAAGGGGTACCCCTTTGCAAATTTGCAAAAATAAGTCGAAATTTTTTTGTTCCGGAATTGGACGGCAAATAGTTGTATACATTCGGATTGTCAACCCGATAAAGAAATTATATGCAAATTATGTATGGGAGGTGTGGTATTTCATATTTCGTATGGAGAGTTTTTGAAATTTCATCGGCCGATTATATTAAAACTTCAATCGTCGATTACAGGAGAACCGGACGATGTTTTAACCCGATTTAAACGGATCTTTATCCAAAATTAAATAACCATTCACAATTGGTACAATACTCCAAGAATTGAAGCAATAATTTTTTCTGTATTTTTGGGGCGTAAAAACAGCAAAGGGGTGGGTACCCCTTTGCAAATTTGCAAAAATAAGTCGAAATTTTTTTGTTCCGGAATTGGACGGCAAATAGTTGTATACATTCGGATTGTCAACCCGATAAAGAAATTATATGCAAATTATGTATGGGAGGTGTGGCATTTCATATTTCGTATGGAGAATTTTTGAAATTTCATCGGCCGATTATATTAAAACTTCAATCGTCGATTACAGGAGAACCGGACGATGTTTTAACCCGATTTAAACGGATCTTTATCCAAAATTAAATAACCATTCACAATTGGTACAATACTCCAAGAATTGAAGCAATAATTTTTTCTGTATTTTTGGGGCGTAAAAACAGCAAAGGGGTACCCCTTTGCAAATTTGCAAAAATAAGTCGAAATTTTTTTGTTCCGGAATTGGACGGCAAATAGTTGTATACATTCGGATTGTCAACCCGATAAAGAAATTATATGCAAATTATGTATGGGAGGTGTGGCATTTCATATTTCGTATGGAGAGTTTTTGAAATTTCATCGGCCGATTATATTAAAACTTCAATCGTCGATTACAGGAGAACCGGGCGATGTTTTAACCCGATTTAAACGGATCTTTATCCAAAATTAAATAACCATTCACAATTGGTACAATACTCCAAGAATTGAAGCAATAATTTTTTCTGTATTTTTGGGGCGTAAAAACAGCAAAGTGGTGGTACTTTGCAAATTTGCAAAAATAAGTCGAAATTTTTTTGTTCCGGAATTGGACGGCAAATAGTTGTATACATTCGGATTGTCAACCCGATAAAGAAATTATATGCAAATTATGTATGGGAGGTGTGGCATTTCATATTTCGTATGGAGAGTTTTTGAAATTTCATCGGCCGATTATATTAAAACTTCAATCGTCGATTACAGGAGAACCGGACGATGTTTTAACCCGATTTAAACGGATCTTTATCCAAAATTAAATAACCATTCACAATTGGTACAATACTCCAAGAATTGAAGCAATAATTTTTTCTGTATTTTTGGGGCGTAAAAACAGCAAAGGGGTACCCCTTTGCAAATTTGCAAAAATAAGTCGAAATTTTTTTGTTCCGGAATTGGACGGCAAATAGTTGTATACATTCGGATTGTCAACCCGATAAAGAAATTATATGCAAATTATGTATGGGAGGTGTGGCATTTCATATTTCGTATGGAGAGTTTTTGAAATTTCATCGGCCGATTATATTAAAACTTCAATCGTCGATTACAGGAGAACCGGACGATGTTTTAACCCGATTTAAACGGATCTTTATCCAAAATTAAATAACCATTCACAATTGGTACAATACTCCAAGAATTGAAGCAATAATTTTTTCTGTATTTTTGGGGCGTAAAAACAGCAAAGGGGTACCCCTTTGCAAATTTGCAAAAATAAGTCGAAATTTTTTTGTTCCGGAATTGGACGGCAAATAGTTGTATACATTCGGATTGTCAACCCGATAAAGAAATTATATGCAAATTATGTATGGGAGGTGTGGTATTTCATATTTCGTATGGAGAGTTTTTGAAATTTCATCGGCCGATTATATTAAAACTTCAATCGTCGATTACAGGAGAACCGGACGATGTTTTAACCCGATTTAAACGGATCTTTATCCAAAATTAAATAACCATTCACAATTGGTACAATACTCCAAGAATTGAAGCAATAATTTTTTCTGTATTTTTGGGGCGTAAAAACAGCAAAGGGGTACCCCTTTGCAAATTTGCAAAAATAAGTCGAAATTTTTTTGTTCCGGAATTGGACGGCAAATAGTTGTATACATTCGGATTGTCAACCCGATAAAGAAATTATATGCAAATTATGTATGGGAGGTGTGGCATTTCATATTTCGTATGGAGAGTTTTTGAAATTTCATCGGCCGATTATATTAAAACTTCAATCGTCGATTACAGGAGAACCGGACGATGTTTTAACCCGATTTAAACGGATCTTTATCCAAAATTAAATAACCATTCACAATTGGTACAATACTCCAAGAATTGAAGCAATAATTTTTTCTGTATTTTTGGGGCGTAAAAACAGCAAAGGGGTACCCCTTTGCAAATTTGCAAAAATAAGTCGAAATTTTTTTGTTCCGGAATTGGACGGCAAATAGTTGTATACATTCGGATTGTCAACCCGATAAAGAAATTATATGCAAATTATGTATGGGAGGTGTGGCATTTCATATTTCGTATGGAGAGTTTTTGAAATTTCATCGGCCGATTATATTAAAACTTCAATCGTCGATTACAGGAGAACCGGACGATGTTTTAACCCGATTTAAACGGATCTTTATCCAAAATTAAATAACCATTCACAATTGGTACAATACTCCAAGAATTGAAGCAATAATTTTTTCTGTATTTTTGGGGCGTAAAAACAGCAAAGGGGTACCCCTTTGCAAATTTGCAAAAATAAGTCGAAATTTTTTTGTTCCGGAATTGGACGGCAAATAGTTGTATACATTCGGATTGTCAACCCGATAAAGAAATTATATGCAAATTATGTATGGGAGGTGTGGTATTTCATATTTCGTATGGAGAGTTTTTGAAATTTCATCGGCCGATTATATTAAAACTTCAATCGTCGATTACAGGAGAACCGGACGATGTTTTAACCCGATTTAAACGGATCTTTATCCAAAATTAAATAACCATTCACAATTGGTACAATACTCCAAGAATTGAAGCAATAATTTTTTCTGTATTTTTGGGGCGTAAAAACAGCAAAGGGGTACCCCTTTGCAAATTTGCAAAAATAAGTCGAAATTTTTTTGTTCCGGAATTGGACGGCAAATAGTTGTATACATTCGGATTGTCAACCCGATAAAGAAATTATATGCAAATTATGTATGGGAGGTGTGGTATTTCATATTTCGTATGGAGAGTTTTTGAAATTTCATCGGCCGATTATATTAAAACTTCAATCGTCGATTACAGGAGAACCGGACGATGTTTTAACCCGATTTAAACGGATCTTTATCCAAAATTAAATAACCATTCACAATTGGTACAATACTCCAAGAATTGAAGCAATAATTTTTTCTGTATTTTTGGGGCGTAAAAACAGCAAAGGGGTACCCCTTTGCAAATTTGCAAAAATAAGTCGAAATTTTTTTGTTCCGGAATTGGACGGCAAATAGTTGTATACATTCGGATTGTCAACCCGATAAAGAAATTATATGCAAATTATGTATGGGAGGTGTGGTATTTCATATTTCGTATGGAGAGTTTTTGAAATTTCATCGGCCGATTATATTAAAACTTCAATCGTCGATTACAGGAGAACCGGACGATGTTTTAACCCGATTTAAACGGATCTTTATCCAAAATTAAATAACCATTCACAATTGGTACAATACTCCAAGAATTGAAGCAATAATTTTTTCTGTATTTTTGGGGCGTAAAAACAGCAAAGGGGTACCCCTTTGCAAATTTGCAAAAATAAGTCGAAATTTTTTTGTTCCGGAATTGGACGGCAAATAGTTGTATACATTCGGATTGTCAACCCGATAAAGAAATTATATGCAAATTATGTATGGGAGGTGTGGCATTTCATATTTCGTATGGAGAGTTTTTGAAATTTCATCGGCCGATTTTATTAAAACTTCAATCGTCGATTACAGGAGAACCGGACGATGTTTTAACCCGATTTAAACGGATCTTTATCCAAAATTAAATAACCATTCACAATTGGTACAATACTCCAAGAATTGAAGCAATAATTTTTTCTGTATTTTTGGGGCGTAAAAACAGCAAAGGGGTACCCCTTTGCAAATTTGCAAAAATAAGTCGAAATTTTTTTGTTCCGGAATTGGACGGCAAATAGTTGTATACATTCGGATTGTCAACCCGATAAAGAAATTATATGCAAATTATGTATGGGAGGTGTGGTATTTCATATTTCGTATGGAGAGTTTTTGAAATTTCATCGGCCGATTATATTAAAACTTCAATCGTCGATTACAGGAGAACCGGACGATGTTTTAACCCGATTTAAACGGATCTTTATCCAAAATTAAATAACCATTCACAATTGGTACAATACTCCAAGAATTGAAGCAATAATTTTTTCTGTATTTTTGGGGCGTAAAAACAGCAAAGGGGTACCCCTTTGCAAATTTGCAAAAATAAGTCGAAATTTTTTTGTTCCGGAATTGGACGGCAAATAGTTGTATACATTCGGATTGTCAACCCGATAAAGAAATTATATGCAAATTATGTATGGGAGGTGTGGTATTTCATATTTCGTATGGAGAGTTTTTGAAATTTCATCGGCCGATTATATTAAAACTTCAATCGTCGATTACAGGAGAACCGGACGATGTTTTAACCCGATTTAAACGGATCTTTATCCAAAATTAAATAACCATTCACAATTGGTACAATACTCCAAGAATTGAAGCAATAATTTTTTCTGTATTTTTGGGGCGTAAAAACAGCAAAGGGGTACGTACCCCTTTGCAAATTTGCAAAAATAAGTCGAAATTTTTTTGTTCCGGAATTGGACGGCAAATAGTTGTATACATTCGGATTGTCAACCCGATAAAGAAATTATATGCAAATTATGTATGGGAGGTGTGGTATTTCATATTTCGTATGGAGAGTTTTTGAAATTTCATCGGCCGATTATATTAAAACTTCAATCGTCGATTACAGGAGAACCGGACGATGTTTTAACCCGATTTAAACGGATCTTTATCCAAAATTAAATAACCATTCACAATTGGTACAATACTCCAAGAATTGAAGCAATAATTTTTTCTGTATTTTTGGGGCGTAAAAACAGCAAAGGGGTACCCCTTTGCAAATTTGCAAAAATAAGTCGAAATTTTTTTGTTCCGGAATTGGACGGCAAATAGTTGTATACATTCGGATTGTCAACCCGATAAAGAAATTATATGCAAATTATGTATGGGAGGTGTGGTATTTCATATTTCGTATGGAGAGTTTTTGAAATTTCATCGGCCGATTATATTAAAACTTCAATCGTCGATTACAGGAGAACCGGACGATGTTTTAACCCGATTTAAACGGATCTTTATCCAAAATTAAATAACCATTCACAATTGGTACAATACTCCAAGAATTGAAGCAATAATTTTTTCTGTATTTTTGGGGCGTAAAAACAGCAAAGGGGTACCCCTTTGCAAATTTGCAAAAATAAGTCGAAATTTTTTTGTTCCGGAATTGGACGGCAAATAGTTGTATACATTCGGATTGTCAACCCGATAAAGAAATTCTATGCAAATTATGTATGGGAGGTGTGGCATTTCATATTTCGTATGGAGAGTTTTTGAAATTTCATCGGCCGATTATATTAAAACTTCAATCGTCGATTACAGGAGAACCGGACGATGTTTTAACCCGATTTAAACGGATCTTTATCCAAAATTAAATAACCATTCACAATTGGTACAATACTCCAAGAATTGAAGCAATAATTTTTTCTGTATTTTTGGGGCGTAAAAACAGCAAAGGGGTACCCCTTTGCAAATTTGCAAAAATAAGTCGAAATTTTTTGTTCCGGAATTGGACGGCAAATAGTTGTATACATTCGGATTGTCAACCCGATAAAGAAATTATATGCAAATTATGTATGGGAGGTGTGGCATTTCATATTTCGTATGGAGAGTTTTTGAAATTTCATCGGCCGATTATATTAAAACTTCAATCGTCGATTACAGGAGAACCGGACGATGTTTTAACCCGATTTAAACGGATCTTTATCCAAAATTAAATAACCATTCACAATTGGTACAATACTCCAAGAATTGAAGCAATAATTTTTTCTGTATTTTTGGGGCGTAAAAACAGCAAAGGGGTACCCCTTTGCAAATTTGCAAAAATAAGTCGAAATTTTTTTGTTCCGGAATTGGACGGCAAATAGTTGTATACATTCGGATTGTCAACCCGATAAAGAAATTATATGCAAATTATGTATGGGAGGTGTGGTATTTCATATTTCGTATGGAGAGTTTATGAAATTTCATCGGCCGATTATATTAAAACTTCAATCGTCGATTACAGGAGAACCGGACGATGTTTTAACCCGATTTAAACGGATCTTTATCCAAAATTAAATAACCATTCACAATTGGTACAATACTCCAAGAATTGAAGCAATAATTTTTTCTGTATTTTTGGGGCGTAAAAACAGCAAAGGGGTACCCCTTTGCAAATTTGCAAAAATAAGTCGAAATTTTTTTGTTCCGGAATTGGACGGCAAATAGTTGTATACATTCGGATTGTCAACCCGATAAAGAAATTATATGCAAATTATGTATGGGAGGTGTGGCATTTCATATTTCGTATGGAGAGTTTTTGAAATTTCATCGGCCGATTATATTAAAACTTCAATCGTCGATTACAGGAGAACCGGACGATGTTTTAACCCGATTTAAACGGATCTTTATCCAAAATTAAATAACCATTCACAATTGGTACAATACTCCAAGAATTGAAGCAATAATTTTTTCTGTATTTTTGGGGCGTAAAAACAGCAAAGGGTAAAAACAGCAAACCCTTTGCAAATTTGCAAAAATAAGTCGAAATTTTTTTGTTCCGGAATTGGACGGCAAATAGTTGTATACATTCGGATTGTCAACCCGATAAAGAAATTATATGCAAATTATGTATGGGAGGTGTGGCATTTCATATTTCGTATGGAGAGTTTTTGAAATTTCATCGGCCGATTATATTAAAACTTCAATCGTCGATTACAGGAGAACCGGACGATGTTTTAACCCGATTTAAACGGATCTTTATCCAAAATTAAATAACCATTCACAATTGGTACAATACTCCAAGAATTGAAGCAATAATTTTTTCTGTATTTTTGGGGCGTAAAAACAGCAAAGGGGTACCCCTTTGCAAATTTGCAAAAATAAGTCGAAATTTTTTTGTTCCGGAATTGGACGGCAAATAGTTGTATACATTCGGATTGTCAACCCGATAAAGAAATTATATGCAAATTATGTATGGGAGGTGTGGTATTTCATATTTCGTATGGAGAGTTTTTGAAATTTCATCGGCCGATTATATTAAAACTTCAATCGTCGATTACAGGAGAACCGGACGATGTTTTAACCCGATTTAAACGGATCTTTATCCAAAATTAAATAACCATTCACAATTGGTACAATACTCCAAAAATTGAAGCAATAATTTTTTCTGTATTTTTGGGGCGTAAAAACAGCAAAGGGGTACCCCTTTGCAAATTTGCAAAAATAAGTCGAAATTTTTTTGTTCCGGAATTGGACGGCAAATAGTTGTATACATTCGGATTGTCAACCCGATAAAGAAATTCTATGCAAATTATGTATGGGAGGAGTGGCATTTCATATTTCGTATGGAGAGTTTTTGAAATTTCATCGGCCGATTATATTAAAACTTCAATCGTCGATTACAGGAGAACCGGACGATGTTTTAACCCGATTTAAACGGATCTTTATCCAAAATTAAATAACCATTCACAATTGGTACAATACTCCAAGAATTGAAGCAATAATTTTTTCTGTATTTTTGGGGCGTAAAAACAGCAAAGGGGTACCCCTTTGCAAATTTGCAAAAATAAGTCGAAATTTTTTTGTTCCGGAATTGGACGGCAAATAGTTGTATACATTCGGATTGTCAACCCGATAAAGAAATTATATGCAAATTATGTATGGGAGGTGTGGCATTTCATATTTCGTATGGAGAGTTTTTGAAATTTCATCGGCCGATTATATTAAAACTTCAATCGTCGATTACAGGAGAACCGGACGATGTTTTAACCCGATTTAAACGGATCTTTATCCAAAATTAAATAACCATTCACAATTGGTACAATATTCCAAGAATTGAAGCAATAATTTTTTCCGTATTTTTGGGGCGTAAAAACAGCAAAGGGGTACCCCTTTGCAAATTTGCAAAAATAAGTCGAAATTTTTTTGTTCCGGAATTGGACGGCAAATAGTTGTATACATTCGGATTGTCAACCCGATAAAGAAATTATATGCAAATTATGTATGGGAGGTGTGGTATTTCATATTTCGTATGGAGAGTTTTTGAAATTTCATCGGCCGATTATATTAAAACTTCAATCGTCGATTACAGGAGAACCGGACGATGTTTTAACCCGATTTAAACGGATCTTTATCCAAAATTAAATAACCATTCACAATTGGTACAATACTCCAAGAATTGAAGCAATAATTTTTTCTGTATTTTTGGGGCGTAAAAACAGCAAAGGGGTACGTACCCCTTTGCAAATTTGCAAAAATAAGTCGAAATTTTTTTGTTCCGGAATTGGACGGCAAATATTTAGTTGTATACATTCGGATTGTCAACCCGATAAAGAAATTATATGCAAATTATGTATGGGAGGTGTGGTATTTCATATTTCGTATGGAGAGTTTTTGAAATTTCATCGGCCGATTATATTAAAACTTCAATCGTCGATTACAGGAGAACCGCACGATGTTTTAACCCGATTTAAACGGATCTTTATCCAAAATTAAATAACCATTCACAATTGGTACAATACTCCAAGAATTGAAGCAATAATTTTTTCTGTATTTTTGGGGCGTAAAAACAGCAAAGGGGTACCCCTTTGCAAATTTGCAAAAATAAGTCGGAATTTTTTTGTTCCGGAATTGGACGGCAAATAGTTGTATACATTCGGATTGTCAACCCGATAAAGAAATTATATGCAAATTATGTATGGGAGGTGTGGCATTTCATATTTCGTATGGAGAGTTTTTGAAATTTCATCGGCCGATTATATTAAAACTTCAATCGTCGATTACAGGAGAACCGGACGATGTTTTAACCCGATTTAAACGGATCTTTATCCAAAATTAAATAACCATTCACAATTGGTACAATACTCCAAGAATTGAAGCAATAATTTTTTCTGTATTTTTGGGGCGTAAAAACAGCAAAGGGGTACCCCTTTGCAAATTTGCAAAAATAAGTCGAAATTTTTTTGTTCCGGAATTGGACGGCAAATAGTTGTATACATTCGGATTGTCAACCCGATAAAGAAATTATATGCAAATTATGTATGGGAGGTGTGGTATTTCATATTTCGTATGGAGAGTTTATGAAATTTCATCGGCCGATTATATTAAAACTTCAATCGTCGATTACAGGAGAACCGGACGATGTTTTAACCCGATTTAAACGGATCTTTATCCAAAATTAAATAACCATTCACAATTGGTACAATACTCCAAGAATTGAAGCAATAATTTTTTCTGTATTTTTGGGGCGTAAAAACAGCAAAGGGGTACGTACCCTTTTGCAAATTTGCAAAAATAAGTCGAAATTTTTTTGTTCCGGAATTGGACGGCAAATAGTTTTATACATTCGGATTGTCAACCCGATAAAGAAATTATATGCAAATTATGTATGGGAGGTGCGGTATTTCATATTTTGTATGGAGAGTATGAAATTTCATCGGCCGATTATATTAAAACTTCAATCTTCGATTACAGGAGAACCGGACGATGTTTTAACCCGATTTAAACGGATCTTTATCCAAAATTAAATAACCATTCACAATTGGTACAATACTCCAAGAGTTGAAGCAATAATTTTTTTTTGTATTTTTGAGGCGTAAAAACGGCAAAGGGGTACCCCTTTGCAAATTTGCAAAAATAAGTCGAAATTTTTTTGTTCCGGAATTGGACGGCAAATAGTTGTATACATTCGGATTGTCAACCCGATAAAGAAATTATATGCAAATTATGTATGGGAGGTGTGGTATTTCATATTTCGTATGGAGAGTTTTTGAAATTTCATCGGCCGATTATATTAAAACTTCAATCGTCGATTACAGGAGAACCGGACGATGTTTTAACCCGATTTAAACGGATCTTTATCCAAAATTAAATAACCATTCACAATTGGTACAATACTCCAAGAATTGAAGCAATAATTTTTTCTGTATTTTTGGGGCGTAAAAACAGCAAAGGGGTACCCCTTTGCAAATTTGCAAAAATAAGTCGAAATTTTTTTGTTCCGGAATTGGACGGCAAATAGTTGTATACATTCGGATTGTCAACCCGATAAAGAAATTATATGCAAATTATGTATGGGAGGTGTGGTATTTCATATTTTGTATGGAGAGTATGAAATTTCATAAGACGATTATATTAAAACTTCAATCGTCGATTACAGGAGAACCGGACGATGTTTTAACCCGATTTAAACGGATCTTTATCCAAAATTAAATAACCATTCACAATTGGTACAATACTCCAAGAATTGAAGCAATAATTTTTTCTGTATTTTTGGGGCGTAAAAACAGCAAAGGGGTACGTACCCCTTTGCAAATTTGCAAAAATAAGTCGACATTTTTTTGTTCCGGAATTGGACGGCAAATCGTTGTATACATTCGGATTGTCAACCCGATAAAGAAATTATATGCAAATTATGTATGGGAGGTGTGGTATTTCATATTTTGTATGGAGAGTATGAAATTTCATAAGACGATTATATTAAAACTTCAATCGTCGATTACAGGAGAACCGGACGATGTTTTAACCCGATTTAAACGGATCTTTATCCAAAATTAAATAACCATTCACAATTGGTACAATACTCCAAGAATTGAAGCAATAATTTTTTCTGTATTTTTGGGGCGTAAAAACAGCAAAGGGGTACCCCTTTGCAAATTTGCAAAAATAAGTCGACATTTTTTTGTTCCGGAATTGGACGGCAAATCGTTGTATACATTCGGATTGTCAACCCGATAAAGAAATTATATGCAAATTATGTATGGGAGGTGTGGCATTTCATATTTCGTATGGAGAGTTTTTGAAATTTCATCGGCCGATTATATTAAAACTTCAATCGTCGATTACAGGAGAACCGGACGATGTTTTAACCCGATTTAAACGGATCTTTATCCAAAATTAAATAACCATTCACAATTGGTACAATACTCCAAGAATTGAAGCAATAATTTTTTCTGTATTTTTGGGGCGTAAAAACAGCAAAGGGGTACCCCTTTGCAAATTTGCAAAAATAAGTCGACATTTTTTTGTTCCGGAATTGGACGGCAAATCGTTGTATACATTCGGATTGTCAACCCGATAAAGAAATTATATGCAAATTATGTATGGGAGGTGTGGTATTTCATATTTCGTATGGAGAGTTTTTGAAATTTCATCGGCCGATTATATTAAAACTTCAATCGTCGATTACAGGAGAACCGGACGATGTTTTAACCCGATTTAAACGGATCTTTATCCAAAATTAAATAACCATTCACAATTGGTACAATACTCCAAGAATTGAAGCAATAATTTTTTCTGTATTTTTGGGGCGTAAAAACAGCAAAGGGGTACCCCTTTGCAAATTTGCAAAAATAAGTCGAAATTTTTTTGTTCCGGAATTGGACGGCAAATAGTTGTATACATTCGGATTGTCAACCCGATAAAGAAATTATATGCAAATTATGTATGGGAGGTGTGGTATTTCATATTTCGTATGGAGAGTTTATGAAATTTCATCGGCCGATTATATTAAAACTTCAATCGTCGATTACAGGAGAACCGGACGATGTTTTAACCCGATTTAAACGGATCTTTATCCAAAATTAAATAACCATTCACAATTGGTACAATACTCCAAGAATTGAAGCAATAATTTTTTCTGTATTTTTGGGGCGTAAAAACAGCAAAGGGGTACCCCTTTGCAAATTTGCAAAAATAAGTCGAAATTTTTTTGTTCCGGAATTGGACGGCAAATAGTTGTATACATTCGGATTGTCAACCCGATAAAGAAATTATATGCAAATTATGTATGGGAGGTGTGGCATTTCATATTTCGTATGGAGAGTTTTTGAAATTTCATCGGCCGATTATATTAAAACTTCAATCGTCGATTACAGGAGAACCGGACGATGTTTTAACCCGATTTAAACGGATCTTTATCCAAAATTAAATAACCATTCACAATTGGTACAATACTCCAAGAATTGAAGCAATAATTTTTTCTGTATTTTTGGGGCGTAAAAACAGCAAAGGGGTACCCCTTTGCAAATTTGCAAAAATAAGTCGAAATTTTTTTGTTCCGGAATTGGACGGCAAATAGTTGTATACATTCGGATTGTCAACCCGATAAAGAAATTATATGCAAATTATGTATGGGAGGTGTGGTATTTCATATTTCGTATGGAGAGTTTTTGAAATTTCATCGGCCGATTATATTAAAACTTCAATCGTCGATTACAGGAGAACCGGACGATGTTTTAACCCGATTTAAACGGATCTTTATCCAAAATTAAATAACCATTCACAATTGGTACAATACTCCAAGAATTGAAGCAATAATTTTTTCTGTATTTTTGGGGCGTAAAAACAGCAAAGGGGTACCCCTTTGCAAATTTGCAAAAATAAGTCGAAATTTTTTTGTTCCGGAATTGGACGGCAAATAGTTGTATACATTCGGATTGTCAACCCGATAAAGAAATTATATGCAAATTATGTATGGGAGGTGTGGCATTTCATATTTCGTATGGAGAGTTTTTGAAATTTCATCGGCCGATTATATTAAAACTTCAATCGTCGATTACAGGAGAACCGGACGATGTTTTAACCCGATTTAAACGGATCTTTATCCAAAATTAAATAACCATTCACAATTGGTACAATACTCCAAGAATTGAAGCAATAATTTTTTCTGTATTTTTGGGGCGTAAAAACAGCAAAGGGGTACGTACCCCTTTGCAAATTTGCAAAAATAAGTCGAAATTTTTTTGTTCCGGAATTGGACGGCAAATAGTTTTATACATTCGGATTGACAACCCGATAAAGAAATTATATGCAAATTATGTATGGGAGGTGTGGTATTTCATATTTCGTATGGAGAGTTTTTGAAATTTCATCGGCCGATTATATTAAAACTTCAATCGTCGATTACAGGAGAACCGGACGATGTTTTAACCCGATTTAAACGGATCTTTATCCAAAATTAAATAACCATTCACAATTGGTACAATACTCCAAGAATTGAAGCAATAATTTTTTCTGTATTTTTGGGGCGTAAAAACAGCAAAGGGGTACCCCTTTGCAAATTTGCAAAAATAAGTCGAAATTTTTTTGTTCCGGAATTGGACGGCAAATAGTTGTATACATTCGGATTGTCAACCCGATAAAGAAATTATATGCAAATTATGTATGGGAGGTGTGGTATTTCATATTTCGTATGGAGAGTTTTTGAAATTTCATCGGCCGATTATATTAAAACTTCAATCGTCGATTACAGGAGAACCGGACGATGTTTTAACCCGATTTAAACGGATCTTTATCCAAAATTAAATAACCATTCACAATTGGTACAATACTCCAAGAATTGAAGCAATAATTTTTTCTGTATTTTTGGGGCGTAAAAACAGCAAAGGGGTACGTACCCCTTTGCAAATTTGCAAAAATAAGTCGACATTTTTTTGTTCCGGAATTGGACGGCAAATCGTTGTATACATTCGGATTGTCAACCCGATAAAGAAATTATATGCAAATTATGTATGGGAGGTGTGGTATTTCATATTTTGTATGGAGAGTATGAAATTTCATAAGACGATTATATTAAAACTTCAATCGTCGATTACAGGAGAACCGGACGATGTTTTAACCCGATTTAAACGGATCTTTATCCAAAATTAAATAACCATTCACAATTGGTACAATACTCCAAGAATTGAAGCAATAATTTTTTCTGTATTTTTGGGGCGTAAAAACAGCAAAGGGGTGTACCCCTTTGCAAATTTGCAAAAATAAGTCGAAATTTTTTTGTTCCGGAATTGGACGGCAAATAGTTGTATACATTCGGATTGTCAACCCGATAAAGAAATTATATGCAAATTATGTATGGGAGGTGTGGCATTTCATATTTCGTATGGAGAGTTTTTGAAATTTCATCGGCCGATTATATTAAAACTTCAATCGTCGATTACAGGAGAACCGGACGATGTTTTAACCCGATTTAAACGGATCTTTATCCAAAATTAAATAACCATTCACAATTGGTACAATACTCCAAGAATTGAAGCAATAATTTTTTCTGTATTTTTGGGGCGTAAAAACAGCAAAGGGGTACCCCTTTGCAAATTTGCAAAAATAAGTCGAAATTTTTTTGTTCCGGAATTGGACGGCAAATAGTTGTATACATTCGGATTGTCAACCCGATAAAGAAATTATATGCAAATTATGTATGGGAGGTGTGGTATTTCATATTTCGTATGGAGAGTTTTTGAAATTTCATCGGCCGATTATATTAAAACTTCAATCGTCGATTACAGGAGAACCGGACGATGTTTTAACCCGATTTAAACGGATCTTTATCCAAAATTAAATAACCATTCACAATTGGTACAATACTCCAAGAGTTGAAGCAATAATTTTTTTTTGTATTTTTGAGGCGTAAAAACAGCAAAGGGGTACCCCTTTGCAAATTTGCAAAAATAAGTCGAAATTTTTTTGTTCCGGAATTGGACGGCAAATAGTTGTATACATTCGGATTGTCAACCCGATAAAGAAATTATATGCAAATTATGTATGGGAGGTGTGGTATTTCATATTTCGTATGGAGAGTTTTTGAAATTTCATCGGCCGATTATATTAAAACTTCAATCGTCGATTACAGGAGAACCGGACGATGTTTTAACCCGATTTAAACGGATCTTTATCCAAAATTAAATAACCATTCACAATTGGTACAATACTCCAAGAGTTGAAGCAATAATTTTTTTTTGTATTTTTGGGGCGTAAAAACGGCAAAGGGGTACGTACCCCTTTGCAAATTTGCAAAAATAAGTCGAAATTTTTTTGTTCCGGAATTGTACGGCAAATAGTTTTATACATTCGGATTGTCAACCCGATAAAGAAATTATATGCAAATTATGTAAGGGTAGATGCTTTGACCCAATTTAAACGGATCTTTATTCAAAATTAAATAACCATTCACAATGTTGTCTTAATGATTTTCACGATGAAAACGAAATATTCAAAATTTAATTTAATTTGAAATATTCGGGGTGGTACAGAATTCATCAACAGATGGACAATATTCTTACATAAATTATTTTTTTATCTTGGCATTTAAACTTTTCTCTGGAATTTGAACGATCTGGCTACCTGCAGAGTGTTTACAATACTTGGTTTACTGGTCGAACAAAGGAATACTTTCGCTATTAGGGCTGCTGTCTCAAATTGCATTAGTGCCTTTTAGAGATGGACAAAACTGAGTCACACAGGCAGTCAACTCAGGCAGTTTTAAGTACACAACATACTGCGAACTTGTACAAAAATGTTGCTGACAACACTCATACACAGTTTATGGTTTCAAAATTAGCGCGTGCTACCCAAAACCGTGTTAATTAATTTCGTACACAATTGTTAAGATTGTCCGCTTCACAAACCACTAAATGCTCGAAAATTAATTAACAATAACAATAAACAAATATTTATATTCTGCTGTAAGCTTTATCATACAGCTCTATTGAAGCAATCCGTTTAAACAAACAAAACTAAACAAAACTGTTAAGGTAAACAGAGACCATGACTCATAACTTTAATAAGCAAGCCGCACACAACAAGGTAAATTAAGTGTGTGCATGCAAAGTACGTTAAAACTCATCTCTTAATTGCAAAAATTGTTTAAATCTATCGCCAGTACGAGTAAAAATTAAAACTGAGTATAACAATCACAATCAAGTTGAACTTGAGGGTCAATATTATAGGTCTAAGCCAATTCATGTTTATTATTAATATTGTTTGTATCGCGTACACATTTCTGTCTTAAAACGTACGAATTGAATTGGCACAATTACACATGAGCACAATAATAAGCAAAGAAATATACGATCAACGAAGCGCTTTGAGTATCTTACCAACACAACTCTCCGCTCTCGTAAATTCATTTCGATCGTCATATTAGTTTACGCTCCCTTGCATACTCTTCTCCGATTTCACTTAAAATTCAAAAGCAAAATATTCAATCCGATCAGTTATAAATTAGCATTAGATCGTGTAAGGTTGATGATCATATCGTAAATATTTTCTTGTTTGATAGTTCTGTCTGGCTTGCTATAGTCAATCAATTCAAAATGAAATTGAAACTTTGTGCAGCTGTAATTTTGTTGCTGCAAATTTTTATTTTAAATGGAAGTAAGTAATTAGTAAAGTAAAAAGTGTATGTGGCTTAAATATGGCGTGACGTCACTTCTGTATTAGTTATCAAAATATTTAATACTGGTTATGATTATATTAAGTGATCGCGGGTTCATGTCTCTTTGTTTTCGTATTTTGTTGTGTCTGTTTACGTAACTTTGTTTGTGTGTATAATAATAAACGTGAACTTATATACTTTTGTTGTTGCAGAATGCCAAAATTTAAAGGATTTGTCGTACTCTGGTGCGGATTTTGGTGCCAACCCTTATGCTAGACCGATCAGTACTACGAGCACAACTCCCGCACCAACCACTACAAAAGCTGGATTTTTCGGTGGTATCAGAAATTACTTTAGGTCGGAAAAGACTACTGAGCCACCTGTAGTTATATCTGTTACAGTAGTGACGCCGCCAGTGCCACAGAATGCGCCTCTGCCAGCTAGACCACAAAGTTTACCAGCACCGCTTAACCCAAGTGTACCTTTAAATGGGGCACCAGTTCCACCTCAGCGTGCTTCAGTTGGCCCGGTAGTACCGCAGCGAGCACCACCACCGATTCCAATAAATCAAAATGCTGTCCGGCCATTGCCACCAACTCCATCCACCCCAGGAAATGCACCTTCAACTCCCTGGGGACAGCGACCATCGTCCTCTCCGCCCGGAAGTGCTGGAAATTTCCCTCCACTACCCCCGCCAAGAACACCTGTCGATCGAGATTTTCCAGCTCTGCCATCGCGACCCGGATCACCCACCGGATCTGGATCACCAACTCTTAGTCCAGCTTGGTCAGCTCAGAGACCATCATCACCTCCCCCGTCGCCCGGTTTATCAAGTCGACCCGCAATACCAACACCGCCACCCCGACCAGCAGTCCAGTTTATACCTCAAAAACCAGCACCTGGTTCACGACCACAATCACCAACGCCCGCCACCCCAAGTGCAACAAATTCTCTAGCCACCGACACCGAACTAACCGATTTATCCGAAGCGCTTATTTCGAAAGACGTTAATAATATGGCCAAGCATATAACTATAAACGCACAAGGTCGTACCCAATCATCGGGCACAACCGACGAAGCACCAAATAGTTTACTCACCATAAACGAAACCGTTGTATTCGCTGTGCCATCGATCGCTAAACTCCGTGATTTATACAACAACTACGAGATCGAGACAAACGTTAACGAGCATGTAACGCCAAACGAGCGCCGCGAGGAAAATGAATTCCTCGACGCTATAATGGGTACGACTGTTATGCGACACGCTATGCAATTTTTACAAAACAAGGGTATCGTAACCCCGGATCCAAAGACACATCGTGATTTAGTGAAAAATTTATGGTTTAATATGTATTCGAGAGGCGGCGGTAAAATTGGTAGTTCGGCATTCGAGCATATATTTTTGGCGGAGAAGCGAAACAACACTATAATGGGATTACATAACTGGGTGTATTTCTATGAAAAAGAGAAAGCAGGCACGATCGACTACAAAGGTTACATAAAAAAAGTTGACATTGGTAATGTAAGTACCCAAATCTGCGTGTCATTTTGCACTAACCACTTACTGAGATTTTTGTTTTTACAATTTTAGAAAGGAAGTCTCATGAAAATTCGGTTCAGCTACGACAGTTTAAACAAACCCGTTAATTCAATATTCATTGGAACATCGCCCGAATTAGAGATTGCGATTTATACGCTTTGCTTTGAATTACGACCGGATAGTGAGTGCCCCGTGTCATTGAATGGAAAAACGTTTAAGATGGCTACGCACACGTTCCGGTATCGTGGAAAGAATTTAATTGGGAGTGCTTATGCGGAAATTTAATAAATTATGCGAGTATCACAAGGAGGCTTTTACTGTGTACAGATCATTTCAATAAAAATTATTTTTAGTATTTTTACTCTAACAAGCGTTTTGCAACGTAGCTTAAATTTAAACCAAGTCTGTCCCAAAACGCAACTATATTGCGTGATATTGCGAATTGTATCATAAACATGGAAATGATAAAAACTACTGAATAAGTTCAACAAGTTATTTATCCAGATACGTGATTTAGCCACCTTGGTTGTCCTAAACCCCTCAAAATAAAACTTTGCTAAATTTGAAGTGTTTCCCCTTTCAATATCCATATCCAACCCCAATTCACACAATGTCTATCAAAATCCCAAAATATTAGATTTTTTCTGATTTATGATTTGACGAGTCGCACAATTATTTTGACGTCTACAAAAATTTCAATAGCGTCAACACAACCCGATGGCATACTTGGTCATACTTTTAGGCATGTCTTCGATGCCTTGGAATGACTTAAAATTAAATTTTTTATGATTCCAACATATAAAATTTAGTGTCCGCCACGACAACCGGAACCAACTCAAACCGGCAGGAATTATAAGATTCCGGTTCAGAACCTTATAAAGCCAGTCGGAACCATACCTTCTACATCCAAACTAACTATGACTTAAGAAGCACAAAGGTTGTGCATTATTGTGCACAAGTTTTTTAGCCAGAACCTTATAATTCTAGCCGAAACCTAATAAAGCCAGCCGGGACGATACTACAGCCAAACCAACAATAGCACATGAAACACAGTGAATTGTGCCTCATTGTGCACTACTTGATTTTGCTGCCGGAACCTCATAACTCCAGTCGGAATCTTATAAATCTAGTTGGAACCTTATAAAGCGAGCCGGAACCATACCCTTTAAGCTTTAATGGGTTTTCATCCGGAACCTTATAATTCCAGCCGGAACATATGCATCTGAGGATCCTGCTAAAGTTTTACTAGAAAAAAAAATTAGCAAAAACTTCAGATGTTGATTATATGTGTTGGTGCATATCAAAATTATACCTGCATAAAGCGGAAATAACGTAACTTTAATTTATTAACATTAGTTTAAATATTTGGGGTTATATTTAAAAAAAGCCGAAAGAAATTATAATACATTTAACATTTCACTAATCAACATTCACTAACACCAATTTTGCGGTTAATAAAAGTTTTACAAAAATAACTATAAAATCAGTATCCGAGGCAGATTAGTAACGAACACTACACACTGAACTTCATAAGGAAGAATTATTGAAATCAAATGAGGTGGAGACATTTTAATTCATCCTCGGACAAACTGGGTGAGGTAATACACTTGGGGTACCAGTGGTACCCTTTTTGTACTTATACCATGCGAACAAAGTGATTTTTGGGGTCAACATCAGAAGTACACGTATTCTGTGAATTTGCCAGCAGGAAAATTATTGGTAAAAATCGAATTTAAACATGGAAATCAGCAAAAATACATTTTTATTAATAAGGAATATTCCCTCCCCTAGCCCGAGTAACAGCTTACTTCGATGTTTCATTGATTTCACCAAAGTTTTCACCAAATCCTGAGGTTTCGCCTCCCGTTCGTTTGCGAGCACCTGTTGTAGCTCTGGGAGACTCGTTGGAGCAGTATCTCTGGCTCGAACTCATTTTTTTAGTTCGTCCCATAAATGTTCGATCGGATTGAGTTCCAGGCTTCGAGCTGACCTCTCCATTACAGGCACATAAACTACTTGAGTGTACTGATACACTATACCCGCCATATGCGATCTCGCATTATCCTGCATGAACAGGAAGTTTACATCCCTTAAGCTAGTAGAACCCATACAGCAGAACATGACAAGATAGTATGAATAATTATAGGCCAATAATAGGCTAATTAAAGTTCTATTAAAAAAATTTGGGCTCCACCCCTTCCAACTATACCGATGGGTTCTGCCAGCTTTAGAAAAAGTTAGCAGAACCCCATATCAAAAAATGATTTAAAAACAAATGGAAAAGTAAAGGTTAATATTAGGCTAATTAAATTCCCTAGTTAAATTTTTTTATTCTGCTCATTCTAGAAAAATAACAAGGCTTTATCACTTCAAAGCAAGCAGAACCCAAATCAAAAATTAAAACCCAAAACAAGATCAATTAACATACCAATAGCTTTAGGCTCACTATGGCCAAATCAAATGCGCCATTAAACAATTTTGGACTCTATTCCTTTTTGGCCAAACTTCAGGTCATTTAATCTAAAGCTAGCAGAACCCAAATCGAAAATCGGACCAAAACCGAAATTAGAACCCAAACCAAGATCAATTAACATACAAATAATTTTAGGCTCATTAGTCCTCGGCTCATTGGTCCGATTTTCGATTTGGGTTCTGCTAGCGTTAGATTAAATGACCCGAAGTTTGGTCAAAAAGAAGTAGAGCTAAAATTTTTTAATGGGGCATTTGATTAGGTCATAATGAGAGTAAAATTATTTGTAAGTAAATTGATCTTGTTTTGGGTTCTAATTTCGGTTTTGGTTCGATTTTCGATTTGGGTTCTGCCAACTTTAGAATAAATGACCTGAAATTTGGTCAAAAAGGAGTAGAGCCCAAAAAATTTTAATGGGGCATTTAATTAGGCTATTATTAGCCTATAATTGTTCATACTATATTGTAATATTCTGCTGTATGGGTTCTGCTAGCTTAAGGGACGTGGAAGTTTCCACCAATAAACCCGACAAAAGGTACGAAGTAGTCCTCGTGTATTTCCTCAATGTACCGTTGAAGAGTCAACTTACTTAATCGGTGACCAATATTCGCTTCGGAGATGAACACAAAATATGTCTTCGACCCCAGTGACATACCTTCTCAGAATATACACGATCCACCGCCATACGAGACACGTTCTTCAGTACAACATTGTGAAAATTGCTCTCCTGATTTTTTTTTGGTCCTTCGAGCCGGATGGGGAGAAAGTAAAACTCATTGTTCAATATTAAGCGTGGGTCCGCAATTTTCGAAAGGAAAAACCTTAAGTATAATTTGTATTTTCTAATTAATTACCGACGTCTATTTTCATTCATTGTTTCTTTGATTCTGTATTTTGTTGAACGCTGTTTATCAATTTTACCAATTTATTAGTGCAATGATTTCGCTTAGAAAACGACGACCGGTAATTAAAGGTCAAATGACAAAAATGGTATCATTTGCCGAATTTATTGATTCATTTTCAAAGTTGGAAGATATAAAGGTGAGGCTAGACAATGACAATAGATTGTAGTCCGAATTCATAAGTGTTGAAAAGAAAATGTTTGAAATTGCGTCTGAAGAAGAGTCACAGGCGGGAGAATTCGATGAAACGTACTACAACGCGGTAGCTGTATTAAGTGCGCTACGCCATTACCATTCAGCGTCACAACTAAATACCACTACGGGAGCACATGGTGAAAGTATTAACATGCCAATTTCATTCGGGTTCAAGTGAAACTAAGTTACCTCGTGTGATTATTCCAATATTTCAAGGCAATTTTAAAGAGTGGCAAAGCTTTTTTGATCTTTGCAACAGTACAACTCATAAAGAAATTTATGTATTGTAGTATTTGGATTATATGTGCTGATGGGAATAATTCAAAAACCGACGGTACGATCTTACTTTTCTAAAAAGGACATAATGGCTACACCCATCTTCAAAAACAAAAATATTTTGTATAGATTTGAATCTATAACCAAATTTCTTCACTTTGTTGACAACGACACCATCAATGCTTTTGAAGATCCAAAGAAATTATTCAAAATTTATCCTGTTTTGGAATTCAAATACTTTATCACAAGATAAATTTCAAAAATATTGTTTACCTGGGCGTAACATTTCAGTGGATGCATCTCTTACATTGTGAAAAGCAAGATTGTCCTTCAAACAATTTATTCCGCTTAAATCTGTCCAATTTGGGCAAAAGACATATGAACTTTGCGAATCCACAACTGAGTACTTATGGCGTAGCGTTCCCACACAATCTGTACCCCACGTCTTCGACTTCATCGCCAGTTCTACAGAATTAAAAAAATTGTCGATCCATACAGTAGGACCTTTATGTAATATTGGTTGTACTAGCTGAAGAACAATTTTGTGGGTATCTGTCATATTTGGCGTAATGAGAGATGACATAAATTCGCAATATTTTCCGGTATTCACTATGAATCTCCATAAGTACTCAGTTGTTGATTCGCAAAGTTTACATGTCTTTTGCCCAAATTGGGCAGATTTCAGTGGAATAAATTGTTTGAAGGACAATCTTCCTTTCCACAATGTAAGAGATTCATCCACTGAAATGTTACGCCCAAGTAAACAATATTTTTGAATTTATCCTGCGATAAAGCATTTGGAATTCAAATGTTTTATCACAGGATACATTTTGAATAATTTCTTTGGATCTTCAAAAGCATTGATGGTGTCGTTGTCAACAAAGTGAAGAAATTTGGTTATAGATTCAAATCTATCCAAAATATTTTTGTTTTTGAAGATGGGTGTAGTCCATTATGTCCTTTTTAGAAAAGTAAGATCGTATCGTCGGTTTTTGAATTATTCCCAGCAGCATAATTTTACAAAATCACTTAAGTCGAGATAAGTGGTTATGTTGAACTATATTCTAATCGATAGTATTTCCCGTTTTTCGTTCCCTTCAATTTTTCATCAAAATCCGACTATTTTTGACCGAGTTATAAGCAAAAAACAAAACCACTTATGTTTGTTATAGGTGTTTGGTGTTTATTGAAAACCACTTAATTGATCATTTTTGATATTGTAGCATGAAATAAGTGATATTTAGAACAATATTTTAATTTGTAAAATCAGAAATAAATTTAGGATAAACGCTTTTCTTGAAATAAGTATTTATTTTGAATTTAATTTTGCGGTTGGTATTTACTTAAATCGATATAAGTGTTTTTTCTAAATGCTAATTAAAACAAAAAATCTAAAATTGTTACTACTTAGTTTAATTTGATGAATTAAACGGTTTTGTCAAATTATAAACACTAAAAATATAGTAACATAAATATAAATAAGTGGTTTAGTTAAATGTGTGACTATCCAACATTTTTGAGTTAAGTGGTTTTGCTAAACGATTTATTGATATAATTTGTGCGAAAAGGAGATTTTATTATATACCTGCGGAAATAAAAAGCATCACACCCGCTTCTGAACTAAAAACTAAACAAATTTCTTGAAATGCTTTATGTCCCGCTTACTAATTCGACGCTCGAGTGGAAATATACGAACTTCTCAAAGTAAAAATCGAAGCAGCAAAAACAAATGACGAACAACAAGCTTTGAAAGCTGACCAACGTACTCACCATGAACAGGCCGACTTAGGATATGCTGCTAAGAGAGCCGATAAATTACTTGATCATCTAAATCAATTAAAGTAATAACTTTTGATTTGCAACAATGCCTGCCGACACCATATATGAAAACGTCGGTGTCCTTTTATAAACGTCAAGGATGAAGGAAACGTGGCATGAAGGAATTGGTGCTAGAGGGGGGAATGAAATAGCTTCTTGTGTTTATCAATATTTGCAACAGTTACCACAAAGCGTTAAATCAATAAAAATTCATTTGTACCAACCATGTTTTCAATAGCTGTTAAAAGTTTAAACTTAGATGAAACTGACCATAAATGTTTAGTTTCTTTAGTTTATTCACACCACCCGCGTGATTGGTTTCAATTTGTTCGAACTTATGGTGAAAAACGAAAATTCATGGTATTTGATTTGAAACAACCTAATTTTTACAACTTTTCCTTAATTTCCAAAACCAAATTTTCCTTAATTTCCAAAACCAAATTTGCATGGAGGAAGAAAAATATAAACGGGGAAAATTTTAATTCTCACTCTCTCCATACTAAAAAAAACCGAGTCCCCAGCGAAGAGAAAAAAGTACCCAGATGTAAATCGCAGCGTTCGCCCGACAAACCAGCACATCACCACCCAGCAAACCCATTACAGGGTGAGGGATTCGATCTCAAACATTCCTGCCCGCCAAAGCGATACGGTTTGCAACTTCCTCGTGTGCTGAAATTATCCGACCCAACTTCTGGATTAGTCGTTGACATTGATGTTTGATTAGGCGTCCATCAGCTGTTTTTTGATGGCTGTTTTATTCAATCGTTACCACACGCACCAGAACTTCGCTACCCGGATGTACGTTGACAACGCGTCCCAAGCGCCATCGAGACGGGGGAAGATTATCATGTTGAATGATATCGATATCACCAATTTGTAGATTAGGCTCGGCCCGTGCCCACTTACTACGTGTCTGTAGCAAAGTAAGGTAATCTTGTTGCCAGCGTTTCCAGAACTATTGGTACATTCGTTGTAGTCGCTGTCAATATTTAAGACGATTTTCTGGTACTTCCAGGACTGTTGGCTCAGGTCGTGTCGTTATGGGTCGTCCAATTAGAAATTCGCCAGGGGTTAAAGCGGACCTCCCCCTGGATCATCATGTAGCGCCATGATTGGTCTCGAATTGAGACATGCTTCGATCCGTATTAGAAGCGTGTTCAACTGGTGATACTGAATAGGTTGGTTGCCGATGATCCGCACTAAATGTTTTTTAGCAGATCGGAGACCGCGGCCTTGCAAATTCCACCATGATGTGGTGCTGCAGGAGCGATGAATTTCCATTTTACACCAGCATTAGCTATGTGTTGTTGAGCATGAGTTTTTGCCAGTCACGAAAATCGCGTTGCATTAGCCGATTTGCACCGACAAACTGGGTACCATTGTCGCTGTAAAGTGTTGTACAGTAACCGGTAGCCATATAAATAAATATTTTGACGTATGTTTTCGTTGTGGTGGTTGCACGTCGACCGCCCAATCTGACATTAAAAGGACCGAAGTAATCTAGCCCAGTATTTGTGAATGGTGGGGCTATCAGAATACGTGAACGGGGCAATGATGCCATCTGTTGATGTTGCATTGTTCGCTGGTGTCGCTTGCAAATAACACATTGGTGGATGAATGTTCTTACCAATGTGCGACCATGAATAATCCAGAATCGTCTTCGCAGACATTGTAGCATTTCTTCTATACCACCGTGTAATGTCACTATGTGCGCGTGATTAATCAGCAACCGAGCCAACAAACATTCTTTTGGTAAAATCATCGGATGACGCTGATCGTATCGAATATCAGAGTAAGTCAGCCGTCCGCCGACACGTAGAATCTCCGTAGCATCCAAAATTGGATTGAATGGAAGCAATTTGCTGGATGCCTCAATACTACAACGAGATTTAAACGAATTAATTTCAGTAATGTATGCGTTATCTTGTGCTTCGCGTGTGTGCAGAAGCAGCGATTCCTCCATCTCAGATGCCGCTTTGAACTTTGTTCGCCAATATTTTCGCCCAGCTGGTCGAAAACGTAATATGAGCGCTGTTGTATGTAGCAATTTTTGTAAGGTGCTAAATCGCTCGATGAGAGGGATCTGACCTCCACCGTTGATGCATGTAGTAATCTTCCACCAGGGTTTTATAATGAGTAATGCTCTGAACGGGTTCGTTTCATTGACAACCGTGTCTTTTTCAGATGATGTCAGCGTTGGAAGCTCATCAGTGTATTTTGTTTCATTGTACAACCATGGAGGACCTTCCCACAATAGTGAATGCGCTTCTAGTGCAGAGGAGAAAATTCCACGACTAGCACAATCTGCTGGATTGTGTTCTGTGCGAACGTGCAGCCATTGAATGACGTCGGAATGTTGCTGGATGTAACCCACCCTAGCATAAGACAATGCTTGAATCACTTCATAACGTGAAGGAGGAGCTGAGGAGTCGTAATTTCCGCCGAGGAGGAGCTGAGGAGTCGTAATTTCTGTCACTGGTGCAACCTTTGTCTTTGCGGTTACTAACGAAACGTTTGTGAGCCCATCTGCATCGACTATCCGCATGTTAATCACACAGATATGCCTTGCTGCTTGCATCACAGAATCCATGAAGCGTTATCGTCGCAGCTGGTTTTACACCAAGCCAACGCGGAAAACGGATATGTCCCAATTGCTGTAAACCGTTTTGTAAAATTAGCCAATGTGTTCGTAGATCATCCGGTAAGGATGTATTCCAATCAAGTTTCTCACGCCATAAAACTTGAATGAATATTTTTGCGGTCACGATAACTGGGGCCAACATACCAGTTGGATCGTACAGTCTAGCTATGTCGGTAAGAACTAAACGTTTAGTAGGTACGGCGTCTGACTCACGCACCTTAATTTTGTAGAATAGCTGATCGCTGTTCGGATACCAATGAAGACCGAGCACCGTAGTGCTAGAGTCACTGAGCTCAAGCTCTGGAGCAGATGGTTGCAATCCAATAATCGCCATAACCGTCAGTGCATCATTTGAATTCCATTTTCTTAAATTAAATTTGCCTCGTTGTAATATGGTGTCGATATCTAACGCCAAAGTTACTGCTTCACTTGGAGAATCTGCACTATCCACAGGCTGCAGCTGCCCGGCTTGCATCATTAATTATCCGGTGTTTGTCTATTGCACATTGTCGCAATGCTCGACTAGCGAGGTATGGTGATCATGCCATACCGTATGTAATTGTCTTCAATTGATATGTCTGCAGCGGCTCCATTAATGATTCTCGCCTCAATATTTCCTGCCGTTGACGATGGCATGGATCCACTTCCACCTGGTGGCACATTTTCTCCACATCACCAGTAAGAGGGAGAATTGCCCTCCGCTTACGGAAACGAAATATGATATTCACAAGGACGTGTTGCAGTTGTGGTCCAACCAGTTGAGTATCGTTCAGTGACACGCCGTTACTTGATTTGGCTGAGGCGTTGAATACCACTCTAAACTTCTCGATGACAGCATGATGCGGGATATAATATGATTGAGAAGGATCGCTTCGAGAATCAACCACCGCTTCCATATGGTTTAAGACAACATATTCACGCATAAACTTCACATACTTGGTTCGTAGTTCGGAATCACTATACAGTCTTCGTTCCAACTGATAAAACTGTCGCAGCGCTAGCTGATGAGAATTTCCCAGTGCCCGGGCGTCAGGACGAAATGGTATTTGTACACTGTAGCGACCTAATGCGTTGCGTCTCACAGTGTCTTCAACAATCTTCTCACATGGATCCGGAACTTATGAGGTAGTTCATCGAGTCACTGCTCACCGACACATTTGTTGAATGTAAATGTGTGCAGTGGTCGATCGAGAGTTGGACTAGTTATGACAGGCCCAAATACAACCCATCCTAAATGCGTACGTATTGCACATGGCTCGTTGCACTGGCCAGTGACAATTCCATCTCGAATTATATTTCCCCAAATATCGGCACCGATTAAAAGATCTATCGGCCCTGGCTTCGCAAATCCCGGATCAGCAAGCTCAAATTGCAATTCGAAATCAGCCTCTATCGTAGAGTGCATGATAAGCGTCGTTTGACCGCGGGTATAGGTATTGGTCGTTGCGCCAATCTCTTCGTTGGCTTCTTCACATCGGTTTCTGTGAAAACTCAAATTATTAAACTCCGATTCAGTGATGAAACTCACCTGAGACCGGGGGTCACAGAGTATTCTGCATAGGTGACGGGTTCCATGCCGATCCAATATAATTGTGGTTGCGGTCGCAAGCAGAACAACACTGCATGTGGTCGGTCAGTCATGCATTTTGATCAAAGGCCGCACATGGTTTACCTGATGACATGCCAGGCGTCGATTGACTTCCAGATCGAAATAATGCCTAAGATGTATGATGGGGGTTTAAACAGTTGAAGCATAACATGAGGCGTTTCACTGCCTCCCAGCGCTGAGGTATACTCTTATTACGGAAAACTTGGCATCTATAAATGCGATGTGGGCCCGTGCAACGTGGACAAATGGGTGCTGCAGGCGATGCTCGATTTGAAGCGGAGTACTGTGGTGGATTTGTCGCAGCCACATTTGCATGAATCCCTCGCTGGAATGTTTTGTTGTACATCTGTCTGAGGAGTCGTTGAAGGCATATCCAATGCCCGTCGCTCGAAAATACCAGCATATCATCCATATCATGACTGCTTGCAGCCTTTGGTAGATAAATTATCGCGTCCCACTTATCTGTTGGTAACTTCAGTACTGATAATGCTCGCAATGTACAGCAGTCGATAATGTCTTGCAATGCTCGTTGCTGATCGGGCGCTGAATCAGATAGATCGAGTAGACGATTCACGTGTGTCTCAACTAAACGACGTGGATTGTCATAACGCCGCTTGAGTTCGGACCAAACTTGTTCATACCCACCAGTGTAAATACCTGCTATCATAGGGACTTCTCCACTTTTCACATATTGTCTCAACTTACTCAATTTATAAGGTGGTTCAAAATATGTGCGATTATGCACAAGCGTCTCGAACATGTCCTTGAACATAATTCTCTGGCCGTCCATCAAACATAGGAATAGACACCGGATCCAACCGCATGTCTACTGCTCGACTATGATTATTCGTGTAGTCCCGCTCGGATTTTCCATCCGATAGCAATCGACGTAACTTGATACAGACTTGGTCATATGCCGCTTCAGTTTCGGAAAATAGTTGGTCGTGCGCAGCGATCACATCTGCCTCAGCTTCACCACAGAATAGATACAGAAGCGACATAACTCCACTTTTGTGTGAATTTCTTTCGACTCGAATTTTTGACCTTCTACATCAAAATAGGAGCGGTAAAATAGTTTAGAAGTAGATAACAGATAGCGCTAGTAGTTTTCAAAAAATCGCAGTGTAAACTAAAATTTCCTCTCAATTGGCTCTCAATTTCAAATGTCACTGGTGCCAAATGGAAAATTGTGTCGCATGAAGTAAAATTAAAAAAGACATTTGTAAATATTTTTCTGTTTGTTAATTTTTCAATTCAATATGTATTTCGTTAAAAACAATTTTATACAATAATAAATTTACAGATATTTTTACTACTTAACTCATTTTATTTTTACTACATAAAAATATTTAAAAATCCTGTAATATAGCCGACAATCTTATTAAAAAATAAGAAACTTTTACACTTATGATGGAGTTTCGATTTACCCAAAATAAATTATTTAAAAATAAAGTACATCGAACATACTTACTTGATAATAGAAATTTCAACTTCTTTCACTCACTGTTTGATAAATGATGACACAAATAATTTGACAGATATTCGAAGAGAGAGAATTTATTTTTACACTTCTAAAAGCTTTTAATGTTTACAAAATGATTTTTTTTTCAAATTTAGGGCCATCTATTGGCGTACGTGGGAACTAGTTTAGGAGTATTGTAAAAAAAATGGTTTCTAACTGTCGTTTCTGTATCTATTCTGTGGCTTCACCAACCAAAATCTTATGGTTTCATATGACTGATCGATTTCTACCTTATCGGGAGCATAATTATCCGCGTTCACCACAAGCAGCATCTGTGAAATCGATGTGTGGGCGGGACATCACCACCCAGCAAACCCATTACTGGGTGAGGGATTCGATCTCAAACACAGAAGTTTGGTAAAATTTTATACAAATATAGTTTGAACAAAGAGGAGCCATTTACAATAATAAATGTTGGAAAGCGCTGTGTAAATCAAGTGGCGATGAGTGAAGTATTGCCCTGCTATCATAAACATCTTAAAATTAATAAAGAAAAAAAGAAGAATCTTTTATCTCTACTTCCTTTAATAGACGGAGAATTTCATAATTTTTATCGAAATCTTCAAGCAGACGATGACATTCGAAACATAGATCCTGACCTCGATAACAATAGCAGTACCGATGAAACTTAAATATATGTATCACTGATCCGTACATTTGAAAAATTGAAAGTATTTATTTTTTTTGGATTTTAGGATTGAATTCTTTTATGTTGAAGAATAAAATTTATTTAATAAATGAAGTCAAAATAATAACACGTATGTGAAGCTGGCCCGAAAACCATCCCGAAAAACGCCTTTAAAATTTAGGTGTGTTTCTCCGCTAAATCCATTAAAAGGCTTTTTAGCCCGAAAAATTAAAAAAATATGGAGAAAATCGTTTCGTAGTTCCCGCAGATGTTTTTATGGTGACGACTCTCGTATTATTATCTGGTCCTGGATACACTTCGATAATACTTCCCTACTTTGATATTGTCCTGTGTTTTATGCCACTTGTTTCGGTGTTTTAAGCTGGTTAGGTATTCTAATGACCACCTTTTCCAAATATCTTGATTCATCTTTTGTATTATTTGCCATCTGGAAATTTTGGACATTTTGACATCGGTGAAGTTTTCTGCAGGCAGCTGTATGGTAGGTCGACCAATAAGAAAGTGTCCTGGTGTTAAATAGTCGATCTCTTCGTGTGATAATATGAAAATCGGCCTCGAGTTTAACATGGATTCCACCTCGGCCAGCAACGTTGTTATTTCTTCAATGGTGAGTATGTGTCCGTTGGTTACTCTCCATAGGTGGTACTTTGCACTCTTCACAGCAGCCTCCCACAACCCTCCGAAATGTGGTGAGCTTGGTGGGATAAATTTGAACGTTATATGATCTGTTGATAAGATAGTGGAAAAAACATTAGTGTTTTGTCTTAAGAATTTGTAAAGTTCATTTAGGTGATTGCGTGCCCCAATAAAATGTGTCCCGTTGTCGCTTAAAATTTCGTTTGGAATTCCTCTGCGGACTATAAATCTTCTTAGTGCAGCAATGTAAGCATCAGTGGTTAGGTCAGACACGAATTCAATATGTACCGCTTTGGTAGCGAGACAAACAAAGATACACATATAGCCCTTATATGTTTTCTGACCTCTTTCCTTGATTAGATGGACTGGAAATGGACCTGCGTAATTTACGCCGACCTTGTGGAAGGGTCTAACAAGCTTTACAGCCATGACTTGGTTCATTACTTTAGAGTTGTATCTTGTGCATTTAACACAATTATGCAATAGTTGTTGCGTAGAGTTGACATCATGAGGCTTGGACCAGCATGCAAATGACGTATATGGTGTTCGTGTGCAATTAACTTCACTAATGTATCATGGGCAGCAATTTTGGATGTTTTATGTTGTAAGTGATGGTGGCATTTGATAGTCTACCCCCAACACGCAATATTCCTGAGTCGTCGATAAATGGTTTGAGCAGTTTTAATTTGCTTGACACACAAAGTGTTTAGATTGTACATGGCGGATTAGTACACAACGAGCCTTGAGCAGTTCAGAAGTTTGTAGGTAAGATGGAAGGTTTTGACATCGATATGACCTTATATTAATGAATCGCAATACGATGGCTAATACTCGAAGTATCTTATTATAACTTGAATATTTATTGATTATTTCATCTAGTAGGTTGGGTTGGGTGGCGCATAAGGTTAGTGAAACTTTTCGCCTTTCTTCATTGGTAGATGAGTGACTTATGCTATTATTTGGCCAATGCTCCGTTGTGTTTAACCATTCTGGACCGTGCCACCATAAAGCGAATTCTTCTAATTTCTCTGGGTCGACTCCTCTTGACGCACAATCCGCGAATGTGTTCCATTTTGAGGGGTGCAACGAAAGCCAATCTAAGACTATGGTAGAGTCTGTCCAGGCGATCACCTCTTTAATGTCTGTTTCCAATGCCTTTCTGACCATTGAGATAAGTCGGGATATCACTACTGCTGAATATGCAAATATTGATGCATCGGAGAATCCATGCAAAATCATCGGACTGGCAGAACATGTATCTAGATATCTCCCTAGTTTGATGCGCTCGATTTTATACAATTTGTTCCGTATGCTTAACCATTTTGAAGCTAACTCGTCGGGTAGTTGGTCATCCCATCCGGGTTGTGTTGTCCATAGCCCTTGAAGTAGGATTTTAACGGTAACGATCACAGGTGTAAGCCAGCCCAGAGGGTCAAATAAGCGACTTGCTTCTGATAAGATTCCTCTCTTCGTGATAATTGGTTGATTGCTTAGATTGACCTTAAATTGGAAGCAGTCTCCTAGGATTCCAGTGTAGTCCCAATACCTTTGTAGTTTCTGTTTCGTTAACCTCGAGAAGCTTTGATTCTGTATCAATGAGTTTCAACACGGTTTCGTTGTTTGATAACCAGTTCCGTAGGTAAAATCCTGAGTTGGAAAGGATTAGGTGGATTTCATCTTTCGATTTAATTGCCTCTTCGATGGTATCTGCTCCTGTCATTAAATCGTCGACATAGATTTCATTATTGATATGGTTACATGCTTCAGGTAGTTGGTTGTAGTATTTGTTAGCTGCTTTGTTCAGTGCTCTGGTGGCTAAATATGGTGCGCTTGCTGTTCCGTATGTGACAGTTTGAAGCTCGTAGGTGGTAAATGGAGTGTCGGGTGATTCACGCCATATTATTCTTTGGTATCTCGTGTCATCTGGTGCAATGCGGACTTGTCGATACACTTTCTCGATATCGGCTGTTATAGCGATTCTGTATTTTCTGAAACGACAAATTATTTGATAAAGAGATGCTTGAATTGTTGGTCCTACTGCGAGGCAATCATTTAGAGATAGTCCACTGGTTGTTTTACAAGAGCCGTCGAATACTACTCTCAACTTGGTCGTACTACTAGAGGTTTTCAACACGCCGTGATGTGGTAGATAGTAACCCGATTGTCGAGCTTGGTCTTCCGTTATTGCCTTCATATGTCCCAGTTGAATGTATTCGACCATAAACTTTTTGTACATGGAGGCAAATCCTTGGTCTCTTTGGAAGCGTCTTTCGATTGAATGCAGTCGCTGCAGAGCTGGTTTAAAGGAGCATCCTAACGCATTGGAGGCAAATTTAAATGGTAATTTGACTTCAAATTGACCGGTTTTGGTAACTACACTGGTTTCGGTGAAATGTTGTTCACAAAATTTCCCTTCTTGTGACATGTGGCTTCCATTGTCTTCAGTTGATTCAAGTTCCCAGAACTTGCGTAATAATTGATCAATATTGTCTGCTGAACTTCGAAGATTTGTGGTAAGAACTTGTCCCGTCTGGCTTCCGGCATATCCTCCAGCAACTATCCATCCAAATATCGTGTTTTGCAAGGTTAGTCCATATTGTGTGTGGTTTTTCCGTCACTGATTATCTCAAAAAATGTATCAGACCCGATGATGATGTCAATCTCTCAACCCTTGTAAAAGTCCGGATCTGCTAGCTCATATTTATTGAAATAGTTGTGGTCGATGCAAGTGGGTAGAGATGGTTGTTTTGCAGTTAGTTTTTGGAACACTAACGCATCGAGCAGAATGTTTGGTTTTGGCTTGATCCATGGTGTGATATTTAATCCGACTGCCCTTTTTGTGTATCCAGTGGTTGTGGCTCCGATTCCTGCTACTGAAAATTTCGCATTGGTTCTACTCAACTTGAGTCTTTGAGCGCAACTTTCGGTTATAAAAGATCCTTGTGATCCTGAATCTAATAATGCTCGGCACCACTGATTTTGGTTCATTTCATTTGTTACGTTGATAAGCGCGTTGGGTTATAGACAGCATCCGTATTTGGCTTTGGTGATGCAGCCTACTAACTTTGTTTCGATTGATTTGGGAGGTGACACTGTTTCGGTAGAATTTTTAGTCATCAATGAATCATAGTGAATCAATGAATTATGTTTGCGATTGCACTTTCTGCATTTGAATTTTGACTGACAACAGTAGACATTGTGGTTATTGTTGAGACAGTTAAAGCAACGTCCGTCTTTCTTTAGAAATTCTCTGCGATCTTCCAATGACATGGTTTTGAATTTATTGCACTCGAATAATCGGTGTTCTTCATGGGTGCAGAGTGGACACGGTTGAATATTGGAACCTGAAACGACATGGCTTTTGATAGTATGCTTTTGCTGAGATGTTTGTTGGTAACCACGTTTAGTTTGACTCATTTGCAGGTGGTTTGTGCCTGCAGACGTTTGTACCCATAAGCTGCCGGTTTCCTCGTCCAATTTACTAACCATTATGTAAATTAGCCAATGATCTCTTGATTCCGAGTCTTCTCCTAGCGCTTTGAGTCCTCGTACTATCTCATCTGAAGTATCCAGCAGACGTCGAACGTGTGCGCTGTTTGATGCGGTCACTGATGGTTGGAACATGAAATTTTTGATGAATGTGTTTATCGTGTGTTTACGCCTATCGTAGCGTTCTCGCAATTTTCTCAATGCTTCGATGTAGTTAGCGTCTGTTATGCTAAAGTGCTTGAGTAGACCCGACGCTTCGTTTTTCAATGTCCCTTTGAGGTACTGCAATTTCTGTGATGGTGTTAGAATAGATCATGGAAAGATTGCCATTCTGTATAGTCTCCGGAGAACGAAGGTATCGAAATTTTTGGTAATTTTACTTCTGTGTGAGCTCCAGATATTGTAGTTTCGATAACTGTATCATTTAATGAAATTGTTGGTTCCCCTTTAGATCGTACCGCGAGATTTAGTCCTGCTCCAACTTTATAATAGGTGTCTTCGAAGTCGTTATCTAGTTCTTCATTTGGGTCGAGCGTGACAATCTTATCCTCTATTTGTTGAAACTCATTACGATATCGTTCAACATTATTTAACCGCACCTTAATGTCTTCAGCGTTTGGTGTTCTCGTTTATTACAGCAATGAAATTTTGTAGTTTTGTCATGCTGCCTTTAATATAAGCGCGTCGTTTCTTTAATGCTGTGATTTCCGCCATTTTGTCTATATAACCTTTAAACTCCAATGATCACCTTTATTCACTCTTTACGACAATGTTCACTGTTGAAATAATGTTCGCACCTTTACAGTAATGTTCACTTTCACAGAAATGTTCACTTTTACTATATCAATTACCGGACAAGTGGTGCAGTGGTTAAAGCTTCGGCACTTGGACCGGGAGGTGCTGGGTTCGAATCCTATTAGAGGCTAGATGCAAATCGAATTTTCATCATCGATTACGATCGGTGATGCTAATAAATACAACTAAGACCCTCTGATGGAGTACAGAATTCCGTGTCACGCGCCGATCCACCTTCCATGTCAATGTACAGGTTGAGATGGAGCTTGCAATGTGCAGGTGGTATACTGTAGTTGTGTGAGTAGGTGAAGTAGGTGGGTTAATGATGTGGAGTGAATGAGTGGTATCACAATGGGCCTAAAAATTGGCCTAAGTGTGCAGTAAGCAACCACTGAAACCTAACCTACTATATCAATTAGTTAGGTTTTGTTACAACTTAAAATTGCGTTCTTTTTGCAATTTGCGTTTCACATTTACAATCGATTGTTGCGTCTTTTGAACCGACTTTTAGTTACTTGCAACCGAATATTAAACACTGAATTGTATTACAGCAAAGTTTTAGATCGACCGAAATAAATGTTATTGGTGAATGGGTTTGGTGGTATTATTGATAAGCATTTCCATGCGGTTTTCAGAAACAAAATGTCTGCAGATATTTCCAGAATTCCTATCCGGCTCGAAGGACCAATGTTATGAACTGGATGCGGGTGCCACGAACAATAATCATCCAGCTCATAAAATGGCGAATATTAAATCAGCTGGGGAGGTCCCTTATCCCCACTGTAAGGTAATGAGCATTTGTGTGCTTAATACTGATGGTCAGTGCAATAATTAGGCATGTACCGTTACATCTGCTAAACTCTGTGAACGGAGAAATTTATGGTGACAAATGAGCATAATTCCGATACCTAATCTAACAGATGGGAATAGTAAACCAGTTGGGGAGGTCCCTTATCTCCATTGTAAGGTAATTTTATACTTAAAATTTGCTGTGTGTACGTGAGATTGTTTTTATTTCATCGGGATGGAATTTGATTTTCTCCATATTGTTTTTAATTTTTCCGGCTGAAAGGCCTTTTAATGAATTTAGCGGAGAAACCCACCTAAATTTGAAAGGCGTTTTCGGGATGGTTTTCGGGCCAGCTTCACATTCGCAATAATAACCTATCTTGTTTTAATTGTTTAAATGAATTCTACAAAACAACTTATTTGAGATAAGTTCTTTAAATATGGAATCACCGTTTAACAAAACCACTTATCTCATAATTTTGGGAATTTCCGGTGAACCCAGAACATATAACAAGTGCTTGAAGGTGTCAATAAACGCAGTGTAAAATCCCCATAATTTTTTCACAAAATTTAAATTTGGTCCCCTGAAAAGTAGCTAAAAAATAGTTAAGTGGTTTTGTTGAATTGCCACAGATATAATCCTAATACTACATAAATTCCTTCTGCTCCTAGTGATGCTCTCTGCTGTTGCGCGTATAGATTTGTTTGTTCAACAATAGTTTCAACAAATTCAATTGGATAGTTCAAAACTGTGTGTAGGTTCAGTTTTCTCTTTTGCTTAAGTTTATTTGTTTTAAATATCTGTGCACCATGTACTGGATGTGCTTAATACAAATAGCACCTAAAATAGTTCGCGGTGTCTTGTTAAAGTTCGTATTTTATAATGACGTACACGTGTACGACATTCCACGCGAAAGGGTTAATCACAACAAATTTTCTACTAACATATCGTATTGCCATCTATACTTGAACGTCGCAACTGTACACCATTTACGGTAAAAAAGTTTAACAATCATATGTTTTGCTCGCCATATTTTATAGTCTCGCACCGAAGGTCTCGCACACAAAACAAAACAAAATTAAAAAATTCTCTCTTTACGTTATGTCTTCTCTTTCTATCACATTCTATTCGCTGCCAATTTCAAAATAATCTCTTTTGCTTTTCTGTTATCTGATTCATTTCAATATATTTCTGTTTTTCGATTTCGATTCAGTCTCCCTTTCTCAAGTGTGGTGTAAAGACGAAATACGATTTCGGTGTTGCATTGAATATTTATTTTATTTTGTATAGTGCAAGAAATAGTAGAGCGGTTCGGTTTGGATTATTGTTTTGTGTTATTGTTTTGTGTTTTCTGTACCAAATAAAATATTAAGTTCAATTGTGGATTGATACGTGTACGGGTTCCGCGAGTGGATTATTATGAATTTAGATGAGACCCGATAATCTTAAGTGAGCTTTTGCAGCTACGGGATAAATAAGAGTTTCAAGTGTTTTTTGTTTGCATAGATGTATTGAATCAAGGAAGTGCATTCATTTTTGTGTTTTTATTGTACATACGTATATGTATATTAAAAAAGTGAATATGTATTTGTGTTATTTTTGATTTTGTTTTTTATTATTTGTGATAGTGTCTGTGCATAGTGGCAGTGTATTTGTATATAAGCGGTGAAACTAAAGAGAGGGTGTGTTGTGAATTAATATAGGAAAATAAGGATAAGAAGCAAAATCCCTTTTTATGATTTTTCTTTTACTGTGGAGTGTGAAATATAATTTGTTTTTTTCTGGCCAAATAAATAAAATACACAAAAAGCCTGATGTGTTTAGTTTGTCATAAAATTGTGTAAATGTAACGAGAAAAAAGAAAAATTACTGTAGTTTTTATGGTGTTCCAAATTTAACCTCCCTTGTAAAAAAATAACAAGACGAGTCGCAAAAAAAGGAAAAATTTAAAGTTCACACAAACACACACTCACATCGATATAACGTAACACACAAAAAGGAAAAAAAAATAAAGATGGAGTCTCCATCATTTATAGCACGTCTATTGCATTCGGTGCCTCATGTGAACATAACACTTCAGCCGGTTAATAGTACATTCAATCCTAATAGTGATATCTATATCGAGGTAACTATCAAACATTTTTCTAGTTCTAGCGTAACGTATGTGTCAAAGAAAAAATGTATCCTTAATTTTGGCCGCCACCATGAGGTTGTAATCGGGTTTTCTTCTTCGTGAATTTTTCTTTCGCTACATTGTATGTGTGTGTGTATGTGAGTATCATGATAGGATGAAAATCGAGAAACGAAAGACGAAATATTCTTGTGACGCAACTACGCTATTTGCTCCATCTTTGGTTTTTGTACATTGTACTGTCGGTGTACGTAATTTTTTATGGAATTTCATAAGGTGACACACAACCGAACAACAACAATAATAAATTGAGGCAACATGACATATTTGTTAGTTGTTGTTGATATGTTTTTACTTTCTTGAAAAAAATTCGCGATTACGAACTGATAAACAACAAATATAAAATAAAAATACGTAAGAAATACGTGAAGTATTATTGATTGAAAGTTAATAAAATTCATCGTATTTGATTAGAACTTTCGATATCGATGGGATGGAATTGATTCGATTGGATTTTTGTTTTCTCGAGCGGTATCTATGTATGCGTGTGTATTATGTCGGGTTCGAAAGGAAATTTTTCCATAAATTTTTTCGGTTTTTCTGTATGGGTTATTGAACTAATTTTAGGACCATTTTTATCAAAATATGTAATTTATATTACGGTATATTATACGAGTAGGTATTCCAGAATGTAGTGAGCTGTTAATCTAGGGACTCGTTCCTTGTTATTAAATTGGAAATTGAATTCTTTTATATTTACGAAATTAGTTCTCGTACGTATAATTTATTTTCAATTACGAAATTCATTCGCCCATGGTTTAAACCATCTTTGTCGAATTAACACAATTTCGATACACGTAGCCAACTAAATCGCGAATGATGTGATAGCGTAGTTTTATAATGCAAAAATTGCCTTAATTATTTCAAAAAAGGAGGAGTATCGGTACAAAGTATTATTGGGGATAAATTTGTGCGCGCAGAACAGGAGATTGCTTTTCCTTGCAAGGTTATAGACAATTTATACCAGAACATTGACAAACGTATTAAAACTAATCATCATTATTCACTTCTTGCAGTTTCCTCCGTAACAAATGAGCTTGAGCTCAACATGGAGGGTATTAGCATGGAGTGGATTTGTTTTTTGAAAAAATCTGAGGTTTTTATGCCTTATGGAAGTATTTTTTTGTTGTTGATGCTCATTTATTATGCTTCCATATGTGCTTTTCCTCTGCTAAAATTGTTATGTCAATCTATAAATAAATCTATCAACCAGATCTCTCAAGAGGCCAAATAATGCAGCCGTTTGGAACCAATATTGTTATTGGGACTGCTCCTGTCGTAACTCCTGATATTTTCTTTAGTTCGGAGTATCCATCCTCATATTTCACACGAAAATATCTATTGGATAAATAAGATCTTAGCATGGCATAGAGTTGCCTCGGCAGATCTCTATGCAGCTTGAATTCCAATCCACTGTGCCAGACTTTATCGAATGCTTGGGGGCACGTCCAGAAATATACTGGAGCATACTTTTTTACCTGTCCAATTGTGGAATGCCCTTCTCTGAATTCAAATTGATGTGGAGGAGATAGTTGTCGGTCCTCAATTATTGGCTTAAATCTTTTTAGTAATAATTTTTCAAAAAGTTTTGACATAATTGGAACCAATGGAATTGGCCTGTATGATATTTTATCGTTAGGTGGTTTATCAGGTTTTGGTATCATGATTACTTCTGCTACTTTCCATTGCCACGGAACATATTTTAACCGAAACCTTGCATTGATTATGTGTAATAGCTTTCGAAATCCTTTGCCTGGTAGAGTCTAGATTATTTGGCAAATAATCAAGTCATATGGGGCTTTTTTAACATTCGTGTTGCTTTTTACTTTTTCTTTTAATTCTTTGAGAGTTACTGGGCGTATATCAACATCATCTAGCTTGTGGATTGATATTATATTTTCATTGGCCGTTTGTCTTGGTAGTGGTTTCTAACGTATCCTCGAGATAGTCCGCAAACAAATCAGCCTTCTCGTTAGGACCTCTTGCCTAGGTTCCATCCCTCATTTTAAGTGAAGCCATTCGCATTTTGGGTCTTTTGAGTCCCTTCGTCGCCTTCCACAGTAAATAATCGGACGTTTTTCATCGGTTAGGCTAACTAGATATCTGTTGATTGATGCATTTTTAACTTCTTTAAGAAGAGATTTGAGACTGTTACCTAAATTGTTAAGAATTGTCTTGTTCTCCGGTGTTCTAGTTATTTGCCCGTTGTTTTCCTCTAACCAAGTCTCTAACTTCCATTGGGTAGGATATGTTAAGCTTCTTATTTTGTATAATGGGGGTACTTGCCAAAGCACCATAGCGAATTGTTTCATTGAGTTGTTCTAATTCATCTTCCAACTGGTGAGCATTTCTTATCGATGCCTGAAGATTGATTTTTTCCTCCATTACTTCATGAAAGAGATTCCAGTTTGTTTTTGAATTTGTTAATCTGGTTGCACTCTCCCTTTGAATTACCATTTCACTGAATGTCATGATAACCGGGGAATGATCCGATACTAGAGAATTACTGTCTTCAATGTGAATGTAGTCCTGGGATACACCTCTTGCTACATAATAGTCTATTAGGTCAGGTATCTTCGTTCCGTCTCTGGGACAGTATGTTGGGGAACCACCAGAGTAAAATTCTCATTTTGATGTCTGCCTTGCTTGAAGCAATTTTCTACCTTTGGACGTCGCCTCCTATAATAAAATCACATCCAAGCGATTTAAATAGTTTAAGGTACTCCTCTCTTTTCAAGTTATGCCGGGAGGAGAATATATTGCAGAGACAGTGGTGTTGAAAAAAATGGTGTTTTATATTTTCTTTTATTAGTAATGCCGAACCACCTCCTTGCTCTTTCCGCTGGATGAATGGAGTGATATAAGTTATAACCCCGCATTTTAACAAACGAAGATTTAACTAGATGGCTTTCAGATATAAAGAAAATGTCGAATTTTTCTGAATTTAAAAATATCTCTATTTCTGGAATATGTTGCATAATCCCATTTGCATTCGAGATTGTTATTTTGAAAGATGTGTTCTTACTTAACATTTTTTGTTGGATTGTGTTGAGGAAGTTGCATTTTCTTCAGTTCATCAAGTATCATGTTGTTCAGGTTTTTCTTTTAATCCATGCCATTTTTTCTGGGGCCGAAGCGCTTCCTGCTCTTTCGTGGTTGATTTTCCCGTCTTACTTTACGCAATTCCCGCCAAATCAAAGGCGTACGGCTATAGGACCGATTTTAAGTTACCATCTGCACATTGCATAGCTCCATGTCAGCCTATATTCCGGCCACAATATCTTTGGGCATAATTCAATGTCTGACATTTCTTGCATTGGGGTATGCGTGTTGTGGTTCTCCTCATTGCTTCGATTTTCACGTTCATGTGAAGGATTCCTTTTATTCCATAAATGTTTTGAACATTATCTTTGTTGTCAAATACCAGCATAAAAAGGAGTCTCCTTTTACTAAAAATTTGTTACCTTCCTGTATTTCTGTTCTCTCTTTTTTGACAATATTCACAGCATCTAGTATTTTAAGACCTTTATTTCGTAAGTCTTCCATTATCTCTTTGCTTGAGCAAGTGTGATGCAAACCTCTTGCCATGACTTTATAGGTCGGGCCTGTCTAACTATCTGAGTCCAGAGTATTAATTTTCCAAACGTCATTTTATCACTGTTACCTTCTAGTCTTTGTCAGTAACCGATTTCATCAGTGACTGAATTTCTGGGTAACTGGGTAGGTTGCACTAAATTTGGTGTAATGTTCTAGTGTAGATGGCCCCCTACCATTTAATTGCTCAGCCTCAGATGACGATTCCGCTTTTCTTTTCTTACTCTTCCTGGACTGTTTTTTCTGCTTCAGGTCCAGTCCGTCTCTCTTTCATCAGTGGAATAGGTGAGTTTGTCTGGTTCCATGTTTCCTATATCGCAATCTTCTTTTGAATCCCGATTCATTTTTAGGTTTTCATTTTATCGTTTTAGATACTTAATTTCTTCACTTAGTTTGGCAAAAAATTGCTCTATATGCTCTAGTCTCGCCAAGAGATCCATATTCTCATTTTCTAGGTCAATAGTTGTTTTTCTAGATTCGGCTATTTGCAAAGTAAAATTTCCGGCGGCATCACTTATTTCGTGTAATGTTTGTCCAGTACATCTAGTTATAACGTTAGGAAAAGCATCTGCTACCGAGTTGCTTCTATTTTTCTTTATCGGTGATCTTTGTAAATTTGCTCTTCTCTGGAACGGATTTGATGTTCCCGGATAATGCAATAGATGGCCCTTCTCAGCATCCATAGGGCCAGTCCCCACAGAGAGTGGATTTACCAATGTTGATATTGGTGTACCACCCAGGGTTTTATTTCCTTTTGTTAATACCATTGCATAGTTTTGATTGACTAATTAACTATTCTGCTTCACTGCTACGACGGGATTGGGTACCAAAACCGTTCGTTCTACAGAACATTGCCTCCACTCGTTTTCTCAAAGTGTATACAAATTTGTCGACTGTTCTAACTTGAAATCTTACTCAAATTTTAAATGTCCCGGTCAGTTTGATGTTCCATATGTGTTCGAATATGAAATTATATTTGTATTGAACTCTTCCGAAAATGGTTGTGGTTCGGACGGAATTTTGATTTTGTTAAATTATCAACCTTGCTATCCTTTGAAATTATTATTTGATAAATCTTTAAATCTTTAAATACAGGTGAACGGCCTCCAATCTATAAGGCAGGCCATATTGACACGTGTTCAATATGTTAAGTTAAATCGTATCAAATCAGATCAAATAAACGTTCTTTCCGGTGTTCCGCAGGGCTCACCTTGGTTCACTATTATTTACAATATTTGTAAATGACTTGTTGGCTGTATTGCGTTACTCTAAGGGACTTATGTATTCAGATGATCTCAAACTTCTCTGTCTCGTTGTTGACCCCTCGGATGCCACTAAATGACAATCTGGCCTGGATTCTTTATTTTTGTGGTATAACAGGAATCGTTTAAAGTTAAATGTTAAGAGGTGTATTGATATTTCTTTTTCGACGATAAATACTCTGATAAATTATTATTATAATATAAATAACGAAACATTAGCTCGGGATACCCAAGTCACCAAGTTGAAAGTAACGTTTGACCCCAAACTCCCGCATATTGATAAAATAAAAGCAACATCGTCATCATTGTTGGGTTTTATACAGCGTCTCCAAAGATAACAAGTAGAAATTCTGCTTTTTTTGTCAAATTCAACTTTATTGAAAATATGGTAAATGGTCCTTTTTCCTCTAGAGCATCATTTAATTTGATCTATTGGGCCTGGTAACGTGCAACAGTAATAGTTTGGCCAGGTTCCAGAAGCCCGTAGTAAATGACTTCTTTCCAATCCCACCAGACACACAGTAATAATTTCTTAGCATGAATATTTATTTTTGCAACTGATGTTGATGGCTGGCCTGAACCAACCCATGGGTTTTTGCCTTTTGAATTATCGTACAAAATCCACTTTGATCTCCCGTAATGTTTTTGTGAAAAAATTTTTTCTTTTGTACCGAAATAGCATATTTATGCAGATGTCAACTGTTCGGTTTTTACTTTCTTCGGTCAGTCTATGAGGAACCCATTTTCCTTCCTTCTGTATTTTGTCCATTGCATGCAATCGAAGTGATATTGCTAAACGAGTATCTCCTAACTGTTCTGAAAGTACGGATTTTCATCCAGTAAAACTTTAAGTTCTTCGTCTTCAAATTGGTTTACTGCATCTGCACGTAGATCGTTCTCAAGACTAAAATTGCCATTATGAAATCTTGCAAACCACTATTTTACTGTTGAATGACTCACAGAATGTTCACTTAAAATTGAACTAATCAATTCCATAGCTTGAGCAGCATTTTTTTCATTTGAAATCAAAATAGAATGCAATGACGTAAATGTTGTTTATCTCGACTTCCATCCAAGGACAGCATGTGAATGACTGAAACTTTTGTCATAAAAACAGCAATGGACACTTTTAGGTCCGCCAACTGTTGGCAACATGTTAGATACGTTATAAGTCATACGGCAATACAGTTGGGCTAAATGTCATTTTTGCCATAGGTGTTTCATGTCGATACATTTAGGTATCATAATTTTCATAGAGAAGGTCATTCAATTAAAAAAATTCATCACACAAAATTATTAAAAATTTAAATTAATAATTAATATTAAACTAAACAGTTCAACAAATTAACTCCTATTAACCATACAGATCATAAACGATAATTTTTATTTATAACATTTTGTGTTATATGCAATAAAAGTTTTGTGTACAATAACTCATGTTGGCGAACCTGAAAGCACCCAATGACTAAGCTACGTATATCCAAAATGGCAGGCGATTTGGATGCGTTTAAATATATTTTAATGCCAACCAAGTTCAAAGCCGAGTTTTTATTTGCACTCCTAATATTTACAGGTTTGTTAATTAACTTATTTCATTAAAAATTATGAACTACGAGTAGTTACCAGTGCATTAAATACTCTGAAAGCAAAATTCCCGTGCTAAACTAAACCAAAACAAATAATTTATGTTACAAATCACAAATATGATGCAATTTATATCGAAGTTCCAATCTTGGGCTATAGATGGTAGCATAATAAAATATATGATTTCATGTTTTGTTTAATCCTTTTTTCATCGCGGTCAAAGAAGCAGTAAATTTTACAATAATATCAATTAAAAATGCATTAAACTTCTCGTTAACCTTTAAATGTTAAGCAATTTTTACGAACTAGACTGCCAACTGACAGTTCAGAAAAGAAACTTTAGACATAAATTTGATCTTTTATAAAATAGTACTGCTTGGTAATCTAGGTGCATTGGCAACACTCGATTTTCTTTTACCATGAACACCACACTAGTCAGTGACTTATATATTCAAAAATCGTGTCACTTCCGGTACAAACATTTCTACTAAATTTCATAAGATCCCCCATTCCAAATTTTGGTGAACTAAAGTTTTTTTTTGTTATGTTTTAATCTATGCAATTTGTTCTGGGGTCGAAGCACTCCCAACTATTTCGCGGTTCATTTTGCACGTCTTACCTTTTGCATTGCTTGCCAAATCGAGAACGTACTGCTATAAGTCCGATTTATGTAAAATCATCTGCACATTACATAGATCCATGCCAACCTATAGTACTGGCATGGAAGATGGGTCGGTCCATAAGTTGTGCACTCCGACAGGGGGTCAGAAAAGAAAAACATAAACTTTGTTTTTTACTTTTTTATTAGTTGCCAAGCCATGCGACATCACATCAACCGGAACAAGTGATGCGTTTTGATGGTATCCTGGACGATGGGAGTGTGATGACATGGAAGGTTGTCGTGCTGAAATATCACTCGTTCGTGTTTCGTGTGCCATTCTAGCCACACGATTCCTTTCTGGTGCCACCAATCGCAGAGTATTGTCTTCTTTCCGAAGCGATTTGGCCGTGCCGTCGATGTTGCTGCTTCGCCAGGTGAATGCCACGACCTTTTGCGTTTGGGGTTCTTAAAAAAGGTTCATTTCTCATCTTCCGTGTAACAATTCGATGCAGGAAGCTATTTCTTTCATGCCGTGAAACCAAAATTTTGCAAGTGGCTCTTCGATTTTACATCTGTTTCTCAGTCAAATCATGCGGCACCCATTTTCCCTCCTTTTGAATTTTTCCCATAGCATGTAAACGTTAAAAAATACCTTAGCGAGTCGTGTTTAATAACTGCGCGAGTTGATTTTGAGTTTGCGTATCATCTTCAACCAATAACGCTTGAAGCTCGTTGCCTTCAAATGTGTTTTGCCTTCCGGAGCGCTTCTGGTCCAAATGTCCAAATCGCCACCTCTGAAGCGTTTAAACCAATCTTCACAGGTATTTTTCGATGGTGCATGTTCTCCGTATGCATCCTCAAGCAAATGACGTGCTTCAGATGCATTTTTTTTTCAAGTTGAAGCAGAAAAGTTTTGCTTCCCGCAAATGCTGTTTGTTTGGGACAAAACTCGACATTTTCGTTCTTAGAAAAAATATTTTTGTGTTGCGATATGTACAACTGTCCAAGCTATGAACAAAATCAACTTCTGACATACATGACAACTAGATGTGACGCTACCACCATCTATATGTGAAACCCGGAAATTAAGTTGCGCACCTAATAAAACTCTCTCTAAAATTTCAAAAATATTGAAAGATTTGTTTGAAATTTAATTTATTTGGTGTGCAAGTAGAAACTCTGCTTGTTTTGATCAAATTCAACTTTATTGAAAATATAATTGTTACAAAGGTTAATTATAGAAATATTTGATGGATTGATGTGATATTGCTAGGTGAGTAACTCCTAACGGTTCTGCAAGCTCTTTTTGAGTTTGACACGAATTTTCATCCAGTAAAACTTTAAGTTTTTCTTCTTCAAATTGGTTTACTGCACCTGGACGTGGATCATCCTAAGACTAAAAATTTTTTTTTGATAATAACTCTTTTATTATTTTTTTAAAATTACAATCTAGTCGAATACTACTAAGCAATTTTATTCTAACTTAAATTACTACATTTTACTGAAGTTAAGGGTTCATCCATCGATGTACTCCTTAGCTTTGATATTTATAATTTGATCGAGCTTTGGCTGTGCGCTAGATGGAGATTTATTTTAGCTGATTTTACACTAACTCAAAAGGCTTTACTCTTTTGAGCCTTCTAACTAAATCCGTATTATCCAGTAGCTGGATGGCCTCGATGTTGACATGGTGAAGTAGCCGTTGTTCATGAGTTCTAGCAAATTTCATAATTTCGGTGTAGATTAGCACTTTATTTTGGAATCGTTCGATAATATCCATGTTGCTCTACTTGGTACATCCCCCCCCCCCTTGCTTACAAAGCAGAGGCTTATTAGGGATTGACAGATGAGAGTTTATTTTCAGTAACCAATACATTTGATTATATTTTAATCCCAACTCGTCTCTTTTCTTCTTTACCTGAGCTTTCCAGCGAAGCTTATAGCGTCTAATGTCACACTAAGATATTTGATAGTGTTTGCATGTGGTATTTCTTGATTATTTAAATATACTGGTTTGTGTACTATTCTCTTGTTTGTAAAGTCGACATGTACATATTTGTTTTCGTTTAATTTTATGCGCCATTTTTTGTCCAGGTGTGTACTTGCTCTATGGCTACTTGCTCTATGGCGGTTTGTAATTTCTCCGTTGTATATGACTTGTTATCACCTAGTGCCATGATGGCTGTGTCATCGGCGAAAATGGCTATCGTGTTTTGTGGGATTGGAACATCTCGGTTGTATAGTAAATACAGAAGTGACCCAAGTATACTTCCTTGTGGAACTCCTGCTCTTATTTCATTCAGAATATTCATATTCTTGCTTAAGCCTGAGATATCTTTTTGTTATATACGATTCCAGTATTGTGCTGTACTGTTTAGGTATGATTAATTTAAGTTTGTAGATTCAACCTTCGTACCAAACCTCGTCAAAGTCCTGCGCTACATCAAGGAATACTGCGGAACAAACTTTTTTCCCTTGTAAAATCTCTTAAGTTTGAGTCTAGTAGCTTTTCAAAGAGTTTAGACATTAATGGCAGCAACGATATAGGCCTATATGATGTTATTAGATGTGGCGGTTTTCCTGGAATCATGATAAACTCAACCACTTTCAAAAGTTTTGGTACATATTTAAACCTGAATGCAGCGTTTATGATATTAGTTAACTTTACCGTACCTTTTCTCGGTAGCTGCTTTATTATTTCTCCGGTAATGAGATCAAACCCGGGTGCTTTCTTTAAGTTTAAATTGTTTTTAATTTGGTTTGTTACTTCAGTAGGCGATGTAGGTGTGACATCTTCCAGAATTTGTATTAACATTCATGAGGTTGAAATATACTTTCAAGATGATTAGTAAATCATTCAGCTTTTTCTTTGCTCATGTTCCATCCAATTTCCTGATAGAATGACTCGACATTATTGGCCTTTTCAGAGTTTTAGTTGCTTTCCAGAGTGAATAATCCGAATTACTGTCGTTCGTCAACTTGCTTAAGTAGAAATTAACTGATTCATTTTTTAGTTTCTTAATTTTTCTTGTTGAGTAAGATTGTTTAGTCCTTTTTTATCTTGTGAAACTCTAGTTTGGTGCCATTTTTTCTGGAATTTTGTTTTCTCCCTAAGGAGATTTCTAATTTCTATTGGATACTTATTTCCTTTTAGCCTTGATTTGATTTCTGGAGTACTTTCCCATGCTGATTGTTGAATATCCGTAATGAACTTTTCTACTTCTTTGTCCAGATGATTCATAGTTTTTAAAGGAACTTTCAAAAGAATTCTTTGTTAGTACTGGATCATTCTCTTTTTGGATGATATACTCGCATAGGGTTAGGACTATCGGCGAATGATCTGAGCTCATATCTTGGCTTTCTTCAACTTTCATAAAATTATTAGAAATATTTTTGGTTATAAAAAATCGATCAGTTCAGGTATTTTTCCTGGGTCAGTTGGCCAATATGTTGGTTTTCCCGGTGAAACGGACTCACATCCATTTTCTTTAATGGCGATCAGTAATTATTTTCCTTCAGTTGTAGTTAATCTAGAACCCCAGTGAGTATTCTTCGCATTGAAGCCACCACCTATTAGTACCTTTTTCCCAGACGCTTAGGAAAGTTGTTTTTTTTAAAACCATTGTGGCCTGAATTTCTTCTTTTAGATCTTTGCTTTGTTGGATATTTTTTTATGATGACTGAACTTCCTCCCCTGGCTGAATTATCTACTAGACTAAAATTTCCATTACGAAATCTTGCAAACCACTTTTTTACTATTGAATGTTTCACAGAATGTCGAACTAATCAATTCCATTGCTTGAGCAGCATTTTGTTCATTTGAAAACAGAGTAGAATGTAATGACGAAAATGTTGCTTATCAATATCCGTTAATTAAAATTGACGCACACGGAACGACAGCTTGTAAATGACTAAAACTTATGTCATAAAAACAGCAATGACTAAGCCACATATATCCAATGACGGGCGATTTGGATGCGTTCGAGTATATTTTATATCATTTATAACTGCTTTATTTGGGTTAAGCTTTTTTAGAGTTTTGTAAGCCACCATGGAACATACAATTATTTTTGGTATGGATGAGTCTACTTTAGGCAGAACTGTAGCAAAATGTGTGTATAATAAGCATTGTGACAAACTGGGTTATAAATGAAATCTTTCCATCAGGATGCTTATTGCGGCATTTGCTCAGTTACTGACAATTGAATGATATATTTTCTATCAGAGATATTTGATGTAGATTACTGGCTGCATTTACAACTTTGTTCACCAACCAAGTCTACCAGTCATGTTAAATTTTAATTTTGAAAATTCTTGTAGGAACTTTGAAAATGTGCTATTTAAACAAAGGTTGACTAAGCTCCACAAACCACGGGGTAATTGGGAATCAACCTTTAAAAAACTAGCAAGGCCTAAAGAGACACCAATCTCAAGGAGCTATTTTCCGGACGTAGTATGATACTTCGCGATATATATAGAGCGAATTCCTTCGTAAGAACTTTAGAAACAAGACAGAATTTGTTTCGGAAGCTGTTGTGGACGCTTGCAGAGATAAACTCCGTTATAGGAGTAGTAGACCATGGTTAATACAAATTGGTTTTTTTAATTTTATTTCTTACATATTTTTTTTATTCCTCTAAATATGTTAGCGTGCGTATTAACAAATTAGTTCCGCAATAATTAAACCAACACAATTCAACAAATAGCATACGGCAATCGATAAGTAGGTAATTAAATGCTAAATTAATCGGTCAGCGAATCATTAAAACAAATCTTGTACTCGTTTATTTAATTGGTCACACGGTGATTTCGTACGGCCATTTCCCAGTAATTTTCTTTAGCCAACTATTTCATAAAGTATTTCCGTAATAACACTGAAGTACATACATTTTAATATTGAATGAATGTAATGAACTTGTTAACGCCAATAATTTATTTTGTACTTAGTTTATGACATATACTCATATTATATAACCCTCTCGTATTATTAAAAAAAAACTAGTTTAGTACATAAAAACTATAATCTTGTCATTCATCATCAAAACCAATGGCAAGATTTTATTTTTGTTTTGTTTTTATTAAGGTAAATTGCGCAGAGATCAAAATCCTTTCAACATAATGTCATTAACATTTCCACCTCTTGTATTGAGTCCCTTTTTGTTCGTTACTATACAGAGTTCGAAAAGAGTTGTATATTAAGGATTTTTTGGTATGTTCAGTTTTGTCTTTCGCATTTCTCGAGAAATATATGAAGTTATGGAAGCTACATAAAAAGCATATACATACATACATATATATTATGTAGCATGTAATTCCGACACATAATTTTTTTATGTATCCAACCACAAATATTTTTTTTTTTTTGGTATCCGAGAGCTCAGGAAAAATTATGTTATGTTTTCGAAACATAATATAATGTATTAGTGTGTGCGGAGAAGAAAACGCACCCAAAACCATGTGACATCACATCATGAAGAAAACTCATAAAAAATTATTAAACATAATGTAAGTTGTATCTGTATATAAGATATTTAGATCTTAATGTACAATTTCGTCGAGTATGTTTTCTTATGTACTCCCATATTCAGCTTTACTGCTTTAACAAAATATTTAACGTATTTTGTTTAAAATTCACAAGATCTTAGAAAATTTCGGACTGTATTAGGTAAGAGTAGACTCAAGATTCTACTGTACATTTTTTTTCTTTAAGATCATAAATTGTTAACGTTGGTTTAATTTTTGCGTTTCGTATTTGTATCTACATCTATATGTATGTATTGGAAATTTCTACTCGACTCAAAAAATCTGCAGACATTCTGTCTGATTTATTCCAGTTTAATAAATTTGCACCAACCGTTTAAAACAGATGGTTGTATATAGTAATTTGAATCTTTATTTGTGTTATTTTTTATATTTTTTTTTGGTGTAAGACGTTTATCTTAATCTCCCACACAGTTAAGACTGGTATTTACAGTTTTATATATTTCATTCATATTTTTTTTTATTTAACAGAAACGAAATATAAAGCCATAAGTAAGTAATCTTGGACGAAAATCAACAAAAATATTTTCTAGGTTAGAATTATTATAAATGGTGTACTGTAATATTATATTGGGTTGTTAGCGCGCGCGATTTCATTTCTCTCTAGCCTCATGCCATTCGCGCATTTTACTTCTAAGATTTATTGCATTGTTAATTTGAGCTTAATTGGTCGAATGTTAAAATTGTTGGAAGATTTAATTTTGCCAGATGGTGGCAAAATTAGATTTTTAACTGTAATTAATCATAATGTAATTTGTAAATTGTGTAAATGTCCCGAAAGGTTCTCGACGACATTTTTTTGATAGTTCGATTAAAAAACGCGTTTACGCGTAGACCACTTGTCGAGAACGCCAACTACTCGTAGACAACGTCAACTACTAATAAACAACGTCGAGCACCTTCTCGCCGATTCTTTCACTTAATACTGTGTACCTGAAGTTGAATTTTCTTTCTATAAACTTCCATCTATCAAATTTAGATATTTGGAAGATTATTAAAGCAATTTTTTAGTTAGCAAAGTAAATTTTTCAAATAAAAATTAATATTTTTTATGATAACTATATTTATTAATGCTTGGTGAATATTCCTTTAGCATTTTTTACTGAGTAGATCGGCGTTATTTTCCCAGACTTCCTTCATCGCTTCGATCAATTCTGATTTGGTGCGCGGGCACTTTTCTGCTACTTTTTCTTTAAGAATAAATAGCCCAGGTATTTTCGATGGGATTTATATCTGGACTATCCGCTGGCCAATCTATGATTTGGATGCCGTTGGCCCTTAAATATTCGGTGACTTTTCGCCGTATTGCACGGAGCCTTGTCATGCATAAAAATTCCGTCTCCATTAAATTTTTCATTCATAGTTGGTGCCAGTTGTGATTGCAGAATAGTTAAATATTGATTCGCGTTCATTATCCCGTTTACTACATAAAGTGGGAAGAGTTCTTTTGATGATATTGCTGACCAAACCATGACTCTAACTGGTTGTTTGACCTGCTGTTGGACCGAGACAGGTAAATATTTTAATATTCTTCTCCTTTTGATCTACGAATGGTCCTGGACATTGGTAGTATCAAAGTCATCATAGTCTCGTCACTGAATACAACCTAATTAAGAAATAGAAAAAGATAAAGTTGAAAGAGACATTTATTGGAAAGTGTAACTTTAAAATATAATTAAAAGAAGGATTTTTATTGTTTGAACCTTTTCCCAGTAAAGACCATGTAAAATGTCAATTTGCCCATGGTTTTCTTTGTTGTATCATCCTAGCGGTTAACCTTTGCTTCTTGCAAGCTCGTCTTGCGCATACCCCATATTGAAAAAGTCTACATCTCACTGTTCCCGCCGATATTTCCGCACCAACGTTTCGCATTGTACCCCTCAGAGACTTACTGGATAACGTTTGATCTTCTTTAGCTGACCGCATTAAAAAAAACTGTTGTTTTACAATTGCGACCACATTTGACTTGTTGAAGACTGAGATGTTAATTTTTGCAGAAATTTGCTCACCAATGATCGGCTCACTCCTATTTTACCTGGGCTATTTGCACATGCGTATATTGGCCTACTTCTAAATACGTCGAAATTTTGGCTCTGGTTACAGCACTTTGCTTTAATCATCGTGAATTTTACTAATATTAAAGTAGATAAGAAAATAGATTTGCAAATATAATTCTGATATCGATGAATCTTCCTATATCAATTAGGCAAAGGCCGGGCGGAATTTGGACTGTCATTGTCACTGGCAATACACTTGGGAATCATCAGCGACAGTCAGACAAACACGTATATAGATATTTATTTGCAAGTGGGTCTAATTTCCGTGTGTGACGTATCTGAGATGAATTGTATATAACTTGTCCGAAATTAATCGTATTTGACAATTCTGAAATAAATTTTACATGTGATGATGATATTTGTAGAAAAAGTAAAAAAATATTTTGAATTTATTAAAAAAAATAATCTACATAGGTACTTACGAGAAATATTCTGTCGAATTAAAAAATATAACAATTGTATTACCGTATTTGTGCCGTATTGTCTACACCGCGTAGATAATTAATATTTTACACGTGTAGACAATGTATGTAGAAAATTAAGAAAATGTTGTCGATAATGTAGAGAATGTAGACAATGTCAAAAATTATTATTTCTGATAGTAGTTATCAAAATTCCCGCCATTTCAAGATGGAGTTCATTCTTTCTCGACATTGAAAAATTTGACCCAAAGCTTTTATGTTGGGAGGATTAAATGGTGGAAGGAAGGTGCCGGACCCTGCCGCTTGCTCGTGAAACATGTCAGCCGATAAATAATACAATTCCTGTTAACTAGACAACTATATAACCTTCCATGATAATTTGCCAAACACTACTGATCAATTCACAACAGATTTGACAACATCTATTAAAAGATTCTTTACAATGTCCAACATCATTATCACGCAATAAAATAGTAAAGCATAAAAAAATTTTGAGGTCAATAATCACCATACGAATACAAGTTCCTCGAGTTCATAATCCTAATAAATGCCAAAATATGACCGAAGTCTCTCACTTGATATTTTAAGCAATATTTTTTCCCATTATCTCCAATTTAGGAGCACAGGGAGTCTACTGGACTGGACCATTACACTCGGTTGGGTTCTACTGCTTTAATTTCGACCTACGACTAGAGCTGGTCGTCCAACTTTCCTTCTTTTTTGTGGGTTCCATTTTAGAGACCTGCTTGTCATTTAATTCTGCGACTTCCTCAATGTAGGCAATCTATCTCAAGGAGCTCAATATTTGTTATTTTGTTGAGCTAGAAGAACCTCAGTATTCTACTAAGGCATTTATTTACAAACACCTGTGGCTTAGTGTTGATCGTATGTGCACGCTTCCAGGTTTCGCAACCGTATAGGAATACTGATTTCACAAACGAATTAAACATTCTTAGTTTAATGTTTGCGGGATAGGACAGATGTGTTCCAGATTTTCTGTAACATGTTCAATGTTGTTCTGGCTTTCTTGATTTGTTTTTTTATAACTTCATCTGTGCGATTACATTGGTGTGTTTAGTCTCTTCGCCTGGCTTTCCTGATATTTATTTCGAGGCCAACTTGTTTGGCTTGAGACTGCTCAATAAAGATGCGTTTTGTTTTAATATGATAGCATTGGTGTAACTTCGCCCTGGTCTAAAGCCAGCTTGTTCCTTTCTCTATTTCGGGATGGCTATCGGTGAAATTATATAGAGGATGGTCATTGCTTATAATGAATTGTTTATATTGCTTATACATTGCTTATATATGTATCTTTATGGTTATGTTGACGAGAGATATATATCATGCCAATTTAAGTCTACATTCTCTTACTTCACCTTTCTTGAAAATCGTTGGGGGGTTTGCGTCTGAATGTTTCTTGTGCTCAGCATCTTGTAATCTGTCGGTGTTTAGTTTTTTTCGATTTGTCTTCTATGGTATTTTACCAGTAGGTGGTCACTGCAAATGTCTACACCACTCGTTGCTCTGGCATCTTGTAATGACTTGAGAAATTTATTGTTGGTCATCACATTTTGCCAGGTCGGTTTTATATGTTCAAACTATTGAATTATTGAATTCTCGCCTTCTTGCATTATTATTTGGATCGTTTTCTTGTGTGTCCTTGCTATTGTGGCTTGTTCATAGAACTCATCCTTGGTTGTATTATCTACGTCTTTTTTTGGATCGTATCACTGAATATTAAAGGTTGTGGTTTGTATTATTGTATGGAATCATGTCACGATACCTTATTCATCGCGCCCAGAGAATATATTAAGTAATTTCGCCTGTGTTTATTTCTCCACTGTTTATCGCACTGCACTGAGGCCGAGAATTTCGGTTCTTTTCTTTCTCTACTTGTTGTGCTAAGCCTTCACGTTACTGTTAGTGTTTTGATGTTTCAATGAATTAAATTTATTTCACTATTAGTCCATTGAATCCTAGCCAGCTTCCAGGGCTTCTGACTAAGGTATACTCCGCCAGGGGCGGAGAGGGGTTCATTCTATTTATTATTCACTTTTTTCTATAAATCCAAGCAATAATGAAACAATCAACAAAACTCATTTACGCTATAAGTTTTTTTTGTAATCCCAACTACTTTACTCAAAAACGAACGTTAAAAACAGAAACGAAATGTTGGTTTCGAAAATATTCATGACACACATGTGGCACAGCGAAACTATAACCGAATTTACCCTAGCAAATCGCTTATGGTTACACCAATATTGAAAACATCGATTGACCAAGATTTTCAATCTCACCTATTTGTTTAATAAAAATTTAATTTTAACTGCCAAAATTTAGGTAAAACCCAATTTAAACTAGAAAACTAGAAGATGACGACTTGCACAGAAAAATCATTTTAAAAAAATCAAAAAAGTAATAATCTACATTGTCTACGAATTTTCTACATATTCTACCGATTCTCAACATTGTCTCGACACCAACATGTAGACAACTCGGGAATACGGCATTGTTACGGCAAATGGTCGACAAAAGGTCTCCTAACCATTTTAACATTTAAAATGTTTAATTCTTATTCAACACTACAATATACAAGCATAAATAAATTATTACGATAACGACACACTGACGTGACATGCGAAATAATTTTTATTTTATTTTTATCGGTTGTTTACCAACACTATTTGAAAAAATGGCGTTTCGAGAAATATCGAAGATTTGTCATACAAGTTTCGCTTAAGACATTTTCATGAAGAATGGTACATGACATGTCTCACACTAGTCTTGGATCGTCTTGGAGCCAATAGGTACCACGAAAATCCAGAATTGTGTCAAGAATTTTACAAAAATCCGGCGTGTAATTGGTCGGTCTTCATTTAATCAAAATCAATAAGAAAACGATTGTCCGACCAAAACCTATACATTCCTTCCTTCCACTTGTCCGATACAAAAGTATGAAAGATTGTTGTATGTTTGTTGTCTATCGTCACGATAACTCGGGGTCTATGTGTACGCTTTTTTAAAATTGTACTTAAAATTGTAATTCTTGGATTGCCATTGCGTTTTAAAGTTAATCTACTTGATTTAATAACACCAATAAAAATGTAACTTCTTCACATAACGGTGAAATTTTACCTTCATCATAATCTTTTATCATCACGTCATTAAATGCACCTACATATTACTTAAAGATTTAAATTCCTCACCTACACGAATCGGCAGAAGATAAATAAAATAGTAACACCAGCAATATAGTTAAAATATTTTCTTGTGATTTTAATGAAAGGTCAATGTTGGTATACTATTAATTTGGATTTGGTTTTTATTCAAGATGAGTGGGTTGCCTAATTTCTAAATAACTAGTGTTTCAATTATATAAATCGGTTTTGAATACCTTTGTTGAGCTGTTTTTTATTAACGAAACGTGATGAAGAAATTTAAATACGGGCTGTATGAGACATTTCGTAAGGTGCCGATTAGCGTTAACTGTTGCTATATTTCATTTTTGGTATTCCGCGGATTTATTATGCACCGACAATTTATTTACTCAGAGCCGAATTGAGTTATGTCATATAACCTGATAACGATAAAATTTTTGCATCAAAAGCTAGAAAGATTTTATTATGACGACAGAAAAACCACGAAAAATAAGCATAACGCGTAAATACTCAGATGGTCAATAATGACCATCTAAATTTGAGTTGACTAATATCTGTATATCACCCAGAATAACCCAAAATTACAGAAGATCAAAAATTTTACCATAAAGCCCGAAGTCATTCATTTTTAACTCTAGTTGGGTTTAGTTAAGTGACTCAATGCCAACTTCTTGTACTAGCCAGATTTGAATCACGATCTCCGGGAGTGGCCGATAATGGTCATAGCATGAAACCCAAAAACTTGCATTGTTAGTACTAGGTGCTGTTAGTTAGGTGATTCAATGACAAATTTCTTGGTCTAGCCAGATCTGAATCATCAAAACATACCAAATGTACCAAAACAGCAATCCGGACGTGTCTCCATCTGAAAATGACCTAAAGTCGGTAAAAGACAGCCAGGGAAACCGAATTCTGTTTAGCATAAAAGTAACATTCGAGTTAAAAGATGAAAATCCAAATTGTGCAATTGGAATATGAAAGTTTTTCAAACTACGTCCTCCAGAGATATTTATTATATTTAACATGGCTCATAAAGTTTGTGTTTGTCCGAGACATGCCAATGCAAAATTTATTTTGACTTCTTTAGGAAGAGTATTTAAAGATTTCCCCAAAACTCTGAAAAAATTTGTTTCTGAAATATGTTGCAGTAATTATAATGAAAACTGCATATTGGGTGTTTGCGACAAGTGTTTTGAAATCGAGGATTTATTCCCAATTAAGTATACGATTACTGATGCGTCATGGAAATAGTGGGAACTTGTGGAAAAGAAAATTAAAATTGAGACTTGTTCTGGATTACCTCAAATGTGTTACAGTCTTATATTTTCTGACATTTTTTTCGGTTTTTGAGAAAGGAAATAAACATTATTTAAAAAAGGATCCAATACCTACCCAAAACTTGCTTCAAAGTAGTTGTATGACAAGGGGTCCAAGAAGGGACCAAATGATACTTCGAGCGCTACCAGACAGGAGAGACGAGAAAAGCAAAAAAATATGCTAAAGTTAGTATCAGAAGTTGATAAAGGAATTGTAGCTGTACAGCAAAGTAATGTAAATGTGTCCGGGCAATCTGAGTTGAGACGTAACTCCAGGAATATTGAATTGCCCTCAAACGACCTTACAGTATTTCACCAGGAGACTCTGATAATTTTCAAATGTGTGACAAATGTGTTCAAGCAAACACACTTGGCAATGAAGGGTCTTGCCAAATTATAATCCTAGATGTAATCAAGAATGAAACATTGTTGAATTATTGGAAAGGAATTAATAAGATCGCATTATTAGAAGCCATGGAAGACTGTGTTGCAACTATTTATAGCCCTCAATACCAAAACAGTTTAATTTTAAAGGAACAAATTGTCTTGGTATTTATTTAGTTGGAGACTATTTTATCTTTTGTTTGCATGGCATCCAACTTTGGAATGTCATCATCCACGATTTCGCGCAATTTTATTACCATTAGACTAATGTAAATTGATTAATTTATTTATTAAATTTATTAATATTCTTACCATTGTAAAAATTTTATATTCATTTTCCTATAAAAGTTTTTGTTTTGATATTTCCCATCACCTTTGCTTTGTGTTCCGATATCGCGCACCAGATGTCAGCTACTTTGTTGCAAATCGCGTATACAGTTGTTAAAATAACGTTTTCCACATCATCAACAATTTAAAAATTGATATAGTGTTTCCATGTATTATTCGCTGAAACTGATTTTGGAGTACCCATCGATTGGGATTTTTTTGCAACCAATCATGGTGAGGGTCTAAGGGAGCTTTCGTAAAACGAAAAATAACTACTCTGGTTAAAGCGAATTCTTTTGAAATTTTTATCTGCCACTGACTTCACTTAATTAACTATTTAAATTATTCACTTAATTAATGAAAACGAAATTAACCAAATTAAAATCCACTTAGAGAAAAGATGGAAGAATATTCCTAGAATTCCTCAATTACATTCACTACACTATTTTAAATAAACGGTATATTATGGACCGAATTCATAGGCCACACACTTTTGGAAAAAATTATTCTTTCTGAGCTATTTTAACAAAAGTAAAAATTAAATTGTTTATAAATGTCCCGATGACTAATATGGAATGGAATTCCTCGAATATCTCGGGAAATAAGCACTCTACAAAGAAAAATTCCAGGGGGAACATATATTAGTGCTAAAACAAGTACCTCTCCTCTCGTTCTTGTAAGCGGGGCGAGGGGTAACTTTGAAATTAAGATAAGAACCCCTATTTTTTATTGCAGATTCGGATTCTACGGCTTAAAGTACGCATAGGATTTCTTTAACATATTTTTTTCGAATCATGTTAGATGGCGCTGTAATAACGAGAGTAAGCATGTTTTGGTGATCGACGATCTACCTTTTATTTTTTATACATATTTACTCGTATATTATTTCTATTGTCAAAAGGTTTTTCAATGTCTGTATGTGTGATAATCGCTCAGCAATGAATATATACTTAATAAACGATAAATCAGGGCCTATGTGCGTGTATACGGCCGTCTCGCAATATATAGACTTTGTATGTATGAACGCAAAACGTAAACTCGAGAAGAAACTTTCATACAAGTGCATTGGAATTTTGTTAATGAGTAGTATTTTCACTTTACTTGATTGTATCTTTTAGATGCGGCGGAGAAATGAATTTTCATTCGCCTGAGCATGACCTTTGTTTATTTATCTTTGGTTTTGCTGAATTGTTTTTTATTTTTAGGGTAGTTTTCATTTAGAAGTTTACCATTTTCCGTGGTGGTGTCTTTGATTTGATGATCGTCGTATAAAATGTATAGATTGTGGTTGGGGTGTATGCTTGGAGAGTGGTAATTTTGTTCGTCATCCACTCTACGTGCACACACACAAATACTGCCCTGTATATTGTAGCTCAGTACGGTGATCGTCGGATTGGGGAAGTCCTAGCGGAGAATGGTGAAGTTCATAATGAGGAATGACTTGAAAGTGAAAGGTATAGTTTATCGGGATTGAAGGTGGATGGGCAGAGTTTATGTGCACGCCACATGTGCGAGATACGGATGGGTGGGGTCGGGGAAGATCTTAACAGAAGAAAATTTCTCCATGGCATTTCTATGAAGATGTTGGCCGTGTTTTTTTCTTCGCCTTCTACTCGGCCGTATTTTTTAGATTCTGAGATTCAGCTTCTGAGTAATAAATTATTATATTTATTAGATTTTTGTTTGATTAGCAGCAGAGTTATCGAGGTTTATCAGCTGTGCATTATTAATACTGTTATTCATTACAGTTCCTGATTAAGCTAATTTATTTAGTTCTCAGATTAGTTTATTTGGTTTTAATTAAAAATAAAATTTTAATTTAAAAGTCTATCAATGTGGCTACAATTGGTTGTAATTAGTAGTAATAACTCATTTAATTCTTTTAACTAATTAATAATTACTATTCAAATTATTGATTTAGTTTATTTGGGAATTTAAGAATACGTCATTGGGTTTAATAAAATTATTTAAATAGATCCAACGAATATGATTGTATGGAAAATTCAAGTATCGAAGGAGGGAAATTTTATAAAGTTTCATAACAGTCGTGTTGCCCGATTCCTGTTTAAACTAAATTTTAATTCTAATTAATATTTGTTTAGGAAGCTTGCAAATTTTCATGATTTTTTATGGAAACAGACAAGGTAGGAATCACAATGGCCATAACCGGGTTTAAGTTTGATATTTCAGCGGATGTTCGAATTTTTGGAATTATAGATGGCTTCGAGATTACAGAATAAAATTTAAACGCAGACAAATATTGCTGTACTTAGACAGTTTTTGTATTTTCGGGGTTCATGGTACTTCTTTAATTAAATTATTTTCTAGGTTGTTCGGGAGACTGTAAATTGGTAAAGGTTTTCGTTAGCTTGTTCTAAGTTAGACAAATAGTTATCGCTTGTCCTTTACTAATTATTGACTACTAAGGTGTCTGTAACCGGGTCAAGTCTATCATATCTAATAACCTTTCCTATCTCTCCATCTTGTTATATGTAAAAGGGGTGTACGGTAGGCCCGGCGTATCCGGGATCCCTGCTTAGTCTTGGCCGTACATTCTAATCAATCAATCAATCATGGTAGATGGCGCTGTAATAACGATATTATTTTTTTTTTTCGATTTTTCCTACTGAGAACCTATGCATACAATTCTGCAATACGTTTGAATTAAAATTAACACGTTTTCAATATAAATCCTTGAAATTAGTCTTAAACAAATTGTATTTCTTAAATTTTTAATTACTGAAAAATGACTTGTCAAGAATCTTCTATTATCGTAACCCAGGAACATGCGATTAAATCCACTTTCAAATAAATGATTTTTTTTGTATTTTGTTTTAAAAATATCTGAATAAATGGGAAATTGTTACCTGTAAAGAGAAATGTAATTGGCTGGTGAATAAACTACTTTTAACGTAACCCAGGAACAACGACATGGACCTAGTAATCCTATGCATAAGTTCTCTGTAAGAGAAATCGAAAAAAAAATTAATATTAATTTAATGTAGCAGCGCCATCTACCATGGATCGAAAAAAATGTTTTACAGAAATCCTACGAACTTTAAGCCGTAGAATCTAAGTTACTCCTCGCTCCACCTACAAGAAGGGGAGTAGGAGTACTAATTTTAACACTAATATATGCCCCCTTCCCCCCCCCCCCCGGAATTCATTTTGTATCTCTTTTTTCACTAAATAAAACATCCCAGCGGAATAGAATATTAAAAGTGATCCTTAAAATGACAAATTGATTGATCTCCGAAGTAAAGGAACTCGGTAAATGAAATCTTGAAATTTAACAATATTCCTTCTTTCCGCCATTCTAAAAGAACGACGATGAAATTTGGATAATAGTATTGATCAGGAGTCCAAAACTTAGGATAAAATACTCAGATCTGTTCATGCTGGACTAAACTTGGCCATTTCATAACCAACACTTTTGAAAATTTAATTTTTTTGTTAATTTATTTTCAGTTTTTAACCAATATCTCAAAAACTTCTACTAGTAACCAATACTTTCGATTTTTTTCTAATAGCTTAGGTCATACTGAGACTATGAGGAAAATTTGGGGAAAATTGATGGATTAGAATTTTCACTATAATTTTTTGATTTTCTGCTTCGATATAAGTTATTTTCAGTTTTTGGCCAATATCTCACAAACTTCCACTAGTAACCAATACTTTCGATTGTAACAGCTTAGGTCATACTGTGACTACGATGCAAATTTGGGGAAAATTGATGGATTAGAATTTTCACTATATTTTTTTGATTTTCTGCGGCCATAAAGTTATTTTCAGTTTTTGGCCAATATCTCAAAAACTTCCACTAGTAACCAATATTTTCGATTGAAATAGCTTAGGTGATACTGTGACTACGAGGAAAATCTGGGGAAAATTGATGGATTAGAATTTTCACTATAATTTGTTGATATTCTGCGGCCATAAAGTTATTTTCAGTTTTTGGCCAATATCTCAAAAACTTCCACTAGTAACCAATACTTTCGATTGTTTTTGTAATAGCTTAGGTTATACTGAGACTACGAGGAAAATTTGGGGAAAATTGATGGATTAGAATTTTCACTCTAATTTTTTGATTTTCTGCGGCCATATAAGTTTTTTTCTGAAAATAACTTACAAAATGCTGAAAATAACTTATATGGCCGCAGAAAATCAAAAAATTATAGTGAAAATTCTACTCCATCAATTTTCCCCAAATTTTCCTCGTAGTCTCAGTATGACCTAAGCTATTAGAAAAACAACAGAAAGTATTGGTGGAAGTTTTGGCTAGAAAACGAAAATAAATTAACAAAAAAATTAAAATTTTCAAAAGTATTGGTCATGAAATGGTCAAGTTTAGTCCAGCATGAACATATCCTAGAATTGTTTCCTAAGTTTTGGACCCCTGATCAATACTGTTATGAAAATTTCATCGTCATTTGTTTATAATGGCGGGAAGACGGAATATTGTTAAATTTAAAGTTTTCATTTACCGAGTTCCTTTACTTCGGAGATCAATCAATTTGTCATTTTAAGGATCACTTTTAATATTTTATTCCGCTGGGATGTTTTATCTAGTGAAAAAAGAGATACAAAATGAATAAAAATTTCCGCCGGTAATTAAATAACAAAATAAATTCTCGTTTGTGATGATGCTGCCACTTGCGGCGAGTAGCGTAATATCCAGCATTTATTTTCCGAGATATTTGAAAGTTTCAGCTTAAAAAAATCACCCGATATATTTTATATATATGTTCATTAAATTGTTAAGAGCAGCCAAATAACATAAATATGGGATGTATAAGACGTATCGAGTCAGTTATACAACCAAGCGTCAAGTTATGACGTTCGTTATACCAAAGCAAGTTTAAATTTAACAACCTTTTTTATAGTATTGTAGGTAGATAAAAGTTGAACAGCATCATAATTAAAAAAAAATTTATGTTTGCTTTGGTTTTATTTAAATTCGCGAATTACAAGTATTTTTATGTTATTTAAGTACCGTGCATAAATTTAAATTGACCAAAAATTAGATTACGTACTCGTGTGAATTTTATGATTATACCGCATAAAAATAATTTACGTGTTTTAATGTTTACAATTGAGATTTTCTGATATAATCTCGTTTACTGTTTGGCGAGGTCTACCTATATCCGTATATAAATATGGTACATCCCAAAGATATATATATAAACGTATTTAGAACTCATTAATTCATAAAACAACAAGAAATGGTCCATTACATTTTTTATTTCAATTTCTTTTATTATGCCTACTTTTACTCCAAGAGCTGTTAGGCAATTTTGATTACGTATTTGAGGCAGCATGAAAATTTGTGTAACACCTCTTTAGCAATGTTTAAACACAAAATCGAAGACCTGGCTGAAGGGTAGCGGGCCATTGTAAACCCGTGAATTTTTTAAGTTGCGAAATTCTATTTGCAAAAAATTGTCCTTGAGGTATTTTGAAATTTGAATACATTTTAATTTAGTATGTAATAAAATAGAAAATAAAAAAGCCAGATCATTTAGTCGGGTCTAACGGTTCGCAAGGTGGTTTCAAAAGTGAATTTCGTAAATTTCGAAAAACATATTTGAGGGTATGAGACTTAGACAGAATAATATATATACCTAAATACGCATATTTTCAAAAGGACAGATCATTTTAGTGGGACTCTCTACTTGTCAGGTGGTTGAGAATGTTGTACATGACTGCGAGTGAGTAACGCTATGGGTAGGTTGAAGTGTGAGAGAGCGAGCATACAGCTGTTACAAAAAATGTTTAGAGTAGTTAAAAGATTCTCGTTCGTAGTATTTCGTTTTAGTATTTTCATGTATTTACCACTAACTGAAAACAAATTAAATATTTTTTATTTATCGTCTATTTACTTAAATTAAATTTTAGTTTTATTTACTATAATAAAATATTTAAAGAATGAAAAAATTAATAAATACAAAAATAAAATGATAAGACGAAATTTCTTATTCATCGTCACTATTTCTCGATTCATCATCAGCGAATTCTTCATCAGAGCTTGAATACTCTACTTCTGCCGGTTCTTCTGCATTATCTAAAAATAATAATTTAAATTTAATGAATAATAAAACGAATATAATGCAATAATGAAAGGAAAGAAATGTTTAAGTTTGCCTGTAGCATTGTCGTCGGCGTTCTCGAGTTTCTCGTTAACAATAGCATCTAAAACTGATTGCGGCATACTTTATCCTTCGAACCAATTAAATTGCAATGTATTTGCCTGTCGTTGCCATCCATTTCTTTCAGGTGCCAAAAAACTTTGGAAACGCGAATGTGCATTCCGCCAAATACTTGTTATGTATTGAGTTCTTAAGAGGTGTTGACGTAATTCTACTCAGCACGGTGGCAAAATGACGGAATCGTAATTTTTTGATGACTTTTTAAAAGGCTCTTCCTTGTTTTTAGCTTTGTAAGTTAAGCAGAATTTTTGAAATCTCGCTGTATCTATATCTGTGATATTCTTGAATCCATAAATTTCACAAACAAATATTTCAAGCATCTTAAAAATTTCTTCCCGCAAACCGGTTGTATGAGCAGCTCCAAGATCACTTAATGCCGTTTGGTAATTTGAATTTTTCATCAATATTTGTAAAGGTCTTATCTTGCCTTTTTGGAAAAATGAAGGATTGAAGTGACATCCCGTGATTGCAAGAAAGCCAGGCAAACTCGCGCACAAAGATTGTCCTAATTCGACATACAATTTTGTTACATTTATATATCTTTTAGCATGTCCAGTGCCATACTCAATAACAATATGTAGGTTATCGCTTTGAAGATGATCCATGATTATTAAAATTTCTGTATCGCAAGCTTTGATAAGAATAATGATTGAATCTGTTTAGTGTCTCTTTTTAAATTATATTTTTCCAAATCAGCTGTAACATCTTGTCGTTTCCGTAGACCAGTAGCCTTATAGGTATATGATATAATAGTTGATTGAATCTCGTGGCTCTTACACCAGCGCTGCCGAGCAGAAATGGTGTTAGTAAAATGTATTACACCTATTAATCTTCTTTCAGCACCTGCATTGGCTGTCTGCTCCAGAGTCAGATCAATTGGCTGCCTAGAGAATGACTTGTCCGTCCTTTGGATTCCATAATAACCCTTTTCCATGGATTATTTTAATTGTGGATAAGCATGTTCCAGTTTAATTAAATTATCGTGAAGTTTAACCAACCATCGTGCATAATTGAGCTGATTGAATACAAAGAAAAGATTGGCTATTTTTGGTAAAATAAATTTAAATGGAGCAAAATCTCCTGTCCGTATACTGCGACTTAACATCTGACAATAATTAACGAGATATATGTATGTCATATAAAATTGAGGCGTTTTACCATAAGCTCCATTCAAACAGGCTTCTTTATGTTCAAGATATGAGGTTTGAGGCATCACTATTTTGTATATGTAGATTTTCTGGAATCGCTATTTTTTCATTTTCCAAGAATAATTTAAAATGCAAAATTTCTAATCCAACTGCCATCAGTGGGTGTAATCGTTTACATCTATTGAAGTGTTTGCCAGAAATGAATGAATCAACAGATCCATTTGCTATTATTTCACTCTCAACAGCAACATCCATTAGCGATAGCTAAATCGTACGTAACTTCAATATGAGACTGCTGTACTTCTTCAGCGATTTTTTCGCTTTCTTTCAATGTTAGAAAAACAACATTTTGAGAAGTAGGTGATTCATTGATCGGCGAGAGATAACAAATTGGTTGTTTAGAGGTATTAAAGTCTTGTATAAGGTATAGACAGCATCCAAAGTATATCAAATCTTTTTATTAATTTTAAGATTTCTGGTATTATGGAACGCCGCTCATCTGTAGGTGGTAATAAAATTTCAGCCAATCGTATTTTTTTTACAATATGAATCCAACTAGGGAGTAATTGCATCAAACTTTCATCGTCTTTTTCGCATTTGCTTATTGGTGAAATTCTTTGCAGTTTCATTTTCTACGTCATTGTTCGAAATATCTTCTTGGATTACATCTAAGATTTTTTCTTCTATATTGTATATCAGAGGCACATTTTGGTAAATTATACCAACAGTGTCGCGAAATGTGTTTTTACCTGATGCTGTGTCAACAAATCGGTCAAAGTTATCAAATGCTACTCCAGTATATAACCCGTTTGTTCTAACAATACCTTCAGAAAACTGGTGCAACTGTGTGAAGACACTAAATTTATTACCCAAAACAGAAATATTTTTTGTTCATCGGGTACGGAAATTATGTTGGATCACCAGACATACAACTCGTTAAACAATATCTATCTTAAGGAAAACATAAAGATGCCGGATATTACAAATATTCAGGGTGTACCTGGATGCGGTAAATCAACCTGGATTATAAACAAGCATAAACTTGGCAGTGATCTTGTTTAATGTGCTACAAAAGAAGGTCTTGCTGATATTAAATTAAAGGTAACATCTCGTTGTGAGCACGAAAACATCGATTTTAATAAAATCAAATTAAATTACAAAACGTTTGCAAATCGGACCTGCGATACAGTTTTTATTGATGAGTACATGATGGTGCAGGCTGGATATATAGGACTCGTGGTTATCCTTAGTAAATGTTCTAAAATATATATTCTGGGTGATAATAACCAAATACCATATATTGACAGATTACATCATGTCAACATGCAATTTTCCGATGCAAGCGCATTCGTAACAAAGACGGAATACTTAAATGTGACGTATAGATGCCCAGCTGATGTTACATCTGCTCTAACGGAATACTACCCTAACATCAGTAGTAAGAATACCGTGCAAATTTATAAACCTGCCGTCAACTTTGATGTCGATACCTCTGTTGGATAACACATTCTATCTAACCTTTACCAAAGCTGATAAACAATTTATCTCCCAGCTTAAGATACCAGAATCTAGTAAAGTCATGACAATCCTCGAAACACAAGGATTAACCTCACCAAATGTGATATGTATAAGAATCAATTCTCAACCAGTTGGGCTGTTCGATAGTGTACCCCATGCCATAGTTGCAATTTCAAGACACACCCAATCATTTAGATATTTTTCACCAGTGGCTAATGATAGACTACACTCGCTTTTAATGAGAGCTCGAGCCTACACTACTACTCTAAAAGTAAATCAATCCATAAAATTCAAGAAAAGGTTGGGTTTATGAGAAATATGCAATTTACTATCAAAACGTCAACAAAATGGCATCAAAAGCATCTAAGTTCTATAACTTCGTTTTAAAATCAAACTACCTAATCTATGTAATTTGTGAAGTTTCATTAAAACCCGGCATAATGAGCAGTGAATTTTTTGGTCATGATTACGTTGTCCACAGATGCGATCGGTCTCCCGAAACTAGCTCAAAGAAATCGGATGGTGGCGTACTGATAGCAGTACATTCTAAACTCTGGAATGCTCCAGTAACTTTCGCCCCATCGAGAGTCGAACAAATTGGTGTAAAAATCAAAATTAACCAAACCAATTTATTCATTTACGCAGCGTATATACCACCTCAGTCAAATAGTGATCATTACGCAACTTGCATCGATGCGATTGATGAAGTTATTAATACAGCAAACTCGTCAGATTTAGTTCTTGTGCTTGGTGATTTTAACCTTCCAAATATAATATGGAATCTGGACCCGGAACAGAAATTTCCAAACAATATAACAACAGATGCTGAATCTTTGTTTGTGGACGCCATGCTTGGTTTTAATTTGAACCAGATAAACACAATTACTAATAATCGTGATAGATTACTGGATCTTGTCTTCAGCAACGACATTGACACTTTCAAAATTTCAGAATCCGTGTTACCTTTTGTAATTAACGATATCAATCACAAGTCTTTAGATATTGTATTTGACTCAACTAATTAAATGGCGAGTTCGGAACACCTGCAACCGATCAAATACATCTTCAAAAAAACAAATCGTGCGGGGCTTCAAAGTTATCTAGAATCCATCAACTGGCAAACAACTCTCAATTCCAATGATATAAACGAAAATGTTGATAAATTTAATGACATTATGCAGCAAGGCTTCGAACTTTATGTACCTATGTGCTGTAAACCACAAAATGCTCACACTCAGTGGTTCGATGATAGACTAGTTAACTTAAAAAATCGGAAGTCGAAAGTGTATGCCAAAATGTTGAGAAGCGGGTTAGAAGCCGACAAAACTATGTTTCTACGACACAGTCAAATCAAAATACAGGTCGTATCTCGATCAAATTCAAGGAAAAATTAAAGTAAATCCAATTTAGGAATAAACGCGAAATTGAAGGATACCCTGCTAATATGACATAACAATACCAGCTCCTCAAACTCCAAAGATATAGCTAACATGTTCGCGAAGTTTTTCCAATCAGTCTATAAACCAAGCGTTACTAGTGGATTGTACGAACAACCCAGCAATACCAACGTAACAATAACTCCTCCTGTTATATATGAGGATAACATATTATCGGCTCTAAAGGGATTTGGAGACGGTTGTGGCCTTGACAATATTCCCTCTTCTATTCTGAAGGAGTACGCTGACATTTTAGCAATTCCATTATGTTACCTATTCAACCACTCCTTGAGCAACGGGGTATTTCCCGAAAAATGGAAAATTTCAAAAATTACACCAATTTTTAAATCGGGCAAACGAGATGACGTTACATGCTACAGAGGAATATCAACTACATCATCAATTCCAAAATTGTTTGAATTAGTTTTATGCAACAACTTTAAATCCACAATTGCACGTCATATATCAACAAACCAGCATGGGTTTATGCCTGGCCGATCCACATCAACTAATCTGGTTGAATTCACCAGTAAAATAATTAATGAGATAGAAAACCATCATCAAGTAGATGTAGCGTACACGGATTTCAGTAAAGCATTTGATTCCATCTGCCATCAAAAAGCACTCCACAGTTTATTCGCAATTGGGTTTTCACTCGATTACATAAATTGGTTCAAGTCCTATCTATCAAACCGGCGACAATTGGTAATAATGGGAAATAAGAAATCAAACGTTATTAAAGTTACGTCTGGTGTTCCCCAAGGATCGCACATCGGGCCGTGGATATTTATTGTTTTTATAACCGAGATAATCCAAAACTCAAACGTGCTCATATTTGCTGATGACGTGAAAATTGTTCGAACTGTTAATGGAATGCTAGATACGAAGAAACTTCAAGAGGACATCGATAGATTAAGTGAGTGGTGTGATCGAAACTCGCTTTACTTAAATATTAAAAAATGCAAGATCATGTCTTTCCATCGTAAGAGAAATCCGCTAATTACTTCCTACAAAGTCAACAACGAAGTATTGCAAAGAGTTAATGAGATCATAGATCTAGGTGTTACATTTGTCGAGAATGCTAGTTTCAATAGGCATATTGAAAATTGAATTGCGAGAGCTAATGCCATGTTTGGATTTGTTAAAAGGTGGACAGGTGAATTTAAAGATATTCAAACCTTATGTTCACTCTATTTCGCTTACGTTCGATCTCAACTGGAATACGCTGTACCGGTCTGGAATCCATACTATGCTGTACACATTAAAAGAATTGAAAGCATTCAAAAGAATTTTCTGATTTTCTTGTTAAAAAAGTGACTGGGATTACTACCTCCATACTCAACAAGATGCACGGATTACAAAATATGCACGCTTGAAAATAGACGACTTCTCTTAGGTGCGGCTTTCATTGGCAATGTTTTGCTTGGTCACATTGATTCAGCATACATTTTGGAAAACATATCAATTCATGTGCCTTGCAGAACATTTCGAAACCATGAATTTTTAGCACTAGAACACCATTCCACAAACTATGGAGAAAATAACCCCATTAATAGGTCGTCTAAATCGTTCAACATCGTCGACGACCTATTTGACTTTAATTTATCAACGGACAAGTTCAAAAATATACTTAAGAATTATTTTTTAAAGTTTTAATTGTTAAATCAAGATTTGATTTATATATTTCTGTGTTTTAATTTTCTTTATTTTATTTTTTTTAATATTTTTGTTTTAAATTAAATTCTGATATCATACATGTAAATCACAGAATAGATTTCTTTAAATAAATAAAGAACATAATGTTGATTGACTGGAAGATGAAAATGCCCCTGTTTCTAATTCTTCAATCATATGGTGGCTGCAACAGTGACCATACCTATTTATGATCTCAACAACTTTTCTAGTGTAATAGCTAGTGTAATATGTTTACTAGATTTAATTTTCCCACGCGAAACTTTAAAAATTAAATCTTCAGCCAACGAAGAACTTTTTCTTTCACATTCGCTGCTCTTTTGACTTTTGTAACGACCACCACACAATACTGCCGAAAAAAAGCGTTTTATTACTTGTCGTGTCGTAAATTCACCCTTCAGTAAATCAGACGTTTTTAAATTTTACGGTAAGGGTGTTTTTTCCATACTAAAAAATTGTTTGTCGTAAAATGAGAGCAGCGTTTTGGAGAATGTCTTTTTCTTCTATTATTGATAGTATATCATCATTAACTAAATAACATTCTCAACCACCTGGCAGGTAGGGAGTCCCACTAAAAAGACCTGTCATTTTGAAAACATGTGTATTTAGGTATATATATTATTCTGTCTAAGTCTTAGCTTGCCTCAAATATGTAGACCCGACTAAATGAGCTGGCTTTTTTATTTTCTATTTTATTAAATGCCAAATTAAACGGTATTCATATTTCAAAATGCCTCAAGGACATTTTTTGCAAAAAAAAAAAATTCGCGACTTAAAAAATTCATGGGTTTACAATGCCCCGCTACCCTTCAGCCAGGTCTTCGATTTTATGTTCAAACAATGCTAAAGAGGTGTTACACAAATGTTCATGCTGCCTCAAATACGTAATCAAAATTTTGTTTTAATGAGTACCGTGTTTGACGCCAGAAATCCTGAGTCTACGCTAGAACGGATTTTTGTTATGTATAATAAACTTGTTCTACAGTTTTCTGTTTTGAAGGAAGTATATGTAAAAATGAAAAATGCAAGTGTTTGTCCTTGGATGACTATTGAACTCTGGGATTTAATTAAACTTAAAAACCGGATGTTGAAGCGTTTTAAAAGGAACAGTACAAATTTTGAACTAAAACATAAATTAGATTTGCTAAATAGGAAGATCAAGAACCGAAAATATTTTGCAAAGAAGCATTATTTTGACAATTTATTTAATAATTTCAGCCAAAACGAAATCTGGAAACAGTTAAATCAGTTAACGCTAATAATAGGATCCACTCCGTTATTTGTAATGATGTTGAGTATCCTGTTGCTATTGTAAATATATTTAATCGCAGTTTTGTTAATTCTGTTGATTCTTCTGTATCAGCAAGTAGTTCTAGTCCAGGCTCAGGTGATTTGAATAAATTTCATACTATGGTGTGTAGTATTAATTCGTGTTCCTTTTCACCCACTTCCTGCAGCGAAATATCGAATTTAATTTCAAATCTCAGTAATACAAAGGGTGGTGGTTATGATAACATTCGTAATGTGGCTCTGAAGAATTATTTGCGATTTTTTTTTTCACAATTACTAGCCGATCTATTTAATGTGGTTTTGGAAACCGGTGTTTACCCCGATTGTCTTAAAATTGCTAAAGTGACATCTGTCTGTAGTAAGTCTGGAAATTCTAAACTAGTTAATAATTATCGTCCAATTTCAGTTTTGTCGGTATTTGACAAAATTGTAGAAAAAATTATTGCTAACCGGATGATCGACTTCCTGAATAAATCTAATTTTTTCTATTCTCGTCAGTATGGATTTCGACAATCTTCTGGTACAGATTTGGTCTTAACAGACATTACTGACTTGATCTATCGTAATTTTGACAGGCAAAACTATATCTGTGGCTTATTTCTTGATCTTCGTAAAGCTTTTGATTGTATAGATCACAGTTTACTTCTTCAAAAACTACAAATGTATGGCTTCCGTGGCCTATAACACAAACTGTTAACAAGCTACCTTAGTAATCGAAAGTAGTTTGTGATTCTAAATGGTGTAAAAAGCTCCACTTTAAGTGCCAACTGTGGTGTTCCTCAAGGGAGTGTCCTTGGCCCTCTATTATTTCTAATCTACGTAAATGATATGGCCAATTTACCGCTCACGGGTCATGTTAGAATGTTTGCTGACGATACGGCCCTGTTCTATGAATCCAGAGATTGTCAGGTAACAATGTCACATATGAGGGATGATATTATTTTACTTTTGGATTTTCTTGACTTAAACAAAATATCTGTTAATTTTAATAAAACGAAATATATAATTTTCCACTCACCACGCCTGCAACACATTGTTTTACCACCACTTCAAGTAGCAAATTGCACTGTAAAAATCCGGCCTTTGCCTGGATTTTGTATGTCTGAGTGATTATTTGGTTTACCACGGGTGAGCTCCAAATATTCACGACGAGAACTAAACTGACTGTTGTGATTTGTTTTTAATTCTCGTTTATTACATCAATAAATCGGGTTTTTGTACATAATAATTGCTTATGCATAAAATTTACAACAACAAAAACACCCAATACAATATAAAAAAAAGTAAAATTGTTGAATTTGCTGTCATGTACAAAAAATTAAAACTGTTGAATTTGCTACAATATACAATATTCCACCTGTGTCATTGCCCGCTTGGAATATTGTATTATTGCGCATGTTGACGTTGTTTCAACATATTCCCGGACCTTGCTGATGTCGTACATCTGTCGTACATACTTTCGTTTTGGTTCGACGGTGAGGTTGTTGCCTGGATACCGGTTTGTTGTTTTGATTCGTAATGGTACTGGCCTTCCCGGTGGTTGTTTCTCATCCTTCACCAATACCAGATCGTTTATTGCCAAATTGGGCTGGGAGGTTTTCCACTTGCTCCGTTGTTGAAGTTGGTGAATGTATTCAGAAGACCATCGCTTCCAAAAGTCTTGCGCCTTTTTTTCTACCATGTGCCATCTCGTTCTTAATCCTATGTTGCTGTCAGTCGCTTCCGGCATCGCCTTAAGGGCATCTCCAATGAGAAAGTGGCCTGGTGTTAGCGCTGTTGTATCCGTTGTGCCATTGGTTAGTGCAGTCAGCGGCCGAGAATTGAGGACCGCTTCGATTTGAGCGGTGAGAGTGGTTAATTCCTCGAATGTTAGAGTTGAATCGCCTATTACTCTCTTAAGGTGAAATTTCACGGATTTTATTCCTGCTTCCCATATTCCACCAAAGTGTGGGGTATGAGGTGGTATGAAGTGCCATGTCGTTTCATCACTGGCTAACATAGCTGCTACGTCGTCAGGTAATGTGGCCATAGCTGAACTGTACGTCTTCTTCATTACGGAATTCGCACCCACAAAATAGGTTCCGTTATCAGAGAATACATCAGTACAAAGCCCTCGCCTGGAAACGAATCTTTTGTAGGCCGCTATAAATGCTTCTGTTGTTAGGCTGCTCACGATTTCGATGTGTATGGCTTTGGTTGTCATGCATACAAATAGGGCAATGTATCCTTTGTAGGATTTATTACCCCGACCCTTGGTGGTTCTTAGTTGGATGGGTCCTGCATAGTCGATTCCCGTTTTAGAAAACGGTCTTCCCGGGCTCAGTCTTGATGATCGTAGACTACCCATTAGTTGTTCCATGTGTTTTTGTTTGTAGCGAAAGCAGGTAATGCATTTTTGTACCACTTGTCTTACGGCTCGTCTCCCATCGATGATCCAATATTTTTGTCTCAATATTGCAAGCGTAAGTTGTGTGCCACCATGTAATGTGTTTTGGTGGGTTTCCTCGATTATCCGTTGAGTAATTATGTGGTTTTTGCTTAGGTGTTCTCATTATTCAGGCTGCCAATTACCATCCATCCGAACTCCGTGTTTTGCGCCATTGGTTCTCGATGATTAACCTTGATAATGCTGTTGGTTATTATCATTGGATAGTAATCTGCTCCAATTATGAGATCAATCGGCTGAGATTGATTGTAGTTTGGATCCGCTAACTTTATGTTATTAAGATGAGGCCATGCTCTAGTGTCAATATCAGTTTCAGGCAGTTGTTGGGTTAGCTTGTTGAGTATTAAAGCTTCGATGTCTAAGCTAAAGTCTCCATCGAATCTTGGCACTAGCTTTATGTTGATTGTGTGTCTGCATATTCCTGCCTCGTTTCCTCCTATGCCTGAAATGTTGACATGCATTTTTTTCTTCATGATGTTCAGTTTATTGGCAGCTTTCGATGATATTAGTGTTGCCTGTGACCCTGAGTCAATTAATGCTCTCATTTTGATGAGTTGTCCAGTGCCGGTAGCTACTCTAACTACTGCTGTTGGTAGTAATACAGGTCCCTGTTGTTTAACTGTTAGAGTTTGTGTTGTCCCCATGTTGGCCGATGCCTTGTTATTACCATGCAGAAGAGTGTGGTGATGTCCTTGGCACACAATGCATCGTAATTCAGATCTGCATGTGTTATCCCTTGGATGTCGCGTTAGACAACGTACACAAGTAGTTGTTTCGCTGACCAACTTGCTTCTGTCTAGCGTTGGCATTAGCCTGAACTGATTGCAGTCTTGCAGCTGATGCTTTCCTTGGCATCCCTTTACTATACACTGGCTGTCTACGGTTGTAGCATGTACTCGTTTCAGTGGTGCCATTGGTTGCGGCTGTGCGTTTACCGCCTTGGTGAACCCCATGGCCTCCAGTGATTGGAATCTCCTTTCTAGAAAGTCGAAGAATTCCTTCATGTCTGGAATTTCTCTTGGCTTTTTTAACGTTGTTTCGTACAGTCTAGCGGATTCCGGGTCTAGCTTTTTGCCTAGAATGAACATCACTAGGGCTTCAAAAGGAGAGTGTAATTTTAACTTGTTGATGTTGTGTAATATTTCAACTGTAGTATCATGCAAATTACGAATTGCTGCTGCTGATGGTGCATGTATTGTTGGTAAAGTTAGTAGTGAGTTGAAATACTTATTTGCTAACAATCTAGCGTTGTTGTACCTTCCTTGCAGTATTTCCCATGCCTTGCAGTAATTTTCACCAGTTGTTGAGAGGTGACTGATCAATTGGGCTGCTCCCTTTTGCAGATTTGCCTTCAAGTACGTCATTTTTATTGTGTCAGATAGCTTATTGTTGTTGTGAATGAGCTCAGTGTACATGTCTTTGAACGAGCTCCAATGGTCATAATCTCCATAAAAGATTGGTATCTCTACCTTGGGTAATTGCACCCTGGTTTCTTCAGAATGTTTCGAAGACTCTCTTTGCTGGTTGCGTTGTAATCTCATTATCAGCGTGTCTACTCTATCCTTAAGAGTTTCGTAGTAGTCTTCTTGGAAGTATTTACTTGTTTGTTGGTGCTCTGGTATTTCCACTTGAATTTCTATGTGCAATTTATCAATAACTTCCATTTCTCTGGATAATTGCTCGGTTTTTAACTTGATGTATTCCATTGGACTGTTGTCGTTGTCCAATGCTTGTTCGATGGTTTGTGTTTTCCGATACATGTTTCTCATCAGCACATCTTGTCTTTTAATCAATTTTTGGTTGTTGTCTGATAACTGTTGAGCCGAGCCTGTTGCTGGCGGTGTTGTTGGTCGCCCATACTGTTGATCCTTTCTTGTTGTTGGTGGTGTTGTTGGTTCCCCATTATTTAATCGGCTACGCATGTCGGCCATTAATTTGTCGTAAGTTTCCGCAATACACTTTGTTGATTTTCGGTACGGATCACCCTGCTTAATTGTCGGATTCCTTGATATTATGTCGTCGTCTGTGGCGAGAAATTCGTCATAGAGTGTTTTTAACTCTTCGATTTTCCTTTCGAGGTAGACTTTCGTTTTTCGACTATCTGCGTCTTTTCCGTAGTTTCTGGCTAGTGTTGTAATTCGGTCGGCAGTATCTTCTTGTGCTTTCAGCAACTCCTGCATTTTGATGCGCTGATGATGATATCGAGTGCTTCTTGGATTTATTTACGCCAATTCAGTTGTTTGTTGGCTCGAAGGACCATGTAAAAATCCGGCCTTTGCCTGGATTTTGTATGTCTGAGTGATTATTTGGTTTACCACGGGTGAGCTCCAAATATTCACGACGAGAACTAAACTGACTGTTGTAATTTGTTTTTAATTCTCGTTTATTACATCAATAAATCGGGTTTTTGTACATAATAATTGCTTATGCATAAAATTTACAACAACAAAAACACCCAATACAATATAAAAAAAAATTAAAACTGTTGAATTTGCTACAATATACAATATTCCACCTGTGTCATTGCCCGCTTCGAATATTGTATTATTGCGCATGTTGACGTTGTTTCAACATGGACCATAGAGCGTGTAGACAAATTCAAGTACCTTGGAGTAATATTCGACAAGCATATGACGTGGGAGGACCATATTAATTCTATTTGAATTAAAGTTTGCCCATTTATTTGCTTGATTAGAAAATTGGCTGATTTTGTTCCAGTACATGTGTTAAAAAAATGTATTTCTCATTTATTCATACCCGATTTCATACGCTTCTTCTACTTTTGGTTCAGCTGTTAAAGAGAAACTGAATAAATTGCAGATTTTACAAAATAGGTGCTGTAAAGCAATGTATAAACTGCCTCACCTATTCCCTACTGTGGAGCTCTATCGAACCGTTGCTATAGGCATTCTCCCAATTAAAGCAATTTTTGAGATGTATGTGTCGATCTACATGTTTAAGTCTCTACACATCCCATCATTAATTTCGACTATACAATTCGAATTTCTAGATCATGGCTATTCAACCAGAAATTCTAGTCAGTTGAAGTGCCCCCAAATTAGAACGGAATTTGGCAGAAAATCATTAACATTTATTGGGCCATATATTTATATTAACTTACCTGAAAATATTAAGAGCGCTGTACATATTTTTATGTTTAAACGAATGATAAAATCTCATCTGTTGTCATCAGTTAAAGATTATTTGTGATTTATAATGCCATTCATTCTTAATTAATTAAATTAAATTATATTAATTGTTATGTATTTGAATTTTGTTTTTTATTATGCGTAATGTAGTTTTAGTCACTATGACACTATTTGCTGTATATGTTTTGTACATAAAAGTGTGAATGACGAACTTTTAAAGGACATTAAATCCACTAGTAGTCATTCTCACTTTAATGATTTTTATATATAAAAATTAATGTTCAAATTAAAAATAAATAAACAAATAAACAAATAAATAAATAAATTAAAAAAAACAAAAAAAAAATGCCTAACAGCTTTCGTTCTATTTGGGTTCCAATGCTGAACAAAACCTATCTCGGATATATAACGCATATTTGAAATAGATTTTCACAGATCCGGTTCAATAAGCTGAAATTTTCAGCTAGATTTTGAACTCGTTAATCATATATATATACGAGTATACTACTCGAATAAAATCAATCATCATTAATTTCGTTAGGATGTACGTATAACTTATTAATTCGAATTTTTGCGATGAAAAATGTATAAAATCCTCGCAGCAATCAGACGAACGTTATACATCTTTCCATGTGTAGTATTAAGAAAAAATGTTAATTTATCTTGATAACATATATTTTTCAATAATTCCAATGAAATTTTCTAATCATCATCTATCTAATTCAAACTTTTTGTTGGTATAGCTGGCTGCGGCTGTCATACAAACTGTTTTATATAAGCAACCAAACGGATGACAGCATAAAATTACTACTATCTTTTATCAATAAAATCTAATTCTGTACATAACACACAAAATAGTAAATACATGATTAATGAAACGTGATTATAGTTTTTATTCCAAAGAGACATAGTGATATATAATGGTGGTGGGCAGCACACGGATAGAGACAATATAGAGACACAAAACAAAAATAATTTATAAACTTCATGTGTTACATATAGACTAGCTGGAAAAGACGAGATCTATCATTATGATATACAACTATTTCTAATTTTTGATAGTTTCCTGTGTGGAATGTATGTACGAGTATGTTAGACCAAAATTATGTATACGCTTTTAAAATTATTTAAATTTGTATGTCAAAGGTGAATTGTTAGTCGTGTTTATTTATATTATATGGGAAATCGATAGAGGTAGAACAAGATAAATTAGTATTCTAAAGGTTAGTGGTAAAGTAATAATTATGCTACACTAATTGAATATATTCATTTTAGGTGCGTTTTAGGTCATCGGTTAACCTTAGACCATTGCTATTAGAATTCTATTTCAGAATCGTATATAAATGCATCATTTGATTTAATGTGGGAAGATTCTATTTTGAAATATTATATATAATAGCCTTTAGTTATCATCTCTCTTCTTCTCAGTTGGGGTCCAGACAGTAATCAAGTATATTTAGATATTTCTAGTTTTAAAAATTAGTAGTAATATGTATTCCCATGAAATAATGATAGCTCGAATCTAGTGTAACGCTAAAAATGATGCTAGTGAAATTTATCCAAACTAATCCAAAAATACAACACAACAACATACTTATTGTAATAGTATTAGTGTACGTAAACCTTCAGGCGAATTTATATTGAGTATTTTAGAGGAGATGTGATTTTTTAATTGGCCTTAGGTACATTCCAAAGTCATTCTAAGCATGGCTTCGAAACAAAAATGAGTGTTCCAAGCAAGTTTTATAATTTTGTAATAGATCTGAACGGGTGTTCCATGAAATATAAAAATGTGATTTTTTAATGAGCTGCAGGTACATTCCAAAGCCATTCTAAGTATTTTCTAAGCATTTCGCATGAACTTGAGTGATGCTGGTGGACTACTGAAACAAAAAGGAGCGTCTCATGAAAGTTATATGATTTTCTAATGGGTTTTACAGGGTGTTCCATGAAATTTAAAAATTTGGTATTTTTGATGGGCGTTAGGTACATTCCAAAGCCATTCTAAGTATTTTCTCATCAACTTCAGTGATACTGGTGGCCTATTGAAACAAAAATGAGTGTTCCACGAAAGTTTTATGATTTTCCAATGGGTCCGACAGGCTGTTCCATGAGATTTAAAAACGTGATTTTTTTAATGAGCTACAGGTGCATTCCAAAGTCATTCTAAGTATTTTCTAAGCATTTAGCATGAACTTCAGAGATATTGATGGACTACTGAAACAAAAATGAGTGTTCCAACCAAGTTTTATGATTTTCCAATAGATCTGAACGGGTGTTCGTTCCATGAAATTTAAAAATGTGATTTTTTAATGAGCTGCAGGTACATTCCAAAGCCATTCTAAGTATTTTCTAAGCATTTCTCATGAAATTCAGTGATGCTGGTGGACTACTGAAACAAAAAGGAGCGTCTCATGAAAGTTATATGATTTTCTAATGGATCTGACAGGATGTTCCATTAAATTTAAAAATTAGATTTTTTTAATGAGCGTTAGGTACATTCCAAAGTCATTTTAAGTATTTTCGAAGCATTTAGCATAAATTTCAGTGATACTGGTGGCCTACTGAAACAAAAATGAGTATCCCAAGCAAGTTTTATGATTTTCTAATGGGCCTGTCAGACCTGTCAGGGTGTTTCATGAGATTTAAAAATGTAATTTTTGATGGGCCTAAGGTATATTCCAAAGTCATTCCAATTATTTTCTAATCATTTTGCGTGAACGTCAGTGATAATGGTGGACTACTGAAATAATAAGGAGTGTCCCACGAATGTTATATGATTTTCTAATGGGTTTTACAGGGTGTTCAATGAGATTTAAAAATGTAGTCTTTTTAATGAGCTTCAGTTGCATTCTAAAGTCATTCTAAGTATTTTCTAAGCATTTGGCATGAACTTCAGTGATACTGGTGGACTACTGAACCAAAAAGGAGTGTCCAAAGTCATGATTTTCTAATTGGTCTGAACGGGTGTTTCATGAGATTTACAGATATATTTTTTTAGTGATCCTTAGGTTCATTCCAAAGTCATTCTAAGTATTTTTGAAACATTTAGCATGAATTTCATTGACACTGGTAGACTACTCAAATAAAATAGAATGTCCCAATCAAGTTATATTATTTTCTAATGGTTCTGACAGGGTGTTCAATGAGATTTAAAAATGTGATTTTTAATTGGCCTTAGGTACATTCCAAAGTATGTACGTAATGAAATGTTGCACCTTACGCGGCCTAAATTCAGAAGTTTTGGTTATTACTAAACTACTCTGAGCTAGGCTCATTTCTTTTACATTGTCTAAGGTCATCTTCCTCCACCTTTTCAGATAACTGTTTATTATTACCACAATGTTTTTCAGTTAGACCAATTTCATTTACTTGTTGAACAGTTTGCCCAGAGTGGTTTAGTATTAACCAGAATTTCTCAATTTTTCGTGAGGAGGTGGGAGAGAATGATTTTAAAAAATTTTAATGACATGAGCTTAACTAAAATACACATTGGCAATGATGAGCATTAGCAGTTTTAACCGGAACTTTCGAATTTCCCAAACAAATGACCTTAAAAAATGTAAATGACTTCCGCATTTCCAAAAAAAATGTGCAAGCATTACATATTTCGATACCATGTAATCTGAAAATGTGGGGGAAATGATCAAGCAAAATGTAAATGACATGATGATTACCAGTTAGTCTACAGCGGTTTACTATTAACCAGAACCTTATAGTCGTTTATTATTAACAGGACCATAGCAATTTCCTATGCGACATCTCAATCGTCATTTTGACACAAAATTATTATAGTGAAGATTCTTTTTACACTTAGTGTATAAAGTTGTCGAAAAATTGCTTTATTTTATTTAAATTCAATGAATAACATGTTAGATAAAAAATAGTTCTAAGCTTTCTAAATAGTACCAAATAAAGGGTGAAGAGGTTCCCAAAATTAAATTAAAATAGAACAAAGAATTTTTTTTTGAATATCAATGAAACTAGCTTAATTGGATATATGCCGCGGCTGGCGGGTACATGGCGTAATCTGGAGGTCCAATTTCAATCACTCTTCAGCAATTGCGGCTATATCTCACTAATAACTCGCCGAATGTTGTGTTACAAGTGTTCAATCGTCTCTGATTTATCGGCGTAGGCAAATGACTTAACCTATATCCAAATAAAATAATCAAAAGGAGTTACATCACACAAATCGGTGGCCGATTAATAGGACCATTACGAGGAATTAGTCTTTCATCAAATGTTGTTTTGAGTAAATTAATTGTATACCACATTGTGTGGCATGTGGCACCATCCTGTTGGAATAGAGTGGCCAGACCAAAATTCCTAAATTGAGGAACTCCTAAATTAGGGTTTTATTTTCAAAATTGATCTAAAAAATTGTTTAAAAATGGGCAATTGTTGGATTAATTTTAATACGAAGTTCTTTCTTTTATAGGGTGTGTAGAAATGTGAGGGTTTCGATGTGCTATCTGGGTATGTGTCGGTCTGTGTCCTCTGCACCCCAAGTGGATTAACTTATTTTAATGAAGCTTCATACTTGTGCATTTTCATGTGTAAGGAGATGCAAGTGGTGTTTTGGCGGAGGTTGGCCCACCGGATGTGGCTGCTTATCTTATTTTATCTTGGCCTATGCTTTCTCGTTTTTTGGTGTTTTTTCAATTATTTTGGAATATAGCGTCTGAGATGGAATCGTTTAAAAGGAATTTGGATTGGATGTGTAAGGGCTGGACAGGATCATTTTCCAGAATTTAGGCCGAAGTGACGATTTTCATAGTAAACTGTTATTTCGTCATAATTCAGCCGCCCTACGTCCCAGGCGGGTTGGCTGCTTACGATAGAACTTCATACTTGGAGGTTTTTGTTAAGTTGGGAAAGGTGGCAACTTCCTTTGGAGCTTTTTGTTTTTCGCAGTATTTTGGTATATCATTTGCGAGGGAGTCGGTTAGGAATGGGTCGATTCAAGGTTGAAGTTGTAGAAAGGCTGGTTCTGATCATTTTCCATAAATGACTAATTTTAATAGAAACCGTTTTTTGTGGGAGCTTGTTCTTGATTGCATATGCTTTGGGAGATGCAGGGTTTTCTTAGATCTTTCTTATTTTTTTGCTAGTGTTTTGTATTCTATGGGATTTACGAATATGTCAGGCGGATTCTAAATCGACCTGGTTTCTTAATTGAGCTTCCAGTACATTTTTCTGGAACTTGATCGGAAGTGAATAATTTTTATAAAAAACTGATTTTCACCAAAATTCGCCTAAGTTCTCGTTTTATTTTTGGAATGTTTTGTTTCCGAAATAAACTTTTCTTGTGTTTTGTTATTTTGGAGACGAGCCGATGACTATACGGTTTGAGATTGTGTGAATGCGCAGCATACACATACAAACACAATACTTGACGTTTTCAGAGATATCAGGGGTAAAGAGGTCGATATGAAAATGTTGTACAGGATTTTGGCATGTGTACTTCATGAGAGTCAGATGATAGGAATCTTAAAATTATTTGGTTGCCTTTAGCCGCCATAGTGTTCAAATGTTGTGATTAGTATATATTCGAGATGGGGGAGGATTGGATGTTGGCTAAAACATCAATGAATTGATTTTACTAAGCGACAAAAGATACGTTTTGTCTTGTTGGACATTTTATACTGCCGTTCATTATCTAGAAGCAATGCCAAGCTTAAGTCATAACATTTCGTAAAAAAACTTTGTATTGCAGATAACAAAGGGGCAGATTTCAAAAATTTACGATATTTAATGTTGCATTTTGTTCGGAGTGGCCAAGAGAACTGATTGAACATTTTTAAATGCTTCGTAAATTTAAATGTACAAAAGCATAAAAATGTAAATATTGATCGTTTTGAGGTATATGGGTACCCCATTTCATATGTTATAATTGGTTGTGAGAAAAATTGTATAATACCTCAGAAAAAGATACGTCTGGCTACTCTATATTGGAACCACATATCAGCAAGATTTATGCCAGCCAATTGAGGTACGAAAACGCTAGAAATCTTGTCTCTATGCTGTTCACCGTTGACTGTAACATTCCGTACATCATCGTTGTCGGCCCATAAAGCGCACCAAACAGTGATTTTTCTGGATGTAATGGTGTATTGACAAAGGTTTGTGGATTGTCTTCTCTCCAAATCCGACATTTTTGATTTTTAACGTACCCATTCAACCAAAAGTGAACTTCATCGCTAAACAAAATTTTGTGTGGAAAATCAACATCAATATCAATTTGTGTTTCAGCCTATTGGCCAAATTAACGGCGTGTGCGATGGGCGGATGACCTTAATTCCTCGCACAATTTTGTAAGTACGTAAACCAAGATCCTTAGATAAAATCTAACATAAAGTGGATGAAAACATCTCCAGTTACTGAGAACGACGTCGAATTGATTGATTTGAGTCTTCTTCAATGCTACGCTTACAGCGTCTATCTCTTGTTCAGACGCACTGTTTGACCTCTTCCTGGATGCGTATTATCATTTAGAGTATACGTGGTGCGAAAACGATCCATAGTTAACCGAATTATTCGCTCTGATGGACGATTATGACGAGCATAAACTGGACGTAATGCACGATGAGTTTGGCGAACTGAACCATTATTTTGATAAAAAATTTCAACAATTTGCAAAACGATCCTGTTACAGATACCTAGCAATCGTACGGCACAAGGCAACACAATTATGATCTAATATAAAAAAGGATACAGGTTTAATAAGCTTAATGGTTAATAATGGTTTTGGTCTTCAATAATTGCATTTGGAAATCTTCTGAAATGAATTCTAAATTAATACTTCTCGTCTTCCTAAACATTATAAAACTCATGCTTATGGTACTGAAAGTTACAAAATTTTAAATTATAATTAACATTCGAATCTAAAACACAACATTATTATATAAATTTCTCACAGTTGGCTTGCTCAGACATAGATGTCGCTTCCTTCAGTTTCTTAAATTATATCAATTTAACGCTGGACATATTAATACTGATATTTCGAATTACTCCTCCTAATGATCATTCTAAAATAAGAAGCCAAGCTTATTATGATTAGTATATTAGAAAATAATCTCAACTCGAAATAAATAACCAAGTGTATTTCAAATATTCGCGAACGGTTAAAATTTTACATTGGAAATTGGTCGTTAATCGTTCGCCAATTGTTATAAGTTGGAATTAACGGTTTCGCTTGCCCTATATTATTTCTTACGCTGTTATTAGGGAACTATTTTTATTATTATAAAAGCCAAACAACCGAAAAAAAGTTGGTAACGACTAATACCAAACGATACGTGCAGGCGAAGAGTACAGTAACTACCAACCACATGAATTGCATAGTTAACTCAAATTGAGGATCATTGAATTGCGAAGTTGGTGCTGGTAAATTTAATAATATATTTCTAACGAAAAAGTGTACTAATGGTACAAAATCTCAATAAAGTATAATTGGTGACCCCTAAAGATCAGTGTGGTGACCCCTTAAGGTTATTTTATCCCCTTAAGAATTGCTAATATTTTATTTATTCAGTAAATATTAAAATGAAGGCCTCATTCACTTAGTCGGATCAAATAATTTGATTAGTACATTAAAAAATAACCGCAACCCCAAATAAATACCAAAATCGCAATTCAAATAATATTACGCAAATTTCTAATATTTTAATACACGAATTACACATACATGTGCACATTAAATTAAAAAAATAATAATTACCATAAAGTTTTTATTAATTGGGGCGGTTAAACCATAAAATAAATATTTTACTGCAAATTAAATATTTTGTGTACTTTGCAAAAAATTTTTTGTTTGTACTATAAAATGCAGGTACAAACAAAAATCGTAATGCTATACCTCATATAAAGTTCAAGATAAGAATGTTGTTTATGATTAAACCGCGTCTCATCATTAAACTTTCAGTTTTATTTCAATATAAAGTTACGAGATATCTAAATGCGAATACAAATATTAATTTTATAAATTAACGCATTGCTTTAGCGACAGACCAGTGATAGTGATTGAACATTTTAGTCTCATAATTGAGTTTCAATGTTTGAATTGTTCCAATTAACACTTTTCGTGTATCACATACTAAGTACATAAAACGAAAGTGGTGTATGAGGGGTAATTTGTAGACGCTTTAATATTTATTCTGTGAATTGCTTCGAGTATATATTTAACGTCTTACGTTATGTTGGAATTTGTATGTATGACGAAAACCGGTTAGGCGTGTAATAATCAATAAGAAATTTACAGAATGACATTCACTATGCTTTACGTTTATTAGAAGCATAAATCTAGATGTAAATAAAATACATGAGGCGATGGAAACTTAAATTTCCACCTTCTACTTAACAAATGTGGTTATATATGGATATGGTAGAGCATGAGACATATTTATTGAAAAACATGTTTTTCATATGTTTATAGAAAAAAAGCATAAAAATTATACAAACATTATACTATACATAATTATATGATTTTATTGGTCTTTTATGTTTGCTAGTTTCTGGTGCTGTGATAATAGTTTTTATTTTTAGTTCGACAACCTTAGATAATATGTACATTAATAAATGTTGTGTACAGTGATGGAAATCGATAAACGTATATGGAATGTACAAGTTGAATAATATCTGTATAAGCATAAGCAATGTCTTAGAACGACCTTCACTTTAGTTAAACGCCATGAAAATTGATATTATTGTTTAATACAAATGTGGTAATGAGAAATTTACGAGTATGGAATGCTATATAATTTTTGTTGATAAGGATTTATAAGATTTAAATTGCAATTTTCGAAAAGTACTATGCGCTGAAACACCAAGAGGTGGTAATCAGAGCTTCGGTCTAGAAATTGACAGACAAAAAATTCACTGGAAATTGGGAAACATGGAAAATTTTCAGTAAGGAAATTGGTCGCCAAATGACTTAGGAAAACACGCTCTTAATAAACGATTATCATTGATTTTGAAACTAGAGATACAATTTTATTAAGTGTGCAAAGAGTGACAACTTTAACCGCAAAGAATATTTCACGCAAATAAAAAAGGTTATGAAAGAGGTGGAGAGGTTGCTTAGTGCGTGGATAGCAAACCACCTTTATGCAGATTTGGTAGCTAATCATGGTGAATCACCTCATGCGGAAACCTTTTTCAGCTAGCAACGGATGATTTGATCGAATTAAGAAGCGGGATCGGTTCATTACATAACAACAATTGTTGGAAAAGCAGCTAGTGCAGATTTCGAAAAAGATAAAAACTATCCTGAAGAACTATCCATCAAAGACTGTTATCGCTAAAGACGAAAAAACAGGTTCATGGTACAAAGCCGATTGGAGGAGATTGTGATGGTGACCACAAATTAAAACCGCTTTTAATCTATCGTACAGAAAATCCCCGAGCCTTAAAAAATATTATGAAGTAACAACTTTGAATTATTTGGCGCTCAAACAAAAAAGACCGGATAACAACACACATTTTTGAGGAATGATCAAATAATGTGTTTGCAAAATCAGTTACAAAATTCAACAAAAAATTCAATATTTCAAACAGAGCTCATAAACTAATAAACTAAATAAAGTTCCGAATAATATAAAGTGATACTTCCCACCAGGGTGTTATTGCCCATTTTAAGGCTTACTACCTGCGGTGAGTATTTTGTCGACCTTTTAAGGCCTACTATTAACGAGGAAAATTTTGGAAACAATTCAATAAAAATAATGCAGTAGATATCATTGTGAAATCGTGTGTTGAAGTAAAACAATCCACTATGAATGGTGTATGGGAAAAATTATGGCAGTGCTCTAAATTGTTGCTATTGCAGATTTACAACCAGGGAAATGCCAAAAGCGTTTTCCCTTATCGAGCGAGGAAGGCATGGACATCTTTTCCGAGAATGCCCTTCAGTGGAATGAAACTTGAAAATGTTGAGACAAATTGATAATGCAGCAAAACAAACTTCGCTGGATCATTTTTTTTTTTCTAAAACTACTGATGCAAATGCTATTGACGAATGTGCTGGTGCATTAGTGTTGGCCGTTCCGATGAACCAGTTCATCAGCTCATATGATGAATTTTAAACTTCATTAGATTTATAATTTAGATTTAATAAAAGTCAAAAATGGATAGGGTAACTGTTGTTGCCTACGCCTGACCTTCCTTTACGGCAAATATACACAGATCCCGAATACACCACACATAATTTCCAAAACGAAAAATCGAATCCACCGGATCTTTGTTTAAATCTGTTTTGTCAGAAAATCAGTAAGGTTAACCCATGTTCAAAAATTAGTTTTTCATGATACACAATGAATGAATTTGATAAAGGTGTAAGCAGAAAAACTTTTCTCAAAATATAATTACCATTGCACCAACTAGGAAAAATGACTTAAAATGAAATTCGAAAATTTCCTTTAAAAGATTCCTCGCAAAACGACTCAGTAAAATTTTTTTATTGTGTATTGATTTTGTAAAAATTTGTTTTTAAAAATAAAGGGTCTTTCAAAAGTCACGTCTAGATGCCAGTAGTAAATAATTTCTAAACACAACCTTTTTTTATAACGATGGATACTTACACGCTAGAATAACGCATTAAAATTATTCAAACTTATTATGAAAAACATCGATCTGTAAAAAATACGTATCGTAAAATTTGTGATTTTCTTTGGTGTAAATAATCGTTCAAATGAGACAACAATTCAAAGATTAGAGAAATAATTTTAAGAGACTGGTTCTGTCGAGGATCGAAAAAGGTGTGGTAGACCAAAAAGTGGACGTTCTAGTGAGAACATTGAGAGTGTTCTAGACACGTGAAAACATCCAGCTATTGCGGTCTAAATTTCTAGGTCGATTAATTTCACGTAATGGTGAAATAAACTGGCCACGTAGATCATGTGATTTAAGGCCATTACATTACTTTCTTTGGGGTTTCTTGAAAAGTAAAGTTTATGTGAATAAACCAACAACTGCTGAAAAACAACATACGGACAGAAATTGATGAACTTAATGCGGTAATGTGTGAGTGAGTCCTTAAAAATTTACACCCGAGAAAATTTAAGTATTTCCATGTTTTGTTCTAAAAAAACATGTAGGCACGACTTTTGAAAGACCCTTTATCATGTTATACGAACAATTTTTTAACACAATATAATTATATATTCTATACCAAAGGATTAGTTTGTAATCAGCGCTAAAGCGTTGAATTTGTGAACCAAAGTGTTGCTAATAAAATTGTTGCTTTTCTAGACCTTTCAACCATGAATGATTTATATTTGATTTTTATTCGAGTGAGCTAAATGTAACTGCTTTCAGCGCCACATCGGTAATTTTGTATACTAATACAATTTTTGTGACATTCTTCAAGACTTTTTCAATATTATGAGAAATGTATTTATTTTGTACCAAAGGAATAATTTACCACCAGCGCCAAAATTCAGATTTTTGGAAATTAATTGCTGGAAAAAAATTACATTTGGCCAAAATCTTTAAAAAAAAATATCCCACATGGTTAGCCCCAAAATTTTAAATTGACATGTCACACTTATACAGTACATTTCATAACTATATATCCAACCGTTTTTTAGATTTTTTTGAATAACTGATTAAAAAAATTAAAAAAATTTAATGTCAAAAATTAACAAAGTTCGCCATACCAATTTATGAAAGAAAAAGCTTACTTACCTCAATTATACCGGGTGAGTTTTTTAAGCTGAAACTTTCAAATATCTCGGAAAATAAGCACTCTACAAAAAAAATGTTCATTATCAAAAATTAATCATTCCGATGGGACATACATTGTAGGTGGGCGGGGGGTAACTTTGAAATTAAAATAGGGACCCCTATTTTTTATTGCAGATTCGGATTCTACGGTTTAAAGTACGTAGGATTTCCTTGAAACATTTGTTTCGATTGATGATAGATGGCATTGTAATAACGATAAAAAAATTTAGATTTCTCCTACTGAGAACCTATGCAAACGATTTTGCAATACGTTTGAATTAAACTTATCACGTTTTTAATGTAAATATTCGAAATTAGTTTTAAACAAATTGTATTTCATAAATTTTTAATTACTGTAAAACGACTTGTCAAGAATCTTCTATTATCGTAATCCAGGAATTTTTTGTTTTGTTTTTTGTTTTAAAAATATCTGAATAAATGGGAAATTGTTACCTGTAGAAATGTAATTGGCTGGTAAATAAACTACTTTCAGTGTAACCTAGGAACAACGCCGTGGACGTAGTAGTTTTCTGTTCCCTTCGCGGTGCTTGATTAACGTGAGTCCCCTCGTCTATCACGTACCATGGTGCTCGATTTACATGGATCTCCTCGCCTCATCACCCTTTATCTAAATTAAGTGTTCAAAATAATTTTCTTCGACTTCAATGCACTTATTAATCCGCATTCCAAATGAATGTACACAATTGAGAAGCGTGTCTGCTTGAATTTCAGCACAATCAGTTCCAGTCCGCTCAATCATATTGTCACGTGTTGTTAGTGTTTGTTGGTAAACTTTGTCTTTGAGATAGCCCTACAAAGAGAAATCTGCACGACCATCATGTTGAAACCACATGTTCTGTCGAAATGTTGGCAGTTCATTTTCCAAAATGTCTCGGTACATTTGACCATTCAAGTTGCCTTCAATAATGTGAGGGCCGATGAGTTTGTTGCCAATTATTCCACACCACACGTTGACAGTCCAAGGGCGTTGAATTTTTTTGGTTGTTGTCTTAGATTAGTGTAGTCATTCCGAAAATCGTAACTAATAAAAAAAAATGTAGCCTCACCCCGAAAGAAAATTGAGAAATGAAAAATTAAAGCAATTTAAAAAAAAATATTAATGTTTTCGAAAGCACAAGAAAACAAAAACATGGATTTTAAATAATATTAAAATCACAAAGGGAAAAGATAAATAATATTTAAAATTAAATTATGCATAAATTACTCGCACAAAAAATATCTCCATATACTGTCATAAAACGGGATATACGGCCAGATAAACCAAAGTACTAACTAAAATGTTGAAAGTCCATATCAGGTGGAAATAACCTTTTTTTATTTGTTTAAGCCATAAGCCCACATTAAATTATGTACTGAAATACCTAGAGATAAAGCCGCCCAATGGCGCAAATGACCAGATAGGTCAATGCATTAACTATATGTGCTAGCTATATCCCTAGGTATTTCAGTACAGAATTTAATGTTGGAACATGGTAACTACACGAAATATCGGTTTTCGGTTAGATAAACAAATAAACAAAAAGGTTATTTGAGCCTGATATGAACATAGGGTGGTTTCTGCATCTTGGTTAGTACATTGGCCTATCTGACCGTGTACGCCATTGGGTGGCTATATCTCTAGGTATTTCAGTACGGAATTTAATGTGGGCCTATGATAACTACACAAAAAATCGCTGTTTGGTTAGATAAACAAATAAACAAAAAGGTTATTTCCACCTGATATGGGCATAGGGTGGTTTTTATATCTTAGTTAGTACATTGGCCTATCTGGTCGTATTTCAGTATAGAATTTAATGTGGGCTATGGGAACTACACAAAAAATTGCTTTTCGGTTAGATAAACAAATAAACAAAAAGGTTATTTTCACCTGATATGGGGTATTTTCTACATCTTAGTTAGTACTTTGGTTTATCTGGATTATCTGAAAGATAATTAGTCCATCCAATTAGAAATGAGCAGTAGTTGCTTTCTAGTCGATCTTCGATCTGTATCTTTGCCTAATGAACTACTCGCAACTGCGTTTGCTATTTTGACATGAGTTTGATAGAAGTGGTTACGCGAAATTTTCTCACAAAAACATTTTTATTAGCATAAATCTATGGTTGAACTATGCCAATATATTGTTATTAGTTTGTTTAAAACAATTCTAATACGTGTAAGGCCCAGTACCATAGAATAAAATTCACAGAAATTCGATAAACGTGCTCCATCGAAAGAGTTGCTCGTCTTTGACGTAGTTTTCTTGGGGTTGAACTGTCAAAATATTGTAATTAATTTATAATAAATTACCACCCGCAATGTTTTATAAATTAATTACAATATTTCGACATAGTTCAACCCAAGTAAACTACCCCCCAGTGCCATAGAATAAAATAGAAGAAAAATATTTTTTGAAAAACAATTTTAAATAAAAATATTTGCACCACTTAGGAGTAGTTTCTTGGAGATTCAACTGCTCCAAGATATTGTAATTATTATGTAAAAAGTTCTAGTACTGCTCTTAGTAACGGTGATGAAGAATTTCCTAAAACATCCCTAAACTAAAACGTTTGATAGTGTTAGTAAATCATTCAACAATTGATTTTAAATAGGTGGTCAATCAAATTATTGAAAATAACCATCATTAATGGTTTGATAATAATAGAAACATGACAACAGAAAAATATTAGTTCCAAAAATTTAAATAAATAAGAATTTGCAAATAAAAAATTTTAACATAAAAATTCTATTCGCTAATTTATTAAAAAAACGGTTCATTTTCCCATTGCAAAAATCTATTTACATTTATTAACTTAAGTGCTTACATCAATACTTCGATTCCATAAATCTTTTAACAGCACGGGTCATCCATGTGGCTAATATTTTTAAGAAGAGCTAGGTCTAGTTAATCCTTAGCCAAAGTATGAGAAAATTCTATTGGGATATCGGGTTAGTGCTTCTTAAAAATATTAGCCACACGCATGATCCGACTTGGAATAAGATTTATGGAACCGAAGTATTGATCGCGATCAAGTGAATAAATAAACGTTCAGTGTATGGTTTCCTCGCCATATTTATCCCCGATATTCCCAAATAGAATTTTCTCATACTTTGGCTAAGGATTGACCAGACCTAGCTCTTCCTAAAAATATTAGCCACATGGATGACCCGTGCTGGAATAAGATTTATGAAACCGAAGAATTGATCGCGCTCAAGTGAATAAATAAACGTTCAATGTATGGTTTCCTCGCCATATTTATCCTCGATATCCCCAATGGAATTTTCTCATACTTTGGCTATAAATTAACTAGACTTAGCTCTTCCTAAATATATTAGCCACATGGATGACCCGTGCTGGAATAAGATTTATGAAATCGAAGTATTGATCGCGCTTATAATGAATAAATAAACGTTCAATGTATGGTTTTCCTCGTTATATTGATCCTCGATATTTTCTCGCACTTTTGCTAAGGATTAACTAGACCTAGCTCTTCCTAAAAATATTAGCTACATGGATGACCCGAGCTAGAATAAGATGTATGAAAAAAAGTATTGATCGCGCTCAAGTGAATAAATAAACGTTCAATGTATGGTTTCCTCGCCATATTTATCCCCGTCATCCCCAATAGAATATTTTCATAATTTTGCTAAGGATTAAATGGATTAACAATTTTCTAAAAATGTTAGCCGTGTTGTTATGCACCCGTGCTGGAATACGATATATGGAAACGAAGTACTGATCGCGCTTTAGTGAATAAATTATCGTTGAAAATGTTTATTTTTACTCATCATATATTACTTCGTTGTTGCACCTAAAACAATATTGGAATATAATTTTGACCACAATCAAGTTGGAGCGCTGCAAGTAATAACAACGTTAATTGTTACGTTAACAAGGATTTAATGAAGGATTAAGTATTACGCAAACCATTGCAACATGGTAAACCCTCCACACTTTTTCCATTAAAGGCATGTAAGTCGAAAAAATGTTTATAAAAGGGAACCACAGGTTAGGTTGCACATTTTAGGGGTAGTTTTTCGTGGTCGAACTATTAGCATATATTGTAATTAATTTGTAAACAATTCCAGTACCACTGGCAGTACGATAGAAGTATTTCGGGTCATATACTCGTATAAATTATGTACAGTATTAAAACTAATCGATTTTTTAACGTTAGTCGTTCTTTTCGAGCAGCGTCCTACTCAAATACTTTGGTTTCATTTAAAAAAATTTTAGCAGTTTTTCATTGTGGAGGCATTATTTCTGGGGAAGGACATTGTTGCTAAGGCTAACTAAGTACGAAGTTTGATCTTCTAAATAAATGATGGTCTTTCACCAAATATTTAAATAGCCATTTTCGGCAATTCCCGTAGATTATGATTCAGCTCAGATTAATACATGAAGTCTGATATTGAATAACGTAACTGAACCCTCTTCGTACAAACAATGCACGACAAATCAGATCTCTGGAATCGCATATTATACATTGGCATCTGGTATCAAACGATGAATAATTATGAAAGCACCTTTATAAAATGTATCTTCTTAACCCCATTTTCGTAACCCCCCATAATCCTTGCACCTGTCCTTTCAATATCCAGCAATCCAATAATCACGCATATCATTCAGATATGTCACACTTTTTACAAAAAAAATATTAGCAAACAGAAATATAAACAAAATTTCAATTTATTGATCAGAACAAATGAATTTAAAATTATCGAAACCCTTCTTATCACATGAAGCCATTTCAATGAATGGATTTATTCCTAACCGTCACTATTATTTTAAAGTGCTCACTTAAAGAAAAATTATCTGATATAATTTGTGTACTTAGAATAAAAAGTTTATTTGCTTCACTCAAACACATATTTTGCGATAATGGATGGTTCCCAGCTCTTTTTAGCACATATTGGATTCTGAGAAATGATTCAAAAGTTTTTTGTTGGTCTTTCTGTGGATGTAGAGAAAATATTTTTGTGAACTGTGTGAAACGACGATAACAGACTAAATCAATCTCCGCATACATATTATCCGTGGCATTCCAATTATTTTCACATAAGTACAAACCGTTTTATTTTTTTTAATTAACTTAGTCGCGTATTTTAGCTTGGTGGTGGTGGTTGTTATATTTCGGTTGTTCTTGTAATTGATTTTTTGTTTCGTTGAATATAAGCTAACAAAAATTCTTGTTATAAAACCAAAACACACCAAACAAAAAAATCAAATCCTAATTTAGGATTGGATCATATTGAAACGATGAAAGAGCTGGGGAGGTTAAATTTAGTTATTATTGTTGTTGTTGGATTTGGTTAGGTTTAAGTATTCATAACTTTAAATTGGATTACTTATTATTATTTTTATAAAGATAGACGACCGACACGATGAGCAATATAAATGGGTCGAAAATAATTTTCTGTGTGTGTTTACTTAAAAAAATGTTATTGGTTTCTTTCTTAACTTTATACGGTTCTACCATAACCTCTCAGCTACAGTAAAGATATATTTTGTGTTACAGAAAAGGCCCTAGCATATAAGAGTATCGGAGATATGTGTACGTATATTATACATTTGGTATTGTTTGCTTTATATACAAAGTCAAATCATATGTGTGCTGGTTGGGTATATGAAAGGATTTTTGTAATGGCTACAAAAATAAATAAAAACGTTAGATAGCTAGAAAATTTGATAGTGTTCGTTATGCAAGCAATTTTTGTATGTAGGACTTGTGTTAAATTATTATTCAGGATTCGAAGGCAGATGTTTCGTTACATATCTTATGTACATATATATATTTACTTAACGTGTGTTCCAAACATGCTGTGTATATATACGTAGCACAGATATATGGGGTGATTTTTATTGATTTTTCTTCCCGAACTTATTCGTAAATTGTAAAATTTATTGCATATATTTTTAAACTGCTGCTGCTTGCACACACGAAAATTTAATGTACGAGTATCTAGTAAAGAATGCAGCAATTTTATGTGTATATGTAAGGGCGCCTGCAGAATGATTTAAGATTAATTAAGATAATTCCATGTTATTCAATGTCACTCAATTTATTAATGTAAGCGCATACAAAACATAATTAAATGCATGTTGTGAACAATTTTATTAAGAATTTTATCTTATGTGCGTATGATTCAAAGGCATAACAATAATTATTATGCATGTGTCAAGATGTTTAGGCGGTTCAAATAATTGTGGTTAATTAAGTCAAGACTCAAGAAAATTGTATTTCATCAACGTTATTGTAGTTAAGTAATTCTTTCAGATAAGAAATATAATTTTACTTCCCTATTTTGTAACACGCACTCAAATTATTTTTAACTTTACTAAAATTAAATTTTTTATACTGGTTTTAGCCAGTAGATATCAGCTGAATGTTTTAAATAAGCTTGAGTTTGATAAATGAGTTCGTTATCAAAAATGAATAGTTTCCTAATAAAGTAATTCCCACTTAAATATTTCAGTTTGCGAGTCCAGTGCCTTAATTATCTAGAATCAGCAAAAATGAAGATACTACTGGCTCTATACCAATAAACTCGGCAGCCATTAGTTTAATAATCATTATAATCAGTAAATAGTACTGTACATTTGGAAACTGCGTGAAATCTAATCTAAGTTGTTTTAAGCTTTGAAAATTCGATGAAAATGCTATCATGTCCTCTAACAAATACGTAACGAGAAGTATTCCATGACGATCTTTTAAAGATAGATATATGATGAAAGATACAAAATTGATTGCAAAAGGATCAAACGTGAGTGGAACCTTATCAAAATCCTGTGAAAGCAGTCTGTCTAATGTTATTACATTTTATCATTTGTATTACGCAGCTCCATTGTTTAGCACCCCACTTTTTGAAAAATTAATTTTTTCTTTTGAAAATGTTTGACGGTTGATTGACGGCCAATGAGAGACAGTTAAAAATATTTGACGGAACCTAGTTTTTTTAACCGGTGTACAGTTTTTGGACACTTTTAAATTATTGGACACTTTTATAATTTGGACAGAAATTTATGCGAGTGTCCAAAAATAATTTTTAGACAAAATATCGATTTTAGGCAGATATTTGCACAAGTGTGCATTCCTAAAAATTGTAAATAAAAAAAATTGTTTGTAAATAGATTAAATTTTTGTATTTCATATTATTATTTTCAGAAATTATTTTAATCGTCAGGAATATAGTATACAGTGCTGGAAAAAAATTGGGCGCACATATTTTATTGTAAATTGGAGTCTTTTTTGCTAAAATTATAAAACTTTTGAAAGCAATTGGCTTATTGTTTCATTTTAAATATATGTATGATGTAATTTTTTGAAAATAAAATTTACCTGCAATTTAGGGGCAAAATCCCGAAAAATGCCAAAATATTTAAAATACGTTGATTGGAGTTAAAGTATTGGAATAAATTAAACACCTATTTTTTATTTTTTATTTTGGTTTTTATTGATTTATAGAGGTTCTGTCTTTAATATTAATATTTTGTTTGACCGCCATTTGCTTTTATTTATTAGAGCGATACACCTCCGATTCATTGAATTTAATAAACTTTTCAAAGTCGTAGGATGTATGGATTCAAAAATCGTCATCAACAAACTTTTTAAAGCTTGAATCGATTCTGGCCACTTTCTTGCTACTTCTTGCTTCATTATAGACCAAATATTTTCAATTGGATTTAAGTCTGGACTATACGGGGGCCAGCTCAACACATCGATACTTCTTTCTTCGAAGTACTTTTTTATCTTTAAATGAAGAGATAAGAAAAAAAACAAGTTTTTAACAAATGACTTATGTTTATCTGAAAGAAAATTTACCTATCTGCAATTCAAAATTAATAGCTTACAACTGTGGCGGTATGGCACGGAACGTTGTCCTGTTGAAAAATAAATTTGCAAATCTCGCCAAAAAGCTTTAACACAGAAGGCTCAAATTTGTTGTGTAGGATTTGCAGATAAACAGCTGCTGTAATGCTGGAGCTAAGGAAGCAAAATGGACCGGTTTCATTTTCACAAAAGTATTCCTAGACCATTTTCGGTGGAAGTCTTAAAAAACATTCGTTGCTAAGCCTCTCGTCCGAGCCGAGAAAACCACATTATTCCACATCTCTGGAGTCCAAGAAACATGCTCCTGGGCTCATAGCAAACGTCTTTTCCCACTAGTAATGGGAACTCAAGCGTCTGGACTGGTTTACGTGCTCTCAAACGAGTGAGTCAACTAAAGCTTTAACAAGTCTTTCTCTCACTAAGCTGGCTGAGATTCGTTTTCCCGTTGCTCGCTCAACATCCCGTCTTATGTCCGATGAAGTTTTAAAACGGTTCCGACGACATTGTAATATTATGAAACGATCTTCCATTTTCGTTGTCTTTCTAGACCTTCCAGAGCTATACTTTCTTTGTGTACTGCCCATCTCTCGCTTTTTTTTAATATTCCTCGCGACAGTATTTTTAGGAATCTTTAATCTTTCTATTCTATATTTCACGCGTGGTTAAATTTTCTCGCGCCAAAATCAACATATTGCTTTTACGCTGCTCGCTAACTTTTCCCATTTTTTAAACTAAAATTGCACTTTATTCTTTATTTGACTAGGATCACTTACAGAATAACTTAATCTTAGAAAATATGCACTATTTATACTGAAAAAAAATTACAGGCACAAAAACATCTGCACCCTATGTGACGACCAAGAACGGTAGGCGTAAAATAAAATAATTGCTTCACGAATTTTTTTTGTACATCAGTTGTGGAGTTGTACCGGTGTAATAAAAACAAAAGGCGGTCCAACAAAATAATAATATTAAAGCTAGAACTTCTATAAATCAATAAAAAACTAAACAAAAATTAAAAAATAGGTGTTTAATTTATTCCATTACTTTAACTCCAATCAACGTATTTTGAATATTTTGGCATTTTTCGGGGTTTTGCCCCTAAATGGCAGGTAATACTTTTTTTATTTTTTTTTTTTTTCAAAAAACTACATCATACATGTATTTAAAATGAAAAAATAAGCCAATTGCTTTCAAAAGTTTTGTAATTTTAGCAAAAAAAGATACCAATTTGCAATAAAATATGTTTGCCCAATTTTTTTTCCAGCACTGTACATATAAAAGTATGTCAATGTAGCTTATAGTAAATTACACGAATTTCAGAAATTGGCTCCAATAATGGCTTTATAGGTTTGAAAGGGCATACATTGTAAAATTAAAATCGCCTAATGCCATTTCGAAATTAGCCGTAGGCTCTCGTATAAAATTTTTGAACATTCACGCTTTTCGCGATTTTTTTTATAGAAGGTAGTCGTTGTAGCTTATGGTAAATTACAAAAATCTCAGAGATTGGCTCCCATAGTGGCTATATGGGTTTGAAAGGGCATATATTGTGGAAATAAAATCACCTAATTTCATTTCAAAATTAGCCGTGGGGCTCTTGTAAATTTTTTTTGAACATTCACGCTTTTCGAGATTTTTATATGGAAGGATGTCGTTGTGTAGCTTATGGTAAATTACACAAATCTCGCCTCCCCCCCCCTTTTATGCGATACCCCCCCCCCCTCCGGGTAATTTCGAAATGGCATTAGGTGATTTTAATTCCTTAAGGCATGCCCTTTCAAACCTGTATAACCATTATGGGAGACAATCTCTGAGATTCGTGTAATTTACCATAAGCTACAATGACATTCTTTTATATGCATACTGTATTCCTGATGATTAAAATAATTTATGAAAATAATAATAGGAAATACAAAATTTAATCTATTTTACATGTATATAACGTTAGCCCAGGGTTCATCCCACGAAACGACGATGGTAACACTAAACTATCACGACAGTTTTTCATCCCAGGATATTACTATCAGCCCAGAAATTTTACCATCCCAGAATATTTCATCCCAGGAAAACTATAATGAGTGGAAACTATCATCCCAGAGAATAAAGTTAGCCCAGCTATCACTATAGCGAAAGTTAACTATACGATCACTATCAGCCCGGGAATTACACCCATTCCACAAAAACTATAGCCACTACATAATAACTAAAGAGAAGTCATAGGATTTCTGTCGTTCCATTAACAGCTAATAATAATTAATGTTAATAAACTAAAAAAAGATATTCATTATGCAAACGTAATATAATTGGTCTCTTACAAATAAAAAGATTATTAGATTACACAAACTAATTATACCTATTCGCTTAAACATGCCATTCTATAAAAGTGTCGAATTAGAACGAACGTTTTTTAGATGAGGCACACTAACATCCTCAGACAGGATCAATTTCATGAAACTTCTATGCGTCCAAGTGGCGCAATTGAATTTTAAATTCTTAAAATCATTAAATTACTCAATCTTTTGATGCTCAATCGCTTCCACAGCCCATTCTATAAAAGTGTCGAATTAGGACGAACTCTTTTTAGTTTCATGAAACTGATCCTGTATGAAGATATTAGTGGTTCGCATCTAAAAAGCAGTCGTCCTAATCCGATATTTTTATAGAATGAGCTGTGAAATTGATCAATTTAATGATTTTAAGAATTTAAAATTCAATTGCGCCACTAGAAGTTTCCATAGAAGTTTTATGAAATTGATGCTGCCTGAAGATGTTAGTGTTCTGCGTCTAAAAAGCATTCATCGTAATTCGACACTTTTATAGAATGGGCTATGGACGCGATTGAGCATCAAAATATTGAGTAATTTAACGATTTTCAGAAATTTATATTTAATTACGTCACTTAGGCCAACAAACTTTTGCTGAAATAATTATATTAAAATATTTCTGTTTACTTCAGATTTCTATTATTATATCATGATAGAATGTCACGTGATAGCATTTGTAGTGGAGGGATGAAAGTCTGGGATAATTTTTTTTACCTCTATTTTACAAACAATTTTTTTCTATTTACACTTTTTAGAAAAAAATCTATATTTTGTCTAAAAAAATATTTTTGGACACTCGCATAAATTTATGTCCAAATTATAAAATTGTCCAATAATTTAAAAGTGTCCAAAAACTTCACACCGGTGTTTCTTTATTATTAAGGACAAAAATATACTGTACAGTTCGTACCCCATAAAAAAAATTTATTTATTTTTTCGATGTAGAATTGTCCAGTAATCAATGACGGGAAATTTTAGTTGATGGTTTCACTCAAAATGTCAGTTTCATATAAACTGACTTCCATTCTACTATAAATGTGTCTTAGAAACTCGGTGGTGATGGGGTTTGAAAAGTCTGAACATGAAGGCTCTGGAAAAGAAAATAAAATTATCCAAAACACGTAATCCGCATTCACAATTTTGGTTCTTATTTTTTTATCGATCTGGAATCATACAACAATCAGTAACGTGATAGTACTAATTTAGTTTAATTGCAGTGCACCGTATCTTTTCTTTCGAGATTGTTTCCACCTTTAGTCTTTGAATAGAGTAATAATTTTTCTGTGCAGAATTATTGCAGAAATAATTCTCATTCAAATTCAAACTTTACCATAAATAAACTCCACTAACCGTGATGAATTTTGAATAAAAGTGGTGAATAAAATTGAAGTCTTTTAAGAACCTTTATGCCCAGACCTTTCCATCGACACCACCGCCGAGTACCCAAGCCCCTACAAATAAATTTAAATAAGGCAAAAAATTTGAGTGACATAATAGTTCAAACTTTATGTAAATGATTGCGATACGATTCTACATCGAAAACAAATTAAAGACAATATTTTTTACAGGAGCTACGAGGTTTGGGCAATCTTCAAGTATCAATCAAGGATAATGAATAAAATTTGAACTTTTTGAGAACCCACCGCGTCTCTAAGATACACATAGAAGTTAGTTTATATCAATTAAACATTTCGAGTGACGTCATTGTCAGTGATTGTTGGACGATTTACATCGAAAAAATGTAAAAAATTGAAATTTACGGGGTGCTAAGTTTAGAGTATAATTTGGTTCTCTTAATAATACAGAAACTAAATTCCTCAAAATATTTTTAGTTGTCCATCATAGAGTCTGGCCGTCAAACATTTTCAACGAAAAAAATTAAATGTTTCAAAACTGGGATGCTAACACGATGGGGCTATATTATGCCACACTTTGCTCTCTCCCTTTCGTCTTTTCAGCTTTTCGGGTGCTTTTTTCTAATCTTACTTTTAATTTATTTTACTTAGTAAAATGAAGTATAGTAATCTTGAAAATTTTCGACTTTTGGCATATTTGCCATTCGCTATATCGCCGAAATAAAAAGAAAAGTGGTTTTAAAAAATCTCTGTAGGAGATGCCGTAATCGGTCCACCGGAAGTGGCAGTTTCCATAAGAGCTTTTTTACGAGATTTACGAGAAAAACGACCATTAATTAAACGATTCTACTTTAATTTTGCAACAATACCGATTTCACAAAAATTCGGCCTCCGTAGAGTCCCGACGGATTGACTTGACTGATTAGGGTGAAACTTCATACTAAAGCACTCATATCACACACTCATATCGTTTCCAAAAACTATTTTCAAAAGCATAAAACATTTCCGAAAAGATAGATTAAAATCTAAAATATTGTACATTAAGTTTCCACCCCCTAATTAGTTCACAAAGTTTTTTTAAGTTTTACTGGAAATGCTAAGTGTTCATAAAAAACTTCATATTACAGCTCATTCCATAAATTGGGAAATCCTTGCGAAATGTGGTAGTAATCTTAGGACTGCAACTGGCAGCTTCGAGGGAAGTTTTAAATTTTTCTAAAGATGATGAAAATTATATCATTCTCTGATAGTAAGGATTGCGAACATTTTTTAACCTGTTTTGTTCCTGTTTTATAAGTCCTTTCTCATTGCTTTATTGAGGGTAATGAGACTGCGGACGCTTAGTTGTAAGATAAATCACGTTATCATTTAGTTGGATCTGTGTAAGACATGTTATCACTGCGAATTTTACTAGCCATAACAGGCTCAAAGTTTATTTATAAGGCTTCAGAGTTCAATATAATGTGTAGCATTGGTTGAGTGTGGATTCAATGAAGTGTTAAATAGAATTTTTAGTTTAGTTCGGGATTCGGATGATATATATAAAGTTGCACTAAAAGTTGATATATATAAAGTTGCGCTTATTAGAAGCCTATTAGAGCTTCATGTTAGTCACGTTTTATTCTGAAACCTTATTCTTTATTTAATTAAGGTTCATTGTTAGCAGGGTTGGGCGTGAAAGATTACGCAAGGTAATCAACGGTTGTCAACGCGAAATCTACCAAGTAGACTACATAGCGATTTTTTGCGTCTCTGACGTCGATAATGTAGGAAACGTCGGCAACCTAACAAGTGATATTAAAAACCAAATTTTTTCACAGTCAGTGATATTTGGCTGAAATCGGTTCACCGGAAGCGGCAGCTTGCATAAGAGCTTTTTCTTTTTTGTCAAATATTGTTGTTTGTTTTTCGTAAAGAATACGATTTTATAATAGTCGCCATTGAACGTGTCATTATAGTGAGTATAGTATGATGAACACACTAAAAAATCCACCACAAATAAAAACCAACCACAGCCAGACATTTAATCTAGCATCTATTTCCGTCATCCAATTCGTTATTTCGGACTTTTAAATTAATTTATGTATGAAATCGTATTTATCAGTTCAATGAAACAAAAAACATTTATAGTTTAATTCAACTCCACATTTTTTTCTTGCCAAATGTCAGTAAAGGTCACCAAAATATAAAGGTTTAGAAAAAAAGAGGCGCTTTCCAATATTTCCAACTTGCTAATTGTTTTTTTTTTATATTTATTACAACTGAATTACAAATCATCTAGTAATTTATCTTTCATAATTTATATTCTTGTTTGGAGGGTTGTAGCCCTTTGGCTAGTCCCCTTTACAATTTTATTATATTTTTGGTCGAGCCTGATTGGATCTAGTAGATCAAGTGGTTTCTTCCTTCGCAGCCGTCTTACTGGGTTTGAATCATCCAACATACGACGTACCTCAGCATTTTGGTGTAGACTAATACGTTGCATGTGTTTTCTCGCGTGTTTGCTTATTTCTTCATTGACGAAATTCATCTTCAGATCTCTATGGAGGTTGTCATTTCTTATGTACCACGGTACATTAACTATTCCCCATAGGACTTTGCATTGGAATGACTTTATGATACTGACATTGGTTTTCTTTGTACAGCCCCAGAGCTAAATACCGTAAGTCCACACAGATTTTAAGATTTGTCGGTATAGTAGCATTTATTATGTAGTTAGCTCAGAATTTCTTCCTAAAAGCCAATCCATCTTTCTGTATTTGATGTTTAACTCTTCTTTTTTCTTTTTCACATGCTCTTTACATTTTAGTTTCGTGTCAGTTGGCTTTCTTGTTGGTAAAGTTTACGTGAACAGATTTTGTTTCATAAAGTTGTATTCGCCATCTCCGCGTCCAGGTGCTGACAATATTAGTAGCTCTTTGCAATTTGATTGTGGATACTTCTATGGTATTAGCAACTGCTAAGATGGCCGTATCATCCACAAACGTCGCTATGTTAGTCTCCTCTATCGTTGGCAGGTCCAAGATTTATAGAATATATAAATTTGGTCCCAGAACGCTACCTTGTGGTTCTCCTGCTGATATTTTCTGAATTTCTGAGTATTCGCCATCCAATTTAACTCGAAAGTGTCGGTTAGATATGTAAGATTTTAGAATTTCATAAAACTGCTTTCGTAAGTCTCTTTGTAATTTATATTCCAAACCTTTCTTTACTTTCTTTTTTTCAAGTACGTCTTCAATTATGTTTGTAATTCGGTGTACTTGTTCTATTGTTGAATGGTTTTCTCTGAAGCCAAAATGATATGGAGGTATAAGATTTATTTCTACTATTATTGGTTTGAGCCTCTTAGGAGTAGTTTCTCGAATAATTTTGAAATTGTTGGGAGTGAGGAAATTGGCCTATACCAATTTTTGTCATTTAGTGGTTTGTTTGGTTTAGGTATCATAATTACTTCTGCTACTTTCCATTGATTTGGGACGTGTTTAAGTCTGAGCACTGCGTTAATTATTTGGAGTAGTTTACGTAGTCCTTTTTCAGGAAGAGCTTTTACTATTTGTCCTATAATTAAGTCGTACCGTGGAGATTTCTTTGTATTTAGTTTAAGATTGGTTTCCTCTTTTAATTCTTGTAATGTGACACGAGATATATTGCAGTTATCCATTTTATATACTGGTGGTATGTTTTCCTCTGCAGTTTGTCTAGGTAGAGGCTGGAACGTGTTCTCGAGATGAGTTGCAAACAACTAAGCTTTTTGCTTTGCACTTATAGCCCATGTGCCATCTTCATTTTTAACTGGTAGAATTTGTAGTTTAGCTCGTTTTAAACTTTTTGTCGCTTTCCAAAGGGTGTACTCGTTATCTTTGCTTGCTAATTGGTGATTGGAAATACAAATACAGCACTATATCGGTTTCTATTACACAATTATTTATTAGTATAAGTGTTTTTGACATCCAATTTCACTATCAATAAAGATTAAAATAAAATTAATTTTTATTAATCGCTCCGAATTAAAATTCGTAACTGGCGCCAAAACAGGGCCCAGCCATATCATAGTTAATAAAAACTCGTGCAAGTAGTGCAAGTGAATTAGTGAATCATAGTAACGAAACTGTAGTGGTCGAATAGTGAAATTGTTACGCATATAAAGTTATCACCACGAGAACATAACTTAATACGCCTAATCCGTTCCACAAGTAGGTGCTGTGCAACATTCCACGCAGAACTCCAAACGGGAAACTACGGCTTATCCCAGTGAAACTACATAGAAGACACACTGGCAACTGGACCCTAAAGTACCCATCCGGCAAGGAAAAAATTAATAATAATTCTAATTTTTTTTAGCAAGCTTTAAAATAAAAATCTAATAATTCCACAACTTAATTCTAAAAGAGAAACTTAACAACCCAAAATAATAATAATTCTCTAAAAAGAATCGAACAGAGATTATTGAAACTTGAGAATGCCATAATTCACAACACCGAAACACTAATATTACCGAGAACCAAACAAGACCTAGCCGAAATTAGTAGACTCCCAGATTGCGTCAAGGAGCTACGATATTTGACGGCAACTCCACTCAATATATATCGTGAATACACAATGTAGCAATATATTGAAAGTTTACGATATTGTACGCAACAAACCGATATTTAGAGCGATACTCCAAAGTATTTATAGGCCAAAGATCAGAGGCAACGCCGATGCTGCTCTGATATCATACAACATCTTTAGCGACGATTGGACTTCTATCAAAAATGCCTGTCTCTCCATTACGCGGATAAGAGAGATCTCGGGACATTGGAACACCAACTCAGTAGCATCACGAAGAGAAATATTAGCATAGACGAATTCTATGCGAATATTAACCACCAATTATAGCTGATTGTCAACAAAATAAAAACTGAAGAGTATTCTCCCGATACAATAGAAGTTTTAATAGAAACATACCGAAACCGATCGTTAGACGTTTTTATTCGGGGATTAAATGGGGAGCTATCTAAAAGGTTAATCATTCAACGACCCCAGACGCTACCAGAGTCATATGATTCCTACCTGGAATTCCAAAATTTAAACTTTAAAAATTTAGTAATATACAAGAGAAATTTTAACAATTCAATAATAGCTCCAATAAATCAACTAACTCCTACAAACCAGTAAAACCTACAAAAGAAACCTACGTATACTCCAACACCGCAACACCATATGACCAGGCCACAACGAAATATGGCTTATAACATACAGCACCAAAATAATAGGATGCCACCCCTCCTCCAGTTGAACCGAAACCATCAACACCGATGGAAATAGGGTCATCTATTACGAGAGATAACTCCACTCTCAAGTCCCTCATAGACACAGGAGCTAATAAAAACTTCGTAAAACCAGAACTAGCTGTAAATTCGATTCTCACAAAGGCGCAAAAGCCAATTTTTTAAAAGTGTTGGAATTAACTAAAGTATAGAATTTTTCGTACTGCCCGTACTCAAATCATTTGATGGAGTAATCGGGGACGACACTTTGAAAAAACTAGAAAAAACAACGTCTTACTCTTACCACCGAATATAAATAATCTGGAAATACGAAACGACCACCTGTCATATAAATCAAAACAAATCCTTCAAAGGATCCTATCAAAATTCAAAACACTATTCGGACCTGTCAATAATATTGAACCAATCGATACCGATATAAAAGCCGAAATTAAGACGAATACCAAAGAACCTACATATTTATGCTAAATCGTACCCCTACCCCGTTAGCATGAGGAGCGAAGTCGAGAAGCAAATTTATCAAAAGATGGAATCATAAGGCCCTCCAAAAGCCCATACAACTCCTTAATATGGATAGTAGAAAAAAATATCATAACAATATCAGATGCGTATCCGATTCCAGATAAATCGAACACCCTGCCAAATCTGGACAATTCAAAATTGTTCACGAGTATCGACCTCTCGTTTAGATTCTATCAAATCCAGATGAAAGAAGCTGACATACCTAAAACATCATTTTCAACGATGAATGGTAAATACGAATTGTTATGACTTCGGATTGATGAATGCTCCCGCCATTTTTCAACGAATGATCGACAACGTTCTGAAGGAGTTTATAGTCTACATAGACGTCTACATAGACGACATCATATTCGGAGGAAAAACCGAGGAAGAACACCGGGCTAATATCGATCGAATACTCTCGAAATTGGAAAAGGCCAACCTGCGAGTATCTCGACAATACTGAATTCCTAAAACATGAAACGGAATTCCCTGGCTACGTTATAACAAGCCAAGGCATTAGACCCGATGAAAAAATTTTTCTTCCCATTCGGAAAATTAAGAGCCCAGAAAATTTAAAATCCCTAAAATCATTCCTGGGACTCACTTCTTATTGCAGGCGTTTTATAAAAGTACGCTAAAATCACCAAACCGTTGAAAAATATCATCAGAGGGGAAAACGCGCCAATTGCGGCCAATCAATCAAAAAAGATGAAAATCACTCTCACCGAGGAAGAACAGCGCGCATTCCAACAAATTAAGGATTTATTGTCATCCACGAAAATACTGATCTTTCCCAACTTCGAAAATCCGTTCATCTTGACAACAGATGTCTCGAATACAGCAATTGGCTCTATTCTGTCTCAGGGTGAACTTGGCAAAGACAAAGCAATCACGTTCATCTCCTAGTCATTAAACTTGCCTGACTTGGAGATGCTTACCAATATGTGGGCTTTGAACAGTTTACGGAATCACTTATATGGCGCGAAAAAAATCAAGATTGTCACAGACCATCAACCTTTGACATTCTCGATAAGTAACAAAAACCATAACGCCAAACTAAAAAGATGGAAGACAATACTCGAAGAATATAACTACGAATTAATTTATAAACCAGGTTAGACCAACAAAATTGCGTATGCCCTATCCCGATTAGAGATAGGGCCAATACTCTACCAACAGATGGCATAATTCATAGCGCAGATCAGGATAGTTCAGATTTGATTCCATACTGCGATGCACCGATAAACGTTTTTAGGAACCAACTTATTTTTACGGAGAGTAAGAATGTTCACACCTATGAAGAACCACATCCGAATTACCACAGGCATTTTATCAGTTTCACGGAAAAAGGCATCATGATCGACCCAGAATACCTCCACGATTTACGCCTAAACCTCATAAAACACCTTCAAAATTTATTGGCAAAACATAAAGTATCAGGACTAATGGACCTTGGAGTTATAACTGTGATTTGCATAGCTATACTTATCCTCTCAATCAAAAAGACCATTCACCACTGTAAAATAAGGAGAAACAGATCAATTCATCAACCAGAAATCATCAAACAACTCGGGGTTCACCAAGTAACTTGAAATTCTGACCCACGGGTCGTGGATCTTTAAAGGAGGAAGGGACATGCCTTTAGATTGCAACGTGCCACTTAATTTACATCAACGAAACATGAACACCTATATATATATATATATATATATATATATATATATATATATATATATATATATATATATATATATATATATATATATATATATATATATATATATATATATATATAAATATATATATGTAAATATATATATATATATATATATATATATATATATATATATATATATATATATATATATATATATCTATATATATATATATATATATATATATATATATATATATATATATATATATATATATATATATATATATATATATAAATTAAGTCTTTTTCTCTAATCCTTAGGCTACGGGTTGACTTGGCATGGTTTGTACAAAATGAATAACTTTCGTCCATTGAATAACAAAAACTGCTTTCGGTTTAAATTTTATTTATACAAATTTGTTTACCGATCACGAACTAATCACTATTTGCCTACGGATTTGTCTGTAATGTCATATAAAAATGCAAATATTTTGTTTTTCTCTCAGTTCCCTCTGATTGCCTTTGTGGGCGAACAAATAACGATAACACTTTCTGTTCTCTCAATAGGCAAACAGGCATTCTGGTAATATTATCTCGTCTTATCATTCCACAAAAATATTATAAAATAATAAATGACGTATTAAAAGAGCTTTACATTAATTGACTTAAAACTGTATGCGCTAATCCATAATTCCAGCAACAAATTAAATCACACAAAATTTAAACTTCCAAACACCATTTAGATGAATGAAAAAAATTCCAAAAAATCGGTTTATCAAACACATTAAATATGGAAAATTATAAGTGAAATTGTAAAGCAACAACACCGTCATACAAACACACACACACACAGTTAATCTAATTTAAATATATATATTTCATAATAATAGAAATAAATTTCCTTTCATCTTTTCTTTCATATACGTTACCAGTTTACGATATATTCCAAGTATAATCCCCAAATGCATTGAACTTTACTTATAAATATACAATAAATGTTTATTACTATTATTACTATTACTATTTTTTCGATACTTTTATACATGAAGACGATGGAAATTCTTCTCTATAACTCTGCTACTATATTACAAGTACGTACGAGTATATTTAAATTCTCACACGAAGGAAATTTTATTTTCATATAAATCTTATATTTTTCAAGTAGAACGAGTTTCGATTAATTTTAATTTTTATATAGTGAAGACATATTGCTAGCCTCTTTTGTGAATACTTTGCAGTAAAGAAATCGTTTAGTTTTTGTTATTAAACTAAAGTTACATAAAGTATGTTGATAGTTCACATAATAAAATCATAATATGGAATTCTGAAAAGTTTCAAGCATAATAACCACGCAACTGGATCGTTTGATAGTGCCTTGATAAAAATAAATTTAACCTAGATACCATGAACCATTGTTGCTTGAAACTAGAAGACTTAAATGACATTCTCTGATAATTTACATTTCATAATTAAGACGTGGAGTTTACAGTTTCTACAGTTCCTAGAAAAAGGCAATAAGTATTTTTATTAAAACAAAGGCATACAGGTACTCTAGATAGTCGCCTATATCTGCATTGCGTGTATAAATAAATGTTTCGCGAAATTATAATACTTCGCTAAGTCATGGTGTTTATACTTTGATCATATGGCCTGATGCGACGTTTAATAACAGTATTCAAACCTCGATTCACTTGACTGAAATTATCTATTATCCAACTAAATTGGAAATTGAGCCAATTTAAAAAGTTAACGCATTAGCTGAAGCCCATACCTTAAATAAAGTTTCACTCAACAATTTTAGTTTTGGACAAAATTCGACAGATTTGAAAATTATTTAAAAATTAACAAAAATAAACAAGTATTAGTAAATACACTGTTAAAAAAATTCTTTTCAGAATTTTGAGTGAAAGCTAGAAAATAAACTCAAAAAATGTATTTTACATTATTCATAATAGCCCGGAAAATCATTTCCTTTTTCCTTATTTTTATGTAATTTTACGGAAGATAATATTTCAATATATCGAAATGCCGGGTATACAAAATTTGTGTATAAAGCCACTATGTGGAAATTAGACGATAAAACGATATTCAGAAGACAGGTAAGACAATCAAGTGAGCTTCCATAAAAATGGGGTACTTCTGAATTTTGTTCTGGCAACTTAAGCCAATTGGATCGATATGGGTAGGGTTAGCTTAAATAAATTACTAAGGTCGTGGTTTATAGGAAAATTCCTATAAGGTAACACAATGAAATGACTGAAGTTTCCAAATTGAGAGTAGGGATATTCTATTCAGTTCTACTAAATCAAGTCGATTTTATTAGTTTGTGTAATTCTTGTTAGCTTTACTTTGACACAATCAAATAAATCAAGCGCCATTTCCATATCTAAGGGATAAGAAAGATTTTTTATTCACGCAAATCAAATCGATTTTATTGGTTTGAATAGTTTTAGTTTAGATAAATTCTGGGTATCGTAGATTTTGGCGGAAAATTCCACTACGTGGATACAATAGCCTAAGAATAACAGTCACGAGTCCTATATAAATTGAGAGCAGGATTATCCGTTTCGAGTTACTTCTTAAAAATGGTTTTATTGGTTTTAGCTGTTTTGTTTAGAAAAATTTAGATCACGATTGGGCATCGCAGTGGTTGTCTCACCAAAGCATCGTTTGGTGGTTTAGTCAACTGAGCAGCGAGTTCCATCTTTTGTCAAAATTCGTTTTTGTTGTGACTTCATTACTTTAAGAACTGGTTATTGCAGCAGTTAACGAGGCTCTGGTGGCCGAAGAACGGCGGGATAACCGAACACCGACAACCTAGCAAATGATTTTATCTCCATTGAACCACTACATCAATAGTTAGGTATACTATTGATGTAGTGGTTCAATGGAGATAAAATCATTTGCTAGGTTGTCGGTGTTCGGTTATCCCGCCGTTCTTCGGCCACCAGAGCCTCGTTGAATTGCGAAAATGAAGAATCATACCTATCCCCTAGATATGGAAATGGCTCTTGATTTATTTGATTGTGTCAACCTAAAGCTAACATTTGCCCATGGTGGAATTTTACTCAAACCAATAAAATCGATTTGAATTACGAGATCGCAAGTAATGTATCACTACTTTCTGTTTGGAAAATAGCGTATTCAGCAAATAACAGATTATTTTATGCGGTTTAAAGAATCAACTTAGTGTTGGCCCAATGGCAGAAGTGGATTGGATAATGTACGACTTTTCGTTATTACAAACCTTAGTAAAAAACGTTTTCCACTCAAAAATATCACTTAAATTATTTTACCGGAAGTTGAAAATTTTAACTCCTAAATTGTTTTGATCAGCTATAAAGGTGTCAGCCAACAGCACTGATGTAGGCAATTTAGAGGTTTTCGTTATTAATAATATAGAATCCACATTAGCGAATTATGCTTTAGGTGGGTAGGTTCTACTACCACCGGCTATTCGAATTGTGTGCATCTGCAAAATGTTCTCCTCTCCCAGCCGATGCGTTAATAGTTTCGCCTCTTTAGCTCGGACAATTGCTTGTTTTAGTACAACACGAAACATACGAGCAGGTTTTGTGTCTCCGTTGTTAATATTAACCGCCCCACTATCTCCGTCTATATTAAGAAAACTCAACGGATCATATCACCATTTTTCGATTTTATATCATACATTAGCTAAATTTCTACGTACGGAATTGAATATGATTGCTAAAACGATAAAATCCGGTTAAAATTATCTAGAAATCTCGATGTAATACTACTTACTATTTGCCAAGGATCCATCTTGTTGTTCATCGCCTGTAAAACGTATTTGAAGCATTCTCCAGCATTGGATTTAATCTGTGAAACTACTTCACTTGATTACTGTTTCATAATAATGGAGTCCCAAGTCTCCTGGTGGGAGTGTTCAAAATTTACGGAAATCATTTGAACTAAATAAATATTTTGACGTTTTGAATAGTTTGAAAAAAGTGAATTGCCGTAAAATGTCCATAATATTAGGGAACCTTCGTTCTCTCATACTGCAAGAACAGTTTGGTAAAATTGTAGCCCAGTGGGAACTGATTTATTTTCGACATACACAAAAAATCTTTTGATAAAAATAAATACACGAACGTTTAAAGTTTATTGCGAATATTATTGAGTAAAAGTATTACAGTTACCAACTTCGGATTATGAGTGCCGATAAAATCTCACTTTTAAAATATTTCACCCAAAAATAATTTACTCAAAATTTAAATATTTTTATGATTGAATTTTTAAGTTTCTATAATATACTATGAAGCTAAGTACTAATTTTTTATCTTCCTGTGAGTTTTGTTCACCTCCAAAGTTGTAGATCAGCGATTTAGTGGTCAAAGTATTTCAGTACGAAATGTATTCGGTATTTCTTAAAACATTTTACTGAAACTCAAACCCAATAGATCACCCAAATTTAAAATTCAAAACTTTAGATTTATAACTCTTCCCTCAAGTACAAAATGAGGTTATTTGATGATATTTGTACAGTTTCATTCTCAAATAAAATTATAAAACATCGGAGAAAAAAGAGATTTTCAACAATGCAGGCAAATATAAACTAAAGCCATGGGACGATATTTTAGAGTTTTGCTCATCTCCAAAGTACTAAATTGCCGCTTTGAAGGTCAAAACGTGCTCGGTTCGATATTAACAGTCAAATTTTCCCCAGTACAAAATAAAATTATATTAGATTTTTCTGTAAATTCATTCACTCTCTTTAAACATTTCATTTAAAACAAACGAATCAGAATAATTTACTCAACATTTAGAATGTTGGTTTCAAACTCAAGTTCGAAATGAGGTACGAACTGTGGCTATCTTGCACAGTTTTGCACAGTTGAAAATTGTATAAGATGGCTGTAACATTTCACTCAAAATAATAAGCTCGACATTGAGATCTTCTCTGCATTCAAATATAAAACGCGTTTGAAGTTAGACCTAACTTAATCCTAACCAACAAAAACAAACGAGAATTTGTATGTATTGGTTAAAAAGTAAAACAAGAATGTCATTTAGGCGAAATATTGAATTTGTGAACTAAATGCAATTTCAATTTATAATAAATAATTAGGTTGTCTAGAGGAGGAAAAAATTCACGATTCTAACGTAGGACGCTTAGAATAAAAATGCATGAGTTGGATTAGAATATTCTTGGTTCTTTCAGCCAGATCTCAGCGTCAACGAGATCAGCATAGCAGGTTTTACAACACCCAGTAGTAGCGGTACCGTAAAGTCACCTAATGGAAGCATTTTGTGCGCATACACAACAGAGATTAAATAATTAAATCTTCACTAAGAGCACCAGTTTTCATATTCTGTAACTCATAACTCATGATGCGTGCCGTTTAGAAATATCGGAAAACTCGGAAAAACGATCGTTTTTAATGTATCGTGTACACTTGTGACCAAATATCCTTAATCCTAACTACCAGAGAGCCACTCTTTTTAAGAATTGTGTATGATTTTCCAATTAGTCAGACTGAGACATAGTCAAACCAATTTTCCGCTGCCGGAAAACTCGGAAAAATGATCGTTTTTATCGTGTATATTTGTGACCAAATATCCTTAATTCTAACGACCAGCAAGGCCACTTTTTGAAAATTGTGTATGATTTTCCAATTAGTCAGACATAGTCATACTCAAAACAATTTTCCGCTGTCGGAAAACTCGGAAAAAGTATCGTTTTCAATGTATCGTGACATGTTGGTTCGGTGGATTTAATTTCGTCCATGTGCCCCAGATTTAAATATTCATTCATGAACATCGTGTACTATTCTTGTAATTCATGATTTTTCTTAAATTTACGTTCCATGGCAATTAATCGACTAGTGGCTACTGCCTTTGAGTGTCCCAGTTCTCCGGAATCCTTTTTAAATGATAGTCTAACGACATATCTACCTTCAGACTTTCGTGAATAGTTCTCAAGAAAATGATGCTCACATGGTGATTCTGATTCAGAAATTTCTGATATGGTCGGGACCTCTTCTATTGTCCAAAATTTTTCCAGTATTATAGAAATGCCGTTAGATTATTTGATTCTTCGTATGTCGATCCAGATATGACCCATCCGAATTTAGTTGATTGAGCAAATAGTCGATTTTGGATTTTAAATCGATCAGCATTGAATAACTCAAAAATATGTCTGCTCCAAGCAATATATCAATCGGCTAATTGAATAATTTGCTTATTAATATCGTCAACCCATTCTGTATCAACTTTTATCTGCGAAATTGTAGAAGTTAATTTGGTCAAGATTAGAGCTTCGACTTAAAGGGCTCGCTGGGCTTGAATCTTGATTGTATGTTGATTTTTACAAGACCCTTGGCTGACTCCGCGCTTGTTTCAATGCCTGATACTCGGATATTTGTGAATGGTCGAGCAAGATTTAGTTTTTGAACTAAACTTCCGTTGATAAACGTGAACTGAGATCCTGAATCCAATAAAACTCGAGCTGCATGGTGTTTGCTAAGTGAATCATGAACATATATTACTGCAGTGGGCAATAGAGCCAGACGTGAAGTGCAGGTTCTTATTGCTGTATTATGGTTACAGCGGTAGACGCTATGCTAGAGTTAGATGATGAATTGGTTCCTGATTTATTTGAAGTTGGCAGCTCTTTAGTTTGAGAAGCGGCACTACCTTGTAATGACACCTTTGACGAAACATCTAGATCAGCATGGAGTAACGTGCTATGTCTTGCGTTGCAAATACGACATGAATAATCCAGCAATCATTGACAGCATGCCCTTCTCTCAAGCAATTGTAGCATACTCCAGATTGATTAGCTAATTGTCGTCGGTCCACTATTGACATTTTTTTGAATTTTAGACATCTCCACAAATAATAATAGGTCGGTTTTTGTTATATCGCTTAACTAACTTGTCCCAAGCTTCAGAATAATTAGCTTCAGTTACCAAGAAATTTCGAATAATGTTAAGCGGTGGGCCTTTTAGCATTCCTTTCAAAATTTGAAATTTACGTACTTGGGAAAAGGTATCTACATTACGCACCGACGTACTATATAAATCCAGGTTTCATAATCTCCGCACGTGTTCACTTAATAGTATCTGCAGCTTGAACCATCGAACGTTCATTAATTGCTTGTGGTCGATCAGCAGGACTTTTCAAGAATATCCCTTGCTGGTCTAACAACTGATCAAACGAATTATTATGAGTGGGCTGTGGATTTGTTTGTGGCTGGATTTCGCGAAACCATTCTAGCAATTTGGATTTTGTGTCGAAAAATTTAGTCTCGAATTCTTCCTGCTTGTGCTCAACATTTGCATTGGGATTGGTTTCAAGTATGGTAGCAACTCGAGTTTCACAAGCTTGAAACTCATTCCACAGATCATTCATTTTGTTTAATCGTACCTCAATATCACAAATTGAGGTATCTTGATTTATTGCAAATGCGAATCTTTTTATTACGGCTAATGAAGCCATGACGCAACCTCGTGCTTGTACTGCGTTAGTCGCCATGATTAATATCGTTTAGTTATCGACGAAAGAAATCGATACTTGCACACTCAAGAAAACAACATGTTTCTCAAGTGATCTAATTGCTGGTAAAAAATGTATGGACTAATTTTTATTCACACAATATCAGCAGTATGGTTAAACGTGGTTTGTGTCCAATGAATTATAGCGTGCTTGATTCGCACTAGTATCTGCAGCAATTAAACAGCAATAAAGGGTGTGCCCAATAAAGTAGCGTGCTTTATGTGAGCGGAAATAAGTGGATTTGTCGACAGCAACTGTTCTGAATACCGCTATCAATGGGTTAATTACGCGCCAAAACTGCGGCGTCACTTGAAATGTAGATAAAACACGAGTGAACGTCTAAATCCCATTTATTTTAGTTTTGCAAAAATTGTTCTCGTTCGGGGTCAATAAAAAATGAGTCTACGTCATCGTATTAAAATGGGGCTAATTTTTATTTGTTGTTTATTTTAATTGTCATTGCCGAAGTCGCTAGTTTACTAATTGCGTATTAACGAGCCGTTGATTTTCATAGCAAAATTTTTAAATAATCCTAACATTGCTTTTGTCAACTGTTTTACTAATACATGTGCATTTTTGTTATTTCGATAAATTTGGTAGTCCGCCATGTTTTGTTATTTTTTAATTTTGTCGAAAACTCACATTCGTCGTAGAACTCGATTTTAGTTGTTGTTATTGTTGCATAAGATACAGTCGGTCAAAAATTTAAGAATTTGTTGAAAATCCTATAAAACATACCAAAAAAAAATTGGGTGATATTTTTAGTTTTCTTGCAAAGCACGTTTTTATCATGGCCTACTCTATTTTTGCATATAAAATTTTTAACTTTTTTAAGTTTTATTTTATTTTACATACCATTGTATGTAAACATACGATTTTCTTGCAGAATTCAACTAAATAAGACCACCAACTCTTTATATATAGATAAAATTTAAATTTAAAAATTTGTTTTATTATAAATTAATTTAGTAATTAATTACATTTTAAATCTAATATAATCTTCACTATTTGAATATTTCTTAAAATTAATGTAACCTTCTCCTGAATGAATAACTGCATGGAAATCGCGTGTTCCTTTACAGTTTCAAATTTTTCGAACCTACTGGCAAGTTGAATTTTTTTCGAGTTCAATGTCAGAACAAAACTCAAAAACCATATCAGTCTTTAAAGTTTTAGCCCATTTGAATAATTCTGCTGCATTCGTAATAATACCGTCAAATTCATCAGAGCCAGTCTCTGGACGCCATTCTCTTGATAGTACCTCTTACTCCATCGCATGGTCCCTTTCCATGTGCTGTGGCATGAAAATGAAAATTATATTCATAAATTTCACCATCAGTAATATAATAAATTTTGGTTAAACTCGTCATTTTAGTTTTCAAGAACTGGATAATTTCTTTCGATAATTTTTTTCGACGAACAGATGAACTGCCGCAGTGATATGGCTAAGACAATCCGATACAGCAATGAAGCTGTAGTGCTGCAATTTCCCATCTACATTTATGTGAATTACAATAACATACATTCTGCATTATAAATGAATACTTTTCTGCAAAGTCACATGAAACAAGCGCTTCTGTAGGCTCTAGAGTAAGTTTTTTATTAGTTCTTACGAAGCTAGATTGTTGAAGTGAAATGAAGTAATGAGGTATCAGATTTTCCAGCTTCTTTATGAAGTAATCCAAAAATTCTTCTAACGGTTTTGAATACTTTTCCAAATTGCATCTGTCAGTTGAAATCCACTGACTGAATGATAAATCAGCATCCTCGTAGTCCTTTTCCAGAAAAGCGTTTTTCAAATATTCTCGAAATAAAGTTAATCCTAGACAATTCTTGCATTTTAGAAGATAACATGTCGGCTTAGGATCTGGTCATAAATCTGGTCATAAATAATGTCATTCCACTTTCATAAATAATTAATTTTATATTTTGATGTATTGTACCAAGACACACTGGATATGGGTGGAATTTTTGGCGAAAAAATCACGTAAAACCAATGTAGTATGAGAAGGTGCATTATCGTAGTGCAAAAACCAAGAGTTGTCGACCCATAATTCCGGCCTCTTTTTGCGAATAGCTTCGCGCAAACCACAAATAACACTCAAATAGTATTCCTTGTTGACAGTTTGACCGGTCGGAAGGAATTCGGAGTGCACCACACCTCGATAATCGAATAAAACTGTCAACATCACCTTGATTTTTGACTTGCTTTGACGTGGTTTTTTCGGCTTCGGCTCACCTTTGGCACGATATTCGGCCGATTGATCGTCTCTTTCCGGGTCGTAAGCATAGATACAAGAATCATCGCCAGTTATAATACGTTTCATGACATCCTGGTAGTCGGAAAGCATTGTTTCACAGACGTCAACGCGACGCTGTTTTCCCAAAAAATTTAGTGATTTTGACCCAAATGATCTTTCAAAATGATTTTCACTGATTCTTCCGATATTTCAACGATGCCAGTAAGGTCTCTGACTGTTAATCGTGGATTCTCGAGCACCAATTCCTTGATTTCATTAACGTGTTGATCATCAGTTGATGTTGATGGCCGTGCTAGACGTGGTTCGTCGTCAACACGTTCTCGACCCTCTTCGAACAATTATCACCGAAGGCCTTTTGCAACATTCTGAACGTTTAGGCACCACAAAATTGATTCCGCACACAAAATTTAATGGAACTACTTTGTTGAATAATTTCACTCATTGTAAAAATCGCCGAATGCACTTTTTGTACTTCAGAAAGACAAGCGTATACTAAACACTAATCATTATTTTGATGTGACATTTGGCGCAGATGTCACTGACAGTCATACCAACATAGGAAAAAATATATTTCGACGAATGGTTTTCCGCGCGAAATTTAAATTAAAAAGTCTTACTACTTTTTGCCCACAGTTATTATTTCACATGCATCTGTAGATTTCCTGAAATTTAATTCTAAATTAATATTTTCCAGCTTCCTAAATAATGTAGACATTTATTAATTTAATCCTCCTGCAATTCCACAACTTACAATCGAATTTCCTGAAACCCCATTAGTTACCTAAATTAAATTAAAAATTATTTTAAACATTACTCTAAAATCTAAAAGTATTTAAGCCTTGATCCGGCAACCACGAAACATCTTTCAAAAAGTTGATCTTTCAAAACCATCATTGTTATTCAATGCACATTAACTACCGGATTGGATATTTCAAATATATTTAGCTTATTCCGCAAAAATATCAAATGTTTTATTAATTTTGATCACCAAAGAACACTCGTTAAATTACCAAGTATAATTATACTGCATAGGACATATTATGCAATGCTCAATGGTGCTTTACCACTCCTCAACCAATTACTGTCAAATATGGTACGCAGAACCGGATCGGCACTCCAACATAACGATCCCTCAACAAATGATGGTCAAATTCTGTGTGCGATAACTTTCTATTCTAGTTTGTAGAGCTGGACCAAGATTCTAATTAAAAAAGTCAGCTTGTATTGGGATTTTAACGTGTAACGATTTCATGAAGTTCTGCAAGTCGAAGATTCTGAATGGAACTTGACCATATCCCAAAAAAATAAAAATTATTGTCAAATCAGGTATTCAGAATTGGATGGGGATCCAAAAATGAATTTTAGAGAAGTTCTCGAGTTCGCCCGTGCTAGGCAATTTGTCAACCAATTATGTTCGAATCTGGTACGTTGAGCTAAATCGAGATTCCAACATAAATCCTGGATGAAGCTCTGGATTCTTCTACAAAACATACCTGAAAACAATCAGCGAAAAAATTATCCAGCTCCTCCATTCGCTATAGCCAAACCAAACTTGGCTTCAATCCGCTAAGAGCTGGCCTAGTCAAATCCAGTTTCCACAAAATTAAAATTTGCTCCAATTCCAATTCAGCCAAATTCGTACCCAAAAATTAATTTATGCATTTTCCGCAGTATACTGTCTAGAAACAGGTCACTGAGAAAATTCCGCACATGTCGGTCAATCAAAAAAAAAAAAATCAAATGTTTACATTAGGTGACGGCACGAACGGAAGATAGGACCACGCGGAAGGCTTGATGAATATGATTTATAACTCAAATCAATTGATATTCGTGTCTGACGTGACGATTGCGAAGCTGTTTCGAGAAATACTGTTGTAAATACTGAACTGTGTCCAGTTCCCTTGGTTTATAATTTTCATACGGTTAGCTCATGTGGTTTGATTCGTTTGAGCCGCCTTACTTCGTTTGTACTGTCCAGTAGTTGTACGGCCTCAAGATTGGTGTGGGTAAGAAATCTCTTCTCATGTTTTATGGCACATTCGCGGATAACGTCATCTATCAATCGTATTTCTAAATCATTGTGGATTTCTTTGTTAGTCACAAATCGGTAGGCGTTGGTGACCATTCGAAGAAATTTATTTTGGCTTCGTTGTATAATGCCTCTATTGGATTTATGTGTACAACCCCATAGCTGCGCACCACACATCCATATTGGTTTGAAGATAGTCTGGTATACCAGTCTTTTGCAATACAGGTTCATTTTGGAATGATGTCCAATTAACCAGTACATTTGACGTTGTTTCAATCGTATTTGTTCAGCTTTTTGTCTCACGTGATGTTTCCAGTTGAGCCTGGAATCTAAATGTAGACCAAGGTATATTGCCGATTCAGCCTGCGGCACTTGCACTTCTTTGAGGTGTATATGAAGCGTGTTATTTTTATGTCGGAGCGTAAATGTCACATATGTTGATTTGAGCTCATTCAGTGCGATTTGCCAATCAATTGTCCATTTAGTAACGTTGTCCATTGCTCGTTGAAGATTTTCCACTGCTCTTGGTTGAGATTCGTCTACTGACATAATTACAGTGTCATCAGCGAACGTGCCGATGAATGTCTTATTCGTTGTAGGTATGTCCGCAGTATAAATAAGGTAGAGGAGGGGACCCAATACGCTTCCCTGCGGAACTCCCGCAATCGCTGGATAAAAGTCAGAACATGTTTCTTCATGAATTACTCTGAATTGGCGATCAGAGAGGTATGATTCAAGCAGCTGGCAATAGTTTTGAGGTAGAATTTTGCTCAAATGTCAATCCCTCATGCCAAACCCTATCAAAGGCCTGGGATACATCCAGAAATACGGCGGGGCAATATTTCTTTTCTTCTAACGCTTGCTCTATTACCGCAGTTATTGGATGGACTTGATCTATGGTGGAGTGGTTATTCCTGAATCCAAATTGGAAATATGGAACGTTTACCATTGGCTTTAAACGTTTTAGTAGCAGTTTCTCGAACAGCTTTGATAAGGTCGGAAGCAGTGAGATTGGTCTGTATGATGTTACTTCTTCATCTGGTTTACCTGGTTTCTTTAGCATAATTATTTGGACCATTTTGAAGCATACTTCGTAACACATATGAGAGTGCCAAAAAATATCACGAAATTATCAATTATTAATTATTAAATATCGCAAAACCAATTTTTTAAAATTGTTGAATTTGATTTTTAAAAAGTTTAATTTGAATTTGAAAACGTTTTATTTGTTTTGGAAAAAGTTGCCAATGAACTTTAAATAGTTTAATTTGAAATTGAAATCCTATCTATGACCAAATATCCTTAATCCTAACTACCAGAAAGCCCACCTTTTGAAAATTGTGTATAATTTTCTAATTAGACAGAATGAGACTTACAGACTGATGCCCATTAAGTACTATTGAATTAATTTTAAACTCCTTAAGACATTTTGTTGTTGGTTTTAGGAATAACTTTGTATTTAGGAAAATATTCACAACCGTCTACTTCGAAAAAATTTGTGCATTGAAATGTTTTTGATCGTCTATTGATTACTTATTACATTTTAAGCACCAATACCGTTATGTTAGTTTCTATTTTGTGTAACAGCATTGCAAGCAAATCACCCAGAAAGATCAAAATGTATAAGACTATATAGCTTTCTTCATTTTCTTTCCGTTCTTCTTGCGACGAGTACTGTTGCAATTAATAAAATTAGAAATTGAATTTGTATAATGTTAGCTGCTAGTTAAGAAGAAAAGCATATATAATTTGTATCACCACCAGTTCTTTGCCAATAAAAGCAAAACTTGATGAAAGCGTGCAAGTACTTTCTGTTGAAAATTAGAATAAGATTTTACAAAACCGATAAACTAAATTTATGACTAAAGGAATGTCTCACCTTAAATATAGTATTATACTGTGGTCATAAAATAAGTTTAGACGATTACTCATCGTCCGTATAGTCAGTCAGAGGCAAATCTTATCACATTGTAACTGAACCGCAAACAAGTTTAAAATACAACAAAATATACAAATCGATACTTAGTACGGGCTCTTATCATCAACTAAACATTATCATATTGTTGTATATAAAATATGACGTAATAAACACAAACTATGGTAAACAATTATAAGAAAATCAATTATTCATTTTAACAATAAGAATATTTTATTAACAAGAAGCAAACTAACAACAACAAGTTTTATTTCTAATAAAATAATAGACAAATAGAATCCCTTTTCCTATTGTACTTAATGTGTTGTATGTATGTAAAACGTACATACATAATATATGTACTCGTAAAATGAAAAACAAATCCTATTGAATTTTCATGTAGTTCATAACTGATTACAAAAATATAACACAACAGAAAGGAATTATCGAGGGGTTAGGAACATGGAACTATTGCTTACTTATAATAATGCTTTGTTTCTTTCATCCACACGGCATACAACTTGTACATTAAATGTCGTACATTTTATAATATTTTTGAAATTTATTACGACACGGGAAATAATAAGAGGTAGAAAAACCAGCAACACTCTGTGCCTAAATGGTACCTTTCAAAATAACTTACATGTCAGTGTTGTGCCGTATTGTCTACACCACGTAGATAATCAATATTCTACATGTGTATACAATGTATGTAGGCAATTAAAAGAATGGCGTCGACAATGCAGAGAATGTAGACATGTCGGAAATTATGATTTCTGTTAGCAATCATCAAAATTCTATGACTTCTTTGTTAATGGAACCATTTCAAGATAGAGCTCATTCTTCCTTCACATTTAAAAAATTGACCCCAATTTTTTATAAGGTAAGCACATTTATTTATATGTTACCGTTAAAGCGCGAAATTGTTCATCTAAATACCCGTAGTATTGGTATTCACCTTGGGGGATTGAATGGTGGAAAGGAGGTGCAACAACTTACCGCGTGCCCGTGACAGTTATGTCGACCATACCAAATAGTCACTTTAAACGTGCTCCGGAAATGAAAAATTGATGTTTTTTGTTTGTATGACAAAATGTTCAGACAAATAATGATCATAGAAGTTTCTAGGTCCTAATAAATGCCAAAATATGATCTTCAAGCAATATTTTTCCCTCTTTATCGCCAAATTAGGAGCACAATTCAAGTGCGAAACCTAATCTCCACCATTATCTTATACTATTAGGACTGAAGTGGCCAGAGTATGCGTCCTTGTCTATTCTTCAATTCTTTGCTGGTATAGTATGATTCTGTCTGCTTGGCTTTGTATTGAACTCGATTAGATGTACGGTTATGAGTCCGATTAATTTCTTTGGGATGCCAATTTCACAAACGAAGTGAACTTTTGAAGTCTACGAAGTGTAGGTACAGTGGGGAATTCACTGCTCAATGATGATGGACGGACACTTCTGTTATTACTGACTTTAGAGCGTTTGCAATTAATCGATATGTCTCCTTTGACTATTTTAGCTTGTATACTGTTCGATCCCCTTGTTATTCTTCATTTTAGCAATGACACCGCTAACTTTCCGCGCCTTTGATGGATGGATGTTAATAGGTTCGTTATTAACGCCAGTTAATGGCGGTAATTTGGTTAATTCGACGATTTGTGTATCGTTGGCGGTGTCTCAGAAATATTTTTTGTGCTTCATCTGTTGTTAAGATTTGACCAAATACATCCCTTATTGTTAGGATACTGGTGAATTTTCTAGTTTCCCGTTGCACGCATTGATTTTTTTTCAGTACGCGCATGTTTCGGGTTGATGCAGCTTCTCTTGCCTTGAGGTTTGGGTCTGAATTCTTGGTACCCGCCCGTGTGTGTTCGTAGCTGTTTCGATATAGGCTTCTTAGATTTGTTTCCTCTGATACCTACACTCATGGCTGCTTCTTCATTGGTTTGGAGGCTTTCTTGTGTCGTCATCTTTTAAACTGTCAGTGTTTGCTTTTTTTTATTGTCGAAAGGCTTAGTTTTGAATTGTGATATTACCAGTTCTTGGTCACTTTGAATGTCTCCACCACTCATTGCTCCGACATCTTGTAATGACGTGAGAAATTTCTTGTTCATCATTACGTGATCTATTTGGTTCGGCCATCAGAAGTCGATGAGGCGTTATCCATTATTGTTACGCACAAAGTTTAATACTTACCCATCTTGGTATCTGTCCTTGTTATTTTGGATTGTAGTTGTTCATAGAACTGATCCTTAGTTGTTTCATCTGCGTCTGTTGTTGGAGCATATTGTGGTTGTGTTTCGTAATTGTTAATATAATCTTGTTACGGTTCTCCGATTATTCTACAATTAACTGGTTTCTATTCCGCAAAAGCCTTCTTCGCTTTAGCTGTTGTGAATGTGCCCACGCCTTAGTCATCGCGTTTAGAGTATATCGTAGTAGAGTAAATTAGGTAATTTCTTCGCTTGTGTTCCTTTCACCACTGGTTTTCTCTCTCAGTTCACTGAGGCTGAGAATTTCTATTTTGTAACTTTTAATTTCTTTACCTTAATTGTACTAGCCTTGATGTTTCTGTTAGGGTTTTGATGTTGCAATTTCCAGATTCGTGTCCCTGTACGATAGCCAAGGGTCGATATTTGCCAGTTTGCATTACTTATTCTAGTATTCGTTCCTGTAACCATTTTGAATTCGAATTAGTGATTGATTGGTCATCCTAGTCAGCTTTCAGGGTTTCTGAGCAAATTATACTAACATGCCGGTGGGGGGAGGGGAGGGAGAGTTCGTTCCATTCCATTCCATTATTCACTTTCTTCTATGATGTTCCCAAGCGGTGAGCGGTGTACTAACCCAAGCAATGGTTGCTTCATGTAAGTGATGAACTTGTTGTTGTCTTATTTATCTCTGCCATTCACCCCCACATCAAGCAAAATAACTTCTGTGGAAAAGGAAAGACAAACGTCGATTATCAATTGGGGAATATTTCGGAGAAATGTAATCCTGAGCTAACCCTAATCAAAACGGATATCTCTTACATTAAAAAATCCTCCCCTGTTTCTTCTGAAAAAACCACATTATATGTACGTCACATTTTTTGATTTTTATTTAATTTGGGTCGTAGCACAACCAAAACCAGTAAAATCAATCAAAAAAACTCATTTGCCCTATAAGTTTTGTAGTAACCAGAACTACGGTGCTCAAGAAACGGACGGTAAAATCAGCAATGAAATATTCGTTTCGAAAACGTTCATGCCAGACGACAAATTTGGCACAGCGAATTTCTTTTAAACCAGAACCGGACGACACTTAGTCGTATAGCGTTATGATAGTCGATTAAAACTAACTCGATTTGGACCAGAATGAAAATTATTAATTTCTGTAAAGCCCGCTGGATACAGATACAAATCTTACAATATTCTCCCATTTTCCGGATTCCTTTTCGAAGGATGTCATTGTAGTCAACATAGAATCGATTATACAAATCAGCATATGTGACCGAATTGTGTTGGCCCCTGGTACGAAAGTTACGGCAACTACCAGTGTATGCTAAAGAAATGCCAACTATTTATATATAATTTAACCAGACAAGTGGTGCAGTGGTTAAAGCTTCGGCACTTAGACCGGGAGGTGCTGGGTTCGAATCCCATCAGAGGCTAGATGCAAATCGAATTTTCATCATCGATTACGATCCGTGATGCTAATAAATACAACTAAGACCCTCTGATGGAGTGCAGAATTCCGTGTCACGCGCGACCCACCTTCCATGTCAATGTACAGGTTGACATGGAGCTTGCAATGTGCAGGTGGTGTACTGTAGTTGTGTGAGTAGGTGAAGTAGGTGGATTAATGATGTGGAGTGAATGAGTGGTATCACAATGGGCATAAATATTGGCCTAAGTGTGTAGTAAGCAACCACTGAAACCTAACCTATATATAATTTAATTTTACGCCACGAACGAAAATGAAACCGCTTATGGTTGTACCAATATCGAAGCCATCGATTGACCAAGATATTTCAATCTCACCTGTTTGTTTTATAAAAATTTAATTTTAACTGCCAAAATATAGGTAAACCTCAATTTAAACTGGAAAACTAAAAAATGACAACCTGGTACAAACAATATAAACAACAACAAATATGCAATAGTCTACGTTGTCTACATATTCTACCAATTCTCTACATTGTCTACTCAAAAATCAATTGTCTACGCTATGTTTGACGCCAACATGTAGACAATTCGGAAACACACGTAGACGCATAACACTGATAATAGTACCTATAATGTACGAGCACCTGACAAAATTTGTGCCATTATCATTTTGGTCTAGTTGAACCTTAAGAAACTACCTTTTTCTATTGAATTGAACCATTTACATAATCGATGTCCGGTTTAAAAAAGTATTAAAAATTGGAAGGACCTTTACAAATTTACTTTAATATAAAATCATTCCTTTTACATATTTGATTACTTTTGCCAACTCCTCCGATTTTCCGTTAGTTCTACAACAATTGTCACCAATTCAATCTTCTCGAAATACACCTAAGTAGGTCTCCGCATGTCGCGATAATGTTTTGGAACCTAAACCAAAACAGCAATTGTTGTTTAGAGTGAAATGATGGCGCTTTAACAATGAATATTGTTTAACTACAAGATGACCCGATGCAGTTACGTTATCTTTTGTAAATCCCTCAAAACTTATTTGTACCCCCAATAACAGGGACTGCTTTTGCTGAAAATTTATTTTAGAACTTTTTTCAAAACCAATCTATCATAACGCTATATTTTCCAAAATATATCCGAAAACCGAAAAAACTCTCTCACTTCCGGTTGGTCCACTTAAGTCTAAAATCAATGTGAAACATTCAGATTTTTATGAGAATTTTATAAATTTTCTGCTCGTTTTAAAACATTTACTCGGCCATACTTTTTTAGATTTGGGTCACATTATTGTTGGAATCGGATTTCTACAACTTGCACAGAACTTGCGATTTTCGAAATTTTTTCGCCAACTAGTGTAGTTCGAATGATTTATTATCAAATTATCTACCTAAATGAGTGGTTTCATGGTACAAATTTTCAGTAAATTTCTGTAGTCTGCTATTTTTCGCTCGATATATGCCATACAGGGTAAAATACGGACAAGACGAAATCCCATCGATATCCCATATATGGGACAGGAGCGTCTCAAAAAGGTTTAGTCGAAATCTTGGTTTTTCAAATAATTTGGGGGTTTTAAAATCTTGATTTCAGAAACTATGGTTGAATATGGTGGTTTTCAAAATATTAGTTTTCTACAAAAAAAATCGTGGCTTTTTTTAACTGACTGCACAAACAATTTTGATATTTTTAGTACAACACGTTTAAAGATCACTGGGTCGTACACTCACTGGCTATTGTTTTTTTTCAATTCTGTCAAATTGAAAAGCACAGCAATCTATCGTGTTCCCGTGCAGTCAGCTAATATCTACAAATTTATTTTCATATGTAAATGTCAATTTGATAAGGGATGCTGGCGCATGTCTGCCCGAACGATATTACATAAGGCACAGTAGCAGAATTTCGTCGAAATGCCGTTTAAATTGTCCTATTTGGTCTATCAACTAGTCAATTGGATTGAGGACATAGGCGAGTAGTTCGTGTTTTGTAAACACTCAACTTGTGCATTACTATGATGAAACTACTGGCCGAGCGTAGTTCACGAGACACTCTAAATAGGGTTATCACATGTATTATCAATGCATCCGTACCGCACTCTGTTGTTAGGTTGGGTAATGATAATGGTATACTCCACTCAGTTATGTAGATCATAACTACTAATATGTATTTCCCCGTGGAGATCCTCGACTGAGGAACAACAGGAACACAGAACGTACACATTGCTTCGGAACAACTATAGGGTATCCCATTAAGATCTCCAATATTGAAATTTGAAGAAAAAAAACGCAGTCTATTTGAAAAGTTCTTATATTTTTATTGTAAGAAAGAGTATTGAATACTGGAATTAGAACCAGGTAATAAAAAAAATAAAGGGAAGCATGAAATATATGATCTAAAATATCTACTACATATAAGAATTACGGTCGAAGAACCCAGAAAAAGAATTGGACCGGTACAGTGTGTTAAGTGCCAAGAATATGGCCACACTAAAGCTTATTGCACTTTGAGCGATTTTTTTGTAGTCTGTGGTGATCTCCATAGTTCAAGGAAATGCGATAAAAATAAAACTCACGCTTCTGTCACAAAATGCAGTAACTGCGATGGAAACCACACAGCGAATTAGTTGCCCAGTTTATATTGAATTGAAAAGGAGAATTAATCCTAGACAGCAAGCTGAGCAACGATTGCTTAAATTACATTCAGAAGTTAAAGTTCAAAATTGAAACCAGAATATAAAGGTAAACAGAAGTGTGCATCACGGGGTTTCGTACGCAAGTGTACTTTAGGATGCCATTCCATCAGCTTGGCATCCTCATCAGCTTTAAGCAAGCTGGTATGATGCAAAGCTTCAGGGCGATGATGGAGGGAACTATGGATCTAATGATGCAGAATATGAACACGCTGATGCAGATAGTTGTTAAAATCAAAAATGAATCCTCAAAATAGCAATATAGAATGCAAACGGCCTAGCGCAACATAGAGTGGAGGTTCAAGCATTTCTCATTGAGCACAATATTGACATAATGTTAATATTTGTAACACGGTTCACCAACAAGAACTACTTCAAAATTAATGGGTACTCTATTTATGCCACTAAGCATCCGGATGGCAAGACTAAAATATTATGAACTTATGAAATATGAGAAAGATCATATCCAATCAACGAGCATCTGCCTACAGGAATGGTCTGGAAATTGTGTGATATCAGCAGTGTACTGCCCTCCAAAGCACGCTATAAAAAAATTGCAGTTTATTGATTATTTTGGTCAGCTTGGTAATAAATTTCTCTCGGGTTGTCATTACAACGCCAAACATGCTCAATGGGGTTCAATACTAACAACGCCTAAAGGCAAACAATTTTATGAAGCTATAGAGGAACAGTCCCTGGATTTTTTATCTACCGGTCATCCTGCTTACTGGCCCACGGATGAAAAAAGTACCTGGAAATGCCACCGATTCACCGATAATAGTATAACAATGAGTACCGTTGTCTTAAAATCAGAAACATCGAAACGTCTGATACAGTCAGACTAGTCGAACAAAATTGTCATCTTGATATCCCGCTAAAAAAACCAGCAAATGGTTATATATTGATGTGGCGTCAAAAAGCTAAAAGAGGCATTGGAAATATCAGCTGAAAAGGCTTCACCAATCATCAACAATTCTGAAAAAATTAATAAATTATCACATATTATCCAGTCACTAATCCCCGAAAAGCGAAAAATTCGACGGCAATGGTAACAAACAAAATCACCATTGTCAATAAAAAACCTAAAAAGCCTACAAGTCTAGTCGATGGATTCGACGTAATAATTTGACATAAGTATTTGACAAAGTTCGGCACGATGGACTAATATGCAAACTTAAAGCGCTCCTGCCGAAGAATATTCACTCAGTTCTGGAAAACTATCTCCTCCAAAGGCAAAACATGGTCCAACAAAATGGTGCGACAACTTCTCTAAATGATATAAGCGCAGGAGTCCCATAAAGAGATCCCATAAGCCTAGGACCTATTTTATACTTGTTGTACACGGTAGCTTACCTGTTACCGACAATGTAATAATATCAACATTTGCTGTTAATACAGCCATTCTGGTATCACACGAAACCCCGTAAACAGCTTCAAAGACGTGCAAAATTGAGGATTGGCTCAAGATCTGGCGAATAAAAGTGTAAATGAAAAAAAATCAATTCATGTTACATTCACGCTGAACAAACGCTCCTGCTCACCAGTGCAATTAAATGGTGTATATATTCCTCAACAAACCACGGTCAAATACCTAGGCTTGCACCTAGATAGACTGCTAACGTGGAAAGAATAACATTTTCCAAAATGTATTGATCAATCCAAGTTATCATTAGACAATAAGGTCTCAATACAAAGCGTTAATCAAGCCAATATGGACATATGGTATTCAGTTATGAGGATCCACCAGTGCATCAAATAGAGAACCCCTGCAACGAACTCAAGCGAAAATACTCCGATGGTATATCCGAAATAATAACATACACGACGACCTTGATATTAAAACCGTTAACGAAACAATCAAGGAATTCAGTTCGAAATACTACTAAAAACTTCAGGGACATCCCAACGAATTGGCCCGGGATATACTAAAACAGGCTAAATCGCGCCTGAGAAGAACGACTGAGAAGAGCAGTTTCACTCGGACTAATGAACCTGTAAAATCAGTAAATGTGTAGATCAGTTTTAGTTGGTTAAAACTTGTAATTAGCTTAACATTTGGACACTTCTTGTTAGTTTCTTTTGTAGAAAGATTCAAGATTAAAGCCATTGGCAATAAAAAAACAATTCTATTGTTTCGTTCGCTTGTGACAGGTTACGCCGTCCTGTTCAAAACACACACAATGAAAAAAATATATGGAGAAAATCAAATTCCATCCCGAGAAAATAAAAACAATCTCACGTACACACAACAACAAAATTTAAAAAATACCCTCAAATAAATTTGATTGAATTTTTTTTAACGACCATAATATATCGATTCACAGAAGTTAACAGATATAACTGTATATGCATAATTAATGCGCTGTCCATCAGCATTACGCACACAAATGCATATTATCTTACAGTGGGGATAAGGGGCATCCCCAGTGGATTTAATATTCGCTCCTGTCAGATTAGGTATCGGAATGAAGCTTGTATGTCATCATAAATTTCTCCGTTCACGGAGTTTGGCAGATGTAACGGTATATGTCTAACGGTATAATCTGACTGAAGCACATATTAAATCAGCTGGGGATGCCCCTTATCCCCACTGTAAGGTGATGAGCATTTGTGTGCTTATTGCTGATGGTCAGTGCATTAATTGTGCATATGCCGTTATATCTGCCAAACTCTGTGAACGGAGACATTTATGGTGACATACAAGCATCATTCCGATACCTAATCTGACAGGAGCGAGTATTAAATCAGCTGGGGAGGCCTCTTATCTCCACTGTAAGGTAATTTTACACTTAAAATTTGCTGTGTGTACGTGAGATTGTTTTTATTTTCTCGGGATGGAATTTGATTTTCTCCATATATTTTTTCATTTTAATGAAAGGCCTTTTAATGAAATTAGCGGAGAAACTCACCTAAATTTTAAAGGCGTTTTTCGGGATGTTTTTCGAGCCAGCTTCACATACGCTCTTGGAGATCAATATCAGTAATTTGAGGCGAGAGGAAGTTGTTTATCATCTCACTGTAATGAACACCGATGATGGTGGCCGAATTACCAGCCGCATTCTCGAAGAAGAGCGGGCCGGTTACTCCGCTAGCCCAAAATTCGCACCAAACAGTGGTTCGCGGTGCATGGGACACTGAAAGATCATTCTAGGATGCTCAGCTCCCCAAAACAATTCTGTTTGTTAGTGATAAATATATTAGGAGGTCCCGATACCTTCTTTTACGATTTCTTATGTAAATCCTAAATTCTTAGGATCGGTCGACATTTTATTTAGTATATGAATCTCACTCAAATAATGGTTGTTTTTAGTTAATTAGTTAAATTATTAGTTTTAATTTGAGTTTGTAATTAACTATAAATTATTAATTCCATATTTCGCCTCAATGTCACTACTATGTAGTATTACCGAGCCGTGCCAGAAGACCCTCCAAAAATTATTTTCGACACGTTCCATTTTAAAATATATAATCTCTTAAGGGATAAATCTTTAATTTACCAATATTGTGGTTTAGTGTCTATAAAAATTTATAGTTTCATCAACCAACCCTCATAATATTAAACGAAACTTTTCATTCGAAATGATTACATTGTAAACCGATAAATCGAACCCTTATACGTTTCGTACAATTTTAATTGCTGCAAATAAATTGTATATCCCAGTTCATCCGAATATGTTCTCGTACGAGCATAATATTTTATTAAATCGATTGCGAGCACTACATAGTGCTACAGTGTTTATAATATAAACCTTGGATCTCTTATATGTGGTACGTTACGTACACGTATTTTTTTTTATTGATTTTTTTTTTGTTTGCTTGTTGGTAAACAGAGCATTATTAAAAATAAATGGCACACAAAAATGGAAGATAACGTGACTGGAATTTATAAAGAGCACAACATAAAAAAACTATCAATTGGTAATTGTTTTTCATTGGGAATTATATATGAATTCGTTCTTATGTTGCCAAAAATTGAAATTAATTAAATTGTCTGTAATAGGCTGTGTTATATGATGCTGATGGCTCCCGAAACAGGGGGTTTGTCAAAACAATAAACCATTCAAATCCTGTATATTTAACTCTTAACTAATGCATTTATCCTTTTTTTCATTTCAGGTATGTCAGCCGGAATATTTTTTTTAATTTCTCGAAACACAAAAAAATGTCATTGGATATTTTAAAAAATTATATGCTGTGTAAGATAAGTATTTTAATTAGTCGTTATATGCAGATAAGGGACCGTGTATAACATCAACTCTCGTAATACACAACAATTAGGCTTTTGTTGTTTTAACCAAACAACCGAATTTTCTAAAAATAGTCTATTTAATTTTCACCAAAACCCTACCTAACAACGACAACAAAAAATGGAGAAAAATACAACTCGTTTGGTTAATTAAAATTATTTTCGTACATGCCGAGGTATAAAAACCGTAGATAGAGGTAGATGAGTCTTTAAGATTTATAAAAGGATAGGATTTTGTAGCTATGTGGATTACATTCAGACTCAGTCTGATACTACATTATGCTGTGTAGTATCATGTACGAGACAGAATTTTTCATCTAGATATTTATGTATAATATGATTGATTAACTCTGGCCCGCACACATACTCCGTATATATCAGATTTCATAACTATGTGTGTTGTGAAAGCCGGTTTATACATGATTGAATGTGTCAATTTAATAAAATTTCTAATTAGAGAAAATAGTCTAGGAAACATAAATGTTGTGTGATTGTTTTTATATTACCTTATGAGTAATTAACATTCCAGTTCCGGTAAAATGGAGGGTTTGCCTTTTCTTCGAAAATTGCGATTTAGGTAACATCCACTTTCTGATTTTTTGCTATCTCAATTCCTTCCCGGTTTTTAAAACAAAAAATTAACGGCCGGATCCTCTTTGCGAGGTAATTAGATAACTTTGGTCCGAATATTGACAACTCGGAAAACATGGAAATGAAATATCCCCAACCTACACAAAACGACATAGTAAATTAAGCTGATTTCGACCAATTTTGGTGTGGTTTATTAAAAAAAATGATTCAGCAGCCTGTGGCGTCTTCACACCTTGTAAATAATTTGGTCTTTAATTACCAAAACTGGTGACCCCGATAAAAATTCAGATCCGTCAGTTAATTTATCGAAAATTATCATCACGCAAATCCATTAAGTGCTACATATTTTGAAATGTAAATTTGTTCAAGTTCACTAAAAGTTTGTGTGAGAAAAGAACAAATCCCTGGGTCGAAACATTAGTTTAAACTAAACTGAAACTGCTAGTATTTTATGGATTAAAATTAGTGCTTTTAATCAAAAGTGCCTGTATACTGGATTATTGCAGACCGCAGCATCTCAGCCGCATAACTGGCCGCTTTCAACATATTACCAGAGACCGAGGTGGCACCTAATTTGTTCTATCCAAAAATATGTTTGTAATTTTAAATTTAATTTTAATTAAAATGTATTCCGCCTTTGCAATATTTGTGTTTTCGATAATTTTTCTCATTTTCGCTTTTTTGTTTCGGCGTGTAGTGCATTGAAGGTGTGAACGATCCACCTACTTTTCTAACATCGACGAATGATACAGACTTGCCAGCGCCATCAAGCAGCGGTTCAACAAGGGAGTCTAATATCACGTTAACTGAGCCACTGAGCTGGGCTTATTAATGATGCTGTTGTCAAAGCTGTCTCACGGTTTAATATAAATTCTAATGAAATTCTAGAAACTCCGCGACCAAATATTAATTTTTCTGCCGGTGCTGGAACTGTTGCTCGAGTGGCTTTCAAACCCTCACAGCCACTTCACTCTCAAAATCCAATTGTATGGTTTGAGATACTTGAGCAGCGGTTCGCATTGACAGAAATTACTGTCGAGCCTTCTAAATATGCTCATGCGGTGGGAGCGCTGGATGTACGACTCCACGACACATTGGCATTTATATAATCACTAGCCCGAAGAGTATCACACCTTATTCTACATTTAAGGCTGAGGGGATTCGGGTACTTGGTGAGCCAGAAAAGTCGAAGCTTAATAATGTGATGCATGACTTGACACTTGGGGACAGGAAGCCGTCTCAAGCGACACTTCGTCAATTTTGGATGAAGAGGTTGCACCAGTCAGTTCAAATGGTGCTCACATCATTCGAATTCGACGTCTTCCTGTCAGTCCTTGCAGAACGGGCTGACGACGTGCATGAGACTATGACTCAGGCACAAATAAACTCTATTGAGACTTCTGCATCTTGTTCTTCTAATTCAAATTCAACTTTTTCTCTAGACAATAAACTTTCGGCATTCTTTGTTGTCGGAGATTTCGGCAATTTTTAATCAAAATTATAGATCACGATCTAATTCAAAGTCACGGAGTGACTTTCGGCACAAAGGCGTTAAAATGTAAACCAAATTGAAAATTTGAATCAAATAACTCCGATAACAATGTTTCAAAAAAATAAATAGTCATTCACGATTGGCGGTGTGTAATGATGTTTCTAAAACTAGCCGTCTTTTAATTTACGAAATTTGTCTTCGTACTCATTTTTTAATAGATACACGTGCAGATGTCTTGTCAGCCCATTTTGTTTGGAATCCAAGTGTCGGCCCATCATTCAAGTTGTTCGCAGCAAACGGCTCTTCGGTAAATGCGTACGCAGGACTAAATTTTTAAAGCTTGATATCGGACTGCGCCGCGAATTCTTCTGGGAGTTCATAGTTGCTGACGTGTCGATGCCTATCATCGGCGCGGATTTTTTGAGGAAAACTGGTTTGCTTGTGGATATACAGAGACAGAGGCTCATAGATCCGTTAACCTCTCTGTATTCAAATGGAACTCCTTCCTCCTACGATGACACTACTGTATCAAGGATCGACAAGTCAACAATGCACCTAGGAGTTTTGAATGTAATATCAAAAATTTTTACCAGTCATTCACGGTAACATTAATATTGACAATACTAGACATAACGTGACTCACAAAATTGAAACAAACGGACTACCGGTTGCATGCAAACCACGACGACTGACACCGGATAAATTCATCATCGCGAAGCCAGAATTCGAAAACATGATGATGAAGCTCGGGGTTTGCTTACCTAGTAGCAGCCCTTGGTCCAGCCCGCTACACTTAGTACCCAAAGATAATGGAACTTTGATACCGTGTGGAGACTTTCGTGCGTTAAATAAAGTTACAACTCGAGACAGGTATCCGATTCCATATATTCAAGACTTTACACAACGACTCGAGGGTTGCACTATATTCACAACAATAGACCTTGTCCAGGCTTACCACCAAATTCCTATTGAACCGACGGACATTCCAAAAACAGCAATTTCGACACTTTCGAACTATTTGAATTTTGTAGAATGACTTTCGGCCTTAGAAATGCAGCACAGTCGTTCCAACGTCCGAAAACCGAAATTATCTTTTAGGGCCATTTGTTAACTGTACAAGGTATATTACCGTCACATGAACGGGTTTAAGTCATCAAAGATTTCGAACGACCACAGACTGTTAAACAACTGAAACGTTTTTTAGGCATGATCAACTTTTATCGACGTTTCATTTCGGGTGCCGCTGTTGACCATAATTTGTTGAACAACTACCTAAAAGGGTACACAGAAAACAGTCGAGTTTCAATACAATTGTCAACGGTGTCTGCTGAATCGTTCGATAACTGTAAAATTACGGACACTACTTTACTTATTCATCCATCATCATCAGCACCGGTTTCTTTTCGGTACGTCTCAGTGATACGCAAAAAAGATACAGTGCTTATGATCATGAACTTCTCGCGGCTTATTCGGGAATTAAACATTTTCGATATCTTCTCGAAGGTCTTTTATTAACGCTTTATACCGATCATAAGCCACTTGCCTACGCTTTTAAACAGAAACCAGAAAAAGCATATCCTCGTCAATTTCGACACTTAGATTTCATTGGGCGACCGGTATTCAGCACATCTCTAAACTGGATAACGTATGCTTTCATCGCAGATGCACAGACCAATGATGATGAACTTCAAGCAATTTTAAGGAGTAACCCTGTTCACAAATTTGAGAAATTACCCGTTTCTTTCAATTCAAAAAAATTAATTTATTGCGATATTTCTACCACTACATCTAGACCATTCATTCTCCTAAATTTTCGAAAACAAGTTTTCTCATCCGAGCGTCAAAGCTTCCATCAAACTTTTGATTCGGAATATCATCTGGTCATCGATCAAAAAAGACGTTCAGAAAACAGCTCAAAGTTGTGTAGCTTGCCAAAATGCTAAAACCTCTCGACATACAAAATCTCCGCTTGGTAACTATAAATTAACTTCTCAACGCTTTTCGATTATTCATCTCGATATCATTGGTCCTTTACCAGTTTCTGATAAGCGAAATTGCGTTATATTCATTGATAGATACACTCGCTGGCCCGAGGCGGTTCCAGTTCCGGTTATAACTGGTGCAACCGTTCCTTTCGCTGTTTACTCTCATTGGATAGCTCGCTTGAGTGTGCCAGTGTTCTTTGTCATGGACCAAGGCATGCAATTCGAATCACAACTTTTTCGTGAATCTGTCAAATTTGCCATTATGTGCTACGACCGTTCTGATTGGGCTAGTGTTCTTCCTGCAATCTTACTTGGACTACGAACGACTTATAATGACGAACTAAAACCTACAACAGTTGAACTGATTTACGGTTGTACAACTGTAGGTCCTGGAACATTTTTAGATACTACGAACGATCAAGTTTTGCAATCGGACTTTATTACGAACTTAAGATGACACTTTGATGAAATTCGACCTGTACCGGCTTCTGATAACCTGTACCGGTTATCGACCGTACAGGCAAATTTATCACTTTGGATCTGAACGGACGTCACGCCAAAGTTTCCATTACCGACTCAAACCGTGTTACTCGGACAACCAATCATAAATGACGGACGCACCAACTATACAACCTGGATTACTTTTACCGACTCACAAACCAGAACTTCTTATTTCGGCTGGCGGACCTAAATTGTCTATCGAAGAACCAAAAATTCGCTAAAAGGTTCGTTTTGATGTTTCACCAAGTACTAAAACTGTTACAAGATCAGGTCGTGTATCCAGGACTCCAACCAGATTCTTAAATTTTCTTCGATCTTTCTGGGAGGGGAGTAATGTGGCGTCTTCATACCTATTATCGAAATTCTGTAGATTTTTCACTATTATGTGGGGCTTATGACCTTTTTTTAATTGAACGCGAAATGATTGATGTCGAATTGTTAATGTCGATTAATTAATCATTAATTGATTGTTTAATTGATTGGAGTGCACGGCCAAGCCTAAGCAAGAATCCCAAATATGCCGGTCCCACCGAAAGGAATATTTGATATGATAGACTTGACTCAATTAGAAACAGCTATAGGTCAATAGTTAGTAATACGTTAGAAGAGGGTCTTTCAATAAGGACGCTCGAGGTATAAATGTAAATAAAACAAGTATAAAATGTAACGGCGTTCAAATATCTGTGGCAGCTTTGCTTCGTGGCTCGTATTTCGGAGGTCCATTTGTCGATGACTTGTTGCATAAATCTGGCTCAATTTGCTGGATGGTATTCGTTATGTTGAACCCGATGGCCAATTTACAACACCGCTGCCCGAGATAACCATACCGTCAAATGACTCGTGCAGAATGTCCATCGTGGCATGCGGTGTGTGACACGTAGCGCCGTCGTGTTGGAACCACATAACGTCAGAATCCATATCACACAGTTAAGGCCACAAGAAGTTGTGTATCATCGATCGGGAAGCGCTCGTCTTTGACGGTTACAGCAATGCCAGTTTCATTTTGGAAGAAGTACGGACCAATGATTCTGTCAGACCAAAATTGGTACCAAAATGTGACTTTCTCAGGATGCATTTGGTACTGGTGTATCTCATATGAATTGGTATCGCCCCAAATTCATCCAAAAATATGATTTGGTTTGGTGAAGTTTGGGTCAACTGCTAACTGCTCCAGAGCCAAAACAGCGAACAAGCATCGTTGTGTATGGTCGTTTACCTTCAGTTCCACGGTCAGTTGGATTTTATAAAGGTGCAGACCCAAGTCTTAACACAAAATTCGACGACATAGTAAATTATGATTATTTCGTCAAAGTTTGGTCTGTTTCATTACAAAAGAGAATTAGCAGCCTCTGGGTCATTCTATACATTATGAAAGTGAATTAACCGGGATTGAAGATTGGGTCTGATGATTTTTTCAATATTAGTGTGATAGATATCCACTAAATTTCTTTTATTTGAAATAATGTTTTATGGCATTATGAAATATAACGGCTGTTCAAAAGTCCGCCACAGCGTTGCTTGTTGGCACGTATTCGGGAGGTTCAATTTTCGATTACTTTGTCGCATAAATCTGGCCAAAGCCCTAAAGGAAGAAGTCAAAAGGCGTTAAATCGCACGATCTCGATGGCCTGTTCAAGTCGCCGCCCTCAAATCGCTCATGCAGAATGTCCATCGTGGCATGCGCTGTGTGACACGTGTAACCGTCCTATTGAAATCACATGTCCTCAGAACTTATATCATTCAGTTTAGACAACAAAATATTGCTTATCATCGATTCAGTAGCGCTCGTCGCTGACGGTTATGGCAATGCCAGTTTCGTATTGGAAGCAGTATGGACCGACCGATGGAAAAACGGGCCTCGTCACTAAAGATGATTTTTCTGGCGAAATTTGGGTCAATTTCCAACAGCTCCAGAGCCTAATCAGCGAACAAACGCCGTTGTCTATGGTCGTTTACCTTAAGTTCTTGGGTCAGGTCGATTTTCTACGGCTGCAAGCCCAAGTCCCGACGCAAAATTTGCCTAGTTGAAGTCGCAAAGAAAGTACAAATCCGTGCACGGCAGTGACGTTTTCTACAGACCTTGCGTCTCAGTTACGTAGGGTGTTCATTGAATATTTATCGAACCAGTTGCCTCGAATTTGGCCACCAAACGTCGAATAGTCGACTCGGCAGGACGGTTGTGGCGAGGATCAAAATCACGTAATGCATCGGAACGTTGTTCAACGATATAACCTCCCACGGTGATTTGCCATACACTACTGATCAATTTACAACAAATTTAACAGATTGTGTTTTAACAAGATGGCTGCTATTACCTAACAAAATTCGAATAGGGATGAAGGAATCATCAGGTTCCGGACGAAGATAAAGCCATCGAAAAAACCACAATTTGTACACCGTTTGGATTATTTGAGTTTATTCGTATGGACGATCTTTTGATCGCGTTGAAAACCCTGGATGATTATGTCAAGCATTTAAGAATAGTTTTTCAAGGATTAAGCGACACAGGATTGGCAATCAACCTCAATAAGTGCGTTTTCGCAGTCAAAAAAATAAGTTTTCTCGAATTCGGCATATCCACAAAAGCAATTTTTCCGGATAAGTTTCCAGTTGTAGCGATTACAACTTTTCCAAAGCCATTCCCTTCCAAAGGTCTATAGCGCTTTTTAGGCATGATCGATTACTACCGAATTATTCTACCTAAAGCGGCACACGATGAAGCAAATATATACGCTTGCTTAAACGGTCTCAAGAAATCTGCGCCTCCATGGAAGCAATGTGCGCGGTGTTACAACAATATTCCTCAGATGGCTGGTAGCCATAAAGGCTTTAAATATTTTTTTAAAATATTTTAAATATTTTGTGGAAGGAAGAGAATTTTTCCCTTTTCCCATCAAACACCTCTAATGTTTGCTTTACATCAAAATGCCGATAAGGCTTCACCCAGACAACGCACACATTTTTATTTAATCGCTGAGCCTATTCATTCACAAGGCACAAAGAATAGAAGAAACAAATAATATGCGAAGGTTCGATAGGACCAAAACGTCCTTTCAGCTCTTAAAATTTCAAACCTGTCGCATGCTGGGGTGCAACAGCAAAAGTAGTTGCTATTAAGTTTGTTTGGCCATTAATCAATAAGGAGGTGAGAAGTTGGGCCAAATATTACGTGCGGTGTCTGAAATGAAATATATCACGGCATGTTAAAAGTGAACGGGAATATATTCTCCGGCCAGTAAATGTTTTACTGAAATTTGCCAGCGGCCTCATCTATTCCAAATATAAAGGTGGAAACGCACTAATAGAAACTTGAATTAGTAGATTTCGAATTCAACCACAGCATACAATCCAGCCTGCAATGGTATAATCGATCTTTCGCATCGCAGTTTGAAAAGCGCAATTATGTGCGCCGCTGAAGTTCAATGGCCAAAGTGTCTCCCTTTGATTTTCTTGGCCTTAGGACAGCATTTCGGTCGGCAGGGTCGGCATATCGGACAGCAAGTTTTTAAAATCACATCCGCAGAGTTGGTCTACAGTGAAAATATATGACTTTCTTGCGATTTTATTCAGCCAAAATGCGACGCAACCCAATCCGAATTCGTGGCACAGCTCAAAAAATTTAAAGAAGTAGAATTGTGAACTCACGTAATGATAATCAAATATGATTAGGGATCTTAGTTATTTTCCTAAGCTTCAATACAATTCATACAACTTTAGCTCTTACGAAGTAGCTCTTAGAATTTTTAGCTATGCAAATTATGTAAATTCTCAATCAAAATGGAAATCTATATACTCGCATGGTTATCGTTCAAGCGCGATTCATTTGTCAAAAATTCTCTACCACCCAAATATAATATTTTTTTATATTAAGTTTAGAATATTAAATTAATCGGTAGAATACTTTTTATCGGCATACGAGAATTTATATACCCCGATTCGACCTATTCACGTATGAAAGGTAGATCTTTCCAAATTTTTTTTTATTACGTACATATTCGATAATTAAATTACATAAATTTTTACTTCACATATTTTTCTGTGAACGTACCTACATGTTATGTGAAAAAAAGCGAAACATAAAATTTTCTATTACATGCATCAACAAATTTTCATTTTCCAATTTTTTATGTGGATGTGTAGAAAAAAAATTTTTTGATTGAATTTTATTTTTCGTCTTTCAAAGATTAAAAATATGTTACATAAAAAAAAATTGTTAAACGAATTGGAGCTTGTTACTATTAAATTAATTTTTTCTATAAATTAAATTTTTACATATTGGATTTGAATGGATTCAAATTTTGTTACAAAGCTAACACAATATTTGTGTGAGGCATTTAAATTGATATATCGGTAGTTCAAAGGCCTGTTCAAAACGAATTATTATTTAGCCTTTGTAACAAATAGCTACGTAACAGTCGCTGGCGGGGCGTGCCTTCTTGAACTGGGGAAGTAATAAAAAATAATAATCCATGTATACTGTAATCAATTTTGGTGCAAATGCAATCGTTTGAACCCGTTGATTCAATGAGGTCCAGTTTAAACTTGGCGCTAGGCTTGCGGTGTGTAGTTGCGAAAATGGAATGTACCTCTTCATCATTTTATTGTAGGTCGACGAGAAATGCCCAATTGACAATTCTATTACCTACACTGGCTATATCTGGAAAACAGATTCGAGAACGACATTCTGCAACCACGTTATTTGCTTATTTGAGATTGCTTTTCTAGAAAATATATAAAGAATGCTGAATACTGTTCCAATAGTCCAACTAGAAGCATCGGTTGTGATGTTGCTTCTTTACATTTTCGAAACCAATCCTCACACTCGTCAGGCCATCACATTGTGATTTTTTAATTTTATTCATTAGTGCCAAGTGTGAATGCAAAGAGGCTAGCATGTGCGCGTTGTTACGGATGAATCGACTGTACTAAGTGATCATCCCGATAAATTGTAGTAACTGTTTGGGCGTTCAATCAGCGATGTTAATTCAGATAAAACTGTACTATAATCATTTCCAAACGAATAATAAATTGGTAGGTTATTACTGTCGCTGCAAAAAGCATTAATACTGAGATTCGTTTCTGTGTCCATATAAATATTGGTTTATATACTGATGCGAGTATAAAATGGGTGTACACAATCTAAATCAACGGACAAAAAGTATACGAACTAATAGTAGAACCATTAGCAGCATAATAGAACTCTGAGTTTTTATTGTAGCTAGCAAATATGAAATGTAGAATCACCGAAAGATTGGCTCCAATATCTATCCAAAAAGTTAAAGCGGCGAGTTTTGCTAGTTCTATTGGGCGCCGCGAAGTCTGCGGAACATATTAGTTTTTGGAATTGGCTTGAGAATAATTAACATATGGTTTCCCTCATCTCCTGGCCCTGTTTCCAAATTTATGATGATACTAACGTAATGGATATTAAGAAATATTACAGCTTGAACCTTTTAGTTTTTTGCTAATATTTTGAAAAGTTTATTATTTCCAAAGTAAATTTACAAAAGTTAATGGAAGTGGTGAATTTTGACAAAATAAAACTGTTATTCAGCAAAAATTTGGCCCCTGTACAGCGCAGTTGGATGATTGATCGACACCTGTGACCTTGGCAATTGTAGATGATTCTCCGTTCTGCTTTTCAGTTATGCGTAGGAAGAACAAAAGGCGTTAAACGCTTTGCAAGTGTAGCATTTGAAACTTTACGTAATCCGCAACTTGTTGAACGTTAAAATTTTCTTGCCAAATTTGATAATATCTATCGATATTATTTTTGGGATGAAGTAGTGTTGCATGTGACATTTTTTAATTTTTCTGAGATGAACTCCAGTACTAAATTGATAAACATGGAGACTTTTGGGTGTTGCAATTAACATGCGCGAATCGAAAAGAATGATATACTAAAGCCTATTGAAACTAGAAAATAAAAATTAAATAAAACCTGAATATTAATTCATATCAATTTTGCAATGCATGTAAATTAGATGATTTGATCTTAATGTGCTTACGCCACACAATGGAACCGCTACAGGTTGTACTCAGTGTTGTGCCGTATTGTCTGCACCGCGTAAACAAATATTATACATGTGTAGAGAATGTATGTAGACAATGTTGAAAATGATTGTTTTTATTAGAAATCGGCATAGTTCTACAATTTCTTTATTAATTGAACCATTTCGGCTTCATGGAGCTTCATTTCTAACTCATATTTGAAAAATTTAAACTCAAGTTTTTATGTATGGCAATGACGTTAATAATAGATATTGCTATGCTCGGAAAACGGTATCATAAGAAAAAATGGATATTTCTTGGATGTAATTTAGCTGGCTTAGTACAAGTTTAGAAATATTCCAAAAAAGCTACAAGTTAAACTTTTAAACCAAATAAAGAGTGTTAAAATAAACTGATTTGAGCCACCGTACTTCAATGAACAAAATCATCACCAATCAAATTCATGAATGAATAATAACGGCTGTCACACAGTCAACCAATTTGTGCAGCTGCCATGTAAACATACGACGTTGTGATTATCGATAGATCTGATACGTAACCACATTTTATTTGGTCTCGTTAAAATATATCTTGATGAACTCGATTCCGACTAGAATTGCATTTTATAATTTCTGGATGCAAAAAAATATTTTGAGCATGTTCCGATTTTTCGGGCTTCTTAACAAACTCTTCGAAGTGGATTACATCGACAACTGTGTTGTATCTATAGTATATTAAACCAGGGGTTAAACACCTGCGAGATTAAAATTAAGTAAACTACCGGTGTATGCTTATATATATCGGTAATGCAAATTACGCGAGCTTCAGATTTTACGCCGTTTACCGAGTGATATACGAGAAACAATTTTTGAACCAAATACGCGAGAACTTATATTAATTCAAACATTTAATAATACGTTAATATTATTCACCAATTTTGGAAAACCAACAAATTTTCAATTTGTGAAAGGGGATTGGAATTGATATATGTTTGTATTGGTGCACAAACCCGAAAAATACGACATAAAAAGAAAAACGAAAATTTCCACTAAAAATTCTTCACAAAATGACTCAAGAAAAATTGCCTGCTTCTTCGTTGGTTTTGTATATTATTCTATACCAAAGTATTAACTTGTCACCACTGCTAAAACGGTGGATTTGCAAACTATTGTGCTGATTATAAATTTGTTACTTTTCCAAAACCTTTTAACCATGATTGTTTTATGCGTCACATGATTTTATTGGAATGAACTAAATGTAACTGTTTCCAGCGCCACATCTTCAAAACATTTCAATGATATGAACGTACCTCATATATGTGTAACCAAAATCAATTTACTACTCGCGCCAAAACGCTGCATTTAAGAAATAAATTGCTGATAAAAAATGTGTCTTCGTCCAAAATCTAAAAACGATAAGCCGCATGATCATATCAGAACGAGAAAAAACTTATTTGTAATCAGCGCCACAATGGTGTTTTGGAATATTAATTATATGATTTGTGACGTTATTCAAGACCTTTTCATTGATACGTCACCCTTTCTATAATAAATCAATTATTCGCTCGCAGCGCCAAAACGGTGGGTTTATCAACTAAATGGCTAATTTAGTAGTAATGTATTTTTTTCCAAGACATGCTACATGATTATATCGGAATGAGAAAATTTGTAACTGCTTCCAGCACTATAACTGTAGTTTAAATACTAAGGTGCTTCAGAAAATTTTACGGCATTCTTCAAGACTGCTTCAATGATATACGGTACGTATATATATATATATATGAATAATAAGCTACCCGCGCTAAAACATGATGTGGAGTAATAAGAGTTGTAACTGTTTCTTGTGCCACAACGGTAGTTTTTAGTACTAATATTTTCTGGAATTTAAGGCATTCATCAAGACTTTTTCAAAGACATACGATAACTACATATTTTATGATAATCGATGCCAACGCCAAAACGGTGTATTTATGAACCAAAGTTTATTAGAAATTGTTGTCTGATCCAAAAAATTTTAGTCGATATACTACACAAGAATATAGGAAAATGTAAAGCAATGTCGTGGCATTTGGTGATTTCCTATGGCAGATACCGACTCCTTTGGGGTAGAGATCCGACAACTTTTCAATGCATCGAACTAAATAAAAAGAAGATTGGTGAAAAAAAGATATCATCGGTACAGACATCCGTTCATCCATCGTTCCAGACAAAGAATAGACTTTTTCGGTTTTTTTTGATCAGGAAGCTTCGAGCCTCGAGAAAATTAGTTTTGGACCAGAGTCATTTTTTAGCATTTTTATCAGGATTTAAATAGCTTGACCTTGACAGACGAAGTTAAAACAACAACAAAAGTAATAATCTACATTGTCTACAAATATTCTACATACTCTACGCATTGTCGACATTTTCTACGTCACATGAATTGACATTTGCGAATATTTTTATTTTTTTTATTATCCCCTGCAATCTGTTCTGGAGCCAAGGCTCTCCCAACTCTTTCGCGGTTTGCTTTTTCCGTCCTTACTTTTACGCCAGTGTTACCCAATTCGAGGACGTACGGTTATAGGTCCGATTTTATCACCATCTGCCCGCCCCGACCCATCTTCCGGTCGGCCCAAGAGTTTTGCACTCCGATCTATGATCAGATGTGTTCCATTTCATGACAGATCGTAATCTGTTGATGAAAAATCCCTTTGCATCTTACCGCTATCGGGATTCGAACTCGGTACCTCTCGATCCAAACGACAAAGCCTTAACCACTGTGCCACTTGGTCGGTCACATTTGCGAATATTCTAAAGATGCAATTAAGAAAGTGATTGGAGCTGAAACCCCACGAGATAATCAGAACTTCGGTCTAAAAATTGGCAAACCCGAAATTCACTGAAAATTGGGGAAATATCGTAAATTTCCATTAGCAAATTTATCGCAAAATCACTTGAAAGATTAATCACAATATTCTATACAAAGGTATTAATTTATTGCCAGCGCCAACGTTGTCAATTTTTGAACTAAAGTGCTTACAATAAATTGTTGATTTTCCAAAACTTTTCCCATCAATGATTTATGTCATATAATTTGATTGGAATGAGCTAAATGTAGTTGTTTCCAGCGCCACAACGGTGGTGTTCAGTACTAACGTGATTTAGCTTAGTTTGTGACGTTAGTCAAGACCTTTTCAATGATATGAGATACGAAAATAGTCCACACCAAAGGAATAATTTACCACCAGCGCCAAAACGCTGAATTTGTAAAATAAATTACTAATTACTGCCCTTCGTCCAAAATCTTAAACTCGATATTCCACATAATTATATCAGAATGAGAAAAATGTATCAGTAATTAGCTTCACAATAGTATTTTGGAGTACTAATATGCTTCAGCTCAATTTGATTCATTCTTCAAGAAATTTTCATTGGTATGTCATACTTATATATTCTATAATAAATCAATAATAGCTACCAGCGCCAAAATGGTGGATTTATCAACTAGTTGATAATTTAGTCGTGGATTTATCAACTATCAAGTTTTGAGTACTAAGGTGTTCAGAAGAATTTGTTCAAGACCTTTTCAACGAAGTATATATTCTATAATAAACGAAAAACTGGCTACCAGCGCCAAACGGTGGATTTATGAACTAAAGTTATATCGAAATTATTTTCTGATCCAGGACCTTTCAAACGATATACTACACGAGAATATGGAAAAAATGTAAAGCAATATCTTGGTATTTTGGGTGATTTCCTATGCACGGTACCCGAACTTATTGAGGTTGAGATCCCAAAAGCTTTTTAATTCTCCGATTTAAAAATAAAAAAACATTGGCGAAAAAAATCGAATCGCAAGAGCCGTTTGTGAGATATAATCGGCCCGGTACACACAGTTATTGAGATCCTGATTAAAATGATGAATAATTTAATCTTTAATTTCTTTCTTCTTTACGATTTTTATTAATTTTATTTTTTACCTTCATCAACATTATTTTATTTTTAATTCCTGGAATGTTTTTGGGTTCTCTACTTTAAGGAGGTCGGGTACCTGCCATAGGAAATCGCTTAAAATACCACCCTATACCACGATACTGCTTTAAATTTGTCCCATATGCTTGCATATTATATCGTGTGGACGGTCTTGGATCAGCCAATAATTTCGATACAACTTTATTTCATAAATAAAGCATTTTGGCGCTGGTATCTAATATTTCGTTTATTATAGAATAAAAACTGGTCGTATATCGTTTAAAAAGGTCTTGAAGAATGCCGTTCCTGTTTCTGAAGACATTAGTACTCAAAACTATCGTTGTAGCGCTGGAAGCACTTACAACTTTTGTTTTTCCTATATAATCATGTGACATACGAGTATCATTTCAAAGATTTTGGTAAAAGCACCAATTTAGTAATCAGCGCTTTAGTTCTCAAATACACCGTTTTGACGCTGATACCTAATTATTGAATTATCATTTAATACAAAAGAACGTGTCAGAATAATCAAACAATTTATCTAAGTCGTTTTGTGAAGAATAAAACTTCTGGGGGGGGGGGGGGGGGGGATGGGAATTTTCGGTTTTCATTTTATCTGAATTTTCCAGGTTAGCGCAATGGTAATCATATTCTTATAAAAATTGTTCATTATATAAAAATATTTCTTACCAAATTTTAAGCAATTCAGAACTGTTTTTTTTTTCATTCGGCGCTTTCACCCAACAGTTAGAAACATGTTGAGTAAAATCGCGGCTAACGCTATAGAAATGTTGCTGAAAGCGTCCATTGAGTATCGTAAATCGAAAAACTGTTAAAACTGATCTAATTTTCAAAATCAGTGATGATTGTATATTAAGCGCATGTTTTCCTGAGTCATTTTGCGACCAATTTTTTACTGGAAATTTGGGACGTTTGCTAATTTTCAGTGGATTTTCGAGTTTTTCAATTTCCAGACCGATGTTCTGATTACATCGTGAGGTTTTAGCCTCTAGCACATTGATTTTTGGGATCAGGGGTCTCCAAACGTCGAGGAAAATGGATTATTGTTGTTACCAGGATTATAATAACTTGGTTTTAAAGACCGAAGTTAATATATGCAATGCAGAGTGGTCCTTAATGCGATTGATCATGACTTGTGCGCAATATATGGATTATGATTCTGTGCCGTCTCCTTAGCCCATTGTAACAATGGGGTAGCAATTCATGTTGCATGCTGTTTACATAGATTGAGAGGTGCAGTAAGTAAAAGTTATTTTATTCCAAACAGTTTAACATTTAGCAAAAACCTAACGAAGGACCTAATATTACTTGCAACAAAATTAGTTATGTGTTATCGCATTCAAATAGCAGGTATATGTAATATGGGAAGCAATATTGAACTGAAGGTAGTTTTCCCGAAAAATTATTTTTGTTGCATTCATTGGAAATATCTGTACTTCGACCTCCCTTTCCAAAAATAATTGTAAACACCCAATATGGCTTGTCGATTTGTCGCTGTGAAACCGTTCGAATTTTTGCAGCAACATCAGCTAGATTAGTCAGATAAAATATATTTTTTGGGCCATGTCTTTGCCTGCTTTAAATTTTATGACCATTTTTGCATTTAATCCTGATCCAAACTCGTTGTTAACTTGATTAAACTGGTGTAACTTCAAATTATGAATCAAGTAAGAAAACGTCTTTCAAAGTGTTGTTGATAAACTACCCACGGTGTTTGGGAACCCAAACCGGGATTAACATTCGAATTAAATTATGCAATAATGTACGCTAAAGTGAGAAGGCACGTCGCCAAATCAAGCATATTTACTGTATTATATGCTACAATCACTTGAAGCATATGGAGTTGGTATCAAACACCTTAACAGCGTCTTCCAAGTCCAGATTGAATTTCGTCAAGGCCCTACAACAAGATGTTGTTAGTTACCCCAAAGAGCAAACCGTAAAATATCACAGCCTGGAAATCACGATCTAAGATCTTCCCACATTTCTTTACTTTTAAAATATGTCACAAGCAAATTATTTTGCACTAAACCTTAACCCCGTACTATTGAAAGCCCCTTCAAATAAATTAAGAATTATCACCCATTTGAGTGCTATCCTTACCAAATAACGCCAAGTTTATTTACCCCAACATTTTAAACAGTTGCTATGTACAACATCTTACAGCAGTGATATCCAAAAATTTTATTCCGCGCAGATAAACATCATCCAATTCATTAAGCTCAGAATATTAAAAATACCGATTGCTGAAAATTTTCTCATCTTTAATCTTAATAGTATTACATCAGGATTTCCCATTCAAATAAAAATGTTCATCACACAATCGCAGTACATAGCAAGGTACGAATATTTATTTTTCATGTAAAAAAATAAAAAATTAAATTTCCATTTTACGTCTTATGAGATGATAAAAATCCTAGACACGACAAGATGATAAACCATCATATTCTATTACTCCAAAAAGAAAAAACTTTAAAAAAAATATAAAAAATCAATTCACTCGTTAAATCGACGGAAACAGTTTTATTTTCTTAAAAATATACCATAATCTTGACGAAAAGAATTTAACACGACAGGCAACAAAAAAAAAAAAAAATTTGTCACAAAATATTTCCCGATGATGAAAGAAAAGTGTAAAGTGATAAAGTTCTTTTCTTTGTTTGTTCAAGATAGGTTCGAGTCAAATTTAATTTAGTTTAATGTTCCACGGTATTTTAAACTTCAGTTTAATTCAATCTTAGCAGGAACATTAGCACGTCGACGTCGATATACATAAACATTACAAAATATATAAGTAGTTATTCATCTCAGTGAATAAACTTCAATGTCTCTTCTTATCTGCGTTTCTGATCTACTGCCGTAATATAAAATAATAATGCAAGCTCACAATAAAATAAAATGTCTCTATTTTTAGATATGAAGGTCAGAAGGCTATATAATGTTCAAACCCAAACGAAATATTTAAGATTTACGATATTACAGGCGAGATTGAGATGAACTGTAGGTGAACCTCGATATGCGTAGTTTTTAAATTAATTTTATAGATGTCAAGTAATTTTTATTTTACTCATGTTTTATTTTTTATGATGAGCCTGTTTAGAATAGCCAACGTAAATAGAATAAGAGATGGTTCGGTGAACGATACTTATTAGCCGCCATTTTAAATAAGTTTCCAAAACCTTCCGAAAGCGTTCTGCTTCTTTAATTTCAATAGAAAGTTAAAATAAAAAATTTATGGATTGTAACTATTTTTGACTTATTAGTATGTCGGTATAGATCCACTACAAAAATTACCGAACATTTTTGTGAAGGCTAACTAGAAACTCATATCAAAATTTCCTCGTTGGTGAATGAGCAAACAGATTATAGTGGCTTATAGTACCATTATATCCACACCGCAACTGCAGTTTTCAGTTCTGGCAAACCAAGAAAATGCGCACCAAATGTCACAATAGGCTCATGGTACAAACCAGGGATTCTATTCCAAACTATGCTTTTCAGGTCTGGCAAACTGCAAGAGCTTGAACCAAGAGAATAACTCATTAACATTCAATGATCTATGTTGAAGAAACTAGGAGTTAACTCATCAAGGGCTGGACAATAGCAAACAAAATGAATGCGGTCATCGACCTGTTCATGACAGTCATCACACAAAGAGTCACGAGCACGCCCATTTAGCCCCTAGAATAGGAGGGTTTCTTTAGATACCGAGCATATAAATTTAACCTCATATTAGTTATAAATAAAATATTTTGCCTTCCGGTAGGTAGAGACGTAAGCCATTTGCGAGTCAGGTCTTGTAAAAGGAAGTAGATTCTAGACCCTCATCATAGTGAGAGCAATATACAAGTAAATTGCGACTCAGACATCCGGCCTCTAGATGAAGCCTTAGAGATGGAATTACAATTCTGGTAGTAGTTTGTTATTAACTATAAACAAATTTTGTATAGATGTCCTACAATCAAACCAATGTTGTTCCACGCCCAATGCACCTTCTATAATTAAACCTGATGATAATACTGAAAATGATACTGCATACTTCATTGTGGAGCACAGCACAGTACATATAAAAATTGACAGCTCGGTGTAAAATTTAGTTTTCATTTAATAAATAGTTAATTAAAGTGGTTTTGGGTTTTCATTAAGTTAAAATAGTTTTATAGTGGTGTACGAACAATTTTATAATATTAAAAAGGTGGTGGACGCATATATATATAGTGTTTTAAGTGAATTATTATTTGGTGGCAACAACAACAAGTGTTTGTTTATATTTAAGCGGCGTGTTTTTAGACAGTAAATAAAGTCAGGTGTGGGCAAAAGGAGGGCTTCGGCCCTTGAAAGGGGCGATGTTTGAAAGCCCAAATAGATTCGCACCGTTGAGGATGTTGGGAAATAATACCCAACCCTCCAAAAGGAAAAAGATCGAAGAGATGCGAACAAAGAGATTAGGATTCGGTGGCGGTGCAGATATAATGGATTGCAATGGAGTAAACGAAAAATATCTAATAATCAAGCACGAGCAGGAGGGACAAAACCTGTCAAATTTTTCACCTTTTGGAATACCAAAAGCGCTGGATATGATAACCAAAGGTATCATTAAAACGCAACGTTCAAGAGCTGGAGAACTCTTGGTTCTGACAAAAAATCAGGCAGCGACGGATGCATTATTGAAGGCAACATCTCTGGGACAATTGGCCAAAATAAAAGTGACGGAACACCCCATATTAAACAGTTCCAAAGGTATCATTTTCTGCCACGACCTAAAAAGTTTAACTGAGGAGGAAATCAAAGAAGGGCTTAAGGACCAAGGCGTCATAGAGGTATACAAAATAAAGAAATGGGTGGAAAATAAATTAACGGACACAGCAGCAATTATCCTGACTTTTAATTCACCAGTATTACCGGAATATGTGAGGGCAGGCTTTATACAACTAAGCATTCGATTGTACATTCCAAATCCTTGAAGTGCACCGAATGCCACAAATTTGGTCACACCAAAAAGAGATGCACAAGTGATCCTAAGTGCTATAAATGTAGTGAAGTAACACCACACAACCAGCCGTGCACTACACTAAAATGCATAAATTGTGGAGAGGCACACACCAGCAACAGTAAGGAATGTCGAGTATATAAACGAGAAGTAGAAATAGTGAAAATTAAAACTGTAGATAGATTAACATTTCCCGAGGCGAAAGCCAAATATTTTCGATTATATGCAAACACCACACCAGCTAACCAGACAACATAAGCAGATACACTAAAAACATCCTTTAACCCACCAAACACACCACAAAAGCCGCAAAACAAAGAAAACCAACTAGAAAAGACAAAACCACAATCATATCCAAAAACTATTTCAACTTCAAGGCAACAACAGACACAATTAAATCAACCACAACAACAACAGCAACAAAAAGATCAAGTACAACAACAACAAAACCAACAACAGCCGCTTCAACTAAAACAACTACTAGAAACGAACAAACTACAACAACAAATACAGCAAGTAGAACGACAACAAGAAAGATTACAACAACAACCGCAATCAAATCAACAAACAACTTGTAATACAGCAATGGACATGGAGACAATAAAAAAAATGAAGCATGGCTAGCAATGAGACATTCTAATTTAACTCCAAAAGAATTAACACTATTTGGAAATAACCATGTAAGTATGATTGATGATGAATGAGGGAAGGAGGAGAGAGAACGCATTTGCATTTATAAATGCCCTATCCTTTCTTCATTTCTTTGAATGGTAGAGCGAATGCTGAGATCCAATGAATGCATGAAAATTGGTCAGATAAATATTCGCAGTATATATGCCAATGGCGATATGTTGCGGAATTATCTGACCAATAATGATGTGAATGTGATGATTTTGTGTGAAACTTGGGAGCGGGAGGGTAAGACGTTTCGGGTGAAAGGATACAATTATCTGTCCAGACCGAGGGCTGATGGCTTCGGCGGCGTGGCGATATTGGCACGTGCCAATATCAGCCTGGTCCTTTGTGACATACCGCGCTTCGAGCACATTGAAGTCATCGCGGCCAAAACTCGGAATCTGGACAGAAACTTGTTATTTGTTAGTATCTATGCAACTCCAGTGTTGTCTACGTCTGACAGAGAGAGAAGCCAACGAGATTTCAAATTTTGTTTGAATGGGTGGAAGGCAAAAGTGACGTGATTCTAGCGGGTGATATGAATGCGCATTCGAGAATATGGGGGAGTGAAAGAACTGATGCTAGAGGTAACTGGTTGACCCGCCTCATTTTTGATTCCGATCTCGTAGTCCTGAATGATGGTGGGCCGACTAGAATGCCAAGAGTGGGGTCGATAGCCAGCGCGATAGATTTAACTTTAATATCTAGCGGACTGGCGGGCCAAGTCACTTGGAATGTCACAGATGAGAATTTGGGTAGTGATCATTATTTGATCAGGGCATGCTTAGGTGGTATAAATGTTGACATAGACCGTAAGGTCATTATGAATGGTAAGAAATGGGTCGAACGTATGAATGAGATTCTCACAATGAAAGAAGTCAATGAGGTCAACCAACTTGAGGATGAAATAGAGAGAGCGAATGAAATGTGCACTATAAATATCAGAGGGAATGAATTCAAAGTGAATGGTTGGTGGAACAATGAAATCCAGTATTGGTATGAAAGGAAACGGATAGCATTGAGAGAGTTCAGTAGGTGTATATGTCATGAATGCAGAATAAATTATGGAAGAATGAATGCAAAATTGAAAAAGGCTATCCGTAGAGCGAAAAGAAAAAGTTGGCGGGACTATGTATCAAAAATGACACATAGAACCACAACTAAGGATGTATGGGATAAATTTAATAGAGTGAGAGGATACAGAGCGCAAGGCAGAAATGCAGTGTTAGATGACAGAGAGAATGGAGGTGTCTTTTTACAAATGATTACGGACGTAAGTAACAATTTGAGTGATAGGTATGAAGTTTTGCTACCTGATAATGAAAATGAATTTATGAACGATATGTGTAAGGAGTTTGAATGGGAAGAGTTCCGAGGGGTTTTAGAAACATCCAAATCTACTACCCCCGGAACCAACAGAGTGAGTTATAAAATGATTAGTAGATTAGAATTCGAAGCCAAGGCGGCCTTGCTTCGAATTCTCAATCAAGTATGGATGAGTATTCAGATACCGGAAAAATGGAAGGAAAGCAGAGTGGTACCTATTCCTAAAAGGGATCGGGATAGGAATCTGGCAACAAATTACAGGGGAATATGTATGTTGAATGTATTTGTTAAAATTGTGAATGGTATGATGAAAGGTCGTATAGATAAATTTGTGAATGAGGGAAATTTGTTGCCGGAAACCACTTTTGGGTTTCGTCACAACCACTCTGCTAATGAGTGTGTAGAAAAGTTTGTGTGGGAAGTACAAAAGGAAAATAAGTATGTTGTGGCGGTATTTTTGGATATAGAAAGGGCATATGATTACGTGGTTCCAGGGAAACTTTATCAGATCCTTATGGACTTGGGGTTTCCTTGGAAAATTTGCAAATGGGTGTATGAGTTCATGAATGAGAGAAAGTTAGTTTTATGTGGTAGAGGGTATAGGTTGGAAGGAGCGGTGACTATCGGCCTCCCCCAAGGCAGTAAAATCTCACCGACTCTCTTCAACCTGTATACGAGCTCGATACATAGGTGTAACTCCTCGGGCAAAGTCATTTTGCAATTTGCAGATGACTTTGTCCTGATGGGTAAGGGGAGTACCATCGGGGAGGCCTTGAGTCGGGCTCAAGAATGTGTGAATCAGGTAACCGAATGTTTGAGTGAACTGAATTTGAGAGTAAATTCGAGTAAATGTGTAGTACGGCTTTTAGAACGAATCGGATGGTTGATGTGCGAATATATAATGAGAGAATTGAGTGTGTGAAATTGACTAGGTATTTGATAATCTGGATTGACAGAAGAATAAGTTTCAAAGTGCATATGGAAAAATTGGCCGATAATTGTAAGAGTAGATTGAACGTGATTAAAAGGGTAAGCAAACCGAAATGGGGAGCTCATCCGGGTGTGACTGATATGTTACGAAAGGCGTTAGTGTCAACTAAAATTGCGTATGGAATGAGTATATATGGTGATGGGTCCAAGGTTGGATTTAAAAAGTTGATGCTTGTGGAGAATGCGTGTGCTAGAGTGGTATTGGGAGCGATCAATTCGACACCAATACACACTCTGTGGTCTGAATTGGGTGATTCGCCTCTTAATTTTAAGAGGGAATGGATCACCGTGCGAGAGACTGTGCGAATGTTAACTAAGGACAATCAATTAGTGAATGAAATGAAAGAGAGATTGCAAAGAGGGACGGTTTACAAAAAGACAACAAGATCGCTGGTAATCTTGGAAAATATTAACATATTCTCCAAGATTCGTCCGGCAAATCCGAAAGTCCCTCCGAGCAATCTAATAGTGCGGTTGAAGTTTGGTGACACAACAAAAGCAATGATGAATGAGTTATCGGTTAAGAGCGAATTTTGCAAAATGCGAATGAATTATGTTGCACATGTGGAAGTGTATACAGATGCTAGTGTAAATGTTGATCGCGTAGGTGTGGGAATTTATATTCCTTCAATGAGGAAAGAGAAAATGGTAAGAGTGCATGACAGTATCTGTATAATGAATGCAGAATTGATAGCGATTATGGAAGGGATCAAGTTGGCAATGACACAAGGGAGAAGGAGAATAGTGTTATTCTCTGACTCCCGGAGTGGGTTGGAATTAATTAGTAAGGGTGGGGGAACTCATGGCAATGTGTATGTGGAAATGCTATATAAGTATCTTCAATCTTATGGGAGGGAGGTCATCCTTCAATGGATACCTTCACATCTACAGATTGAAGGTAATGAAAGAGCCGATATGCTTGCGAAACGGGGTTGTTTGATTGAGGATGTAAACGAATATGAATTCATGGATGCCAGAGACGTACTTCGCATGTTTCAGATGAATCTGTGGAGAAAATGGGAGAGAGAGTTTGTTGAAAAATGTCAGGTGAAAGGTAAGAAGTACTTTGAGTTGGTTAGGTCTCCTTTGAGGCAACCGTTCTTTAAGGTGCTCAAAGGAGATACTAGAATGTTACGAACTATGGAACGAGTGAGATTGAATCATGGAAATTGGAAAGAATGTTTGAAGAAACGCAATTTGGTTGTGTGTGAATTATGTGAAAGCTGTTTGGTTGTGGAGGACATCGAACATTTGATTCTGAAATGTTCTGCATTTAACCAGAGCAGACAAATGTTCGATGTTCTATGGAGTGCAAGTAGTTTGACTGAATTATTACGAATGGGAATGAACGTATATAAGAATATATATGAATTTATTAGAACAAATCAGATAGAAGTGTGAAAGGGGATCGATGTGTGCTAGGTGAATGACAAGAAATATGAAAAAATAAATTATTATTATTATGGTAAAAAATGTAAACATTTAAAAATTGTAAATTTTGAAACGGGCCATATGGCACCAAATTTTTGGAGCTAGTGCCAAATAAATAAAAAAAAAAAAAAAAAAAAAAAATGATACTGATGAGTTAGAAACACTGATGACATATGACGAACTTTCGTTCAGTATAGAATAGGTTTAACCTTATCAAACCAGAAGTACTTAAAGCTACAACAGCCAATTTTCGGGAACAGTGTTTCCATAAATATGAGGACTGCCATTGGAAAGTACAAAAAGATGTTACGAAGGAAATTACAGAATTCATTTATTGAACCTACTATTTGGACTATTGTCTTTAATAAGAGTTGCAACAGCGAAGTCGCCCAAGATAAGACAAGACAAAGAAAGAAAAACTCGATTACTCGTGCTCAATTTTGATAATGACAGGCCGCCTATAGTATATATACATATGTACAAAGGATGCAAATATACAAAACTGTTAAATACCTTTGGGTTAGTATTGACGAGTGGTTGGGAATCACAAGTCATTTAAAAAATAACCATAAATGCATATCATGTATGGACTCTGGCGAGCACCCAAAGTTATTGCTTGTGCTATGAAAATTTAAATTTAAATCAGGGAACAGTTTATTATCAGAAACATCATGTAGGGTCGCCCGGCCGCGACAGGTAATATCCTGGTTCATATTGAAGATGCGCTGGCTAGTTACGAATGCGGAAATTTCGACTAAAGAAGACTAAAGAAAGATACGCATACAAATTCTTTCCATAGAGTAGAGATAGATTGAACACAAGAATCTTTTCCCCTGCTATCTGTTCTGGGGCCAAGGCTCTCCCAACTCTTTCGCGGTTTGCTTATTTACGTCCTTATATTTACGCCTGTATTGGCCAATTCGAGGACGTACGGATATAGGCCCGATTTTATTACCATCTGCACATTGCATAGCTCCATGCCGGCCTATACTGGCATGGAAGATGGATCGGTCCATGAGTTTTACACTCCGACAGGGGGTCATAGATGTGTTCCTTTTCATCACAATTCGTAATTTGTTGATGAAAATTCCCTTTGCATCCTGCCCCTATCGGGATTCGAAAACGATACCTCCCGATCCAAACGTCAAAGCTTTAACCACTATGCCATTTGGTCGGTTCACATGAATCTTACTAAATATTACTAAAGTCTACCTAATATTTCAATGTGAGTTATATCACAACGAGAGAGTGAGTTTATGTTCAAGGCTAACAAGGTTAACAAAAGGTTGGTGTGGCGTTTTAACCAGCCAGAGTATCTTTATAAATATTTAAATAATAAGTAAATACCATCGATAGCCGTTTTTGTCATACTCTGTAGAGTGTTAAGCTCCACTAAGAGGATATTCGATTTAACCACAGGCCACAAAACAACCGAAACATAAGTGTACTTAGGTAAAACCAACGAATTGTAAATAAAATTCGGAATTTTTGGAGTTAAATCCCACGATTTCCCAAATTCTCTGCTACTCAAACAAAAAAGACAGCAGCTTCTTCAAGTTTCCTTTTAAGATAAAATCTTGAGAAAAGTTAACTGTATAAGATAATGCCAGGAAGTGTGAAGTTATCTAATCTGGCAATCGTTTTCCCGAAAATAGAAGGGACAGAGAGAATTCCCCGGCAGTAACTTGGCATTTGATGGATTAATGCACCAATCCTTTCCAATGCACTACATCTCTCGCAATACATCAAGTCTGTAAGAATCGTTCGTAGTTAGAAACCCATAAGTGTGGCGATGTCGGGCAAGCCTGTTAATTTCTTCGAAGTGAAACGTTTGAAAGTTTTCTGTCAGTTTTCCTTAGCTTTTTAAGATCAGATTACCATAAAGACTTGTTCCAAGTCTTTCGTTTCGTTGTAAGAAGACAAGACTATTCGGAAGCTTAAGTGATTACTTATGTCAATCAAACATGTTGATAGAAATTCTCAATCGTCAGTCAAATCTATCTCGCAGAATTTAATTAGTAGAAGTGGGAACTCAAAAGAAGAAATTTTCCAGTTTGTTAGCTCCCTATTACAGTAAGATATACGAGCACATCATGTAAGATTTACGATACACATGCGATGTATATGGTATGTGGAAAGAATATCATTAGTATTTTTCCAATTGAATATCAACTCTTTGGTCATAGAGCACAAACTAAAATCAACTCCAATTGTTAATGTTCGTGCAATGTTCAGTAGAATCATAGCCTACCCCCTCAGGGAACCCAAAGAAACCACTCTCCTAGAAAATGCTTGGTCGCTGTGATATAACTTCGTAACAAAAATAAACTATTGCCATCACTAGTGTTTTGCGCGAATTGGAAGATTCGGGAGAATTACTCATAGCGCCTCAATGTTAGCTGAACTAGATTCAGGGATGAGAAAACACCAGCTAGCCTAGCGAATTATAATAATTCACTAATAATTATTAAACCCTTCGTTCCTTGTTATTTTTAATGTTGTTGTCACCACTACGCCAATTTGCTGGTGAGAATGTACGCAAAAACAAATTATTTAAAATTTAATTTAATTTAATTTATTTTTAATAAACAAGGAGCAAAACCAAATTTACTTTTTGTTCTGTATTCTCGTTCTGTCGCTCTCTTTTGTAGCTAAAAAATTGTTCTTATTTTTGGCAAGAACAAATGCCGATAGATGGCAATGTTCGTACCTTAATCCTTCGCTGTAATAAATTTTGATTTATTAATTTCACATGGTTTTGTGGTGTCGCCTCATCACTCGTCCCTTTGCGTATTTATTGTGATACGTCGAATAATCGTATACGACCATTCATCACGCCAGATCATAGACGTCATATAGTTAGTAAATTACAGAATTTGACGCATCCAGGTGTTTGAGGAACTACGAAGCTGATTGCGGAACGATTCGTTTGGCCATACGTGTCTACAGTGCAAACGAACGGAAATGCACCGATACAATAAAACACAGGTTTCATAGTATGTCATGCCGACCGAACGTCTTCAACACATAAACATCGATTTAATAGATCCATTACCTCCGGAAAATTATCGCTATTGTTTAACAATAACAGACAGATTCACGCGATGGCCTACTGCGATACCGATTCCTGGCATTTCAGCTGAAACCACAGCCACCAATTTGATATCTGGATGGATACAGAATTTTGGTGTACCCGCGAGAATATCAAGTGACCTCGGTAGACAATTTGAATCCCAAGTTTTCAAAGAATTAAACCAAACATTGGGAGTTAAGCATCTAAAAACGACACCGTCTCATCCACAGGCAAATGGGTTAATAGAGAGATGGCATAGAATACTTAAATCTGCAATTAAATGTCAACACACTTACGATTGGGTGAAACTTTTGCCAACGATTTTATTGGACCTGCGAGTTACATTCAAGGAAGATATTAGTGCTTCACCTGCCGAGTTCGTATATGGAACAATGCTAAAGATACCAGGAGAGTTATTCACTCCCAACAAACAAAAAGTTAACGAAACCGAATTCATAAAGGAGTTTTCTCGTCATATGTATCAAATACGTTCAACGAGTGCAGCGCACCACAATACAAGGAAAGTATTCGTCCAGAAACACCTTAATGACTGTACCCATCGAACACCGTTACAAAACCCGTACAATGGACCATTCGAGGTCATAGAACGATGCGATAAATATTTCGTTCTCAAAATCAACGGGAAATCATCAAAGGTATACATCGACAAGTTGAAGGCTACATTTACAAATATCAACGAGCATGATCAATCACGGTTGCAATCAGCCATTCCGGTAACAACCGAGCAAGCCATCACACAACCACCGACGTCGAGATTTGGCAGATTGGTGACCATTCCCACACGTTTTCTCTAGAGGCGGAGTGATGTGGCGACACCACAAAACCATGTGAAATTAATAAATCAAACTAACTATATGACGTCTATGTTCTGATGTGATGAATGGTCGTCACAATAAATATGCAAAGATAAACATGGTATTGGATTAAGGGACAATGTCACCCCAGTTGCTGTACCGTCGATGATAGACTTTAATTCAGTATCGACATTTTGCGATTTGGCGATACATTCGAAATCTATTTCGTTTTTTTTTTTGTTATTGCATTAATTGTTGATAAAAAAACTGCGACGTTGTTATCTGATCCAGTAATATGCCGTATGTCTGTAGAAAATTGACTGATATAGTCTAGATATCGAACTTGTCGTGGAGGTGATTTGCCGCTTTTTTTGAAAATGCAAATGGCTTGTGATCCGTGTAGATGTAAAATTGTGACCTTCCAGCATACATCGAAAATGAACTACTGCTCGATACATTGCTGCTAGCTCTCGATGGTATGTGCTGTAGCTTTGTTTCGTTGCTGGGAGAGCTTTGGAGAAGAACGCAAGAGGCTCTGGTTGACCATTTTTGTTTATTTGGTGAATTACATCTCCTATGGCCACATCTGAAGCATCCACGAATAGCTGAATTTCAGCATCTTTTGCTGGATGTACTAAGAAGGTAGCATTTGCTAAATCGTCCTTACAATGTCAACGGAATGCTGCACTGCACTCGTCAGACCATTCGATTGGTGTTTTGTCATTCTTGACGTTGCCTTTGATTAATTTTTGGTGGACCATTTGATTGTCTACTGCATGTGGGATAAATCTCCGATAGAAATTAATCATTACCAGAAATCGTTTAATGGTATCCTCGAAGTTGCTGAAATACAATCTGTAGGTGCTGTTGGTGTTCGTCCACAGATGTTAACGCGATTACGATGTCCTCATTGTATGGAAACACGAAATTTAATCCATACAGTACTTCGTTCATTAAACGCTGTTGTGTTTGCGCGGCATTTCGTAGACCAGATGACATAAACATAAACTCAAACAACCCAAATGGTGTTATTATTGCCGTCTTGGGTATGTCGGCTGGTTGGACCGGGACTTGATGGAATGATCTTTGCAAATCAATTGTCGAAAATATGGTTTTGCCATACAAGATACATGCAAAGTCCTGGATGAATGGTATTGCATACCTGTCGGGCACCGTAATCGCATTGAGTTGACGGTAGTCGCCTCAAGGGCGCCATTCTCCGTTGGGCTTCTGGGCCATATGCAGTGGTGAGGCCCAGTTACTGCTTGACGGCATATGCCTTGTTTCATCAAGAACTCGAACTCTGCCATCGCCTTATCGAGCTTATGTCGCTTAGTCTTCTCGGTCGGAAAAATACTGGTGGGCCTTTCGTGACGATGTGATGGGGTATATTTCCCTTCACTGGCTTTCGATTGTCGTGAGGTTGTGTTATGTTTTGATATTGTTGAATAATATCAGCGATAGGATCATTCACGTTGTATGTCCTGATATCACTTGTTTCCTCCATTGAAGTGAGGCCTTTGTAGCTAATTTCGTTACCATATCTATCAATTTATTATTCGCCATATCGATTAGTAAGTTGTAATGCTTGATGAAATCTACACCGATGATTGGTTTATTTACATCGGCTGTTATAAAGTTCCACGTGAACTGTCTGCGAAGTCCGAAATTTAATGATAACTTTTTTCGCCGTATGTATTAATTTGGGAACCGCTAGGAGGCATAACGAACACATCTGCGCTGGTATCGATTAAAAATTTTATGTTTGTCGAACGATCGGAAACGTATAATCGATTTATTTGAATTTTTTTAATCACTTCTGCCTCCCCACTCACTCGTATGTTGACGTATTAGTGGAAGATGGTTTACTAGTTTCTCGTCGTACTCTTGATGAGGATCGCGATCTACTCTGAAATTCGATTTTACTGATCCGTTTAGTTAAGCTTTGAATCTGATTTTCAAGCGACGTAACGTATGCCTCCGTATTTGAACCGCTTGCACACGATGAGTATTGCTTAGCTGATGTCACGTTGATGTTAGACGAATCGCATAGCTCGATTAACTTATCCGCCATTTTAGCTATGTCGTCGACTTGGTCATTGTTGGTTGACACGATCATCCTAATTTGTGATGGCAACCGTTGTAACAACATTTGCTTCAATAATGCTTCGGTTAATTTATTTCCATCTAGTGCCCGCATCTCGTTAAGAAGAGATGACGGTTTTTTAGTACCCAGCTGTATATCTTCGAGCAATGTTTTGAATTTCGAACCAATGCTGTTTTAAGATTGTCGTATTTTTGTTCTGTCGGTGGATTGAGAACAGCCGCGTTTACTTGTGATAAAATACTAGTATCGACCGCTGTCAATAAAGTATAAAATTTGGTATCATCGTGATACCGCCAAGTACGAATTGCGCTTCGACTTGCTGGTTACTTTTATTGTCTTCGCTTGTCATTGTATTTTTTATTTCGCAAAAATACACAAGAACGCGACAAAAAATGTGCTTAACCTCAAAAATGGATTTTCTCGAAAAATTGGTTGAAGTTGCACTAACAATTTTAACAATAAACCGTACTAATTTTTACGTATTTATTCGCGTCGTAGGTCACCAATTGTAGGCTGGTGGTTATTAAATGAAAACACAGCCCACCCAGCGTAATAGCCTCTATCCACTATCGATGTGTATCTCGTTCTCTTTTGTAGCCAAAAAGTTGTTGTTCTTATTTTTGCCAAGAGCAAATGCCGATAGATGGCAATGTTCGTACCTTAACCCTTTGCTGTAACAAATTTTGATTTATTAATTTCACATGGTTTTGTGGTGTCGCCACAGACTTAAAATTGTAGAATACTCTTTACAGTGCTATAAATTTCCTATTAATACTAAGTAACGTTTGTTAACGAGAAATTAATGCAAAGTGAAATTTCCTCTATTTGAGTTAAATGTCGAATTACAAACAAATTAAATTTTAGTAAACAATAATGATCCGGTTTTTTCTATTACATCCTAGCAAACAAAGAGATTAGATATGCTGTTATATACTCTCGGACAATTCCCCCGACTAATGACTCTCGGTCAATTACATCCCGGTCAATTATTCTTAGTCATTACTCCCTCGCAGTCATTAGTCCTGATAATTACGTTTTTACCGTGAACATTACAACCTCCGCCATTACCCCCCCCCCCCCTCCACTAATGGGGGATATTACCTCCGGTCACATTACCCCCTGGTCATTACTCCCTGATCATTACCCACCTGGTCATTACACCCCAGTTATTATGGAGCATAACTTATTTGAAACAATTTCATTTGCATAATAATTTGCACGTTTTTGGAATTTACCGACCCCAAGATCGAGTGGCTCGTCCCAAGTACTGGGTTAAGGGATCACCAAATATTATTCCTTCGGGAAAAATATTTAAAAAATATATTTCCGAAATATGATGATTCTCATGCGTCGGTTCGATCGCCCATTGGTGAAAGATCAGTGTAATTCACATAAATTTGTTATTTAACAGAGTCATGCTAGCTAGGATCCTAGAACAGTAAGCCGTTTCATGATATTTTAACAAGGAGCTGAGATATGGTTTCTCTCGTCAAGTGATGCTACAAAATTGAAAAGAACTCTCGAACATCATTTTTGCCTAAAATTACGGAAACTTCCCAAATCTTCACTATCATTTGGAACATTTTAAGAAAATGGTCATTTGTATGGCGAAATATTAGTAAAAGAAATAAATAAAAAATAACCGGGGGTTTCAGATAAGGAAATTGCAATATCCGAGCATTCAGAAACAAAAATAAAAAAATGGAAAATCCAAAGTCCATACCATACTAGCTGCGATGGCCAAAATTCGGCGGGTTTCGTCAGCCATTACGAAAAAATTAAAGGCTGGCCTTTAATGGAATGCTCAACTGTTTTCCTTTTGGGTGCTTTCTGACATGTGATGACTGTGTGTCCTTTGATCACTCGACAACAAACTGTCGCAGTTTAAGCCCATTGACTCACGATACACAAATCGTTTAACTCGATACATTTATGTGATGTAGACTCTAAACCCTCTTTTAATCTTACCCTTTATTTAATTTTACCTCGTTGATTCACACAGCTGGTTGTCCCTTTCTGGCTTGTAGGTCGAAATATCGGCTTGATTCCGGCAATATCGCACTCTTAGTATGGTCGTTCGGCTTTCGAAATTCGTTACGGAAACTATTGGAATTTTATTCTAAGCAAAAACAGTTTTGTTGCTTCTGAATCCACAATAATTGTTAAACTCGTTGTCAAGGTAAACATAATTGGCTATTGGTGTTGTATTTAGAGGACTTTACAATGAAAGAATAAACAGAGTTTACATCCACGATAACTTGGCGTAGCGAACTCCTCAACTACAATACGCGATTTGTTCGTTATTCTAGAAGTTTTGAATACGTCGTGATGCAGAAGGTAGTGCTGTCGTGGAGATACCAGGTCGGTTGATGTACGCGTATATCCTTCGTATATCATGAATGAATCGCAAAGTCCTCTAAATGCCATATATGGGTCAAACCTCCGTTCGGTTGCCTTTAACTTGCAAACTGTTGTTTCTAATGATGATTCAATTTTATGCGGAGGTTCTGACAATGGTAGCTGGACGATAAATCTGTGCCAGCTGGGATTTTAGTGTACAATGACCTGATATTTACAGGTCATATTTAACGAAACTTTCAAGATTGCTTTAGTACTTTAAAACGTTAACGTCGACCATTATGTAATACGTGTACCACGTTAAACGAGGTCCAACTGTACAAAGTATAAAATAAAATGTTGTGTTGAGAGATTAAGATAAATAAATTTCATTTTCTTGCTATATACACAGAACAGACTAATAACTTTCGGAAAAAAAACGAATTAAGATAGATAAAGGAAATGAGGAAAATATGTGGGGATATAAGAGGTGAAAAAAGACAAAATTGATTTTGATAAGACAACAAACAAAAATATTTAATTTTGAAATTGTACAAGAAATGCGGAATTGATATCATATACCAACGAGGCGCTACGTTAGAACGAGCAATCATGACCTTAAAATAAATCTAAAAATACATTGTTCTCAGGTGTTTGTCAGGAAATGATATTTACTTATCATAAACGATTTTTATGTACATAAAGGTTTAAATATTATATTTTTCTGTTTACCTAATTTCAAATGTATTAGATAAGAAATGTGAACGATCGCCTATCTAAACTTTCTTTAAATATGTAAAAGGTAATTTGTGTCATATTTAATTAGGTTTCTACGAGTATCTAGCAAATATATATCAAGTTTTGGAATCAAAATTTTTTTTACATCACATAATTAATTATGTATAATTAATTATTTTCTACCAAGGTTCTCACACATTCCCCTTCCCGTCTCCTACGGTGACATATTTATGTAAAAAACATAAATAATGGCCACAAGTCAATTATTGTACCGCACAGTATTTATAGAACTCTCAGGCCCTCTATACATTTGGTATATGTATATCGTGCACGAGTTCGGCACACAAAATTAAAAAATCAACTGTCAAACCCTTGTCAACCCAATACTTGCTAATGTCTAAACTGAACTGTTGACCCTTTTTGTTTTTTATATTATTAATTATTAATTTTGTGTAAGCACGAGAGTATTGTATAGAAGAACTCTGAAAATAAAATTATTTTAATTTTGTTATTGGTCCAAACAATTTAAATTGAATTAACATAAATTACAATTTAATTGCTTTATTGTGTTGTTCTTGTTATATGCTGCCGCTGCGTACAGCTAGATTATTACCGAAAAATTCTATTCGTTTCCAAAAAAATTAAAAAAATAAATAAATACTGGCAGTTTTGTTGGTATTCCGGAAGTTTATACTTTACTAAACAAATTATTTGAATTCGATATGGTAAAATTATAGGCTAGAAATAAAAAAAAATGTGTGGGGTCTTTTATTTTTGGTAGACTCAATTTAGTAAATAATGTTATTTCTAACCTTGTTGTCCCATAAATAATACAGTCGAAATGTTTTGTGGAAAAGATTAAAATGTCTAAGTAATTAGATTTCTTATTTTTATTTGGAATTTGAACCTTGGAAGCTCCCAAGTGTTGCTCCTGTTTAGGAGATTCCAGTGTTTATTCGATTTTAATATAAAGCGCCTGCAAAGCCGGGATCTGTGTTGGCTAGTTAGCACTCTAGACTCTAGAGTTAGCACTTTCACTCACATATGTGAAATTGGGCACTCTACGAATATTTGGGTACTTTAACACTGACTGACTGTTGGAGCAGTTGGCGAAAATGTAATAATACAAATGAAAAAGCGATTTGTTGGATAATACACTTTAATCATTTTCAGCTATCTACGAGTATGGCGTATTATTTCTCGGTTGGAGGTTGAAAAAAGAAGACGATTAGTAGTGATATTTTCCGATGTTGTGGTGTTTGGTGTGTTCGCAACAAGGGGTTACACCCGACGACTATAGTGTTGTCTATAACATTGCTCGCCCCTTCCGTTTTGTTTATCACCAATTGACCGATGACAAGATTTTCGTTGGTTCTCGACCAGTTTGGTCATTGATATAGGCGAGAACGGTATTCCGTTGACCAAATTCTACAGAAGTGATGATATATTGGGGTTGCTGGTAACGATTAAGACGGTTTGTTTTCACATCGAGTAATGTTGATGATGCGACGTAAATGATGTTTAGCAGATTTCACCCCTGAATAATGTTCTAGATAGTACCATCTTGAGCCAATAATGCAGCGATCTCAGGAGTTGCATCTCTATAATATTCTGCTTCCCGCGGTGATCCTTTTGATTAGGCCTGCATAATCCACATCATTGTGCAGGAACGGGCTCGAAGAAGTAGCACCATACGATGGAAGTTTGGCCATCAGTTGGTGCTGTATAAGACAACGGAAAGTTGATAGCGGAAAATAAGAGATTACACTATTCGCCACAAGTGGCAGCACCACCACTAAAAATAATTTCTGTTTTTATTTTATAGCTAGCGGAAATTTTGTATTTATTTTGTACCTATTTTTTCTCGAAACAAAACTCTCCAGCGGAATAAAATCTTAAAAGTGTTCCTTATCCTTCCTCCAAATTGGTTGACCTCCGAATTGATTCGAAAGTTTCCAATCCAAACTTCAAATGTCCCTGGACAAATATTTTCATATTTATTTATTTCTAAAGAAGTGGACGAGAAGCGCCCATCATTGACTAGTTTCAGAGCTTGGTTCAAAATACATATTCAAGTTAAAATTTAGACCTGCAGTGCCAATTTTACAAATATCGATTAAGAATTAGCCGAGTTCTCTCCAAATTTAGTCCAGTATGAATAGATCTAAAAATTTTTTCCAAAACTTACTTTAGATTCCCTAACCAATACTACTCATCAAAATTCGTTATAAAATGACGGGGAAAGATGGAACATAGTAAAATTTTCAAATTTCAAATAGCCAGATTTCGATTTACCGATTTACCAATTTAGCTATGTTTTGTGAAAAAATAGGAAAAAAATGAATAAAAATTTGTGCTGGCTATAAAATAGTAACAGAAATTGTCCAAGGTTTTGATGCTTCGGATCCAATAATTGCCAACATCAGCTGTAGATAATCGTGTCTGCAGAAAGCCGTAATACGAAGTAATTTTTCCAGAGATAACCATCGAGCGAGTAAATAGTATAAGTCGTTGGGAAATGCATGCTTTGCGACCATTGACGTAATTTTTCGTTTATCATTGTTAGTGCAGTTATACAGTGTTACACCACGAGACGCGCAATTAACGGGGTTACGTTTACCGTCGTTATAATTACATTTTGTAGGTTGTAAGTATTCCAGTATTTGCGATGATTGCCCACAAACGTCTTCCAACGATTACGCGGCGTACATAGTTAACCAACAACTACTTGCGAGTAGGAGATACTCAGTCAAGCGGATCAAATATCTTGGATGTCTGCGACAATATTGTACGTTTGGTTGGTGCACGAACATCCGATCGAAAGAATGTATTCCAATTGTTGTTACAGATGCCTTAACAAAGTTGGAATATAGCTGAACTGTATGTATTGAGCTGAAAAGAGATTACTTATCGTACAGCCCTTGTGTATTAAATAAAATAATTAAGTTCCTGTAATATGTGTGTACCAGCAGATGGGATTTTTGTGGAGCCCGGTCAATCAAAAAAGTTCACTTTGACTCTATAATATATTTCTAGACGAAATATCTCTAAACTTTACATGAGCGCCAAATCTGTTGATGGTGGCTTTGCTAGCTCCTCTTGCAATATTAATTGGGACGGGATTTTACTGGGTTAATGATGATTATGATTTTTGGATAAATCAAACACTTTAGTTGAAAGACTGACTATATGATTGGTAATTTATTCTGTCAACCAAAATGTCAACACAACTCTGATGTGACAACACACTTTCTGGATGATGTACTGTACTGTAGCATACTGGATATCTAGGAAATTTTTAAACCGTAATTTGTATGTATTTTAATGGTGGATGAGACGGCTCAATTAGCTGGTGATAGATGCTTGAATATACTGCTCGCCTTGAAATGTGCCAGATATTTCAATTTCATTCCGCGCTTAAAAATTCGATTGGTAGTTTTAACTAGGAGGTGTTACAGTCATTCGAACAAAGTTATCACCGCCAGTATATACCTTGACCACCCGACCCAATTTCCATTTTGTTTTCCATCTATCAGGACTATTAACTCTCCAACAGCAAGATTTCGGGTTTAATTGGTCCATTTCATTTGTTGCTGGAGAGATCGAAGATATTCCGTAAACCAGCTGTTCCAAAGTATTTGGACAAAATATTGAGCGATCGTCCAATTAGTAAGTTTCCCGAAGTTAGGCAATCGATGTCATGAAGGCTGTTTGTAAGTCCTATCGGTCGGGAGCTCGGGACAGTCATTTCATTGCTGTTGGGATGTAAGCAACGCCTTGGCCTCCTCAAAGTTTGTGCTGTTGTCAGAGAACAAACGTTTGCAGAGTCCTCGGGTGACTAGGAAGAGCTCGAAACAGCTCATAAACGCTTGTGAGCTAAGGTCAGAGGCCAATTCTAGATGAATCTGCTTCGTGAAGCATAAATAGGTTTTCGTATGTGGTTTGCTACGAATTTATTAGTGAATGTAGTACGGTCCAGCGAAGTCCACACCCGCTATGTAGAATGGTGGCGATGCAGTTACACGGTGAGACGGCAAATCTCTCATTGATTGTATCATGAGAATTGGTCGTGCCCGAAAAGATTCTTTGTATTCTCTTACAATCTTCTCGCGGACAATAGTATCATAGAGTGGCCAATAGGACTGGCGAATGGCAGCTACTAAAGCTTGCGAATCGGCATGCTGGGCAGTGCTGTTGTTGAAGGCGGCCTCCAACCCGAATGATGTAATTTTCATCCAAAAATAATGAAAGCGATCGGAGCTGTGGTCAACTCAATCGGAAAATATTCGCTTTGGACTAATCTGATGGTGGTAAAGAGTGCTTGTCCAAATCTTCTAGCTTAAGCTATCCACTAAATTTAAATGTTGACTTGGCGTCGCAGCTTTCAAAAGTCCTTGTAAAACTACCACTGTGATACCACTGTTTACGCATTATCAGACAGTGGAAATTCTTCATACAATGTCAGGCAAAATGACGGTTCCATTATCAGCAACGTAGGCACTCGAACCAAATGATCGGATTGAACGAATATTTAGGAAACCACTCCTCTGGAAATCTCATGAGCATAATCCAGCTCGACTGTCCGTCAGTTTTCCCTACTAGATTTCTTTTGAATAATGGTCACGCGATTCGCAATAAATGTTTTCCACTTAGATAGGCAGGATTTTATCCAGTGGAGGGTAATGGTTGAATCTAACCAGTATAATGTCTCGTCAACATTAAAATTTAAGTTCCGAACTGCGAATGTAGATTGCTGTTCCATATGGCCGCTCACTCGCATCGGATCGTTTATGGCTTATTCGATGTAAATACGTGATCGTAAATGTATTGAGTAAATTAATACTTAGTAGTGACCCAATCCAGCTTCAATTGCCAAAACGATTTCATTTGCAGTTTTCCAACACAGCCATGCCCGTAGCCCAAGAGGATTGCAAATTCGGGATCCGATATCGATCGGGAAATTTGGTTCGTTTCATGATCAGTTTATTCTCTTTAAACTTATCGAAGAAATTGAATTTCTCGGCCAAATAATTCTCATCAATAAGTTTCAATGGAATCCACTGGAACATCTTTGATGATCTCGGGACAGTTCGCACACCATTTCTTTAGTTGCAGACTGCAGTATGGTGGAGATGGACATTTTCAGTTCTTTTGCAGTTTCTTTCGCATTTGTTACTATAAGAATGTGATCCACGTACGTATATACATCTTTGTACAGTACATATGGTGCGAGTCCTTGTAACTGACTTATAACTGTGGTGATTTATCGGGTCTCTGAATCACCAAGCAGCGGCGGACACGATAAAAATGGAATTTTGACGATAAAGCTTCGCATTCCTCGATCGACAAAGGCTTATATGAATGTGGGAGATTCTATGACAGAAATGGTTTGATTTCGGAGAATTCGATTCCTTGTCAGAAACTATCCGGCCTAATACAGTGTTCTGTTGCAACGACAAAAGGTCTGCTTGTGGAATTAGACCCACAGCAAGTAGCTGATGGTAGATTTCTGTTTAAGCTTAAAAAATTTTGTATCGACTAGCTGGATGTTTGACGGCATTTTTCGCGAATGGTTTTTATTATCTGATGTGAGTGGCTGGTAACTCGTGATCTTGGGTAGTACTTGATCATCTCAAGTCGTGGTAAAATTAGCCACGTTTGGCATTACGGTGATTGTTGAAGTGGAAAGCAATGAAATAGCGTTATCTACTATCCCGTTAATGTGCCTCGCACTTTTTCGTCGTGGTAATTTTAACATAGGGGAAAAAGTTTCGGTCATAAAATTTATATGCGAACCGGAACCTAACAGTGCTCTTCCCACAATAGGTTGTCCATCTTGGGAAATAACCTTAACCGATGCAATACCCAGATAGATAAATGATCCTGACTTTGGTTTTGATCTGAATTTTTCTAGTGATAATCCAACTGGTGTTGCAACATTATTGGTTTGTTGACTACGAACTAGTATTATGGCGGTTCAGTTTTCGGTTATGAGCGATGTAGTTCTTTCGCGTCTTTGTGAAGGAGCGAGTGGTCAATAAAGCTAACGTAAACAATTGCAACATAATTTGTTGTTATATGGTTGTGTAATTTTGGCGTTGATCAATTGGCATGTGTATAGGAACTTATTACATCACACAATCGTGTGTCCAATAGTTTAACAGTGCATCAATAGAATTTCGATGGTTTGGCAACATTAAGCGTCTTTGCGGGAAGACGGTTACTGCAAGGTACAAGTTTGACCACTGGCTTTGATGGTGTTGAACCTAACTAAGTCAACCTTAATGAATCGTTCATTGTTGGCAGGTGTGCCGAAGGAGTGAAATTTTTCTATTTATTTTTGGTGTTTGTGTCGAATTTTGCGATCATTAGATAGAGAATCTGGTCGTCCCATTGTTTTACAGGGCGCCTCTAGTGAGCGTAGATACGATCGGAAATGATTAATTAGTCCTGAAAGCAAGTTGCTGGCAATTAAAATTCGGCTTGTTGAATCTTCGTAATTTAGGTCCGATAACTCTACGGCTGCTACAGCACCAGCGGCAATTCCGTCAAGTGACGATTTAAGGTATTGAAACTTAGTGCGTTCACTTAAGGACGGACTATCGTGTATACTGGCGGCAAATGGACCAATAAATTTGTTCCACCCCAAATTTGTTTTATTAAAAGACATAAAAAATCTCACGCGTTTCCAAATTTGAGGAGAAATTGGAGGAGCTTAAGGAAACGCGGCGTCATCCTTAAGCTCCTCCAATTTCTCCTCAAGTTCGGAAACGAATGAGATTTTTTATGTGTTTAATGGTGGAAGAGACGACTCCATTAGATGCTGTATAAGATAAGAGATAACGCTACTCGCCGCAAGTGGCAGCACCATCACAAAAGAGAATTTATCTTGTTATATAATTACCAGCGGAAATGTTTTATTCATTTTGTATCGCTTTTTTCACTAAATAAAACATTCAAGCGGAATAAAATATTAAAAGTGATCCTTAAAATGACAAATTGATTGATCTCCGAGGTAAACGAACTCGGTAAATGGAATCTTGAAATTTAACAATATTCCGTCTTACGGCCATTTCTTAAAGAATGACGATGGAATTTGGATAGTAGTATTGATCAGGGATTTTAAAGTAAGTTTTGGACAAAATTCTAGGAGCTCTTCATGCTGGACTAAACTTGGCCATTTCATAATCAGTCCTTTTGTATTTATTTATTTATTTTTAGTTTTCGGCCAATATATCAGAAACTTTCATTAGTAACCAATACTTTCGGTTGTTTTTCCATCCAAATTTCATCGTCACTTCTTAAGCGGTAAGACGGGATATTCTTAAACTTCAAGATTCCATTTACCGAGTTCCTTTACTTCCGAAATCATTCAATTTGTCATTTTAAGGATCACTTTTCGTATTTTATTCCGCTGGGATGTTTTATTTAGTGAAAAAAAGATACAAAATGAATAAAAAATTTCCATTGGTAATTATGGCCTCTATTCCCTTAGGCGTGCCACTTCATGCGAGGTGACTATGGATCTTCTTGGTTACTAGATGGTAAAATCGAAATATGAATAATTTCGTACAAAACTCGCAGTGAATATTTTTTAAATCTTAGTTGGCTGCCTTAGTTTGAATTTTTTTTTATTTATTTGTCGCATCAAAATTTGAAATGATGGAAATGGTCGCTTGAAGTGATAGTCACATGAAAATATTTATAAAGCAGCATACTAAAATTTAAAAAACAGCCGCAACTGGTTTTGTAAATAATTATTTTGTAAGTTTCGATTTAATAATCTAGTAACCAAGAAGATGAGTAGTCACGTCGTATGAAGTGATGCGAGTAAGGGAATAAGGGTGTATATAACAAAATAAATTCTCTTTTGTGATTGTGCTGCCACTTGCGGCGAGTTGCGTTATCTCTTATTTTCCGCTGTGAAATTTCCGCTATCTTATACAGCATCTCCATTAGCTGGTGGTAATTTGTTCCAGTATTTTCATTACTTGGCATTTAACAAATCCTTGGCTTATCATTTTCTTGAACATTGATCAGGATACCGAACCAGTTCATGCCATGGTATTCCATTTTATTTAGTTGGGTACATATTCCTGCTTTTAATCAATATAATATAAACGCAGGGTAAAATTTGTAATCATATATAGTTGTTTGTAAAGCAAACCTACATTCACAAAATAATTGATCAAAGAAGCATACCAACCGAATATTACTAGACCACTTGTGCACATCAATCAATAAAACCCGATCCATTTCTTTATTTAGTTTTGGCCAACAATGAAAACTATTATAAACGTACACAATTCTAGGAATTCTAACTAATATTATATTTCATATAGTTTTTTATTGAAATATGATAAGCTCTCTAGTGTTCCAATAAATTAAACATCTATAAGCCAAAAACTATCAAAACAGAACAGTATACATAACACACAACAACAAAAAAGTAAAATTATCTTCCATTCGAGTAGTTTTCTTTTTACACAAAAGCCAACCTCCGCCACGTCTTCTACTCAAGCAATATCGAATTGACGTGAAAAATATATTTGGTTTGAAACAATTCTTAAACAATCAATTTCCAAACGATAAAATTAATAATTTTGTTTTATATTCTTCTGTTAATTTTAGTTTTGCCTATCTACATACAATTCGGTTTTTCCAATTTTCTCGAGTTTCATTTTATAGGTGGTATATTACATTTCATAACAGACATTTGGAAAAGTAAAGCTTTCATTGACATAAACCAAAAAAATAGTTTGGTTAGTATTTTATGAACTCGTACCGCAATCTATAAATTTTTACGTGTTTTTGCGGGTTCATAATTAAAAAATTCACACCCAAAAATAATTAATTACTAATAGTTTGGTATTTTGTTGTTTGGTATGTTTGTTATGTTTTCATGGTGAATTATTATTTACAGTGGACAACTAATTATAACAACAATAATAATAATTTGTTAACGAATTTTTAAAAAATTAATATTTACCATACACAAAAGTCTGTTTAATTTAAACTTCATAATGGCTAAGCGGTGCTCGTACCTATAGAATTTTGCAAAAACTTTTATTCCGGAAGTTTTATTTCGAGTTGATTTTAAATTAAGTTTTTATATTGTTTGGCTCTGTGTATATTAGCGAAGTATATAGGTCACAGATTTAATGAAATTTATTTATTTTTATTTTGTTTACATAATCTGCTAATAGCTTCATGGAAATTTTACAAGTGGATACCCAAAACTTACACTACAACTTCATTGCTTAATAAAAACTATACCATAGAAAATTAATTTTATATTCTGAATATAACTTATTACTACTTCATGCCAAAATTTTGCGATTAACGTATTATTCTTAATTAGTTCAAATTGAACAACCTAAAAATGTTTAGCAAACCTCTTAATTAAACAAATAGTTTTCCCTTGAAACAAAAGACAAATCACTAAAAATCAATAATGGAAATTTTTTCGAGAAAACTTCGTATGTGAAATTGGCCAATAGTGTCCGTCACCCCACTCGGGATCATATCAGTCGAAATCAAACCAAATATGGTACAAGCAGCACGTTTCATTCTGAATCATTGTATGCATATGGATTCTCATGCGGAACCGGAATCATCGGATGCCAGCCGGAATCATATAAAACCAGCCGATACCAAACCAACTATGGCACAAGTAGCATATGTTATTCCACTATCTGATTTGTCAGCGAGCACTAATACTAAGCATACCGAAATGCCAATGAGCACAATGCACTTCAGATGGATCCCAGGCCAATCGGAACCACCATAATGTCAGCCGAAGCAATATGGAGCTGACCGGTACTATACCAACTATGACACAAGTAGTACAATGTCTTGTGAATTATTGTGTACTAACTGATATTTCAGAACATTATATTGTCAGCCGGAACCATATAAACCCAGTGAAGTAGCATAATGCGTTGTGCACTATCTGGTTTATCAGCCAGACAAATATTGGGCCAGCCAGAGCAATTTAGAGCCACCGCAAACCAGAATTGTATAAGCCCGAACCATTAGGGGAACACAATGAGAATAATATGCTTTAGATGGTTGTGTAACATATACTAAAATGAAGTTCCTGACAAAAAACTTTACAACAGCCCAACAAGTGTAAATCTACACTATCAACAAAAAACGTGTTATGCAAAACGAAATTGTTAAAAAATAGGTTCACAATGACAAGTTAATTTAGCCATAACCATGTGCCATAACTATTCTTTATGATTTTTAGCAGCTAATTTATTTATGCGGTGGAGCAGTTCTAGATTTTTTTTAATTTAAAATTTTTAGAAAGTGTAGAAAGGTAGAAAGTGTAAAGACTATTTGATTGTCAATGACAAGGCATCGTAGAGATGTCTAGGTAAATCGAAGTATGCTATAGTGTAGCACTGACCTTGCTGCATCTTTTGTAGAAGCTAACATAACTATGCGACCCGCCGAAGCATGAATTTTCTATGCTGGAATCATAAAAATTCAAAAAATTCGAAAAATTCAACCATTCGAAGGCCATTGACAAGGCATCGTGGAGACGTCTAAGTAAATCGAAGTAAGCTATCGTGTAATACTAACCTTACTGGTTTTTTTTTGTAGAAGCCAACATAATTATGGACCCGTCGAAGCATAAGTTTACTATGTTGGAATCATACAAAATCGAAAAATTCAACCAATCGGAGGACATTGGCAAGACATCATAGATGCTTTCCAACATAGAAAATGTATGCTTCGACGTGTCGCATAATTATGTTGGCTTCTACAAAAGATGCAATAGGGTCAGTATTACACGATAGTAAACTTCGATTTACTTAGACATCTCTGCGCGATGCCTTGTCAATGGCCTTCGAATGGTTGAATTTTTTGAATTTTTCGATTTTTCATGATTCCAACATAGAAAATTTATGCTTCGACGAGTCGCATAATTATGTTGGCTTCTAAGAAACATACAATAGGGTCAGTACTACACAATTTCATACTTCGACTTACTTAGACATCTCTACGATGCCTTGTCAATGGCCTTCGGATTATTGAATTTTTGTAATTCAAAATATATTTTTTGATTTTAATGACGTAAAATAAATTTAAATAAATAGACTTCTTATATTTTTTTAATTATCTGGTTGTTCTTAATTACAAATTATGTTTAAAAAGTATAGCATTCTTAATTTAAAGTGTAACATTTTCTTTTACACTTTTTGACTGTTATAAGGTTTTCGTCAATTTGTCAGAAACTTCACACTGCCTAACATATAAGGGTCAGCCAATAACAAGGTCAGCCCAAACCACTGAGTTGGAGATGTGAGTTGGAACCATAAGAAGCCCGCCGGAATTATATCAGCGGGAACAAATATGGGACCAGTCGAAACCATTTAAAATCCCCCGGAACCATAGCATTATCAACTGGAAGTACTACAATGCCAACTTCATCCATATTAAACCATATAAAGTCAGTCGTAACCATGTCAGCCGAAACCAACCCACTGTCGTACGTACCACAATGATTTGTGTAATTAAATATTAAGCCAGCCGGAACCATTTAAAGCAAGCTGGAACCAGAGTTTTACCAGCCAGAACCATTTCAGCTTGCACAATTAGCATTTAACACACCCCAGCATGAAACATTTTAATTGGAGCCGGAATCATGCCTACATCATGCCTATGAAGCTAGCCGGAATCACGCCAGTCTAAACCAAATGTGCATGATGTCAGCCGAAGCCACATGTTTGCTTACACAGTGCAATGCGTACAATATACAAGCATCTGAACTTGTACGACATATAAAATTTCAGCCGGAGTGATATGAAACCAGCCGGAAATAATACAGCTATATCACAATGATCTGTGCATCATTGTGTACTATCATTCGGCTGGCTTAATATTATGCGTACTGGTTTTATATAGTTGACTTGGTTTCGGCTGGTTTCATTTAGTTCCGGCTGACATAGTTATGGTTCTTGTTGACATTTGTATCGTTCCGGCTGAAAGCTTATTTTATACAGCTATCTAAAATGGCCCCGGTTGGATTAATGCTGGTTCTGACTAAATTATGCACAATTCATTCGGTTAAATTTGGTTTCGGCTGGCTTAATGAGGTTCTGGGTGGCTTCATGTGGATCCAGCTGACATTATAGTCGTTCCGACCGTCATGTTGGTGTGTTGTTATGGTTTTGACTGCAAATTTATATGTTGCACAACCATGTGATTCCGGCTGGTTTCAAATGATCCCGGCTGGCTTAATATTGGTTCCGGAACAATAATGTGAAGAATCATACAAAATTCACACTTTTCGATTTTTAATTTTAAACTTTATTAGTTTTATTATCGTATAGAACCAATCTTTACCTTCTCGGCTTCCAAATTTGTTGGACTTTCAGGTAAACCGGGCAGTTGATAACAACAATTAGCTCATAAACATAATAAAATGAAGACCTGGAACGAGAAATTATAAGCAAAGTCATATACTTAGCGCCCATCCGAAGGGGATTCAATGCTGCACATTTTCTCAATTGCTTGCGTATTGCAAGGCATCTTTTTCGTGAGTTTTGTACAATCTAGTTTAATGATCCGCACTCCCTCCAAAGATCGCATTCTATTTAATTCCACATATATGTTTGGCCGGTAGCAGGTAGCTGCACAATCAATCGTGGTTCCTTGCATTTTGTTTCCTGTGCACACCCAGCATAGGATCGCGGATCAATCACAGGGATGCCAACCCTGCAAAAGTCGACACATTCGGATGGAAGGTCAGTAATATACATCTATGTTCTACGGAATTTTGCCAAATTATTTCGGTGACCCTACCGATGGCACCGTTAACGAGTTTTTGCTCGACGTTAATGTTTGCTCTTAGCATAACTTTATCGCCTAAGATGATTTCAATCTCGTGGGATAATCCTCCCGTATTAATAATGTCGGGTGAGATGACCTTCTCCAAGTCCACATTCTTAAGATTTTCTGTTGAATCAACAATTTGTTCTTGAGATCAATTTTGGTAAATACGAACGTCCGGGCGTCTATTATGCTCCAGAACGGCCTGGATGTGTACATTTACTTGCTTACGTATCGAGAAGTTTCGAATTGCGCTACCTATATCAATCTTCACAGATGCATTGCCGGCACGAATCTTTGTGTTTAAACAGGTATTCTACATTGATCCATTGTTGTCTCATTCGCTTCAAGCAGATGTCGGTCAAAACGGCATTTAATCGTTGACAATGAATCCCTTCTTTTGCACAGACAACTTGAGCATGGAGTGAAGAGTAGACCCACCAAAAAGATATTGCGGCAAGTGCAGTCAAAGCTCCAACCATAAGGGCTAGCTTACCGTGACATCGATTGACCTGATTCTTCAATTTGTTGTTTGCTAATCATTCGTTGCTACCTCATTTATTTTTACTCTTCATGGTCAGCATCGAGTACTTCTGGCAGAATCTCGAATGCATGAACTAGAGTGATTGCATTTTCTAAATGCTGGTCACGATTTCCAAATGTGTTTACGTACCAACGCGATATCCTCAGTTACTCTTTCCGCCGGAGAAATGCATCTCTTTGATGGTGAAAGTTTTGCAGCTACTCATTTTCGTTACGGAATGGCACGTATTCGATGAGCAAGGTATACGAGGTATTTCTGTGGATCTAGCTCTAACATGAAATGCGAAACATATACTACTGCAGGATTATTTCCAATCGCCATCGTCGACTAATCTTAAAGATTAACCAGAAGTCTTCGTCCTTCCGGTGCTTCGTTGTTTACATCAACACTCTTTTCTGTAACATCTTGCCATAGATCGGAACAACAAATCACAAAATTGTGAATACCCCCCATAAAAACTATCGACACACAATGTTAACACCTACAGAAAATTCAAAAATTGCAAACTTTTTTTTTTAATTATACATCCGGATTATTTTATTTGGTACAATAAATCGATACATGTAGCTGCTATATGATGTTGTAAATGTAAAACAGGCAAAATTGTAGAAAAAATCTTGAAAGACGACAAAAACTACATGAAATCAAACAAAAACGTAATATTTTCTTGTTACCCAAAACTCGAGTATCTTTTAATGAAATTTTTGCACTAATTACAAGACTATTTTGTGTATGTGTATGTTTTGGTAAATTCAACAAAATTAAAAGTAAATTAAAACGGAAGCTGGATTATGTCCATTTTCCATTTTCGATAGATCGGATCAAAAAGCATCACAAACTTAAGGAGGCACATGATGTCAAAGACACATGATTCTTGCCGCAACGGTCGCTTTTGATAGCGGTCAAAGATGGTTTTGCAGTACTCGTCCGCTGTTCCAGCTTCGAATTTCAAGCAATGCGGCAATCGAGTGTTGACGAACACGCGCTTTCTCAAACTTCCTTGTAAGAGAAGGTCGCAAAGCCGCAAGACACACTTGCATGCAGACACTTGGCATTCCTTGAGGTTTCTCATGCATGCCTTGAAGTGTTTTCGAGATTTGAATCCGCCATATTGACTAAGCAATGCTCTACGCGGTGTAGAAATCATCAGAGGAGCGTGAAAGCATTCTCACTCGCGGGCTGCACTCGCTTCTTGGGAAAAACTTAATCTTCAACTCTCTCTGCGTGTGCTCGTATAAGTCCGGATTCTCCTCCGCCGATAATAACTTGCAAGTATGAAATTTATCGATGAATGCCATGCCTTCTTCAGTATCGAATGAGGGGCCGTTTTCAGTCCACCAGACCTTCCTTAATTTTGATACTTTATGCGCCACTAGTAGTCAACTACTTTGCCGCCAAACTCATTATCAATGCTTTTAATCTACTTTATGCACACATTCATTATCTACTGACTACTACTGATCACTTTTCTATCAATCGAAGAGAAGCGGGGCCTTCCACAAATCTACCGCCAGTAATCAGTAGAACGTGCAACATGTCCCACCAATTAAGATAGTTGCAACTCAACGTGACAAAGAGTGTGGGCAGTTCGAGGCATCTGATTTAAGTGAGTAGCTCATTAAGTGACGTTCTCCAATAAAAGGCTGATCCTTAGAAATTTTTCAAATATAGCTGTCTTCGACAGCTTCATCCTGATTCTGAATCATTGATTGTGTAAAATAAAACTTAAGTATTATTTGATAAGATTTAGTCAATTGGTCCAAAACGTGTTTGATTATCGTGTCCAGATAATTTTTTTTACCTGGTTCTCGATGAAATGCCCTTCCGGTGAACTTTCATTTTCAATGAATTGTAGTTTCCGGTGAATTGTTGTTTTCGGTGAATTGTCGTTTTGGGTGAATTGTCATTTTCGGTCAATTGATGATTTCGCTGTGTTGAAGATTGCGGTGAATTGCCTTTTTCGATGATTTGTTGGTTTCAGCAAAATGTAGTTTTGAGTGAATTGTCGTTCTCGAGGAATTATTGATTTCGGTTTATTGTTGATTTAGGCGAATTGTCGTTTTCGGTGAATGGTTTTTTTGATGAATAGTTTTTTCCTGTGAATTGTCATTTTCGGCGAACTGCCGTTTTGGGTGATTGGTCGTTTTTGGGGAATTAATAATTTAGTTAACTTGGTTGATATCCGCATGTACCGCAAATGAACTATAGAATTTTAATAATTTATGTTAAACTGTAGAAATTGTATCCAGTTGCAGAAAAACACATACAGAATAATAGAAATGGCATGGAAATTGGACATAATCCAGCTTCTTTTTCAATTTACTTTTAATTTTGTTGAACTTACCAAAACATACACATACACAAAATAGTCTTGTAATTAGTGCAGAGATTTCATTAAAAGATACTCGAGTTTTGGGTAACAAGAAAATATTACGTTTTTGTTTGACTTCATGTAGTCTTTGTCGTCTTTCTAGATTTTTTCTACAATTTTGCCTGTTTTACATCACATAGCATGTATCGATTTATTGTACGAAATAAAATAATCCGTATGTATAATTAAAAAAAAAGTTTGCAATTTTTGAATTTTCTGTAGGTGTTAACATTGTGTGTCGATAGTTTTTATGGGGGTATTCACAATTTTGTGATTTGTTGTTTCGCTCTATATGGAATTCGTAATTAAATTTTTGGATCTATAGAATATGACTAGATGGTTACGTAAGCGAGCCACATGCGCGTTAATTATCATCGGCACTGCTAAATGCTTTATGACATTCATTCAACAAATACTGACCACCCACCCGGATATAGCTTGTGATGACAAACCATCCCCACTGAAGTTCATTTTTAAAAAAATATAAAATTAAATCCGATTTTCTACATGGAAACACAACTAAAATAGAAAATCCGAAATAAATTGAAACACTTAAAATGCATTGCTATTAATTAAAATGTCATTAATTAAAAAATCTAACTGAAAATAAATTGAATGAAATACAATAAAAACTTGGCATTTTTTTTTTTGTTGGAAAACTTTTATTTATTAAATTTTATTTAATCTTCTACATAAAGTTAATTTAAAATATTTTAAAGCACGGCACAAGCTGGTAGAATATTACAGTAGCAACAAAATATTTTTATCGTAATAATAAAGATATTTATAAGGTTTTTGTTAAGGTGGGTGTGTGTTGTATATGGCAACACAAAAATTAGTTATGCTCAAGCGATAAGACGATGGCGTAGCTATATATGAATTATTAAAGAAAATTAATTTAGAAATGTCTGTTATCAGGAAGCAATACACAACATCTTCTCATCGTTTTCTCGTACAAAATATAAATAAAATTCTAAATTTTTTATTTATTTTTCATGTCAACTCATTGAAAGGCAAATGGTTTTGTAATATCATCATACATCATCCAATATTCCTCTATACACATATCACAAACAAGTAGGGAGGGGGGAGGGGGGGTGGGGTTACACCCTTTCTTTTCATATGATCCATGTTGGTATATTATATGATTTTAGAATAAAAAATTTGAAATAATAAAAAATTTTATCATCATGATTATTAGTATTTTGAGTTGGTATCTCCTCCATAGTTATTTTGTACTTATATAGTTAATTTATCTGCAGCAAAGTGCTTTAATATTAAATTGTTGGATAAACATAATAATAAATTGGATTAGGTTTATGTTATAATATGTAGAAAAATTTATTATCGTGCAAAATGAGATTTATGCACATGTACTATGCTTGTAGTTAATTTTATGAATAAAGAAATAGACTAAACAAAGAATGCGGTCAATGTCGTGTGATGGTACTTATTGCGGTCAAAATGGTGATAAGTCACGTGTTCAAGTTGCATTTAATTAATTAGGAATTCTGAAAACTTGTCTACGTACAGTACCGAGAATAGAAAGTGCAACACCAATATTTTTCAGGTAAAATTGTACTAATTGCCCCTTGTCATTATCGTAGGAGTCTGATTTATTTTTTGGGTATAAATAAAATCGTTATTTAACTTTTTTAGTTAGTTTGAGATAAATATTCGCACGAGAAAGTTATTAAAATTATAATTTGTTCAAAATGGCCATAATACACACAAATAACTACGGCTCAGAAAAATCGGATTCTGGCATTGTCTGGAACACCTAAAATGTCATCGAGGCAGATTGCTGTTGAGATTGGATGCAATTACTCGACTGTGAGCCGTTTTTTAAAAAAAAAATCATTTCACCGGTGAATTGAAACGCAAAAAGGGAATAGGTCCAAAAAGGAAAATAACTGCACGAGAAGATTCCAAAATTATCAGAATGTTAACAGCCAATCGATTTAAAACTGTTGAGGATATTCGGGCTGAATTCAACGCAGAAACCGGCAAAAAAATCGGGGTTCATACGATTCGTAATCGCCTCCGGGAAAAAGGATATATGGCCAGGTCCCCGGCAAGAAAAACCATTTCTTACGACCAAAATGAAACAAAAACGGTTAGAATAAGCTCGAAATCACGCTGGTTGGAGTCTACAGCAGTGGCGATCAGTTATATTATCCGATGAGAGTAAATTTAACCTTTTTGGATCGGATGGAATCCAGTACGTCAGGCGCAAATCCGGCGAACGAGCGATCAGTGGATGAGAAATACAGTGAAGCATCCAGCGGGCCAAATGATTTGGGGATGTTTTTTCTATCATGGAATTGGAGAAATGACCTTTATTAAAAGAACTGTCAACGCAGAAGCCTACAAAAATATTTTAAAGAACCATTTGTTCCCTTCCATTGAAATGCATTTTTTGAGTGCTGAGTCTGTGATTTTTCAAGATGATTCCGCCCCTTGGCATCGCGCGAAAACTGTAAGCATTATTTTTTTTTCATTTGCCAATTTTATATTTAAGACGATAAAAAAAAATAAACTGTTAATTATTATTATTTCTCTTGAGGTTAAAGATTTTCTGTTGAAAAATGGAATTCCCACTCTGGATTGGCCTGGAACCTCACCGGATTTGAATCCCATTGAAAACCTTTGGCACGTAATGGGGATGAAAATCAATAAAAAGGTGCCGTCATCATCCAAAAAACTCAATTCAATCATCGAAGAAGTATGGTATAAAGAACTGACCCTCGAGTACCTGCAAGATTTAATTGACTCCATGCCAACATGGATTGCAGCTGTTATTGCCAACAAAGGCGGGGGCTACTAAATATTAGATATACATTTTATTACTTCGTAAGACACCTGTTTACCATAAAAATCAAAAAAACTACAATAAAAAGTGACTCAACATTTATTACCTGTTCTTGAAACTGAAATTTAATTTTATCTGAAAAATGCTAAAAAATTATAATGGCTTTAAAAGAACCACTTCTGAAACAATTATTTTTTTAAACGTGTGTCGTACTGGCAAAATACATCTTTTTGTGTATTTTAATGGGTGTTGCACTTTCTATTCTCGGTACTGTAAATTACACGACAATTCCAAGGATAGCAGATATATCTCTTTCTGTGGTTACCATCGGGATTACTTGTACTATATACTTACTCTACTAATGGGAGCAACTATTTCATAAAAATTAATTTTAATACACAGGATACAAAACCGCAACGTTTATCAAAAGTGTAGCTACACAAATTAACGAAAAACAAAAACTTAGATTCACAATTTAACAAAAAGGATAGAATTACATAAAAAATTATGACAGGGTTGAATTTATTATTTATCCCACTAAATCTAATCTAATATAATAGTAAATGGAAATAATAATGTATGAGTGTAAACGGGTCTTGTGGATGTTTAAGGGCCATTAACACTTAATTCTAGAGATGACACCACAAATCTGAGTGTACTGGCATTTCGGGAACACTCTGTACAACTTTTAGTGAGAGTGCCCCCGAAATGCCAGTACACTCAGATTTGTGGTGTTATCTCTAGAATTAAGTGTTAATAGCTCTGAAACATCCACAAGGCCCGGTTTACACTTTTTACATTATTATTTCCATTTACACTAAACAAAAAAAAATCCCCGAAGGTCGCAGTGATATGCCACATGTCACTGAAAATTGAAGAAAGTGTCCCCGAAATGCCAGTACACTCAGATTTGTGGTGTTATCTCTAGAATTAAGTGTTAATAGCTCTGAAACATCCACAAGGCCCGGTTTACACTTTTTACATTATTATTTCCATTTACACTAAACAAAAAAAAAATCCCCGAAGGTCGCAGTGATATGCCACATGTCACTGAAAATTGAAGAAAGTGTCCCCGAAATGCCAGTACACTCAGATTTGTGGTGTCATCTCTAGAATTAAGTGTTAATGGCCCTTAAACATCCACAAGACCCGTTTACACTCATACATTATTATTTCCATTTACTATTATATTAGATTAGATTTAGTGGGATAAATAACAAATTCAACCCTGCCATAATTTTTTATGTCATTCTACACTTTTTGTTAACTTGTGTATCTACATTTTTGTTTTTTGTTAATTTGGATAAATGTTGAAAACTTTACACCGGTGGCCACAAAAGCAGTCTTTATAAAGAGTCATCTAAAAGTAAAATTGTAAATTGACTAGAATTGTTTGCAAGGTTGGAAGCCATTCAAAAATGGCATAGCGGAAAAATTTTAAAGTTGTCAGCAAGAAAATTATCCAAAATCGAAGGTTCAGTCGTCAACTTGGTTTGGCCAAATCTTAAACACAACTCTCTACCTCACAAATAAATCAAATCCGACAACTCTTCAAAACAGCCCCTTGCATATGCGGCCCAAAATAACCAACCATTAAATGAAAATTCAAGTACAACTAACAAAGCCTGCTCAAAGTATAATCATTCAATCACAAAGAACCACCAAAGTTCCGATATAAAACGAATGAACATCGTTCATTCAAAATCGCCACAAGACGATGGGAAAACCAAAACGCCCCCACATAACAACACTCCAACAACAATCAATCACTAGATCAATATTCTAGAAAAAAAATAAAGGTTTAGAGGAACAAGTCAAGACTAATTTCCTACAAACAACAAAATAAATCTTTTTTTTTTTTAACTATTGCCAAAGGCTTTATTTTTGAATCTTTCTTTATACGAAACTAACAAGAAGTGTGAAATTCTTAAAAAGTATATATTTTTTGTTTACTTAAGCCTTAACCTATGTTAGTACTTAATATTAGTATGCATTATTATTTTTTAATTATTATTAATTACTTAATTTAAGTATGTTAGGTCAACATGCGTGTAATTATTAAATATTTCAGTTGATTAAATCTAGAGGATCTGCTCTGCGAAGCCGTTTGTATTTCGGTTGCCTTAGTAGTTCTCTAGGTAATTCGTTAGAGTGTGATTCCAGTTTTAGATGGTATTTTAGACTGCATGATTTTATTGTCTCTTTAACCGTTTTAATTCCTAGGTCTCTATGGATGTTGCTGTTTCGAATATACCAGGGCGCATTTGTAATGCTACGAAGTATCTTTACTTGCGTTCTTTGTACAATATCTATATTTGAGGCACTAGTTAAGCCCCATAGTTGGATACCATATGTCCATATGGGGATTAGGATCGCTTTGTATAGTAGAACCTTGCATTCTAGAGAGAGTTTCGATTTTCTTCCGATCAACCAGTGCATTTTAGAAAATTTTATTTTTAGTTGATTACGTTTTGTTTCAATGTGCTTTTTCCATGTCAATCTTCTATCGAGATGAAGACCGAGATATTTGACGTTTGTTTGTTGAGGAATTGTGATATTGTTTAATTTTACTGCCGGACATGTGCGTTTATTCAGGGTGAATTGATTACAACACATTACATGTGTTGATTTACATTCATTCGTCCTTATCCGCCAAGTTGTTAACCAATCTTCTATTTTGTGCAGATGTTCTTGTAATTCTCTCGTTGCTGTTTGAGGATTTTTGTGTGAAAACAATATAGCTGTGTCATCAGCAAAAGTTGAAGTGATTATGTTTTCAGTTATTGGTAAGTCAGCTGTGAACAACAAGTATAGCACAGGTCCCAATACACTACCATGCGGTACTCCTGCCTTTATCTCGGTTAAATCAGTAGTGACCGTACTTTGTTTCACCTGGAACATCCTTTGGGCTAAGTAGTTTTCAAGAATTGCATGAAATTGTCTAGGCAGAAGAGTTTTAATTTTGTAATTTAATCCTTTATGCCATACTTTGTCGAAAGCTTGCGCAATATCCAATTAAACTGCCGAGCAATATTTCTTTTCTTCTAAGGAGAGCTTAATTGTTTTTACAATTCTGTGCACCTGTTCTATTGTGCCGTGCTGCTCTCTAAATCCAAATTGGTGATCTGGTATAATGCGACCTACAGTTAATATAGGTATTAGTTCTTCTAGTAGCATCTTTTCAAAGAGCTTTGAAATTATCGGAAGTAGACTTATTGGCCTGTGCGACGAGACTTGGGTTTCGTCTTTTCCTGGCTTAGGAATCATGATAATTTGAGATATTTTCCATTTTTGGGGAAAGTATCCACATCTCATAATCGCATTAAAAATATATGTTATATATTTTATGCATCGATCTGGTAATTCTTTGATCATTTTTCCAGTTATTAGATCATGGCCTGGAGCTTTCTTAGGATTTATCCTGTTTTTGATAACCGTTTTGACGCATTTCCATTTAAATTTTACTGGATTTGGGTTCGACTCGTCCCTCGTAAACTGTGGTAGTACGCAGTCATTATTTTTTTCGCTTGGAGTGAACACTTTTTGTAGATGGTTAGAGAAAGCGATAGCCTTTTCTAAATCACTTCTGGCCCAATGACCATCTGGTTACCTTACCGTTGGGTTCGATAGCTCTGGCCTTTTTAAATTTCTTGCTGCCTTCCACAGTGAGTAATCTGTTTTCTCTGTTGCTGTGAGCTCACTTAGGTAATTCTGCATTCCAAGATTGTGTTCTTCCCGTATTGCTTCTCTTAGAGCTTTAATAGCTCTATTTAATTTCCATTTATGAAAAGGAGATTGGTGCAGCTGCCATAACCGCCGAGTCGCCCGCTTATCTGCCAATAACTTTTGAATGTTACTTGAAAGTTTACTATTTTTTTCCGAATTTTTGTACTCCGGAGTAGCTTTTTTTGCAGCCATTTCCATTATTTGTCTTAAGTTTTCTATCGCGGCATCGATATCTTCTGGTGTTTGCAGTGGGACATCCAGATGACAATTTACGTCTACTATGTTTCGGTACAGAACCCATTTCGTTAGTTTGTTTGTTAAACGTTGGGGTGATTCAGGTTTTAATGCTTGCGTACTTAGTGTTACGATTATTGGTGAGTGATCTAAAATAAAATAAATCTCAAGTTGACAAAGTCACAAGGTGACAAAACAATAATATTAAAGAAGCATCACCTCAATGGAGCCGCACAGCAACAATCCCAAAACAGAAAAATTATTTTCGTTTGCTCAGCTTTAAGGAATCAAATCGGACAACTCCAAACGTCACTTATGCCCATCCACATTCAGGTGACGAAATTTCAGCATCTTTTAAACCAGAAGATGTCGGAAACAACAAACTCTTTCCTTTGGGGAAAATAGAACACAGACAACATACACTCTCACATTGCTACACTTCAAAACAACTCCATAAAAACAGCATTACCTCCTAAACCAAAACAGAACTTTACCATTTCTAGCCATTAATTCTTTAGTAATAGACTATCTAGTATTTCGAGACAGTCGACTATCTAGTATTTCTCGAGTATTCGAGAGCTAACTTGATAGAATTTAAGAAAGTGAAGAAAGCGACATTTATAAGCTTTTATTATTTAAGGTTGCTTCAATACTTAATAGATGGCATTCTCAACAAATAATAAAGTTTTTTGGTACTGTTGATTTAAATTTTACTACTAAACTAGATTTTGATTTTGATCATTTTTAGGAAACTCAAATAAAAATGTCTAAATAGGATTTGATAATTGAAAGTAATTTAATTAGTTAATCAACAGAAACACAAACACAAGCCAACTGCGTGACAAATCTTTATAATAATTTAATTTACCTACCTAGAGTTATATTACTCTTCTCGGTATGTTGTAAACAGGCTGTATAGGAATAGGGTCTGCAGTCAAACCAATCAATTAATTAACATCCAATATTAACATTTTAGCAGGTGAAATCAAATCTCTTAATGCAATGCATATTTAATTATGTAAATAATATTATTTTGTCTGATTTCAATAACTACAGATTTTTTAAGGTTAGAAACCTTATTTAATTTCTTGTCATGCAACCTTTTCATTTCTTTGCGCAATATTGAATTCGATATTTAGGTGTGCTTGTGTATGGTTCCATGTAAACTAAATGTGTCCTTCCTACAGCCAACAAAGATTGGCTGATCGGGGTAAAACTTCATGCTTACGCTTTCCTCATAAATTGGGAAATCACAGTGATATTTGAAATATGAAGAACGACCATATTGTTGCAAGTTCAGTCCAACTCAGTTTGACAAAGTTTTAGCGAAAATGACGATTTCTGACAAAATCTGATTTACAATAAAAATTCGACCTCCGTACAGCCCATACCCAGACAAATTGATTTGATCGGTATTAAACTTCATACCTAAGCCTTTTTCATAAACTATGATATCGAAGTGCATTTTAGCCGAAATAGGGAAAACGGCTGATATTTTTACAAATATTATGAAAAGTATATCATTTAGAAGAAAAACTGCTATGAACTAAAAGAAACTAAATTAATTTTGCAATAATATGAAATGACTTTTTATGACAAAAATCTTATTTTCAACAACAATTTGGCCCCTTCACTAATGTATGAAATTAGACAAATTACTCTCATCGTTATTCCATGTATATCAAGCAAATTAAAATCACCCAGGGCTACAAAGAAAGAAGCTCTACTACATTCCAACACTAGATTCGACATATGCCTCACAAATCTATAATTATCACAAGTTGAGTTAATAGGCAAGTATAAACAACCAACTGTCAAAGTGAACCCACTAGTCAATTTCTATTTTAACCAAACATTGCCTATTTTGGTAAAACAACCTTCAAAAGTGACAACTTCTAAATGTTTTTAGCTGCGACTAACTCGTCCTTACACAATTAAAGAATATAATTACCATATGGGAGGGTTAGGTTTAATGGATGGCTTGCTCGGCCGTTAATATTTTAATACTTTCCATAGTTTTAAAATGTCGTGAGAAAACCCTCTCGTGAAGAAATTTTAGAGCATTATAAGAGTCGGATAACGATGTCGAAAACTGTGAGATATACTCCGCTACACTTGATTACCTTCACTTGAAAATTTTTCATAAAACCTAAGATAATGTGACTAATTACTTGAAATTTTTTCATCACCTTGGTTTTTATGTTAACTAACTTTGCAATGACTAATACACATACCTGCATACAATGCGAAGTGGAAACACTCCATTTCGATTCGATTTAAGCTACGACACTTGATTACCCTGATCACTTTGTTTTTGACGTATGGCGTAAGGTGCGTGTAAATAAATGTATTTGTGTTCAGTTTAATAGTTTATCATCAATTTATTAAGTTTATTACCAGCTGCAGTTAATAGTGGTAAAAATGGTTCGAGAAAAAACCCTAACAAAGGTAGACGTTGGAAAGATTCTTGCGCTTAAACAAAAAAATTATTCCAATCTTGCGATTTCAAAAAAAATTGGTCGCAATTCTTGGACCATCAAACAATCAACTATCTCAAAAATCCAGAAAATTACGGAAATAATCGAAGATATCCCATAGCCATGGCGACAAGAGAACAGGAACATAGAGCTATTTTGAGCGAACCGTCGAATTCGATACTATCTGCAAAAACGACAAACGTTTGCTCCAGCAACATAGAAGTGCTCGATTGGAATGTTTCCGTGGACATCTGCATTGAAAGGAAGGATGGTTCCAGGTTATTTTTTCGGACGAGAAAAAATTTAATTTAGATGGACCAGATGGTTTTAGACATTACTTCCATGATTTGAGGAAATCGGAGCTATTCTTGCCTCGCCGTCACGCCAGGGTTGGTTCCATCATGGTGTGGTCAGCAAATTCTTTTCATGCTGCATTTGATTTAGTCTTCCAGGACAGGCCGACAAAACTCGCAAAGCTACATCGAGCTCCTAGAAGTGCAAAAAGTCAATTTTGACGAAATGCTTGAAGGCTTTCGCTGTATTTTCCAGCAGGATAACACAGCAATCCACACAGCTGCACGAGTGAAAGAGTGGTTTGAAGAAAATAACGTGGCAGTTTTGAATTGGCCGGCTTTGTCTCCGGATTCAAATATTATTGAAAAGCTTTGGGGATGGTTATCGAGACAAATTTATTCGAATGGAAGACAATACAAACGCCGGAATGACCTAATGGCAGCTGTGTATGATGCTTTCGAGAGAGTCAAGGTCTTTACCTAATACAATTTTGATGACAAATTTTCAAATAATTAGGTGTATTACCTGAGGTTTTATGAACAATTTTCAAGTGAGGGTAATCAAGTGTCGCGGAGTGTATCTAATAGTTGGACTTTGGATGAACGAATGAGAGTTTATTTTCTCTCTAAGAGTCTGTGAAAACACTAAGAAACTATTTCTGTCCCTGGCGAGGATATCAAGGGAAGATTGGGGACTGAATCACAAAACACTCGTAATAATTTACAAAGGTGTGGAGGTGTTATTCACGGATACCGCTGCAGGATGGTATGATGGACTAAACTGGCACAATATCAGGTCATTAGAAAGTGCGATTAAGTACTTCCAAAGTTCCAGCAGTACTGTGTTCAATTGATAACTATCTAAAGTAAACGAAATAGTGAGCTATAGTAGAACGTGGAGTTGAAAGGAGTGGATCTTGTAACCAACAAACCAGTACCTGAAAAGAGATTACCTATACTAATTATCTTTGATGTTTAGTCGAAGCTTAAATTTGATTTGGTTACAACCTGCTTAGCGAATCAAAATCGCATCGATAGAAAAGATTTTTAGGTTATGTATAGAACTGGTGCGAAAAATAAATAAACCGTCAAAAACATGATGCTAAAGTACGGAGGACTGCACGTGGATTGGCTACGGTGCCAGCGATGCGGTGATATTGCAAAAATTTGCAGGGCGAATACAGAGGCCTGTTATTAAACCTGTCAGTTGAGCAAACTGTAAGACAATGCAGAAACCGCATGACCACCAAGTCGGGTGCGCTAATTAAAATCCTTACAAAAGTGTTTTGCAACTTCTGAAAAATAACACTAAATTGCAGCAATTTTCAATATACGCTTGGTACAGTGAACGGAGCGAGTACCATCAGAGCAAAATCGAAACGATTCTAGGCTCTTTATCTGGCCAACAACAAAGATAGTGATCACTGGAGAATTCAATGCTAGAAGTAAAATGCGGAATGACCGTCTTGCTGATTAAAACTGGAGAAAAGTAGAGGACTTCGTATGTATGAGTGACCTCTTCAAAATGAACAAGTAGGTTAAACACAACGACGTTCTTATATAATGGAAACTCCAATATTGATCGATAGGTGGGTGGTGTGAGAAAAAATTCAACATCTAGTGACCACAGAGTCATCATCTTCGAGTTATTAAACTTGCCACAGAATAGTGAGGTCAATTTTTTAAACACTTGGTTGGCTCCTGGAACGATGTAGAAGCACTTTCAGAAATGAATTTCATTGATGAATTTAAAACGCGTTTGGAGCTGATCTCAACACGGTTAACTAATTTCTCCAATAACTTAATTCCACAGTAAAGAGGAGCTAAGAATTTATTCCAGTTCGTCGAACTCTAATTTAAGGAAACAGGTGTTCAGGGCATACCAGAAAAAGAGAAACCAAGAAGCAAAAGAGTTATAATTGTCACTCTTAAGAGGGACAAGTGTTTAAAGCAAAGCAAAATCTTTTCCAACGGTATGTCATGGAACATGGTAAAGACTTATGAGGACTTGTGTACAAAAAGGAGTAAAATGGAGTTGCTCAACTTACTTCTACCGGATGAAACACCAGACGAATCTATGCATGAAATCGCTTCAACAGAAGTTGAATACGGTTCAGCGGAGTGTGTGGAACATCCACGGTTCCTAAAGACCTCACATTCACGTGGTAAAGAGTTACTTGTGCTCTAAAATGCTTTAGTCGTAATAAGTCACCGGGACTTTACAACTTGAACGCTGAAATAATTCATCTCGTATGGTATCATGGGACCTAGCATAATAAAATGATTTAACAGCTGCTTCAAAATTGGCTATTTTCCTAAAATGTGGAAATCAGGTGAAATGTTTGTTACGGCAAACCTGGTGATAGCGATCCACTTTCCTGGAAATCTTACAGATCTATACTGTTGCCACTTGTTATGGGAAACTCATAGAAAGGTTGTTACAATTGTATCGCTCGTAAAATTTACCGGTTATAGGTAAATATTTTCCGTAGATGTCGGTTTTTTTTAAGTGTGGGAAGTTATCTCAGTATTTCATAACAAAAAAATTAAAAATGTTCATCAGGCCATACTAGTTAAATCCCATCCCAGGATTTTTAAATTGATCCCAGAAAATTTTGAAATTACACAAATTACGGTAATACTTAATATAAAATATTTATTCTTGAAATATCTATGATAAAATTATAAGAAGGCAGCTTATGTTGAGATTGGCGCAATAGATCCATTCATGTATGAACTATTGATTTTAATTAACGGTTCCCGGGAACCACGATTGTCATGGTAAATAAAAATTAAATTCACATGACGATCCGTTTGTTGAGATTAGCGCTAAAGCATCCTGGGATGGCTCATTTTAAATAAAATATACATTTTAGATTTAAATGAATGGTTCCCTGGAACCCAAAGTGTCGTAACTGGTTTCATTTGATATCGTTTGGATATAATGAGTACGATCTACAAATGGAATTCCAAGACCATCCGTATGTTAGGATTGGCGCTATAGGGTCATATGTGTAAATGGCCGAATCATTTTTAAGGCCAAAATTCGGATTTAAAATAATGTTTCCAAAGAATGTGAAATGCCGTGACCGATCTCTTCTGATTTCGATACAACATGATCACCTCTATCATCATTAAACCGTCAACCACATTTTTGGCAGTGAGCAATAGTCGTGAATATTATTCACCAATTAATATGCCATGTTGCTCCGATATACAACACACAATCTATCGTCAGTACGTGCGAAATGAACGTTTTTAAACACAATAACGAGCTCCATCACAGTTGCCACATCCAGTCATTCAACTTTACCAACTATGGGGCTAAAACTAATGAACACCATTTTCAGTATAAGCGGTAAGAACGTGTTTGATCTCATTTGTGGAAAAACAGTTACTCCGATTAAACTAGAAGGATGTGGAATATTAAACATGGTTCTACATTGAAGGATAAAACATTTCAGATTTTTGCGCCATCCACATCGAGTTCCAGCTTAAACTCAGCATTTGTTCCATCTATAAATGCTAGTATTGTTAATGATACGTTTAACTTACTCTGATATTCATATGGCCACGATACCAATATCAAGAGTAGACACTAACCAACTGGAAATATTAATCGCAGAACATAATAATGATCTTCGCAGAACATAATAATGATGTTCATCATTACAGTATCGTAGATTAGATCGAAATCATCGTTCAGCGGCCCTTCCTGCACCAAGAATACATAGACGTTCTGACATAGTAGTTTGACAACAGCTCTTGTCAAGGTGGGGGAAAATGTTGATGCATCATCATAATCTTCAACATAACTACAATAATTTGGGTCGTGTTTTTTTTTTACAAAGCAATTATTAATTGTCCAGTAGATTTAATGTCCTTTGAAGGTCAACTAATACCCCCTTTTCATTCACGCACACACCACCCATTCACACTATTACTATTCAACCTGTACATTGACATGAACGGTGAGACGGCGCTGAATTCTGCACTCCACCAGAGGGTCTTAGTTGTGTTTATTAACATCACCGATCATAATCAATGACGAAAATTCGTTTTGCATCCAGCCTCTGGTGGGATTCGAACCCAGTGCATCCCGGTCCAAGTGCCGAAGCTTTAACCACTACACCACTTGCCCGGTGTTAAATTGCATTTTTATTTGTAATAATAAATTTATCGTCACTTTCAAAATATTTTGATCTGTAAATTGTGCTGATTGGTTATTATGCATATGTAATTAGACTTGAAAAATTGTATAAAATCAAACGGTTAATAAAATAAAAAGATAGTAGACATACATACAACGGCTTATATACTTCTTTCTGTGTCACTTGTGCTATTAGTTTGGGCCTCACCCGTGGTAACCCAAACTAATCTTGTGAATCTACAAACCACAGAATTTAAGTAATACAAAATATTTAAAAATTTGGAAGCAATTTCGAAGCGTAAACAGGTATCTTCTCGCCCGTAAGCTTGTCCACTTGGCAAAAGTTGATGATAATTATTTGAGTTGTTTTGATTTTAATTTTTTCTTAAGTTCATTTTCAATTTTTGTACAATAAACACTAACTAGTAGTAAAATTTATAAATTACTTGCATTTTTAGGACAAACAAAGTTTAAGCATAACTTAAGTATACTACAGTGGGCAAAAGTAGCAAAAAGAGCAAAAAGTAGTAAGATGTAATGTAAGAAATTATTCAACAAAAAAGTTCCATTAAATTTTGTGTACGGATTCAATTTTGTGGTGCCGAAACGTTCAGAATGTTGCAAAAGGCCTTCGGTGATAATTGTATGTCGCGAGCAAGTGTTTTTGATTGGTACAAATTGTTCGAAGAGAGTCGAGAACGTGTTGACCACGAACCACGTCTAGCACGGCCATAAACATCAACTGATGATCAACACGTTAATGAAATCAAGGAATTGGTGCTCGAGAATCGACGATTAATAGTCAGAGTCTTACTGGCATCGTTGAAATATCGGAAGGATCAGTGAAAACCATTTTGAAAGATCATTTGGGCGATTCGTTCCAAAATCACTCAATTTTTTGGAAAAACAGCGTCGAGTTGACGTCTGTGAAACAATGCTTTCTGACTACCAGGATGTCATGAAACGTATTATAACTGGCGATGAGCTTGGATCTATGCGTACGACATAGAAACAGACGATCAATCGGCCGAATATCGCGCCAAAGGTGAGCCGAAGCCGAAAAAAACATGTCAAAGCAAGTCAAAAATCAAGGTGATCTTGACAGTTTTCTTCGATTATTGAGGTGTGGTGCATTTCGAATTCCTTCCGACCGGCCAAACTGTCAACAAGGATAACTATTAGAGTGTTATGCGTCATTTGCGCGAAGCTATTCGTAAAAATATGCCAGAATTATGGGTCGACAACTCCTGGTTTTTGCACCACGATAATGCACCTTCTCATACTGCATTGGTTTTACGTGACTTTTTCGACAAAAATTACACCCATATCGTTCCGCAACCACCGTATGCGACTGATTTAGCTCCGTGTGACTTCTGGTTGTTCAGCAAACTCAAACGACCACTCCGGGGAAACCGTTTTGAGTCAATTGAAGACATTGAACGTGAATCGCTACGCGCATTGGAGGCTATTCCGGAAATTGACTTTAACAACTGTTTCGAGGATTGGAAAAAAACGTTGGCACAAGCGTATTGAGGCCGAGGGGGATTACTTTGAGGGGGACGAAATAGATTTGGAGAAATAAGTAAAGAATTTTAAAATTATGAACAAAGGCTTACTATTTTTTGCCCACAGTATTATAATTGATAATTAGTAGTTTGTCTTCTTGTGTAAAATTTAAAAATGTGTAAAATACTGAATTTGAAAACTATTTGACAAATCTGGATGTAAATTGTTTTGAACCTGATATAATTTTGTCTCACATTACAGAGAAATATGAAGAGTTAATAACCTATTCCACACGCATTATTAAAAAATCTGTAAAATTAAAAAATTCGTATTGCCCTTGGATCACGTCCGACTTATGGCAATTAATTAATAAAAAGGAATCAATTTTAAAGAAATGCAAGCGGCAACTTTGTAATATTTCAATAGCTAACTCAAATGAAAACGATTCTAACCAAAGACTTATCGAAATTGATAAAGTAATTAAACGTGATAAGATTTCGCCAAAAAGAGATATTTTGAAAAGACCAACGTAACTTGTGGTCCAATATAAATGCTTTGATAGGTAGAACTAATAGTAACAATCATAGACTTGTTATTGACAATGGTGATAATATCTGACGGATACAGAATTGCATCCATATTTAACAACTACTTTGCGATTGTTGGTGAAGATCTGGCTGGTCAGATTAATAGTTCCAAAAATATTTTTAAATTTAATACTTGTAAGCCTGTTAACCAAACTATATTTATAAAGCCTACGTCATCTGTTGAAATATTTAATTTAATTGTTGGTTTTGGAATCCAAGAAAGGAGGTGGACCATATTTGCTCGATAGTTGTGTTCTAAAACTACACATCAAGATTTTCTCAGTGATTTTATCTAGCATATTTAATAAAGTTTTTGAAACTGGAATATATCCAAAGTGTTTAAAATTATCTAAAGTTATTCCAGTTTTCAAAAGTGGCGATAAAACTAAATTAACGAATTGCAGACCAATATGTTCGGGAACTGATGTTGCTCTAGTTGAAACAGTTCAATAGTAAATAGTTCAATAAATGATAAATTCTATGTATGTGCTTTATTTTTAAATCTAAAGAAAGCGTTTGACAATGCGGACCATGGATTATTATTAGATAAACTGAATTGCTATGGATTTAGAAGGAAATCCCAAGATATAGTAAAAAGTTATCTCTCGAATAGAAAACAATTCGGTTTTGTTAATGGCGCTCAGTAAGTGTAGCCTGGTGAAGCACGGTGTACCTCAAGGCAGTGTATTCGGCCCTATGTTATTTTTATTATTTATAAATGACATGGGCAATCTCCCATTGAAAGGAAAACTTAGGTTATTTGCAGATGACTCTGCACTATTTTATGAGGTTAGGGACCCAATTGACGGACTTGAGCTTATGTGACATGACCTTGATATTTTGCTTGAATTTTTTAATGAGAATATGTTATCTTTAAACTTGGCTAAGACTAAATACATGGTATTCCGTTCAATCTGTAAACCTCTTCCTACATTACCTAGTCTTGCTGTAGCAAATGTCAATATTGAGCTTGTTGAAACTTATAAAAATTTAGGAATAATTTTAGACTCGCATCTTAATTGGCAGCATCATATTGAAACGATTTGCTCAAAAATTTCTCCAATAATTGGTTTTACGCTCTTTATATACCTACGAAAATACTTCGATGCATATATACTTTGCCTTCATTCATTCTAGAATTACTTATGAGCTCGTTGTGTATGGGAACTCATCCCAATCGTAATAGTGAAGTATTTCCTAAACTTTCCTAAAAATTTAAATCCGCCATTATTGTTTCAATGTATGCGTAAAACTTCGTATAAACGAGTGAATTATAAATTATATGAAAAAATGCAAATAATGGTAATGAAGTACTTGTAAAAAAGTTAATTTGAATATCATATGGATTTTCCGAGCATTTTTCCCAATTCCAGAAACACCGCTACCAAATACTAAGCGCCTTTTTGAGTTGTTCTGGATCAAAACTAACAGATAAACACCATTCCATTGAAAAATCTAGGGGCCCCGAGTATTTTAGGAAATCAAATTTGTTAAGTGGTCAATTTGCATATCGTTGGGTTTTTCCGAGCAATTTTCCCAATTCCAGAAACACCGCTACCAAATACTAAGCGACTTTTTGAGTTGTTCTGGATCAAAACTAACAAATAAACACCATTCCATTGAAAAATCTAGGGGCCCCGAGTATTTTAGGAAATCAAATTTGTTAAGTGGTCAATTTGCATATCGTAGGGTTTTTCCGAGCAATTTTCCCAATACCACAAACACCGCTACCAAATATTACGCGCACTTTTGAGTTGTTCTGGGTCAAAGCTAACAGATAATCACCATTCCATTGAAAAATCTAGGGGCCCCGGGTATTTTAGCAAATCAAATTTGTAAAGAGGTCAATTTGCATATCGTAGGGTTTTTCTGAGCATTTTTCCCAATTCCAGAAACACCGCTACCAAATATTACGCGCACTTTTGTGTTGTTATGGGTCAAAGCTAACAGATAATCACCATTCCATTGAAAAATCTAGGGGCCCCGGGTATTTTAGGAAATCAAATTTGTAAAGTGGTCAATTTGCATATCGTTGGGTTTTTCCGAGCAATTTTCCCAATTCCAGAAACACCGCTACCAAATACTAAGCGACTTTTTGAGTTGTTCTGGGTCAAAACTAACAGATAATCACCATTCCATTGAAAAATCTAGGGGCCCCGGGTATTTTAGGAAATCAAATTTGTAAAGAGGTCAATTTGCATATCGTAGGGTTTTTCCGAGCAATTTTCCCAATTCCACAAACACCGCTACCAAATACTAAGTGACTTTTTGAGTTGTTATGGATCAAAACTAACAGATAAACATCATTCCATTGTAAAATCTACGGGCCCCGGGTATTTTAGGAAATCAAATTTGTAAAGAGGTCAATTTGCATAATGGAAGGTTTTTCCGAGCAATTTTCCCAATTCCACAAACACCGCTACCAAATACTAAGCGACTTTTTGAGTTGTTCTGGATCAAAACTAACAGATAAACACCATTCCATTGAAAAATCTAGAGGCCCCGGGTATTTTAGCAAATCAAATTTGTAAAGAGGTCAATTTGCATAAAGTAGGGTTTTTCTGAGCATTTTTCCCAATTCCAGAAACACCGCTACCAAATATTACGCGCACTTTTGTGTTGTTCTGGATCAAAACTAACAGATAAACACCATTCCATTGAAAAATCTAGGGGCCCCGGGTATTTTAGGAAATCAAATTTGTAAAGAGGTCAATTTGCATATCGTAGGGTTTTTCCGAGCATTTTTCCCAATTCCAGAAACACCGCTACCAAATATTACGCGCACTTTTGAGTTGTTATGGATCAAAACTAACAGATAAACACCATTCCATTGAAAAATCTAGGGGCCCCGTTTATTTTAGCAAATCAAATTTGTAAAGTGGTCAATTTGCATATTGTAGGGTTTTTCTGAGCATTTTTCCCAATTCCAGAAACACCGCTACCAAATATTACGCGCACTTTTGAGTTGTTATGGATCAAATCTAACAGATAAACACCATTCCATTGAAAAATCTAGGTGCCCCGTTTATTTTAGCAAATCAAATTTGTAAAGTGGTCAATTTGCATATTGTAGGGTTTTTCTGAGCATTTTTCCCAATTCCAGAAACACCGCTACCAAATATTACGCGCACTTTTGAGTTGTTATGGATCAAAACTAACAGATAAACACCATTCCATTGAAAAATCTAGGGGCCCCGGGTATTTTAGCAAATCAAATTTGTAAAGAGGTCAATTTGCATATCGTAGGGTTTTTCCGAGCAATTTTCCCAATTCCACAAACACCGCTACCAAATATTACGCGCACTTTTGAGTTGTTTTGGGTCAAAGCTTACAGATAATCACCATTCCATTGTAAAATCTAAAGAGGTCAATTTGCAAATTGTTCAGTCAACGAATGTTCACTCAAAGTCGAAGTAATCAATTACATAGATTGAGCAGCATTTTTGTCATTTGAAAACAAATAGAATGGAATGGCGTAAATGTTGCTAATCGATATCCATATCTTAAAATCAATGCAAACGGAACGACAGCTTGTGCTAGATTGAAACTTATATTTAAAAACACCAATGACGGAGCAACATATATCCAAAATGGCGGGCGATTTGGATGCGTTCAAGCATATTTTAATGCATTCATCTACAGCGCCGAGTTTTTACTTGCACACCTTATAAATCCATTTTTTCACCTCCATTAACTTTTCGATAAAAAAAACCTTTTCTTTGTTTTCTTTGAAATTTCACGAATGGTTTTTCGACGTTCGGGGTCTCTTTCTTTTAATTCGTGTGGAACCCAGTTGTTAGCTTCTTGAATCATTCGGATTGCTTGTAAACGTTTTGCAACAGTTGATTGATCCACATTTAATGCTACAGCCAATTCTAATTGTGTTTGAGAAGAATCTTCAGCCAAATCAGCATCGAATATAATCGTCGAAACCATTCTTTGCACGTTGTACTCGATGGAGCATGTCCACCGTAAATTTCTACAAGTAAACGATAAGTTACCGGTGCACTCCTGCAAATGATGTTTATTTGGAAAGGGATTTTATATGAAGCGATTTTATCTGTTAGTGGTGATCCAGAACAACTCAAAAAGTCACTTAGTATTTGGTAGCGGTGTTTCAGGAATTGGGAAAATTGCTCGGAAAACCCTACGATATGCAAATTGACCTCTTTACAAATTTGATTTCCTAAAACACCCGGGGCCCCTAGATTTTTCAATGGAATGGTGTTTATCTGTTAGTTTTGATCCAAAACAACTCAAAAGTGCGCGTAGTATTTGGTAGCGGTGTTTCTAGAATTGGGAAAAATGCTCGGAAAATCCATATGATATGCAAATTAACTTTTTTACAAGTACTTCATTACCATTATTTGCATTTTTCATATAATTTATAATTTACTCGTTTATACGAAGTTTTACGCATACATTGAAACAAAAATGGCGGGTTTAAATTTTTAGGAAAGTTGAGGAAATACTTCACTCTTATCAGCAAACACGTGAAGTTTTTCCTAACTAATCCTAATTCTATTTTTAGGATAGTTTAGGAAATAGTTCCCACGAATTCCCAATCACGTTTGAGAAAGCTACAAATTGTACAGAACCGTTGCATCAAAGATATATATATGATGAAAAATTCGTGAAATCACACATTTTTGTAAGTCATGTTTTAATTTTATGATTTTTATGTTTTGAATGTGTAGCCTTGATTGAAAAAAAAAATTTGAAATACTTTAATATTTTTTGTTGTTGTTGTTGTTAAAGATACAGGGTGTCAAAATTTGAGAAAAAGAAAAATAATTGTCCGATAATTATGATTTTGGGCTCATGTTAAAGGTAAGTTAATAAGGATTTCTAAAAAAATATAAAAATAGTATATTGTTTAAATCCTTCTTCTCTAAATTTCCCGCCAAAATGTTCTTTTTGAATTTTCTCAAAAACCTATTTTTTTTTTTTTTTTTTTTTTTTCTAGAATTCGATAATTAATATTTTACAACATATCAAAAAACTAGAATACCGTTATTTTTTGTTTTCTTGCAAAAATCGTTTTAGTAAGAGAAGCATTTCATTTTTATATGGAAAAACTGTATTTCAGTGGATATTTCTCAATGTTTTGAAATTGTTTACAAAAAGGATAGTTCAGTTAAATTATTAACACTAGATATACCGACAATTTGACCATACCTATTTCTCCTTGACCATACCTATACCGACACCAGTCAAAATGACTGGTTTTAGAAAAAATGGTTAGTGGGGTTTCCGGTCTTAATGTATTTTAAAAAAATGATAAATTACTTCAATTAAGTTAATTGTAATATATTATATTAATTATAACTATATTTATTAGTTAATTGAACATAATAAGTAGTAAAAAAAAATAAGGTGAAGTAGTAAATTGAAAATATAAATTTTAAAACCAGTCATTTTGACTGGTGTGGTAAATCTAGTGTTAATATTTATTATTCAAATTTAATTACATATATTTAAAATTTCAAACCCAAATTCTTTGATTCGTCATCCTGATACATCGTCTTATATCCTTCGTAGCACTCTTTCAATGTACACATCATTAGCCGCTTTTGAACTTTAACTTTATCGACTGTTAAACAATCGTTTTTGCCTGGCATTATCCGACTAACATCATCATCAGTATACTAAGATAATACTGCTTGCTTCAGCTCATCACTTATTCGCTTTCCTACTTTAGCTGCTGGACGACTTAGTGGACCATTCTTGTCTCGTAGATCTTTAGCGGTTCGCACCATATGTTGCGTTGCCTTGAACTCATTCTGGATTTCTTGAATGGTTAATGATTTTGGCAATATAGTAAGTAGCTGAATCTTATCACTGGTTTTCTCCAGTTCTTCGAATTTAGCTTTTAGATCACCAATCAATTCATCATATAGTGCAACCTTCCTTTGATCTTCGGTTGACTGATTCGAAAGCGGCACGATTCCCGGAACCAAAGATGTTGATGGTGTTATTGAAGCTAAATCTATTACTTTTTGCTGCTGATGTTTTGGCCTGGCTTCTAACGTACTCGGATATATAGGAGACTTTCCAAGAAAGGGTAACACTTCATTCATTTTTTCCAAAACGGACACATTTTTTAAATAACACTCTTCACTAGCACTGCTATTATCGTTATCGGCTATTTGCGGTGTTAGAGGTGATGTTGTTGATGGTCCCGCAACTGGTGACAACTGTGATTCTATTTTTCGTAATTTGCAGGTAATATTTATATAGCACGTTGAACAGAGATACAAATTATCTTGATTCTCAACTGATTGTGGCATAAATTGCTTAACATAATCCGTAACTCGTTTTAGTTTACTCGAACAGTTTGAATCGTGATATGGTTTACAACACTTTCGAAATTTATCCAATATCAAATTTAGCGCACTATAGTACTTATTTATCCACTTAAACTTACACTCAGTTTAACACACTGTTACTTCTTCAAATTTTGAAAAATCGTACTCCTTATTTAAAATGTTGTCTACAATTCACAATGTCAACTAATCAAAAATTTTAATTTTTACTCCTATTTATATCAACACGTCAAGTAAAAATAATCCACCCTCAATAAAAAAGGGGGAAACAACATTTTATTTAGTCTTTTATAAAATAACCCAAAAAAAAGAAAATTAATTTATGGTACTACGACTAACCAAACGATATAAACCAGGGGGTGGCACCTCATAATTCTGTGACTCATACTTAAATATGACGCAAAATTGTACAAAAAATAAAATCCAAAACACACAAATTAAGTGAACTACCACTTTTGTAAACAATTTCAAAACACTGAGAAATATCTATATAGCTTTCCATATAAAAATGAAATACTTCTCTTACTAAAACGATTTTTGCAAGAAAACAAAAAATAACGGTATTCTAGTTTTTTGATATGTTGTAAAATATTAATTATCGAATTCTAGAAAAAAAAAAAAAAAAAAAAATAGGTTTTTGAGAAAATTCAAAAAGAACATTTTGGCGGGAAATTTAGAAAAGAAGGATTTAAACAATATACTATTTTTATATTTTTTAGAAATCCTTATTAACTTACCTTTAACATGAGCCCAAAATCATAATTATCGGACAATTATTTTTCTTTTTATTGCGATAAATACAATACCACGATTATCATTTTTCTCAAATTTTGACACCCTGTATCTTTAACAACAACAACAACAAAAAATATTAAAGTATTTCAAATTTTTTTTTTCAATCAAGGCTACACATTCAAAACATAAAAATCATAAAATTAAAACATGACTTATGGCTCCATAGAGTGAATTTGTGATTTCACGAATTTTTCATCATATATATATATAAATTACCAAGTCTGTATTCTTCGAGAGATTTATATGCTCTAAAGGCCGAACACATTTTGCCGATAAAAGCCTTACATTTCATGCAGACTGTGGAATATATCTATAGGATAAGAAATGATACTTTAAGCGTGTGTAATATTAATTTATAGCTAATATCATACGGGCAATAAAAATAACCTGACACCTTGTACTATTGCTAATGGGTATGGTCGCAAACGAATTAGTTTCATAGGCCCTAAAATGTATAACGAAATCCCTGTTAAAATTAAACAGCAAAATTATGTGAATTTTAAAAAAGGAATAATTAATTTTTTAAAAGCGCTTATTAATAAATATATTATTTAAATATGTATCGATACAAACATCATGGAAGTCTTTATTTATGTTTTATCGTTGAATTATGTTATTATTTTTAGAGTATAGAATTGAATATTGTTTATTTGCAATTCGCTTTGCAAGCCCTATACAGAACGAATTGGATCTCTTTCCTCCCAAACCCCAATCCAAAGGCTAAATAATACTAATCCATACTCATACGTAAATCGTCAGTTCTCACGCCTGATAAATTTGGCCACCCGATATTTTTACATGTAGCAATAATTTTAAGACAAAACACTTTCAAAATAAAAATCGTATAACTAATCCAATATTTGCTTTTTCAAAATATTTACAAATAACACAAAACAGAAAAAAAAGTTTTATTAATTCCTTAAAATATTTTATTTAAGAAACACAGACACACAGCATCTTAATTCTCATTATTTTCTTCAATACACTAAAACAAACAATAAAAGTAATTTTAAATTATTTATTAAGATCTTTTGTTGTTTCTTCTTATTATTTTATGTATACAGATCCATCTACGACGATAGTTAAATATTTGTTATTTCTCTAGTAATTTAAACATCCTTCAAATCATTTTTTTTTTGTATTTATTATTTTTAATTAATTTTTCGTTTCTTCGTTTCGGTCCTGTGTGGTTGTCGTCGTGCTTTTCTATTCCAAATTTGAATTGTTTATAAAAATTTTATCTACATGACAATCGATATGCTTTTCATTCATCGATTCTAGAAAATAGCATCTTTAAGATTTACATGATGTACGAGTAGTATCTCTCGTCTCGTGTTGTATAATAAAATTGAATAAAGTACTCATCGTAGTATATAAAGGAGATACAGAATATGTTTAACCCATTTTTTGTGAGCTTTCAATATTCAGACTTGTTATCAGAATGTGGAACGTCTCAAAATCAATATTAGTCAATCTATATACAGCATCTTAGATGATATATAAAATGAATTTTGTACAATGTTTGTTTTATTTTAGGACTGAAGAATATTGTTTTAGTGTCGAATATCGATCGGTTGAATTAAGTAACACATAATATAAGTTTATTCGGAAATATGTTATGAAGATCTGTTTCTGAAGAAATTTTTTTTATGGCCCTATATACTTAAGGAGATACACAATCGATATAAAAACACCCCCTGTAGTTTTTCTACAATTTTTGTTCGTTTATTACGAAGTATTGTGGGTATTTGGAGTAACGGTTTTATGGTTTTGATGTATTTTACCACACATGGTGTCTTAAACATATTTTCGCCTTAATATAAAGGGTGTTTTTTTAAGAGGTTGCCGATTTTTTTTTTGAATAAAACACATATAAAATTATGAAATGACCAAAATTTTTTTTTATTTGGTAGATAATTTTTTGGCATTTAACATTTAAACACAATTTCTGGCATATGGCTACCACGACTATTTTTCACAAATGTCATTCTGGAGGTCCAATTTTCCAGCACTTTTTCAAGCATTTGAGGGCGTATGTCAGCAATGACACGTTGAATATTGGTTTCCAAAGCGTCAATCGATTGAGGTTTATCCACATAAACCAATGACTTCACGTATCCCCACAAAAAGTAATCGAGTGGCGTCAAATCGCACGAACGCGGAGGCCAATTCACCGGACCATTTCTCGAAATAATGTTGTCGTTGAAAGTTTCTTTCAATAAGTCGATTGTTTCACGTGCTGTATGGCAAGTGGCACCATCTTGTTGAAACCACATTTCATTCATATCCATATCTTCAAGATTTGACAACAAAAACTCATTTAACATGGTTCTGTATCGATTTCCATTCACGGTAACGCGTCGTCCTTCCTCATTTTTAAAGAAATATGGACCGATGATCCCACCAGCCCATAGACCGCACCAAACAGTACATTTATCAGGATGCATTGGTAATTCTAGAACGGCGTGTGGATTATCTTTGCTCCAAATGCGACAATTTTGTTTGTTGACGTATCCATTTAACCAAAAATGCGCCTCATCACTGAAGAGAATTTTACGGTAAAAAAATGGATCTTCGTTCAATTGATTTAACGACCAATCACTGAATTCACGGCGCAAACGATGGTCGTGTGGCTTTAATTCTTGCACCAATTGAATTTTGTATGGCACCAAACCCAAATCTTTACGTAAAATTTTCCATAAAGTCGATGGACAAAGTCCAATTTGCTGAGCACGACGACGAATCGATAAATTGTCGTTTTCTTCGACACTGGCCTCAACGACAGCAATATTTTCTTCTGTACGAACTCTTCTCATTCTTGTCGGTGGCTTGGCATCCAAAAGAGTGAATGTAGACCGAAATTTGGTAATTACGTTCTTTATGGTGGTCTCTGACGGACGATTATGTGCACCATAAAATTCACGAAGTGCTCTATAAACATTTTTAATTGAACACTGATTTTGAAAATAAATTTCCACGATTTGAAAACGTTGTTCTGGAGTTAACCTATTCATAATGATTTGCCAAACAATACTGAGTAGAAATGCCACTTTGAGCTGTCAAAACAACTGTCATAAAATAAAACGACATCTATCGGAAAAACAAACCTCCTAAAAAAACACCCGTTATAATAGAATTGCTTAGATTACATATTTAGGTATTTCGGTAAAATAACAAACAGAAAACTAAATATTTTAAATGATATATTCTAAATCAGGCTTGTTTTCAACCAAAATTACAAAGAAATTTTAAAACTGCATTGTCTTAACTTCTTACCCCGAAAATCTGTATGTTTAGTCAACCAACCAGTGTTGAAAATTTACTCAAGTGCAGCTGTGACGGAACTGCATTGTGACGCTTCTAAAGTCGGGATAGCATCCATTTTGTTGCAAAAGGACAATGAGGACCAGACATTTCACCTAGTATTTTACTACAGCCGAAAAACCTCTCCTACCGAAGAAAAGTATTCCAGTTACGAGTTGGAAGCACTAGCCATTGTAAAGTCGCTTCAAAAATTTAGAGTATATCTTCTGGGGTTAAAATTTAAGATCGTGACGGATTGTATGGCATTCAATTCCACAATGAAGAAAAAGAAGCTGGCTTCAAGGATTGCCGGATGGGCGTTTCAACTTCAAGAATACAATTTCACTATGGAACACCGAAGTACGAATTCTATGCGACATGTAGATGCGCTGAGCAGAGAGTTTCAGCTCATGATAGTAGAGGACAGTATTGTGAAAAGGGTTGAGTCGCTACAACATAAAGATGATGGCTTAAAGCCTATATTCGAATTGTCGAAATTAGGTACATACGGAAATTTTATATGTTCTAATGGAATTTTGTATATGTCAGATGGTGGCCGAGGGGAGGGGGGGTAATTTTGGAGCAGAGAAAACTGTGGAATTAGTGAAACGGGAGTTTTTCATTAAAGACGTGGCGAAGAGGGTGAAGACGTACATTCAAAACTGTGGACATTGTATTATGGCAAGCCGCAAACGAGGATTGCAGGAAGGTTTTCTACACCCGATACCAAAAGGTGATACCCCATTATCCACCTTTCATATGGATCATTTAGGACATTTGGAAAACACTAAGAAGTCCTACAAATACATTTTCTCAGTGATCGATGGCTTTCCAAATTTGTTTGGCTGCATCCTTGTAAGTCGCTCAGCACCGCGGAGGTGATACAAAAATTAAACATTCAAAAAGCAGTGTTTGGTAATCCAAAGCAACTCATTGCTGACAGAGCACCAGCATTTACGTCGGACGAGTTCAAACAGTATTGCGAAGAGGAAAGGATAGAACTCCATCTAATAACCACGGGAATGCCAAGAGCAAACGGGCAAGTTGAGAGGGTTAATCAGGTCATATTACTAGCGCTATCAATGATTGTAGGAGATAAACCTGAAGAATGGTTTAAATATACAGTCATTTGCAACGATTTCTAAATAACAGTTGTCACCGCAGTATCGGGATGAGTCCCTTCGAAAACATGTTTGGAGTTAAAATGCGCTGCTCTGATGATCTTCGAATAACAGAGACAATTGAAGAGGCGGCGTTAGCTACTTTTTACGAATAGCGTAGCGAGCTCAGAGAGAAGGCAAAGCAGCAGATGTTGTCAGTACAGGAAGAGTATACACCCCAATTTAATAAAAAAAGACGAGCGTCAACAAAATACAAAATTAGTGATTTGGTGGCCATTAAAAAAACCCAGTTTAGCGGAGATGGGAAAATTCAAGCTAAGTTATTGGGGCCATATGCAATCACCAAAATTGGAGAGCATAATAGATACGAGGTGTTGAAAGTTGGGAGTGGAGAAGGTCCTAAACTTACAACGACAAGCGCAGAATTTATGAAGCCGTTTTATGTACATGAAACAGACGACTACACCGACGCTGAAGAACTATGTCAAGATGAATATGCATTCGGATCGAATAGCAATTCAGGATGGTCGTGTGGAAAGGGCGGATCGCCAAACAATGTTTAAAGGTAGAAATACTTACCTTTACCTTTAAAACCAGAAGTATCAACTTACCTTTAGCACCATTTTGATATACACCCCTTTTGACGTTGCGGAATGACAAACGAGATAAAAGTAGGGGAAAACGGAAAAAACGGGGACAGAAAAAGTACGTATATGGAACAAGTTGGGTTGTGTTCTCTATGTGAAAAAAAGTTAAGTTTAGAAATTAAAGTTTTATCGTGTTTGATTTTCCATGCTCTGTTGGTTGGAAAAAATTGAAAGAGGAAAATTCTAATTCTTACTCAAACCACTATTAAATGGCTAACTATAAAAAACACCTCATAAGAAAATGCCTTCTTTGTGGCAAGGGATTCAATCGAAAGTTCGAAACTCAAAATCAACTGCAGGTAAATATGTGACCTGAGAAGAAAAATTACTTGTTCTCCGACGAAAAAATTGTTTATTTAGATAAAGGAAAGAAGAAACATTTCTGCGACTGGAGTCCTTCAGCCTAGAGTACTCACAGGGCTTCGGCTGTCTCTGTGTATACCTAGGTAACACCTATCTTGGTTCGCGTCCTCGGCACGGGGGGCGGGTACTACTTCGGCAAGACCAAAATGCTACCGGGGACCAAATGCCAGTTGTATAAATTGGCTAAAACAAACAATGAGTACAACAAATACGGAATGTAATACCCCAGGTGGAACAGCATCAGATATGCTGCCAAATCCACACTCTTCGGCGGCAGGCCGTGTTGTGCCGTATTGTCTAAACCGCGTATTTCAAGACTAATCTTGGTAATCATGTATTAACCTCTCGATTTTAAGTTTCTTAACATCTCAATGTACAATTTTTTCGCTGAATCAATCAAACAATCAATTTCGTAGCAACTTTTAATATGCATGTGAAGTAGACCTAACTAGGAAAGCTAACTTTAGGACTAGTTTAGCACAAATTTCACACGCTTGTATATGTGTTTGAAGTGGGAACTAACTTAATCCTAAACCAACAAAAATAAAAAAAGTGTAGATGTATTGGTGAATGGCAAACAATGACATTTAGGCGAATTAACAATTGATATTTTAGATAACATTTAAGGATTTTATTTGGGATTTTCTTAGGGGGTTGAATGCCTCGGGACCTAGTGTGTTTGTCGGGAGTATTGTTGTGTTTTTTTGGTGGGTCTAGATTGGGACTATCTATGTTCCGGGCCGTTCGAGCGGCTATTAATTGTTGCCGATCAAATTAATTTTTTTTGCTAGTCTTTACTAACCTGAGAAGTTAGCAAGGTACCTTTGTGTGGAATGATGTTATGTTTTTCTGATGGATCTGGATGTGGACTATCTATGTTCCAGGCCGTTTGAAAGGCTAATAATTGGATTGCACAAGAGTTGTTGGAGTATGGGTGGTCCTAGTCTGGACCTATCGGAAAGCATAGTAGTATTCTTGATAGACATGTTGGATCTCGGGATGTTCGGTTTCTTGAGAGAATCCTAAATTCTTGTATGACATCCTAATAAATGTTGGACTTCTTAAATAATTATTTATTATAAATTGAAATTGGAATTAGTTCACAAATTCAATATTTCGGCTAAATGACTTTTTTTTAACCAATACATACAAATTTTCGTTTAGAATTGTTATAGGATTGAGTTAGGTCTAACTTCAAAGACATCTTTTAATTCGAATATTTGTGTTCAAAATGGTTTTGTAAAAGATTTGGGAAAAAGAGAAAATTTCCGTCTGGGAATAATCCGTCTGGGCTGTAGAAAGACCGAATTTTAGTGTAAAACAATTTTTGGTAAAATCGACATTCCGCTCAATTGTTGAAAAAATATTGTAGAACTTCAAATCTGGATCAAATTTAATATACAATCTTTTTAAAATGATGTAACGACGCCCGTAGATGTCGTCGTTCAAAAAGCTTTTCAAAATAAAAATTAAAAAAATTCTCTTTATTCAAATACTGGGACATACTCGTACTCGTATTTGAGGAATAGAACAAATACTTGAACCATCCTGACCATGAATTCCCCCTCCTATAGAAAAATAAAAATTTAGAAAAAATATGAAGACGGCAATCGATCAAGAACAGCCAGTTCTGGTGTTATTTTTTATTCACACTGAAGTGACAGTGTGCGTTTGCAATGAAAGCTAACAAATGTTAGAAAGTACCAAAGAATCCTTCTTTCAGAAAATCAATACACGCAAACGTTTTTGTGTGTGGTAACACAAAAATACTTGGTCTGGTCGCTATATAAATTTTATGTCATGACTTCCTATCTCGTACAAAATTAACACAGTAAAATTTCTAGGTGAATATATTTTAAAACTCTCGGACAGTAACCGTGCGATTCTGACGTATAGTCACAGAGGTCTCAACTATAATATTTCGCTTAACTAACCGTGCGATTCTGATGTTAAGACTATTAAGGGGCTAACAGTAAAGAGGTTTTTCGTTAATACACTTTTGTAAGAGAATCTCTAAATTGGTACGAGTATTCTGTTGGTACTTACTACTCTTAAAATTTCTACTAAAAACCCTCCAAATATTTTTGGAGACCTGTCAATTAGAATTTTTATTAATGCGAGCCATTGAAATTGTATGTTTATTGTTAAATAAAAATTAGAACTTTATACACAATTAAATTTTATTGTGTCACATTTTATTTGGCCACGTTAAAATATTCTTTTTTATCCATGCCATCTTTTCTGGGGCCGAAGCACTCCCTGCTCTTTCGCGGTTCATTTTCCCACCTTGCTTTACGCAATTACTGCCAAATCGAAGACGCACGGCTATAGGACCGATTATACTATCTGCGCATTCCTCCATGCCAACCTATAGTACTGGACATAGAAGATGGGTCGGCCCATGAATTTATACTCCGATAGGGGGTCGTAGTTGTGTTCCTTTTAATTACATCCTGCCCCTATTGGGATTCGAACCCGGTACCTCCCGATCCAAACGCCAAAGCATTAACCACTGTGTGATTTGGTCGGTCACCGGTTGGTTTCTTCTGGGGTTCGAGATAGAAGAATAGAAGATTAGGTAAATAAGAAAATGCCGCAAATTCTAGAACAGTCCCTTAAATAAATTTTTCCACAAAAATTGAAAACTAATGTTTCGATTTGAATTACTAAGGACAGGTGACGCTGGTGGTTTTTGATTTGTTGTTATTTCTGATTTTGCAAGTGACTTTGACAATTTCAAAATAAACTTTTTAACAGTTTAGTTGTTCGAGTATTTTTTCGAAATTATTATGTTTTCGAACAGAAATGTCCAATGTTGACATCTAAAAGCGGTAAAAACTTAAATTTCTCATTAGATAAGAGAAAACTACGTAATACATGTAATATATGGCGCTAGAGTTTGTTAATTGAAAACATATGGCCTTACCAATACAAATTTTGAAAGTGATTTTACAATCTACTAACTACAATTTCGCACATTTTGTAAAAACCTGGTTACTGCAGAATAATAAATGTTTATGTTATTTCACTCAAACAAACTATGCTTTCTGGCGTGTTCAGGTCCCATCATGATTATCATCATGATGATCATGATTAGTGAAATCATCGCCAATTTGATTTAAACATTTTATAGTGCTAAAGCGTGGATCGTATATTGGTCAGGATTTGGTACAAGGGCGTCGGGATATGTTTCTCAAAACTATTGTCGAAGAAGCGTCGATTGCGGGGCCCTTGGTTGTCTACGGGTCTAGGGATGACTGCGGCGTCCAATTGTTGTGTACAGAGGATATTCTGAATACACGGAAGATAAAATGAGCTATTAAATGTTTTAAGCCATTTAAGTCAGCTGGTCCGGATGGGATGGTACCAGCAGAAATTCAGAACTCAGAGGTCTTACTTCCTTGGCTGAAGGTTATCTTCAAAGGGTGTCTGAAGCTGCGGTACATACCGAAGAAATGGAGGGAGGCTAGGGTGATCTTCATCCCAAAAGCGAGTAGAAGCTCGCACAGTAACTCCAAGTACGTAAGACCAATATCATGGAAAGGTTGCTGGATGTCCATATTCGTTCGAGAATTGTACCCAGAAACTGAGCACAGTCTCAACATGCGTACCATAAGGGTAAGTCCGTGGACACGGCATTAGATACCTTGGTGCGGGAAATTGAGAAGTCACTGGATTTGCAAGAATACTCATTGGTGGCGTTTCTCAGGAAATTAGGGAAGGATTGTTGCCACTTGAGTTTGAATACTCCATAACCATGCTAATTAATCACCTGCTAGGTTGCAGGAGGGTTATAGCGGAGATGGGGGAAGTCTTCGTCAGAAGACTTGTTGTTTGGGGAACACCCTAGAGAGGTGTCCTCTCTCCCCTTCTTTGGAATGTAGTAATCAATGGACTACTATTGGAACTGGAGGGGCAAGGAATAGGTGTGGTTGCTTACAATCAGAGATGCGATGCAGAATGCGTTATCAATCACTGCGGGTTGGGCCAGCAGATGTAGATTGGGGATTAGTCCATCTAAAACAGCGCTGGTTCTTTTCACTACAAGATATAAAATTCCGGAAGTGGTTTCACCAAGTTTATATGGCACTATGCTGGGCCTTACTGATAGGGCGTGATTCCTGGGGATTCTTCTCGAAGTAAGCTCAGTTGAAAGGCCTGTACCACTGTATGGTGTGAGTGTATGATGGCTTGCTCTGGAGAAATTATCGTACAGGAACATGATGGCGAAGGTGCAAAGGTCAGCCCGCTTGCTCATTAGTAGGGCGTTGAAAACGACCGCCACTAGTGCCTTAGAGGTCATGCTGTAGCTTCTCCAGTTGTATATTATCGATAAACAAATGGGGGTTAATACGGCCGCCCGGCTCTCAGCGATTTCGGGATGGAAGTCCCTGCAAAAAGGACACTCAACTATAGCCAATTCTGTGAGGAATGACCTGGTGAATTTTGATTACATAACACCCCTTTCGTGGTTTTACAAGCGTTTTAAGGATTTGTTTTTTTAATCCCTGCAATCTGTTCTGGGACGAAGTACTCCCAACTCTTTAGCGGTTTGGTTTTTCCCGTCCTACCTTACGCAGTTATGCCAATTCGAAGACGTACGGCTATAGGTCCGATTTAAGTTATGCGCATTGCATAGCTCTATGCCAGCCTTTAATACTGGACATGGAAGATGGGTCGGCCCATGAGTTTTGTACGCCGATAGGGGGGTCGTAATTGTGTTCCTTTTTATCACAGATCGTAATCTGTTGATGAAAATTTCCTTTTTGCATCCTGTCTCTATCGGGATTCGAACCCGGTACCTCCCGATCCAAACGACAAAGCTTTAACCACTGAGCCATTTGGTTGGTTTTAAGATTATTCTCCCCTCTAGGGAGGATTGGAAGAATGGTCTCATTATGGAAACCGGGATAGTTAAATTCTTCAACGACGGCTTCAAGCTCGATGGTAGGGTGGGAGCTTTTTGTGTTCTGTGGGGAATTAAATGTAAGTCTATCTTATTACTCGTCTACCTGATTACTGCAGCCTCTACCAGGCTGATGTTATAGAGATTGAAGAGGTCATGATCTGGTTGAAACACAGTGTAATATCGTTGACTGATATCACTATCTGTGTGGCCAGTCGGGCGGCCATTCTTTCGCTGGATTCAGTTTCTCTGGCATCGAGAATGGCATTGGATTGTCACATATCTCTTAACGAGATGAGTGAACACTTCAATATCCAGTTGGTTTGACTTCTGGACCACTCTGACGTTGAGGGAAATTGCAGGGCAGACGAACTAGCAAGGGACAGTACGACTCTCCAACTGGAACCTGTGCTGAAAGCAGCGGATCATAGATAAGCAGTTGCCTTGGCAAATGCTAGGTGGCTTGCCAGTCCGACTAGCAAAGGGTAGCGAACCAAGTATGACTTGAGCTGAGATTGAAGCGATCCTAGATCTTGATCACACTAAGGGAGCATGACTTAGGTAAAATTGTAAAGGTACTTATCGGACACTGCCTTTTCGAAGATCATGCGAGAAGGCTGGGTCTGTATGCAAATGACGTCCATAGAAGGTGCGAGGAGGAAGAGGAGACTCTTGTTCACTTCGTATGTTCATGTCCTGCGCTAGCTAACAGAAGACATGATAACTTGGGCAAATACATTATGGACAGCCTCTCTGATATCGAAAGCTGTAATATGGGAGATCTCTCAAGTTATGTGAATAGCACTAAATGAGTTTAAAGTGAGTTTAATGATGTCAGATCCTGTGGTATAACAATGGGCCAAAACTGGCCTAAGTGTGCGGAGCAACCACTGAAACCTAACCTGACCTAACCTTGGGTTAAGGAAAGTACATATCGAATGAATGATTCCAAATTTGGAAAAAACCAAAATCGCAAACACAGCAACTCTCGTGTCAAATCGTTTCCTGGAGAAAAAATGTTCCGATCCGAACTTTCCGATTATGTCAGAAATGACACAATCAAATTGAATCTCGATCAAAATTTCGTGACTTTAAATCAATTATATGGATTTTATAAAGAAATGTCCAATGAAAACCAGAAGCAATGTCTTGGAATTAAGGCATTCACGTTAAGTGCTACACAAATTTATTTGAAAACCAATGTTGATGCCTTCACAATTTATTTTTTTGGGAAGGCATTGCTTTACAAAAAATTCTCCAATATTTCAGATGGCTGTATATCTCAACATCGTAATATTACTTTGGCAAATGCTCTACTAAACTTCGCATACATGCACTCCATTCCAATAACACAAATATGTCTTACAAAAGAGCATACCCAGAGTATAAGAGAGATCTTCATGGACACGACATAAAAGCTTTTTTGTATGATTCTGATAATTGATTTATTTTCACACACTCGGGAAGGTAATGTAAGAATCTCCCGTGAAAAATCTAAACAAACAAACCAGTGATTTTTAGTTTTGTTTTGAAATAATTACAGAATACTTACGTTTAGATTATTTGAAATAAAATGTACCTTGTTGTTTTAATATAATACATAAAACTATATGCAATACGCTTATATCTGCATTTTCCTGGCAACAAAATAGGCCATATCCGCGAAATAACTCTGTGAGCTGGCCAATATTTTTTTCAGTGGATCACACAATTTTTCGAAATTTTGTTTATGCACACACATCAACACAACTTTTCTGATCATCGCATCCATGTGTTGTAAGTGTATTTCGATGATGCAATTCCTAAGCTAACGGGCCATATTGGCCGCATCCGCAGAATAATTCTGTGAGCTGGCCCATATTATTTTCAATGGATCAGCCTTTGATCATCGCATCCATGTGTTGTAAGTGTCGTTCGATGGGGCATTTCCTAAGCTAACTAAGCGTATAGGCCATATCCGCGAAATAACTCTGTGAGCTGGCCAATTTTTTTTTCAGTGGATCACACAATTTTTCGAAATTTTGTTTATTCACACACATCAACAAAACTTTTCTGATCATCACATCCATGTGTTGTAAGTGTATTTCGATGATGCAATTCCTAAGCTAACGGGCCATATTGGCCGCATCCACAGAATAATTCTGTGAGCTGGCCCATATTATTTTCAATGGATCAGCCGTTGATCATCGCATCCATGTGTTGTAAGTGTCGTTCGATGGGGCATTTCCTAAGCTAACTAAGCGTATAGGCCATATCCGCGGAATAACTCTGTGAGCTGGCCAATATTTTTTTCAGTGGATCACACAATTTTTCGAAATTTTGTTTATTCACACACATCAACAAAACTTTTCTGATCATCGCATCCATGTGTTGTAAGTGTATTTCGATGATGCAATTCCTAAGCTAACGGGCCATATTGGCCGCATCCGCAGAATAATTCTGTGAGCTGGCCCATATTATTTTCAATGGATCAGCCTTTGATCATCGCATCCATGTGTTGTAAGTGTCGTTCGATGGGGCATTTCCTAAGCTAACTAAGCGTATAGGCCATATCCGCGGAATAACTCTGTGAGCTGGCCAATAATTCTTTCAACGAACCACTCAATTTTTCGAAAGTTGGAATTTTAATTTAAATAAATGCTATTAATATTTGTATATTTTAGTATCAAAAACAATTGTTAGGTTTTGATAATTTGTTGGTTGTGACAATTTTTGACCCAGTGTACTATTTTGTTAATTTAACAAATTTTTGTGAGTGTGTGTGTTTTTGTTAATTTTGGCTTTTGTTGGAAACTTCACAGCCGTAGAAATCTGTGTACCGGAAGTGTCTTATTCCAGATCTATGTATTTATTCGTGGTAAAAGAAAGTCAGGTATTGGCCACAACATATTCCTACCCGCTCACTTTTATGTATATAGATAGATCGTAAGCCTCTGTTGTGACTGTTCATTTTATTTAAATATTTTAATGATTGTTAATCGTCAGCTATTTAACAAAATTATTAAAATACAAACACATATTTTGACAATTTTATTACAAGTTAATTGGATGTGCATCACATACCATAAATAATCTAAACATAAAAAATACTAATTCCCCGACATAAATTTCTATCACTTAATAAATCTTTTCGATTTTTTTTAAATAGCAAAAAAAAAATCTAAAATGTGTTACTAATTTTACTAGTAAATCGCTCCCAAAAAATAAATGAGGTCAACACCAACACATAAAATCCCATATCCCCATATTTAATCTCGACAAGTAGAGTTTAAAACTATCGACTTGTGTGTATATCAATTTATTAAATTTTCTTTTCTGTGCTGTCTGACTCGAAAATTATTTAATTTTCTGATTTTCCTTTTTCCTGTCCAAAATTTTATAAGCCAATTTATTTTAGTTAAAAAAAAATTTCGACTACTCTAGTTTACACTCACATCCGCCCGTTCCAAACTGCACAGTCGATAAAACAGAAGGAAATCATTTTCTCGTGTTTATGTAGCTTGCTGTATTGCAACAAGAAGGCACGAGATGCTATCTGTACTTGGAGGAAAAAATTATGCTCATAAAAACCAATTCAAGTGGAAAAAGAAGTTCGGAATTTGCATTCGCTTGGTACAGAATTCCGAGAGATGCGATGTAGTAATAAATAGTTAAATTACATACAAAAAATAATAATCAATAAAAAATTTGTTTATAAATAGAAACAAATTTATAAAGTACTAGTTGCTCAATATAGTAAAAAAATTTATTACAGGCAAATTAATGTTGATTGCGGAAGTTCACTATTTTAGTGCTCATGGCTATATATACAACACATAATAATAGTTATGTTTATGTGTTGTATGCGGCGCGAAATACATTATGTTCACGATCCATATTTAAATATGTAAATAATACACGTATTTTTCAAAGAAGATACATCCAACATAAAAAAAACATATAATATATGTAATATGTGGGAGGTTAAAGTAGTGTTTAATTTTATGTACGGGGCTTAGCATAAATTAAATAATAGTAAAATTTATTAGCATTCACGATGACATGCGCTTATATCACTGATTATTTTTGGGTTTGTTCAAATAACACGTGGACCGATTTATTCGGTTAAGAATTACGGTCGCCTAATTAAAATGATAATTGCGTTTAAATGTAGTTCGTATGCGTGTTTTTAATCCGGATGGGAATGACTTTATTACGAATTTTAAGAGGTTTTGTGCCGCCTCTTTATAAATTATTCAATTATTAGACTAATCTAGTTTATGTGGTGATTTAATTTTAATTTATATTTAAATTATTATAATTTAACCATTTTTTAATTATTTTATTTTATTTTTATTTCAGGTAAGTGACGTCAAGCTTAACAAAGTACATTGGACTAGTGTTAGATAGTTTATTCTATGCGTCGTGTAAGTATTATCGTTTAAAAATGATATAACGCGCTATATGACATGAAGGGATTTGGCCGCCTCAACAATACTCTACCAAATAACTCGATTCACACTAAAAGGGCGCCAGGCACGATATCCAAGAGTTTGGAGGTCATGTTCCATGTCGTTGTTTCACCGAAAATGGGGTCTCCCGTGAAGACCTATTTTCATTGGTGTCAACTCCAGGGACTGTTATGGTTCGAAAAAATTTCTTAATTATGCTGAACTCCCAAAGTTTTATGTTTCAAATCAAACCATTTATTGATTGGTTAAATGCTTGGAATGAATAACCAAGCTTAAACTTGTAATTCGGATGACGCCCGTCCCATATATACACCCTCTTTACATATAACATAAGGAGAATAGGATAGGTTTATTAGTAAAAATAATAAAATTCGACCCGGTTACAGACACATAAATGATCAATTAGTTAGTAAAATAGTTAGTAAATAATTGGATAAATAATTAATCGAAGAATAAGTTCTTGAATTTTATTTAATTAGTAATTTACAACTATCTGTAATTCCAAAATCATATATTATGCAGTTTATGAAAACTCAAATATAAATTAACAAACTATTCCTAAATTAATTGGCGCTAATTGGTTGATCACAATATTTAAAAATTTATTTCCAATGCAAATGAAATTAATTCGAACGGAATTAAAAATTTATCCACGATCATAACCAAGAATTTCCTTGTCACCGAACAACTTACTTGACCAAACTCTGTTAAACTGCCACAATTTCGAGAATTAATTCCCAATGCAACTGAACTTAATTCGAACTGAATTAAAAATGTATCCACGATCATAACCAAGAATTTTCTTGTCACCGAACAACTTACTTGGCCAAACTCTGTTAAACTGCCACATTTTCGAGAATTAATTTCCAGTGCAAATGAAATTAATTCGAACGGAATTAAAAATTTAATCACGATCATAACCATTAATTCCCTTGTCACCGATCACCTTACTTAACCAAACTCTGTTAAACTGCCACATTTTCGAGAATTAATTTCGAGTGCAAATGAAATTAATTCGAACGGAACAAAAAATTTAACCACGATCATAAACAAGAATTTCCTTGTCATCGAACACCTTACTTGACCAAACTCTGTTAAACTGCCACAATTTCGAGAATTAATTTCCAAGGCAAAAATTTAACCACGATCGTAAACAAGAATTTCCTTGTCATCGTACAACTTACTTGACCAAACCCTGTTAAACTACCACACTTTCGAGAATTAATTTGCAACGCAAATGAAATTAATTCGAACGGAATTAAAATTTTAACCACGATCATAACCAAGAATTTCTTTGTCACCGAACAATTTACTTGACCAAACTCTGTTAAACTGTCACAATTTCGGGAATGAATTTCCAATGCAAATGAAATTAATTAGAACGGAACTAAAAGTTTAACCACGATCGTAAACAAGAATTTCCTTGTCACCGAACACTTTACTTTACCAAACTCTGCGGTAAACTACCACAATTTCGAGAATTAATTTCCAATGCAAATGAAATTAATTCGCACGGAATTAAAAATTTATCCACGATCATAACCAAGAATTTCCTTGTCACCGAACAACTTACTTGATCAAACTCTGTTAAACTGCCACAATTTCGAGAATTAATTTCCAATGCAACTGAAATTAATTCGAACGGAATTTAAATTTAAGTTTTGATCATAAACAAGAATTTCCTTGTCACCGAACAACTTACTTGACCAAACTCTGTTAAACTGCCACAATTTCGAGAATTAATTCCCAATACAACTGAACTTAATTCGAACTGAATTAAAAATGTATCCACGATCATAACCAAGAATTTTCTTGTCACCGAACAACTTACTTGGCCAAACTCTGTTAAACTGCCACATTTTCGAGAATTAATTTCCAGTGCAAATGAAATTAATTCGAACGGAATTAAAAATTTAATCACGATCATAACCATTAATTCCCTTGTCACCGATCACCTTACTTAACCAAACTCTGTTAAACTGCCACATTTTCGAGAATTAATTTCGAGTGCAAATGAAATTAATTCGAACGGAACAAAAAATTTAACCACGATCATAAACAAGAATTTCCTTGTCATCGAACACCTTACTTGACCAAACTCTGTTAAACTGCCACAATTTCGAGAATTAATTTCCAAGGCAAAAATTTAACCACGATCGTAAACAAGAATTTCCTTGTCATCGTACAACTTACTTGACCAAACCCTGTTAAACTACCACACTTTCGAGAATTAATTTGCAACGCAAATGAAATTAATTCGAACGGAATTAAAATTTTAACCACGATCATAACCAAGAATTTCTTTGTCACCGAACAATTTACTTGACCAAACTCTGTTAAACTGTCACAATTTCGGGAATGAATTTCCAATGCAAATGAAATTAATTAGAACGGAACTAAAAGTTTAACCACGATCGTAAACAAGAATTTCCTTGTCACCGAACACCTTACTTGACCAAACTCTGGTAAACTACCACAATTTCAAGAATTAATTTCCAATGCAAATGAAATTAATTCGAACGGAACTAAAAATTTAGACACGATCGTAAACAAGAATTTCCTTGTCACCGAACACTTTACTTTACCAAACTCTGCGGTAAACTACCACAATTTCGAGAATTAATTTCCAATGCAAATGAAATTAATTCGCACGGAATTAAAAATTTAGACACGATCATAACCAAGAATTTCCTTGTCACCGAACAACTTACTTGACCAAACTCTGCGGTAAACTACCACAATTTCGAGAATTAATTTCCAATGCAAATGAAATTAATTCGAACTGAATTAAAAATGTATCCACGATCATAACCAAGAATTTCCTTGTCACCGAACAACTTACTTGACCAAACTCTGATAAACTGCCACATTTTCGAGAATTAATTTCGAATGCAAATGAAATTAATTCGCACGGAATTAAAAATTTAGACACGATCATAAGAATGTTCTTGTGACCGTACTAACGTACTTCATGTTTCATAGCAGACCACATTTTTACCTTCGACGGACTTTAAATCCACTTTTTCATGAAACTCATTCACTGTAACTTTTAATTGCAAGTCTTGTATTTCTATGTAGTCACTTTTTCGGAAAAATGTACCATTACGCTTCGTTTTCCATAATTTGGAAAAATAAAAAATTCATCATGCCTTTCATAGTCTCGGCTGATTTTGGTGGTTCGAGAATAGGTAGTTGAACGTTTTGCTTTTGAAGTGGTACAACCGTAATCAATCCTGGCGTCGGTGAACCCGTCTGAATCTCTATTTCTCCAGGTTCATTTTAGCTAATTTTTATTACCTTCCTTAGAAAGCCCGTGACTTTGAAGCCTGTTCCGTAATTCTAGGAATAAAATGTTTATATCCAGTACCATTTGCAAAATTCCTCTTCTGAGACCAATTTACCAGCAATATTAGCTTGAATATAAAAAATATGTACATTTGTACCGAAAAAGGAGTGCCCTGCAGAATTGTTGAAGCTAAATCAGCAGCTGATGAACCTGCAATATTAATGGATTCGTCTAGTTGTGTATTACCGGTACCACAGTCGGATTTGGTCAAGCTACACGTGTTAAACTACTTCGAATAAAAAAAATATGCTTCACCAAACATCTTTCCCGATAGGAAGATATCTAGGACTTAGTGGGGCTGAATGGCTCACTCTTTTTACTAATTCGTATAATCTTCAGTTTGGTTGAAAAGTATTGAAAGCAAAAATGGAAAAATGTGAATTTTTTAATGAAATTAGTTTGTTTATTCAATATAATGTCGCTCAAGTATTAACAATTATTCCAATAATCCTCCAATAATGTTATACCATCTCTGTAATGATTTTCCGGAAGATCTGCAAAATACTGTTCCTTTCAAGGAAGGAATTGTTTCAAATTTCAGAAGAGATAGTAATCGCTGGGAGCCAAACCTGGTGAAATCGGTGAGTGTTCAAGCAATTTGAACTTTAATTCGTTCAATTTAGCCATAAAGCGGGTCTTTTTCACGAATTGTTTTATCCAACTGGTCCAAAAGGTTGCAATAATATTCAGAATTAACTGTTTTACCTTTTTTAAGATAATCAATCATCAAAATGCCTTTTGCATCCCAAAAAACTCATGCCATGCTCTTTTTTGCCGATCGTTCTGACTTCACTTGTTTTGGACCTAAACAACCAGCTTCAGTCCACTGTAAACGTTCTTGTTTCAGTTTAGGATCATGGTGGTATATCCAAGTCTCATCCACAGTTATAAATCTACGCACAAAATCGGTTTTATTCTACTTAAAACGTCAAGTAGAACGTAAAAAGTTTTTGTCAAATTGTTAACGAATCGGCACCAAGCAGCTGTTCCATACGTAATTCTTCATGTGAAATATTGAGTACTCCTTCGTCCGAGATGCCTATGGTATCGGCAATTTCATGCTTAATCTAACTTGGATCTTCGCAGACAATATTATACACTTGCTCAATGATTTCTGATGTTGTTGCACTTTTTGGACGTCCACTACGTGATTCATCTTTAGCGCTTGAACGACCACGTTTAAACTCTAAACCCCATCGATGCAGAGTTGGAAATGGAGGAGCAGATTCTCTAAACTTGAATTTTATCACTGCATGATATTCGGTTTTTTCCATTGTAAACCAATACACTGACACGTCAACCTCTAATGGCTTGTAAACAAAGACTGAATTGCCAGATCGAAATACAAATGTCCATGTGTTCAAATGAAAGATGAAATATTAAAATGGCGAATAAATTTTGATTCCTCTACTGGTTAATAACTGGTGTCGCTTTCAATACTTTTCAACCAACCTTTACATTGACGGCGCATGTACTGCGTGTTATTTAAATGATTCGAGTTATTTTGATCTATTCTTTCGACCGAGATAACTTCTATCGAGTAATTTGTTACCACAACATCAATCTGCACCCAAACAGCGATGTTGCTGGAGAATAAAAATCTACATACATATATTAAAACCAATTAACTGCATGTTAAATATAATTTGATCTTAAATTCGAATCTTAACAACACGCACTGCATTAGCAAATTTCTGGCATTTAGGCTCACATGATAGTTCCGCCCATCAAAATTAGGCATTCAATTAATACTAACGTAATCACTAACGCACTCAATATGTTTCTTGAAGGAGAATCTCGCGTTATTCATAACCAATCTTCGAATTACCAACATTGTTTTCGTTTTCTCTGCTTTCTATTCGTAATTAATACTGCCTCGACGTTTTGGTCTCCTTACCGCTCCGTAAGGAATTCGTAATGGAAACACCCCATCGTACATAATATTCCACAACAACGGGTCTAACACCGTGCCTTGTGGGAATCCCTTCGTTACCTCGTTTTCCCAGATACTGCATTCTTAATTATTAAACTTTAGTAGTATATTCTGGAAGCAGTTGCTTGCAATATAGAAGGTTACTCTAAGATGACTTAGGGTTTTTATGTTACAACACCACCTATGAGAGTTGAACTCTGGGCTTTTTTAAAACCACACTGGTTGTTGATGTGCAAGGTTTTAACATTTTCGATGGCTCCCTCATGCCTGTTACCTGCTGCTTTTCGGCAGCTGATCAGTCGATATGACGATGGATCTTTCGGTGGCTTTTTTTCTTTGGTGGTAGCATCAATCAAAGCTTTTCTATTTTCAGGGAATATTCCAGCATTTAAACAGAAGTTCAATAAGTCGAGAAACGTGGTATGCGAATGTTTAATGTCCTTCGGGCCTTAAGTATCGACGATAAGAATCACTTTTAGTAATCACACAGACTATACTAACAGGTGTTGTGCGGCCTCGCCGCAAATTTGGATAAATTTAGTTACAAAACTTTAATTTTTCCGATCAACTACCAGAGCTTTCGGTACGCTGGACAGTGAATACTATAACAGCAGTATGGTTCCTGTCCATATTGTTGCCTCTTTCATAAAAATTCATGCAGTTTGAGTTATTAATGCAACGTTATCAATGCAATGTGAGCTTCTTCACTGGTTTTTTAATAGAAGAAGTTGGCAGTAGGGACCAATGGAGCTACATTATACACACGACCTATATTCAAAGTCCAGACATTTTAAACATAGAACCGAACTAGCTTTCATACTTTTACTGGTTTGCCCAGTAGATATTTTTCCCACATAGGACATCTTTCGATGTATTTCACGTCTAGAATTCCCCGTATCATAGAAATTCTCTCCATCATAGAATTTGGTTTCTATTGACTGACCAAAACCATCCTTGATGATGATTTTCTTCCTGTACTTCGGTCACTAGAACTCACTCCAAAGCTCCTTAATGTCCAAGGCATCAGAACGGTGTGGAGCTCATCCGCCGTCTCTGGTTTTTCATTTAAGGATACGAGCCAATTTGTGATGGTCCCACAGTATTTATAATTATCCACTTTTAATTGCAAGACATTCTTTTTCTGCAGATGGAGTCTCGCTTGCCTTTCGAAATATGTGGGCGCGCTACTTCCCCTAGTGCTTTCTGTTCCGCTTCACGATAAGCATCTCGTATAGTGGCTAAAATAAAAATCAGCAAAATTTTTGTCTATCGTGGTGTTTTATTAATCATCACTTCTACGCTAGACCAGTAATTTTCGTTGCTAAGTGACATTGCCAAAAGGCTAATGGAACTTGCTTAACAATAAAGGTCGAGAAAGCAAATTTTAAAACTTGTTAGTGAGGGAAAAATAGCGAGCACTCTAAACAAAGTGGAGGGTGTTACAATTTTCCTAAAACCTAAAACTGTTCGATACAACAGAAATTTTTTGATAATCAACGGTTGTTCTACTTTAACTGCTCATTTAACTAATCTCTTGAAGAAACATCAAATATTTCCCCGGTTCAACGAGACACAGTATGAATCTATTAAATCTGCGTTGATTTCCGCTTTCGATCTAGCGACTTTTATTTACAGTCAATACTTTTCGATTCAGAGCGACACCAGCGGTTCATGCGTTGTTTCTGTTCTGTTGTTATATATAAAAGGCCTTTCTTTCACCGTCATAATAAACCCCTCTCGAACTTGACATGGCTCATGTCATTGAATATAACCAGTTGATTAGCCCGATCAAGCCTCAATGTAAAATCGTTAACTTTGACATTTTGAACAATCTCTTTCAAATCAAATTTTGAAATTTTAGGGAATTATGCTTACATAAACCTAAGGTCATGCTAGGAAATTACTCATGCTTGAACTTCTTAGAACTGGCGTGCTTGAACTTGCACATTGCCATCCTGTAACTGCACACTAGGGTATGCATAAAACAATCCAACTGATTAGGCTGTACTATTTCTAGCCTACCCTTTTTACCCATGTCAAAGTACTGTTTGTAGATCCTAGTTTATAAACATTACCTGATTGTGGTCCTAGCTTCCATAGATTAATACCTTTGATCAGTACAACTATGTTGTTGAACTTGTTTATCGACTTTTCGCAACAAACCCAGAAATTGAATTGAAGTGGTTTGATAAATTTCCCATTAAATATAAGGCCTAGGTCAGTTTAATTTTATTCCTGATTCTTCACATTTTGTTAATGATACCCCCTCCCCACTCGTATTACCCTGACCCTGAGTCGGCCAAATAAGAAGGTTCTGAGAATATAAATATGTTTTGTTAACTTGTCTTGAACACGTTGCACTCGGGCAAACCTATTTCACACCTTGAACTCATCAGTATACTTTAAAAAGTGTTTGAATCCCTCTCGAGTCCCCATGTGTTTTGAAACGATTTTCATTCTTCTCTGTGGTCTGTCGTTATTTCGTTTTTTAAATCATTAAAAGTTCCGAGAATTAAAGTTCCGGAGATTAAGATTTTTGTTGTCGTAATATACCACGTTTTACCTGATTCGCTTTCATGTCTGTTTTAGTTTGTCTGTCCGCAAAAAAATCGAGTAATTTACAGTTTCGACCACTTCTCGACTAGCATCAGTGCTCAAGCTTTCAGGATAGCCCAGTCATCATCAGTAGTATTTCACGTTAATTTGAGTATATTAGCATTTGAGAAATTCACTTAACTTTAACGATTACTCGATTTAAGGAAAAAATCAACTAGTAGTAGGCTACACTCAATAAACAGACTTTGCAAAACTTCGTGTTAAAGAGGCTTTTTTAATCAGTCAATCATCGAACACGTCCCACTGTCGAAGAAAGCTCCTTTAAGAATGGCTAAGGTCTTCTATCCCGACCTCCCTATTTTTTTACGCATAATCCTTTTTATGTTCTAAATGATCCTAATACCAACAACAACGTTTCCTCTTTAAAACTAAACTTAACAGTGTATTTAGTATACCTCCAACTCGCCTTAAAAGTACTTTGTCCCAAGCCATTTCAAAGAGGTAACCACAGCGGGGCAGGATATTTTCCATTTAAACTGAACTCAATCCAATTAAAAATCTTTAGTTTTTCCGAGAAATCTGTTCCCCTAGATTTCTGGGTGAAATATTCAAAATGTGTATACTTCAAAATCGCATTGAAATTGCTTTGTCCTAAGATATTTCTAAGAGGTTACTACGCCTGGAATGGGTGTTTTCACTTTGTACTACACTCAATCCAATTGAAATACTTGAATTTCACGAAAATCTAGGGGAACACTGGGTGAAATATTCAAAATGTGTATACTTCAAAATCGCATTGAAAGTGCTTCGTCCTAAGATATTTCTAAGAGGTTACTATGACTGGAATGGGTGTTTTCAATTTGTGCTAGATCTAATCCAATTAAAATACATGAGTTTTACGAAAATCTAGGGGAACATTGGGTGATATAATGCAAAATCGCATTGAAATTACTTTGTCCTAAGATATTTCTAAGAGGTTACTACATCTGGAATGGGGTTTTCAGTTTGTGCTAGATCTAATCCAATTAAAATACATGAATTTGACGAAAATCTAGAGGAACACTGGGTAAAATATTCAAAATGGGTCTACTTCAAAATCGCATTGAAAGTGCTTTGCCCTAAGATATTTCTAAGAGGTTACTATGACTGGAATGGGTATTTTCAATTTGAGCTAGATCCAATCCAATTAAAATACACGAATTTCACGAAAATCTAGGGGAACACTGGGTGAAATATTCAAAATGTGTATACTTCAAAATTGCATTGAAAGTGCTTTGTCCTAAGATATTCCTAAGAGGTTACTATGACTGGAATGAGTGTTTTCACTTTGTACAAGACCCAAACTAATTAAAAAACTTGAATTTTTGGATACTCTAGAGGAAAACTGGGTATAATATTCAAAAGTTGTATACCTCAACATCGCATTACAAATACTTAGTCTTAAGACATTCCTAAGAGGTTACTACGAGTACAACTGGAATGAGTGTTTTCATTTTGTACTAGACCTAATCCAATTAAACGGAATTTTTGTGAAAATCTAGGGGAACACTGGGTGCAATATTAAAACGTTGTATATCTCAAAATCGCATTAAAAGTGCTTTGTCTTGTCATTATTCTAGGAGAATGCTATAGCTGCAAGTGAAAACACACGTTGTACGCAATCCAATTAAAAAACTTGAGTTTTCCGAAGAAAATATAGGGGAAAACTGGGTGTAATATTCAAAATTTGTTTCAACAGTGCTTTATCCTAAAATATTTCTAAGAAGTTACTACGCCTGAAATTGGTGTTTTAACTTTGTACTAGACCCATTCCACTTGAAAAACATGAATTTCCCGGAAAATATAGGGGAATATTGGGTATAATATTCAAAATTTGCATATATGAAAATCCCATTAAAAATGCTTTGTCATAAGATATTTCTAAAAGGTTAACGCCTGGAATGGATGTTTTTAATTTGTACTAATTCCAATCCAATTAGTAACACATGAATTTTACGAAAATTTACGGGAACCCTGGGTGAAACATTCCAGAGTTGTATAACTAAAAACCGCATTAAAATTGCTATGTCCTGAGATGTTTCTACAGCTGGAATGAGTGTTTTCACTTTGTACTAGACCAATTAAAAAACATGAATTTTCCGGAAAATCTAGGAGAACACCGGGTATAATTTTCAAAAATTGTATACCTCAAAATCGCATTAAAAGTGCTTTATCCGTATAAAGCGGAAATACCTATTTCAGTTGTAGTAGCCTACGTAGGCATACAAATTTAGAATTATTTCATCCAGTGTTCCCCTAGATTTTCGTAAAATTCATGTATTTTAATTGGGTTGGGTCTAGTACAAAGTGAACACACTCTCACCCAGCCGTGGTAACCTGTTAGAAGTATCTTAGGACAAAAATACTTTTAATGTGATTTTGAGGTCTATACTTATAAATATTACACCCAGTGCTCTCCAAGATTCTTCTCGAAATATGTGTGAAAAATAAATGAAGCTGTCCGTTCATGACTCGCATAATTTAATTTAAAATGTACTGAACTACATACAATCAGATTATCTTGATCTAATTTGAACTTGTAATATAGAAAATTTAATACTAATTTACACTGTTAAATTACGCTTCAAAAGAAAATTTGAGTTTAAGACAGATTAAGACAAACTGCAGTTTGATTATAAAGTCCTAATTTTTTTCTAAAATTTCTTGTTGCTTTAGGACAATTTTCAACAAACTTGATCACTTGGCAAATACTTGATAAAACAAAACTTTCGAACGGTCTCTGAATTCTATGGATTTGGAACCAAATTTTAGGCAAAACATAAAAAATTGTGAGCCACATGATGCTTCCTAAATTAAATGTTAATGTCCAAAATGTGTTTCGTATAAATCTCGGATGGAACCGTATTTTGAAAATACGTGTCCAATCTTCTGGTCATTTAAGCCATGACATGTATATCAAATGTTATTTTTAACCTTGAAACTAGATGCAAGTAAGTTCAGTGAACAAAATTGATTTAATAGAAAATTAGATGGTTAAAGACTTTTTAAAATATCTCCCCTATGATTTGGTATAAATTTATCTCCATTTATTTACAAAACACTGTGCTACGAGTATTATATGCTATACAATTCCCATCTGTCTTCATTAACTCATTTTTCCCAACAGCAACAACAACAAACACATAAAACATAAAATCTATCCGTTTAAATTTCAAGCAACACAAAAGTCATCTCTGGTAAAATGTAATTAGTTGTCGTACAAATATATACAAAGAAAGTATTGTAATGGATCTTTATCTAAATGTAGTTTGTCACCTTTTCACCATATTTTGTACACAAATAATAAAGACAAATTTTATGATTGATATCACTACTGTCACACAAATTAGTCGACATTTGAAATAGTATTGGTGTGGAATTACATGTAATTAATGCAACTTCAGCACACAGCCTAACTCGTTATATATAAAATAATTGCGAGAACTACTTTTTTACAATTATAATTAACCCTTGGCATTTTACTGTATATTTTGTGTGGAAGCATTAAAGAAAGAAACATTCTACTAATCAAAATCTCGTAACGTGATCATAATACAGTAAATTGTATTTTTTTGTTCTTAAAGGAAAGCGCGCATTTCTAAAGTTTAAAAGAAATAAAAATTATTAATTAAAATTTTATAAAGGCCCTTAAAGAGCGGAAATTCAATTATTCAATTATAAAAATTAGAAATTCTAATGGCGTTTTATAAAATGTTCCCATTTCCTAAACTTCCCACACGTGGGACTCCTATATGTAACAAGCAGTAAGTGTGTACAGTGTGCGGTATACACAAGAATAAGATTTAAATTAACAGGGTGCTCTTAATCTGGTAATTCCATCGTAACTGAGATAATAAAAGTTGTAAACGCAAAACTTAAATTTACAATAATCATGAAAATGCATTACATAGTTTGTTGTTGATTTTAGTTTAATTAAATTTTCATTGCAAAAAAATTATTCTTCTCTATTTGGAGAAGTATTAAAATTATATAAATTTAATAATTCAACAAAACAATCTAAATGGGATTTATTATTAAATTACAAAATTATTCTGCACATAAATTGAAATTTTAATTTTAAATTAAATTATTTTCTTCAATAATAATATTTGTATACGTAGTCAGTTCATAATCCAATCAACAGAAGCTGTGTTTTATTATTTACAAATTTTTGATGTTATGACGCAGTTTTATATAAATTTATGGATTCTTAGTGCTTTATGTCAATTTGTTTGCATTAAATAAATAAATGTTTAATAAATTAATATTTGTTATGGGTTAAATCATTAAACATAGTTCGTTCCACATTTGGAAATCAATCATAAACATTTTTATTGTAAATTATTCATATTGTAATGGGCTTCGCTCCCGTGCGGTCTGCGCTCCAAACAATAGTAAGATTCATTTCAAAGTTATATATTAAGGTGGGACTACGAAGGGTTTGGTAGCATGTTTACTAATAAGGCGAACAAGAATTTTTAAAACTAAAGAAAATCGATCCTCATCACACTGCAATAACCATACTAGAGAAATAAAATTGAATACTTCATAAAATTAAACACCTTTTGACTTAGCGAATTATATTATCCACTTGGTATAATCTCACATTGAAATAAATCATTTGCATGGTTGTCACGCACTGATAACCGACGAAAATAACCCGAAACGCTCAGAAACCGCCTACTTGACGAATATTTTTCGGAAATGGGAATTACGCAATGGCTCTTACCTTGTCCAGATTAAGGCGTAATCCTCCCTCACCAACCACATAATCACGATATGAGATCTCTTTCAGTAAACATTTACATTTGTCCACATTTTCAATCCAGCTTTCGCAAGCTCGGAAACGTTTTCTAGAAGAGACATGTGTTCTTCAAATGTGGCAGTAGTGATTAACAGATCATAAGGATATAGGAATAATCGGTCATGAAGATGATGGGGAATCACTTTATGCATTAATCGGCAAAAGGTTTGAGGCGCATTGCAGAGTCCAAAAGACATGCCCTTAAACTGGTATAATGGACGCCCCGGGTCGGTAAACGCGGTATTATCCCTCGATTCTGGATCCAAAGGAGTTTGTCAAAAGGCATCCTTTACATCCAAACTTGAGGTCTACTAAGTTCGATCCAACTTCGATACGCATCTTTTTTGGTTACGTTATTTAATTTCCTGGCATCCAAGCAAAGGGAAAATTTCCCACTTTCCTTGATATCAATCCTCTATGATATCGAGTTGCAGCATCCAAATTCTATTTCTGTATATATTTGTTTTTGAACCGCAGGAGAAACTGCGTAATGAGGTTGTTTGATCGGAGGTACATCCCCAACATCAATGGAATGACACAACAGCGAAGTTCTCCAAGGCCATTTGTCTCGTAATTAGGAATAGTCTTAATGATGGCCTGGAGTTTATTTTGTTGCGTGTCAGTTAAATTACGGTGTTTTGTTTGATTTAGATGTTCAGGCTGAATTGAAGGGGTCGAAATTACCGAAATGACTGGTTTAATTCCAAAAGCCTGCTAAAAGTCCCAACCAAGGTATAATTTTTGATGCAAAGTTGGAACCAAAAACAAATTCATCAGAAGGGTCTTATCTTCAAATTTAATGCTCGTCTTGGCATAATTTAGTACACGTTCGGAGGATCCATTGGCGGTGTGAACCACAGCCGGCAAGGGATGTAAAGCGCTAATGGTTTCTCCGCTGTCGAGGAGACCATGTAAAGGAACCACTCCTATTTCGATTATTGCGTAAGGGCGAACACCATTGGGAGAGTTTGGGAAAGATGTGATTACTGGCTCCGAAATCTGAGTGAGAATTTTTTTCCGGTTTCGAAAAAAAGTGATTGAACGCAACTTATGTGCACTGATTCATATAGAACAAACAGTACACGAGTTTGTTTTTGGGGTTTGTTCAGGTAAGTGGCAAACATTTAAAATTTACGTGGATTTTATTCCACTAAATTTGAAATGGGTCGATTTCCAATCTGATTCGGATCTCGGAGATGGGTCGAGGCAAGGAAGGCAATGAGATTTTAAAACGTCAATGGCTCCAAACCCGTACCAGAAAATTCTTTGTGGTGGAAAGTCGCAATCGGTGAATAAATGCCGCAGACGTTGAGAATTCCAACATTTTATATGCGTGGTAGGTCGAACATCCGTGTTAATGTACTCTCGAGGGGGTGCAGTATTAGTCTTGAAGGTTCAATGTGATCAAAATTTGAAGACCGCTCGAACGGGCTAAACATTTCATTCGGATCGTGGTCGATCTATCGCCCATATTGAGTTCTGGGATATGACCAACACTTCTCCAGGCGTCTTCCGTTGCCACACATATACTGACCAAATCCGGCACCGAAAATATCGGCACCCCAGCTACATGTACTCGCAATCCTGCCCGCATGTTTTTCCTTAAAATCTCAAATAATTCCATTTCGGAGAACCGTCCTCTCAACGTGTCAGGTTTAAAATGTCATAATAAAAATCCATAAACGATTCTTTCGGTTTCTATTTCTGGTCGCTCCACTTAAGGTGTGGGTTCTATCGAATGGATACCAATAGTGTTCATTGGCTTGCTTGGCTAACAAAAGGTGGATGTCATTCATCCGGCGTAACAATATTAGCCTGAGCCAAATGTTCTAGGCAGAAGAGAAAATGTTCCACAGGCATTCCAAAAGGAGAGCCATCGAAAACTAAATTCCATCTGAGCACTGGCGTATATCTTGGTTTATTATCTTGAACAGGAATATTAGGCTGATTTGCTGAACCAGAATTATCAATCGGAGGTGGAAATCGAAACGCAGCATGCGATTGGTACGGATAAACCATGGATTGAGAAGGCTGAGCATTGTTATAACTGCCATAATGGGGAAATGCCTATTGTGTGTTTTGATAGAAGACTGAGGTTCCTCCTGCTGGTACTGGTATAGAGGATTTGTCACTGCTGGATGGGAATAACCAAAGGTATTAATCGATTCTATGGGTTGGCCCTCACTGACTTCTTTATTAACCATACATTAGGTTTAGGTTTTGGTTGTGGATGGGGTAAAGATCTCGAAGTTGAACGGGCATTTGTCTCTTCTGAATGTCTTTCTAATTGTTTCTGGTGTGGTCCTAAATTAGATGAAACCTGTGGTGAAGAGGAATCAATGGAGTGAATGGTTGAACGGGCATTCGCAAAAATTGATTTGAAAGGAGCTGTCGAAAATTTAGTACTAAAGTCTGTGGATCTGTCATTATGCTCAGTAAGTACTTCCGGTTTCTCAGGACTCTGGTCATCTTCATGGGTTTTCAAACTTATGTTGTGGTCACTGTTAGATTCGGATTCTTCAATATCCTCTATTGTTACAGCCGCCAAAGACTCTAACCAATCACTAAGGGGGGAATGTGTAGTACTAATCTTATTCACCAACTTCATAAGATTTTCACAAGATAACATAAAGTTGGTTACCGCTAATTGCACTGTTTTTGGTAACGAAATTCTCCGCAATCCATGATATATATGTAGCAACCGGGAAAAGATAACATCATAATCGATTTGACCCATGCTATTTAAAAGATTCTGCAACTTCTCTTGCACTTGTTTCAGTTTACTGCAGCAAAGGAATACCCCTCGTCGAGGAGATTTTGTAGCCGCTTGATGAGCGAGTGTAGGTGCGCCAGTTGCATCGTCCAGTTCGTTCTTAAAATGATTGTTCAGCTGGTACACTTGGGAGTGAAGTGGTCCCTTAATATTACGAATTTCGCACTCGATGAGAAACTCATCAGATTCTAAGTATCGACTTAGCAATAAGAAATTCATTGTGAGGATGTATAGCTAAAATGCACACTTTCGTGAGTAGAAATGGCTACAAATTTGCCGCCGTTCGTTTTAATAATGAATAATACTAAATTAATATTATTACTTTTAAATTACTAGCTAAAATCCAGCAGGTAAAAAGTGTTTCCGAAATAAGTTCTTGTTGATGTCGGAGCAGACCATTAGCATTCCATGATATGATTTTCATTGTGCTGTTCATTTTTTTGTGGATTTGAGTTTTATTCATCCTTTGGATTTTAATTTCCTGAATTTCCTTTGCAATAATACATCATCGATAATTAGCAAGATGGCCTTGTCCACAGTGTACACGCTTTAGATGTGCTTGCGGATTGTCGGATTCTCCACTTAGGTGATGCCCGGCACATTTAACACATCTTGGAAGTTTGCCACAATATATTTGCGTGTGTCCCTATGCTTGACATCTTTTGCATTGCGGAATTAGTTTAGACTTTCTAGTGATGTTATAAATTTTAGTTATATTTTCGTCACAGCTGAATGTTAGTACAAACATCTAAAGCTTCTTTTTAGTTCTCCAGCTAATTTTGTCCATTACGCTGAATATTTTAAATTCTTTTGATTTATTTGTTCTGGTCTAATGTATGATGTAAGTTCCTTGCCATGACTCTAATTGATCTTTCTTGTTTATTTTCATACGCATGAAAGATAAATGAGCTTTCGCTCAAAGTTTTCACTACTTTTCTATATGCCTCTCCGCTATTTACGTTGCTGCTTATATTATTTTAATTCATCAATTTAGTGATGAATGAATCTCTGAAGCACTCGCCTTAATTATATCATAGAACGCGTGATAATTTTGGCGATGGTATTTTTTATCTTTTTGACGTTAGTCTCAACCTTTTGAGGCTGAGTATTTTGATCCAATGTTTGTGTTTTTTGTGGTGGTGACGGTGTATTATTTCAACTTCTCTTTTTAATTTTCCTAGACTTAGCACGAATCCATTCTGTTTCTTTAGCAAGTCTTACTCGTCGGTTTGATATTTAACGATTTTATTAACATTATATGTAATTTGTGTTTTGGTTCTGTACCAATGGAGATTCGGTTTGACATTTCCTATTGTTGACATTAAAATTAGTATTCTTGTTCGTCAATTTGTTGTTGTAGATTGAGAATAATAATGATTTGCTGATTTTTCTCGTCAGTTACTTTTTGCATTCTTTATAACATTCGCTCCTTCTCTGAGGCACAACTTTCAAGAACAGATGTTTGACCATAATTATATGAGGTTGTTATACCTAATTGTTGGGGTGCCGTTGTTGCGTCCATATTATTTTGGAACTGCTCCATGTTAAGATTTTCAAATAAAAAATTAAAAGTTTTCTCAGGAGATCTAGTAACCCTTGCTCGCCTTTGAAACGAGCAGCTTATTATTTGAATATTCTGTTATTTTGGGTATGCAAGGATCGGCCCTCCCCAGAATCCTTAGAGCCAGTCTCATCAGAGATAGGATTGGCCAATGTTTCCATTGGTGTGGTCTTTCTACTCGTCAACTAAAGTGTTGGTAATAATTGTTGCTTGGTCCAACACCTTTCAAATTAAATGTATCATAATTATATTCAAAAGAGTAACTGATTGACAGTAGTGCCACAACGGTAATTTTGAGTACAAACGTGCTTCAATAAAATTCCAGATCCACTCGATTTCAACGCTTAATTTATGCCGAATCATGGTGTATTAAAGGAGCAAAATGCTACCACCCAAGTTATTGAATACTATGCTTTCTCATAAACTGGATTTCAGAATCAGTCTCTCAACGTCATGTTGATGACGGGTCCCATCGTTCAATCCACATTGAGAAGAATGGCTTTCTGCGTTTTCGGTTGTATGAATTCGTCTTCTCAACAGACATCAAGAATAAGTAGTATGTCAAGTATCTGTACACGAACTGGATTATCCGTACCAATTAATCCTTCGGCGAGATGACGATAACGATTTTTGCAGTTATCTATGTAACATTATCAGCTCCCTTGGTCACTAAAGCCATACCGGAAGACTTTTATGTCGATGATGTGCTCTAAGGAGCTCGGACATACGAAGAGTTAATTACACTGAAAAAGGATTTATGCCATCCGGAACAGCACGATTCGTCACAAGCAGGTGCGCAAAATCTTTAGATGATCATAAAGATACAGTCAAAGTACTTGGAATCCAGTCAGATCCAAATAAAGGTGATTTTCAATTGGCGACACATCTTTCTTTCCACGAGTCGTGGTGTTCCTTGAATGAATTAAAAATCACCCGTTATGGTGAACTGGCCCAAGCTTCTTAAGTCAACCAATTGGAACACATGGAAGGATTATTGTCACTTGGGCCGTCATTGCTAATGACCATGATTCAAGAAAGGTACTGCATCATCGAAGCACGAAATTTGATATGCCTCACATTTCAACGTTGTCATGGATGCAGCAAACTATGCCCCGTATTGAGAATCAAATTATGGACATAGTCATTTGGAACTATGTCTGTATATAACCACCAAATTCTTCTTGGCGGCACTGAAACGCTTTGCCAAAGAAGTGGATTGTGTCACCCAGTATTTTGTAATGGGAACCAAATTTGTGGGCGCTTTGAATGTTCGCCCTTTGTGCTCATCATCATCATTGACAGAACTGGAACTTACACCTTCGCACTTTATTTTGCTTCGTCTAGCATAAGAAATATCTGGCATAATTTATCAGATAAATTTGTAGCTGTGGAAGTACCTTGTATTTTTACAGACACGGGCAAACTGGTAACAAAATTTGGAAGAAAATGATGTCGTAATCATTTATTCATGAACTTTTCCACCTGGTATCTGGATGCTGGAACGAGGAACTAACGTGTATCCTGGTAGAGATGATAATCTACGTGTGATTAAACTGAAAACGTCAAATGGTACGACTCTGGAACGTCCAATATTCAAGGTATGCAAGTTTGTACCTAATGAATCGATGTTGGGGAACCAAAAGGAGGGACATTTTTGATCAACAAGAAGCACAGTAGTCATCACGGCTTCGTGCCTAATTTCAACGTTTATGCGATATCCAGAAAACACATATTTCAAGTTATTAAGTTTTGTTATGTTTGAACCAATTCAAATCGTGTTCGAGAGTCGCCCTTGCTATTGTAGTCTTTTTTAAGTTTGCTGTTGGTAGGTCGTGTCTGCTGTGCTACTGTAGGAGAGTTACTGATGTGTTGCGATAAAAAATTGATCGTGTAGCTGTAGTGCCTAGTTAATCAAATTAACGAGCGTTAGTCACCCACAACAACAACGTATTTATAATCAATTTATAAATCTTTGTAACCGCATTCATGGGATTAATGTAGGTGTTTTGTAGTTTGAGTCCGGTCCCAGTCATGTGTTTTTTAAGATTAGAATTATCCAATTTATCGTCTAAGACAAATAAAAATAGGAGAAGTTATTAAGTGTTTGCCACTTATTCAAGTTGGATTCTGATGTTCAGAACGCAGAAATTTTCGTGTTGGCTTATCTTTAACAAACTCATATCAGTCTGTCGGATGGTTGTTAATTGAACCATTTGTTAACACAAGTTTAGCTTTGAATTATGAAATAATTGATTTGTTATGGGTTGGCTTATAATCGATGTCAGTTTGAGAATCACAATAGTGAGATGCGCACATATTACTAGACCTTGGAGTCTTTGAGTGCTGATATTAACTCTCTTGATTTTGATGATATTAACTCTCGCTGCCTTGATGAGGTTTTCGGAGCGCGAAAAGTATTTCAAATCATCCCATATTTCAAAATCGGATGGAATTCAGCCACGCCTTAACCGATTATAATGTGATTGAGTTTTTTGGATGCAAATGGGATTATAAAATAATTTTTGGAAGAAGTTCTGGAATATGACAACCTGGAAGGGAACTCAGCTTCCCTTCTCTTAACCGTAATCAGTACAGGTTGATTCCCCCCGGAGACTCATTTTAAGTTTGATCTGTAAAAAACTATCTGAAAAACTATTTTGATACATTTTGGCCCAAATGTATTTTAATATGCGTTATACGTGATCAAAAAAATTGTAATGTCAAATTTATATACGTAACGGTAAGTGTCCTGAGACACGATTTTCAAAATAAAAACAAATCCGTACACAATGAGTCTGATAGACTCATTCATTGTCCTTCTAATTCTAATTTTCATACCAATAAAGTGAATAGCAATTGAACAAGTGATCTATTATTACAAGGTAAGTTCTTGTGTGAATTGTCCAAATCAGAATATAGCGTTTTGTAATGTTCTATTGTATGGCAACCGAAAGCGTGTGTGGGCGGAGGAAGGAGTTCGAGCTGCTTTTGAGAAAAATGATTATGAGAGTCAAGATAACATATTGGACTGTGTTGGCACACCTGATAGCGAAATAGATGTGTTGGAAAGCGATTCTGACTGTGATGACGAACAAGAAGCATCTGAATCCGAAGATGCTCAGAATGTTATTGAACCACCTATTGACGAAACATACTAAACTACGAAATATGGGACCCAATTTAATAGCAGCCCATTTCCGCAAAGAAGACCGCTTGTGACCTTATTAGAGATAGTGTCAACAAGGTAAAACTTCCACCAGGAAAGCACGTGGATTCATCAGTGGCCTTATTCTAGTAATTCCCTGGGAATAGGAAATCGGGGAAAGGCTTTTATGTATAAATCTGTTTTTTCTGGCCTACTGAGGAAAAAAGTTTGATGTAAATTTTTATTAATTAGGAATAATATTTCCATAGCGAAACTGACAGGTAAAATTATTCCCAGTTTTATTTGGTTTTCATGTATACCGGAAAAAAATAATTTAAACAGAAATTATATGTAAATCTTTCGCCAGTTCCCTATTCCCGGGGAATTATCAGAATAGAGCCACAGGGGATGCTTCTTCGCTATTCATATGCGATCAAGTTATTCAACTTATTGTAAGCTCTAGCAACTTGTACGGCTACGAGAAACATGCAGAAATGTGGAAGCCAACAGACGAAGTTCAGGTTCGCTGATTTGCTGATCAACGCCGGTTTAAACAAGCAGTACATATCAGATTTACAGGAATTTTGGCATCCTCTATTTGGCAACATTCTATTCAAGGCAAGCATGTCTTGCCAAAGAATTAAGTCAGTGCCCAAATATATTCGCTTCGATGATAAACCAATTTACACAGCTAGAAGAACCCTTAACAAATTTGCTCCTTTTCGGGAAATTTGGGATGCGATTAATGCGAATTTTATAAAACATTATATACCCGGAGAAAATCTCACAATCGATGAGCAATTGATACCATATCGAGGCAGAGCATCCTTTCTTCACAATATACCTTCATAGTCGGATAAATACGGGATGAAGATTTAGTGGATCTGCGACAGTGTTACAATCTATTTGGGGGAAGAAGGACCACAAAAGGCAATCATCCTAGCATCCACTGTGGTTCAACAATTGTGTACTCCATTTTATAATTCAAACAGAAATATCACATTTGATCATTTTTTTTACCACCATTGAAGAGCATGCTAAGTGTGGGGTTGACATGTGTTGGGACTCTGCGTGGAAATAAAAAATGTATACCAAATAAATGTCTTCCAAACTCTCAGTGTAGCATAAAATCGAAGAACCATGACTTTGGTGAAAAAATTTTAACCAATAGTAGTTCGATTCAAAATATTGAACCTGCATTTAAAAACGTAGGCACTAACACAAAAAAAACATAGGTGCTACATGTGTCCTCCTGAACTTGGCTGAATGTTACGTACGCTGAATGCGTACGTTAATGTAAGTAAAATGACCCATACTGATGAGCGTTAAACTGTTTTAAAATTTATTAAGAGCAAACAGTGCCGGCTTTACCGCCACTACTTTTTGGTTTTTAGGCTCTGTAGGTGTAATATTTGATCTCATTTTGATGTTTGTTTGATTTATATCCCACTTCAAAGGAAGCATTCGAACCTGCCAATCTAAAGGTTTATAGCTCAATTTCAATGTTTTGTTTTTTAAACTTTTTGCTCTAAGCCCGTCTATTTATTTCCTAAAACTATAAATTTCGATGAAATTTTATTGCATTCTTTAAATTAACCAAACAATTTGTTTGAAACTAATTTGTCCGAATAATGACATAGTTCTTTCGCTACATTTTTGCCAGAAAATGTTTTATACATACCCATCCCCATAATCGGTTAAGAAATTTCTCATTCTGTCCCAGGTGGCCACATTCCGAAACTTCTTCCAAAAATCGTTTTAGAATTCCATTCATTTTCTATCTTATCATAATCCGTTAATAAATGGCTGAGTTTTGACCCAGGTGGCCATATTATAGAACTTCTTCCAAAAATCATTTTATAATCCCATTTCCATCCAATAAACCCAGTACCACTATAATCGGTTGGCCCAGGTGACCATTTTCCAGAATTTCTTCCAAAAAGCATTTTATAATCACGTTTTCATCCAACGTGCCCAATCCCATCATAATCGGTTAAGAATTGGATGAGTTCCGTTCCAGCTGGCCATTTTCCAAAACTTCGTCCAAAAATCATTTTCGCACCCCAGATTCATCCAACTTGCCCAATCCCATCATAATCGGTTAAGAAATGGCTGAGGTCCGTCCCAGGATGTCATATTTCAGAACTTCGTGCAAAAAACATTTTAAACCCCAACTTCCATCCAACGTGCCTAATTTCTTCATAATTAGCTAAGAAATGGCTCACTTAATATCAAGAATACGAAATTTTTATAATATTTTACGGGATATTAAATGGGATTTTGAAAACAGGATATTGAAAAACACGATTTCAAGCTCAACCCAACCCAAATCAACGTTGAAGGTCCATATTGAGTTGCCCGGTTTGCACGTTCTTACTTAGTGGTTGTTTCTTCTAGTCCGAAAAATCGAGTGCTTTTTTAGAAACGCAAATTCCTTGATGAAAAGTTCCTTTAGCCAAGTCGACACTGATTCACTTTTGGGATGATTCTAACCCCGTTTAAATTTACAATTTGAAAACTCTCTTAGATTGCTTAACTGTGACTGAGATTTGAATTCTTTGGTTTCACCACAATATTTGTCTCAAAAGTAAAATCAGAAGCTCAAATTTTTTAAGTACTGAATTATACAGAAGTTTAAATCACCTTAATGTCCTCTGATTTGTTACTCTGACCCTACTTCTGATACAACAAAAAAACAAGGATCGGTTTTGTTTTATGCAACATGTGGCCGTTTCACTTCGACCTGATAATATACCGAGCTTTAGGTGTTTCTCGATCATTCACACAATTAGGCCGCCAGAAAAAATGTTTACAGACAATTTTACAAGATTCGTTATAGCACTGCATACATATGTTACATCATCGGAACGAAACGGTTCATTATATATGTAGTATATTACACACAAAACACTATAGGGGTTAACAATCTCACAACATGTTCATCATAAAACAAAAATTAAAACACTCCAGGGGTAGTTGTGAATATGGAACATACATAGAACTTAAATTACACAACAAATTTTTGTTTTTTTGGTTTTCATCTTAAATTATCATAATTTCCCCCCCATTATAATATATTCCATGTACATAGTTTTATACATAGTTTGTATCGCATACACAAACTATATGATAACAACTAAAACTTATCTGCATTGCGATTTTAAACTTTTTGATATTTAAATTGCTATAATATGGCAATACTACTTAGCCTAGTCGAGCGCTACATTACGTTCATACATAAATAAGGAAAATATGTATCATACATTTTCATTGATAAAGCTACAAGGTCGTTCCGACTAAGTACATAAAACTGGAAAATTTTCCTATTCTCGTAATATATTTTCCAAGTTGTAACACATGTTACATGAATTCATTTCCTCGAACCTTCATCGATTGACGACGAAATGAAAAATAAAAAAACATTTTTTTCTAAGTTTCTGTATAAGGAAAATATTATTAGTTTTATGTTGCTATTAATACGAGTTACGAGTATATAAGACCCAGCTAGAAAATCGAACACTGAAACATAATGTAATACAGGGTGAGTTTTTTAATAATGCCAGACATTTATCCCGAAAATAGTAGAAGATAGGAGAAAATTACTTAGAATGAAAATTGTTCAGTGTCGAGGAGGACGTTTAGTGGTGATCTTAAATGACCTTGAAGCCTGGCACTTATTAAAAAATTCACCCTGTATAATCAATTCTTAAAGAAATAGAAAAATTGTATTTTGATTATTTTATTATTCATTGTGAATACACAAAATTTTTAATTTAAAATGAAAATATCGTAATAGTGTACGATGGAGTAATAGTAATAATAAATAAATAAAAAATAACAAACTATCATAGAAAATACTATGAAAGTTTCCCCGCTAGTTTTATGTGTCGTGAATATGAAATATTATTATCATATCCGACAGGTAGTCTTTTATTTTATTTTACAATTATTATGTTTTTTCCACTATTTACGTTTTTGTTGTTGGGTTCTCGGTTACTTCCTATTCCGCTAAAGCTGTGTTTCTCAAACTTTCAACTTTTTTGTACCACTTCAAAAATGCTTACGTAGCCGTCACTTAAATTAGCTCAGCTCTCTTGTCTGCTGAATCATGAAAGCAATATTACTTCTTAAAATATAATTCAGTACTATCTTTCAGCTTCACAAGGGTATCCTTCTTACCGTTCCTGCGCCGAGAGGTACAGAAGTCCAATTTGGGAAACTCGGTTTTGTAAATTGACATAATTATATTGGAAATGTCGTATTGTTTACTTTTTATAAGCTATCGTGAGAAAGTTGAAGCCATTATTCCAGTCGAGTATTTCTAGCCACAGCAGTTGAAATAAAATATTGATAATGATAGTATTGGAGCGGGTCATCCAATCGGGTCAAATACTCTTGGCTGATAGTTCAAGCATAGAATTTTCACTGATCATGTGCGCTGGTTTTTGGGTGGCTGCTATTCTTATCATGGATTAATATTTGTGGCAGCAAAGATAAATAATTAAACTTATTATACAGGTTGATGAGAATGACACTTCACTCGACAGGGTTCATATCCAAATTTGATGGTCAACTTGCTTCAAGTAAATATTTTCAGTTGTTTCCTATTTTTAAAGGATTCTTGGTTAATCAGCGCTATACCCGATGCCTTTGAAGTTTCTACTAACTCGTACTAAATGAATATAGTGCAATTTTAGTAAATTCTTCATTGGCCAATATAGAGGATTGAACTTTTTACTAAATCTTACTAACTTTAATGCTACTTGCTACGCAATTGAATATATTTGCTGCGTTTTTTTGAAATATGGTGTTCGAGACCGCGATAAAATATAGGGAAAATACAAGGAAATTTAAACAAAAAATTTAGAACAACAACTTTAACTAACTTCAAGTCAATCATTTTGACATTCAATTTTTGTTTTTTTTATTTAACACAATTATATCCAATATTCAAATAAATTAATTAATTTCACCAGCAAACGTTAAGATATCCATTTTTTCTTATTAAAAATACAATTCAGTCATTTCATTTTCATTCTTTCAAATTTCCAGTTGTAAATGAAGTAAGGAACAATCAAAAAATTGTGTACTAAAAAAATGTCCCTCTTTCGTCATTTCAGGAATTATTGAGGGGCGGTTTATAATTATAAACATTTTTCTCTCACACGTTTATTTTAGCTGATACATTAAAATTCTTTATTTTAAATTTAAATTAATATTTAATAAATTAAATTAAAATAAGATAATTTCAGAAAGTAACGGAATTAAAGTTAATCAGAGCTGGAAAATGAAACACGGATAATTCTAAATTAATTTAATTATATAGGTTAGGTTAGGTTAGATTTCAGTGGTTGCTTACTGCACACTTAGGCCAATTTTGAGGCCCATTGTGATACCACTCATTCACTCCACATCATTAACCACCTACTTCACCTACTCACACAACTACCGCCTACTACCTACTCACACAACCTGCACATTGCAAGCTCCATGTCAACCTGTACATTGACATGGAAGGTGGGTCGGCGCGTGACACGGAATTCTGCACTCCATCAGAGGGTCTTAGTTGTATTTATTAGCATCACCGATCGTAATCGATGATGAAAATTCGATTTGCATCTAGCCTCTGATGGGATTCGAACACAGCACCTCCCGATCCAAGTGCCGGTAATTTAATTATATAACTTTCTTTATTTTATTTTATGATGTTTTTCGCGTGTGCACGCGACGACAATTTCTCCTCCTTAATGAATTTAAAACAACTTTGATTGTCTTTAAAAATTGTCGTCGGTTTCCTGATGCGCTGATCGAAATCGTTGAGTAAACGACGAATCCAATTCGCCTCTTGACATGTTTCAGACAACGCAATAAATTCTGCTTCCGTTAATGATAATGCAATACAATCCTGTCTTCGACTGCACCAACTGAGAATACCGTTACAATACTTGAATATGTAACCAGATTGTAACTTTCGACTTGCGCGATCATCAGCCCAACTTGCATCTGCATATCCGATTAACTGAACCGAACTATCACTCTTCCCAAGTGACAATCGCAAACCGGCAGTACCCTTGAGATACTTTAATACTCGTTTCAATTCGTTACAATCCTCCTGGTTTGGACTGGACATCTTTTGTGCGAGAATTGAAACCGCTGCCGATATGTCAGGTCTCGTGTTGACTGATATGTACAGTAAGCAACCAAGCAACTTTTGATATTTGCCGTTGCCCAACAACAAATCCGTATCTCCTCCTTTACCATATCCAACTGATAATGGAACTGAGGACTCCTTTGCATCAGACATTTGGAAATCCTTTAGTACTTTTCCAATGTAAGCAGTCTGATTCAACGTGTAATGGCCATCTGCTTCCTTCTTGACTTGAAGACTCAAGAAATCCTCAATCTCTCCCAAGTTCTTAATCATGAATTTCGAACTTCAAAATGTTTCGCACTTAGAGATTATCTCGTTGTTTTCACCAGCAATGACCACATCGTCAAGGTAGCTTAATACGTAGCATATTTTTCCACCATGTTTGTAGGTGTACAAGCATGGATCATTCTTGCTTTGAACAAAACCGAAATCGATGAGAATTTGATGAATTGTTTTGTTCCAATTGCGCGCTGATTGCTTTAGACCATATAAACTCCTTTTTAGTAGATACACTAAATCTTCGCCGCCTTCAACTTTGAATCCTGGAGGTTGTCTCATGTAAATTGTTTCAGACAATTCGATGATAAACCTTCATGTCCTTGTTTGCTGCCACTGTAAGCAATGTTCGGAACGTAGTTTGACGAACAACTGGAGTAAACACCTGATCATAATCAGTACCGTATTTCTGCGAAAAACCTTGTGCGACAAGCCTTGCCTTGTGTCTGACTACTTCTCCATCTGAATTGCAATTTGCTTGTAAATCCACTTGCAGCCAACTAGATTTGCACCTTCTGGAATTTTCACAATCTCCCATGTTTTTATTCTCCATCAATGACTTCATCTCATCTGTCATTACTTGAATCCACTGCCTCTTTTGATCACACTTGATAGCATCTTCGTAGCACTTTGGTTCTTGAACGGCTGAATTAACCACGTTTGTTTCTTCAATAAGTCTCTTTGGTGGAATTCCTTTGTTAGCGCGTTGTGATCGTCTAACAGCTTGCTCTTCATCTTCATTCTGAACATGATCCTGTATTGGACTTCCTCATCGACTAATTCCTCTTGTACTGGATCGTTTTCTGCATCTTTAAAGTTGTTCAACCCTGAATTGTCGATATTTTGTTCCTGTTGGTAATTTTTGCTGGACTTGATAGGTAACAAATGGCCCCTTTCGACGAACTGAACATCTCGACTAACTGTGACTCGATCGGTTTCCGGAATGTAACAACGATATGCCTTTGATTCGTAATCATAACCGACCAGCACTGCTTGCACACTTGTTTGCTTTGGTACATGCACATAACATTCTAATTCGAATTTACTGAAGTATTGCACATTCGGACTTTTCTGGAACCAGCCTTCGTATGGCGTTGTTTCTGTACCCTTTGTTGGCAAACGATTCTGAACATAATTAGCCATCATTACAGATTCGCCCCAAAACTTTTTCTCTAGACCTGCATCGTTTTGTTGAGGTGTGTACGCAGTAGTTCTCTGGATTTGATTTCCGCTGGACTTTAGAGACTTTCCTCGATCTGTACGGATGCACTTAGGTTTCTTAGGTTTCTTTCCGAATTGAACCTTTACCATCGCAATATATTCGGTAGCTGACTGTAAATTTTGAGTAATCGTCTACAAATGTCACAATATAACATAACGATTACCTGATGGTGTGGTCGTTTGGATCGGACCACAAACATCCGAATGAACCAGATCCATGACTGCAACTGCTTTATTACTCGACTTGACCGGAAACTTGATTCGAGTAGTTTTTCCTTCGAGACACACTCTGCACTTTGAGTTGGTTTCGCAATCCGCTGTACACTCGCTGAACTTGATGCCTTTAACCAAATTTCGTTTCGCCAATGATTTCACAACTTCGATGTCTCTATGGCCTAGAACCTTATGCCAATAATGTATGCATCCGTTGGATTCCTTTTCGACCGAGTAAACTTTGTGAGGTTCCTTTAGTCTGTAAAGTTTATCGCTGATTTCGCCAACTGCAATTTGCCGACTGTTTTCCCTTATTTCACACTTGTTGCCCTTAAAATTTATTTGAAAACCTTTTTCCGTTAGCTTTTTGACTGAAAGCAAATTTCAAGGGAAATCTGGCATTAGCAACACGTCTGTGATTCTTACTGAATCACTTTGATTTTCCTCGTTCAGAAAATCGACCTTAATTGTGCCTTTAACCGCAGCTGTTAATTGTTGACCACTTGCAACGCTTACTTTGTCACTACAATTCATGTTGATATTGATGAAAGTATCCTTAGAACTGGCAATGTGACACGTGGCACCTGAATCGACAATCCAGCCATCACCTATTTGATGTGTCACAAACAGTTTTTCTGTTTCATCTTTCGCTAGATTCGCCTTCTGATCACTTCCTTCCTTTTTGTTGAGCTAGGCTTTGTATTTTCGACAATCCTTTTTGATGTAACTGCTTCTTTTGCAAAAATATCACTCGGATTTTTTATTTTCACCTTTCGTTTATTTTGGCCTTTCGTTGCTCTTAACGAGTCAACTTTTAATGCAGTGTCATCCGTTGTTCCGCCTCGATCCATTCTTCTTTTGAATTCAGCGAGAACCTTTGATTTAACCAACGTGAGTGTCAATTCACCCTCTTCTTTACCCTCGAGCACCGTTACCAAACCATCGTAGCTTGGTGGCAAAGAAGCCAGCAACGTAGCACTCATAAAAAAATCTGAACCAAAATCTGCACCAAGCGCCAATAACTTTCGAAACAGGTCGTTCATGGAATTTACGTGTTTTTCCGCATCTCCGCCTTCATCAAGCCGCTGTTGCATGATTAATTTCAAAATGTGCACACGATTGCTTGACGTGTTTGATTCATACGTTTCCTTAAGAATTCTCCATGCACTTCTTGCTGAATCTGCACCGATGATGTGATGAATTTGATCGTCTTCTATACATTCAACGCGATTGTCGAAAGTGCCTTTTCATCATTTGCTGGCCACGCTGCTGTAATTGGTGATGGTTGTACCTCATTGATGACTACCCATAAACCTTTTTCCTTAAGAAGCATTTCCATTTTGTATTTCCACACAAAATAATTTGTTCCGTTTAGCTTTGAAATGCTGTATTTTTACTCATTTGACGCCATCTTTTACCGTATGTGAAATTTACAACACCGAAAATCAATTTATCCAATTAATCTGCCTTAATTTTTCCGAAATATCCGTATTCTTCATCCACTGGGCCCATAACCTAATGGAACTAATGCTAATCAGAGCTGGAAACTTGAAAATGAAACACGGACAATTCTAAATTAATTTAATTATGTAACTTTCTTTATTTTATTTTATGATGTTTTTCGCGTGCTACTTGATTGATTGTTCGTACAGAAGTGAAGTTAGCTACAAAAGTCAAATACAATAAACATAGGAAATGGTTCAATGCATATGTCCAATACTCCTCCTCATTTGAATCATCAGTTAACTCCACATGCATCCCGCAGAACATTGACACGAGGTCCCGCCAATGGTTTTGTCAATAAATCTGCCACCATAGTTTCCGTAGGACAATATTGGCATGTAACAATATATTTGTCGATGTAATCCTTGACAAATGCCTCTCGAACATCAATATGTTCGAGAAGCATTTGTCAAGGATTACAGTACGAAACATTATGATTGGGATCTCTGATCTCCAGTTGACGGTATTTGTACGAGCTTTGAGAGCTGTTTTAAGTTGGCGGTGGAAGCGCTCAACCATACCGTTTGCTTGTGGATGATAGGCAGTTGTCCGTGTTCGATGTGAGCCTAAGCGTTGCATAAGCTCAGCGAATAGTTTGGATTCAAACTGTGTGCCTTGATCGGTCGTAATGTTGACAGGAACGCCGAATCTAGAAATGTAATTTTCGACGAGCGTTTTTGCGATTGTTTGTGCGGAGATATCTTTTATGCAGTAGGCTTCTGGCCAACGCGTAAAACGATCAACGCAGGTTAACATATATATGTAAATCCATTAGATGGTGGAAGTGGTCCAACAATGTCTAAATGAATATGTTAAAATCTACCTGGTGGAATTTCGAAAATCTCATGAGGTGATTTGGTGTGGCGTTGCACTTGGCATTTTTGGCAGGATAACCAAGATTTCGCCCAAAGGGTTAAATCTTTGTTCATTCTGGGCCAAAAGTATCTTGAAGTGACGAGTTTGCGAGTTGCTCGTACACTTGGTGGGAAATACTATGCAGAGTGTCGAAGATAGTTCGACGCAGTGACTCTGGAATGTACGAGCGATTGTTACCCGTAGATATTTCACAGTAGATTGACAAATCGGCTAGTGGAAATTTTTCTATTTTCCAATTGGATTTTCGCCGGTTTGTAGTACTAGAGAGTAAGTCTTGTAGTTCTTGATCGCTAGCTTGTGCCGTCGCGATTGTTGTGATGTCGTAGCGTGTTGCTGCGGAGGCAAGTTTGTGGCCGGAAGTCCGAGCTAGTGTATCGGCGACCACATTGTCTTTGCCTTGAATTTGTTGGATGTGGGTTTCTTTCCGCTTTAGAGGTAATTGCTCTAGTAAGCGGTTTGTGGTCGGTGAATATTGTGAATTCCCTACCTTCGACAAAGTATCGAAAATGTGTTTGGAAAATTGCAAGCAATTCTCGATCAAATGCGGAATATTTTCTTTCTGCATCTGATAATTTCTTGGAGAAAAATCCAAGAGGCTCCCAGGTCTTATTATTGAGTTGTTGTTAGAAGACCGCTATTGCTGTGTTGGATGCATCAGTGGTGATGCTATATTTAGTTGTATTTAGCGGATGCGGTAAAAGGGCAACATTTTTCAAGCTGTTCTTGAGCTGAGGGAATGTGTTTTGACACTCTTCAGTCCAAGACAAATTTTCAGGCGTTTTTGGCTTTTCTAGAAGACTTGCCAAATGCGTGTGAATTGGGGCAAGTACTTCTGCAAGTTTTGGTATAAATCGGTGGTAGTAATTTACCATGCCGATGAATTGTTGGATTTGTCTCACATTTTGTGGTGCTGGGAAATCTCTAATTGCATTAATTCGTCCTTCGGACGGCAGAATGCCATTAGATGTAATCTTGTGACTGAGAAAATCAAGATTGTTTGTCCCAAACACGCATTTTGCCGTGTTGATATTGACACTGTACTTTAATAATTGTTGGAAGAGTTCTTCCAAATGAAGTAGGTGTTGCTTCTCGTCTTTTGAAGCTACTAATGTCATCGTTATATACAAATACAAAATCGAGATCTTTTATGACTTCGTTGATGAAACGCTGGAATGTTTGTGCAGCACTTCTTATAGTCCAAATGGCATTCGGGTGAATTCGAATAAGGCAAATGGAGTGGTAATTGCAGTTTTGTAAATGTCGTCAGGAGCAATTGGTATGAGATGGTATGCTCTGACGAGATCGATTTTAGTGAAAATTGTGCAACCATGTAGTTGCATGGAGAAATTTTGTATTTGGGGGATAGGATAACGGTCAGGAATTGTGACTGCGTTAAGCCTTCTGTAGTCCCCACATGGTCTCCAGTCGTTGTCTTTCTTCTTCACCATGTATAATGGACATGATACTACTGAAAAAGATGGTCGGCAGATTCCTAGTTCCACCATGTGTTGGAATTCTAGGAAAGCTGCTTTGTGGCGAATTGGATCAAGCCTTCTTGGTCTTGAGAATGGTAAATGCCTTGTAGTCACAATGTGGTGTGCTACGTTGTGCAATACTGGAGCGTGTAGTTTGGTAGAGCTGTTAAAGAAGGGAATTTCTTTAACAGTGCTCCGCAGCTATTGTTTATTGTGTAATGCAATGGTGATGGTGTATCAACGTGCTGATGTTGCGTTGATGATTTTTCAGATCCACTAAAAGACCGGATTTCTTTAGGAAATCCGCGCCTATGATGGGGCGGTTGACATTAGCGAGGATGAAGGCGTGTTTGAATGAACGCCTTAATTCAATGTCAATGCCGAGTAATTTGGTACCAAAAGTACTTGGCAGCAAATGGTACCAATTTGCTGCTGACATAACTAAATCGGGATTGCGATTTGTTCCGCGGCGATAGTATTTGTTGTAAGGGATTACGCTTAAGTCAGCACCGGTATCAATCATAAATGTGATTTGATTCACCGAATCATTTGGGGATGTGGTATTTGTGGATCCCGTTTGCTGTGTAGCACGTGCATGGTGCTGTGCATTTGTAAGGAAATTGGTATCTTCGTGATTGTTTTGTTGAAATGAACTTCCCTGGTGTGATTGTGATGGTGGATGTATTGAAGGAGATGAAGCTGTGCGTGTGAATAATTCTCTAGCTTTACTAGCCGGGCGCTAATTTGTTTTAGCATGTTTTCAATACGGCTGTTGCTAGAGCTTGGCGCGTATATCTCCGAGCTTAGTGTACGCGTGTCGCGTTTAATTAAACTCAAGCCCTGAGTCCGCGTGCCAATGATGTCATGTAGTTTATCGGCGATGACAGCAAGATCCTCTTCTAGTTTGTCTTGTTGAGGGACCAATACTGTTTGTATGAAATCAGGGAGTTGCCTGATCCATAGTCTTGTATAATGACGTTGGTAATAAAGTCTTTTCCGACCAATGTTTTGATTCGGTGTAAGGTTTCTGATCACCATACTCGACTTTGCTCAAGATGGTTTCTAATCTACGCTCCTCAGAAATTGAGTAGTGATTGATTAGGCTTTTCTTGAGCACGTCGTACTTGTTGTTAGCTGGAGGGTCTTGTAGAATGTATTCGACCTTCTCCGCTTGTGCTTCCGATAGGGACAACACTGTGTGCGCAAACTTGTGTCTGTCGCTGGTGAACTTGTTCGCGTCGAACATAATCTCGGCTGATATGAACCAAGTCTTCGGGTTATTCTCCCAGAATGCTGGGATTTGCGTCATCATGTACAACGTCTTTGTTGTCCTCGTTATTTTCCATGTTTTATTTCGAACAAAAATGAAGCGGCGTTTTTATGTTATTTTGATTAACTAAAATTTTCACACACTATACAAATTTTTTTGTCGTACTTGTAAAAATAAATTTTGCTAAACACGCGGTTTTTGACAATAGAAGAGAAAATGATTTTTTTAAAATTAGTGTCGGAAAGGACACGTGTTTTCTAAAAAAAAACGACCAGGGGATTTAAACGATTTGCGAAAATAGTGCGCTTACCACGGGTAGGAGCTTGAGCCACTATATCACAAAACTCGTCTTATTATAATTTTTAAATTTCTTAAAAATAAAACACCATGCGCTTTTGATATACAATTTTTATTTCACTTTTGCCTAAAAAAATAAAAATCACTCACCTGTTTTGCGGTAAAAACCAACGTCTAGGGTCTCCAGATAATGCGTTTGATGCGGCGGACTTTATAAATTTTAATAATAATAATATTTAAATAAAAGACTTCTGGTGCGAAGAAAATCCACAAATTATTCATGAAAAACCAATACATTCACCTAAATTGACAGTTTGATGTGGTTTTTTGTCTGGTGGATTCATCGGTCGGTATTTTTTTCGAAATGAAGCTGGTAACATCGTTACTGTCAATGAAGATCGGTAAAGATCGATGATAACCAACTTTTTATGGCCGAAATTGGAAGAAGTTGATCTTGACAACATTTGGTTCCAACAAGACGGGGCTACGTGCCACACAGCAAGTACAACAATTGAATTATTGCGAATCATATCACTCTTATTGGAAAACCCTATACAATGTGACGGTCGTTATATCATAAACAATTTATAGTGTTTCAATTTAACGTGCACATTTTACCGTAGAACAGTTTATCTTGGACACAATTTACCGTGGACACAGTTTATCGTGTGGACAATTTATCGTATGCCAGTTTATCGTAGTTTGTAAAATTGACTATAGAACAAAATTCTGTGTACGTAAAAAATTAAAATGTCTTCGGTTTATAAAATTATATTGAATTTGGCCTTAGTTAATCGATTAAAATGAGATTGAATATGTTCGGTGGAATTCAGATTCTTAAATGATTTTTGGAAGAAGCTCTAAAATATGGGATGGAACTTGGCCATTTCTTAACCGATATTGATGGGATTTTGTATATTGAATGAAAATGGGATTCTAAAACCGTTTTTGGAAAAAGTTCTGGAATATGGCTCTTTGGGACGGAACTCGTTAATTTCTTAACCAATTATGATGGGATTGAGCATGTTGGATGGCAATGGGATGCTCAAGTGATTTTTGGAGGAAGTTCTAGAATATGGCCACCTGGGACGGAATTCGGTAATTTGTTAACCGATTATGTTGGAAATGGGTATGTTGGACGGAATTTGGATTCTTAAATGGTTTTTGGAAGAAGTTCTGGAAAATGGCCACTTGGGACGGAACTTGGTAATTTCTTAACTGATATTGATAATATTTTGTATATTGGTAACTGATTTCTTGAATATGGCCATCTGGAAAGGTACTTGGCCTATTCTTAACCGATTATGGTAAGATTGGGTATCTTGGATGGAAATGGGATTCTAGAATGATTTTTGGAAGAAGTTCTGGAATATGGCCACCTTACCACTTATCCCCGACGATATTAAGAAACGGCTGAATTAGTATTATCGAAATATTTGCTCGCAGTTAACTTGATTATGAAGTGCTTCAATAATCTAACGGACAGTTTGAACATATATGATGATGAAAGGGTTATTGTACGTTGTATATATGTAGATAATAAACGTTTTGCGCAACTACTTGGCACCACGTTTTTACTGATATATATAGTTCTAGTGAAAAGTCAATCATTTTTGAATGCGTTTATATAGGAAATACATGCCTGCAACCAACGGATTGTAGAACAAAATTAGAACAATGGTTTATGTCCCTTTATTGTTTAAAAACAGAACGTACGGAGTTCGAACCGATGGTGCGGCGATATACCTCGCGCCTCTGATTTGAACGTTTAAATCATCCAATCATCCAGTAATATTTTGACGCCGTTTTGTAGTATTTTGCTCACGATACCTGGTGCTTGGATATTAACAAACGAAATATGAAAGTGAAGCCCAAGAAACCTGAGTTCGCAAATATGATGGCTAATAGGTATGAAGTTAATTACGAATTGATGATGTTAGTTCGCTAATGATTCCACAAAGTGCGTTTCGTGTGTTCCGGTTATAACCGACGAAGCTATTGCCGATTTTTCGTCTAGTGCCAAAATATTAAATTTTTATTGAAATACTTGTTCAAACTGTAGGTGGGAACTTTCCTTTTTGATTGTTTCATTTTAGAATATTCATTCATTTATTCATTTTAGAATGTTCAAAGAAAAGAAAACTTATTGTTCGTTATGAATTTTTCGTATTTTAGTAAAACTGAGAATGTTTGATAGCAATCGCATTGGATTTCGCCAATTCTTTATTTTTGTAAAATTGTAAGATTTTCAGTCCTATATCGTCCATCTATTTAAATTATATTTGAAGGTAATATGAGGGCGAAAATTCCTTGATTAATACGCTCGCTAGGTCACTCTAAATGAATTAGGTGGTCTATTGAAAACGATTCAAGAGAAATTTTGATTCTGCTTATTGACACTACATGTCAGGGCAAGTTATTGATGCCACAAAACCAATACCTCATCAGCTTCTGCTCTCCAGGTTAGGGGCGACGTAAGCAGGCGTCTATCGTGGGCTCATGATGTAAACAAGTTTCTGATAAGACTGGATGCCTTAACATCTATCACCAGTCGGTCCCAGGTGGCAGTATTTCATTAGTTCTTCCAAAAATCATTTAAGAATAACATTTCCATCCAACATAACTAATCTCATCATAATCGGTTAAGAAATGACCGAATTCTTATACAAAATACATTATGAAAAAAGTTTTATGTTTTAATATACTCCAAATCCAACACATTAATTGTGATATTCGATAAACTGTTCTACGATAAACTGTTATACGGTAAATTGCTCGCGATAAATTGTTCATGATAAAATGACAGTAAATTCTTAAAATTATCAAGAAAACAAATAAAAATGAATTAATTTGAATACAACACGAGTAAATGCAGTTTTCGAATTCCACTTAGTTTTGAAATTTCCATATCTATCACGTTTTTTAGAATTTTGTCATAATTGTGGAATGGCCAAACATGGCCCAGAAGCATATAACTACTGCTGTAAGAGTTTTCTCGAGTTCAACTGAATACTAGTCGAGATTTTGCTAGATGATTATCGATCTCACTACGTTTTTATGTTAGATCTATCATACGCCCATATCTAGGACTATTTTCAGAATTTTGTCATAGTTTTGGAATAGAGCTTATAAGTACCGTTGTAAGAGTTTTTTCGGATTCAACGGAATACTAGTCAACCTTATGCGAGGTAATCATCGATCTCACTATGTTTTTATGTTAGATCTATCAAATGCCCATATCCACGACAATTTTCAGAATTTTGACATTGTTGTGGAATGGCCAAACATGGCCCAGAAGCATATAACTACTACTGTAAGCGTTTTTTCGAGTTCAACGGAATACTAGTCGAGATTTTGCTAGGTGATCATCGATCTCACTATGTTTTTATGTTAGATCTATCATATGCCCATATCTACGAAAAATTTTGGAATTTTGTTATAGTTTTGGAATGGCCCAACATGGCCCAGAAGAGCATATAAGTATTGCTGTAAGAGTTTTTTCGAATTTAACGGAATTCTAGTCGACATTTTCCAAGGTGATCATCGATCTTGTTTTATGTCGAATCCGTCAAATGCCCATATCTGTCATGATTTTCAGAATTGTCATAGTTGTGGAATGGCCCAGAAGCATATAATTACTATACTGTATAATGGTAATACACTGACGGAATTCTAGTTGAGATTCTCACTATTCTCATCATCTCACTATGTTTTTATGTTAGATCTATCAAATGCCCATATCCACGACAATTTTCAGAATTGTGTGTGGCTCAGAAGCATATAACTATCACGGCTATCACTGACTACAACAACAAATGAATAACACTGGTAAAAATCATGATTGAGATCGATGATCACCTCGCAAAATATCGAGTAGTATTCCGTTGAAGTCGAAAAAATTCTTACAGCAGTACTTATATGCTCTTCTGGGCCATGTTTGGCCATTCCAAAACTATGACAAAATTCTGAAAATTGTCGTAGATATGGGCATATGATAGATCTAACATAAAAACGTAGTGAGATCGATGATCACCTAGCAAAATCTCGACTAGTATTCTGTTGAATTCGAAAAAACTCTTACAGCAATACTTATATGCTCTTCTGGGCCATGTTGGGCCATTCCAAAACTATAACAAAATTCTAAAAATTGTCGTAGATATGGGCATATGATAGATCTAACATAAAAACATAGTGAGATCGATGATCACGTCGCCATTAGTAGTAGTATTCCGATGAATTCGCAAAAACTCTTTAAACCATATTTTTATTTTAGTTTTAATTGAATTTACTTTATATTATCAATTTTAAAATAACATTTAAAACATGTTCCTTATTTAATTATTTATTATTAGTTTATTTATAACAAATGTTTTTAACAATTTTACGTTTTAAATGTAATTTCGCCTAAATGGTTTTTTTACTGTGTATCACTAAGAAAAACTCACAATTTTTACTTAGGATTTTTTGGGAAATATTTCACTCCGGTTACAATCATGATATTTTTCGGGATGGTATTGAAATATGCAAAGAAATACTCCAAAATTGAAAAGATGTTTTTCGGGCCAGCTTCACATATATTTTTATAATTCCAGTTCCATCCAGTACTAAATATCAAATAATGACAGCTGTGAAATATTGGAACAGAGGACTGTATACTAAGAAATTATTTAAGTATAGGGTTTTCCAATAGGAATGATATGATTTTTAAGTGACGTTTCGGCCATTTATTATATGTTATGATCTGTCATTTTTTGTTTCATTGTATTCAGTAATGTTTACAATATCATCATGGTGCGTTATACGCAAGAACAACGTTTACAAATTATTCGGTTTTATTATCAAAATAATCGTTCTCCAATTGCAACTTATCGTGCGCTTTTGCCATTTTATAGTCGTAATAATCGTCAAAGTGTGCTCGCTATTCGTCGAATTGTTGAAAATTTTGAGCGTACATTTTCTTTACATAATGTTGAAGTGCCAATGAGACAAACGATTCGCTCGAAGTAATGCAAATATTGCTGCCGTTCAGGCAAGTGTTGCTGAAGACCGCAATTTGTCGATTCCAAGACGTTCTCAAGAATTGGGACTGTCTCAAACCACAACCTGGCGGATTTTGAGAAAGGATTTGGGTTTGCATCCATATAAAATTGTTCTCACTCAAGAACTGAAGCCACCACCGTAAACGTCGTGAATTTGCTGATTTTGCCTTGGAACAACTTGAAAACGATAACGATTGTTTTAAGAAAATCATCTTCTCCGATGAGGCTCACTTTCATCTGAGCGGTGCGGTAAACAAACAAAACTGTCGATTCTGGTGCGAAGAAAATCCACAAATTATTCATGAAAAACCATTACATTCACATAATTTGACAGTTTGGTGTGGTTTTTGGTCTGGTGGCATCGTCGGTCCGTATTTTTTCGAAATGAAGCTGGTAACACCGTTACTGTCAATGGAGATCGGTATAGATCGATGATAACCAACTTTTTATGGCCGAAATTGGAAGAAGTTGATCTTGACAATATTTGGTTCCAACAAGACGGGGCTACGTGCCACACAGCAAGTGCAACAATTGAATTATTGCGAGAAAAGTTTGGAGATTCGATTATTTCAAGAAATTGTGATATTGAATGGCCTCCAAGAAGTTGTGATTTAACACCATTACACTATTTCTTGTAGGGTTATTTGAAGTCATTGGTCTTTAGCAATAAACCAAACTCTCTTCAAGCTTTACAAGTCAATATTGAACGTGCTATTCATGACATACGACTTGATTTAGTGGAAAAAGTGCTCGAAAATTGGGTTCATCGGATTCGTTCCTGCAGAAGAAGTTGTGGAGGCCATTTGAATGACGTTTTATTCAGAACTCAATTGTATCGATTGTACTTCACATTAAATAAAAAACATTTCAATTTCCTTAACAATTAGTGTGTTTTGTTTTTAAAGAAATCATATCACTCTTATTGGAAAACCCTATATGAACAAATGTTTAATGCAAGAATACCATTGGTAGTCAACACGTTAACAAAAAATTTAAAAGGAAGTTTCAAAAATTTATAAAATCGATAATTCGTTCTTATTATGGGTTGTATCTTGTATTATGTTGTTGCTATGTTTCTTTTACAAATTATACAACTTTTTCGTTGAACCAAAACATACACAAATTATGTATATAACAAAGTAAAAGACACAACGTATATTACGGAAATTTAAGTTACGAGGAAAAGATATATCAGAGGCGAATACAGCTGAATCTTATAAAAATACAAATTTTAGTCTTAATAGTTTCTCGTTTTCTTCCATAAATTTTTTTTTTTTTTTTTGTATGTTGAATCGGAAAAACAAAAATACGAATTTCCTTTATTCAGTCGCGTATTATGTTTTAATTCAACATACACATAAATACATATAAAGATATGTGTACACAAAAGATTCAAGAAAACCAAGAAGTGAACGCAAAGAAATTGAATTTATTACAAATATTCTTATTTATGGCTTTTTAGTGCCTACATAAATTTATTTATTTTTTGGTTAATTCTTATTTTGTATATTATACGCTCTGTAACTCGTATCTTAATACGAGATATTGATTAAGTAGTCATCAACATCTCCCGCACACACACACACACACACACACTCACACACACACACACACACACACACACATACACATTTACGTAAATGTACTTAAATTAAGCAATTTAGATCATCATAAACGAAATGTGTAAATAAAATATTGAAATTAAAATTAATTAGTCGTAATTATTTATCAGTTCAACTTGAACTCTATCGCATTAAATTTCATTTGTGAAAATGAAAAGTGATTTTAAAAAAAAAAATGATGTGGGGAGTGTGAATAAAATATTTTATTCTATTGGCAACATGCTTTCTTGGCACCTGCTGTGGTAATACGAGCATGTATCGTGTACATTTCAATGAAATTTGTCTAACTGCAAGATATTTGCTTAAAACAATATTTTCGTTGACTACAGTGATAAACTGATGTGCACACACACACGCGTTAGATGTAAAATGTTTCCGGAACTGAGTGGGAAATCCTAATTTCGGTTAAAGAGAATACTAAAATTTATAATTATATTCTTTGCTCTTTGTTTCCGAAAAAGCTTATTTCGGTTTGATGGCAAATCGTGACACTTATTTTTCAATGATCAATGTTGAATCAATGTTTCAAATTCAGATTCATTCTCTAGTTGTTAGAAAATGGAATTCGTACCGAGCTATTATGTCATATCTAGAAGAATTTGTTATTTCTTATTTATATGGCGATAAGCTACAATATAATAAATTTCAGAACATTTTTACTTTATATTGTTACCACGTTGTCCAGAGAGTTTAGTGTTACTGTGATTGTTATTGTGATATTTACAATTATATGGCACGTACATCTTCTAGGAAATCCCGCGACGTTACTGTAGTTGCAGTCACATTAGCCGCTGAATTCAGTATCGGAAGCAGCCGCTTCCCATTATAGAAGTATTTGGGAATGTATATAGCAAGTCATCGTAATTTGGTTGAATGTTATTCTTGAGTGCTTCAACTTCTCCCCATTGGGCATCCTCTTCCGATTCGCTAGTCAATTATTCCAATTTTACATATGGTCCCACAAACTTCGCAACTTAGCTTTTGCAGTATCCAAGTTGAGGAAAAGTGAGGTCCAGTGATGAAATTTCACGTCGTGCTTCATGTTCGTCCGATGCTTCTTTGTCAGGTAGAAGTCAAAAATCGTTGAACGCTGCTAACATACTGATAAAACCATCGTGGTCCCACGATAAAAAGTTTTATTAATACTGATGTTCATTCCCTTTAGCCGCGCCTGTCGTTATCAGAGTGTGGGTCATGTTGTACTCCTGGCAATACTCACTAGAAAAGCTCAATGTGAGTGATGTTCCACGATCGGTCATAAAACATCTAGAATTCCCGATTCTGCAACTGCAAATTTTTAATGACCTTCTCTTTGCTTGTTGACTTAACCCTAGCGCCGTACATATGAGTTACTTCACTTTATCGTACTTAGGGGTACTCAATGTCCCAATATTTTTTTAAAAGGAAAATGAATGTCCTGCAGAATAAAATACTTAATCCAACAAATTTTTGTGTAAAACAGAGCATGAAATTTTTTTATTTGGAACTAAACCAGCCTTTTTCAAAAAATTCGTTACTCTGTTCTACACAAAAAAATTTTGTATTAGCTATTTTAAATCCATTTGATTTATTTTTAAAAATATATTACAAAACTATTATTCCAAAATATTAACATTTAATTTGGTGGTACCGAAGAGGAGGTGGATTGCACAGACAAAATTCAAATTACAATCTTCATCCTCATCAGCCACTGTTCAGTGATTTTAAAAATAATTTTCGCGTTTTGATGACGTACACAAGGTTGGATTACTCAGTTGAAATATGCGATAGGCAACAAGGGCACCTACATCCAACATGTTATAAAACAGTTCATTTGATCGAACGTATCAACACCACCCTTCGTAGCATTGTAGTCCAAAATAACTTGCGGATTTTGGGTGTTAGTATCTATAGCTTCATCCGCCTGTGCTATAACTAGTACCATACAAGTTATCAGAGAACTCAAAAATAGTAGAATATGCTTCTCTACGTTTTATTTCATTCGAATACGTGAACTGTTTCGGTAAATCCGGTTTATTCGATCGTATTGTGCCAATCAAAGTTGTTTTGTTTGTAATTGACTCCTTTGCTAAAGTGACACTTGTGAAAAATTTATCCATGGTGATGTTGAAACCTTTATCGAGATAACGGTCACTAAGACGAAGCACGAGATCGTGAGCAATATTTCGAGATATCTGTTTCCCTGGCTGTGCGCCCAAATGTATTTCTCCTGCTAAAGGATAATTCGTATTAGCATCAAAATTTGTAACCCGTATTTCCCCGGTTTGCTTGGAATGTATTGTTTGAAGTTCCATCTTCCTCGAGTTGTAACCAACTGAAAATTTTGAAATAAACCACACATGGTGCATTCCGCCATGTATTTTGTCCGACTGCATGCGAGCTGGCCTTGTCGTGCAACCGTGCGTCGTGTCATCAAATCTAATAAAACGATGGTGTTGTTCAAATTTTGCTAGAGACAACACAGCTCTATAGAAAGGTATGTGCAACTCATGGAACAGATTCTTGGCCTGCACTGAACATGACTTTTCAGCTTCAGCGTATAATAAATTGAGACAATGTCTTTCATATGCTCGTTTAGTTTTATTATTTGTATCGACAATCGATATTGGTATGAGCCGTTTGAATGCATCTACTTTATTTGGAAATGCTCCGTTACACAATGCAAGTGATTTTTTCTTGCAGCTTTTGCGAAAGTTATTGTTTTACTCAGAATGAGAGGGATGCGACCACTAAATTTGCTGACAATTTTTGTTCTGTGCGATGTCGCGCATTCCTCGATTAGGCCCGCCGGAGCTTCGTTTGATTGTGTTTCTGGAGGATATTTAGCAAAACTTGTTTGATTTTTAGCTTCACGAAAATCCTCAATCATCGATTTTTTTCAAATCACTAATTTATCGTAACACACGCTAATTACACAAACAACTACTTGTTCTAACGATTTTTCTTTTTCTTTCTTTCTCACTTCTTAAAGTATATAAATTATTTTTGTTTGTGTCGAATGAAAAAAACAGAGAACCTATGATGGAATTGGCCGTTTTACATACAAAATCCATTAATAATTTTACGGGGCCCTCTATGCCCCAATATACGAAAATGGCATTTTTTCTTCTTCGTTCTCTCACGCAAACAGACACTACAAATATATTTCGGATAGCATATTTCTGCATTCTATATAACCATCTCTTTCGAGGGGGCTAATAAGGTATATCCACACATACTTTGAGAATCCATCTATAATAGTTTTTGGACTTCTGACTGAAAAAAATTGATACGCGTTAAAGTCATCGTTGACTTTCTGACCACCTAAAATTATGCTATCGTGGAAGCGACAGTTCACAAACGAGCTAAGAGTTTCCTCCTTTGGTATGGTCAGATTATCATTTGACTAATTAACTGATTCCAGTGGATTTTGTGTTCTAAAATGAGGGTCTAATGTAAACGACAAGCCTAATCTCTCCAGATATTTTTTTACGGCATCGTCATGCTTATGAATCAGCGAGAACGTGTCTGGTACGCGTCTATTATTACCTAAGTGAGGTCATTTGCTGTGCTGTTAATATCTGCGAATGTATTAATGATGGTTGGAATACCGGTTAAATTATATTGAAGACTGTCGGTATAAACTTTGCTTCTTGATGCATTCTACTGTTCTTAATAAGGTCTACTCCTTGAGGTGTCTCAATATTAAATATTTTAAATAGGTGATCAAAGAAGGACACCTACTATATATATACCAGTCGAAGTTGATGTTGATCGTGTCCAGATCTGACAGGTAATACGGAAGATATGTATGAATCGTCACTCACTGTGTTATTTACCATAATGCTATTTGGTAAACAATATTCAAAAAGCTGGTCAACTCTCAAGTGCTTTCACAGACTACGTGTTACTGATAAATTTGATAAATTTTAGAACGTAGCTAAATCTCTGAGAATAAAATGGTGTATAGTGAAGATATTAAGAGAAAGTCAGAGAAACAATTGCTGCTCTTCTTTTCTTTAAAGATTTACTTACCTATCTTGTTACATATTCCAAGAATCCTTCCATATTTATCGCAATGATGTTGTGTAAATGCCGTGTCCCGCAGTTAATTTATATAAAGGGACGGGAAATGAGGAGACCCCGCCCCCACTCGATAGGTTATCTAGTGGGTTATTTAGTGGTTCTCCTCGGCCCTGACTTGTATGTCTTAACAGAGACGGTTTAGGCCTCGTTGGAGATGGTCCATTTTTTTCATCTCTTTTCAAACTCTTTCCCGTGCTGTGCCATCCTCTTATTATGGCCTGAATTTATTTTGCAAGCTTGGTATCCCTTTTATGGTGTCCGGCTTGTCCCGATTTCTCCTGTTTGTTCAGTAGGATTCTGCTGCTTTCTTATTTTTGACCTTTAAGGTACTTTGTTATTTTTGGGAGTTATGGATAGTTAATTATAAGAATCAATTTCCTCTCAACCGCCTGTTTCCTCATTCGTTTAATTTCTGCAGTGTAGTAGGTAGATAAAGAAAATTTGGAGGTATAGTCCCATGGTTTTAATGTTGGATTCGCCGCTCTGATATATAATATTACCTCACACTCTCCGCAGGTAACCACTACCGCATCCATAACGTGGTCTTGCTAGCATTTCAGTCGCTTTCAGAGAAAGACCGGGAAAATTTTGGTCACTGATTGTCAACTTGATAGCCTTCAACGTGTCACTGTCTCATCACTTGTGTCTAATTCATTTGTAATCTCCTTGATCCTATACCATGTCCGAGAGAGTACTCGCCGGTTCTGAACATGTTAGTAAATCTCTCATAGAAGTTGAAGTAGATGTGAATAGTCAATATGGACACAAACTTTATTTACACCAACACCTAGGATAAATTTACTATTTCACTTCTTTAACGCTATTCACTGTTTCACTTTTACTTTCGCTCTTATTTTTTGCACTGTTCACTTTATGTCTTAACTTGCACGAAACTAAAACGAAAAGCTCAACAAGCGAATAAACAGACCGGAGATATTTTTCACGACATAGTATTTGTTGTGAAGTTTCAAAGAAAATATATTTTACTTTCTTTTACATAGCAAAATATAGTTTGGTATAATCAAGAAAAATGCTGACCTTGCTCGTTTTGCAGACTTGCCGCATTCGCTATATCGCCGAACTAAAAAAAATAGTTTTGTGGCGACTAAGCATCTATAGCTTCTCTACAGCCCAGACGAATTGACTGATCCGGAAACTTTATTCTTATATTTTTCATAAATTGGGAATTAACCTCAATAATGTTTGGCCGAGATCGGTCCACTAAGACCTTTAAGTCGGCCCATTAAGACCTTTTATTTGAATCTATTTCCAACCATGACACTTTAAACGGTCAATATTTAGAAATTTTCAGTTTTTGCGGACTCCCCACATGAAAATTGACCTGAAATTATTTCCAGGTGCGAGCATTATTAAGACCGTTCATTTGAATCTATTTCCAACCATGACACTTAAAACGGTCAATATTTAGAAATTTTCAAATTTTGTGTGTGCGATATATTCAATCGAGTTTTCCCGGACTCCCCACATGAAAATTGTCCTGAAATATTTTCCAGGTGCGAGCATCATTAACACCGTTCATTTGAATCTATTTCCAACCATGACACTTTAAACGGTCAATATAAATTTTCAAATATTGGTTGTGCGATATATTCAATCGAGTTTTCCCGGACTCCCCACACGAAAATTGACCTAAAACTATTTCCAGGTGCAAGCATTATTAAGACCGTTCATTTGAATCTATTTCCAACCATGACAATTTAAACGGTCAATATTTAGAAATTTTCAAATTTTGTGTGTGTGATATATTCAATCGAGTTTTCCAGGACTCCCCACACGAAAATTGACCTGAAATGTTTCCCAGATGCGAGCATCATTAAGACCTTTCATTTGAATCTATTTCCAATCGAGTTTTTCCGAACCCCCACACGAAAATTGACCTGAAATTATTTCCAGGTGCGAGCATTATTAAGACCGTTCATTTGAATCTATTTCCAACCATGACACTTAAAACGCTCAATATTTAGAAATTTTCAAATTTTGTGTGTGCGATATACTCAATCAAGTTTTCCCGCACTCCCCACATGAAAATTGACCTGAAATATTTTACAGGTGCGAGCATCCTTAAGACCGTTCATTTGAATCTATTTCCAACCATGACACTTTAAATGGTCAATATTTAGAAATTTTCAAATTTTGTGTGTGCGATATATTCAATCAAATTTTTCCGGACTCTCCACATGAAAATTGACCTGAATTTTTTTGAGGTGCGAGCATCATTAAGATCGTTCATTTGAATCTATTTCCAACCATGACACTTAAAACGCTCAATATTTAGAAATTTTCAAATTTTGTGTGTGCGATATATTCAATCGAGTTTTTCCGGACACATGAAAATTGACCTGAAATTATTTCCAGGTGCGAGCATCATTAAGACCTTTCATTTGAATCTATTTCCAACCATGACACTTTAAACGGTCAATATTTAGAAATTTTCAAATTTTGTGTGTGCGATATATTCAATCGAGTTTTTCCGGACTCCCCATATGAAAATTGACCTGAAATTTTGTCCAGGTCCGAGCATCATTAAGACCTTTCATTTGAATCTATTTCCAACCATGACACTTTAAACGGTCAATATTTAGAAATTTTCAAATTTTGTGTGTGCGATATATTCAATCGAGTTTTCCCGGACTCCCCACATGAAAATTGACATGAAATGTTTTTTCATGTGCGAACATCATTAAGACCTTTTATTTGAATCTAGTTCCAACCATGACACTTTCAACGGTCAATATTTAGAAATTTTCAAATTTTGTGTGTGCGATATATTCAATCGAGTTTTCCCGGACTCCCCACATGAAAATTGACATGAAATGTTTTTTCATGTGCGAACATCATTAAGACCTTTTATTTGAATCTAGTTCCAACCATGACACTTTCAACGGTCAATATTTAGAAATTTTCAAATTTTGTGTGTGCGATATATTCAATCGAGTTTTTCCGGACTCTCCATATGAAAATTGACCTGAAATTTTTTCCAGGTCCGAGCATCATTAAGACCTTTCATTTGATTCTATTTCCAACCATGACACTTTAAACGGCCAATATTTAGAAATTTTCAAATTTTGTGTGTGCGATATATTCAATCGAGTTTTTGCGGACTCCCCACATGAAAATTGACATGAAATGTTTTTTCATGTGCGAACATCATTAAGACCTTTTATTTGAATCTAGTTCCAACCATGACACTTTAAACGGTCAATATTTAGAAATTTTCAAATTTTGTGTGTGCGATATATTCAATCGAGTTTTTGCGGACTCCCCACATGAAAATTGACCTGAAATTTTTTCCAGGTGCGAGCATCATTAAGACCGTTCATTTGAATCTATTTCCAACTATGACACTTTAAACGGTCAATATTTAGAAATTTCCACATTTTGTGTGTGCGATATATTTAATCGAGTTTTCCCGGACTCCCCACATGAAAATTGACCTGAAATTTTTTCCAGGTGCAAGCATCATTAAGACCTTTCATTTGAATCTATTTCCAACCATGACACTTTAAACGGTCAATATTTAGAAATTTTCAAATTTTGTATTTTAATTTTTGCGAATAACTATAAATGCTATTAAAAATATTGATTAGTGTTTTATTTTTAATGGTTTAAATTTTTGTTGGTGTAGAAAACAAATATTTGTGGTATAAAAAACACTTTCGGCTGAAAAATATCGGCTGAGAAATATCGGCTGAGAAATATCGGCTGAGAAATATCGGCTGATGCATATTAATATTTGACATACCATATTGTATTTTCGGCTGAGATAGCAAAGACACTATTTGCATTATCGATTTTTTTTAACTTTCGGCTGGAAACTATCGGCTAACTTTAATAGTATCATATTTGCATTTAACTATAATATGGTTTTTGTTGGTGTTTCTTGTTGTAGTGTATTACGTACTGCCCACGCTATGGGCAAAACACAACTTCTGACAGGAACCCTGAAACTTAGTTGCGCTCCTGATAAAAGTTTAAAAGAATCCAAATTAAACAAAAACAATGAAATTTTTCCTAGAATTTTGTTTTGTTATATGTTTTTATTAATATTTTATAATTAAAACTTAACAATTTGTTATTTTACTTGATATAATCAACCTTTCGTAAACAAAAGCTTAATTTCCAAATACTTTTGCCGTACTTTCTTTTGCCAGAAAATCCTAATCCAATTTTATTTAAATCATTTTCAAAAATCAGATATTTCTAGTAGTTAAGTTCTTTCTAGGAAAACTTAAACATTTGATCCGACAACATCGGAGACCATTTCATATGTGGTAAATAAAATCAGACAAGTGTCGAATCCACATTTTAATTTAGTGGAATACATCATATTCGATTAACCCGATTTTCTGTGAACTGTCATTTCCATTAAAATGTCGCCCTACTTTATACAAAATAAATTACATAAAGTCCAGATATAGACAAATCAATAAAACTGTATAAAAATTTATTATTTAATTATGTACACTGTATGGAAAACTAATAACGAAATTAATTTCCTTTCCGAAAACCTTTTTTTACAAATCCAGTTTCCTCGATTACCGACTTATAAATAAAGCAAAGTAAAAAATCCTAAAACATTATTACTTCCTAAAAATATTTGTGTAGTTTCCGATGTGCTGCTTAAGAAGTCTCATTAACCTGAATTAGACTCCATTGACTCGTTTAAACTCATATTGTAAATCAACAAAATAATTGATAAAGTTTTGGGTTCTGGTTGCTTTTTTTCCAAAACTAAACTATTTTAAGAACTTAAGCTATTTCAATTTATTGATATCGAAAATATCTAGACGAAAATGAACATGGAAAGAATCGTTTTGTTTACGGAAATGATTATTTAAAAAAACTATTTACAACAGTAACAACAACACAAAGTGCATAAAAGCCGGATTAAATCTCATTCTCTCGTAATATTGAATAATTGACATTTATTTTGTTGCTTTACTTTAAGTCGAGCTATGTTCTGTGCACTTTATAATGAAAATTTTTAAATTGAAAGCTTTTTTTGGGGGGGGTCGGGAGTTGGGATGACGATTTACAGCATTGCTGTCATTATATAATGTAATTCCACAGTCAAAAAATATGTATAAGCAACATGTATGTGGTTATGATGGGGAAGTCAAAAAGCAGCACGAAATATGAAATTGAAACCACTAGAAACGCTAAGAGTTAATTTGAATATCGTTCTAAAAATTGTATTTTAAGAGTTTTTTGGTATTTTTATCTTATCTCTATAGCAACCATATACAGATGGTAAATATGTCGTTAGAATCATTTCAATGGTATACCGTATAATACACCGTCCTGTATATACTTTACATTTTTGCCATTAAATGTTAATCGCAACCAAAAAAAAGGAAAAATCCATTACAAAAACTTTTAAGTTTTCCTTTTCGGAAATTTTTTTTAAAACTGTACAAACTTTTTTTTTCGTTGTTATCTTTTACATATAATTTATACTCTCCTCTACTTTTGTGGGCTTTTGTTTATAAATTTTCCAGATTTTTTTCTATGTATGTATATATATATACTCCTAGTATTGTTCGTCCTGAGTACGGCTATCCACATTGATTGGAGATAAACAACAAGTGGATTTTCAACATTTTGTTGGAAGCAGTTTTTTGGTTGCTTTGTTTTGTTCTCTCCATAATACATATACCATTTGCATAATTTTGATGATGACTAAAAATAATTTTTTGCCTAAGTATCGTAAGAATTTTCGGTCATTTGAATCTATTAAACATATTATTATTATTAATATTATTATTATTTTAGATATGTATATAATTTTTATCAAGTTTTATTAGCATAATACTCGTAAAATTGAAATTGTCTTGGCAAAAATGAACAAAAATTTAGTAAGAAGTTTTTTATACCAGAACAAATGTTGATATGCTCTAAATGATATTAGTCCAAATAATTTAATTTAAATAATGCTAATGAAAATATAATTTGTTGGAAAATATATTGTTTAATACAAATACTAGTCACACTGTGTACGATAATCAACGCGGTTCGCTTGTTCAAGACAATTAAAAACTGCAAATAGAAGTAATTAGAAGGTTTCATTTAAGGCCATTTAATTCCCATATTATCCCACAAAAGTAGAACCACCTTTAAAAAATCTACTTTCTTTGAAGCCTTACTAAAAATGCGGTGGCTTATACAAAATGTCTCGATGGCCGAACAAAGTGCGACCTGGGCTCTTGCTTATTGGCTGGTTGAGCCTTTCGTTTCGATAAATCATCATTTATTAGACAAATTTGTTTTTCGTCATCGTGAAATCAGTTTTAAGTTTTTTTCAGAAAACACAATGGAGCGAAACATTAAAACTGTTCTGACATGTATATATGTTTGTACATGCCGTTTTTTAGTAGCTCCCGATAGATTGTATCTGGACCCAATTTTATATCTTTATAAAATTTATATTTAACGCGCTATTTTAGCATATAAATAATTAATTTATCCATTTCAGTGGGAAACTGAAAAAGGTCTTTGTTTTGTACAACCCTTACACCATAACAAACGTAGGGCCATATTCATCGTTCTCACTTAAACAGTAGCAATACTAAGCAACAGTTTTGATATTTATAAACCTCACTATAGCAACTGTTTAAAAACCTCACTACAACTATTATCCACTAGTGGTGGATATCGGCGACTAAAACAGTTGTTACTACTTTCCGAAAATAAATTATTTTGTTGTAAATTAACGATTGGTAAACAGCAAAACAGCGCCGTAAGCGGTCGGTATAAGCATATGTGATCCCATATTCTCCTTGACATTTGTGTTTTTTCTATAGTAAATAATCAAATATATGATCTATTCAAAGTGTAAATTGTTAAATAAAATAAAATTATAAATTGAAATATAAATTTAAATTTAATAAAAAATTGACTATGCAGTTTAAAGGGAAGTTTAAATTTTTTAAATAAAATTCATATGTTTACTATGTATTAAGGACGACGTGGTGCACTTCTCCTCTTTTCTCACTAGCGCACATACATTCATCATTCCATCCAAAATTGTTAGAGTTGAAATTCCCGTCTTTGTATTGAGCTTGCATCAGTGTGCCTTAGTGCAGTTATTTCAAATGTGCCTCGAAAATACCAGATTGAGTTTCTTGAAGCTCAGAGCTAAATTTAAATTGTATTAAATAATGAATAAATATTTTTTATTGATAGCTCTGATATTGTTACAAACCTAGTTGTTTCAGAAATTACAGCAGTTCTTTTCATCAAAGGGTTTGCTCTTGTGCTGACATGAGTAGTTTTTTTGGAAACAATGTCTTCGGCAACTTTACACAATTTATTTTGTGAATGGAGAGGCCTTGATTTTTCTTGAAAATGGCGACTACATACAAGACATGTTTCGGGAAATTTATTTCCCATTTTCAACGATATTTGCCATTTTATTAACTCCGATCGTGATTCTACCACTTGTTTGGGAATGCGGTGCATAGAAATGTTCGTTGATCTACGCGAATTACACTGGGGTACTCCACAATAATCCAACGATAATCTTGAACGTTTAGCCTGACCATTATCCATTATGATTTTGAATACAATCTTTAATATGATTTATTCAATTAAATTTTAACAAAATATTTTGTTTTTCTTTAATTAAATAAAACTAGCTTTAAATTATAATATTTCACTAGTTTTCACTTATTAATTTCTATTCGTGTTTTTCAAATTATAAAAACAATAAATGTCTTGTTGTATCAAATCAAAATGTTGAAATGTCAAAATGAACATGGAATCACCACTTATAATTTCTGTCACTGTCACCAGGTAGTAGACTCCAATCGTCAATTATGTTCGAATTTTGAAATTAGTCGGTAAAATAATATTTTTATTGACCTACTCGGGTATTGCAAACTAAAAGAGTTTTTAATTGCATAGGGTGGGCCAAATAATTTTTTTTTTAAATGCAATAAAACAAAAAGTTCTCAATATTTTTTCAAAGTGATTTTTTCATTGTAAAGAACAATCCTTCCGATTAATTATGAAATACTATTTCATTCATTTGACTGCCTCGGCTGGCCCTGACGTAATCGTTGCTAGTTTATCAGCGTAACAATTATCTTTGACGGCACCCCAAAGATAACAGTCCAACGGCGTCAAATCACAGCTCCGAGGCCGCCAAATCACATCAGCATTTCGGCTGATAATTCGATCTTCGAAGACAGTGCGCAAAAGATCAATTGAAACGTGTGCTGTGTGGCACGGAGCGCCGTCTTGTTGAAACCAAATGTTGCCTATGACCTCCTCTTCAAGTGCCGGGAACAAAAACTTGTTTATCATGGCGCGGTAGCGCTCACTATTGACAACAGCGGCTCCTTGCACGTTTTCAAAGAAAAATGGCCCAATGATGCCACCGGACCAAAATCCGCACCAAACAGTCACTCGTTGACGATGCATCGGCTTCTTTACGATCACGTGCGGGTTCTACGTGCCCCAAATGCGACAATTCTGCTTGTTTACATAGCCGCCAAGACGGTAATGCGCCTCACCTGAAAAGGTGATTTTTTTGCCAAAATCGGTATCTTCTTCAAGTCGATCGCAAACCCACTCAGTGAACCAAAAACGCAATGGGTGGTCTCTTTGCTTCAATCCCTGAACCAATTGAACTTTATACGGTGTCATACCAAGGACTTTATGCAGACTTCGTCGCAATGTTGTGCGTGAAATGTTCAATTCTTGACCACGATGACGAGTTGACGTTCCCGGCGACTCACGCACATTCTCGGCTACAGCATCAACATTTTCGGGTGTACGCTTGGTTGGCTGCTTGGTTCGTGTTGTTTTATTAATTAGCAAGCCTGTTTCTTTAACTTCATTCACAAAATAGCGCACATATGGAGCTCTCCGCGCTTCGTTTCTTCCGAAAACCGCACGCAATTTTCGCACACATTCTGCAACATTACCATGATTTTCGAAGTAATGTTTCAATATTTCCCAGCGTTGTTCAAGCGAATACACAACCATTTTCGTTCAGCGGAAGGATAAAACTAACTTTCTGTCAAATCAGAGGTGACATAAACCATACTCAAAATAACCGCTACTTCAAAAAAAAAGTTAGATGGCCCACCCTATATGTTGGGAAACAACTTTATCAGAAGAGAAAAGTGTTATCAGGAAAGAATAACAGAGGAATATTATACTGATTTGGAATTTAGGCCAAAATTTCGTTTCTCAAAGGACTCGTTAAAATATTTGGAGTCTTTGGTTGAAGAGGTATTGCAAAATATTGACAACCGCGGTTTACCTTTGATGGTAAAACAAAAAATAATGATTGGTTTCCGTTATTACGCTACTGGATGTTTCGAAATAGTATCTGGTGATTCGATTGGTGTAAGTCAATCTCAATTGCCAGATTAGCGAAGCATTTTATTAAAATACCTGCTACAACAAGAAATACAAGCATCTACACAAAAGTTCTATAGTTTAAAAAAATTCCTTGTTGTGCTGATTGTATAGATGGTTGTCATATACCAATTAAATCTCACGGAAGTGAAAACGCCGAAATTTTTCGGAATCGTAAAGGTTTCTTTCCAATAAATGTGCAGGGCATTTGTAATGTTGCTAGGTAAGTTTTACATAGAAATTGGAATTGAAATTGTTGCACGGGTCAGCACACGCACGATCTAACAATTTTTAATTTTTCATCTATTAAAAATCGTTTTGAAAATGGGGAATTCGGAGAAAGCAGTGATGCCGGGTACGGATGCAAATAATATTTAATAACACCCTACAGAAATCCTATGAATACACAAAGAGACAAACTTCAACAAAGCGTTGAGTTCAGCTCGCATTGAAGCGAAAGATCGTTTGGGATATTGAAGCGCAGATTTTCTGCTCTTGCGGCAGGTATTCAATATAACTGAACATAATTTATTGCTTAATGCATTTAAGTTCTTAATCGACTTTTAATTTATTTCGTTTTAGCTTCACAAATTAAATTACAAAATTTTTTGGTTGTGATTGTTGCTGTTGCAGTGTTACACAATATTGCGATTGAGATAGGAGATGATGAGTAATTTGAAAAGATGGTCGAAGAAGGTCACCCATTTCATTTATTATTTCAGTTCCGTTAAGTTTAGCAGCCTTCCTTTCATAATAAATTCGCTGTGTCTCGTATGCATTTTCTTGTGTGATTTAATATTTCTCCTTTGCATCATTACATGTAATTTTAGATAGCAAAGTTTTATTTTTGAGCGTAGTAATTTTTTTAGATAAAGCAGAATTACTAGTGCTCCGATTTCTGTTTCGGGGCAAATTAGCAACCACAGTTGGTGCCACGATGGCTTGCATTGAAGGCGTTTCAGATATTGTTGGTAAACACGGTGATGCTTGCTGTACAGTCATGTCTTGATCAATACAGTCACTGGCTTCACTGCCCAGATATTCGCATTCGTATGGATCCTCTTCATCATATGGATCGTATTCCTTTAATTTCTATATTCTGTAACATTATCGTAACAGTTTTCTTGAGGGCTAATTGCTGGCAGAATTAAGTAGTATAACTCACCATCAGCCTGGGAAAGTTTTACTACCCAAAACATTTTTTTTTGCTAGCCAACTCTTTTCGCAATCTACCTTTGCAGTTTACGTAAACTGTTTGCCTTCAACTGCTTGGTAGTTTCACGCGGACCGACGACGAATTTCGTAAAAGTCGTTGACAATCGGCTTTTGTTTCGAAAAACATTGATGCTGTGCATCTGTGAATGAATTGATACTGCAAGATCGTTATGTGGATTATCGTGAGGTTGAGGCATCCTTAGGCATTACTGGGAGCAGCCAGCAGCCAATCGTCCCATTGGTGCAACGAAGAACGGTCAATTCTGAATGGTACACAACCATTTCTTAGCCAGAAGCATTCGGCGAAATAAGGAAAACCAACCGCTGACGACGATCATTTTCCACCACGAGAAAGCGAGCTCTCACACATCGGCACAAAGAACGGAATGTTTGAGCGGTCAAAACATCGAATTAATAGATGACCCCGCCGTATAATCCTGATTTGCCACCCAATAACTTTTTTGTATTCCCGAGGTCAACGTTATGGATGCATGTATGGAGATACCTCAGTCGATGTGGGAAAAGTGTTTCGAAAATTGGTTCAAACGCATGCAAAAGTGTATTGGTCTTCATGGAGAATATATTGAAACACAATAAATCCATTTTTGACCAATTGTTTTGTTCCCAAAATATGAAAGGCAACCGTCGTATTAAGTACAAGTTTGATTAAAAAAAATTCATTAACTATGACATAACTCACTTCTACATGTATTTTGGGATGCAAATTTCACACACCTAAGAATATTTCAATTTTATTTTGTATTGGACTCTGGCAAAGATAACAACTGTAGTCTTAAATCTCTACCTTTCAGATATCTCGTTGGTAATAAAAAAAATCTTTGTAATAATGGGCGGAAATAATGATCTTTATCTCGTAGGACGTCCTCTAAAGATACAAGTACGAATTAAGAAATGAAAAACCAAATGGCTATACTGTAGTAAAATACTGGAGTTCTCTGAACATCTAGGATATGTAAAGTACTATCTCTAAGTCCCACCACTCCGTTTTTTCTCCAACGATCGGATGATGCCGTAACTAGTGTAAAATAATTAGATCTGCTACCGGAAACTCACTTTCAAGGAAGCTCCGAATCTGCGCCACAATGGCCTAGGGACAACTGAGTCGCAGACGTTGTAAGTCAGGTTACAAGCAGGACAAAAATCATGCAGGCTATAAATAGCTTTAAGCTTGATATATGTTCAGGCACAGATGGCATTATACCGGCGCATCTCCAACAAACGGCTGTCTTAACCTTACTCTGGCTGGAAGATATATTCAAGGGCTGCCTGAAACTGCCTGTCACATTCCTAATAAATGAACTGAAGTAAATGTAATATTTATACCTAAGGCGGGAAAAGGTTTTAATTGCAGTCCCAATTAAAATACCTTAAACCCATAAGTTTAGCTCTTCCATACCAAAAATTTTCATAATACCGATAGAAGCCCACATTAGGAGTTCGGATGAGCTAAAAATGCTATTGAAACCCAAACATACATACTGTAAGGAGAGTCTGTGGACACTGATTCCTTATTGCTTCTATAAATAAATCCCTTGAACGTAGGAATTTTCCATTATAATTTTTCTGGCTATAAAGCAGAACCGATCACGCAGCTACTCTCCTTTTTGAGTTGATCCTTTTCTTCATAAAATACAAACTTCCAGAGCTCGACCCCCCTAGCTTAAATTGTATTGGATTGACCTTTACCGAATTACTGCTCAGCAAACTAAGCTGAAAATCTAACATATTATAAAACTCAGAGAGAGTAAAGAAAGCTACAACAGCGCTTTACTCCTGTAAAAATATCATTGGAAAAAGATGAGGTGTGAAGCTCCAAATTGTACATTGGCTCTATATTTCTACTATTAGACCCATTTTATTATAAGGGGTTACTGTTTGTTGGTCATCTTTAAATATTCTGACAAACCTAAAATCTTTGTTCATCTCACACCCCTAGATATGCTGGTTAAACAAATGGTAGGCGAGCGCAGTTTAAAAGCTCAACTAGAACTGTGGAATGATACTCCCACCAAAGAGAACTGATTGAGAGAAGCATTAATGAATATTAAAGGCATTCGATGGATGGAAGGGGTGGGTTGGGGTGGAGTTTCCTGTGTAGAATTAAATATAATCCTCTCTTTTCCCGGACTACTACAGCGTTTTTCAAGCTAAACTAATCGCGATAAGGAAAGCCTTTGACTGGTTGAGCTAGAATGTAATATCTGCAAGGAATATTCGCATTTTTACGGACAGTCAAGCTACAATTAAGACGCTCAAATCATATTGTGATATGTCGAAAGTAGCCCAAAATTGTCTCTTATCTCTTAACAAGATGGCAAATCAGTTCAATATGCACTTGATGTGGGTTCCAGGGCATTTCACTATTACGGGAAATGAAAAGGCGGATAAACTTGCATAAGCATGCAAGGCAAATGTTAATATACTGCTCGCTACGTGCAAATTACTGATTCAAGAGGAAGCTAGAAGAACGACAGATGGTCCAATGGTATCTCATGTGTAATAATTAGGCAGATAAGATCACCATTTGATCTGTCAAGATCCAAACAGGTGGTATTGCTTCGGCGGCGGAATGTAATTATTGTGGTATAATGTCATTTTGGTGGTGGGTGCTATTAAGGTACACTCTCCCATAGGTAAGCGTGCGGGCATAATGGGAGTCTCCTCACGTAATTTCTTTCGTTGTTGCGAAAATGAAGAAGAGGAAGAAACTGTTCTCCATTTGCTTTGCACCTGTCCCCGTCTAGCAATGGACTACAACACATCAAACGCCGAATATTTCCCAAATAACATCCAACATAACTTAATGAACTTCAATATTCTGAAATATTACACGAGTAGCTGGCAACAAACAAAACCCTGAAAGATTATGTATATGTATGTATGCATAACGTTTCCGCAACAATGCTATCATCGTTTGCAATGTGTATGACGCTAAACATAAGCAGCAGCAATAGCTATGGCATATCTAAATTCTCGTACATACATTTGTTTTGTGCGTTGTTTAAACTTTGATAACATTAATATGAATCCGAGCTAAAATTTTAATATTTTCAACCTCAAGACTTAAAACACAAGATGCAAACACAAAAAAAGTTTATTATACAAAACTTCTTTTCGTTTTATAACATAAAAAAACGTAAACAACAACGACGACGAAGAAATGAATTGTGATGAACAAAAATATGAAAAACTGGTATGAAAAGAAAATGAAAGCTAAACCTGCGATGGTATGACAAATGCGAATTGCTTCCTCCGGCCTCGCGCCTCTCCATATTTCTTCTTGTTAGTTTTACATTATTTCTTGTTAGATTTTTAGTATTTTATCTATCAGAAACCTAGAAAAATATGTCATTGAATGAAACTGTTTATTTCTGTTATCATCAATGGAGCAGGAAGACAAAAGATTTTACATTTTAATCATCGCACACAATTTCTTGAGTCATACAATAATAATTTATCAATTGCAAAAATATGCTTGGTTACAATTTTTTCTTGAAATTATTTTTTGTATAATACAACAACAAAAAATTTGAAATCGAGAAGATTAATTTTTCCTCTTTATCCTATTCTTGTGCCCGACCAAAAAACGGAAAAAGGTTTTTCGAACTCACATAAAATAAATTTATTCGAGAGCCTTTCGTTTTATTGAGGTGATAAATTTTCAAGTTTTTAGAATTAAAAGGGAACAATACTTTAAAATGGTAATTAAGTTTTTTGCCTTTATTATTAAATCTAATTGCGAACAAAAAATAAAAATACCTGGGTGTTTTTCTCGCGCGATTTTCCGTTTCTCCGTTTCGAGATACGTAATTGAATTTTCGAGGTTTAATTATTTGGGCAGAGCGGTGGAAAATTTATACGCACAACTCACGTCATAATCTTATAATAATGATACGTATACGAATATGAACAATTTGTGTTATGATGTACATGTTTTATCAAATTGTTCCCCTTAACCCTTTAAGGCACAGCTTTCTAACCAATTTTTGTTAGACACGATCCTAATTTGGAGTCCATAAATTTAACTTCATTAACATTAACTTCATTTCTTTTATTCCATCGTTCAACAAAATTAGATCGCACAAATTTAGGCTTAGGTGCTGCCATCGTCAAGCATTTAATTCAACGGTGAACCACTGCTGATCAGGTCATTGCTTATATTTTTATAATTTTTTCTGCTGTTTGAAATATTGACTGCTAAACAAATAAATACAGTAAGAACTGAACAAATTTTAGTTCTGACGCGTCAATGAAATAAAAGAACGAGAATCTTCTGAACAGTTGACCAGTCGGAATGGTGACATAGCATTGGTTAAATGGTAGGATAATCGATACCAACCGGTAACAGTTCCTACTGAATTTATTTGTCTAGCAGTTAATATTTCAAACAGCAGAAAAAATTATAAAATAAAGGGTGGGTAAATTTTAAGGGCCGATGTTGATTTTGAATAAAACACAAATTATTTAGGAAATTATTGTCAATTCTTTTTATTATGATAATATGGTATGGTTCAATTATGTATGGAACAAAATATCGGCCAAATAGCCGCCGCGACCTCGGCGGCACACCTCCACCCGATGGTCCAAATTTTCGATGACGCTTAGGCATAGTTGAGGTTCTATGCCGTTAATGTGCCGAATTATCTCATCCTTTAGCTCTTGAATTGTTGCTGGCTTATCGACGTACATCTTTTCTTTCAAATAACCCCAAAGAAAGAAGTCCAACGGTGTCAAATCACATGATCTTGGCGGCCAATTGACATCGCCACCACGTGAGATAACACGGCCATTGAATTTGTCGCGCAAAAGAGCCATTGTTTCGTTAGCTGTGTGGCAAGTGGCACCGTCCTGTTGAAACCAAATATCGTCCACATCCATATCTTCCAATTCGGGCCATAAAAAGTTCGTTATCATCTCACGATAGCGAACACCATTCACAGTAACTGCCTGACCGGCCTCATTCTGGAAAAAATACGGCCCGATGATGCCGCCAGCCCATAAACCGCACCAAACAGTCACTCTTTGTGGGTGCATTGGCTTTTCGACAATCACTCTTGGATTATGATTCGCCCAAATGCGGCAATTCTGCTTATTGACGAATCCACTGAGGTGAAAATCTGCCTCATCACTGAAGATGATTTTCTTCGAAGATTGATCATCCACTGTTGCCATTTCTTGCCACCATTCTGACCATTGACGACGTTTGGAATGGTCAAGAGGCTTTAGTTCTTGAGTTAATTGCACCTTATTATCGTGTAAATGCAAGTCTTTATGCATAATGTTCATCAACGACGAGCGTGAGAGGTGCAATCGTTGGGAACGACGACGAGTTGAGGTGGATGGCTCTTCAGCCACACTATCGCGAACAGCAGCAATATTTTCTGCTGTAACGAGCTGTACGAGCATGCACTGGTTTTTTAAAATCTCCTACAGACCCGATTTGCTCAAATTTTTGCACGATTTTTCCGATTGTACGCACATTTGGACGATTAAATTGACCGAAAAAATCACGAAGTGCACGATATGCATTTTGATTTGAACGCCCATTTTCATAATATGCCCGAATGACTTTAACGCGTTGCTCGATTGTGTATCTTTCCATGGTTCAAATTGAGTTAGTCTGAAATTGAGAAATGTCAAATTCAATGCAGAAAAAAACTTGACGTTTAGGTGTGGTTCACATTCAACGTCGGCCCTTAAAATTTAACCACCCTTTATAAGCAGTGACCTGATGTGGACAACCGTTGAATTAAATGCTTGAAAATGGCAGCACTGGTATAAGATGGTATAAGATGAAGTTATATAGGTATCCTGACTTGCCACATATCTTAATTACTTTAATCCCCATGGGTTAGATTTGCTCCTGGTATACTGTTTAATCGCTAGCTGACATGCCACAATTGCCAGTTAGCTGACATGCCATAATTATCTAACAAATGTAAGTTCGTCCGTAGCCAAAAAAATATTTCCTTTGACAATATCATCTTTTAATTGGAAACCATGGCCCCAATACATTCTTACATGGATATCCAAAAACTCCCATACCCAAGTGCAGACCAAAGAGTTTCATAATTTCTTCGGAAGTGGCGTGTTTGAAATTGTGGTTCCCTGACTGCGTTGCATATGTATTCGTGAATTGCGTTAGTTCAAACGTAACTGGACATTGATCAAATTTCCGATGTCTCCATTATATGTCAATATTTTGTGCCAGATTAAATAATTCATCAATAATTTCGATTTCAATTTTGTTGCCTACATAGGAAGCATTCGAATCCGTAACATCTACAGACGCATCTACGCTAGAACGATTTCAGTAAATAGCTATTAGTAATTATTTATTATTTTGTTTGTAATAAATAACGGATAATTCTAGTAAAATGTGCAACCGTTGAGTAGGACTGGCAACATATGTTGACATGGCAACAAACGAGGACATAACACATGCGACCGAATGGCAACGTTTATTGACAAAGTTTCTATGCCTCAGAACAACGAAATGGAAAATTTTTTCTTGCACAGTTTTCATAGTTTACTACGAAATACACAAAAAAAACTTTAATCAAACTTAACGGCCAGAAATTCCGATGACAGCGACGAAGTATTTTTTTTAGTTGTCAGACAAGTAAAACATTTGAAATTAAAGCCTCACACACATTGCTAAATCTTATTGAACGCGTGGACATTTCAAAAATTACAAAAAAATGTATAAATTTTTGTTACTTTAAACTTAAATATCATGGCAACAATCGTTGCCAAATAGACTTGTGGCGGCGGTGAGGTCTATAAATCTTCTGTAGCCCCCAAACTTATTGACATTTCCTTCACCGCACACTTGATAAAATTTTATTTGCGATTTTTATTTTTTTAACAAAGTTTTTATTTATTTATTATTTGTTAATGTAAATTTTTATTTAATAAAATTAACTGCAAAAATATTACAACGTCTTTTCCGTCGCAATCAAAATTGAAGATTAATTTGCTTTTCTTTTTGTTCGAAGATGCCGGAACTGCGATGTCAAAACTTTTTTTTATTTTTAATTTAATTTGACCAACGCCGTATTTTAATCGGTTGGCAGGGCAGCGTATCCGTTCTCTCGCCAACACTCGTTTACGGAATATCCACATTACTCCCCCTTCAGTGACAACGCTACTCTTAGTCGCCATACCGTGATATAAATGCCTCAAGGTACCTCTTGGGGAAGTGCACGTCTCGCCCCGTTCTAGTTTTTACTGGTGCAGGTCCTCTCAGCACTGATGATGGTATTTCCTCGAATTTAACATCTTCCGTTTTTGGAAATTCTTGGTTTAACGGCATCTCGTTTTCTCCTGATATTGGACGTGATTCATCTTCGGCATCCTGAGTTCAGGATGTACGATCGGTGTTTCTCTCGTATGCCTTGCAGTTTGCACCGGTTGTAATTTCTGCATCGTTTCTCGCAGACTGGAAATGAATTCGTGCTCGTTGGCATTGTTAGCTGAAGTGCTAAAAAATTATCCAGACAGTGAAATCGTCGTACCGTATACCATTCCCGAAATTGTTCCGCCTAAATCAGGTTTAAAAGCTGCTCTCATACCCAAGAGAAGGGTGGGTATAACTTTCCACCCATTTTTCAGCTGGATAACATTTTAACGCTGCTTTTAAATCGCGATGCCATCTCTCTATTATCCCGTTCGCTCCTGGGTGATATGCCGTTGTTCTTATTCGTTTGTATCCGAATAGCCTTTCCAGTTCCTTAAAGAGCGAGGATTCGAACTGGCGTCCTTGATCCGTCATAATTTTTCGCGACACTCTAAATCGACATATCCAATTTTCATAAATTGCTCGTGCTACACTTGCCGATGTTATATCCGTTGTTAAAAGTGACTGTTCGGCAGGGCATATCTTCCTAGAGGACTTTTGTCATTTCACGCAGCCTCGTGTCCAGTTTGTGCAATCTTTATTCATGTCGGGCCACAAACATTTCGTATTCTTCAAGGTAGTAGAAGCCTTTACCCCTAGATGGGATATATTGTGAAAATTGTTTAACATCTCTAGTCATAAGCTCTTCGGCAGATACGGTCGTATTCCATTTTTTGTTACTACGCAAAATACGTTTCTAACACTACCGAGCAGCTTTATTGGTGTTAAGTTCAAACTCATCTGGTTTTGCGAGTTCAAAATTAGTTTAAGCTCGTCGTCTACTATTTGGAAATCCGCTAATTCATCGAGGTCCACCAGCTTTGGAGTTGAAATTGTTTCGATCCGGGATACAGCATCCGCTACGACATTATCTTTTTCCACGATATGTCGAATATCCGTCGAAAATTGTCCTATATAGTCCAATTGGCGGAGTTGTCGTGGTGGTGCTTTCACCGGTTTCTGCTGAAAGACAAACGTTAACGGCTTATGATCCGTGTATACTATAAAAATCCGTCCTTCCAGCATAAATTGAAAATGTTTTACTGCTGAATATGCAGCCAACAATTCGCGGTCGTAGGCGCTATATTTTTGTTGTGTCGCCGTTAGCTTTCTCGAAAAAAAAACGGTGCCCAAATTGTACCTGACATTTGCTGGACTACAGCTCCCATAGCATATTCAGACGCATCGACCATTAACGATAGTGGTTCTGTTGATGATGGATGGGCTAGCATCGCTGCATTCACTAGCTCTGCCTTGCTTCGGCGGTCCAGTTGATCTTTGTTTTATCACTCTTCTTCTTGCCCTTCATTTACTCCAACAATGGCATCTGAATTTTTGCAGCGTCGCGTAAAAATCGACGATAAAAATTACACATTGCTAGAAATCGTCACAAACCTCTAACATCGGTTGGTTCTTTATATTCTGCAATGGTAGCAACCTTATCCGGCAGTGGTTTCGTAACCGACTCGGATGTCAAATGACCTAAAAACTTCACAATACTCTTGCCAAAAACAGATTTGGACATATTGATTACAATCCCGTGTTCACTAAATCGATCGAATACTTGGCGTAGGTGATTGCAAATGTTGTTCCGTGATATCGGAATAAATCAACACATCGCCCAGATACGGGAAAACGAAATCAAGGCCTCCCAACGCAGCATGGATGTACCTTTGAAAGGTTTGAGCAGGGTTGCACCAACCAAAGGTCATCCGCGGAAACTCAAATAATCCGAATGGCGTTATTATCGCTGTTTTCTCTATGTCCGCTGGCTCGATGGGTATTTCATGGTATGCCTGTACCAGATCGGTTGTGGAAAATATGACTTTGCCATTCAATCCGTATGCTAAATCCTGGATATGTGGTAATGGATATCGGTCCGCTACTGTAGCATAATTAAGTCGGCGGTAGTTCCCACGGACTTTTGGATGGTCTGCAAATTCCCAGCTTCATCATGTTGTTGAACTCACGTTTTGCGATAATGAGTTTTTCGGGTGTTAGCCAACGATACTTTGAATATAATGAAGCACACTTTCAGTAACGTGGGTTACGTTGTGTTTCATCGGACCAATGCCAGCATTTGGGCGCGTCAGGTCCTTATATTTCGTGAGTAATTCAGAGTATGGAGCATCAACCGCCCGTAGTGTAGTTATATTCGTTGTTTGGCCATTCGCCACTGTTCCGATTGAACTAAGATTGGTTGTGTTGTCAATTAGCTTTTTCCGTTTTAAATCTACGAGTAATCCAAAGTGGCTTAAGAAATCGGCGCCTATGTTAGCTCTATTGATAGTCCATGTAAAACTTCGCCGCAAACCCAAATCGACTGTGATTGTCTTGTTTCCGAAAACGTTAATTTTAGTTTGGTTAGCTGCGTATAATTCTATCGGGAACGTCTCTAATTTTTTCATCTTAACATTATTTGCTGGTGGCATGACACAAACGTCGGCTTCCGTATCAGTTAAAAAATGACAATTTGTAGAGTTGTCAAACAAAATAAGGGCGATCGCTAGTCGCCATGAGCGATCGTCTCTCTAGTTTTCCGAGTTATTTGCGAATTCACAAGGCGGGCGGCATTTAGAAGCCCCACTTCCGAACCTGTAATGGTACTAGCAAATTTTGTATGCATTATAATTTGTACTCATTGATTCAGCTTTCCTCTTGCTTGGGTTGGTTTCTTTTCGTGGTTTCTTATTTGCTCTCTTGGATTTCTGTAGTCTCCAATTGGTTTCTCTTTCAAGCTTATCTTCATCCGTGTGATATTCGTCTAGATCTGTGAGTACTTGAAATTGGTTGTTCAATAATGCTGAGTTTCCTGCTTTGTTATTTTTATTTACTGTTCCCTTTAGCATAAGGTTTTCTTTCTTTAGCACGGCAGCTTCATTGTTCAGCTGCGCGATCAATTTCGCCATTTATTCAAATTTATTTATTAACTCCGCGTTGTTTATTATAACTGTTTGTGTACTGGGCGTGGCTTCAGAAGTTGGGTCGAAATTTTTATGCTTGATAGAAGAGGTATTTTTCTTCTCATTGTTACGTGCGGTGCTCTCTGGCGATGGAGTTGATGGTGGTGTCCTATGAAGTGCCCCTTCTAGCAAACGGCCATTCATTTATCGCTTGTTCCGTACTTCCAGTAGTACTAGGAATAGGATATGCCTGGTTGCCTACCGACGATTTCCTTTTCGAACATACAACTTTTTCGTTTTCTAACTCGATCACTCACACAACTTTCATTTTTTAAGGAATTACTCGACATATTTTTCAATTCTCAACAATACATTCCTTCGACCCCTAGAGGCCGATGCCCGGCATAACGAAACAACATTAGCGAGTAGAGACGTCTCTCCAACAGACAAAGCCTCTCTTCACTCGGGCAGACCTCTAGGTAATCTCCCATATTACACCCTTCGACAGCTGGAGGCTGCCGAAGTACCACGGAGAGACCGTGTAGATTTTACATTCGTCTCCGAATGGACGACACATATGCTGGACTCACCACTCCGACCCTGTGGATGTCCTGCCAAGGGGATGATAGGGAGTGGGAAGCCCAGCCTGCAAATATGGAACTGACACGAAATGAAATTTCCTCCCATCATACCGAAAGTTTTAGAAATTCATTTTGTTATTTGCGGAAAAAAATAACAACTAAACAAAACAGGTACAATAATCAGAAAATCAGAATAGTAAGGGAACACCACTAAAGCCGACGAATGGAAAAGAAAATAAAACTGAATGCCTAAATCATACGCACTGCTGTTTTTATATTTAAATAAATTTTCACCCAAACGGTCAGAGGTGGAAGGAGGGAAAAAGAAAAAAAAATGATTCTAGCTAAAATGGTCACTGAACTTGAATAATTATGTAGCGAAACTAATGTGCACCCTCTCGCGCGTGCCAAGCAACCGTTATGGCACTCGATTATACAAAATATATTGAATAAAAAATTTGAAAAATTGAAAATAAATAAAAAAGAATCGAAATTTAAAATTGAAATTGGAAAATGTAAAATTATGATTTTAAAAAAATAAGATCGGTAAAGGTCCTGCTAAAAAGGGTTGCGGCGTCTCCTTACCGTTAATCCAAAAAAAATTACAAATGACCATGTGGTTGGCCACCCGTAAACCGTAGATATCGTTAGGCATCTTCCTGCTGTTAATATGTTTGGCCTCGATAGGCCGCCGTAAATGTCGAGCGCCTTCTTGCCGTTAACCAAAAATTGACGTTGGGCGTCTTTCCGTCGTTAATTAAAAATGCGAATGGCCTCGTTAGGCAACCGTAAATAGAAAAGCGAGCCTCGGTTGGCCGCCGTTAACCGTTGCGGTATCTATTGTTTCCCCCCCCCTCCCCCCAAATCACAATATGTAGGTATATAAATTCCTTTTTATGTATTTTCAATAAAAATTACAAATTAAAATTCAAACTTTTAATATCTTGTATTTTATTTTTCCACTTTGTTTAATTTACAAAAAATTAATATGTATAACTTTTTTCCGACTTATGAAAATTGAAAACCCGACTGGTCTTACTCCAAAATTCCAAACTCAACTAAAAAAAATTCTCATGCCAAAAAAATGTAGAAGCATATTTGCATGCTTGGCACAATTGGCGTTTTTGGTTTTGTTTTATTCACTCCAAAACGAGAAACGCACAACCTAAATATTCCTCTATATCTACGTCGGTCACCACACAAAGGATAGATAGTAATGACAGTAAAATGCCAGAATCATTCGATTACAACAAAATTAAAAATTCAAAACAAAATTACAGGTGAAATGATGTTATGACCCCACAAGGAATCGTAACAATACTCTCGGTTATTTTTTTTGTCAAGTCTCGGATTTTGAACAAAATCGACCCCCTGATGCTCCAGTTCTCGATTCGTGTCCGTGTACGATATCCAAGAGTCGATATTTGAGTTTATCGGTTTGTGTAAATAACAACACAAACCAACAAATGTAAAATTTGTAAAAATTTGAAAGATAAACTGCTAGATGAACACAGTCTCCGTTGTAATTAATAAGGAGTTAGAAGTCCTTCGGATGTCCCTCATATTGCACCACGCTAATTTTGTTACACCATGTTGCATGATATTGCACCATGCTGCATCATGTTGTGCGATGTTACACTATGTTGTAGGATCTTCCATCATGTTGTGCCATATTTGTTATGTTGCACCACGTTGCTTGATGTTGCATCTTGTTGAGGAATGTTCTGTGTGTTACACTATTTACATCATGTTGTGGGATATTGTTAGATATTGTGCTATGTTGCGTCATGTGCACCATGTTGGGCGATGTTTCACCATGAAGCGCGATTTTGTATTATGTTGCCTCGCGGCAGGTCTTGTGTTTTTTCTAATTGGATATCTGACGTAAAGTTCCATCATACCTATTAAACATACCAAATTAAAATTAGTATTTTAGTATTAAACCTATAATTAATTTTGTGTTTCACTCCAACAAATCAGAATTCTTTAAGAAATGTAAAATTTGTAAAAATTTGAAAGATGAACTGCTAGATGAGCACAGTCTCAGTTGTAATTAATAAGGAGTTAGAAGTCCTTCGGATGTCCCTCATATTACACCACGTTACATTTTGTTACACCATGTTGCATGATATTGCACCTGCATTGTGCTGTGCGATGTTACACTATGTTATAGGATTTTCCATCATGTTGCGCCATATTTGTTATGTTGCACCTTGTTGCTTGATGTTGCATCTTGTAGAGGAATGTTGTGTGTGTTCACAATGTTGCAGAATGCTACATCATGGTGTGGGATGATGTTAGATATTGTGCTATGTTGTGTCATGTGCACCATGTTGGGTGATGTTTCACCATGAAGCATGATTTTGTTGTCTCGCGACAGGCCTTGTGTTTTTTCTAATTGGATATCTGTCACGTTAAGTTCCATCATACCTAGTAAATATACCAAATTAAAATTAGTATTTTAGTATTAAACCTATAATTAATTTTGCGACTAACCATTGGGTTTAACCCCAACAAATCAGAATTGTTTAAGAAATGTAAAATTTGGAAGAAATTTGAAAGATAAACCGCTAGATGAACACAGTCTTAGTTGTAATTAATAAGGAGTTAGAAGTCCTTCGGATGTCCCTCATATTGCACCACGTTACATTTTGTTACACCATGTTGCATGATATTGCACCATGCTGCATCATGTTGTGCGATGTTACACTATGTTGTAGGATTTTCCATCATGTTGTGCCATATTTGTTATGTTGCACCACGTTGCTTGATGTTGCATCTTGTTGAGGAATGTTGTGTGTGTTACACTATTTGGCGTCATGTTGCACAATGTTACATCATGTTGTGGGATATTGTTAGATATTGTGCTATGTTGCGTCATGTTGCCTCGCGGTTGGTCTTATTGTTTTTTTCTAATTGGATATCTGACGTTAAGTTCCATCATACCTAGTAAACATACCAAATTAAAATTAGTATTTTAGTATTAAACCTATAATTAATTTTGCGTTTCACCCCAACAAATCAGAATTGTTTAAGAAATGTAAAATTTGGAAGAAATTTGAAAGATAAACCGCTAGATGAACACAGTCTCAGTTGTAACTAATAAGGAGTCAGAAGTCCTTCGGATGTCCCTCATATTGCACCACGTTACATTTTGTTACACCATGTTGCATGATATTGCACCATGCTGCATCATGTTGTGCGATGTTACACTATGTTGTAGGATTTACCATCATGTTGTGCCATATTTCTTATGTTGCACCACGTCGCTTGATGTTGCATCTTGTTGAGGGATGTTGTGTGTGTTACACTATTTGGCGTCATGTTGCACAATGTTGCAGAATGTTACATCATGTTGTGGGATATTGTTAGATATTGTGCTATGTTGCGTCATGTGCATCATGTTGGGCGATGTTTCACCATGAAGTGCGATTTTGTATTATGTTGCCTCGCGGTTGGTCTTGTGTTTTTTTCTAATTGGGTATCTGTCACGTTAAGTTCCATCATACCTAGTAAACATACCAAATTAAAATTAGGATTTTAGTATTAAACCTATAATTAATTTTGCGACTAACCATTGGGTTTCACTCCAACAAATCAGAATTGTTTAAGAGATGTAAAATTTGTAAAAATTTGAAAGATAAACTGCGAGATGAACACAGTCTCAGTTGTAATTAATAAGGAGTTAGAAGCCCTTCGGATGTCCCTCATATTGCACCACGTTACATTTTGTTACACCATGTTGCATGATATTGCCCCATGCTGCATCATGGTGTGCGATATTTGTTATGTTGCACCACGTTGCTTGATGTTGCATCTTGTTGAGGAATGTTGTGTGTGTTACACTATTTGGCGTCATGTTGCACAATGTTACATCATGTTGTGGGATATTGTTAGATATTGTGCTATGTTGCGTCATGTTGCCTCGCGGTTGGTCTTATTGTTTTTTTCTAATTGGATATCTGACGTTAAGTTCCATCATACCTAGTAAACATACCAAATTAAAATTAGTATTTTAGTATTAAACCTATAATTAATTTTGCGTTTCACCCCAACAAATCAGAATTGTTTAAGAAATGTAAAATTTGGAAGAAATTTGAAAGATAAACCGCTAGATGAACACAGTCTCAGTTGTAACTAATAAGGAGTCAGAAGTCCTTCGGATGTCCCTCATATTGCACCACGTTACATTTTGTTACACCATGTTGCATGATATTGCACCATGCTGCATCATGTTGTGCGATGTTACACTATGTTGTAGGATTTACCATCATGTTGTGCCATATTTCTTATGTTGCACCACGTCGCTTGATGTTGCATCTTGTTGAGGGATGTTGTGTGTGTTACACTATTTGGCGTCATGTTGCACAATGTTGCAGAATGTTACATCATGTTGTGGGATATTGTTAGATATTGTGCTATGTTGCGTCATGTGCATCATGTTGGGCGATGTTTCACCATGAAGTGCGATTTTGTATTATGTTGCCTCGCGGTTGGTCTTGTGTTTTTTTTTTGTAATTGGATATCTCACGTTAAGTTCCATCATACCTACTAAACTAACTAACCATTGGGTTTCACCCCAACAAATCAGAATTGTTTAAGAAATGTAAAATTTTTAGGATAAAGTTAGATGCCAAATTATTTTTTTGAAAGGTGTTATTATACCAAGATACAAGCGTTAAAATCTCGGTAATTTTTCGAAAAAAGTGTTTGTTCCATTTTTGTTTTGGCGCAAGGTATATCGCTACATTTTCAGTTTCCGATTTAGAAAAAATGTTACAACTGCCGTAATTTTTAAGAAACCTGACAATTGAAAACATTCTTTAAGTATTAAACATTACCAATGTATTTCTCAGAAGCAATTAAGATTGTGCTTAATCATCTATAAAATTAAAATATAAACTGTTAAATAACGAAAAGCGAAATATTTAGGTATGTGGTTTTGTACCAGAACGCCTCTTTGACTCTAAGAACAATTTTAATTGTACTTTCCAATAGAAATGTGGGTCAACAAATCTTTAATTAAATTATAATTTAAACTTGATTACGTACGTTTAGATAGCAAAATTTACGATGTTGTTGAAAATATAAATTTATGCATTTCAATTAATTTCTGTTTTAATTGATATCACACACGACATCTAATTGAATTTACTAAAATCACTCCAAGATAAATTTTGTTTATGAAACTGTTTCTAGTTTTAATTTCCAGAATTTCAACTTAGTGGTTGCCGTAATTTATTACGAACAGATTTTATGTAAAATAATCTGTATTATAGTTTTTATCTTCTGTTAATTTTTTATGCTAAACTACTTTACTACATATATAGTGTAATGTGCATATATAACAACATATGGATAATTAATGAGTTTTTAAAATTAATTTATTGTCGTTTCGTACCCAGTATACGAGTTCATGTGTTGTACACAAATGCATTTCACCAGAGCATACATACAAAACCGAACAATTTGTTTAATTTAATGGGATTTTGGAATATATGCGACGGCATCTCTTCATCACAAAAATATAAAATTTAATTCCAATTAAATTAATCCGCCTTGATAAAATTTGTTCGGAAATCTGTGCACAGACCTGAATTTTTTATTTTTTGGAAATTAATGTTTGTACTAGGAGGTACTAAACCTCTTTCCTGTTTAATTTTTTTTTAATTATTTTCGTACGGTATACGACATGTAATATGTTTTATGTGGCTTGAAGCTATTTTATTGCTAACAAATTTATATAAACGCAAGATCATTAATTGAAATCATTTTTTATTCGTGAATTTTGACGTTAACGTCGGAAAATATAAATCTTTAGGTGAATACATAAGATTTACCACACCGCATAAAGAAAAACGTGTATGATTTCAAAAATTTCGTGTTTCTTAATTAATTTGTTATTATAAAGGTGTTGCCATAATAGTGTCTGTACAATCTCAAAAGGGCTGTTGCCTAACTAATTTTAAGAAACTGATTTATACATTAATTGGTTACAGAAATATTGGATACTTGAAACAAATATGCTATGATACTAGAATGACAAATGATGAAATGCTGAAATGCCAAAAATTATTTTATAAATACAGGGTGGGCCAAATAATTTTTTTTTTTTGAACTAGCAGTTTTTTTGGTAAGGGTTATGTCACTTCTGATTTGACAGAAAGTTAGTTTTATCCTTCCGCTGAACGAAAATGGTTGTATATTCGCTTGAACAACGCTGAGAAATATTGAAACATTAATTCGAAAGTTTTGGCAAAAAAATCATCTTTTCGGATGAGGCGCATTTCCATCTTGGCGGCTATGTAAACAAGCAGTTTGGTGCGGATTTTGGTCCGGTGGCAAACGTGCAAGGAGCCGCCGTTGTCAATGGTGAGCGCTACCGCGCCATGATAAACGATTTTTTGTTCCCGGCACTTGAAGAGAAAGACATAGGCAACATTTGGTTTCAACAAGACGGTGCTCTGTGCCACACAGCACACGTTTCAATTGATCTTTTGCGCACTGTCTTCGAAGATCGAATTATCAGCCGAAACGCTGATGTGATTTGGCCGCCTCAGAGCTGTGAGTTGACGCCGTTGGACTATTATCTTTGGGGTGCCGTCAAAGATAAGTGTTACGCCGATAAACCAGCAACGAAGACACAATGACGCATACCATCGAAAATGTGCTCAATAAATTGAACCGACCGTTTGGGGTACGTCAAGGCCAGCCGAGGCAGCCATATGAATGAAATAGTATCCCATAATTAATCGGAAGGATTGTTCTTTACAATGAAAAAATAAATCTGAAAAAATATTGAGAACTTTTTGTTTTATTGCATTTAAAAAAAAAATTATTTAGCCCACCCTATAAGTCTAAAACATTAAATAGATAATAGAATAAAACATTTCATTAATTATTTAATTTTCTTTATTTTCAGGTAAATGAATTGTGGAAATCGAAAATTTGCAAGTATTGAATTTTTTTATTTATTTTATTATTGTCACATGAAATTGTTTAGCATGCACCAAGATTTATTGTTTAACAAAACACAATTTGTTGGGTTTTTTAATTAAATAACAATTTATTTATTTAGTTTGTTAGAATTGGTGCAGCTTTCACAAATATTTTTTTAACACTGACTATTTTTTGGATATAAAACAAACTTAACAACAAAATGTAGTAGATTATTTGACGTGAGTGTACTAATACTTTTATAAATTTACATGATTGTTGGCTTTTGACTGCGAATTTTAAATTGTAATTCAAACATGCAATTCAGTTAGTACTAGTGGTTTTATCGCGTCATACGTCATTGTGACTTAACATACCCCCCTTCATGATATATTTTAATCATCTATCGGTAACCGGTACAATCTTGTGATTGGACGCTTAAATAACGATTTTGTTTTGATCGTGGCAACTCTGACTATACCATCACTTCCCTTGTGTAATTCAATTACTCGACCTAAACTTTGCCACTTTGTTCTTTGATGTAATGTGTTCAGGTAACTGATCGAATAATGACGCCAAAATTGTTGCACTAATTTTTGAAGTCGTTCCCATCTATTAATGCTCGATAACTTTACTTCTTCGTAATTGGGACAGGGTAAAGTAGGAATTGGCCAAAGTGTCAGAAAATGTGTAGGTGTTAAAGCGTGTATGTTGCTTGTATCTTCATTTCTAATGGTGCAGAGCGGCCTAGAATTCAATATTCCTTCTATTGTGGTCAGAACCGTGATCATCTCTTCAAACGTAAGATGAGAATTTCCAGTGACCTTAATTAGATGCGACTTAACTAGGCCACCAAAATGGGGAGAAATAGCTGGAATAAAGTGCGACTTTATATTGTGCGCAACTCGTACAGTCTTCGTTTTGCGCCAAAAAAGTTTGAGCCATTATCTGAATATATTTCTGCGGGCGCTCCCCTCCGTGCTATGAACCGATCAAAGGCGGCTAAAAAAGCATCCGTAGTCAAGTCTGATGCAACGTCAATGTGTAATGCTTTCGTCACAAAGCACACGAAAATAACTATAAATCCTTTATTAAGTGTTGCACGCCTTCCTTTTCTTGATAACAATGATATTGGACCGGCATAGTCAATTCCGGTTATGGAGAATGGACGGTTTGGAGTTATTCTGGATTCGGGTAGGCTATCCATCTGCTGAGTTGATCGAATCGTTGAGTAACGAACACATATTAAACACTTGTGACTGATAGTGCGACTTGCTTCCCGTACGCCTAATGCCCAATATTTCTGTCGAGAAAGTGATGTTAGTAACGATGGCCCAGGATGTAAAAACCTTTTATGCAAGTAATCTAAAATTAACGTTACAATTATATGTCTCCGTCCGACCACCTTCTTGTAGTGCGCCATTGGAATCAATAAATGGCGCTACTGACGTTAATTTAGAATTTGATTGTAACCGGTTATATTTTTTAAGATTTTTTATGTCCTCCGAAAATTCGTGGGATTGAACAAATTGAATTTGTACAGTACACTCAGATACAGTTATATAACCTAGGAAGTCGATGGTCTTCTTAGCAATATGCACAACCCTTAACATACAGTGCTGGGAAAAAAAATTGGACAAACATATTTTATTGCAAATTGAAGTCTTTTTTTGCTAAAATTACAAAACTTTTGAACCTATTCGCTTATTGTTTCATTTTAAATACATGTATGACGTAATTTTTAAAAAAAAAATTACCTGCAATTTAGGGGGGAAAACCCCGAAAAATGCCAAAATATTCAAAATACGTTGATTGGAGTTAAAGTAATGGAGTAATTTAAGCACGTATTTTTTAATTTTTGTTTTGTTTTTTATTGATTTATAGAAGATCTAGCTTTAATATTAATATTTTGTCGGACCGCCATTTACTTTTATTACAGCGATACACCTCCGATTCATTGAATTTGATAAATTTTTCAAAGTCGTAGGAGGTATGGATTCCCGAATCGTTATGAACAAACTTTTTAAAGCTTGAATTGATTCTGGGCGCTTTCTTGCTACTTCTAGCTTCAATATAGGCCAAATATTTTCAATTGGATTTAAGTCTGGACTATACGGGGGCCAGCTCAACACATCGATACTTCTTTCTTCGAAGTACTCTTTATCTTTAAATGAAGAGATAAGAAAACAAGTTTTTAACAAATTTTTTATGTTTATCTGAAAGGCAATTTTTCTATCTACAACTCAAAATTAATAACTCACAACATTGACGGTATAGCACGGAGCGTTGTCCTGCTGAAAAATAAATTTGCAAGTCTCGCCAAACAGCATTAACACAGAAGGCTCAAATTCGTTGTGTAGGACCTGCAGATAAACAGCTGCTGCAATGCTGGAACTAAGGAAGCACAATCGACCGGTTTCATTTCCAGAAAAGCATCCCCAGACCATAATTCCTTCATTTTTCGGTGGAAGTCTTAAAAGACATTCGTTGCTAAGCCTCTCGCCCGGTTTTCTTCTTACGAGAATTCTTCCATCTCCAACATGCAGCTTGAATTTTGATTCATCGGAGAAAATCACATCATTCCACATCTCTGGAGTCCAAGAAACTTGCTCCTGGGCCCATAGCAAACGTTTTTTTCACTAGTAATGTAATTCAGGCTTCTGGACTGGTTTAAGTGCTCTCAAACCAGCTTTAACAAGTCTTTTTCTCACTAAGCTGGCTGAAATTTGTTTTATCGTTGCTCGCTCAACATCCCGTCTTATGCCCGATGAAGTTTTAAAACGGTTCCAACGACATTGTAACATTATGAAATGATCTTCCACTTGCGTTGTCTTTCTGGGCCTTCCAGAGCCTTTCTTTCTTTGTGTACTGCCCATCTCTCGCATTTTTTTAATATTCCACGCGACAGAACCTTTAGGAATGTTTAATCTTTCTGCTATTTCACGCGTGGTTAAATGGGTTTGCCGATTTTTTTTTCCAGCACTGTCTATGCCATCACTCGAATAATTTTAGTCCAACTAGAGACATTTTCTAATAGTCTTTTTATCGGATGAATTACAGTTGTCTCACAAACTGTATTCAGTAGACAGATGTTTAACCCTCTCTCTCCGTGGCGTTCCTGTACTGTTTCATTGCCTGATATATTGGTTGGCCACTTACTTTCGGATCTCGACAACCATTGGCGCCCCTTCCACCATAAATCGTTCTTGATTAAATTGTCTACCATAATTCCACGAGTTGCTAAATCAGCAGAATTGTCTCTTCCACTGACATATCTCCATTTAGAATCCGGAAGTAATTGGTGAATCGATGCAACCCGATTGGTGATAAATGTCTTCCATTTTCCAGGGTGGCTTGCAAGCCATGACAGAACTACCATAAAGTCTGTCCATAGGTACACTTGAATGTTGAGTACGTCGAGGGATGCAAGTACTCGTTTGACTAATTTGGCAAGTAGATGTGCTCGTTTTAAACGTGGTAAGATTACTTGCTGTATTGGAGCTACCTTGCTCTTTGACGTAAGTGATGATGTTATAATAGATTTATCTCGTTCCGTTCGCACATAAATCGCTGCTGAGTATGCCACCTCGCTCGCGTCACTGAATCCGTGAATTTGACAATTGTTCTTGAAATTGGAAACATACCATGAGATTTGAATATTCATTAAAAACTTAAATTGACTCTGAATACCGCTCCATGTTCCTTGTACATCTATTGGGAGTTTCTCATCACCATTACCGTAAATATACTCAACCCTCCCAATGGATCAAAGATCCGTGATGTCGAAAGTATGCCTCGCTTAGTATTTACCTTGTCTAAAATGTCGGTATTCTTGAATGAAAAAATGTCCTTTCTCGGATCCCAGTACAATCCCAAAACATAGGTTCCTTGACAGTCCCCTGTAATTTGGATTGAATTCTTATCTTCACTTAATTTTGAACAATTAGAGAGTCATTTTCTTAGCGAGAAGCCACCATTATCCAATAATTTTATTAACTTCAATTTCAACTCGTTCGCATTCTCCTCATCATCTGTGCCCGTAAGTACATCGTCCACATAAAAAATTTTCCTTATTACTCTGGCGACTTCAAGATGTGTCTCTTACAGCTAGGAATGGTGCAGGTGAGGTACCGTATGTTACTGTTAGTAACTCATAATGCTGAATTAATTCAGAGGGAGATCACGCCATAGGAGGCGATGCATTGAAGTTTGTGACGGTTCAATTAGTATCTGGCGATACATTTTGGCAATATCGGCACACGGTCGCAATTTTAAATGATCGGAATCGTAATAATATCGTCCATAATATGTCTTGCAATGTAGACCCAACCATAAGGTTTTGATTTAAGCTTTCACCATTGAAACTAACGGCTGACCCATCAGTACGACGCGTAGTTTTGTTGTTGAACTATTTGCATGCATAACTCCGTGGTGGGCAAATAATATACTTCTCTATCATCTACATGAATCTCGTGTGGCTGTAATAATCGCATGTGTCTGAGAGTTTTATACTCATTCATAAACTCTATATACTGTTTTTGGAAATCGGGATTTTTGCTCATTTTTCCTTTCCATCGAAATTAAACGTTGTAAGGCTAATTTATACGAGTTGCCTAACCTGATTTGATTTGAATGGTAGTTGAATCACAAATCTGCCGTCTTTGTTTTTTGTTGTTGTTTCACGAAAATGAGTTTCACATAATTTTTCTTCTACTGCCTTTGGTGCCTCGTCCAATAACGTTTCTTGTTCCCAAAATTTTCTCAATAACTTCTCTAAACTTTGATCATCCGAAATTACTAGGTCGAAATTTTTGTAAGATTTCCAGTCCGCTTCTTTCTGCCCAACATCCCCCCTTCTACCTGCAATCACGTATCCAAACAATGTTTGTCATCTGACCTAACTTGTTCCACGCAACGAACATTTTTTGAGTTGTTCATTGGTTCTTGTCGTTTAGGGCAATTAGTAACATAATGATTTTTCTGATTACATTTTACACACGTACTGCACACGACGGCTATAATTCGTGTTTTTGTCTTCGAAACAATTATTTCCATGATAATCGTTTGAACCCGACTATCCGTACGATCTCAGATGACTATCGTCCTTACCTTTACCATAAAAAGATGTTCCACCATCGTTATCCGCTTGTTTAGCAGATCGAGGCTTACTAGAGTTCTTTCATAATCCCTAAGGCTTTGTAGTAAAACAAATATTGAATTTATATTGTGTATAACTAGCGCTCGAGGTAAATCTGGATCGCCAAAACCACCAATTATGTATTTAACTAGAATTTGGTCACTGAAATCAACTTCTGCACCTATTCGACGAACACCATAAATATACTCCGAATTGGCGTTTTTTTGCGATGATTTGCCAATATAGATAGCGTGAACATCCATAACATCACGAGTTGAACCGAACTCTTGAACTACACCCCTTCGAAAATCCTCCCAACTAAAACTATTTTGAACCACGGACTGATACCATAAGTGGCACCACCCCTGTCTCTAGTGATTGCCGTGTTGAACAATAACATGTCATTCAATTGATACATTTGCTGAATTTGTTCAACCTGCTGTACCTAACGATTAGCCGAAATAGTGTTGATCAGAATAGTGTTGATTACCAGAATAATAATCCGCTGACACGGTAACTTGTTTTGTGTAGGTATTGGTTGTCCACTAACGTAAGTCAGGTTAGGGTTTAACATGCTCTCCTCGTTTGGATAATTCCGATGTAGCCGCAACTCCGACCGTTTAGAATTATTCTCCGGTTTATTTAGATGAACATTGTCTGTATTGGATACACGCTGTAAACCACAATTCATTGCATAAGCATCGTCGTTTTCATAACTATCAGGTAATTGACCACTTCGAAAATTGTCTCCCATTCTCACGGCGTTTGGTCGTAACTTATTATTTTGGTCTAGGGGAGGGGGGGGGTGGGTGGTTAGTTAATGGTAAACTCTAGGAACGTCGTTTCGTTTTCAGAATTATTTTTATCTAGTCTTACAGGCGGGTAAGGCAATATACAATTTTCTATTGTTTTAGCACTTTATAATTTAGAGCATTAGATCCTTCAGATGAAAAATTCCCAACGATTTTCCCATACTATCTACTACTTCTCGTGAAATTTTGCCTACCATTCGAATCACTTTTGGACAAAGTTTTGAACATAAACGTTTTGACCAACAGTAATCATAGGTAATCTAGTTCGTAAAGTGACATGTCGTTGAAATAGTTTAGATGAATTGTTGAGGTTCGCCTGTATTTTGGAAAATATGCACTAGAGGTCGACTGGTTTATCTTCTATTGAAACATTGTTGCCGCCAATCGATTGAAGTAGATGGAAAAGCGGGTACAAGGGCCATGAAGAATGGGATGTTGTCCGAATGTTGTAAATTGGGAAGAATAACCCGATCTTCTTTTATGTATGCTCGTAATGCGGCCATTTATGTCCGGTTCACTCTCTCGCTAGCATTCGCCTGTGGTGGATACTCAGGTGTAAAGATATGCTTAACTCCATACTTTCCACATAATTGTTGTACGAAATGTGTCAAATAGTCTTCCATCATCGGTCACTATAGTGTCGGGAAACCCAAACATGAAAAATATCTGAGTTTTTAGGAATCTCACCACGATTGATGCAGTCGCTTTACGCAATGGCATAGTCATCACAAATTTAGAGAAATGATTTAAAATTATCAGGCCACGTATTGACAATACAAGCTCGTGGATAAGGTCTTCGAAAATGATCGATGATAGAGGTGGTCGTGTACAATGAGTTGCTGATTTGTTTGCTTTACATTTCTCTCCTCACATTTTATCGCAAATAAACGAACGTCATAGAATAAGTTTGGCCAGTTGGTTTTATGCGTATCGGGATGGTCACCTAAAGGAGGCGTGCACCTTAGATATACATCCAACCGTGGCTCTTTCGGAACAACTAATTTGCATGATAAAATATTAAGACCTATAGGTCGTTAGATAATTTAGGCGAGGTATTTATATAAATTATGCCATCTTTCTCGATAAGGTTAGATGGTTTTATCGATATCTTGATATTTTTCAACATAGAACGATATTCAGGTGATACAAAATGCTCGGAGTTCAGGTCAGTTCCAAGACATGTTGTAGATAAGGTACGAACATCTATGCGGCGAGCCCTAGAAAAAGCATCCGGAATTGCATTTTGACTTCCTTTGCGGTATTCCACTTCAAAATTAAATCGCCCCCCCCCCCCGCTCCCCTAAATTAAAATGAAATGCCAAACTTCTTCGATTTAAATTACCATGAGCGTCCTTGAGTGACATGAGCCATGGTCACTAACGATCCATATACTCTCGATATTTCTTAATTGCCTAGGCTCCATTTAGCTTCCGGGACATAAACGATATGGGATGGACAAACCCTTCGGCATCTCCTAAAGGAACAAAACTGCACCAATGCCGGTTGAATTGGCGTCACACTGGATGTAAAACCTTTTCTGAAATCAGGTGAAACCAGAACGTGAGATGAAATAAGGCATGATTTAAGCTGATCGAATGCAGCTTGAGCTGTCGTGGACCACACGAAACGCTTTTCTTTCTTTAGGAGGTCTGTGAGGGGGGCTGAAAGTTCTGCATAATTTCTGACAAATCGCCGATACCAGGCCGCCATTCACAAGAATCAACGCACTTGCCGAACGGTTTTCGGCCTCGGAAACTCTGTAATACCCTTACTCTGGACGGATCACGTCCATCCTCTCACACCAACCACATGGCCAAGGTAATCCGCCTCCTTGAGAAGAAATTGGCATTTCTCGACATTAATGGTCAGACCTGACCAAAATCACTTTGCTCATTAATCGGCACAGAGATTGGGGGGCATTACAGATCCCGAATGGCATAATTTAAAATTGAAACAACGGTCGTCCTGGGATGCCGAAAGCTGTTTTTCTTTGAGGCTGGATCTAAAGAGATCTGCCAGAAGGCATCTTTTAGGACCTGTTTCGATATAGATTCGGTTTTGTCGAGTCGCCCAAGCAAATCATCCACAATAGGGAGAGGAAAATCATCTTTATTAGTCACTCTATTAAGTTTTCGAGCATCTAGGCTCAGATGCACCTTCCCATTTTTCTTTCAACGGTACTAATATAACCTAATATGTTTTATTTTGACCCATCTGCGGCGTGAACACTGCCCGAGAGTTTTCATAGGAATTTCATTCTGTCGAATAAGCTATACACAGATTCTGAAATTTCCGCTCAAAGTTTAATACGGAGTTTAAAATGACGGATTAATCAAAGTTTGTGCTTATTAGATGGACTTGGGTTAGATTCTTGATTACTGGTTGGTGACAATAGTTCTTGAAGACGTTATGTTTAACAATCGTTGGAGGAAGGATTCTCCTTCGATTGGTTTGGTTGTACAGAAGATAGATTGGGATTAGGTTTCCGAATTTGTTTTGGGAATGGTGGTATCCAGGCCGTCTTATTCTCGATCTCAAATTTCTCTCTCTGCTGCAAGCAATGCAGTGTGGTAATATTATATCAGCCAATCCACAGTCAAAATAGAAAATTCGCAATAAACATCACAATTGCATCATTACAAATTTGTTACGCATATTTTGAGCAAGTGTATATGTAGAGCTTGGAGATTGAACAGCTGAAATATTTTGATAATTGACAGTTTCGGAGTGGTGTGGGTCTCGAGATTATTTTATAATTTGGTCTTTGGAGGAGATCTGTAATTGTTTGTATGAATGTATCAGCAAGATGGATTTTAACGTCACGCCGCATGTTTTTTTTTAAATTTCTTATGTGTGTGGCTCGTTAAGCGGATACGTGACAAGCAATTAAAATTAGCTGTTCTTTAAATATTTATGCCTTTGTTTCTATTCCCCGTCCCTAACTACGTACGTTCCTGCATTATGTTTAGATGTGCAGTGCATGTTTATTGCACCTTATGGATGGGACCACTACTTCGATGCTTCCCCTCAACCTCGTAGAGGTACACGGTTGAGAATACAGGAGCAGTTCTTGCTTTGCAGTTGGCTAGTCCTGTCTGCTATGAGCTAATAAAGACTTTTGTTTATTTTTATATATCTTTCTATCCTTTTAATTTCACTTCTAATAATCGTTTTCTTTTTAATTGATTGGCTTATTAAGTTTCAGACGACACCAATAACTTATCCCTGAGGAGAAGCAGCTTCTTAGAGGTCACTATTATTGTTGTTGTGAATGTATTTATTTAATTTCGATATGGAGGATGATAAACATTCAGAATACTCCAACAGGCCTCACATTGCCTAATCATCGATTAGCCCCGCCTTGCTAAACAGGTAGTCAATGCTCCCTACGGATACGGTTACAGCTAAAGATTTATTGAACAGATCTATGATTAATGCAACTGGCAGTGTCGTGTTATCGTTATGATATAATCCAAAATACTGAACCGAATGTTTTTGTCGTGTAAAACATTGCTTTGAACTGAAATATTTCTATAGGGGAGTCAACTTCCTTTTCCCAAAAGTACCAAACATTTCTTCCTTAAGTTGAGTTCATTGCATGTTGGCTTGTGGGTCTGCGAGTGGTATTTTATTTACCATCTACTCTCCAATTCTAGTCGGCGAGCATTTCCCGATCCGCCACCTAAGGACGAGCCCGATGGGGTTTTACGTTCCCTTCACGGGTCTCCTCAATTAATTTCGATAATATTAATTTTACGGGTGTGTAACGAGATCCCGGTTTTCAATATCCTGGTTTTCAAAATCCCGGTTTTCAAATTCCTGGTTTACAAAATCCCAGTTTTGTATAAAAAAATCCCGATTTTTAGAAAATTCCGGTTTGAATTTTTAAAATTTGGCATGTGGGAAAATGGGACTCTTAAATGATTTTTTGACAAAATTCAAAAATGAGTTTGCGATAAAGTTCTAAAAAGTGGCTAATAAAGGGTGGTTAAATTTTAAGGGCCGATGTTGATTTTGAATAAATCACAAATTATTTAGGAAATTATTGTCAATTCATTTTGTTATGATAATATGGTATGGTTCAATTATGTATGGAACAAAATATCAGCCAAATGGCAGACGCGACCTCGGCGGCACACCTCCACCCGATGGTCCAAATTTTCGATGACGCTTAGGCATAATTGAGGTTCTATGCCGTTAATATGCCGAATTATCTCATCCTTTAGCTCTTGAATTGTTGCTGGTTTATCGATGTACACCTTTTTTTTCAAATAACCCCAAAGAAAGAAGTCCAACGGTGTCAAATCACATGATCTTGGCGGCCAATTGACATCGCCACCATGTGAGATAACACGGCCATTGAATTTATCGCGCAAAAGAGCCATTGTTTCGTTAGCTGTGTGGCAAGTGGCACCGTCCTGTTGAAACCACATATCGTCCACATCCATATCTTCCAATTCGGGCCATAAAAAGTTCGTTATCATCTCACGATAGCGAACATCATTCACAGTAACTGCCTGACCGGCCTCATTTTGGAAAGAATACGGCCCGGTTATGCCGCCAGCCCATAAACCGCACCAAACAGTCACTCTTTGTGGGTGCATTGGTTTTTCGACAATCACTCTTGGATTATGATTCGCCCAAATGCGGTAATTCTGCTTATTGACGAATCCACTGAGGTTAAAATGTGCCTCATCACTGAACATGATTTTCTTCGAAAATTGATCATCCGCTGTTGCCATTTCTTGCCACCATTCTGACCATTGACGACGTTTGGAATGGTCAAGAGGCTTTAGTACTTGAGTCAATTGCACCTTATAAGCGTGTGCAAGTTTTTATGAATAATGTTCATCAACGACGAGCGTGAGAGGTGCAATTGTTGGGCAGAACGACGAGTTGAGGTGGACGGCTCTTCAACCACACTATCGCGAACAGCAGCAATATTTTTTGCTGTACGAGCATGTACTAGTGTTTTAAAATCTCCTAAAGCCCCGTGTGCTCAAATTTTTGCACGATTTTTCCGATTGTACGCACATTTAGACCACTAAATTGACCGAAAAAATCACGAAGTGCACGATATGCATTTTGATTTGAACGCCCAGTTTCATGATATGCCTGAATAACTTTAACGCGTTGCTCGATTGTGTATCCTTCCATGGTTCAAATTGAGTTAATCTGAAATTGAGAAATGTCAAATTAAATGCAAAAAAACTTGACGTTTAGTTGTGGTTCACATTCAACGTCGGCCCTTAAAATTTAACCACCCTTTAGTAATGGGATTTGGCCATTTCTTAACAGATTTTGTTGAAATTCGATACGTGCGATGGAAATGGGATTCTGCGTTTTCGATAAAACGGTCAATAGAGATGGAGTTAGTCCATTTCTAACCCGATTTTGTTGAAATTCTACACGTACTATGGAAATGGATTTTTAAAGGCCATTTTTAAACCGATTTAGTTGAAATTCGTCACTTGCGTTGGAAATGGAGTTCTTAAATGATCCTTGATAAAGCTGTGGAATATGTTCAACAGAGATGGAATTTTGCCATTTGTTAACCGATTATGTTTAAATTTGACACGATCTAAATGGGATTATTGAATGATTTTTGATAAAGCTCTGCGTATCTGGGCAAAAATGGCGATATATTTCAGAACTTAGTCAAAAATTCATTTTAGAATCTTATTTCCATAACACATGTCGAATTTTATCATAATCTGTCAAGAAATAGCCACGTTCTGTCGCCAATGACCATATTCTTGAGCTTTAGCAAAAAATCATTTTGGAATCCCAATTAGACCTTACTTGTAGAGCTTTAACATAATCAGTAAAGAAACGGCCAAATTTCATCCCTATCGACCGTATTCTAGAACTGTATCAAAAATTAAACTTGGAATTCGAATCATTCACTTAGAATAAAACTAGAAAAACTGCTCTTTTATTGCCGACATGTTTTCGAACCCCGCTCTCCTGGAATTTTTTCTAAAGGCCCTCGGAGGACTAAACGAAGGGAGGAGCAATGCGACTCGCGAGAGTTATTGAAGCCTCTACAATTCGGCATGGTATCAAAGAGCTGAATGTCCAAGGACCGAATGAGGATACGTGGAATTTTGATATTCGGCTTCAATTTCATCAATTATATTCGAAAACAAATAGCACAGTTACAAAAGTCGAAAAGAAATAAAATATTAAATGTTAAACAATATTTCAAAAATCACTTATTATTTTATTTACTTTCCATTTTATAAGGACATTGTTCTCTATTTAAATATACTACGCATTTATAAATGACAAATATAGGCATACCAATTCGATGTCTAGGGCTCGCAGGAACAGTCCTGCATAACAAATTTTGCATAGCAAAATGGTGCAATTATTTTTCATTTTAGTAGGTGTCATTAATAGATTCTATATAATCCGCTCCTACGTGCGGCACGCAGTGCGACATGTTCGCTGATCCCAACTCCTACGCCCCCCGAAGTTCAAATCTAAATCCCCTCGAAGGGCTAAGTTGCCCGTTAGAGTTATCGAAGCCACCAGCCTCTACAACTATTGCATTTCAAAATGTTACATTAACAAAATATTGCTTTAAATATAAAATATAATACAGGGTGTCCGCCGGGAAGGTATACTACTTTGTTTTGCCGCCATTTAGGCGAATATTAGTATGACAGTTCATACTTGACAGTCGTGAAGTAGACACAGGGCAAATTCTTCCACAAGACCATTTACAACGCCGTACATATGCCAATAGGATGTTACAGCTCGCCCAAGACAACCCCGATTTTCATGAAAAAATCATAATGAGTGACGAGGCACATTTTCATTTAAATGGATATGTGAATAAACAGAATAGTCGGTACTGGGCAATGGAAAACACTCACATTATTCATCAGTCACCTTTACATCCATTAAAAGTGACAGACTGGTGTGCAATTTGGTCAGGAGGAATCATTGGACCTTACTTCTTTGAAAATGAAAAAGGCGTAACGGTAACTGTGAATGGGGAGCGATATCGTGATATGATTGGAAACTTTTTAACGCCACAACTGCATACTTTGGGCTTGATAATATGTGGTATCAACAAGACGGTGCCACATCGCATACAGCCAGCATTACAATGGAATTACTGCGAGAACTCTTTCCACAACAAGTTATTTCAAAAAATGGTGATGTTGATTGGTCTCCACGGTCGCCTGATTTGACTGCTCCTGACTTCTTTTTCTGGGGATATCTAAAAAGCAAGGCTTATGCAAACAAACCAGAAACGCTTGAGCGATTCAAACAAAATATTCGTGATGAAATTAATGAAATACCGCGTGAAATGTGTGAGAATGTAATGAAAAATGTGCTCATAAGGGCTCGCATTTGTGAGGCTAACAGAGGCGGACATTTATCTGATATTGCATTCCATACATAATTGCCGACATTAAATAAAACATTTATCAATATAAGATCCATTCTCTTTCATTTAATCAAAAATCATAAACAAACAAAGTAGTATACCTTCCCGGCGGACACCCTGTGAAATTTAATATTTTAAAATATTAAAGTCGAAATTCAAATAGGAGATCAGTTTTTTCCGACTCAGACACCGATAAAATAGCACACGATTTCACGAAACCGATTCCCGCCTCTGACTTCGCACCCTTGGTTTTTTTCTAGTAAATTTTTGGGCAAGATATCTTACTTTTATGCTAAAATATTATTAGCCCGGCCGGCCCGAATTAATAAAAAATGTTTTTTTCAAAATCAAGACTTTAGAAAGTAAAGAAAACCGGGATTTTATAAACCGAGATTTTGAAAACCGGGATTTTGAAAACCGGGATTTCGTAGTACACCCTAATTATACATTAAATTGTATCCAAATAAACTCCATTCTACCTATAATCCAATCTTCGGTAAGCGCACAGTAATTATTCGTAACTAATTCCCAAAATTTTAAAATAAATGATGCCACGCAAATTAAAATATTTCCCAACTAGATAAATCTGTTTATATAAATTATATGTGATTTCCAGTGCAATAATTCTGTTAAAATTAATTTGCATTCATAGTTAGTAAATCATCACAGTCAGACTGTTCTTTATCTAGCCGCCGTACGATGTATCTACACTTATATTTATTTATGTCTGTATGGAATAGAATTTTTATTTCCACATTAGATCTGACCACAATGTTTATTTGGTGTTAGCTTAGAAGAGTTTGTTAAACAGAATTTTTTTTTTTTAATTATTTATTTTACCCATCCAGCCACGCCAGCAGATGTGAATGAATGGAAATCGTATATTTACCAACAAACACTGTACTTACCGAGTATGTGACTGATGCATGCATATTTATGAGTCACAAAGATTTTTTTTTGTTATACTTAAATAATTTTAGATATATTTTGTCTTTCCATATGTACGATGGAATAGCGACGACGACGATATGCATCCATTGTGTACTGTTTACGTACGTTTATAAAGGGTATTTTTTTAAGAGGTTGCCGATTTTTTTTTTGAATAAAACACATAAAATTATGAAATGACCAAAATTTTTTTTTATTTGGTAGATAATTTTTTGGCATTTAACATTTAAACACAATTTCTGGCATATGGCTACCACGACTATTTTTCACAAATGTCATTCTGGAGGTCCAATTTTCCAGCACTTTTTCAAGCATTTGAGGGCGTATGTCAGCAATGACACGTTGAATATTGGTTTCCAAAGCGTCAATCGATTGAGGTTTATCCACATAAACCAATGACTTCACGTATCCCCACAAAAAGTAATCGAGTGGCGTCAAATCGCACGAACGCGGAGGCCAATTCACCGGACCATTTCTCGAAATAATGTTGTCGTTGAAAGTTTCTTTCAATAAGTCGATTGTTTCACGTGCTGTATGGCAAGTGGCACCATCTTGTTGAAACCACATTTCATCCATATCCATATCTTCAAGATTTGACAACAAAAACTCATTTAACATGGTTCTGTATCGATTTCCATTCACGGTAACGCGTCGTCCTTCCTCATTTTTAAAGAAATATGGACCGATGATCCCACCAGCCCATAGACCGCACCAAACAGTACATTTATCAGGATGCATTGGTAATTCTTGAACGGCGTGTGGATTATCTTTGCTCCAAATGCGACAATTTTGTTTGTTGACGTATCCATTTAACCAAAAATGCGCCTCACCACTGAAGAGAATTTTACGGTAAAAAAATGGATCTTCGTTCAATTGATTTAACGACCAATCACTGAATTCACGGCGCAAACGATGGTCGTGTGGCTTTAATTCTTGCACCAATTGAATTTTGTATGGCACCAAACCCAAATCTTTACGTAAAATTTTCCATAAAGTCGATGGACAAAGTCCAATTTGCTGAGCACGACGACGAATCGATAAATTGTCGTTTTCTTCGACACTGGCCTCAACGACAGCAATATTTTCTTCTGTACGAACTCTTCTCATTCTTGTCGGTGGCTTGGCATCCAAAAGAGTGAATGTAGACCGAAATTTGGTAATTACGTTCTTTATGGTGGTCTCTGACGGACGATTATGTGCACCATAAAATTCACGAAGTGCTCTATAAACATTTTTAATTGAACACTGATTTTGAAAATAAATTTCCACGATTTGAAAACGTTGTTCTGGAATTAACCTATTCATAATGATTTGCCAAACAATACTGAGTAGAAATGCCACTTTGAGCTGTCAAAACAACTGTCATAAAATAAAACGACATCTATCGGAAAAACAAACCTCCTAAAAAAACACCCTTTATATTTCATATGGTAATGCATTTCTATAAGCTTACACATATTCAAATAGTTATGTATATTCGTTTGGTTTGTTTATTTATTTTGATTTCTCGTTCAGATTTTATTTTTTAATTTCAAACCTAACGTATGGAGTGAGGTCGTGATCTTAATCTACATCAAATTGTTTATATTTTAAGTTTTGTGCTCAACCGTCAGTACATAGCTATATGGCAATTATTGTTGGGATATGAAATCGTATAATATGTGTGTGTGTGTGTACGTATTTCTGCAAATCCAAATGGATTAGCTGGTGATTAAGCGGATTTTTTTATTATTTCCAGTGAAGCCCTACATTTTTTATTATCATAAATTTTATGAGTAGTTATTTGTATTGTAAGCAGCAAAGTAAATTTCTCAATACGAACGGACATCTATACAGATTATAAGAATTATGATTCAGCACGATTTGAGTTTATTTGGTAAAGGTGACTGGACAACAAATTTGTTGTATTATGTTCATCTGGCCGTAGAGAAAATATTATGTTTAGTCTTAATTATCACATTCTAACAATTATTGTTGATTGAATTTAATTATTTTATCAGTTAGATTCGCAAATTCAATTGAGCTTGATTCGAAATATGTTAAATGTTTATTTTTACCATTTTGATTGATTTCTATCAATTTTTGCGTGATTTATAAAATGTGATCAAATCTTTTTTAAATTGGATGATCGATTAGAAAGAAGTGCTAGTTAATATTTTTTCGCGTGAAATAAGAATATACTCAAGTACTTACCAAAGGTTTTGCTAATACTAAATCATCACCCAACAATACCTGATCGATGTTTACGCCTTCACATACATTATCTTCAACTCCGATCCGCAAAAAAATATAAGTATCCGTACATAGTCAATTTGTTTGTTCCATTTGCTGATATCGAGTTAAAAAGATCGAATTCTGGGTTTTAAGACGGTTAGTCTAAATCCTGTTTTTTTTTCAAAGAATTTTGAACGTGCTTTTCTAATTTGACCATGCCGATCCAACCCCACTATTGTTTATTCGAGGTCAAATTCGATGGCGATGAATTTTGGAATTTTGCGTTCAAAATGAAGTTCTGAAATATGACTTTACAGAATCAAAGGAGGCAAATTTTGGATTATGATGGAATCCCGAATTTTGGATAAAGTAACTATGCCAAGCTTAACATGGCTGTTTCTTAACAAATTTTAGTCTAATTTGAATTGAATTGCATTATAGATATGCTCGGCTTTTAGGATTTAAAAATTAATTACTCTTGTGAAGTTTCTAACAAAAAATAACACGTATACATATATGGTTCCAATTGGCAAAAATGGCGGGGACATAATTCTTATTGGATTCAAATAGATTCCAATAGCCGCCATATTGAATTGTGTTAGTGTTGGTGATTTGCACGGTTAATATTTTATAAATGCAAATTAGTAAAAATGTTATTAAAAATTATTATTATATTAAATAAATTCATAACTTACATAATAAAATATAAAAAGGATAAAAATACAAAGGATATTAAAGCAATATTTAAATAACTTTAAAAAAACTTAACAAATAAATAAAATTAAAGCTTTAACAAAAAAAAAATCAAATATGTTTATTTAAAATTCTTACTCAAAATATTGAGTATTTTATCAATCTGGACCAATAACAAGCCACTTCCAGAGATTAGGGCAAGATACCACTATATAGGTTGAATTGGCCTATCTATAGAGAACATTTTCCGGTATACAGTTTTTCCTAGCGGAGAAAATGACACCTTGTTAATAGCAATTTTCCACAGTAAATGTTGAGTATTTTATCAGTCGAGGCCAATAACAAGACTGATAAAAATCTCGAGAGTCATGGTGGGAAATTGCTATTAACATGCTTGCATATAAAGACGATTATTACATTTTAAATATTTTTCAAATTTACGACACAACAATCTGACACGATAGCGACCTATATAGTTAGGTGCTATATGAACCAAGGTATCCAAAAAAAACAACTCTTGAGAAAAAAGAGCCTTGCCGGGGGTTAGGACAAGCCATTTTCGAAAATTATCCTCATTACTCATATAAAGACGATTATTACATTTTAAATTTTTTTCAAATTTACGACACAACAATCTGACACGATAGCGACCTATATGGTTAGGTGCTATATGAACCAAGGTATCCAAAAACTGCAAACCTTTGAGAAAAAAGAGCCTTGCCGAGGGTTAGGATAAGCCATTTTCTAAAATTTATATCATTACTCATATAAAGACGATTATTACATTTTAAATTTTTTCAAGTATCCACAACAATCTGACACGATAGCGACCTATATGGATAGGTGCTATATGAACCATTACCATCGTACCATTACCATCGTACCATTACCATCGTACCATTATAATCGTACCATTACCATCGTACCATTACCACCGCACCATTACCATCGTACCATTACCATCGTACCATTACCACCGTAACTTCACCATCGTACCATTACGATCGTACCATTACCATCGTACCATTACAATCGTACCACTACCATCGTACCATTACCACCGTAACCACCGTATGAATACCGTGCAAATTTCAGCCAAATTTATAAACCTGCCGTCAACTTTGATGTCGATACCTCTGTTGGATAACACATTCTATCTAACCTTTACCAAAGCTGATAAACAATTAATCTCCCAGCTTAAGATACCAGAATCTAGTAAAGTCATGACAATCCACGAAACACAAGGATTAACCTCACCAAATGTGATATGTATAAGAATCAATTCTCAACCACTTGGGCTGTTCGATAGTGTACCCCATGCCATAGTTGCAATTTCAAGACACACCCAATCATTTAGATATTTTTCACCAGTGGCTAATGATAGACTACACTCGCTTTTAATGAGAGCCCGAGCCTACACTACTACTCTAAAAGTAAATCAATCCATAAAATTCAAGAAAAGGTTGGTTTATGAGAAATATGCAATTTACTATCAAAATGTCAACAAAATGGCATCAAAAGCATCTAAGTTCTATAACTTCGTTTTAAAATCAAACTACCTAATCTATGTAATTTTTGAAACTTCATTAAAACCCGGCATAATAAGCAGTGAATTTATTGGCCATGATTACGTTGTCCACAGATGCGATCGGTCTCCCGAAACTAGCTCAAAGAAATCGGGTGGTGGCGTACTGATAGCAGTATATTCTAAACTCTGGAATGCTCCAGTAACTTTAGCCCCATCGAGAGTCGAATAAAGTGGTGTAAAAATCAAAATTAACCAAACCAATATATTCATTTACGCAGCGTATATACCACCTCAGTCAAATAGTGCTCATTACGCAACTTGCATCGATGCGATTGATGAAGTTATTACAGCAAACTCGTCAGATTTAGTTCTTGTGCTTGGTGATTTTAACCTTCCAAATATAATATGGAATCTGGACCCGGGACTAAATTGTATTTTTCCAAACAATATAACAACAGATGCTGAATCTTTATTTGTGGACGCCATGCTTGGTTATAATTTGAACCAGATAAACACAATTACTAATAATCGTGATAGATTACTGGATCTTGTCTTCAGCAACGACATTGACACTGTCAAAATTTCAGAATCCTTGTTACCTTTTGTAATTAACGATATCAATCACAAGTCTTTAGATATTGTATTTGACTCAACTAATTTAATGGCGAGTTCGGAACACCTACAACCAATCAAATACATATCTTCAAAAAACAAATCGTGCGGGCTACAAAGTTACCTAGAATCCATCAACTGCGGCAAACAACTTTCAATTCCAATGATATAAACGAAAATGTTGATAAATTTAATGACATGATGCAGCAAGGCTTCGAACTTTATGTACTCTATGTGCTGTAAACCACAAAATGCTCACCCTCAGTGGTTTGATGATAGACTAGTTAACTTAAAAAATCGGAAGTCGAAAGCATATGCCAAAATGTTGAAAAGCGGGTTAGAAGCGGACAAAACTATGTTTCTATGACACAGTAACGAATTTGAAATTTCAAATCAAAATACAGGTCGTATCTCGATCAAATTCAAGGAAAAATTAAAGTAAATCCAATTTAGGAATAAACGCGAAATTGACGGATACCCTGCAAATATGACATATAACAATACCAGCTTCTCAAACTCCAAAGATATAGCTGACATGTTCGCGAAGTTTTTCCAATCAGTCTATAAACCAAGCGTTACTAGTGGATTGTACGAACAACCCAGCAATACCAACGTAACAATAACTCCTCCTGTTATATATGAGGATAACATATTATCGGGTCTAAAGGGATTTGGAGACGGTTGTGGCCTTGACAATATTCCCTCTTCTATTCTGAAGGAGTACGCTGACATTTTAGCAATTCCATTATGTTACCTATTCAACCACTCCTTGAGCACCGGGGTATTTCCCGAAAAATGGAAAATTTCAAAAATTACACCAATTTTTAAATCGGGCAAACGAGATGACGTTACATGCTACAGAGGAATATCAACTACATCATCAATTCCAAAATTGTTTGAATTAGTTTTATGCAACAACTTTAAATCCACAATTGCACGTCATATATCAACAAACCAGCATGGGTTTATGCCTGGCCGATCCACATCAACTAATCTGGTTGAATTCACCAGTAAAATAATTAATGAGATAGAAAACCATCATCAAGTTGATGTAGGGTACACGGATTTCAGTAAAGCATTTGATTCCATCTGCCATCAAAATTGGGTTTTCACTCGATTACATAAATTGGTTCAGTCCTATCTATCAAACCGGCGACAATTGGTAATAATGGGAAATAAGAAATCAAACGTTATTAAAGTTACGTCTGGTGTTCCCCAAGGATCGCACATCGGGCCGTGGATATTTATTGTTTTTATAACCGAGATAATCCAAAACTCAAACGTGTTCATATTTGCTGATGACGTGAAAATTTTTTGAACTGTTAATGGAATGCTAGATACGAAGAAACTTCAAGAGGACATCGATAGATTAAGTGAGTGGTGTGATCGAACCTCGCTTTACTTAAATATTAAGAAATGCAAGATCATGTCTTTCCATCGTAAGAGAAATCCGCTAATTACTTCCTACAAAGTCAACAACGAAGTATTACAAAGAGTTAATTAGATCATAGATCTAGGTGTTACATTTGTCGAGAATGCTAGTTTCAATAGGCATATTGAAAATTGTATTGCGAGTATTGTAAAGATATTCAAACCTTATGTTCACTCTATTTCGCCTACGTTCGATCTCAACTGGAATACGCTGTACCGGTCTGGAATCCATACTATGCTGTACACATTAAAAGAATTGAAAGCATTCAAAAGAAGTTTCTGATTTTCTTGTTAAAAAAAAGTGACTGGAATTACGACCACAATTTACCATTCCCTGAAAATGTCGCTCGGTTACCTCCGTACTCAACAAAATGCACGGATTACAAAATATGCACGCTTGAAAATAGACGACTTCTCTTAGGTGCGGCTTTCATCGGTAACGTTTTGCTTGGTCACATTGATTCAGCATACATTTTGGAAAACATATCAATTCATGTGCCTTGCAGAACATTTCGAAACCATGAATTTTTAGCACTAGAACACCATTCCACAAACTATGGAGAAAATAACCCCATTAATAGGTCGTCTAAATCGTTCAACATCGTCGACGACCTATTTGACTTTAATTTATCAAAGGACAAGTTCAAAAATATACTTAAGAATTATTTTTTAAATTTTTAATTGTTAAATTAAGATTTGATTTATATATTTCTGTGTTTTAATTTTCTTTATTTTATTATTTTTTTAATATTTTTGTTTTAAATTAAATTCTGAAATCATACATGTAAATCACAGAATAGATTTCTTTAAATAAATAAATAAAAAAGTAACATCACCATCGTACCATTACGGTCGTACCATTATCATCATACCATTACCATCGTACCATTACCATCGTACCATTACCATCGAACCATTACCATCGTACCATTACCATCGTATCATTACTACCGCACCATTACCATCGTACCATTACCATCGTACCATTACCATCTTACCATTATCATCGTACCATTACCATCGTACCATTGCCATCGTACCATTACTATCATACTATTACCATCGTACCATTACCATCGTACTATTACTATCGCACCATTACCATCGTATCATTACCATCGTACCATTACGGTCGTACCATTACTATCGCACCATTACCATCGTACCATTACCATCGTACCATTGCCATCGTGCTATTACGATCGTACCATTACCATCGCACCATACCAGCTTGTCCTAACCCTCGGTAGGGCTCTTTTTTCTCAAGAGTTGATACTTTTTGGATAGCTTGGTTCATATAGCACCTAATCATATACTTAGCTCGCTATTGTTGTAGATATTTGAAAATGTTTTAAATGCAAAATGTACGAGTACATTATTATAATCGTTTTTATGAATATTCAGACAACTATTTTTTCCTACCATAACCGACCGGGATAGATTAGAAAAAAAAAAATTCAGTTTTTCAATGCCAGTTTGTTTGCGAAATAGGTTTGTCGTTTCAGTGTCAAAAAATTGATAAAATTCTTCTGAAAATAATTTCAAATTTAAGAACGAGCATGAAATATTTAGCAACTTCCTGTCAAACCTAATAAAACAGATTAAACCAATGCAAATTGCCACATGTACAATCTAATATTTATAATTAATTTAGAGTAGATCTGTAATTAAATAAAACTACCAAACATTAATTTAATATCACTAAGCGTGTCATGTTAAGGAAAATTTTGATGAGCCATAATATAACGTTATTAACTTAATAAAATGCCATTTAGGAATGATTACACAAATGGCCATCATACACAAATTCACCTAAGAGTCTAGGCAAACAAACAAATACTTTAGGTTCTGGAAATATAATGATGGGAAGCGGCCATGTGGCTTTAAATACAAATAATTTACAATTATAACATTTATTAGAAGTTTAATAGGAATTATAAAATTTATCGAAAAGCTGGCAGGTACTTCATTTTCGTATTTAGTAAAATTCAGTTTAAATGGTAAACTATTCAGTTTTGTTCGTTTATACTTATGCGTATACAATTTGTAGGATCAAGGTAAATTTCACGCATTTGTACAGAACCGTGAAGTCTCTCCTAAACGAATCTTAATTTCTTTTAGGGCAGATTTAGGACAAACTTCATGAGAATCTTAAAAGGTACTTTTCCAGTTTTCAAACATTTAAGTTTAATACATTTAGGTCCAAAAGCTGAACTAGAAATAAAGAAAGGAATTTATCTACCGAAATTAATTTGGCAATAAGAGAAAATTGTAGACAATATTATGTAAAACTAAGTGTAAAAATTATGATAATCTAGGAGTAACACTAGTACCTCTAATCAACTTATATCCCAACTTATGTGAAAATTGATGAAACAGAAGAAGAATTTATGATTGTAATTTTTCGGCAAGGCACCTGAAGGCACTGAATGAAGCATGTTGAGGCAATGAAAATTTTTGCAGAGCGACAGCGCTGCTTTAGATCAACGACTAAGAACGATAAGTTTAATCTCGATCAGAATCGGTAATCTGCGCACGGTATTAGGTTGATAAGATGAAATTCAGCTTCAGGTTTTCATGGGTTTACAATATTTTAGTGAATAATAGAAAAACCAATTTCAAACCATACACTCTCTTCCCCAGTATTTCTAATAACCATCAGATTAGGATGAGGTACAGCAATAAATGGAATTTCATCTCCTGATTGGCTTGTAGCGACGAAACTTACTATAATATATATTAATGGACTAACTCATGAAAAATAAATTTTTAACAGTTGAACAAACACTTGAATAATAATTTGTTTTTATTTTTTTCAGGTAAAGGCGGAATCTACAATTCGCAAGTATTATACGCAAATATTTAACTAAAAGCTGCTGTGAACGATACAGTGCGCTATTTATATTTAACGTCATGCACGGTTGGCCTTCGATCACGTATTTAGATTTTAAAACTTTTTATTGACTTATGTCAAAAAATTTGATTAAGGTCGCCATAAAAATTTATTTAAAGTGAATATTCATGGCATATACGAGTAAGACATAAGATATCATACCTATAGAATAAAATAAGAGCACACACGCGCGAATTTTATCTTAGCAGGTAAACGTTTATAATCCATAATTTGAATCCCAACTAATCGACATACTATAAATATTTTTAGAGTGTAGAATAGAAATAGATTTGAACGAGTAAATAGGATGGAAACCCCCAACCGAAAACAGATTAATTTCGAGATGTAAATATTATTTGTTGGAAAACTTCACTCACTTAAGCACAAAAACCCATTAAATAATTTACAATTTTAATTAGCATTCTATAAAGTAAATAAATTAAATTTATTATAAATAATTGGTATAATGTTGTTAGTGTACACTACACTACTACTCTATTTAGTGTATTGTGTATAGCTGTTCAAATAAAATTAATTAACATCTCTGTACCATTAATCTATATTACGCATAAATCTATTAAACGTGTACACGTATTAATCATTTCAATAAGTATTTAATTAACACATTGAGCACCAACAAATTTGGGGTTGTTGGTACCGCATAGTATGTAAAAGGGGTGAGTGTAAATTTTATTGGATTTTCATAATTAATTAGTACTTGCTTGCGTTCGGGCTCGACGTATTTTATTTTATGTTTGTTTTAATGTATCGATTTGTAATAATTTATTAAAGGCGAAATGAATTATGTAGGTGGTTGGTGCTTGTTATTCAATTTGCACTAATCCATGTTTTAATTTAACCAATTTTTTGTTCGCCAACCTATTTTTGTAGAGAAGAATAATTAATGTGATCTTGATTATTTTGGATGGCTCCTATTAGCTGAGTTGTCGTCGAAAATGATTTTTATATTTTTATCTATTATTACTCTTATGCAATGATCTAAATTCAAGTTCAGGTGCGAAATACATTTCTTTGTTCGTACTTCCAAAATAGATTCGCTGGCGTGTCCGATGTGGTCAAACTTGATCTACTTCATGCTTTGAATGATTATTTTCTCTCCAAAATTTAAACACAGCTAAACCAAACCGACGGTAGTTCTACCAGTAAAAATGGAAAACGCTTCAAATCCCAGAATTTAAACAAATCCCAGAAATCAAAATCCTGGAAGTGAAAATTCTGGAAACCAAAATTCACGTATATCATAATCCCAGACTTCCTAATGCCAGAAATCAAAATCACGGAATCAAAATTCTGGAATTCAAAATCTCGGTAATATGATATGAAAATCCCGGAAATAAAAATTTTTGTTATCAAAATAAACGGACTAAGAAGCCATTTTTAACTAATCCAATTTTGGAGGAAGTTCTGGAATATAGCTACCCGAGACGGAACTCTGCCATTTATTAATCGATTATGTGTGGATTGAGTATGTTGAATGTGGATTGGGTTCAAAAAACAAATTTTTGGGAGAAGTTTTGAAATTATCATATTGAATAGAACTGAGATTCTAAAATGATTATTGGACAAAGTTCTGGAATATGGCTACATGGGGCAGAACTAGGCCATTTCTTAACCGAATAAGATGGGATTGGGTTGTTGTATTGAAATGGGATTATAAAATAATTTTTAGGAGAAGTTATGGAATACCGCCACCTGGAACAGAATCAACCATAATGAAATTAGACCTGTTGAATGGAAATGGGATCCTAGAGTGGAACTCGGCCATTTATTAACCGATTATAATGAGATCAAGTTTATTGGATCGAAATGGAATTCTAAATTTATTTTTGGAACTAGTTCTGGAACATAGCCACTTTGAACGATACTCAGCCATTTCTTAACCTTAATAACATTAGTTAGTAGATCAGAAATCAATTAATTAATGATAAAGAATGTTTATTTTATAGAAGATAATCCAGTACATTTTTAAAATCCTACCACCATTTTCTTTTACAAAGTCATTTTAAAAAATGGATTTGTGTGAGATTGACGATGAGTGAAACAAAACTACAAAATTTTATGATCCACAAGAACTCACTTGTCAGAATTCAACACTACATCGATTTCCTATTAACTTTCTTATATTTCGTATTGAGTTGGATTTTGAAATGGTGAAAAGGAACCAATATGGTATATGCTTCGGTTATTTGTTCTTAAAGTCCAGACGCTGTTTTCGGATTTCCAATAAAATCGAAATTTCTACTAAAATTTGAGAAAAATTCTGTGAATTTATTTTGTTGTAAATTTTAATTTAGAAACCATTTGTTCTTAATCGACTTTAAAATATTTGAAAAATGAAAAGGTCGTATTGCCAAGTACACTGATTGCGATAAGTTTACTGTGGGAACGGATTAAGTATGAAATTTACACCTGGTCAACTTGTTTCACTGTAAAGAGGTCAAATTTTGAGAAAAATGCAGATTTTAATTAGAATCGCCACTTCCGCTTAAATTTTGAGAAAATGAGCTGAGGCAATTTTATTTCATATTTAATTTAGGATTCTTTTAGGTATATTGTATCGATTTTATCGTAAAAGCTATTTCTCTCCTTCTTATTCCCTTTCTCTGGCTTGAAATTATTCCCTTGAAATGATTTTGCCGCCGGCACGGTGGTGGTCCTACTATCTTGGTTTATAACATGCTCCCACGAGTTTGGACATCCTATTATTTGCAGATCTTGTTCGACGTCATTGCGCATAGTTTAGATATTCTCCTGCAACATACACTGACTGGTTGTTGATGGGACACATTTCTTGCCATTTGTTGTGTTCGCGATCTTTCAATGTAGCCCAGGCTGCTATGTGGGCTTTTATATTTGCCTGAACCTCATTTGTTATAACTGACCTGAGATATTTAAATTTTTCCATGTTGTCAAAGTCATGTGTGCCTGACGTCGATTTTATGTCATAAGCCGTGGCTGTTTAATTCAATTTTTCGAGTTCGCGAAAAGGTAAGTAACACTTTTTAAATCTTAAGGTAGATAACACCGTCCTCTATGTATCACAAAAAATATTCAGCAACAAAGTTAGATGGTTTTCTTGTAATCTTCTTGTTCTATATAGTTCCGTTATTATACAGAACTGTTGAGAATAACGATATTACAAGAAAACTATCGAACTTTTTTAATGGATTTTTTGTGTTATGCAATTTCATCTAAGATACAGAGGGGGGATCTGTTGGTCCTTTTTCAATCGATGAATTTTAGTACTTAATGCTATCTGTTCTAAAAAATTCTTTGACATATGAAAAGTCAAAAATATGCAAATTATCGTCATGGGGCCGCTATCAACACAACAACGCATTTTGATTTTCCAAATTTATTATGAAAATAATCGTTCAAAAACCACAACATTTCGTAAATTACGTGAGAGTTTTCGTCGACATTGTTCGTTTTGAAGAAACTGGAGCCATGAAAACTGGACCTTCAGTGGAAGGTCGTATCGTAGACCGTATTGACATGTCCATTTAGAGAAACATTTCACGAAGCACATTACGACGCATTTTGCATGTTAATTTTCATTTGCATCCATACAAAATTCAACTAACTCAAAAATTTAAGGTACCATTTAAATCGTCGTCGTTTTGTTAATTGGATGCTTGAACCAAATGAATGTTTGTCATCAAAAATCATCTTTAATGATGATCTTAATGTACGCCAATAAGCAAAATGTTGGATTTTGAGGAGCGGAGAATCCTCGTGTTATTCACGAAGCAGAAGTTCATCCTCCAAGAGTCACTGTTTGGTGTCGTTTATGGACTAATTCATTGGGCCGTTTATCATGGAAAACGAACTGGAAAATACCCATACAGTGAATGGGGAACGTTGTCGCAACATGATAACTGGCATTTTGTGGCCCAAATTTAATGAATTTCGTGTCAACGACCTTTAGTTTCAACAAGACGGAGCGACATGCCACGCAAGTCATGCAACAATCCATTTATTGTTAACAAAATTTGCTGATCGCATAATTTCAAGAAATTGTGAAGTTCCTTGGCCACCAAGAAGCCCGGATTTAACATCACTCTATTATTTTTGTTGGGTTATTTGAAAGGTAAGGTGTATGCTAATCATCCACAAACAATTCAACAAGTTAAAAACTGAATTTGAATTGTTTTTGTAAAACACTTGTAAAGAAACTTTCCTTAGATTGACAATATTTATTGATTTTATTATTAGGAAGATCGACTTCGAAAATGTATTTCTTCTTCAGTTCCTTTTTTACAAATAATTGTATTTGTTGTAAAGATTAGTTGTAAAAAAGCAACTGAAGAAGAAATACATTTTCGAAATCGATCTTCCTAATAATAAAATCAATAAATATTGTCACTAAGGAAATTTGTTTACAAGTGTTTTACAAAAACAATTCAAATTCAATTTTATAAGTGACAAAAGTTAACAGTGGGGCTAAAACATGAATTTCAACCATTATAGCACAAAAAGTTAAAAACGACATTCGAGTTGAAATTGAGGTCATTGAACCGCTTTTATTGGAAAAAGTCATCGACAATTTTTATGTTCGGATGCAGGCCTGTAGACGAAGCCATGGTGGACATATGAACGGTATTGTTTTTCATACATAAATGGCACCTTTCCTTATCAATACAAAATTTTGACTTTTCATCCCAAAAAGTGTATTTTATTTACAAATGAATAAAGGACTAACAAATGGCCCACCCTGTTTTTAACTTTAAAAAAATAACATTCAATTTTTAATTTGGCAAAATTTGTGTTTAGTTCATGCTAGTCATTGATAGATGATTCTAATGTTCAGAAAGCAAATTATGTTTGAAATGCAGTTCTAAACTGCAAAAGTAGTTCAGATTTATCAATCTCCATATACAAATATTTTGGTAATTATTAATCTTAATTTATTTAGTAAATTTTAATTAAACCTCATATTTTGTGTCATTTTTAAACAACTGGAATGAGCTAACCATCAATTTAGTTAGTCGAAAATTTAAACTAAAAAAATCGGCGTGATGCACATAGCGTGAACGTTATTTTCAGACTAAATACAAATTTTTATTAAACAAGCCTCATAACATAAAAAAATGTTCGTTTGAAAATCATAATTAAGAATTCAAAGTTCAAATTCGAGCCATGTATATTTTGTTGACCTCTACTGAGATTTGGCCGAATTAAAAAAATATGAAGTTGAATTGAACTAACAATGTTTTGTTTACTGAATTGGCAAATATTTCATGCATGCATAAATTAGCTGATGTATTCCGAATGAATTAGACCAGCTAATAATTTACGTCTTTCAATATCACAATATAAACTTATTTTACCCCTTGGATAATAAGATGATTACAAGTTAGTAGCAGTACTGTTAGCAGTAACAAAATTTAGAAAAAATAGTGAGAAAATATAGATTGTAATATCATTTCTTAGGTTGTTGACGTTGTCTACATTGTCGACGACAGGAATGCAGAAAATCGCTATGTAATCTTCGTTGTAGATTATGTGTCGACAACTGTGTAGATTACATTACGTAATCTACCTCGCCCAACTCTGCATAAATTAGAGTACAGCATTTTCTTAATGAACACACCATTGAAAGCATGAAGGTCTCAGAGACACATTTTACACAAATGAGTTCTGTAAAATTTAATGGTTATAAAATTTACGATACCCAGCACCCTAACTGGAAACCTCGTGGGGGATCAGCAATTTTTATTAGAGATAGAATAAGACACCATGAACTGGAAAAATATCGCGAGGAACATATACAGGCAACTAGCATCTGCTTAGAAGAATGGTCCGGTACATACACCATATCTGCAGCTTACTGTCCACCGAAATATTCAATTAAGAAGCAACAATTTGCAAATTATTTCAAAACCTTGGGAAAAAAATTCCTTGCAGGAAGAGATTTTTACTCCAAACACACCCAATGGGGCTCTCGATTAACATCACCAAAAGACAAGCAGCTGTGGGAATGTATGCAGGAAGGAAAACTAGATCATGCTTTTAGCGGCAGACCAACATATTGGCCAACCGATAGACGAAAAATTCCCGGAAAATATCATCTGACTACTCCCCGGTTTTAATAACATTAAGCACACAAGTTTTAAATTCAGAATAAAATATTTTTTTAACGAATCGACACTTTAATTGGTCTCAATTCAAATCTGCAATGCCAAGAGGTGCTCATTAAGCATCCCACTTAAAACGAAATCTGAGATTAATGAAGCAGTACAACACCTAACGAAGACATTAGAGCAAGCAGCGAAGGATACTACATGCAACAGCTCTACTAAAGTGGAAATGCACCAAGAGTCACAGAATATTCAGCCACTGGTAATTGCACTTACATAGATCATCTGGACTTAAATCAAAATTAAATACAGCTATCAAAAGAAAGCAGCATTAACAAAACAACATGATAAGGGGATTTAATATTATATAAGTAAACTTACAGTATCAGAAGCAACAGATTACTCACTGTCGAAAGCCAAAAAAAATCGGAAACGGCCTACGCAATCATGTCCTCAAATATTCATAAAAATGCTTGTTTCTCTATCGTTTAATTCGGATTAAAATGCAACACAATTTATCGGGTTAAGGCTTCGTGATTCTATATTCGAGTTCACGTACGACTTACGTCAACTATACGGATTTAGTTTATTTCTAATCACATAACATGATCGTGGTTTTACCAAGTAACGTGCTTTTCCAAAACATGATAAAATTAATTAATAATTATCAATCTTCTTGCGACATTACACCTGATGGATTTTATAGATTTGTACAAAAAGAAATAAATCTTATATCCGACTTAGATACAATCGTAGAAAATAATTTTGCAAAATGCCAAATTCATGCAAATTTTATCTATATCCATATAACGTAATGAAACATATGTGTCCAATCATAAACCTATCCTATATATCTGTTCATACATAAATCCTGTCAGCAATTTTTCCAATCAATCAACACAACCACCACATCTTCATCCCTCCTTCGGCAATAGGAAAATAATCCGTCGTATGTATGGATACAGAATAAATAAACTGATAAGGGCATATAACATGTGTTAGTGTATGTGGTGTGTGTTTGATTCCCGAAACACCACGATATTTATTTTTACGTAACGTATTTTAGTATTTAATTAATAAATTTCTATTATTTTCCACATTTAATTATAATAATTATTGTTGTTTGTGCTGTTGTTAATAATATTACTTATTGAACACAGCAGAACAAAAAAATATTCCGCAAAGGTACCCAAAACAACAACAAAACATCGATCATAGTTTATTGTACGTAAACAATTTTTAGATTACAATGTCGAAGCAAGGAAAGTATGTGTGGCCTTTGAAATGTTTGCAAAAAGGACGGTGACTTCTCTAGACTAAATACAGAGGAAGCGTATATCGATGTCTAGACGGATCAACCAAAATCATTGCCATAAATGAGTGTTTTTAGTGATACGAGTAATTGGAAAGTCATGTGCTGGTACTGTTTTTCCGCAATACCCATAATTCTATAAACACAATATACATCTATGAGTATATGTAGAGTTTTAATAAAAGAAACAACAAAAAGTTTTTCATAAACCATGATAACAATAATAATAATAGTAATAACTATAATAATAGTCATACAACACAATGTTGAGTAGGTGGTTTTAGGTGCAAGAATATTTTCCCTCTATTATACGTATTATTCACCTTCCACCTTCATCCCAATCTTCGTCGGGTCGCGGCGCAAGCATCATTATTGTTATTACAGATACTTTATTGGAAAAATTGAAAATTTTCTTTATACCTGCTGATACGTAGGTACATTGAAAATGGTTTTTTGTTATGTTGGTTATAACGGGTGATTTTTTAAGAGCTTGAGAACTTTTTTTTAAAAAAAAACGCATAAAATTTGCAAAATCTCATCGGTTCTTTATTTGAAACGTTAGATTGGTCCATGACATTTACTTTTTGAAGATAATTTCATTTAAATGTTGACCGCGGCTGCGTCTTAGGTGGTCCATTCGGAAAGTCCAATTTTGGGCAACTTTTTCGAGCATTTCGGCCGGAATAGCCCGAATTTCTTCGGAAATGTTGTCTTCCAAAACTGGAATAGTTGCTGGCTTATTTCTGTAGACTTTAGACTTGACGTAGCCCCACAAAAAATAGTCTAAAGGCGTCAAATCGCATGATCTTGGTGCCCAACTTACCGGGCCATTTCTTGAGATGAATTGTTCTCCGAAGTTTTCCCTCAAAATGGCCATAGAATCGCGAGCTGTGTGGCATGTAGCGCCATCTTGTTGAAACCACATGTCAACTAAGTTCAGTTCTTCCATTTTTGGCAACAAAAAGTTTGTTAGCATCGAACGATAGCGATCGCCATTCACCGTAACGTTGCGTCCAACAGCATCTTTGAAAAAATACGGTCCAATGATTCCACCAGCGTACAAACCACACCAAACAGTGCATTTTTCGGGATGCATGGGCAGTTCTTGAACGGCTTCTGGTTGCTCTTCACTCCAAATGCGGCAATTTTGCTTATTTACGTAGCCATTCAACCAGAAATGAGCCTCATCGCTGAACAAAATTTGTCGATAAAAAAGCGGATTTTCTGCCAACTTTTCTAGGGCCCATTCACTGAAAATTCGACGTTGTGGCAGATCGTTCGGCTTCAGTTCTTGCAGGAGCTGTATTTTATACGGTTTTACACCAAGATCTTTGCGTAAAATCTTCCATGTCGTCGAATAACACAAACCCAATTGCTGCGAACGGCGACGAATCGACATTTCACGGTCTTCAGCAACACTCTCAGAAACAGACGCAATATTCTCTTCTGTACGCACTGTACGCATTCGTGTGGTTGGTTTAATGTCCAATAAAGTAAACTGAGTGCGAAACTTGGTCACAATCGCATTAATTGTTTGCTCACTTGGTCGATTATGTAGACCATAAATCGGACGTAAATCGCGAAACACTTTTCGAACCGAACACTGATTTTTGTAATATAATTCAATTATTTGCAAGCGTTGCTCGTTAGTAAGTCTATTCATTATGAAATGTCAAAGCATACTGAGCATCTTTCTCTTTGACACCTTGTCTGAAATCCCGCGTGATCTGTCAAATACTAATGCATGAAAATCCTAACCACAAAAAAATCACCCTTTATTATTTGTATCAGCTTGTATCGGTATTTTTCATTTATAATGGATGCTGAATTTTTTGAATCTGTCTACTGAAATTTTTTGTATCTATGCACATTTTGAATTTATGCAAATCAATTGATTGGTAAATTTTATTATAATTTTTGAATGCACACCATAAAGTTTTTGTTAATATTTGCATAATGCAGAATTGCAATTCAATGCAATTGTTTTGTTAATATCACACTATTAGTAGTAAAGGGTATAACGAACCTTGTAACGCACCAAACCACTTTTCCCTCTTGTGTGATGATGGTACGAGTAGAAAACAATAATCGTATAAAAGCATTCCGATTCGGCATCGAAGACTTGGTTCTTTGCGGTGAACGTCCTTTACGAGATTCGAATAGTATTTTTAAATCGAGGCATAGATTTTCTGGTTTTAAGGTGCAAGAGTTAAAAACGATTTAGTCAATTTATTATAGGCGACAATTAATTTTATGTTAGTCTATCTAAGCCCATCAGCTTATTGGTAACTAAAAATTAATTATTAAGTCAATTAGGACTCGTTTAGGACTCGTTTTTTATTTTAAATTATCCTGGAATCTTTCCTATCTTTGGAAACTCACAAGTTGTTTTCCTCTTTCTTCTTACAGGCTAATTAAACGAGAATTTTTTTTAAGTTGTTGTTTATATGAATTAGTTAGCTAGATCTAAGAGATCTTTACTGAACTTCTGACTTCCCGAGCTAATGTGTTGGGATGTTGTTCTAATTTAGTTTGGTATTTTCTGCTGTACTGCTGTATTGTATCTGCCACTGGTTCGATGTTGAGATCACGGTGTATGTTTTTGTTACGTCAGTACCAAAGTGCGTTTACCATTCTTCGTATTATTTTTCATTGTACACGTTCAATTTTATTATATGCCTCAAGGCACAGGCTGAGCCCCACAATTGTATTCCGTAAGTCCAAATTGGTTTTAGTACCATTTTATACAACAAAATTTTACAGTCTAGAGTTAATCTAGAATGTTTCCCCTTAACCAATTTATTCAATCACTTTTGATATTGATTTGTTGTCGCTATGTTTCGATATGCTTCTTCCATGTCAATCTTCTATCTAGATGTAGACCTAGGTATTTAATGGTTTCGCGTTGGGATATATTGATGTTATTTAACTTGATTGAAGGGCAGGTTTGTTTACGAAGAGTGAATGTAATAGCTATTAATGCTGTACCATCTGGAAATATTGAAACTGTTACATAGTTTGAAGTAGGAATGTCAGCTGTGCAAATTACATAACACTGGACCCAGTACATTTCATTTTCGGTTTAGCAGGTAATTTTTAATGATCGCATAGTAGTTTGATGGTAGCTGGGCCTTAATTTTATGTACAAGGCCTTCATGCCATACTTTATCGAAAGCTTGGGCGATGTCTAAAAATGCTGCAGAGCAGTACTTTTTTTTGTTCAAATGGGTTTCTAATTTCTGACACGATCCTTATGCACTTGCTCTATGGTTCCATGATTTTCTCTAAATCCAAACTGGTGATCCGGTATAATACTTTGCTTTTGCAGAATTGGTTTAAGCTTTTTAAGAAGCATTTTTTCCAAGAGCTTTGGCAGAGTTGGCAGTAAACTGATTGGACGATACGAGTCTACTTTAGTTTCATCTTTACCTGGTTTATGTATCATTATGATCTGTGAAATTTTCCAAGTTTGAGGAAAATACCCAGTTTTCATTACAGCATTGGAAATTTATGTTATTAATTTGATACATACATGACACGAAGTGTTACTAAAACAAAACGCCACAGAATTTTTAATTTTTGATGAATTTTATTGAATCAAAGTAAAAAATGTTCACAAATATTTAAATTTTCGAATCGCATTAGCAGTTTTCGATTTGGCCACCCTTAGCCGCGATTATGGTCTTCAAACGTATTGCTCTTCAAAATACCCCAAACCGAGAAATCTAGCGGATTTGCATCCGGTGAATTTGGTGGCCATTGGGTAGTGGAAATGAACCGCGGTACGTTGTTTCTCAGCCAATCTTGATTGACGCGCGCTTTATGAGTCGGCGCTGAGTCCTGTTGAAATGTCCAGGCTCTGCGGCCGAAATGTTTTTGTGCCCAAGGCTTCAACGCTCCCTCCAACACATGATCTCGATAAATTTGAGCATTTATCTTGATGCCACGGTCCAAAAAAACGAGCGGTGAACGGCTTTCGGCCGTTATGGCGGCCCAAACCATCACCATCGGCGGCGCTTGGTTTTGAGTGGCAATCCGTTGGTCCAAATTTTCAGTAGAACGGCCAAACCAAATTATGTAACAACTCCTTTGCTCTTTCCACTCTAACTTTTTTTTGAGCATCGGTGAGACCATGCGTTTTAAGGAATTTCAAGGCCTTTAGTCCAAGATGATCTTTCAATATGTGCTGCATCCGTTCGAGCGAAATGTTCGCCTCACGAGCCATTTTTCTGGCGCTACGGCGCGAATTCCGAGCCAATTTGGCCTTTACCTTCCGAATGATATCCGGCGATGTTACAGTGCATTTCGGTCCACGACCATGGCGTTTTGCAATGCTGCCAGTACCGTTATAACGATTTATGGTGCTGTACACAAACACTTTATTCATATGCAGATGTTTTAACTGGTTAACAATCTGCGGCTGTGGTTTTCCAGCCAAATATAGAGCAATCACACTATTACGCTTGAATTCCATTGCGGATAACTTTTTTTCTGAATATTTCCCATTAAAATGCTTTTGTACGCTTGTAAACAATGGAATGAACTGTCTTTAGTGTAAATTTGAGCGCTCTGTCATTGCTGGTTTGACAGCAATGACAGTCTGAAGTTGGTAACACTTCGTGTCAGTCAACCGGTATATCTGTAAGTTCTATAAGTATTTTACCACGCCATTTATATTTAATTGGTTGAAATTCTGAAGCTTCAACTTTTTCGGGTAGCTATTCCGAGTGTCCATTATTTTCGTTCGGAGTAAATACTTTAACTGAATGTTGGGCGAATACATTTGCTTTTTTTGCATCGCTTCCTGCTCAGTTTCCATCGGGAAGGCGAATTGGAGGACATGATTACGTAGGCCGTGTCAGGTTTTTTGTGGCTTTCCACAGTGAGTAATCTGTTGCGTCTGATGCTGTAAGCTACATAGAAAATTTTGAATCCCCTTTATTTAATTTTGATTTAAGTCCAGGTGATCCATGTAACTGCCATTGCCTGCGCAGTATGCTCAGTATGTGTCTCATCTTTAAGAGCTGTTGAACCGGTTACGCTTGGTGCATTTTCACTTTAGTAGTAGGTGTCGTACTGCTTCATCAATATCAGATTTAATTTTAAGTGGGATGCTTAATGAGCACTCTCTTATCACTGCAGATTTGAATTGAGACCAATTAGTGTGTCGGTTCGTTAAAAACATATTTGATTCTAAATATGAATTAGTTAGCTAGATCTAAGAGATCTTTACTGAACTTCTGACTTCCCGAGCTAATGTGTTGGGATGTTGTTCTAATTTAGTTTGGTATTTTCTGCTGTACTGCTGTATTGTATCTGCCACTGGTTCGATGTTGAGATCACGGTGTATGTTTTTGTTACGTCAGTACTAAGGTGCGTTTACCATTCTTCGTAGTATTTTTGATTGTAGACGTTCAATTTTATTATACGCCTCAAGGCACAGGCTGTGCCACACAATTGTATTCCGTAAGTCCAAATTGGTTTTAGTACCATTTTATACAACAAAACTTTACAGTCTAGAGTTAATTTAGAATGTTTTACGATTAACCAATTTATTTAACCACTTTTGATATTGATTTGTTGTCGCTACGTTTCGATATGCTTCTTCCATGTCAATCTTCTATCTAGATGTAGACCTAGGTATTTAATGGTTTCGCATTGGGATATATTGATGTTATTTAACTTGACTGAAGGGCAGGTTTGTTTACGAAGAGTGAATGTAATAGCTATTAATGCTGTACCATCTGGAAATGTTGAAACTGTTACATAGTTTGAAGTAGGAATGTCAGCTATGTAAATTAGATAACACTGGACCCAGTACATTACATTTTCAGTTTAGCAGGTAATTTTTAATGATCGCATGGTAATTTGATGGTAGCTGGGCCTTAATTTTATGTACAAGGCCTTCATGCCATACTTTATCGAAAGCTTGGGCGATGTCTAAAAATGCTGCAGAGCAGTACTTTTTTGATTCAAATGGGTTTCTAATTTCTGACACGATCCTTCTGGTGATCCGGTATAATACTTTGCTTTTGCAGAATTGGTTTAATCTTTTTAAGAAGCATTTTTTCCAAGAGCTTTGACAGAGATGGCAGTAAACTGATTAGACGATACGATTCTACTTTTGTTTCATCTTTACATGGTGGCTGACACGAAGTGTTACAAAACAAAACGCCACAGAATTTTTATTTTTGATTAACTTTATTGAATCAAAGTAAAAAATGTTCACAAATATTTAAATTTTCGAATCGCATTAGCAGTTTTCGAATTGGCCACTTTTAGCCGCGATTATGGCCTTCAAACGTATTGCTCTTCAAAATACCCCAAACCGAGAAATCTAGCGGATTTGCATCCGGTGAATTTGGTGGCCATTGGGTAGTGGAAATGAACCGCGGAACGTTGTTTCTCAGCCAATCTTGATTGACGCGCGCTCTATGACTCGGCGCCGAGTCCTGTTGAAATGTCCAGGCTCTGCTGCCGAAATGTTTTTGTGCTCAAGGCTTCAACGCTCCCTCCAACACATGATCTCGATAAATTTGAGCATTTATCTTGATGCCACGGTCCAAAAAAACGAGCGATGAACGGCTTTCGGCCGTTATGGCGGCCCAAACCATCACCATCGGCGGCGCTTGGTTTCGAGTGGCAATCCGATAGGCCAATTCAGTAGAACGGCCAAACCAAATTCGGCAAATCGCCACTTTCGTGCAAGCGTAACAACTCCTTTGCTATTTCCACTCTAACTTTTTTTTTAGCATCGGTGAGACCATGCGTTTTGTGGAATTTCAAGGCCTTTAGTCCAAGATGATCTTTTAATATGTGTTGCATCCGTTCCAGCGAAATGTTCGCCTCACGAGCCATTTTTCTGTCGCTATGGCGCGGATCCCGAGCCAATTTGATCTTCACCTTCCGAATGATATCCAGCGATGATGCAGCGCGTTTCGATCCACCACCATGGCGTTTTGCAATGGTGCCAATATCGTTATAACGATTTATGGTGCGATACACAAACATTTTATTCACATGCAGATGTTTTAACTGGTTAACAATCTGCGGCTGTGGTTTTCCAGCCAAATATAGAGCAATCACGCTATTACGCTTGAATTCCATTGTGGATAACTTTTTTTTCTGAATATGTCCCACTAAAATGCTTTTGTACGCTTGTAAACAATGGACTGAACTGTCATTAGTGTAAATTAGAGCACTCGGTCATCACTGGTTTGACAGCAATGACAGTCTGATGTTGGTAACACCTCGTGCCAGTCACCCGGTAATAAGCGATGCGATATGCAAATTGACCTCTTTACAAATTTTATTTCCTAAAACACCCGGGGCCCCAAGATTTTTCAATGGAATGGCATTTATCTGTTAGTTTTGATCCAGAACAACTCAAAAGTACTCTTAGTATTTGGTAGTGGTGTTCCTGGAATTGGGAAAATTGCTCGGAAAAACCCTACGATATGCAAATTGACCTCTTTACAAATTTTATTTCATAAAACACCCGGGCCCCTAGATTTTTCAATGGAATGGTGTTTATCTGTCAGTTTTGATTCAGAACAACTCAAAAGTGTGCTTAGTATTTGGTAGCGGTGTTTCTGGAATTGGGAAAATTGCTCGGAACAAGCCTACGATATGCAAATTGACCTCTTTACAAATTTTATTTCAGAAAACACCCGGGGCCCCTAGATTTTTCAATGGAATGGCGTTTATCTGTTAGTTTTAATCCAGAACAGCTCAAAAGTACGCTTATTATTTGATAGCGGTATTTCTGGAATTGGGAAAATTGCTCGGAAAACCCTACGATAAGCAAATTGACCTCTTTACAAATTTTATTTCCTAAAACACCCGGGGCCCCTAGATTCTTCAATGGAATGGTGTTTATCTGTCAGTTTTGATCCAGAACAGCTCAAATGTACGCTTAGTATTTGGTAGCGGTGTTTCTGGAATTGGGAAAATTCCTCGGAAAAACCCTACGATATGCAAATTGACCTCTTTACAAATTTTATTTCAGAAAACACGCGGCGCCCCTAGATTTTTCAATGGAATGGTGTTTATCTGTCAGTTTTGATCCAGAATAGCTCAAATGTACGCTTAGTATTTGGTAGCGGTGTTTCTGGAATTGGGAAAATTGCTCGGAAAAATCCTACGATATGCAAATTGACCGCTTTACAAATTTTATTTCCTAAAACACCCGGGGCTTCAAGATTTTTCAATGAAATGGTGTTTATCTGTCAGTTTTGATCCAGAACAGCTCAAATGTACGCGTAGTATTTGGTAGCGGTGTTTCTGGAATTGGGAAAATTACTCGGAAAAACCCTACGATATGCAAATTGACCTCGTTACAAATTGTATTTCCTAAAACACCCGGGCCCCGAAATTTTTCAATGGAATGATGTTTATCCGTCAGTTTTGATCCAGAACAGCTCAAATGTACGCTTAGTATTTGGTAGCGGTGTTTCTAGAATTGGAAAAAATTACTCGGAGAACCTTCTTTACAAATTGTATTTCCTAAAACACCCGGGGCCCCTAGATTTGTCAATGGAATGGCGTTTATCTGTCAGTTTTGATTCAGAACAGCTCAAATGTACGCTTAACATTTGGTAGCGGTCTTTTTGAAATTGGAAAAATTGCTCGGAAAAACCCTACGATATGCAAATTGACCTCTTTACAAATTATATTTCCTAAAACACCCGGCGCCCCTACATTTTTCAATGGAATGGCGTTTATCTGTTAGTTTTGATCCGGAACAACTCAAAAGTGTGCTTAGTATTTGGTAGCGGTGTTTCTGGAATTGGGAAAATTGCTCGGAAAAAGCCTACGATATGCAAATTGACCTCTTTACAAATTTTATTTCAGAAAACACCCGGGGCCCGTAGATTTTTCAATGGAATGGCGTTTATCTGTTAGTTTTGATCCAGAATAACTCAAAAGTACGCTTATTATTTGGTAGCGGTATTTCTGGAATTGGGAAAATTGCTCGAAAAAACCCTACGATATGCAAATTGACCTCTTTACAAATTTTATTTCATAAAACACCCGGGCCCCTAGATTTTTCAATGGAATGGTGTTTATCTGTCAGTTTTGATCCAGAACAGCTCAAATGAACGCTTAGTATTTGGTAGCGGTATTTCTGGAATTGGGAAAATTGCTCGAAAAAACCCTACGATATGCAAATTGACCTCTTTACAAATTTTATTTCATAAAACACCCGGGCCCCTAGATTTTTCAATGGAATGGTGTTTATCTGTCAGTTTTGATCCAGAACAGCTCAAATGTACGCTTAGTATTTGGTAGCGGTATTTCTGGAATTGGGAAAATTGCTCGAAAAAACCCTACGATATGCAAATTGACCTCTTTACAAATTTTATTTCATAAAACACCCGGGCCCCTAGATTTTTCAATGGAATGGTGTTTATCTGTCAGTTTTGATCCAGAACAGCTCAAATGTACGCTTAGTATTTGGTAGCGGTATTTCTGGAATTGGGAAAATTGCTCGAAAAAACCCTACGATATGCAAATTGACCTCTTTACAAATTTTATTTCATAAAACACCCGGGCCCCTAGATTTTTCAATGGAATGGTGTTTATCTGTCAGTTTTGATCCAGAACAGCTCAAATGTACGCTTAGTATTTGGTAGCGGTGTTTCTGGAATTGGGAAAATTACTCGGAAAAACCCTACGATATGCAAATTGACCTCGTTACGAATTGTATTTCCTAAAACACCCGGGGGCTCTAGATTTTTCAATGGAATGGCGTTTATCTGTCAGTTTTGATCCAGAACAACTCAAAAGTACGCTTAGCATTTGGTAGCGGTGTTTCTGTAATTGGGAAAATTGTTCGGAAAAACCCTACGATATGCAAGTTGACCTCTTTACAAGTACTTCATCACCGTACTTATTTGCATTTTTTCATATAATTGATAATTTACTCGTTTATACGAAGTTTTACGCATACCATGAAACACAAATGGCGGATTTCATTTTTTAGGAAAGTTTAGGAAATACTTCACTATCATCAATATTGTTACCTACCACAATATTTGATGTTGTACCACTTATTAATGTTTGTGAATCGCTTACACTTTTTTGGTCGATGGCACTAGAGAATTAGCATGATTGATTGCACTTAAATTTGTGACGGATTGCGATCGTTGTTGTTTTATTTTGCTTGGAGAAAATAAACCCATTGCCACATTCCGCACACTCTGCACTTAAAGTGTTTGTTTTAATTTTTTTTTAATTTTCACTTGTAAAAAATTATTTTGAAGGCAATGCACTTCTAATTATCAATATTTTATTTATTTTTACTGCACATATCGATTTTACGTCCTTACCTCGCGACGATTTAAATCGACCTGTATAGTATTACCTAGATTTTGAGATTGTTAGGTTTAATTGAATCTTTCAGTTTAGTTTTACTTGGAGTAAGGCTGTACCTTGTCTTACATGCTAAATAAAGATAATTTTATTAACCAAATTTCTTATTTTATAATGCCTGTAAGGTTCATTGACTCTCATGTGTATAATAAATGAAAAATGTTGTTATAGAGTGGTACATGTAGATGCTTAAAAATGTATGTACAAATTATTTATTAAGTGGATCTATAATAAGAAAATTCCATATATCCATATGCTAAATGAAGTTCTTAGGTTTAAATATAAATTTCTCAAGACTAAATTCTTTAAAAACTATGCAATAAATAATTATTTTACGGTTCAGTTTTACAACCGGATCGTAAAGCAGTAAAAATGTATTTTCTCTAAATATCCTCGCTCCTGATTAGTCTAGGTAGTTATTGCTGTATACATAAAAATACAGGATATATGATGTAGTGCATAATGATTCGATGAACGACTTTCGTAACGCACACGTAACGAATACGTGATGCCAAATTTTATGTCTATCCTAATAAAATTTCAAGCTGCTACAACGAATTTTTGTTGTTTCGTGTTGGTTTATATAGAAATACGTACGAATCGGATTTTTTGTTGTTGTACATATCTCTCTAGGTAACGTATCAATTTATGACCCTTTAAAAATAAGACTGCGCGCGTATGCAATATTAATGTTCTAGATTAGATGTGAAATGTATAAAGAGATATTCGACGAGTCGTTAAATAATTTTTAAGATTAAATTTAACAAAATAAAATGTAATCTCTTGAGATTGTTCTAAATGGTCGATTAACATTATTTTGTTTTTAATTATTTTGTATAGCTTAACATAATATAACGGTATATAGAACTATCAACCATTGCCAACCTTTTTTCGATTTATGTATAATTTCTATTTGCAATATAAATTAGAAAGTTACGATTGATTGGTTACCTTCATCAATCATCATGGAACATGGAACGAACACAATCAAAATAAAAATTTCCTTGCAGAAATTAGTTTTCTTTTGGTTGTATTTTAATTACTTTAAACCAATAAAATACTCAAGAAGGACGGTATAACATTTCAAGACATTTTTTAATCGATTTAACTTTCTTAAGATAATCATCACGATAATCGTAATTTGTAATTTTTTTTTTTTGAAGTTATTTGCATGACACCGAATTTTTTCGACTAACACTAAAATATCACTATTTTGACATCTATCAAATTGTGGTTTGCCAACAAGCGGTATGAAGTTAGCCACGTAATTTAATTTAAATAAAAAAGGAAATTGTAGAAAAGGAGAGGGAAGGAGTGCTCATCTAGTAATTTATCTTTCAAATTTTTACAAATTTTACATTTCTTAAACAATTCTGATTTGTTGGGGTGAAACGCAATGGTTAGTCCCAAAATTAATTAAACCTATTTAAAATACTAATTTTAATTTGGTATGTTTACTAGATCAAGTGGCCTCGTTCTCTGAAGTCTTCTTGCAACGACAGGGTTATCTATCATATAGCGAATATAGGGGTTTCCATGTTCCTGGAGCCTTATTTCGTGTTTGGCGGTATGATTTTTTATTTGCATCTTTGGTGTATTCCATCTGTAAGTCCCTGTGAACGGACATGCTTTTTGACATGCTCTCTTCACTTGAGCTTGGCATTGAGTGTCATGCCAAGATATTTAGCTTTGTTTGCACCGGTCGTGAGTTAATTTCTATCGATAGATGGGAAGCCTTTTGATATGTAAAGTTAATATGCGTGGATTTCGTTTCATTAAGCTTGATTCTCCAGCGCTTAGTCTAATTTAAATTTCGCGCGGAAAACCATTCGTCGAAATATTTTTTTTTCTATGTTGGTATGACTGTCAGTGACATCTGTGCCAAATGTCACATCAAAATAATCATTAGTGTTTAGTATACGCTTGTCTTTCGGAAGTACAAAAAGTGCATTAGGCGATTTTTACAATGAGTGAAATTATTCAACAAAGAAGTTCCATTAAATTTTGTGTGCGGAATCAATTTTGTGGTGCCGAAAATGTTGCAAAAGGCCTTCGGTGAAAATTGTATGTCGCGAGCAAGTGTTTTTGGTTGGTACAAATTGCTCAAATAGGGTCGAGAACGTGTTGGCGACGAACCACGTCTAGGACGGCCATCAACATCAACTGATGATCAACACGTTAATAAAATCAAGGAATTAGTACTCGAGAATCGACGATTAACAGTCAGAAACCTTACTGGCATCGTTGAAATATCGGAAGGATCAGTGAAAACCATTTTGAAAGATCATTTGGGCCTAAGAAAAGTGAAAGCACGGTTGGTTCCAAAATCACTCAATTTTTTGGAAAAACAGCGTTGCGTTGACGTCTGTGAAACAATGCTTTCCGACTACTAGGATGTCATGAAACGTATTATAACTGGCGATGAGTCTTGGACCTATGCTTACGACTCGGAAACAGACGATCAATCAGCCGCGTGCCAAAGGTGAGCCGAAACCGAAAAAACCTCGTCAAAACAAGTCAAAAATCAAGGTGATGTTGACAGTTTTCTTCGATTATCGAGGTGTGGTGCACTCCGAATTCCTTCCGACCGGCCAAACTGTCAACAAGGAATACTATTTGAGTGTTATGTGTCGTTTGCGCGAAGCTATTCGTAAAAAGAGGCCGGAATTATGGGTCGACAACTCTTGGTTTTTGTACCACGATAATGCACCTTCTCATACTGCATTGGTTTTACGTGATTTTTTCGCCAAAAATTCCGCCCATATCGTTCCGCAACCACCGTATTCGCTAGATTTAGCTCCGTGTGACTTCTGGCTGTTCAGCAAACTCAAACGACCGCTCCGAGGAAACCGTTTTGAGTCAATTGAAGACATTAAACGTGAATCGCTACGCGCATTGGAGGCTATTCCGGAAATTGACTTTAACAACTGTTTTGAGGATTGGAAGAAACGTTGGCACAAGTGTATTGGGGCCGGGGGGATTACTTTGAGGGGGACAAAATAGATTTGGAGAAATAAATAAAGAATTTTAAAATTATGAGCATAGAATTGCCTCGGCAGATCTCTGTGCAGCTTGAATTCCAGTCCACTGTGCCAAACTTTATCGAATGCTTGGGCGACGTCCAGAAATATGCTGGAGCATACTTTTTTGCGTTCTAACGTTCTTTCAATAACGTTGGTGATTCTGTGGACCTGTTCAAATGTGGAGTGCTTTTCCCTGAATCCAAATTGATGTGGTGGGATTAGATGTCGGTCCTCAATTATTGGTTTAAGTCTTTTTAGTAATAATTTTTCAAAGAGTTTTGACATAATTGGCAGCAATGAAATTGGCCTGTATGATTTTTTATCGTTAGGTGGTTTATCAGGTTTTGCTATCATGATTACTTCTGCTACTTTCCGTCACCACGGAACATATTTTAACCGACAGCTGCATTGATTATGTGTAATAGCTTACGAAATCCTTTACCTGGTAGAGCCTTGATTATTTGACAAGTAATCAAGTCATACCCTGGAGATTTTTAACATTCATGTTGCTTTTTACTTCTTCTTTTAATTCTTTGAGAGTTACTGGGCGTATTTCAAAATCATCTAGCTTGTGGATTGACAATACATTTTCATTGGCCGTTTGTCTTCGTAGTGGTTGGAAGTTACTCTCGAGATACTCCGCAAACAGATCAGCCTTCTCTTTAGAAACTTTTGCCCAGGTTCCATCCTCCTTTTTAGTGGAGGCACTGGTATTTTGGGTCTTGAGTCCCTTCGTCGCGTTCAGTGAATAATCAGAATTTGTTCATCGGTTAGGCTAGATATCTGTTGATTGATGCATTTTTAACTTCTTTAAGAAAGAAGTTTTGTTCTCCGGTGTTCTAGTTATTTGCCAGGTTTTACGTGCCCGTCGTTTTTCTCTTACTAAGTCTCTAACTTCCATTGTGTAGGATATGTTAAGCTTCTTATTTTGTATAATGGGGGTACTTGCCAAAGCAGCATAGTGAATTGCTTCATTGAGTTGTTCTAATTCATCTTCCAACTGGTGAGAATTTCTTATCGGTACTTGAAATTGATTTTTTCCTCCAATACTTCACGAAATAGATCCCAGTTTGTTTCTGAATTTGTTAATCTGGGTGCACTCTTCCTTTGAATTACCATTTCACTGAGTGCCATGATAACCGGGGAATGATCCGATACTAGAGAATTACTGTCTTCAATGTGAATGTAGTTCTGGGATATACCTCTTGCTACAAAAAAGTCTATTAGTTCAGATATCTTCGTTCTACCACTGGGCCAGTATGTTGGGGAAACACTAGAGTAAAATTCACATTTTGATGTCTGTCCTGCTTGAAGCAATTCTTTACCTTTGACGTCGTAAATCTAGATCTCCAATATGTGTTTTTCGCATTAAAGTCACCTCCAATAATAAAATCACGTCCAAGCGATTTAAATAGTTTAAGTTCTCCCTTTTCAAGTTATACCGGGAAGGACAGTATATTGGCTGACACGAAGTGTTACCAAAACAAAACGCCACAGAATTTTTATTTTTTGATGAATTTTATTGAATCAAAGTAAAAAAATTTTCACAAATATTTAAATTTTCGAATTGCTTTAGCTGTCTTCGATTTGGCCACTCTTAGTCGCGATTATGGCCTTCAAACGGCCGACAAAGCTATTGCATGCAGCACGAAAGTGGCTCTGCGGTATTTTGGCTCATTCTCGGCGAAGCGTTTGCTTGAGATGATCGACACTTTGGTATTTTTTTGTCCCAACCTTGCTCTTCAAAATACCCCAAACCGAGAAATCTAGCGAATTTTCATCCGGTGAATTTGGTGGTCATTGGGCAGTGGAAATGAACCGCGGAACGTTTCTCAGCCGTGTCCTGTTGAAATGTCCAGGCTCTGCGACCGAAATGGTTTTGTGTCCAAGGCTTCAACGCTTCCTCCAACACATGATCCCGATAAATTTGAGCATTTATCTTGATGCCACGGTCCAAAAAAACGAGCGGGGAACGGCTTTCGGCCGTTCCGGCGGCCCAAACCATCACTATCGGTGGCGCTTGGTTTCGAGTGGCAATCCGTTGGTCCAAATTTTCAGTAGAACGGCCGGGCAATCAAATCCGGTCGTTTTGCTTGTTCACATATTGTTCAATAATGATCAGTGACTCATCGAAGAAAACCAAATTCGGCAAATCGCCACTCTCGTGCAAGCGTAACAACTCCTTTGCTCTTCCCACTCTAACTTTTTTTTGAGCATCGGTGAGACCATGCGTTTTATGGAATTTCCAGGCCTTCAGTCCAAGACGATCTTTCAATATGTGCTCCATCCGTTCGAGCGAAATGTTCGCCTCACGAGCTATTTTTCTGCCACTACTGCACCAAATATAGAGCAATCACACTATTACGCTTGAATTCCATTGCGGATAATTTTTTTTCTGAATATTTCCCACTAAAATGCTTTTGTATGCTTATAAACAGTAGAATGAACTGTCATTATCGTAAATTGTAGTTTGATTGTCGGTTAATTGACAGTCACCCGGTATTGCAGAGACAGTAAGCTGTCTCTGTTTAATTTGGATCCTTACATTTGTGACTTGCATTGTTTCTTCTTCGGTATTTGATTCCAAATGGTGTTTTATATTTTCGTTTATTAGTAATGCCGAACCACCTCTTGCTCTTTCCGCTGGATGAATGGAGCGATATAAGTTACACCCTTTATGATTTTAACAATCGAAGATTTAATTTTTTTTCTGAATTTAAAAATCTTTCTATTTCTGGAATATGCTGCTTAATCCCATTCGCATTCCAGATTGCTATTTTGAAAGTTGTGTTCTTACTTAACATTTTTTGTTTGATTGCGCTTAGGGAGTTGCATTTTCTTCAGTTGATCAAGTATCATGTTGTTCACATTACTTTGGTCATCTAGCCGCTTTGTAGTGCCTGCAATTCTGTTCATAATGTTTTCCATAATTTGGTTATTTTCGGAGCCCATATGTTTGGTTGAATCTAAACCTTCCATCTGATTTGATATTTGAACCCTTCGATTTTCGTGATTTTGCGGTTGATTTCTTGTTTTTGTAGTTGTTTAGCAACCTCACAGCCTCGATAATTAGCCGGATGTTGGCCCTTACAATTTGTACACTTGGCTGGCACATCTCTCCCTATTGTACATGCCTGGGTAATAAGATTACCGGAGCATTTTACACATCTTGGATCCCGGCCGCAATATCTTTGGGTGTGAGTAAATGCCTGACATTTCTTGCATTGGGGTATGCGTGTTTTGGTTCTCCTCATTGGTTCGATTTTCACATTCATGTGAAGGATTCCTTTTATTTCATAAATGTTTTGAACATTCTCTTTGTTGTCAAATGTCAGCATAAAAACAGGGAGTCCCCTTTTATTGATAATTTGGTTTCCTTCCCGGATTTCTGTTCTCTTTTTTTTTAACTATATTCACAGCATCTAGTATTTTAAGACCTTTAATTTGTAAGTCTTCTATTATTTCTTTGCTTGAGCAAGTGTGATGCAAACCTCTTGCCATAACTTTAATAGGTCGCTGAGCCACTGATACTTTCCAACATTCAATTTCATAGATAAGGTTCTATAAGTATCTGAGTCCAGAGTATTAATTTTACAAACGTCATTGTTTAGCGCTGTTACTTTATAGTCTTTGTCAGTAACCGATTTCATCAGTGACTGAATTTCTGGGTAACTATGGATACATTCAAAATATTTATTGGTGGAGGTGACTTTTCATTCGGTTGCACCAAATTTGGTGTAATGTTCTTGGTAGATTTACTACCTTTTGGTTGATTGGCTTTGGATAGAACATATTTTAAATCTGGACTAAATTGTCCCTTACCATTTAATTTCTCAGCCTCAAGTGACGATTCAGCTGTTCCTTTCTTACTCTTCCTGGACTTTTTCTTTAGAATCCAGTCCGTCTCTCTTTGTAATTCATCTTCATCAGTGGAATATATGAGTTTATCTGGTTCAATGTTTCCTATATCGCAATCTTCTTTTGAATCCCGATTCATTTTTATGTTTTCATTTTCTCGCTTTAAATACTCAAATTCTTCACTTATGCATCACTTGTTTTGTGTAATGTTTGTCCAGTACATCTAGGTAAACGCATCGGCTTGGTCAGCTACTGAGTTGCTTCTATTTTTCTTTATCTGTGATCTTTGTAAATTTGATCTTCTCTGGAACGGATTTGATATTCCCTGATAATGCAATAGATGGCTCTTCTTAGAATCCATAGGGCCAGTCTCCACAGAAAGTGGATTTACCAATGTTGATATTGGTGTACCACCTGGGGTATTATTTCCTTTTGTTAATACCATTGCATAGTTTTGATTGACTAATTAGCTATTCTGCTTCACTACTACGAAGGGACTGGGTACCACGACCCGAAGCTGTCAATCCCGTACTCCAATTATTTATATAACGAACAATCCACGCTGTAACACACTGTCTCAGTTTACATTGTAAAAAATAAAATTATTTGCACTATGTCTCACCAAGTTTGTCCATTGTTTATAATTAAACAAATTAAATAACAATTTGAATGCCAGTACCCACCGAATTTTATTATTTTCTCTTTAATTCAGTTATGTGTTCAAAGCCGGATTTACTTCAAGGCTGAAACGATTAAGGCTCCAGGGTTCAAAATGTTTCGTCTAAAAATCCCAAAAAGGGGATTCAAACGTTTAAACAAACTTAAAATGAAAAAATCACAACGCCCACCGGGCACGACAACCTAATTTACAATGGTTTTATCTTTAGTACGTTGCATATTACATTTTGGCGTGATTATGTCAAATGATAGACGAACAAACAAAATTAGTATAATGACGAAACTACGCGAACTGAGTATCATTCAGTCATTTTTGAACTGAGTTATGGTGAAACTAATACGTCTGGCTCAATTTAATCATATCGGATGGAATTTTCCGTTAGGAAAGTGTACTGTAATTCAAAGTTGTACTGAGACATTTTGTAGCTAGGCGAGGATTATCATGAAATTTTATTGTTTGGGATCAATTTCGTATAGCTGAACCGATATAAAATAACTAAAATAGTGAACAGTCTTTGACTAAAAATTTTTATAGGTTGGCTTTTTAGTAGTTGATCCAACCAGCGGAATCATAACAAATCACCATACTGTTAAAGTTAGCCGAAAGGTAATGCAGATAGTGCATTTGCTATCCCAGCCGAAAGGTAATGCAGATAGTGTCTTAAATATCCAAGCCGAGAGATGATAGTGCAGATATTGTTTTTGCTATCGAAGCCGAAATAATATTTTATAGCCGAAAGATATATTACCTGATAAACTAAGTTTCCTCCAAATAACCAGAATACAGCAAACAAATATTCTGGTAATGCAAATTACAATAAACATAGATACGTTTTGTAAACGTTCCTCTATCACCTTATGTAACCTACTAGTCCGGCCAGCGAATAATTTCTGAGTTCAACGGACTATATCTCGAATACTAAACATGTAAAAATTCTCAAAAAATTATTTCAAATACGTTAAACGTTCCTCTATCACATTATGCAACGTTTCCAGCCGAAAGATAAAAAAAACGATAATGCAGATAGTGTCTTCGCTTTTTCAGCCGAAAGTAAACAAATACGTCACCGTTGTTCAACATTCTTCAGCCGAAAGTTATCAGCCGAAAATTTATTTCAACAACACATCAACCGAGACCAATTTGAACGTATTATTAGGCAAAGTTGATGATTTGATAATGATCAAATCATTATGAGCAATATTCTTAACCTTGCTTCAAAGGAACACAACGTTCGGTAGGAATGTCGCTGTGGTTGTTTGATAGGCCATAATGTTGGTCAACTTCGACCTAATTGTGAAGAAATTCTGAAGGGGATGCAGGGGTATAATTTTTGCAAAAATTCGCTAATTCAATATATCGAAAATGCATTGAATGGCCTGTCGTTCAAGATTATCGTTTTCAAAATAAGTTGACTTATGTATGTTATGGCCTATCAAATGACCATAGTGGCATCAATGAAGAAGCAAGTAAATTTTAAAAGACAGGCCATTTCGTGCTTTTCGATATATTGAATTAGCAAAATTGTGCTAAATAACACCTCTGCATCCCCATCAGAATGTCTCCACAACTAGACCAAAGTTAACCAACATTATGGCCTATCAAATAACCATAGTGGCGTCAATGACAAAGCACGTTATTCTTGACCGACAGGCCATTCAATGCATTTTCGATATATTGAATCAGCGAAATTTTGCAAAATTACACCCTTGCATCCCCTTCAGAATTTCTCCACAATTAGGCCGAAGTTGGCCAACATTATGGCCTATCAAATAACCATATAGTGGCATCTATGACAAAGCACGGTATTTTTTACCGACAGGCCATTCAATGTAATTTTAATATTTTTAAATAACAAGCTATGCCAAATTACAGTATTATTTTTCACATTATAACCTATCAGGTAGTTTAAACTTGTTCCTTCCTTCCTCTAAGAATTCTTTACCACATAATCGGACCAGTAGGTGAGATATAGGTTTTATCGAATCGGACATCGACCAGACACTAGTTTAGCAAAATATTTAAATTGTTTAGTATTTCTGGTTAAATGTAAATATATTTTCGGCTGATATGTTTTGTTAGATGAGCATCAGTCAACGGATTGGAATTGATTACTTTCGGCTGAAAAATCTAAGATTATCTACATTATCGACAATTGTTGCTTTCGGCTGGAAAGTTTCGGCTAACTTTAATAAGGCCAAATCACCACTGTCCTCGCTGGGCATAGTTCTACGCTTACATAGTGTAGCTTATTGGATTTTCATATAATTATAGAATTGGCACAGTTTCGGTCAATCGTAATTTTTGATGATATGCCACTTTCGGTGAACGATCGTATTCGATTAACTGTCATGTATTCGGTGAATCGTTATTTTCGGGGAACTACGTTTTCGGTAAACTATCGTTTTCAGTTAATTATTTTTTGGTTGATTGTTATTTTCGATTTCGGTGAACTACTGTTTTCGTTTGACTATGCAAACTATATTTTCCAGTTGATTGTTTTTAGTTGGTGACTTGCATTTTGGTTGTCGTTTTTTGAGAATTTTTATGCTGTATGAAATCCTAAAATGTTTAAAAGATTTTAACATGCTTAAACTATAATTTTTGGTCTAAATTTTATAAAGTTTCGTTGTACTGCGTAAAGGTAGAGAAAATAAGAAACGCGATGGTAGAGCGCGTTCACCGACAGAAATCTCCCCCACAGAAAATCTTTATGCACGAATTTAGAAAATTAATTGTAATTTAGCATGATAAGATCTAAACCGATGATTGATTGATGACACAGCAAATTATATTTATTTGTGTATATACAATTAATTTGTGATTAGATTAAATATTAATACTTATATCTAGGAAAAACAAAGATAAACTTTTAATTAGGTAATCATTATTGACGTTGTATACGTAAAGCTAAATTAAAATAACGTGGGGGCTATATGGCGTAGGTAAGACATCCATCCTCTCTCTCTTTACCAAAAATATTACATTTTCTATGTAATACATTTCCCTGACGTAACTTAATATATTTTTGTGGAATACAATACAATTCAACACATACTAAATGTACAAAAGATTTGAAAAGCATCATTGACAATTACAAACATGTTAGAGTTTTAAATGAAATACAAAATCTCTGAATGCAGACTCACAGTATAGAGTTACATAAAAGCTTATAATAATAGTAAATAAATATTTAATTGTTTAAAAAATTTATGTTTCTAAAATCACAGATTCACTTGTATACATGTTTTGTTTCCATAAATATTTGCCAGCTGTAAAAATTCGTCTCAATATTTTGGAATGGTCTGCTAGCTTGTGCCTTACGACTATGGCATATAAAAGTAAATTTATTTTTGATACAATAAAAAAAAATTAAAAAGTTTTGTAATAGCAACAACAACAACCTAAATAGTTTAAACATATTTTTAGTTTCTGCCATAAATAAATGGATTTCCTAACTAAATGATGGTAATCAAAAGGAATAAATGAAATAGTTTTAAGTTGGTGTACAGTTAGAAAATTTTAAATGGAACTTTTAACATTTATTTAGTTTTGTTTATGTTGAAATGTGAAAAGTTTAATTTTTCATGGCGGTTTCGTTCTAGAGTTTAACAATATTTTTTTTAAAGTTCAGCATCATAAAACTGCATAAGTACTTTGTACAGCGCTATACAGCGAGATGAATATTATGAAAGGTATTTCAATATAGTTCTTAAAAACTATTAATAAATTCACGTTACGGTTTTTGTTTTCTTGTTAATAAATAATTCGTTCTATAGTGTTTGTATTTCACCAAATGTAAACTACTTTGTAAAATTATTATGATTTCGCGCTTTGAGTCCCCCATCCAACTAAGACATTATAAACCCATTATTAATTCATTTTCTAGTTTAAGACATAAAGTTATTTTAATTTCACAATTATTTCACACACCATAATCATATCTAAAGTGATTGCGATCGCAATCAATTCTCATGCTGATGTCATACAATAAATTTATTAGTATTCGATCTTTACAGAATAACAATCTAATAACGAATTTATTTTCTTCTTAATCGATCACGATTTTTAAATTGACATTGAAATTAAACTCGATTTAAATATTAGATAAATATATATAAATTAAGGCGGCCCATTTTTCCTCATGTCTGATTTTCTACCGGGCTCAGGGCTAAAAATATTGGTTTCCATTAGAAATGACCTCATGAAAATGTTTCGGCCCATCGGACCACGTTTAGATGACGCTCAAATTGGGTTTTTGCAAAAAATACACTAAAAAACCTTTAGTGACGTTTTTTCCTCCCTTTCACTTCAGCTCGTTCAAGTAATGCCGGTTTAATATTTTCGAAGTATTTTTGAGTATGCCGAGTTCAATGAAATAATAAAAAGTTGGTTGGTCTAGTAGAAAATTTATTTTCGGGCTGTTTTTCGCAAAAAATTGTAGCTCAAGTTCCAGCGAATTTTTAAAATAGTACCTGCTTTTTTATTATATTTTTCACTATTTTTGGTTCTAGAGCAATGAAACACGAAAAATTTGAGGTATCGTACGTCATCATAACTAAAAAATTAACACTTTTATAGCCCTTAAACGACCAATAGGGACAAATTTCAAATAACTGTTTGCCACTTGCTAAATCAATGGTTAGAGTTTATTAATAAAAAATTAAAGAGAAACTTAAATAAATAAATAAATGTTACTAGTACTGTCTTTGAAAATTAATTAATGCCTTAATAATGATTCTTAGCTTGTCACAGTGAAGTTAGGTTCCATATTTTTAAAAGATGAAATTTTGGTTAAAGGCCACGAAACATTAACACATTTCATTTGTGTGTGATTAACAAGATTTTTAGATTTGATATTTTTACTAGTTTTTCTGTTGCACAGCAGCATTAATATTTGTTTTTGTTACTAAAGGAATTCTCTTATAGTGATCTTATAGTGATATATGCATGTGGTTCTAAAAATATGTGAACTGAAGATTTCTTAAACATTTGCGTCATCTAAACTGGAGCTTATGGGTATGGTTAAAATAATTCCACTGCCTTTTAGATCTCTATAAAACTGAATATCGGGTTCACTTGATACTTCCTTCAACAAGCTACTAAAAACAGCAGATACAATTAATTCATATATAAGATGTCTGCAAGCAAGCCACAATAAATTTTTGTATTTAGCATAACGACGTTGCTGGCCGTTGCAGCAAAGCACATTCCTTTCATATTTTGTTATATTTTACTCTTCAAGCATTTTATATACCATTTTACACTGCTCTATGCCCCCCCCCCTCCCGCCTTCACCCAAACTTCCAACAATTTGGTGTTACCATAACCGGATACTATAATGCATAGTCGGTCAACCATTGTTTTCTCTGCTATATATTCTAACATTTTTTCAACCCAATGTATGGTTAGAATATAATCAGAACTGAAAGACTTAAATAATTCATCACTGGTTTCCTCTCTGAGCCGTATGGTCTTTTTGGAAACTGCAATTGATTCTACATCCTGCCCTAATGCATTTACAGTGGTGGCGATTAGAAGAGCAACTCTTAAATTGCTTATTTTCGATCGATCCGTTCTTCATATGTGGCGATGATATCAAAATTAAATCTCCGTCTAAGCGTGCTAGACATTTATACATGAACAGGAAAGGTTTTTATAGTCTTAATGTTATGGTTGAAAGTAACATGGTTCATATTTTAGTTTTATTAGTATTGAGATTTACAAATCATATCTGATACATACATATATATATATATATATATATATATATATATATATATATATATATATATATATATATATATATATATATATATATATATATATATATTAGGGTGGTCCATGTTTGTATTGGGCGAAAAAGTTGTAGAGATATCTACCGGAACATCCCCTAGAAATGTAAGGTTATGCTAAAAACTTAAATAGAAAAATATTGGGTCAATCGAAGAAGGTTTAGATTTTTTTAAATTTTTCACCTTCAAACGAACAGCAAAATCAGTTTAAATTTTTTTAGAGGAATTTCCTAAACTAATAAAAACCCAAATAATAAAATCCTGTGTATTTAATCATGACATGATATGGCCAATATGTTTCATTGTATCATATATTCTATAAACAAAAGAAATGTAAATTAATTTCTGTTTAAATCCAAATCTCTCGAGGAAGTACACAAATTTGTAATAACTAAATCTAGTCCGTTTAACAGTTTTATTAATATTTTTAAGAAAGTGCTACTAAAGTTGACAAAATGACAGCTAATTTACGCTCCACTATTTAAAGTTGTCTTGGCCATGAGTACTGTCAAATTATTGGTGCCAAGTTACCCTTAAAAAAGCAATCACTGTACTGTAAAATTAATCCAGGAACTCTATTTTTTGATCAAAAGCACGAATTCCAGTGAAAAAGGAACAACGTTCCATTGAAAAGTTGAAAAAATTGTATAATGAGTGGAAATATCTTCTAGAGAATAAAAATAAACCTTCAAAAGTTTAACGTAAAAGAGAAACTACCTTTAATAGTAAACTGGATGATATTTTCGATATTGCACATACCAATGCCTTGTCCATGATGACCGGCGAAGACGACAAGCAATTCCTCTTGTCGCAGCGTGAGAATTGACAGCCCGGATATTTGGCTGGAGCCAGACAATATGAAATTGAAAAAAAACGGAAATCGGAACGTATGGAGAAAGAAAAACAGAAAAAATCGTAAACGAAGATATCTTGAAGAAAAACGTAAATCAATTCCAATAGACTTACAAGCATTATGGATGTCATCGGAGAGTGACAGCGAAAGGATATCTGATAACGACATGAGCTTCGAAAATATTAATTTGCCAATGCTAAGCGCAGGAGGAGAACCTAAAGGAAGCAAATGTTTCATAACTCCTAGAATATTGTCAGCTTTTGATAAGTGGAAGATTACTGATCGTGCAGCAATACATTTAATCAGTGCCGTTGCCGAAAGTCTTGAACATTCTATTGGTTAACTCGTTTTGAATCAAACAACACTGAATCAAACAACACAGAGTTGAAATAGCATCATCAGTTAAATCGACTTTCAAGTTTACAACAGGCGTAGTACATTGGGATGGAAAATTACTCCCATAGTAGTTCCCCATATAGATGGAGAACAACTGGTTGAGGTTAGTTAAGGTTAATCTCGGTTTCAGGCGTTCGTTCACACATCATCCCTTCATTATCGCGGCAGTAGACAGGCCTATTATAGGTGCTGACTCTGTCCAAAAAACGGTCTTGTGGTCGTTTTGAAGAACAGAAGACTCTCTGATTCATTTACTACCCTCACTGTGAACACAATCATCGTTCAAGTTGATACGCCATCTCCAAAACATTTCAGCATCAACAACGATTACGGCGCTCTTTTGAAGAAATACCCCTCGCTCACTGAGGCTCCGAATTAAAATCGCCCAGTGAAGCACATCGTAGTCCACTACGTCGTCACGCAAGGTAGGTTACCTTAAGCTAAACCGCGACAACTCTACGCAACGAAACTAAAAGCTGCAAAAACTGAATTTCAGTTTGTGACAGACATCGGAATCTGCCGCCCCTCATCATCACCAGTTTCCTCACCATTACATATGGTGCAAAAGAAAGGCAAGGACTGGCGCCCTTGTGGAGACTATCGACGGTTAAACACTGTCACTGTCCCAGATAGATATCCTATCCCCACATACACAGTTTCTCGTTGAAACTTGCCGGCGCCACTATTTACTCGAAAATAGATTTGGTTAGGGCATATCATCAAATTTCCATGGCTCTCGAGGATATTCACAAAACAGCGATAACTACTCCTTTTGGGCTTTTTGAGTTTACCCGTATGCCATACGGCCTTCGTAACAGCCCAGACATTCCAGCGATTCCTTAACGAAGTGTTAAAAGGGCTGGAATTCGTCTACTCTTATATCGACGATATGCTCGTTGCAAGCCGGTCCGAGATGGAACGCAGTGAATATCTCGAGTCAGTATTTAAACGTCTCTCCGCATATGGAATTAACATTAAAGCTTCTTAATGTATTTTTGATGTGAAATCACTCGCCTTCTTGAGCCACACAATTTCGAAAGATGGCATACTCCCATCGAAAGACAGAGTTGATGTCATTTCAAATTTTCCAGAGCCAACATCAATCCGCCAAATACAGCAGTTCGTCGGTATGATGAACTATTACCACCGCTTTATACTACGATTAGCCGAACTGTTATCGCCTATTCACAGGCATTTGGCCACTTTACTCAAGAAAGGCAACTTCTCTTGGCCCGAAGATTGCATAGAAGCTTTCGAAATAGTCAAGCGTTCTCTTGCCACTGTCATTCTTTTGGCACATCCGTTGAACGATGCGCAGTTCAACATAACTACCGACGCTTCCAATGTAGCAGTTGGAGCTGTCTTACAACAACGTAATAAAGGATGTTGGCAACCATTAGCGTTCTTTTCAAAGAAGCTCTCTCCTGTGGCAATTAAATACTCTACGTTCGATAGAGAACTCTGCTATGTATTTAGCAGTCAAACACTTTCGCCATTTTGCCGAAGGACGAGATTTTTCTATATTTACCGACCATAAACTACTTACAACAGCGCGTGAAAGGCAAAACGTAGTCCCCGGCAATTACGGCATCGTGATTACATTGCCCAGTTCACTACCGACATTCATCACATCAAAGGTAAACACAAAATGGTGAGCGACTGTTTGTCTCGTTCTGGTGAAACACTTCTCACAGAACTCAGCGTCTTCTCCTTCGACACGAAGGAGTTACTTGGCTTATCACATTCCGGTATTCGTGCTACGCGAAAACTTATTGCTTCAAAATACTTCTGGCTAAGAATGAATACTGATACAAGCAATTGGGCTAAATCTTGTATCCCATGCCAAAAGTCCAAACCGCCACACAAAATCAGCGCTTGGGAAATTCGAGCTACCAAGTGGCAGGTTCGAACACATTCACATGGACCTGGTTGGTTCACTGCCCCAATCGTATGGCTATCATTATATTTTAACGATAATCGACCGATTTACCCGTTGGCCAGAAGCTTATCCAATCCGAGAAATGACCGCTAAAACTGTAAGTAAGATCTTCTACAATGAGTATATCTATAGATATGGTGTTCCACTCTTCAGAACGACAGACCAAGGAACGCAATTCGAATCAACATTGTTCACCGAGCTCACGAAGCTTCTAGGTTCCCATCGCATTCGGACAACTGCATACAACCCGAAAGCGAATGGTCTTGTCGAACGGTTCCACAGGCAATTAAAATCCGCCTTAACAGCTCGATGTAATACATCCCATTGGAGTTCAGAACTTCCAACTATCCTATTGGGTATTCGAACCTCCGTCAAGGAAGAATGAATTCTTCATCAATGATTAAAATTCGAACCCAAACAAAGATACTTCGGATTTCGTGAAGCAGCTTCGTACTACCATGAGAGCGTTCGTTCCTACGGACACACGACATCCAACCGAAACGGCAATGTACATTACCAAAAATCTGGAAACCTGTTCGCGCATATTCGTACATGTGGATAGAGTCAAAGGTTCTTTGAGTACACCCTATTCTGGACCGCGGTATAGAGCTATTCCGCCATCTACATTCGCGAATCTGGATATTTATCGATAATCGATAAATATCGAGAATTAAAATATTTAATATTTACACGAGAAAAAATACCGTCGGGTTTGAGAAGTTCAAGAGACACAGTCTCACATACACCCTCGCGAGTGAAATTAAAAGTGAAAACCAAAGTGCCGAGTAATCGTCCACCATTTAAGTTGTGGACTTATATGAAAAATAATAATTTAAATAAATAATAAAATTGGAACAAAATATTAAAATATAGTGAGTGGTTTAATCATTTATATAATAAACACGGTAACACCGCTATAAGCTAATGGTCATTTGATAATTTTACTCAAACTCTAATTCGTTTACAAAAAATTCATATATCCACTAAACATGCGCACAGTTTTCAATTTATTTCACTATGATGTTATATAAAATATGGCCTGATTTTTGGCACAGGTGTTCACTGTTAGTGCCATAACTCAAATTCATCGGCCCCTAACACGACAAATTATAAATATGGGATCCAGCTATTTACGAATTGGTCTAACTTCACCCTGTACAAATTACCACTGAACATGCGTCCAGCTTTTAATTTATTTCACTATGATGTTATATAAAATATGGCCTGATTTTTGGCACAGGTGTTCACTGTTAGTGCCATAACTCAAATTCATCGGCCCCTAACACGACAAATTATAAATATGGGATCCAGCTATTTACGAATTGGTCTAACTTCACCCAGTACAAATTACCACTGAACATGCGTCCAGCTTTTAATTTATTTCACTATGATGCTACATAAAATATGGCCTGATTTTTGGCACAGGTGTTCACTGTTAGTGCCATAACTCAAATTCATCGGCCCCTAACACGACAAATTATAAATATGGGATCCAGCTATTTACGAATTGGTCTAACTTCACCCTGTACAAATTACCACTGAACATGCGTCCAGCTTTTAATTTATTTCACTATGATGCTACATAAAATATGGCCTGATTTTTGGCACAGGTGTTCACTGTTAGTGCCATAACTCAAATTCATCGGCCCCTAACACGACAAATTATAAATATGGGATCCAGCTATTTACGAATTGGTCTAACTTCACCCAGTACAAATTACCACTGAACATGCGTCCAGCTTTTAATTTATTTCACTATGATGCTACATAAAATATGGCCTGATTTTTGGCACAGGTGTTCACTGTTAGTGCCATAACTCAAATTCATCGGCCCCTAACACGACAAATTATAAATATGGGATCCAGCTAACTACGAGTCTATCTAACTTCACCCAGTTCATATGACCTTTAACATTCGAATTATGTGATATTGATTTTTCAAATTTTTTTCGGCGAAAATTTACTGTTAACTTCAATAACATGTAATTTTTGGTTAATATCAGCAGGATTTTGTACTACCACCTGATACGAAATATGTCGATAATGCGAGGCTTTTTCGGCTGATATTTTCGGCTAACTTCAGTTGCATAAAAATAAGAGATATCCAATAAATAAGATTTATTGGATCAATTATTAATCACTAGATTTTTAAGTTTTGGTGTTTAAGTTTTTTTTTGCCCAAAGATTCCTGAATTTTCCAGAAGCCGTTTAATGAACATTCCAAACAAACGTATATTTTACAGTATGTCTTGTCTCTTATTGTTTCAGAAATTAGAACAAAATTTCGACATTCCTTCATTTAATATTTTTAAAGTCAAAAATTCTTCAAGTACAACTTAATAACTATGTACATCTACATAATTACAAACATTTAAATAGTTTCCTGATTAAAATTAATTACACATCACACATTTACATGTCAAGGTCGCCTGTCATACATACTATATATGTGTATGATATGAATAACATTTTTTAGAACGTGTCATGTTGAAATTTTAAAATATTTTCATGTCACTAACGAAAACAAAAGTAATAATTGTGATATCTATGTGGTTTGAATACATAAAGAACATAATTCTAAAAACTAAAATTGCATTCCCCACCCTAGATACACAAAACTAATCCAAAGCATTACTAATTTAACATACGAGTACATATGCATACTCGTATATACCTTTACTACGTAAAGTGAAAATTTTGCAACCTACATATATATGTATTGGTAGGTATACATAATTTGCATACGTACACACATTATGTGAAATTAGCATATAATTTAAATTATATACATAGACGATTATGATTTGCACTAAAATTTATGCAAATTTGTCTACTCAAATAACAACAAAAATCAAAATTATCCAAATCATATACAATAATTGAATATAAATTGTGTGCGCTTTAAAAAACTATTTGCATAAATTTAGAAAATATCGTAGTTAACTATTTCGTATATGTATCGTATATCGGATTACGCAATTTGAATAATGTATGTATATTGTGTATATGGCGTTGTCTGTGAAGTCATACAATGTCTGCTACCAGGTTCAGTTTCGTATATAATTTTACACGATTACATGTCTAATGCAATAAGATCAATACATATTATCACACCATTTACAGAATTATAGTTTTTAAATAAATTCTAAATGTGTTATATGCACAATTTTCCCATTGACCTCAATAACACTTTTATAGATTTTTTTTTATGTATGAGATGGTAGAATTTATAATACAGGATTACCTCGTATAACGCTCTGTATGTATATGGGTGCCATGGGTTGGGCGGAAATTTTGCACATAGGGATTATCCCGGTTAACACGAATTTACCCATCTACTCATCATCCTCAGGTTATTTTGGTTGACGTTGGTATTTTTGAGTCACCTGGATTTCATCCAGCTTTATTGTATGGTGAGGTGTTTGGCCTTCGTCTATATAATTTTATTGTACATATACAAATCGATGGTTTATTAATAATAAAATGATATGGAAATAGTTTGACATAGTTACTCACTCATTGTGGGGTGGGACGTGCGGCATAAAGAGTAGTGACGTAAATCACATACATAATTCTTGCAATATGCATACGAGAGCCTAGTAACCCGTAGCCTTGGACGTGTAATAAATATACATAAAGCCTCCATTATCTGTAAAAGTCAAAACCAAACAAAATCCACTTGTTTTTAAATATGCTGTACACCTATGACTTATTTCTTATCAAGTTTATTTTAGTTTACCGCCGCTTTTTATAAGTAAAATTTTTTTTTACCAAACATATATTCGTATATCGCCAAGTCGGTGTGTAGGTAAACATATCTCCGCCCGAATATTTCAAAGGTTGACGTTGACATTATTTGTATCAATCAATACAGGGAGAAGTATGTAGGTGTGCGAAGAACGTTTACAAACGAAACGGCTGTTCTACATTGATGAATTTGTTATCAAAAATCAATGTTTTCGATTTTGATAAAAAAACACACAAACATCAACGTCAACTGTCATATACAGTAATTAAACTTCATTATCTTTTACATAAAGTAAAATATTAATTTAAAATTTATGTAAATACAGCAGACCTACAACTAGCGTTAGGCCGTAGACTACATCATCGCAAATATTTAACCGTATAGCCACATCACCGTATTATCAACCCTTAATCGTAAGACCAGCAGGGTTGGGCAATGTAACGCAATATAATCTACGCGGTTTTCGACATGTAATCTAGTACGTAGATTATGGGGATTTTTTGTGTCCCTGACGTCAACAATGTAGACAACACCGGCAATGTAGGAAAAACGTAGGAATCAATTGTTAGTATAGGGGAACCGAATCATTCGCTGACCTACATTTATTCTCATTTGGTATAAAATAACGCGATTTTACAACAGTTGCTGTTACATAATAGGTAATACCTGATCAACCTAGATAAGATCCTCATCTGATGAATGCACTTAAAATTTAACCACAAATAAAAGTCAAGAACAGCCTTGAGCGGCGATGAAAATTAATTCCGCTCATAAGAGTTTAAAATGAAATACAACGTTAATAAACATCAATGATATAGAGTTAATTTTACTACTCTCGTCTACCTGCGCTTGATTGTCGTAAACTGTTTATAATAGTCGTTAGAAATTTCCAGAAAAATTTATCAGTCGGATTTGTTCTAGGAAAGCAGGTTTAAATTTACACTGTTTACATCGTAAGCAAAATATCGAGTGACAATTATTTAAAATGCCTCCAAGAAGAGAAGTGCGCTTATAATAACTTACCATACAGCTGGCATAAGTAATCGACAGATTGCAAAAAAAAATTAAATTAAACCACGCTATTGCAACAATTGCATGTATCTAAATTGAGAAAATAATCTTAAAAATATCTCCTAGTGGTGGTAAGCACCTTAATTAAAAATTCAATTTAGCTAAATTTTTTTATATTTACCAAAGAAATACAGCAAATGTTAAAAAATAACGGGAGAGCGGCAGCTTTCTTAATAAAAGACGTAGTGGAAGACCAGCGTCAACATCTGCAGATGGTCATAGAATAATGATTACTAGCAAGATGAATAGACGCAAGACAGCCCCGGAAATAGCCGCAGAATTAAATGTTGTTACCCCAAAACCAGTTAGTGTTTCTACGGTTAAACATCGCCAACAGGAAGCCGGACTCCATAGTCATATTGCTATGAAGAAACGTAAACAAAATCAGCAAAAGCATCTTAAAGGGGCCCGTGAACACTAACATTGGACGATAGACGATTGGAACAAGGTTTTATTACCTGTATGACCCTTCGAAAACAAATATTTGTGAGATCTCTCGATGAACGTGCCAGAAATGGTGTATTGCCGCTATCATAAAGCATGGAAGTAGTTGAATGATGATTTGGGGCTGTTTTGCTGGTACTAATGTAGGCGATGTTGTGAAAATTGACGAGTATTCCGTCGAAGAAAAAAAGGATGCCGACAAATTTTGGAGAACCACGCAATACCTTCAGGAATTCGACTTTTGGGTCAAAATTTTATCTTTCAATAAGATAATGACTCAAAACATTCACCTAAATTATGTAAAGACTATCCTCGCCATTTAGAGAAGGAAGGCACGATTAAAAGTATGGCATGGCCTCTTCAGAGCTCTAACTTGATCCCTATTGGGTTACTGTGAGAAGAACTGGACCAGGAAGTACAGCAAACACCGATTCGGGCTTTTATTTCTGCCTACATATCACGCAACGATGTTATAACTGACCTGAGATATTTAAAGTATTCAAAGCTATCAAAATTCTGGTCGCCATGTTCCTGGGAGTTGCTAAAAATTGATTTTACTATTGTTCTCTTCCAAACCAAGTCTTTCGGTAGGTGTTCGGTCAAGAAGCACGATATCATCTGCATATCCTAGTGTTTGGCCTGATTTATTAAATATACAGCGCGAAGTTATAATTTCCTCATTACGTACTCAAGCGCCAAATTTATTAGCACAGGCGTGAGTGCCTTCCTGTCCAACACCAGATATTATTTCAAAGGAGTCTGATACAGTTCCTTCAATTACGATTCTACAGACAGACCTAGACGTTGTTAATTTACACAGAGGATCGAGTTTCTCTGGAATCCCTAGAAATATGAGCGCGAGTTATAGGTTCACGCGGTTTATACCGCCGTCATATGCCTGTCGGAAGTTAATATATAGTTGATGTATGGTTATGTTGTACTCCCAACACTTTTCTACAATCGTCCTCATGGTAAAACACTGGTCAGTAGTCGATCCGTTGGGATGAAAACCACATTGATAGTTGCCATATAAAGTATAAAATTAGCCAGAACTTTGTAAGCAGTGTTCAATAGGGCTATACCACGATAGTTTGCACATTTAAGACGGTCGCCTTTGTGCAACCGACATATGAGCGCGGTGTTCCAATTCTCCGGCAGCACTTCTTGATGCCAAATAGAGATGATGAGATCGTATAGATTTCCTTCGAGACCGGGTGCCTTTTCATTTTTCCTTCTACTAATTGCTGCGTCTACTTCCTCCACTGTGGGATATTTGACAAAAGTCTCTTCATCTGGACGATCTATTGCTCTAATGAGGATCACTTTGTCATTCCGATTTAACAGATTTTGAAAGTAGGTTTACCATACTGAGAGAACATCAGCCACGTTTGTTCTGAACTCTCGATGCATGATCTCATATGATCGCGCTTCTTTTGTCGAAGGTATTTAGTCGTCGCTTTCCTAGCGCGGAGATATTCTGTTAGAGTGCTTCTAGTGTTGCGAGCCAACCATTGTTTACGAAGTTTTTCTTTATTTTCGATCACGACGGCATTGATTTTAGTTTTTCATTGATTGGTTCGAACTAATGATTGCGGGACCCCGGAAGTCTTCCGTTTGGTAACTCTGCAGTGATGCTTGGTCTTTTAAAGCATGAACATTTTATCGAACGGTGTTTTGTGCTTGTCTATTGAACCTAGATGACAGTTTGCACTTATATTTGAATATGACAAGCACATGATCGCTGTCCATGTCTTCACCTCTGTAAGATCTAACCTTGGGTATGCTGGTGGAGTGTCTAAGACACCACGACGTGATATTTGGTTTTCCGTTCTTCTATTATTCGATCTCGACGTTACTTTGTGGATTGTCTTATGTGGGAAAAACGTACTTGATACAACTAAAATGTACATTATTGCTAGGTCGGTTAGGTGCAGGATGTTAGGACCGATGATGACTTATTGATGACTTCCTCCAGCTCGACAAAGAACAGATCTTTGATATCATCTGATGTATCTTCAGTGGGTGAGTCTACATTAACGATCGTGATGTTGAATGTCTTAGTGTGCAGTATGACCGCGCATATCTGCATGTTGATAGGGCGGAAGTCGATGATACGCGCCGATGAATGAGTAAGCCAACTCCAAATTCTCCTTCATTTTGATGGCCGCTATAATGAAGAGTGTAATCATTGGTGGTATCATGGAGGTTCGAAAAGTTCTGGAGACCTCCAGGTCTTAAGAGGCTAAGCACGTTTCTTGTTCTCATTTGTAAAGCGTCCGTGTACAATTTCCGAGGTCGAGTTTGTGATGAATCCGATATGGTAACCCGAGGCCTTTGATTAGGGTTCATAACTTAATTTTTTTTGTGAGTGAAGGTTGTTAGCCTACCGCTCAACCTGATTGTTACGTGTGTGAGTTACGTATTGGTGACAATCTTAAGGCATTCAGTCCTATCTTGGACACATTTATATAGCGAGCTGCTTAGTACAAGACAGACTCCTGCTTCAGCCGCTCCTAATCTGGAGAACAGACGCTGATTTGGTATTGGTTTTAGGGCGCCAATGACTCGCCCTGACATGTATACTGTCGATGACTATAAACAAAATTTCTCCTGCTAGTCTCAATTACACTGCTTGATTCATTTCGACCAGTGGCACTATTCTGGTAATTCCCCGGGAATAGGGAACTTGGGAAAGAATTTATATGGTAATTTCTGTTCAAATATTATTTTTCCAGCCTACTGAGGAGAAAAGTTTGCTAAATATGTATGGGAATAATTTTTCCAGATCTAAATTGGCAGGGCACATTATTCCCCATTTAATTTTGTTTTCAAAAAAATTAACACTAGCATTTTACCTCAGCATGCCAGAAAAAAAATTTTTAAATAAAAATTACATATAAAATCTTTCCCCAGTTCCCTATTCCCGAGCAATTACCAAAATAGTGCCACAGGGAGCACTACGAGAAGGTATGAATCTATAAGGATTTCGCCCTCCGATTTCGAGGTCATTGGAATGAAATTATTGTTCAACCAACAAGGAGGATTACGGAGGATTTCCCTTTTGTAATTGATCGTATAGTGCGGTGTTTCTTGCAGTTAAAGAAACAAGCAGCTACAATATCATGTTTGCAAGATAGCTATTATTCAGCTTTACGCCCGCACGTAAAATTCTGGCATTGTCTAAAAATGCTGACAAAGACGACCAGTGATAGATTTTCGTTCAATAATATCGTTTGAACGGGTGTACTATAAAACTTTGCTGTTTCACCTTAATTAAATGCTTTTGTTAATTTGGCTCATTAGAATGGTGGAACATCTCCCTAATTTACTTATTTATTCTTTCCTACTTTTATCATGCTAACAGCAGGCTTTTGACTGCCTGAAGTTCGGTTTTACTATAAAAAAATACTGTCAGACTACGTCGTGTGTTTCTCGATCTAATGTCTACGGAAGCTGCGGCTAGCTCTTCTCATACTGTGACCATCCGCCTCCTTGCGCATCCATATACATATTTGGTTTTTGCTACATTAATCGAAAGACCAAAAAATTTGAACTAATAGCTCCAATCGAAGAAGAACTTCTTTAAAAGTCGAAGATGTTGATCATGGTACTCGAAGGGATGCCACAACAATTCCACCATCAACATCAAGCAACCATTGCTTGGATTACTACAAATTGTAAAATGCCATTATGTCTCATCCATAAGCAGAGTTCTCCTTCCAGCAACCCTGGAACCTGGCTAGGATTCAATAGATCAATCACGCAATAATCTGAAATTATAAACCTATTATGTAACCTCAATAATGAAGCGGCCAAATCTCTTAATGGGATGTGGAGCCAGCAAAAAAAATTTGAGAGTGTTCAGAAAAGCTATAAATGTGAAAATTGTAAAAACGATCTCAGTTGTTCTATATTGGACTAATTTGGTCATTCACACTTCCAGGGCGTTCTCAGTAGATCAAATTAAGAATGCAATCGACAGGCTGGTAAAGTAGATTGTTGTCGTAGTGATGAAGTCTTCTCGACGGTTGACACCAGGCTGGTGAAATAAGGCTGCTCACTCATTAATGAGTAGTTATAAGTCTGTTTAAATGATGATGTTAAGTGTTAGAATACATTTGTAGATCTTCAAAGTCTACTGGAGTTGGTTTTGAATTCTGGGAGATTTCGTTCTAAAGAGTGATGGATTTCGTTCTAAAATTTCCTAGATGATATTCTCGAGTACAATCCATGTAGCGAGTTTTGGAACGCTGTACGAAGTTCGTTCCGAAGTAGTTGTTCTGGTTTTTAAATTATTCGAAACAGTTGTTGAGGTTTCGTACGGAACTTGGTTCTTGGTTTGGGTTGTTATACTGACACAAATTGCTTGCTTCGCGGTAGTTAGCGGAGATCGCCACAAGGAGGCACTGTGGACGCTTGCTGAAGTTGACCTTAGTATTAATTTGTCTTAGTATTAATGTTACCACCTGGGATATACTCCTCAGTATTTGTAGACGTTGAACGCTGCACCTTATCAAAACCCAATATCCTATAATTATAATAATGACATGTACAACATTTAAGTTTGTGATGCGATTCCATAATAAAATCGTGGCCTTGCGCTTTTATCTGTAATGCGATCAGTCCTTGTGTATGGTGAATACATAAAAATGCAAATGTAATTAAAATTACTATTAAATTATTATGCATACGGTACTGATATGTTTATGCATAACAATAAACGCCAATTTTAATAATAAACATCCCCCAGAGACTAGTATCGGTATAATGAATGTATACATAATCGGTTATTAACTACTTTGGTTTTCATTTACATATTTAAAAAAATATAAATTTACATTTTCTCATGCAGTAATAACAATAATTCGTTAACAAATCAAATCTTATCTTAAATATATCGCGCTTTTCATATTTATTTCGAAATGATAAACACACGAAAGCTCGTATATTATTCCTCCGGTATAATGCTATGTGCATGCGAGGTGCTGTGCTGCTTTATGTTTGTTTATATTTTCGCATTCAGCGTAATAATGGCAGCACTAGAAACGGCAGCAACAACACATATATTTCTATATGACATGCAAACAAGTATTACTCGTACCACCAATTTATTATACACTTTTGAGTCGCATGGAAAATGTGGAAATATTCAATATAAGTCGTATACTACACATGAACTTTTCCCGTGTATAGTTTTTACGATTTGCATCAATGAAATGTACAACAATACACTAAGCTTGAAGGGATTAAGTCAACATGAATACAGTGTGTATATTATGTGCTATATCATGTTTATTATACACCTGGAAAATCTGTCGGTTATTTAAAAAAAAAAAAACTTTCATGTACCCGATACCTCGGACGATACTTTTTCTTAAGCATGATAACATAAAATCTGGCCGACGCTCGGTGATGGTACTTAATTTTTTTTATTTATCTTTAATTTGCTCTGGAGCCTGGTTTGCTTTTCTCGTTCTTACTTTTTCGCCGTTTCTCAGCCAATTCGAGGACGTACGGCTATAAGTCCGATTTGGGCAGAACCAGTATAGTACTAGCAGGCGGTCACACTTGTGTTCATTATCATCACAGATCGTAATATGTCGCGATTCGAACTCGGTACCACCCGATCCAACCGCCAAAGCTTTAACCACTTTGCCGTTTGGTCGGTGGTGATGAAACTTATCCACAATTCACATCGGTTACTACTGGAAAAAAATGAAAACCATAAAATCATAAATTTTTTTATTTTTGTTCGTTGTTACATGAATGAATGAATAGGACTTAAAATGAAAACTGATTAAATTAAATTGATATGGAATTTTATTTCTCTTTATAAAAACTTGCGTGTTAGATTAATATTAGAAACTGAAATCATTCCATTCATCCATGTATGTGAAAAATAAACGTCCCCATTGTACTAAACATAATACATAAATATACAATCATGTTCTAATCTTGCTCCCTTTTTTCTATTTTTTATATTTACAGAGCCTAGGAATTTTAGCATCAATTCCCGCAGCACTTTTAATTATTTCACTGGTTGGTCTACTGCTGTATTTATTGACACGGTGTTGTGATCGTAAACCAAGAAAATCAAAATCAATATCATGCCAGAAATTTACACTATTCTCCATGACACTTTTTTGTTGTGCATCGATAGGACTTGGTAAGTAGTAACACAAATTAATTAAAGTTTTCTTAAATGTAACCTTATATAACAAAATATTAGAATGAAGTTTTTATTGGAAAATTTACAATATAAATTGAAGTGTATTACTTAATACTACATAACAGTGTACTACACAAAAAAGTGTACTATTCAAAGTGTAGGGTTGAAGATATTCCATAAATTCGTAACTCACGAGATATAAATAAATCGATTATTTCCATTGCAATACTTCGGATCCTTCCTAGAGATGTTACCAAGTGTAGACATACGAGTATATATTCTAATAGAGAATGGAAGTTTTATTAAAAAATGTACAATACAAGTTCAAGTATACTACTTAAAGTGTACACTACACAAAGTGTACTACACAAAAATGTACTACACAAAAGTGTACTCCACAAAAAAGTGTACTACACAAAAAGTGTAATACGCAAATAGTCTATTACACAAAAGTGTAATCCACATAGTAGTCCATCAAAGTGTTCCATAAATCATAAGCTAGTGTAGTATTGAAAGGATTGGTAATTCCACACATTCGTAAGTTACGAGAATATAAATATCCCAGAGATGTTACCAAGTGTCGACATACGTCCGAGTATGTATATATTCTAATAGATAATTGAAGTTTCTATTGAAAAATGTACAATACAAATTGAAGTGTATTACATAATACTACATAACAGTGTACTACACAAAAAGTGTACTATTCAAAGTGTAGGGTTGAAGATTATTCCAAAAATTCGTAACTCATGACATTATAAATAAATCGATTACTTTTATTGCAATACTTCGGATCTTTCCAGAGATGTTACCATGTGTAGACATACAAGCATTTATTCTAATTAATAGTGAAATTATATATTCTAATGAAGAATGGAAGTTTTATTGAAAAATGTAGAATACAAGTTCAAGTGTACTACTTAAAGTGTACACTACACAAAGTGTACTACACAGAAATGTACTACACAAAAGTGTACTCCACAAAAAAGTGTACTACACAAAAAGTGTAATACGAAAAAAATCTATTACACAAAAGTGTAATCCACATAGTATACTATTCAAAGTGTTCCACAAATCATAAGCTAGTGTAGGGTTGAAAGGATTGGTTATTCCACACATTCGTAAGTAACGAGAATATAAATATCCCAGAGATGTTACCAGGCGTCGACATACGTCCGAGTATGTATATATTCTAATAGTGGAATTATATATTCTATTATACTACATTACTTAATACTACATAACAGTGTACTATTCAAAGTGTAGGATTGAAGATTATTCCACAAATTCATAACTCATGAGATTATAAATGAATTGATTATTTTCATTGCAATACTTCGGATCTTTCCCAGAGATGTTACCATGTGTAGACATACGAGTATTTATTCTAATTAATAGTGGGATTATATATTCTAATGGAGAATGGAAGTTTTATTGAAAAATGAACAATACCAGTTCAAGTGTACTACTTAAAGTGTACACTACACAAAGTGTACTCCACAAAAAGTGTATTACACAAAATATACTATTCAAAGTGGTCCACAAATCATAAGCTAGTGTAGGGTTGAAAGGATTGGTTATTCCACAAATTCGTAAGTTACGAGAATATAAATATCCCAGAGATGTTACCAAGTGTAGACATACGAGTACGTCCGAGTATGTATATATTCTAATAGATAATTGAAGTTTATACTACTTAAAGTATACATTGTGTAGTATGTGTATGTATGGCACAATAGTGTACTACACAAAAAGTGTACAACACAAAAATGTACTGCACAAAAAGAGTAATACACAAAAAGTGTACTACACCAACGTGTACTGCACAAAGTATACTACTCAAAGTGTTCTACAAAAAATAAGCTTGTGTAGGGTTGAAAGGGTTGATGTTATTTCACAAATTCGTAATTTATGAAATTATAAATAAATCGATTAATTTCAATATTTCCCAGAGATGTTACCAAATGTAGACATATGTATTCTAATATGCCATATAAAAATAAAAGGGGTTCGATTTATTAAAATAGGTAATTTTAAATAATAAAATTTACAGAAAATTTTTTAATACGACTTTGTACATTACAGCCATTTTGAGAAGTCTAAGAATATGTACAACCAATTGTGGGCATAAATAAAAGTGAAAGTGTTTAGATTTTGATATTCCATACAATCTGAGAAAAATTGGGTTGCTCGTGCCTGTGTCTCCAAGTAATAATTATTCTTAATAAAAGTATACTAAACCGCGTTACTGTCATTTTCAGAAATATTTGAGAAGCTCTAAGGATTGGTAATCGAAAACCATTAACCCTAACGAATTAAAACAAATTGGGGTCGCTCTACAATATTTATAGTTGTAATATTTAAAAAGATATTTTATCGTATAACAGTTGCCGTGTTTTTTATTAGCTCCCGATAGGTTCGGATACAATCTTCAAACACGGCAACTTGTTTTAATTTGTAATTGGTTTTCCATTACCAATTCGCTATTTTTGCATATAATTAATGTTAAATAAATTCCAAACTAATATTTTACATTCAAGTTTTTAGTATAAAATCGATAAAAAAATATTTTGCTCTACCTATTTATGTGGAGCCGCTATCCATTTCAATGGCAAATTTGAAAAGGCCTTTGTTTTGTACAACCCTTAAGCCATAACAAACTTAATCTTACAATAAAAATTGAAAACGCAGCAAACGTTAAGAGTTTGTTTTATGGATGAATTATTTTTAATTTGAGTGGTACAGCGACAATAATAGCGGAATTTTGGATTGATAATTTCCCATTCAGTTTGCAATAGCCCGCTTCGGATAGCGAATAAAAACACAGCAAGTATTTTCCATTGTAATTATAAGCTCTAACGACTCGCGTATATTATTCTTCATTCGAAACCTATTTTATCAAAATTTACTCTAATCGTCATAGCAAATTAGCACCCTCAAAACCCGATTTTCATACAAATGATTTTTTCTTCAGGTGTAGATCAGTTTTGAGATAGTTTATCATATAATAGTGTTTTTTAGCACCGCTTACTAAGTCTATTGAGGTCATGTTGCAGTTCTACAGTATCACGCATTAAATGAATAAAAGTCCAGGATCCAATATGTGGACCATATCACTTTGAAGACGTTGGATTTCTTATTCCCTATTATTTAGTATTGCTGACGATTTGTTAAATACCAATTGACGTATTCCAATGAAAATCCGAACGCAGATAAACTTGGGAGTTCTTTATGGTGATATATAGAGCCAAAGCCTTACTGAAATTTGTGCGAGCTGCGTCTACTTGGAGATGTTTTTCAATCTTGTTTATATGTAACTGCGAGGTTGTCTGAAAAATTTACGACCCCATCCTCCCAGCCCATCCAAATAGTACTGGGCGTCTTTCTCTGTAAAATAGATGTTTGCGAAGTTGATGGCCTCCTTGTTCGATGAAAATCTCTCTCCTCCGAGCGCAACTTTTAGCTTAAGAAACAAAAGCGACTTGCTTGGGGTTAGATTTGTGAGACGGCGCATTGTCTTTGTCAAGTAATGTTGCGTAGTATGCTTCTGTAATTGTTTCCCCTTTTTGCAGATAATCGATTAAGATTATCTATGACTGTCCCAGAAAACAGTCGCCATCACTTACCCAGTCTTAGGAACAGCCTTTGCCTTTTTAGAGCCGATTACCCCATGGCAGGCCACTGTTTTGGCTGCATTTTTGTTACTGGAGTGTAATGATATATCCAAGTTTCAACAGTAATTAGTCGGCGCCAAATCTCTGATTTATTGCGTCTAAACTGCGCCAACAGAGCTTTGGAAATGTTCATACGAACACGTTTCTGGTCCAAAGAATTCAAACGCAACACTCAACACCCGGACAGGTTTCTTATACCTTAATCTTGATTCAATATGTCACAAATACGTTCTTTGAATATATTCATAGCCTCTTCTATCTCTCTAACTTTAATTCGACGGTTGTCATGCACCATTTTGTGAACTTGAGCAATGGATAGACATTGGTTGCAGTTTTTGAAAGCCTCGAACATTTATCTTCACCCAAACTGGTACGGCCACGTTTAAAATCAGCTATCCAAAATGTCATTCCAAACTCCAACTCATCTTTGATTTGCGTAGGCGTATTGCCTTTCAAAAATAAATATTTAATGACAGCTCGATTTTTTCCATTTTCACAAAAACGCTCACATCGACTCACTCAAACGATTGCTAAACTACAACACACTCTCCCACTTTTATTGACGAGTTCTGCCATCATGTTGAGGTCAGAAACTTTTCAGAATAAAAACCAAGTCAAAAGACGTTGAGCGGCACGACATAAATCGTGGGTTGACAGATATCACGTCATATATCTGTCGGAATTTGTGAAATGCGGATTTAAAACTATTACACAACTAGTTAAAAATATTCCGAAAATAGTTTCAGAATTGATAATGTTGTTGATATTCGTATGTTAGAAGTGACGTACGCAGCAGAGGATAACGAATGATTGAACGTTTTTAACATAGCCGAGGATATATTGCCCGGCCAAAATGCTACCAAAATCCATCAAGGCTTATAGAATGTTGTCATGAGATTTAACTGGAGGAGTAATTGAGATGTTTGTATATGGCTGGTTACATTGCGGCTCGTTATATTACAAAAGCTCGGCAAACATGTCAGCTGTGCCTTTGGCGTTCGACGTGTTCATATTGTTACATAAGTCATATTGACATTTTACCCCTCGTTTTCACATTTAGATTTAAAATATTTCCAGAATTGTTTTGGTTTTGATTTAAATTTGTCTTGGATGCCAGCCAGATAAGACTTGTAATTTAACTTGAAGTACGCATCGAACTCCTCGTTGACTTTACATTTATGATTTTTAAGGGTTATAATCTGATCATCAAACCATGGACGATCAGTGTTTGGTATTTCACTGAAAACAGGAGTTCAATACCTTGATGTATGGGTTCACAAAATTTCTAAACATTTGTAGTCTCTCCCGTAGAATTTAAAATTTAATTTGGAAACCACTGTAGTTTATCTTCTTAAAGCTGTATTTGATATGTTGCCGACGTTCCAACTTTTTCGACAATCTAAAGATTTGTTTTTGTTATCATTTAAGACAAATGGATTTAGTGATTCAATTCAACGTTAAACACATCTACTTTATTGGTGAATACAAATCTAAAAATCTATAGATTCTTTGCAATGCTGTTAATCTGGTTTGAATTATAACTCAGCGAGGTATCAACGAATAATGATTCTGTCAAACTTCCACAAAATATTGGGAAGATTAAAACCACCAAGTACAAGAACCAAATCGGATGAATTTGATGTATTCCTGGCTTCATTAATCCAATCTAGTCATGTCGCATTGTACATGGTCGTTTGAATTAGGCGGTATGTACGCTGTTGTAGAAGGATAAATAATGTTGGTTGATTTTAATTTTCACGAAAACCTGCTGCATTCTTGATGGAACATTCAGTATTTGTGCTGAAGGTACATTGGGATGTTTTATTAGTTTCGACGATATTTGAGCATTGGTTAACGATTGGACATCTGCTTAGATTTGTATTTTGGGTGATTTATGTGATTGATTATCCGAGTAAGGAAGGTGTGTGCATATTTCCGTATACACATGTAAGGCTATCTATCACTGGTCGTCGTCCGATATCCAGGGGCTCCGATCACAACCTAGTTTTGAATCGAACCACTCACTAATTTAATTTAGGCCATCTAATATAATAAAACGAGACAACGATCAAGGGTAGTAATAAAATCAATTGCGATGGGTCTTACTATTCGTTACGGAAAATTAACGGAGATTAACGGAAAATTCGTTTAGGCGGTCCTACAGTGAGGCCCGGGTTTCTTTTATATTTTGTTGCCCTGACCAAATAACTTTGAAGCAAACCAGGAAACGAATGTAAAGGGTCCTGATTTCTAAAAAAATCGTTAGAAGGTCATTCGGTGGAGCCACCGTCCCGTTTTTAAAATTTTTTGGCGCGCACGATTTTGACTAAAATTGGTGAATGGCTGTTAGGAACCGATTGCGATTGGTCCACATTTCGGGAAATTTGTTCAGGGAAGCGTCCGGGGGGCCGGGTCCTTTTCTCTAATTGTTTCTCGGCTCGCACGATTTTGATAAAAATTGGTAAGGGCAAGGTTTTCGCGTGCCACGAGACGATTGCGATGGGTGCTAATTTCAGGAAAATCCGTTCTTTAATTTTGTTTGGCTCTCACGATTTTTGTAAAAGTTGCTGAGGATGCGTTTTCGAGTAGCAGAAAACAATTGAGATGGGTCCTCAATTCGGAAAAATGCATTTGGGGGCCATCCGGTGGAGGCCGAATTCCATTATTTTATTTTCTGTAATCCATTTTGATTGCCAATTTCGGGAAAAACCGTTTAGTGGGTGACAAATTTACCTGCCCCGCACGTATCCAGTGCGGGTTGGGTCAATGTTTTAAATCTTTCACCTCGAACGATTTTGATACAAAAAATGCGGCGATAAGGATTTTCTAATTAATGTCAGGCGGGAATGGATTGTGATGAGCCTAATTTCGTGAAAAATTGCAGCTCGAATAGTTTTGATAAGGTTTTCGAATCAGTGATCTATCAGTAATCGGCGGAGGTTTTTGCTGGGGTTTGGACCCTTCTTTTAACATATTATTTGGCTTGAACAATATTGATAAAATTTGGCGAGAAAAGGGTTTCGATTGCAAGGAAACGAATACAAGGAGCTCTGATTTCGTGAAAACTCGATTATTAGTCCTCATGTTGCGTGATGTTGCTCGAAGTTGCGTCATGTTATTCCATGTTGCGAAGGAGGTTTTCAAGCGCCAGGAATCAATTTCGATTTCGAGAAAATTCGTTCAGAGGATCACCCGGTGTGTCCCGGGCCCATTTGTTTAATTTATTTTGACGATGAATGATGAATCCTGATTTCTGGAAAATTGGTTTAGAGGGTCCTTCGGTGGAGGCCGGGTTCCATTATTTAATATTTGTCGGCTTGCATGATTATGATAAAAATTTATTAGGGATTTCAAACTCCAGGAATCGATTTCGATGGGGGTTAACGTCCGATGAGGGTCGAGTCCCTTTTTAAAAAATTTCAAACGATTTTGTTAAACATTTCAATGATAAAGGTTTTGTATTAATTTCGGAAATTGTTTAGTAGGTCGTAGATGAGTCTCCTGTCTCATTTAAAACAAATCAAAAAAAATTTGGCTCAAACGATTTTCATAAAAATTGGTGAGGGGTGGTTTTCCAATACCAGGAGTTGATTACGATGAGCATTATTCATGGAAGTTCTTGGTTGGGCTAGGGGTCTTCTTTTAATATTTTATTTGGTTGGAACGATTTTGATAAAATATGATGAGGAAAGGATTTCATTTAAGAATCCTTCAAAGAGACCGTCATGTTGCACAATGTTGCATTACATTGCACCATGTATCACGTAACGTTGGACTACGTTTTTTTATTGCCTTTTGCTTTGATATTGACGTTCCGCTATGTTGCTTCATGTTGTGGAAGCCGCCAGATGTTGCACTTTTTTACGTTATGTGTACCATGTTTCATGATGTTGCACCATGCTTCGTGTTGGGTCTTGTATTTTGCGATAATAAGATATCTGGTTTTATGTTCCATCATGTTGTGGAATGTTGTGTCATGTTGTGTTGGTAGCGTTTCGGTCAAATGCTGTATGGTCACGTTAATCACGTATTTTTCAAAATATTGATTATTATGAATAACGATACTAATTTGAAGTATTTAGTAACTAATTGATGTTTTGAGTGTAGTCCTTTTTCACGTTTCTCCCTGCTTCAACCGATTTTAACGTCGTCTGACCAGCGTCTTTTCTTTATTTTTGCTCCTAGCGCGATTTTTATAAAAAAAATGCTGAGCGTCGTTTTCGTGTACCAGAAACTGATTTCGATGAGTCCTAATTTCGAGAAAATTCATTTATAGAGGGTCGTCCGGTGGGGCCAGGTTACATTAATTGATTTTTGGGCTCGCACGATTTGGAATCGATTGCGATTGGTTTCGATTTTAAGAACTTGTTCGGGTTCGGTTTAATTCCCACAATTTTTGTCATTAGCTCAATCAATCGTGATGAAGATTGCCAAAAGGTGGTTTACTAGTACCAAAAAACACACATTTTTTACATTTTTTTCTCGGTTTAATTAACTTTGATGAACATTGCTGAAAAGGAGGTTTCCAGTAAAAAGGATGGCGGTGAGACCATATTTCGTGAAAATGCTGCACTAAGTTACATGATGTTGCTACACGTCGCAGTATGTTGCAACAGTAAATAACAGTAATTTTGCCAATTTACTTTCGAATTATGTAATTATTATGAGGTAACAATATTGGTTTGTATTCGTTGTGTATTGACAACGATTTCGGAAAATATTTAGTTTTATAAAAATGGGTGAGAGGGGTTTTCGAGTACAGAGAACCAATTCTAATGAGTTCTAAATTCGAAAAAAATTATTTAGGGGGTTCTCAGGGGGGCTTTAAGTCCCAGTTTTAAAAAACCGGCTCGATGATTTTGAAACAAAATTTTAGAGATAGAATTTTCGAGTGTTATGAATTGACTACACTGGATCGTGATTTCGGGAAATTTGTTTCCAACTTATTCCACAATAGTACTAAGTCATCTCAATCGAAGGGGAGCGAACTCAGATTACATAATGTAAATGGGAGTCTAATATAAATTTTGTACATGCCTGTGAACAATTGTTCATTTAAATTAACCTAAGCCATTTCTTAACCGATTAGGATAAAACTCCGTTTGTATGTTAAACATAGAATTCCAAAATGAGTTCCATGACTTTGGAAATTTAGTAAATGGGATGGAACGAAAACCTCTCTCTAACGAATAGTATGGAACTTGGTTGGCTCTATGAAAATTGAATCAAAACCGCGGGTTCCTTAAATTGTATAGAACTAAGCCGTTGAATAAAATATAGTCTACGATATTACAATTAAAAAAAATTAACGTACCCATTTTGAAATGTTTAGTTAATGGCACAAAACATTTCCAATGTAACCAACTTTGGCGGAGCAATGTTCGATGATCCAGGGGCTATTTGTTATACCTTTAGTATTACTAGATAATATTTTAACGTTTCATTCAAATGAAATACATCTATGAAAATCTGAAACTAGATAAAATTTGTATTCATACCAATGGTATAAGATTATTGTTTGATAATGTTATTTCGAAAGCTACGAAAGGAATTTTAAATTAAAATTTATTACAACAAGGTCACCATTATGATTATCCATTTTCGACGACCTTTACGAGATTCAATAATTTTTAAAATTTTTAATGTTAGGAAGGTACTCTTAAGCCGTTTGACCGGTTTTTTCAAAGGTCTTAATATATAGGTTATTCTAGAAATATCATCTTTCCGTAGCTCTTAAGTCTATAGTCTACTCAACAATAAGAAGATGATTTCACCAAAGGTATATACACACTCGTGTACATATTTCAAAATTGTAAGCCACTTTAAAAACCCATCAATTTTAGCCCACTTATGTACAAATTTACCACCATGTCGCACTCATATTTATCAATCTCTATACTTAAATAGAAAACAAATAAAACTTCAATTTCAAATTCTAAACTAAACAATATGAATTAAACTAATGTACTATGCTGTCAATGCTAAGAAGAGAATTTCGATATTCCACTTGACGAGACTTCATTCATAAAATCGAAATTCTTAAAAGCTGCGCGTATTTGCGCGACTGCATGGGGGTATGAAACCATAAATTAAACAAATATACATCGCGTATACGTCTTTGTACGAGTATATACGGTTGGTAAATGTATTATAAGATGTTTGTCGTTTTTTGAAGTGGGATTACACACAGACATTAGTCATTTTCTGTTGTTGAGCGTCTTCGCGCGCGTCGTCGTATTCACATAATAAATGTGTTTTAGTAAATTAAATGTAATAAATTTGGCTGTCGAATGCAACATTGATTTTTTATTGGATTTAAATAAATTTTTAATTTATGTTGCATTTATAGGTTTTGGGTAACCCTATTATATGAAAATTATGCTACATTAATTATTCATTTAGGTAAGAGACGATGTATGTCGTTGTGAAATTTTTTTAATTTCGTCTACACATAAAATTAAAAATTAGATGTTTGGTATGTAAAAAATAATGCGTTCATCAATTTAATCTTATTTGTTTAATTTTAGATGTGTAGAGTTAATTAACTGAAATTTTTTAATCGTTTAGTAAATTGCGTGGGTGCGAATTATTTAGTTTGATATTGTTAGTAAATTAATGTAATTGTAAATGGGATCAAATTTGGTTCTCTTATTAAGCATGATAAATTTAAAAATTTTACGGAGATGTCTGATATTTTACAGGTTATGTATGTGTAAAAATCAGAGATCTTAGTAAATCTTTGGCCATAATATTTATGGGTTTACTTTTCACCTGACGCGCGTTCAATCGATTGCTTAAGAATCGTCCCGATTGGAACTTGTTTACAAAATAAAATGAATTCAAAAACGTATTTTAAATTACCATAAATAGATTTGATTCATACTTTAAACACAATGATTCATCTAAGCACGAGAAAATTATATTTAATATTTTATTACTTTACTTTTACAGTCATATCATTATTATTCGCGTTTTATTATCTTCATTTAACAGTCCTCAGATCCTAAAATGACATGCAATTAATGTTGTTTACTACTAGCATCATGGATGTGCAACTCTCAAATTTTGCTAGTTAATTGTCACGAAGCAAAGATTGCGATAGATCGTAAACCAACGTTAATGCTTTTATAATTCTACTGAAACTCCACGAATCTAATTTTTTTAATTAAATTAGCTGGCCGGAAAGTTCAGGGTTTCTATCCAAAGATCCCACCGCTTTCCTGGTAAAGTCAAGAATTTTAAACCTATTATAAATACTCGTACGTGTATAGCAATCGAAAATGAAGAAGATGTTGGTGATCCAAGATGTTGTCTTTGCAAAATCTAGTAACACAAGGAACACAACCTGTTTCTCATCCAACGCACTAGATATCATCGGTTATCTTTAACATTAAATAATAAATAAGTTGTAATTTATGATTATTTAGGCAATCGGTAATTTGATTTTTTGATTTTTTCTATTACTAATCAATTTAGGATGCCTAATTTTAAGGATGAAATGACTTCGAAATCTTCTATTGCGAAGGACGTACAGCATCCACAAAATAAGAGTTGTATGTAGCAGTAACATAATTTTAATGAATTTTAGTGGAAGGCTTCCCACCTATTTAATAGAACGAATATAGTCATCAATACAGAAATTACATCAACAATTTGAAAATTCGCACATGACTGTCTAATACAAGTAAGAGGTTATATTAGCTTAAAAGAGACAGCATCTATAAAAAAGATTGTTAAGTAGTGAAGTACTGAGTAGTATTGTGTATCATTAGAAAGGCAAATATACTTTGAACATTCCAAACGTCGACGAGAAATGCAGAATGTGTAAGTCAAAAACCGCTAATTTTCAGAAAACTATTAAAACGTAGTTAAGTTGTGTGTGTATTTTTGCTTATTTTTCGACGAGTTTTTCCGTTACTAAACTTTTGATTGTTTTTCAAATAGAAGCATTTGATGTACAATCTTACACCCCTTATTGCAACTACACAAATTAAACAAAGTTTATAAAATTTAAAAATTTGTTTTTATTAAACAATTAACGTTTTCGACCATAAAGTGATGATGTTCAGCCACCAGTGATGATGTTCAGAAATTTATTTCGCAACTGAACAAGCAAACAAAATTCGATGTGAGATAGCACATACTTTGCATTTACTCATAGGGTGCGGTCAAGAATTCAATCGTTGTGTAGCTCACGCTGCATAAAATCAGGCGGCATGCGTAAAATTGCCACTGAAATTGTGAGCTACAGTATGCATGCTTGCAGGGATATTTGACAATCAAAAATTTATTGGTTAGTTTTTACTGTGTGTGTTGAGACGTCAAAATAAAATCATTATTTAATTAAATTAGAAATTAAAATGAACGTAATAATAACAAATAATGTGTTAGAATCATTAATAGAATCCCGTGAAACATTATTACGGTTGAATTGCCTTCGAACAAGACGAAGACAATTTCGAAGAAGGTTAATATTAAAACTGATAGCAGAACGAATTTCCGTTTCTTGAAATATTGTGAAAATTCCAAATTATCTAGATATTGTGGATCAGTAAGATGGAAAGACATTCCAATCACATTTTCGTATGACGAGAAATAGCTTTCAGGTAATGTTATGTAATATAAGTTATTTGTAGTCAAATGCGTTATCATTTTAGAAGTTTCTGCAGTTACTGGATCGCACAATTCCCTCAACACGGAGAAGACCAAGGATTGGCACTGAATTAAGTTTGTTAATGACAATTTGGACATTGGGGAATCAAAATTGCTACAGAGATATAGCCGATCGGTTTGGGATTTCGAAAGGGGCTGCTGTAGGCACTGTGCTGTTTATTTGCAAATGTATAACGAAAATGTCTCGGGATTATATTAGCCATCAAGAGTGTCACCCTATGCCACCCTGTGAATGGGTGTGTGATAGCGAATTGAGATTTAGAGATGTGTTTTTGGATGGCCAGGAAGAAGTCACGACGCCAGTGTGAGGAGTAGCAGTGCCCTATGCCAGAATTTCAATAACGAAAATGTAGACTTGCCTTCGGGTTGCCATTTGCTTGGTGATTCGGCATACCAACTAACGAAATATTTAATGGTACCATATAAAGACAATGGTATGTTAAATGCGAAACAAAATGAAATTAATTGGAAGCTTAGTTCAAAAAGGCCTGCCATCGAACAAGCTTTTGGAATGTTAAAAACTAGATTCCGGAGATCAAAATTGTTGATGTATCAAACTTAATTAATGCCAACTATTTTGTGATAGCATCGGTGGTTTTACATGATTTTCTTATTAATGAAAATGAAGAAGCTTTGGGTCCGGTAGAAGATGATCATTGTGAAATAACTTCACAGGGGGTTTACTATGCAAACTCCTTTCTAGCCAATTTAGATCACACTGGACAAATTAAAAGAGATTACATCACTGAAATATTGAAACAATGAAAATAATTAAAAATTAAACTTTATTCAATAAAGGTTATAAATAACAAAAATTGTTTTGTACTTTATATTTCACAGCTCCAGTTACATTGTCATGGTTCTGTTCATGATCTGCCTTTGCACGTTTTATTGCTTCATCAGCTTTTCATCTCCTTGAGACAACCGATCTTCTCTCGCTCCAAATCATTTTTTTCTTTCTCGACCCTCATTATATCATTATGCCGCATTCGTTCCTTTTCATCTTCCTGTTTTAAATACGCCAATAAACCTCCTACATCGTCATCCTTTTTCTTCCGCTAGCTCCTTTTGGAATTTCTTTTCCAATTTCACAGGAGTTATCTGGCGAATTTCTATTCTCTGCGTTTTCAGCTTCTCCTTGGCTTTTGTTATCGTTACGGTATTATGTTAAGACGCACACCGTAGGCTGAATCGAATTCTTCAAAATAAAGCCAAAATACCGGACCACGACCACTTTTAACCTTTCGTTTTTTTATTCTATTATAGGTAACCAACATGTTTTGGATAACGTTTTTTCATCTCATCCACACATTTTCTCCATAATGTATTTTTGTTCTTTTTGACTTCAATGAACTCTTTTTCCATACCTAGCCTAGTAACCACTAGTTGCTTGGTTAAATCTGGATTCCATTTGTCCCAACGCGGGAGAAAGCATTATCAACAAAAAAATTATCATTTAATTGTAAAATTCTTAAATAAATAATTCCTTAATTCCTTTCTTCTTCTAAGCTACGGCTGAAAATTAAACCATGTTTAAATTAAATTAATTAATATTTAATTTAATTAGAATAATCTAAATTTAAGTAAAATAAAAGATTTTTTTATTAACTTACTCCATATCGTCATCCATCTTGTATTGTAAGTGAGGTAATAAACAAAAAATTGACATTTGCAGTAGTTGCATCCTTTTGAAAGTGGTTGCATAAAATGCGCAGTTTTAGTTGGCTGAATTTTTATCCGTTAGACTGGGTTGCTTTGGCTGTAAAATTGAATTTTTGACCGAGTTGCAGCAAAAACTGCGCAATCACTGAATTCTTGTCCGCAGCCATATAGTAGAATAAATACGAACTATGTATGTGACTTTTCTGTGGCTTTCTTAAAGATCAATTAGAGCGTCCAATAATTCAGCAAATGCTTAGATAACGCAGTAAATATTAGTGACAATTCTACTTCAAAATACGATAAGTAAATAAATTATTAGAGAGGTGCCGCTCTCAATTGTTTCATGCCTGGCAACTAATTTTAACTATTTTAAACTCCAACAACACAAATCCAAATGTGTTGAATAATAACTCTTACAACGAGAGCAAAGTAATGAAAATTTAAAAAATATGGAGTTGAAGTTAAGATTGTCGGTCCTAACAGCTTTAGTTGTTAGATGCTAGATGGCTGTTTTCTGGATATCTATAGCATATGTTTAGATCTTAAAGAAGTGCAGAAGTTAACACCGATGATACGCTTATTACTTTCAAATTTAAGTGTAAGTATGGTAAGCCATCATAAATATTAAGAAAGTATATGTGATAACATGGGGTTTGCTCAACTGGTCGAGGCTCATCTAAAATATTCAGGTCTAAAACCCAATTCACGAGGGCCGATCGGATCAGAAACAAAATTTAAATGTTTGTCCAGACTTCTAGTATAGTAAAGCATTTTGTTTGGTTTTATCTGCGGAACGGGATACAGCACCTTGCTTCCTGGATCGATCTGATTAGAACTACAAATTTCATTACCATAGCTCGAAAATAATTAGTGAGATAAATCGCTTAATGTTAAAACTGATCAAAAATGACAGACGGACGGACGAATATCCCCACCCTAAAAATAGTCTCAAAATGTTCAGTTAACCTTAAAACTTCCAGATCCGTCAAAGACTCAACTTTTAATTTTCGTACTGTTACTATAATTTACTTATTTCGTAAATGTAAAGTAATATTATTTAACACGGCTTCTGCACCTAACATACCATATTTATCCCATTATTACCATCTATTGTATCTTTCTACGTAAATTTTCAAAGATGGAGTCTGGTGTCGAAAACTTACCATAATTTGACATTAAGAAATCATTGCGCTTTCGACATCTAGTCCGTGACTTGAACAAATGGAATTTATTTTAATCACTTTATAATTTTAAATTAAATCAATTCTAACGACCAAAATATATTATGATGTCGCGATATTGAAATTGAAAAAACTTCAAAATATCACACGTAATCTAGCTACGCGGGCATTGCATGCATTACATGCTATAAAAACGGCGATTTACATAATATGTCCGTAATATTTAAGAGACGACAAAATAGTATGGGTGTTAGTTGTTGAGAGAATCTAATGAACAAAACCTAGAGCAAAAGTATATTATAGGTACACGCACTTCAATACAAGTAGTTACACGTTAGATTTTACTATTTCAACGTTCCTATACTAAAAATTAATATTTTACTTAAGCTATTTAAATTTCATTCCCATCACGGTAGTACAAGTGAAATGTTGTGGCCCATTAGGAGCCTCCGTCAGCACGTCTGCTCTCATTTCAATTGTTGAGATATGCTTCACCTTTATGCTCGGTCTTCACTCGCAAAATTTTGTCATAACGATAGAATGTCATGACAAAATTGTATTTTACAGTAAGACGGATTCAGTGTTGCGTTCGTTCGTTCATTCATTCATTCAAACAATTTTTTCGATCAATCATCTCTTGTCAAAAAGTGGATACGAATTGGGCTGAATTTGAATTCTAACAAATTTTAGTTTTCGGGAAGCTGAATTTGACTGGGTCATCTCTTAGCGAGTTAAGGGTAACTTTGGTTCGGCTATGATGAATGGAGGAACTGGATAATTCCTTGGCCGGTTATTTCAAATTTATTTTGTAGAAAAATCCAGAACTTCATCCGGGATTTATGTTGGAATCTCAATTCAGCTCAACATACCAGATTCGAACATAATTAGTTAAGAAATTGCCTAGCACAGCCGAACTCCAGTTCTCCAATTCTGAATACCTGATTTGACAATTTTTTGATATAGCCAAGTTTCATTCAAAATGATCGAAGTTGTACACTTCATCAAAAAGACACGTTAAAATCCCAATACAAGCCGACCTTTTTTATTAGAATCCTACCTCAGCTCTGCAAACTAAATTGGAAAGTTATCGGTTAGGAAACGGCCTGGTTCCATTCGGCTTTGCACACCGAATTTGACCATCATTTGTTGAGAGATGGCCTGCCAATTACACTTGGTATCAAAACGAATATTCGTTGGTGACCAAAATTAATAAAACATTTGAAAATTTTGCGAAATAAGCTAAATTTATTTACAATGGCCAATCCGGTAGTTTTTCCGGAAACCATTGGCTTTAGGATGCCTCACATATTTTTTGCAATTTTTTGAAAGATATTTCGTGGTTGCCAATTCAAGGGTTAAATACTAATGAATTTTAGAGTAATTTTTAATACTTGGTTTCAGGAAATTCTATTGTAAGTTGTGGAATTGCAGGAGGATTAAGTTAATAAATGCTTATATTATTTAGGAAGTCGGAAAATATTAATTCAGAATTAAATTTCAGGAAATCTACAGATGTACGTGAAATAATAATATTTTTCTCAGAGTGCTGATTTAGAGAAGCAATTGTTGAAGGCCAATACCATCGTTATCCATTAAACCTATTAAGACTTTATCCTTCCTCTAGTAGATTAGAAGTAGATTAAAATTGTGGTGTACCGTATGATCGCTAGGTGTCTGCAACCGGGTCGTTCTGTCCCAAAAAAAACCTTTCCTATCCTTCCTATTGTTATGTGTAAACAGACTGTAGGAATAGGCCGGCGTTATCCGGGACACTTGTCCAGTACTTGGCTACAGTCCAATCAATCAATAAATCAGTCAAGTATAAATACGAGTGTACAGGTTCAGGCCACATCAGGATGACTACATAATACATCTTCATTTTCCTCTAGGGAGTTGTTTCACTGATGGCGTCTTTTTATAGTGAACGCGTAACTATACAATCAAAGGTTTCTTCTTTCAATGACAACGCATTTCGGACTGCGACACCTAGAAGTGGCAAGTTTTGGCCAAACCAAATTTTGATCTTTACACTGTCATAGAGAAACTCAAGGTTCAGAAGCGGTAAATGCATAGTGAGACAAAGCTGTGACCAGCTAGTGTTGTTTTTAATATATTAAATGTAGATCATCAGCACCAACCTAATCGTAACTCTGTTAATCAACGAATTTCTGATGTTACAGTCACTTCTTTAAAAACTTAGAGAATAAATACTGGGATCTCGAAATTCTGCGTCAACCAAATATATATTGTAGTCGAAAGGTTACCGAATGACCTGCACAGGAATCAGTCGAGTCGTGTATAATGCTTGAGTGATAGCCTACATACAATATGTTGTAGTCCATTAAGACTCAAGCTGCAAACTTTAAGATCATTTCCCACCACAAACAATTACTACAAAAGTGTACAAGTTTCTTTTTGGGAAAAGTTTCTATCGAAGAGAAAAATAACAACAAACGCTGAATTCTATAATTTTCTTGTCATACTCTACGCTATCAATCAATTTTTAAATAAATAAACGTGAACATTCTTTTCAGCACATCATGTCCCCACAATATGAAGAGCTCATTCTGTCAGATTCGGGCGTTGAAACATTTTCCGAAACTAGTTAAAACACAGTAATTAGCTTAACCCTGAGCCATAAATCTTGACTCAGAGGCGAGAAGCATAGAAAGAAAAGACGAATCATCATCCGTCAAATAACCATTGCTATGTTTAATACAAAGTTGGGTGGCCGGTGGTTAGTAATAAGTGAACAGGTATGGCCAAAACAAATGAAATTTAATTCGACAGCGAGTATAGGATTAATATCCTCCTAGTATCCACGCATCCAATCTTGGCCTAAGGTTGTCGTCCGGGTTTTATCGGTACACAAAACAAATTATCATATAAAAAGTTTAACTAGCGCACGACTAGAGAAGTGTTAGTGATTTGTATGTGAACCCGGGCATAGGTAATGGAATTTCATCTCCACTTTCCTCTCCTAACTAGCTTTTCAATACCAATTTGCTTTGTTTGGCGCAAAAGTTCTTTATTCGTGATTCTATTTGGCCGGGAGTATTTTATTAGGTTTACTGGTTATCTTCATGTTTCCACGATTCGCAACTGTACCGCAGTCTGACTTTACACGCTGGCATTGAACAGTCGTAGCTAGAACGTCGGTTCTGGGTACAGCGTGTGAATGTGTTACACTTGATTGCCAATTGAGAGAGGTATGGCGTTCGTGTAGTGACTGCCGCTGCGAATGCGAGGATGCGAGCTGGCGCTTGCTCTGAAGTCATCTAGTAGTTTTCTGATTTTTAAGTTATCAAATTTGTCTACTAAGCCGTCATTAGTTCACGAATGTTTTAAATGTGTCCTCATCTAAAACAACAACATTTTCCTTAAAGCAACATTTTTATGTTTTAATTAAAATGTTGTTGTTTTTATGAGGAAAGTATTTTGATGTTGATTTGCTTCTTTTATTTTGAATATACACGGGAATGTTTGGATTGCAGTCTATTGGGCTAACGTTGAGTTATTTTGCAGGATAGATGTCGAATGTAAGGTGGTCATAGTATTTTTGGGCTGAATAGTGAATTTGGATTTTTGGTGTAAACAATGAAGTCGTAAGATGAGTGCTCGTTGGAACGTGCCATTGAGTGTGTTTCTTTGGAACTTTTGCGATTGTTTATATTTTGGGAGCGTAGTAGTGATAGTGAGCTTGACGCTAGCTTGTTTATTTAGAGGCGGTAAATAAGTAATAAGAATTAATAATTTCAAAATTAAAGGGTTTAATTTAGGTTTTGACGTGCACCATCGTTCTGTTTTTCTATAATTACAGCTAATACTAATCATCAAAGCTTTTATTATATTTTATTACTTCGCAAACTGACGAAGAACTGGCATGGATCTAGAAGATACAAAAATTAACTAACTAAACAAATAAAGTTGCAATATTTAATTTTATTAGTAGTTTCCTCGGCTGGAACTATAAATTTCCAAAAATCAAATTAACATAGTACAAAAGTTGTCTGAAAAATTTTCGCCCTAACAAAGATGCTTTCATCTCTTCAATCCGTCCAAATGCTTGGCGTCTTTCTCTGAAAAATAGTTGCTTACGAAGGTGATAGCCTCATTCGACAAAAATTTCTGTTCTCTGAGCGCACTTTTTAGCTAAGCGGATAAAAAAATTCGCTTGAAGCTAGGTTTGGTGATTAAGGCGGGTGGTCATGGTAACCGCTGAGGTGTGAGACGGCCCATTGTCTTGGTGGAGAAATCTTTTTCTGCAAATGTGGCCGTTTTTCCGCAATTTCTGCCTTCAGCTTGTGAAATAATAATGCGTAGTATCCTCCTGTAATAGTTTTCCTTTTTTGAAGATAATCGATTACGATAACTCACAGAAAACAGTCGCTATCACTTCCCCCAGCCAAAGGAACAGCCGTTGCCTTTTTTGGAGCCGATTCCCACTTGGCAGTCCATTGTTTTGACTGTATTTTGATTCTGGAGTTTAATGATGTATGCAAGTTTCATCAATAGTAAAAATTCTGACTTATTGCGCCTAAACTGCGCCAACAAAGCGTTGGAAATGTTCATTCACGAACACGTTACTGGCTCAATCTTGATTCAGTATGTGACAAAGGCGCTGTCATTAAACGTCGTCCGAAATTTTAGTGAAATTTTTACTTACTCTTTACCAGTCAAATTCAGTTTTTTCTAAAATGCTCTTCGATTGCTACAATTAAACAGTTTGATTCCAAATGATCTTCTGGAATATGGACATCTCTCAAACCTAATAATTCTTCGTCTATCCATTCAGCATCAAAAACATTTTCTTGATTTGGAATTATTGCCATTAACTCTTTCTGTCTCTTCGCTGCCACTCTAACTGGTATAATCTTTTTCACAGAAACTGGATCATCACTATGATTTTCTGTGTTCCGTATGAAGCATTTGACTGGCAAAATAATTGCCACACCGACCACACACTCGACTTTTTATTAAACTTTTTATTTAAGAGGAATAACCTTAGAGTCTATTGCTTAGTTCTTTATAATTTTCACTTCAATGGCACTGTTACATCGTCTCTTATGAGGTCTGGAGTACGTTAAAATCTACCCTTAATAAATTTAAAATAAAAACCGGATTTCAGAACAATAATTTTGAATTAATTTTTATTTTTAATTAAATTTTCGATCTTCATTTCTGTACTATCAGGATGTATATAATTGGCAACAACAGGCAAAATCCATCTAAAGCCAATCCAGCTTGTGTAAAATTTTGTTTTTCTAAATCCAAACCTATGATTTGCTGTCGAGAATCTAGGTGTGATCCGAACTTTCCGTGAGGTAAAATTAAGCCTGATAATTCTCGGTTAAGTTGTGCCATTTTATTTCTCCACTCGATTAAATGCAATTCTACTATAGGAACATTTGTCACAACAAATAATCCATCTAAATCATGTTTGCAGAAATGGTAGACGGTCATTTGAATCACTTTTGTATATCGCTGATTTTCATCTGCTCCTCCGTATACTCTAAGAATACAAATTGGTTTAACAGCACCCTCAAATTGAGTTATTACTTTAAATTGAACCATCTCCGGACATAAGTTTGGAAATCAAGCCCGTGATTTAAAGCAGTTGATGAGTTATGTTAGTTGAGCGTATTGCAACATATGTCGGTCCTGAAAATCCAAATCTAAATCCGAATCTGTTATTTGAATCCCTTCATAAACAGAAATAATCAGCTCATATTGCCCGACTACTACCCAATCGTGATCTACTACCCAATCGTGATCGAGTAGTTGGACTCTGTACTCTAGATGCATGAGTAACCGAGATTGTAGATGTGCCGCAGTCATTCCAATACCCGCGCCTTGTAATCCTGGGAAATAAAACATACTTCGCTTGGTCCCAAAAAAGTTTATAATTCTTTCAAATACCTAAAGTTGGCAACGCAAAACTTTCCGTCAATGAGAGAGACGACACTGTTGAGTGTGCAGATTATTTTGAGGTCTGAGTAATCTAACTTCCTTAATTTCCTTCAGTGTTGGTAGCAATCTTGAATATACGCTACTTCGAGAAATATCAGAAGAGTCTTTACTTAACTCTGTAGTTAGCTCTGCTAAAGTTTTAACACTTCTATAAGTTTCGTCTTTTCCCCTTTCATGTGCAGCAGATCCAAATTTCGCAGTCTGTAATCGCTTTAAGAAGTTCGGGCTGGTCGCATTCAATTGGTGGGCTTCCAGGTTTATCCCGAATAATGATTTCTAGATTTGGTATTTTTTCGGTCTTTCCTGATCCTTTTTCGTATTATTAAGATGAGCTTTCTAACTTGACTTTTCAAAGAGAGTATCAGGTTTTTTGTATATTACGTCACTACTTCATAGCACGGCGGGTTTCGGTATTTGCACGGTATCGGTTTCTTCTTTTGTCGCGCTTACATTTCCTGACTGACTACCTGGGTAATTTAATTCGTGCCCACTTTCATTAGATTTTGATGGTTTTTGGTTCGTGATCCAGAAGTTCGTCATAGAGTTATTCGTAATGATAATTTGTTTGATCTTTTTGTCAAGGTTCGGATTTTCTTTCGCTTCATTCCAAATTGTCTCGTTCTGAACTGTTTGCTTAGATTTATGAATGGGGTGAATGGGATGGGGTGAATGGGATGAATTTGGGTTCGAATCTCTCTCCCTCTGCTTACATTTGGACGTCGTTTATGGACAGCCCCAAACATGACCGCGTATGACCACGTTGAAATTCAGATGTTTTTCTTCTTCACAAAAACACACATCAACGTACTCAAACCGGGGGTCGGAAACTTTTCAGACAACCCTCGTATATTGTGAAAAATTATATTCTTAATTTGATTTTTTTAAAGTTAAGCTCCAGCCGAGGAAACTACCTGGGAACTTTATTGTTTTAGTTAGTTAATGTTGGTATCTTCTAGATCCATGGCATTTATTTAATTTTAATCTAATTGTAAGCTCCGGGAGAATATAAATTAATGATTTACGTAGATATTCAACTGAATTAGTTTAAGTTTCAGTTGTTTGTAGAAGATTTGGTCAGATAGGAAACCGAAAAGTATTAATATAGCATTAAATTGTGTGGGTAACTGCAGCAGGGAAACTTTAGAATTTGAAAATTGATTGATTGATTGATTGATTTTGAATGTACGACCAAGTTCTTAGGCTTGAGTTCCCGGATGACGCCGGGTCCACCGTACACCCTTTTTTACACATAACAAAACCGAAGGATTGGATAGGTTAGTTAAGTGGGACAGAATCGGCCCGGTTACAGACACCTAGGTATAGCCGATAGTTAGTAACACAAAGACAACACAATTCTAATCTACTAGATGAAGGATAAAGGCTTAATAGGTTAATGGATAACGATGGTATTGGTCTTCAACAATTGCTTCTTTAAAACGGCAACCTAAGAAAAAATATTATTATTTCACATGCATCTGGAATTTTCCTGAAATTTAATTCTATTAATACTTTTCGGCTTCCTAACCAAAATTGGTTGACTCGACCCGTTACAGACACCTATGTAAAGTCGTTAGTAATAAAATGACAACACAATTCTAAACTACACAATCAACAATTACAATGAAGCATTAATTCACAAGCATCTGTAAATTTCCTGAAATTTAATACTAAATTCATATTTTCCGACTTCCTAAATAATTGAAACATTTATTAATTAAATCATTCTGCAACTCCGCAACTTACAGTCGAATTTCCTGAAACCAAAGTTATTTGAACTATATTCAAAATAACTCTAAAATTCATTAGTATATTTAGGACAATATATATACAATATAATAAAATTATACTTGAATAAAATAAATGTAAAGTAACGATTAGTATTAACTAAATTAATTTGGTTCTCTTAAAACAAATAAAATAAATCGAATCCAGGGAAGGCACGCACGGCCTTCCTAACTTCTAAGTCTGTTGATTTGATGGATTTATTTATAAAAAAATATTTATGAAAGTCACTTGTCCTTGTCATCCCTAATCTAATACAAATATGTTTATTTATAAAAATAGAAAATGACCAAACGAAAACTGGTTCCAAAAACAGCTAATCTGGAATCTGTAAGGTAATGTATTAATAATGCATGTTTTTCACAGCTTTAGAATCCCCAATACCTAAACAAATTCAACCAAAATTAAATAAAACTATTAAAGTAATCAGGAATCTGTAAGATAACAGAATTAATAATCAGTAGCTAGCACATCTGTAGGATCCATGATAATCAAATAACCAAATTATATGGTTCAATGCTTTAATTATAAAATAAATAAATCAGAAAATATTAAAATAACATATTAAAAATTAATCTATGATTAATCTAATATATATATATATATACACATATACACACACACATACATACATATATATACATATATACACATACGCATACACACATATATATATATATATATATATATATATATATATATATATATATATACATATATACATATATATATACACATATATACACATATATACATATACACATACATACACATACATACACATACATACACACATACATACATATATACACATACATACACACACACATAAACACACACACATACATACACACATATATATACATATCTACAACAGCATTAAATAAATTATAAATCATATAATCGACATACGTCGATAATTATTTATCCAACCTAGAACAAGTTAACCAAAACCTTTACCAATTTACAGTCTTCCAAATAATCTAGAAAAAATTTAATTAAAAAGTGCATGATCCCGAAAAACTATCTACATATAGCAAATTTGACTGCATTTCAAATGTACTCCGTAGCTTCCATGTAATTCCAAATATTCAGATATTCGCGGAAATAGCAAAGTTATAAAGTTAAGCCAACAATTCCAATTCGATCACAGCCGCCTACCTCTACATGTCCTAAACTAGAGTTCCAAAATTCGTTAAATTATTATTTTCATGTTCAAAACAAGAATAATAAGAAATTTAAGAAATTTAATTTAATTTTACACTAAAACCTAAAATTCAAATTAATAAATTATTAATTTATATTTCTACAAGGAACTGTATATATGAATGCGATAATACGTTTTCCGCGGAAAAAATCTACCGTGTAAATCGGAGGATGGGTGTATATGAATGAATGAATTCATCTGTCAAGGAGAAAACGAATAGTACAGAATAAACCACGATCATGCTTGTTTATTTTCTATCCAATTTCGTCATATATTTATCCCCTCAAAATTTTGTTTTATTTTATTTGTCTATTTCCTGTTTATTCTTTTTTTAGTTGAAACTTGGAAGGGATAAATTATAAAACACTAAGCATGATCATAATAATCTATTCTCAGTTCTCACTCACGCAACAAGCGCAAAAACAAAAAATAGAAATGTATGTATATATTTAATATACTAAACCAAAACATATAAATGAAATGGTATTTTATTTTACGCTCCTCTCTTAACACGTTTACGCAAATAAAAACAGTTAAATACATATTTTATATAATTAAAATTTATTTCAGAAAAATATGAATTAAAATAATGAAAAACACTTATCTTAGGCATCCATTGGAATCAAAAAAGTCATACATATTGAAGATTTACATACACTGCGTACGTTGCGTTCAAGCAACGGTATCAAAATACATATAAACGAAAATTGTTATGTACATATTCTATACCATCACAAGCGCATCGTACACAGATTAAAATAAATATACAATATGTACAACTATTCACTTCACTTATTAAATTCACGCAAATTATTATTGAAATTATTATTTATTAAAATTATCAACTATACCAATATTATACTTTTTATTAGTTAATTAAAATACATTTAAAATAAATTATTTATTTATTTAAAGGAGAGACAAAAACACGTCCTTCCTCTACGACGATCAATCGCCGACCGGGAAACTTTAGAATTTGAAAATGAACATAATTTCAATATCGACTTTACATACCGATTAAGCTCCATTTGTACTAATTAGTGCTCACGGGAAAAAATTTGTACTAGAAGCCGAAAAAACGGGGAAAAAATCAAATTTCGCCTGCAAGACGAAACAAAAAAACCCGATTTCTAGAAAAAACCAGAAATAATTTAAGCGTAAATTTAAAACTTCCTAAAAGCGGCTAAACTGGTGAAATTTTTGCTAATCATAGAAATATGATTTTCATAAATTTTCATTCATAAATCGAGGAAAAAACAAACTAGCCCCTTAAAGATACTATATTAAACAAACAAAAAACAGAGGTATTGCGTTCAATAATATTTGTGTTGAACAACAAATTACACAATAGAAATAAAATATTCTAAAATCCAGGTATGTTCGTTGATATCCGAAAAATATAGTGGCTGAATTTGTACTAATCCAAAATTGGCTCAATTCCATTGAACAACAACGACCGTTGAATGAACGATTTTCTAACAAAAAGTGTTCTAGAAACCCATGAAGCCATTGTTCATTGGTTTCTAGAACCCTTTTTTGGGATTTGCCTGACATGAATATGCTATTTGATTTGCTTATTCTTGGATTTTAGAATATTTTGTCTCTATTTGTTGATTTGTTGTTCAACTAAAATATTATTGAACGGTATAGCTCTGTTTTTTGTTTGTTTAATATAGTATCTTTAAGGGGCTAGTTTGTTTTCCTTAATTTAGGAATGAATATTTATGAAAATTATATTACTATGATAAGCAAAAATTTCATCAGTTTAGCCTCCTTTAGAAAGTTTTAAAATTAGGCTTAAATTATTTCTGGTTTTTTCTAGGAATCGGCTTTTATTTGTTTCGTCTTGCAGGCGAAATTTGAAATTTTTTTCCCCGTTTTTTCGGCTCCTAGAATACCACTAATTTTTTCCCGTGAGCACTATAATTTGCACAAATTGGGCTTAATCGGTATGCAAAATTTAATTTTGAAATTCGAAAGTTTCCCTGCTGCAATTACCCACACCATTAAATTTCAGGAAATCTCCAGAGATACAACACTTAAGAACCCGTATCTTATCTTCTAGTACCTAGATTAAAACTGTATTGTCTTGTATCTTATAATCGATAGGTATGAAATCGGGCCGTTCCATCCTAAAAAACACCTTTCCTATCCTTCTCTATTGTTATATTAAAAAGAATGTGTGAATAGGCCTGGCGTTATCCGGGTCACTTCTCCAGTACCTGGTCATACTGTCCAATCAATCAATCAATCAGGGCGGATGCATTCCAGATGTTGTTGAGCATGTTGACAGTGTTTCTCGCTTTGTTAATGCATTGGTTTATCTGAATAAACTCTACATTATAGAATTAGCTGGATAAAAGGATAAACAGTTTATTATAGAGAAAATACTGAGAATGTATTAAGCTTTCTAAGAAAATGTAAAGGCTTTCTACCTTTATGTGTGATAGAGAGTATGCCAATATCCAAGAACGTGCGTAATTTTTACGTTGTTTGTTTTCTTTTTATTATCACCAGAAGCGGTCCTTAAAGTGCTATTCAATTTCTATAAGTATTAGTATTTTCTCCACAAAAATAATAAAACTTACATTAAATACGAATAAATGTTCTTCATTACATTTTATTAACACTAGAATTTATTTTCATTGCAGGTTTATACGGAAACGATGACTTTCATAACGGTGTCTTACAAGTATTAAGTTCTGGGCGGCGAGTTGAAGTTCTCATATTACATTTTCGTAATAATGTAAGTAAAACAGCTTGATAAACAAATTAAATTAATTATTTTAAATATTCATAAATCTGTCCACAAAACGATCAAATTTCAATTCATAAAAACCAAACTTATAATTTTCTTTTTCTTGGGTACACTGACATCTATTGTACAAAAAATATATTAAACACCGGTTACTAATAACCGTTTCGCTTGTAATTCTAAAATCACGTCGCCACGTTCATTCATAATTTTTTTTTTCCATTTTCATTCTTTCTTGTTTGGTGCGTTCTCGAGAGCAGACGGAATGGTTAAAACAAAATTTAAAAATTCGTACATCCACCGCACTTATCGATTTGGGCGATTTATTCGATCGACCGGCACATAATATAACAGCGGTTAATATATTATTGGAGCATACGAATGCAGTGAAAAATTCGATTGGTTTCTCGATATCGCAACTCGAGACCATTTTGTATTTAATTCGGCCAACCAACCAAGATATCACATTAAAAAATGTGCTCGATGTAAGTTATTCTATGAAATTTTATAATTATACTACTAATTAAATGTATATTTAAACTATATGTATTATATAATAGGAAATGGAATTTTACGAGTCAATCCGATGGCCGGCTACACTTGGTTTATTAACATTTTTGTTATTGCTATGCACGATATTAATGGTCGGTGTGGCGCGCAGTTCACGATGTGCGCTCATTTTCTTTAGTGTGTTTGGTTTACTCGGCGTCACGATCAGCTGGTTGCTGTCTGGAATTTATTTATCTACCTCTGTAGCGTTAGGTGATTTTTGCATGCAGCCCACGGAATACGTCTGCAATCAGCAAAAACTAAAGGATATACATCAACTGAATTGCGGGCCCCACGGTACAAGTCAATTTATTTTGAAATTAAACGCAACCCACTTGGAAATCGATCGAGCTAAAAGTGAACTTACGGAAATTGGCAAAATATCACGCGTTTTATATCCCGGCGTTGAAATTGGATCAAAAATTAATAAAATTCAAAACGAGTTGGATGTAAATAAGAAAACGCTTATGGAGATATCGGGAATGCTTGATCGACGAAAAGTTCAGTACCACTATATGTCCGCTACAAAAGGTCTTTGTAATGGTGGATTATTTGGATTATCGCTTATGATGGTTGCTAGCCTGTTAACCGCATTCTTCCTAACGATACTCGTGTGTGTTGATTCGCATACATGGATTTATTTGACTAAAAAGTAAGTTACATTTTTTTTACTTTTGCTTTAATATTTCTTGTGATGAAAACTTTTATGATAGGAAGAGTATGAAACGAACATGATTATCATTAAATCTGAATTTATTTCACACGCAAAATTTTTACTTGCTTTGTAAAATACTAGCATAACTGACTCATTACCTTTTCTTCTTTCTAGACAACCATATATTGATAAATCTGAGACTCAACCGTTTTTAACAACCACGACAACAACTAGTGCTTCACTATCACCTACTGCACCACCAATTTCAAGTGGCACGTCTACTATAAATCGCACACTATTACACCACCAACAAAATTTAAGCAATAGCACTGTAAATATAACAGCTGGGTCCGGTGTGGGAGTAGGTGGTGGAGGTGCTGGTACACTACCAGGGGCTGGCAGTCGAACTAGTGGCGGAGCGATTGGAATGAGAGGGTTGGAAACATTATCAAATGGCGAATCACCGCCGCCCGATTATAATTTTGTCGTGCATGGCATAAGGCATGCTTTTTATTTTATTATGATTTTATGATTTCTTATTAAATGTTTGGTTGCTGATATACATTTCATTTAATTGTAAAATTTTAGCACAATATGGCATCGAATCATTCATGCAATTTTTATGGTATTTTAGTTTCAGAAATTCGATAGAAGACATTTAGCTTTGGCAGAATCACGAACACCGCATGGACATTTTAAATGGTATTGAAATTATGTATGGAAAACAATTTGTCGATCTTGATATTATTGCTTTAAAAAATATAATTGTATTTTTCCATACAAGATTTGATGCCGTCTAAAATTTCCGAACGGTGTTCATGTCCCTGCCAGAGAACTATGGACCACGTACTCTGAAGCATATAACGAAGTTTATTTGTGATAACATGGTTACTATTACATGGTATTATTAAATTAATTTTCTGTGCTCGGATATCAAAAATTCAAAATAGACCGTTCGAAATGACTAACGAAAGATTAACAGAACTACTAAGGAATTTTGACAACTGACTACGGCACCACACTAACATGATTAGTTGCGCAGTTCAACTAAAGACTGATGGGGAAGGTTTAATTGTATATAGGTACTTGTAAAGCAGAACGTTGTATGTATATGAGATTTAGGTTTGCCGTAAAATGTAAAAATAAATCAGTATGGTATATTGCACCAGGGGGCCTATTATGAAATTAATCCGATATCGACTAATAGAAGGCCAATAAAACGTTGAACAGTTAAATTAAAGGCGCAGAAAACGGCTAGCAAAGTGCCATCTGTAATTGTTAGAAAAAGTAGGATGTACGCCTAATTATTTTTCTATCGCCACATCAAGCATCCAAAAATAATTTCAGGGCAAAGCGTGACCAGTCATTTCAGTAGAAAATATTGTTTGAATCAGGTGTCGTCATTAACAAAACCCAAGGTACACTGCGAAGATGAAAATCTGACTAATTAGGCTCTGCCTGTGTACCTTTCCGTTTTGCGGGGAGAAGAACTTACAATTTTTCGATATCAAGTCAAACTCGTTGATTTGCGATTTTAATTTTATACAAAAAATCTAAGCCAATTTTGACCATATTTCGAATTTTTTGTGTACATTGATATTTTTTTGAATCAATTGATTTTTCCGGTCGTATTTCATGATCTCCCCCATGAATTTTGAAAGTGGAATTCCAGAGGATTAAGATAAACAATCTAGGGATAAAATGGAATCTTGTCTAAAGTTTAATTTTAAATCAATTTTATTCTTCATTCAAATTCATTCTTCTTTCATTCAAAAGTATCCTTTGCCAAAATAGAGATAACAGTACCGAATTGCTTCAATTACTGAAAATTTTTAAATGACGAAATAAAAATTCTAAATTTTATTATAATTCAGATTTATGCCAAAATTCAGGCAAAAAATGGTTTTATAAGGCGCATTCGACTCAACTGAATAGCACAAGTCTTGCCTGGCTATAGTTGAATTACTCTACGTAACTAAATTAATGGGGTGAAGAGAATGTTCGATTTCTATTCATCACTTGACAAAATTTATACAAAAATACAATTATCAGAAATGAAAACAAGGTGCTCGTCCGAAATAACTTCACGAGGAAAATACGTGATTTAGGCAATGATTGTTTAATTTTGAAGTGCCATCGCAGGAACACTGCATATAATGTTCCGTCTTCTAGTGTTAACATTAATTTGGTAAAAATGTGGCCGGCCACTCATACATTTTGCAAATTTCAACGTTTTTTTTCTAGATCTCTGGGAATTCATGGTTTTTGTGCCGGTCTTGTTTTCATTACTAATTTGCTATGTTGAGAATTTCTTGAATATATTACTTTTCGATCAGTTATCGGCAGCTGTGATGGGATGTTCTAACATCACTTTTTCGATATTTTGGCTGTATTGTTTTGGTTTATAAAAATTAGCACCCTTATCCCTTAGCCACATCACTTCTTGCAATGTGACTACTCATCTTCTTGGTTACTAGATTATTAAATCGAAACTGACAAAATTATTTACAAAACTGATTGTGGCTGTTTTTTAAATCTTAGTATGCTGCTTTATAAATATTTCCTTGCGACTGCTATCATCAAACGACTATTTCTAGCACTTGAAATGTTGACGCGACAACTAAATAGAATTTTTTCTATCACTGTGCGTTTTGTACAAAATTATTTAGTAAATTTTAAGTTTATAACCTAGTAACGATGAAGATCGACAGTCACGTCACATGAAGTGATACGACTAAGGAAATAGAGGCCCTAATGTCCGGTTTTGGTTCAATTTTTATTGTTCGAGAATTTATCGCAACAAATTATTGTCATAGAATTATTATAATAGTTGGCTTTTTTGCCAGTAGTATTGGTCAGTATTTTAATTTATTTAGTTTTTAATTTCAACTTTACTTTAATTTCCTACTACTGATAAATACGCCAACTATACGCTGTATTTTGTTCAGACATAAAATATTAGGGGCCAGTTTTGGAATTAGCAGTCTTTGCTACTGAATTTGCCATGAGAGTCTTCATCATAGCTTGCATATTTATCAGTAGTAATAAGGCAACTATGTTTAAGAATTCCCTGACTGCTAACACTGGCCTCTAACATTTTATTTCTCAACAAAATACAGCTAATGATGAACAATTATTTTTCGCTACTGGAAATTTAAAAGCAAACAACGGACGCTTTTAGGTCCGCCAACTGATGGCATCATAATTAATGAAATCATAGCCAATTTGATTTAAAAATTTCATAGAACTCAAAATATCCATAACGTTAGCTGTGATTTTATTCAACATGTTATAAACTGTTGGTTGGCTTGAAAGCGCCCAATGTTAAACCAAAATTGACCTATAATATTCAATTTTTACAAACCAAAGCATTTATCGAAGTTTGTGTCTCGTTACTCTAGAGTAAAATATTTCCCTTTTTATATCGTTTATATCGTATTTTATATCAGCCTGGATTAAAACATTGTGATGTTTCTACTGCATTCTATCAGTAAATAATTTATTTTCGTTACTTAAAATAAATATGCAATTGTGTTTTTCGAAGAAATATAATATAAAATGACGCAATTTTTGATTGGTTTCTTTAAAAAAACTGAATCAAGATTGATGTGAGTAAGACACCAACGTTTCAGTATCAAATCATGACCAAGATCCAAGTTTCGATATTATCAAGGTTGGTTGCTCTAATTACTACATAGTTTGGTAATTATTGTGGGCGTCAAAACATCATTTATAGTTAATGAATCCGTATTCGGTTTCGTTCTAAATGAATTTTTCTGAAAGTCATTTTATAATGGAACATATTACCAATTGGGATCCCTATCATCAAGAAATTGTCTATCCCTTACACTCTATGCCATATTTGACTCATTTATTTCTCAAATTTTAACTGGCATAAATTATCTAGTCTACTATCGTACGGCTCAATTCATTTCGTCTCATCTCATTTTTTGGCGGAATTTATCAATCTTTAATTGTATTGTTGAAATAAGCAAGCCCGCGCTAGTACCCGCGAGATTTGAAGTGCTTCAAAATGTTTCCCGCTTAAGACTGACTCTTTACTATCACGTGATAGGCCAAAGTAAGATTAAATACCTAAGATGTGCTTGTTCAATACTCGTGTATTTTAGGCAAATTGTCGTATAGTTCGAATATTAGTAACAAAGGCATTTCTATTTTAAGACTTCCAAGTGTGAGTTCAAATTTGTTGCTCCACAAAGTACATTTCACGTTCGAATAGTCAAGCAAGCATATGCTTTTGTACACTAATTTTTGGATTGTCAATAGGTTTAATCTGAAAATAGTTTAAACTTGCGCTTTTTAGATGACTACACTCAGAAGTTCCTTTCTACTGTATCGTAATAAAGCACTTTTATCTGCTTTGGTTGATTTGTACAGCGACTTTATGTACTTTCTCAACTTGATAGCAAAACAACTTCTTTCAAAATAGAAGTTAATTTTTTTCTAAAACACGTTCAATATAAACAAATTTTTAAACCATTCCATGAGCGCTGGTGATTAGGTTACAATTGGCAAAAGAGGAGCGAATTCCATCGAAAGCTATATAATCAATAAAAGCAGTTTCACTTTGTTTGAATGAGACATGATTTATAGCTGTAAGAGTTTCTAGTGTTACTTTGTTAGAAATCGTAAAGCTCTTGGTAACGGATCGGTTATTTGAGATTTTCAAAATTTTAATAAGTTATTTATTTTAATACAACAAACTTTTGCGAGGAAGTGATTAATTAAAAAGAATTTAAGAAAGCTAATGTGTGCTAAATGAGATATAGTTTGTATTACTTTTCTCACTTCTTCAAGTCGGAAATATACCCTCACCTAAATAATATTTAGTTTCAGTCCTTCTAAATAGACTTAACGATTTCTGAACGAGTTTCAATCAAATTCGGCCTGTATGAAGAAATGAACAATGGAATAATGAATTCTAAAATTAATTTAGGTTTCAATTCTTTAAAATGATCAATACTAACATTCTTGAATTTAACACCTTCGGAGTTCGGAATATACACGGTTTGTAAAATGTAAATGAGAATTCTAAAATAAAATTTACGTTTAAATTTCTTTTTAAGATCCTTTTGGTTCAAAATTTATTCTATTTAAATTTTAGAATCTCGTGAGATTTTCAAAGCGAAAACCAATTACTGAAAAATTGACTTTATTACTGAATTTGAGGAAGATTTATGTATACAAAATCGGCTTATTTTTTCTATTAATATCTGCATTTCAAAGCGCTTCTGGTTTCCTACACATGTTTCTGGATCATTGGTTTTGAATTTGCTCGATATCGAAAAATTAAAAATGTTGTGGCTTATTGTCATTATCAGGAACGCAATTTTTATATTTTTACACAAAAATAATCTTAACATCAAATTTTAAACAAATACGACCATATATATAAAATTCGACCAGCAGATAGCATTTGAATTTTGTTATGTGCTGTTCGAAAATCTGCTTAAATTTCAGTTTCATAAAAGGGTAGTTTTTTTCTAAATCGAGAAAAAAACTACAATTTACCTCCCCCGAAACAATTCTGGTTGCTTATATGTCGAATGAACTTGTTAATTTAGCCACTTAATTTTTAAAATTATTTCATTTGAAAACTACTAAATAGAACGGTTGACCTGAGATAAAACCTACGTTACACGCTGTTTTTTTAAGAACATTTCCGATTTAAAATTTTAAGTTATACTTTGGTACTACATGTGAAATTGTAAATCTTAAGAGTTGCATGCCTGAAATTCGAAGCATTGTTAATTTGCACATTATCGATAAGTTTTATTGAAAATATCTACATTTTTATCATTTTTGTTTTATGTAAATACTAAATACCGATTTATGTATGTTTATATTTACCTTAGAATTGATAGATATGAAATGTTTATTATCGGTTTACTTTGAAAATGACAAACCTTTTTTTATAAATTATGTTTAGATTGCAGTATACTAAATGCGACTTTTGTCTCTAACTTACAGACCAACATCAGGCCATCAAACACTGGGTCGATTACCATCCCACGGTGTCGGGTATCTAGCAGGCCCTAACAATGGCAAATACGCAACATTGAGCAAACAATGCAAAACACTAGAATCAAATGATTGTTACTGAGAATCGCCTGCCTGCACGCTTCCAAATGCAGGCAGTAATAAAAATCTATCGAATAAAAATACGGAAAAAATAATTGAAAACTTTAAGGATCCAAGAGATGTGACAGCAAACGGTTTTAATCGGTTTGATCCCAAATACATTAGTATCGGGCCTAAAGCTATACGAGGGGCAATAATGTTAAACGTTCCAAATATGACGAATAAATGTGCTACTTTACGGCATGGTGGACGATATGGCGGTTCGTTGACTGGACAGAATAAAGGTAGTCCGAGTCCAAATTTAAAAAATACGCAACCTCCAAGTATATCGACGGTTTCGAATGAGTATTCGACACGAGCACCTTATAATACAGCTACACTACAATACAATAAGAAAGATAAGGATAATGATGGAGGTGGTGGCGGTGTAGTCACGAATAAACCTCAGCCGACAGTTTATAGTATTGATGCCTCGACTCCGCATGTTAATTTTAGTAAACAAAATAATAAACAAAATGAAATGTCGAATACTGGAGGACCGATTAAAGGAATTTCTATATTGAATCAGCCATTACCAGAAATCCCGCAGCAACAAACTCAAACGCTTAAAATGTCTGATTTAAATAAAAATTCGCAGCAACCGCTATCTGTATCAAATTTAAACCAATACCGTTCACTGCAACGACCTTCGTCAAAATTATCAGCCTCACAAATGAATTCGTATCAACACCACCAGCAGCAGCAGCAGCAGCACCACCAGCAGCAGCTACAACAACAACACTATCAGCAACAGCAGCAACAACAACATTCGAATAAACCGTCAATACAATTACCACCAAAGGTAAATCCGCCTTCATTACCACCAAAAAATCGCCAAAAAGATGACATGCAGCAACAGCAACCACTGCCAAGTCGTAACAATCGTCAATTACATACGGGTACGCTACCCTCGTCTAGGTCACAAAATTTAAATCAAGTTTCTAATTTTAATCGAGAAAATAGTGGTGGTGGTGCAGGTGGTGGCGGTGGCGGTATTCTCACCAATAAAAGTGGAGCTGGTTCTACCACATACAGTACATTTGGCTATGAAAAAGGTCAGAATATAAATCAAATGACAACATTTGATAAACCAATGACCAAAAATAATGGTGGTTTTTCGTATACGGACCAGGCTAATACGAAACAGTTAAACATAACAAAACAGGGATATCAAACTTTGCCGCACCAGCATAGAAATCATCATACCAATAGTACTAATCAGCAGCAACAGTCACAAATACAACAGGGTTATGTACAGCAGAATAATACGACATCGTTTCATAGTGGGAAACCGCCAAAAAATATAAATAAACACCATCAGCAGCAGGATGATGGGGGAATGATGAGTGGTGGTGGTAGCGGTGGAAATAAAAAGGACGATCCAAATTTATATTATCGTTCGTTGCAACGAGGGGGAACTCAGGCAAATAATGATCTGTATTCGGTGACCGAGTTATAGAAGTTACATCGCCATCGGAAAAAATTGCAGCATCAAAATCCTCTCCTTCATGCTACTTATGTTAAATGTTAAACCACCTCAAACTACGTAAACCCCATTTAGACCTTAAAAAAATGATTACCTCGTGTTCAAAACTCTTCAATTTCTAATTAATATCCTTTTTATTTTTATTTGTGATGTGATCTCTTGGGTGATTTTTTTCTGTATTTTTATTTAATTTGTTTTTTATTTTTGTCTCAATCGCACCCTTTATGGTGTAAGTATGTATTATATAATTTCCACTCAATTTTCCTGGAGTTGCGTAAATATAAGGACCCAGACCCCTCAATGGAAAATTCGTATTATGCAATGTCAATTGTTTAATTAATTTAATTATTATTTTTTAATAATAAGATATATTATGTTGTTGTCTCCTATAATTTTTTTACTCTATAATATTACCAATGTAATTAATTTATTTGTAAATTTAGAAAATAATTATTATATATAAAACTAATAGTAATATTTAAATAATGTGCACGCTCGAGGGGTGATACATAATTATATAGGAATTAATTTAAAAAAATGAACGACACCATTATATAAGAATGTGTAAAATTAAATGAAATAAAACCCCGGCCCCCATCCCCAGAGACAAAAAATAATATATAGACACACAACAAGCGAAACATAAAGTTGGTGAGTTTAGAAATTAATATTTAAAACAAAATTTAGAATAGATAATTTTTTCTAAAAATTTAATTAAAAATGGAATATTTAAAATTACAAAACAAAAACAAATCGAAATTGTGTGAATGAACTGATCTAAGTAATAAAAATTATATAAAATAATAATTATTATTATTAATGATAAAAATTAAATAGTCTGAACAATTTTTAGAATTAATATTATTAAAAGTATTTATTGAAATTAGAATTACTGAATTTAATCCGAGTTAGATACTGCGGATTTTAAATTTTAATTTTTACTTTAAGTTGATTTTTAATTTTTTTTTTGTATTTGATAATGTCTCGATCGTTTCTAGTAATTCCCTAGTATGAAACTGTAATGCGAATTTAATTGAAAAAAAAGAACAAGAAATAGTTCATAGTTATGCTAGGCGCTGTTTGTAATTTGAAATTTGCCCGCTAAAAAATATGTGTCTAATAAAAGTATACGGTTAAAATTACTTGTTTTAACTAATCGGAACCACCGAAAACTTTTGGGCCATGGAGTTTCTCCCGAACTGTAAACTAATCCAAATATTACTACAAATAAATTTGAGCTATCTTTTATGTTGATATGATTGTAAACATTGAATAACTTTGAAAAAAAACAATCGATTTCTGTTATGAGGTATTTTTATTCAATTTGGTCCTTTGCAATTTATTTGGACTAGTTTTTGAATACAACATCAATTAAGTGGCCGCCTTTATTGGCCAAAGCAAAATGTGCCCTTTTTGCTGCGTTTTTCATTACCTTTTCGAGCACCTTGGGCGGTATAGCGATGATTTCGGCACGAACGTTTGCCTTGAGCTCGTCAATGGTCTGAGACTTGCTGGCGTACACTTTACATTTTAAATAACCCCATAAAAAGGTGTCCGAAGGGGCCAAATCCGGTGTTCTGAGTGGCTAGTCAACGTCGTTGTAAATTGTTGTGAATGTGAATTGTTTGATTTGCAGTGTGACATATTGCACAGTCTTGTTGAAACCAATAATCGTCAAGACCTTTTCACGCATTTGCGGACAGATATAATGAGCTAACATCCAACGATATCGATTTCCATTGACAGTTTCGTTTGATCCTGCAACGGCGTTTCATGGATCTCGTGTGGATTCCACGTTCCCCAAATGAGGCAGAGAGTGTGAAATGGGCCTTGTCGGTCATCAAAATGTACTTCCAAAAACCAGGCGGCTATTATGAAATTCTCGACCCCGTTCTGTTTTTTCGACAACGTCGACCAATCTGACAACGTCGAAAATACCTATTATGAATTTTTCGATTGTACCGAAAATATAAAAATATCAATAAAATTTTGTTACGAAAATTTTTTATAACTAAACTAATTAAATTTTAATAATTAAAATTATTTAATTCAATATTTAATATTTTATGTATAATTTTATAAACGTTTTATGATATTCGACACCTTAAGAGGTGTCGTAAATTTTCGACAAACGCGGTCGAAAATTTCATAATAGATCCGTTCAGTGTCAACCATTCGAGCGACTGTTTGACCCTATTCCAAGTGACGTGGACGATCTGTTGGCAATATTCTTTGTGTTAATTGCACTTTATACGGAAACAAATGCAAATCATTCTTCAAAATGCGCCGCAAAGTGGTTCACTGACGCCAGAATGCTGAGCGAGGTGATGATACGACACTTTTGGGTTCCGAGCAAAGCTCTCTCTGACCGCTTCGACCAGTTCATTGGAATGTCTTGATCGTTCATGAACGGCATGTTAACGATCTCTTACGGTCCCGTGCTGAACAAAATTCGACATCAAACGACGAATAGTGTTGTCGTACGGTGCCTGTTGGCCACGATATTTTCGACGATATGCACGTTGAGTTAACACCACTTAACGATTATTTTCAATGTACAGTGTCACTATTTCAGCGCATTGTTTCGGTGTGAAGCGATTCATTTATTCCATGTTTACATACCGACATAAAAGATGGCGCACCCTGTATCTTTGCAGAAATTCTGTAAGCGTTCACAGGAAAACTAGTTTGTTAGATTAGAAGACTCATATATTTAAACGAATTCAAGATGTTTCTCAAATTTAAATTGTCTCGTCCATAAACTTTCAAATTCAAATACCAGTAACAATTACATAAATTTTAGTTACATTTTAACCACAGGGCACTTCTTACACATTCAAATCCGAACTACTCCTCCTTAATTTTGGGATTAGTTTTTGTATATGTACCGTATTAGGATATGTGGAAAGCTTAGAACTTTTCCTTTTCAGAATTTCTTTTGGAGCATCGTGTGAATTTAAATAGTGACATACAGTTTGGTTGCGCCTAGTCAGGGCGACTAACAGCTTTGTTCAAAAATTTATATAAATTGTGGGAATATTTAACCCGCTACAATAACGGGGCTATTTTGAAGAAATTGCGAATTCTCAGTTTGGTATTATGAAACATCCTATTCACATTTAATCCGCTCTTAGTCGAACGATTCGCCTTATTATAAAATAATAAGGCGGTTTTTGGCAAAATATCAACTGACAAATGTGAATGCTCAGTAATCAGATGTGGCATTTGCAATGTAAAAATTCGTAACTCAAAAGACTAAAATGAACACCTTAAAATGCGATCGCCTTCGCCTCGTTTTCATAATAGGCAAAGAGCAATTCATTAGTGTCGCTGTTAGGATTTATTCTTTATTTGCCGCCATATTTACTTGCAGTAGCCGGCCTTTTATGCGAAATTTTTTGAGCAATAATTTTCCAATGTCCTGGGCGGACTGATTGTATGGAGTGTTTGTACCTTTTATTCTTGTAATAATCGTATTCTTTCCAAAAATTTCAAACTTCTGTAATTTTAATTTATTTGATTGAATTGAAATTTGAAATAAAACATGTTTCGAATGAAACCAGCAAGGGGTCTATTATGTTAGTTTCGAATTTGCTCTATTATGAAACGTATTAAATCTGGGGACCTATCATAAAAAATTTTCGATCTCGTAAAATACGAAATCGTAAAATTCGGTCCGTCGCGAATATTCCTATTATGAAACTTTTCTTTTCGTCGTAAAGTTTAAGACCATGATGTTTGCTATTTTGTATTGTTTTAGCTAAAATTCCAACCATCAACGGTGTTTCAGGTGGGCCGACCGAATTTAATTGTAATAAAAGAAATTAAAATATCAAATGGCGACGATTGGTAAATGACCTACAAAAAACAATAAATAAGTTTCAAATAAATTGTAATAAATTAAATTAGTCAATTTTTATGGAATATTTGAGTAGCTTACTTTTTTAATAAAAAAAATAATACGTACGAGAAGCTCATATTCTATTGTTTCCGTAAATACCTATAGATAAGTCGAATTTTGACATTTGATTTTCGTAAAATTTCGTGTTTTTTTGGTTAATAATAGGGTGGATTATACGATTTTCGAATTTTACGAAAGGAAACAAAATTTCATAATAGGAATATTCACGGCAGATTGAATTTTACGAAAACGAGAAAAATTTATAATAGGCCCCTTGCAGTAAGCGAAGCTCTAAACTTAATGAAATATAAAATTATTGTTCCAGAATCGTCTTCGATAATCGTTAAAAGCTGGAAAGTGCACTGAATTTCAGCTATTTAGCAACTACCTAGAAATTATAGTCTAGATAGGATGCGGTCACTCAGTGGAGAACAATCGTTCGTAGTATTCATTTAATTTGATTTGAATGAATTTTTGAATAAAAAGCTGTGCGGACTACATAGTTGCCTGAATGCATGTTTTCCTCCTCTTGCAATTACAACTAGAGGCCAAGCACGGAACAAAAATTTCTACACTCATGTGTGTGTTCGTCGACAGAATGTCTGGGATGTTTAATGTTGGAACCTTTTATAAAATCAGATTAATTGTGAGATTCAGCTATCTTAACAGTCCATGTTTAAAATTGATTTGTGTAGTGGAATTAGAATTCTGAAACTAATTTTAGGTCGAATTCTAGACTATGGGTTAATATTATAAAAGATGATACAAAATATAACAACTGAAGCAGTGAGCGATCAAGTTGAGCTCTAACTTTAAGCAAAATACCTTTAACAGTTAAATTATCAATAATTAAAAGGAATACAACGCCTTGATTTATTACTTCTATGCAATTTATTGATCTGCACAAGCAACAAAATTTTATCAATAATGCAATTCAAGTTTTTCTAAACAACTATTACTTTTTCGGTTTACTAAGCATAAAATCTGGAACGTGCCCGTATGCTTTAGATTTAATTGTGGTTCTTAAGCGATTTAACGCCTTTTGACTTTCTGGGCGAAGTAGATTATTTCCTACAATGAAATAGGAGAACCATGTCCGCAAGTTAAAAAAACGATGAAAGATTTATTAGAGGTTCCTTTTTTTGCGAGTCCTTCGAAAGGCCCAAAATTCCGAAATCTCTAAATCCACGAAATAATGAATTTTTGCAATATTGTTTACATAATCGTAATATGTCAAAAAATAATCAGACGTTGAAATCATTAGATCGTGGGAACTGCTATACCTAGTTTTGACATTATTAGACCGGGAAAAGTTTCTGGCCAAATTTGCCTCGTATAGCAAAAGTTGGGTGAGGAGCACCATCCTAGTAAAATCAGTTCTGTAGGTCAACATAATCCGAGTTGAACACAATAATGTGTCCTGTTTCAAAAATATCGTTATTTCTTCAGGATGTTATTCCTCTGTATTTTGATTTCGGAATATTTTTATCCATTTCACTCAGTAAAATGCAGTTGGTATGCCCTTTATTAGTTCAGAGCAGAAAACCTGTTTCGTGATTCATTGTTATTTTTATACGATTAAAAATCGGCTGTAAAAGGTATCTACACTACCGACATGTCTGCTGATTCCTTCACCCAAGTACCCGTAGTCTTGTTTATCCTCCTTGGGAGGATAGAGGTGAAAAGAAGGAGGCGCAACAACTTTAACCGATTTCTGATCGGTAAAACAGGGTTCTCCGCTATTTATTCGCCGATGTCGCACTTTAATCGTTACAGATACATCGAAATGCTATTTCAGATAAAAAAATTATTCTGGGTCTATAGATATGAAGGTTGAACTACAACCTTTTTCAAACTGCTAAAGGATTGTAAATATTTTATTTATCAGCTAGTTATAATAATAAAATTACGGTCATTTGGGTTCTTGTTCACATATTTCTGTGACGGTAATGAGAACATCCTTCGTACCAAGCTGTTGTTAGGCAAAGGTCATTTTGCTCTATATTATCACTGGTTATAGCCAATCTCTCAAACCTCATTTGTATCACATGGAGTGAGTTCGGGATATACATGTGTACCTGATAATCCTGGATGCTTTGTATTGATTCAGTTTACTAAGGCGACTGATCGCGTTTACGTCTTGTGATAAAATTTTCGGTTGCAGTATTGGCCTAGTGATTTTCCTGAGAGTGGATCAAAAGGCTTTTTTATTTAAAGCATTTTGGGTTGTCATAATTATAACCTTTTGTTGATGTTTTAGTCGCGTACACAATTATAAATTCGAGGCACAAGTCGTAATGCTTATTTTTTTCTGTTTTCATTGAAAATTTGTCAAAATTAAGTTTGAGTCGAAAGTCGTTGTCGTATTGCTTAGGTAATCAACTCCCTTCGAGTTTATATCGAACAATCGCCATTTTTCGTTGACAACAACGAACCAATTCAGTTTTTATTTATGCATTCTTTTCTGGGCCCGAATCACTCCCAACTCTCGCGGTTCGCTTTTCACGTCCTCGGGCATTTGGCTAAATTTTCAATTTTCGTAGAACCATCTGCATAGCTCCATGCCAACGTATATAGTACTGACATGGAAGATAGTTCTCCACTTCGACAGGGGGTCATAGTTGTGTTTATTTTCATCACAGATCGTAATCTTATGATGAAAAATCCCTTTTCGAACACGATACCTCTCGATCCAAACGCCAAAGCTTTAACCAATGTGCCGTTTAGTCGGTTCAGTTCTTTCACTTTCTTTATCTTCAAGATCATTAGTTTTTATTCGGAAGCCGTTAATCGTTTCAATTGGTGTAAAGTAGCAGGAAAGATAAGGTTATATATCCTATTTTGACCCATACAAATCCATTTCGGTACTGTGGTTTACGGTAAGGGTCGAGTTTAGTCTCTGATGGCAGCCGTGTCAAGGTTATCGGAATATTGTTCTGCTCCGTTAATGCTTAATAATATTTAAAAGATATACCCCACCCAGTCTGTTGATGTCGAACCACATCTGTTGTTCTTTTTGTATGAAAACTCTCCTGAAAGGCCTTCCCTTCCTACTGTTGTTTCTTGTTTTATTAAGAGCCTCTCTGATTATTGGGCAGGCACTTGACTCGAACACATGTTTAAGTAGTTCATGGTCGGAAAATATATTGATTTCGACTCAAAGTGACCATTTTACCAAGTCAAAACAGGAAAACATTTTGTCATAATAATTATATGTCCGATTCCGCACTACACCCAACATCTCTTCAGAAGGTGACTCTAGCTGCCCCTAACATGGGGAACAGATTCATCGCAATTTATCCGCTGGTGCTCCCAGTTATTGGCCCACTTCAGGTAATTAATTTCTCCAGACATGCCATGTCATTTTTGCAATTCTGGTCCACCACCTACGTAGGAACTAACAAAAATCCGCTCGAAGTCAAGTCTTTTACTTATTAGGACACTAAAAATATAAATTGTAAACTAATTCAGTTTTAACCAAGCAAAAATAAAAAATACAAGAGATACCTCATCCAAGTGGGGAACCATGCACTTTGGAGGAATTATAACTAAGCCTGGAAAAAATTGAACAAAAAATATATTGAATGTTAAATTTTTAGTATTGTCAGATCCTTCAAAGTGATAGCACTTTCCATGGCACGTCACTTTGATCGACTTAGAGAATATCATTTTTATAATAAAATGACGTGACCAATCCAGACACAAGCTATAATTGGAAGTGATTTTGGTTGCCCGGTATAGTCGCGACCGAATACGTAAAACTGAACAAATTCTTTTACAAGCAGCCACTAAATAGCAATTCCAATATAAATCGAAAACTATCAGTAAAATAAATATTATTTTAATAAATATTAACTAAATAAATAAATTAGTAATGTGGTGCCATTTTATATCAAGTGATATGCATAAATTTTAAAAAGCACAAAACTCAAATTAAATTGCAATAAAAATTATAAACTCAACTATTTAAAAACAAAGGGAACAAATATTTTTTAAATTAAATTTATTTTCTTTTTACTATAAACGCCATTTTATATAATTTTAGTGTTTATAATTTTTTTTTAAGATTTTGTATTGCATACTGATTGATTTTTAAATAAACTTGTAAATATTATTACATAATATAATTAAAAACAAAATATTCTAAATTTAAGTAAGTTACCAAAATTGATAAATAAACATAAAAATTGTTATATTGAAAATAGGATTGACTTGATAAAATAATTATAAATATTATAAAATAATTAAATGTTTTCAGAATATTTGATATAATATTCTAGGATTTTTTTTTATTACATATGTACATGACCCCATAATAATCGGTCGCCATAATTTAAACCAAGCTGTTGATCAATTTTGATCAGTTCCCCCGACACTTGTGATCTCACACATGGGTACCTTTTTTGTATCCTCTATTTAGTCCCGATAAAGTCTCGATCAGTCTAACTCGCTACGATCCAACTTTGAATATATAATATTTTCATTCCAATAAATTTTTATAGTTTTATTATTTTTACACTAATAAAATAAATATTTCTTAAATTTTTTATACAATTTTATTTTATAAAATAAAACATAATATTAAATATTAAGGAAATTTAATTAAAACAAACTAAAAATTTGTTTAATCTAAAACAAACGCCAAAGAATATTTTAATCACGATTTTTTTATTTACTTTTAACAAAATTTTATTTCATTATTACTAAATCAAATTAGTTTTTAAAAATTAACAAATAAATAATAATAAAAAATATCAAACAGGCTCAATTAAAAATAATACATTTTTTATATTACATAAGTAAACAATTTAAAAAAAAAAATACTAAATAAAATGAAATTCGCAATTATAATTAAAATTAAAATAAAACACATATTAAAAGACTTAAATAAATAAATATTAAATAATTATTTGTTTTTACTTTCTTAAATTATTATTATTTTATTTAAAATCGAAAATATTAAGAAAATTGTTAAATGTATATTTAAAAGTAAAAAAACAAGCAGAACCTAAATTAAATTAAATTAAATAATAAAACAAATAATTATTAAAATTTAAAAAAAATTAAATAATAAATAATGTTGTGTAGTTATATATTTAATAATTATAATTGAATAAATTATTTGATAAACAAAAAATTAATAAAAAATAAAAAAACATTAAATTAATAAATAAATTATAATTAAATTGAAAAAAAAATTATTTAGTATTTATAATAAAATATATTATTATTATTATTATTAATGATTATTATATAATATTATAATTAATTATTTTTTATTAATAACAGCAACAAAACAAACACAAAAAACAGAAAACCGATGAAAACAATTATTATTATAAAACAGAAAAGTAAATAAAAAAATTAAAAAAAAATTAGGAAAATCTAAAAAACTGAAGATTTAAAAATAAAGTTGAACAAAAAAATATAAAGTATTTTCTTTAGATGTTAAATCTCTACACTTTATACATTATTTTAAAATATTTGCATGAATTATATAAATTGAATGGTAAATTGAATATGTATTGAATATAAATTGAATATAAATAGAATATGAATTGAATATGACTTGAATTAGAATTTAATTTGAATTGAATATGTATTGAATATGAATATGTGAATTAATTATAAATTGAATATGAATTGAATATAAAATGAATATGAATTGAATATGAATTATGAATTGAATATGTATTGAATATGAGTTGAATATGAATTGAATATGAATTGAATATGAACTGAATATGAATTGAATATGAATTGAATATGAATTATGAATTGAATATGAATGATAATGTATTGAAATTAATTAAATATGAATTGAATACGAATTGAATATGAATTGAACATGAATTGAATGTGAATTGAACACGAATTGAATATGAATTATGAATTGAATATGTATTGAATATGAGTTGAATATGAATTGAATGTGAATTGAACATGAATTGAATATGAATTATGAATTGAATATGTATTGAATATGAGTTAAATATGAATTGAATATGAATTGAATATGAATTGAATATGAATATGAATATGAATTGAATATGAATTGAATATGAATTGAATATGAATTGAATATGAATTGAATATGAATTGAATATGAATTATGAATTTGATATGCATTGAATATAAATTGAATATGATTAATTTGAATATGTGAATTGAATATGAATTATGAATTGAATATGAATGATAATGTATTGAAATTAATTAAATATGAATTGATTATGAATTGAATATGAATTGAGTGTGAATTGCATATGAATTGAAAATGAATTGAATATGAATTGAATGTGAATTGAATATGAATTGAATATGAATTGAATATGAATTGAATATGAATTGAATATGAATTGAATTTGAATTGAACATGAATTTCATATGAATTGAATATGAATTGAATATGGATTGAATATGAATTGAATATTAATTGAATATAAATTGAATATGAATTGAATATGAATTGAATTTGAATTAAACGTAATTTGAATATGCATTGAATAACTGCGTTGGTTATACAAAACTCTATTTGTTGCCACAAATCACAAGCATGACTCTTCTCTCGGATGTCAGAGTCATATCTCGTCTATGGTTATTGAATTTTAGTAGCACTTTAGGTAAAAAGCTCGTCCCGTAGCTGGGATTTTATTTTGAATCCCTGAAACTTCGTGTCGATCAAGGAATTCTGTGGAAATTATGTATGGGAAGTGACGTATTTCGAGTGGAGGTTGAAACTTTTTTCAATTCAAATATGGATACAAACTTAAACGCAGATTATTTTTACTGTTAAAAATCAGTAAAGCTAAGCAGGTAAAAACTTTGAACAATTTTGGTGACAAACTTAGATGACGAAAGAATAATTTACAAATTATGTATTGGAAGCAAGATATTTCGACTGGAAGTTGAATTTGAAACCTAAATTCAAACGTCAATTAAAGCGGAGCGATTTGTTATCTTAGGACTAGAATTTGGATTTTAAATTATTGCGATAATAATCAATACGATAAAGTTGCACATAAAAATCATTGATGGTCAATTTAACAAAGTATCATCGATATATGTACGGTCGCAATTTCGAATTCAGGCCGATTATAAATTTCTTTTTGCAGTTTTTGAATCGATGAATGACATTCCGGTGTGAACAAATGAGTGAGTGTTTGCAGCAATACACACACTCAACTTGTTCTCATCAAACCTCACTATCAAACAAACGTGTTGTCCACCAGCATCATAAACGGTTGTCCGTGATACCACAGAACCTTATATTCTGCACTTGTATTCTGTGGTGATACATCAAAGCCAATAAGATAGCCGGGAGTGAGAGAAAGGATCAATACACATTATCTACATGCTCTTCTAGGTGGACCAACGCCATCCAGTTATTTTCGCAATTGGTTCAATTTGGATCAGAAGAGTTTGTTGTTCGGCACAGAATTTAATTTAAATAATAAGTTTCAATGCATATTACTTCCATCTATTTTTAAACACACTAACTACTTTTCGGTTATTCAAAGTTACAAACCAATCCCAAAAAATTACAAAAATCAAGAAAATACAGAATCCCCCTTTCATATTAGAAGAAACAAAAAACAATAAATATTTTACCGCGGCGTCTCACGTAATGTCAAAATTTGACATTTCAATTTCTAATACAAAAAACAATAAAAAACATTCTCTAAACACTCTAAACAAATCGTAAATTACAAAATACTACCCAGTTAAAAATTTCATACCATATCGTTTAATTCTGATAATGCAAGATTTATGACTACGATGTGCCCGTGCAATTAATTCGTAAGTGTCATAATGGAACAGATAGATAATCATAATCCTTCAATTCCAAATGAAGCAGAAACAACACAATCGGCACCAGCGACCACAGCAACGTATGATTCTGTGATTACCGATTTGTTGTTGGATCCGCCAGCGCTCGATAAAATCGCAGATGATAATTTGTTGGCCGAAACGCTTTGTGTGGCGGGCGATGATTTTGTTCAAAGTCTGGTGGATGTTGTTAATCAATCTCTTCCAGGATTGGAATGTAGTACAAATGAACGGAATGATTGTGACTATCCGTTACAATCACAACCAGATATTCCAAGCGTTGAATTAAATTCAGAAAGTGGGAATATTAAAGACAATGAGGTTAGTCGAGAAGCGGATGAGAATGGAGATGAAAGTGATGAAGAACCCGCTGTAAAAAAACGTCGAAGGATAGTAACACTGGCAAACGACGATGATGATGATAGCGATGAGGTAGATGAGGAATGTCAATCGCCGACTGATATTCCCATTGTTGTTGATTCAGCGGAACTAAATGATGAGCATGAAACACCGAAACCGAAATGTAAAAAGGCCAGCACGATAATGTTAAAAGAGATACAAGCTCGGGTTCTGTTGGAGAGCGCGGTTATGATACCGGCAGATACGTCGTGTAAAAAAAAGAAAAATCGTATACTGGACAGCGATGAAGACGAATCTGAAGCGAACGACACGGTTATAAATGATATCAGTGACATTGGATTGGGTTCAAATGATGAAGCGGCAGAGAATGTGAACTCTGTGGATGTGCGATGTAATGAAATCCGAGGCGGAGAAGATGATAATTTGGTCATGATCCAAGAAGAAGTATTCATATCACAACAAGAAAATAATCTCGATATAGGAACCGAAATGGAAACTTGTAAAGTAGAATATATAGAACCAGATGAAAGTCAGAATAGTTCAGAAGACGATAACTCGATGCATTCAAACGTATACGAATCTCCTGTGGATGAGACACAAGGTCTAATGGCCGGCTTATTCGAAACGGATCCGTCTAATTCATCACAGGGCGAAGAAATTTTCGGCCACGATCCACAATCCGAAAAAGAATTTATGACAACGTCCGATGTAGAAGAATCACGCCAAATAAATGACTCAGATAATGATCGTTCGTCGTCATCAGATCCAGCTGTGACTGAAAATTATTGCTGTGCCGAAAGTGAAGAAGAGGGTGAAATTCGTCTAAATTATTTACGACATAAACTGCAATTAATGTCATCGTCCGATGATGACAGTTGGAAGATTAAACCCAAACCGCAATCACCAACTGTTATAGATGAAAAAGATGATTGTGAAATTGGTGAAGTGAAACTGGTCGATCTGCCCTCGATTAAAATAATTGATGTAAAAACCATTAATGAAATTGTAAATAGTGTGGATAGTTCTTATAATAACAATAATTTAGATGATATCAATATAAATAATGATGATCATAGTAATAATGCCAATAATAACAATAAACACAGTTCGAAACGATCTTCCAAATCTCGTAACAAAAATAACACTAATCGAGAGTAAGTTGGCCAAATTAATCTCCTATAATGCATTACTCATTTAACATTATATTATTTTTCAGCCCATTTGATTACTCCACAACATCGTCCAGTGATGATTTTATCCCGAACGAGATTTACTTTGGTTCACCCGATTTATTAGCGTAAGTTGAAAGATAACCAATGGTTTTGGCACACAATTATAAATTTAACGTACTACTTGTGTTTTCTAGGCGACATCAAAGACGAAAAGCGCGCCGAAAAGAATCTCGCCGGAATAAACACAAACACAAAAGCCGTACCAATTCCCATGAACCATCATCATCATCCGCCGAAGATACTGATTCAATGGATGGCCGCTATTCGAAAAAGTATTTATCCCATCTCAATCGTAATAAAGCGAATACAAAAAATAAAAAACGTAAAAAACGAAAAAATGATCGTTTCTATGATCGATCGCGTGATATCCCGTCCGAAGTTTATTTTGGTGACGTTCAGGTTCCGCTTCACGTATTACACTCCTATGGTGCTACATCAAATTCAAATTCTGGATTGTCCGACAGTGATGTATCGGCAAATCGTAAAAATAAAAATACAACTCGGGCCGGACGATCACAGCGTGGCCATGTAAATAATAGTAATAATAATCGAAAATCGGCAGCGGCATCGTCACGAACCCGACGCTATTCATCCTCGTCGTCAATGAGCACGGTTAATTCGATTATAAGTCCGAGTCGTGACAACATGATCGAGACAATGAAACGATATTTAAAGGCAGCTGGTATTATGCGACAAATCAAATTAAATCGACTGTGGGAAGGATGTAAATCGAATAAGGAACGGGCCGATAAAATTTTGGAAGTGTTACGCGAGAAGGGATTAGAAGGGGAGCCAACAATGGCAAAATGTAAGGAGTTAAAAGTTCGGCTCCAGACGAAAAAGGAGCTTGAAGAACTGAATCCGAATGTCATTATTGTTACAGAAGGTAATGGACATCTGAGTAAGAATTTTTTTTAAATACCTTGTATAATTTATTGTAGCTAGACCATTCTTTCTGCATATTTTAATTTCGAGCAGAGCGTAAACATTTTATGTAATTTTTATGAACAATTGAGGTTTCACTTTTATTCTTATGAAAATTAGAGCATGCATATGCATAATAGATTTTAGAAGTAAAAGTTTTTTTTTAAGAAATCTTTATTTCTGTGTAATATTACAACTATTCTCATTGATTACCTAGTAATTCTTTTATTAGTTTAGTACGCTATTCTTGTGGGATGAAACCTATCGATTAATCCCAGCTCTGCCAGTCCTTTGATGTCAGCGACTCAGGGAACCATTAATTCTAAAGGCTTTTTTCTTTTTAGGCGCTTCGGTCCGTTGGTGCGATCCAGTAGGTTCCACAGCTCCTCGTTGGCATGCTGCTGCAATGTCGCAGTACATGACTTCTCGTAAATGTTTGTATTTCATCGCTGACGTATTCCATGTTTAAGTCTCGACGAAGATTGTCATTTCTAATGCACCAAAAAGCATTCACATTTCTGCATAGTACAAAATTTGTTTTGAAATGTTTGTATGATCTTAACTGTAGTTTTCTTTGCGCTGCTACAAGGCTGAATACCCTACATCCAGTTAGGTATTAGAATTTACTTATATAACAGCAGTTTCTAGTGCATTGTCAGTTCGGACTCTCTTTCAATAAGCCAGTCCATTTGTCTGAATTCTTGCTTTTTCTTTTTAACATGCGCTTTCCACCTGAGTTTAGAGTCTAGCGTCATGCCGAGGAACTTAGCGTTATCAGAATATGGAATTTGTTGCTAAACCAGTCTAATCGGAAAATATTCTAATTTCCTATTTGTGTTATTCTCCATTTTTGTCAAGTTATTCACTATATTAATAGCATTTTGAAGTTTCCTTGTGGACTCAACAATACTAGCATCGGTGGTCGTGACAGCTGTATCATCAACAAACGTTCCTATTCTTGCTTCTACTGTGTGGTAGGTCATTTGTATACAGGAGGTATAATACAGGGTCCAGTACACTGCCTTGTAGAACCCCTGCCAATATTTTTATTAGTTTTGAATATTCCTCTTCCTGTCTCATCCGGAAATAGTGGCCGTCGATGTAAAGGCAAATCAAAAGCAGTTCGCAGTCAGCAATCCAAAATATTGTTTTGGTAAATCTCGTTTGTTCGTTTGAGTTTAAACCCCAGCCCACGGTGCCAAACCTTATCAAATGCTTGGGAAGAATACTGCTGAACATACTTAATTTTTTTCCAGTGCCTCCTCAATTGTATCAGTAATCCTATGTACCTGTTGTATCGTTGAGTGTTTTTCTCGGAACCCAAATTGCTGTGCGAGTATAGGATTTCTGCTCTCTATAATTGGCTTTAATCTCTTGAAAAACAGTCTTTCAAAAATCTTTGATGTTGTTAGCAAAGAATAGGCCTATATGATGTTTAGTGGTTTAGCGGTTTATTAGGCTTTGGAATCATTATGGTTTCTGTGCTGATTATGTGCTGCAGTTTCTTTAGTGCTTTTTCGGATAGGGCTTTGATAATTTGGTTATCAAGTCGTATCCAGGAGCTTCTTTATCTTTGAGTTTTTTATTTCTTGTTTGATTTCTTTCAGAGTAACTGGTAACACAGAGACCTCGTCTATTTTGCTTATAGGTGTTAAATATTCATTATCCGCTTGTCGAGTTGGTGGTTTGAAGGTATTTTTTCGGCAAACAGATCAGCTTTTTGTTTTTCGCTGCGAGCCCAGGTTCCATCAAATATTTTTATGGATGTCAGTTTGGCCTTTTTAAACCTTTAGTGGATTTTCACAGGGAATATTCCGTGTCATTTGTACCTGTCAGGTTACTTAGGAAACTAGCAACTGACTCATTATGAAACTCCTTTATAAGTGGTTTAATTTTGTTGCATAAGTTGTTTAGGATTGTTTTGTCTTCAGGGGATCTAGTTCTCTGCCAAGTCTTTCGAGTTCAACCAACTCTCTCACTTCAACTGTATAGTACTAGGATAATTTTTTGTAATATTTGTTGCCGATCTGAAGTACTTTCCCTGGCCCCTTTTTTACACTTTCAATGAGGCTTTCCAGTTCTTCTATCATGCAAGTGTTCGAGATCTGCACCTGTAGATTGAAGCATTCGTTCGATTAGCTGCCGAAGGTATTCCCACTTTGTTTTGTGATTTGTTAGTCTTGCAGGGCTTGCTTTCCTTATTACCGTGTCACTTATTGTCACTAAAACTGGAGAATGGTATGACAAGGCCCTTCTTCATTTTCGACTGCTAAGTAATTTTCGGGGATACCTCTTGATATATAGAAAACCAGAAGGTCAGGAATTTTATTTGGGTCCTTATGCCAGTAGGTTGGCTTTCTCCTAGAGTGAAACTCACATTTTAATGTCCTGCCTGCTTAAAATAGCTCTCTTCGCGAATATGTTTTTCGCGTTAAGGTCGCCTCCAATAATAAAATTACTACCAAACGATTTAAGAAGTTTGATATAGTTTTCTTTTTTTGGGTTATATCTGGGTGGACAGTAGAATGCTGATACAGTAGCTACTTGCATAGCTTCCTCCGCTATTTTTAATTCTTCGTGGTGTTTAATATTATCCTTAATAAAGATTGCTGTCCCGCCTCTAGCTCTTTGTTCTACAGGGTGCCTGATACGAAGTGTTACCAAAACAAAACGCCACAGTATTTTTATTTTTGGTAATTTTTATTGAATCAAAGTAAAAAATGTTCACAAATATTTAAATTTTCGAATTGCATTAGCAGTTTTCGATTTGGCCACCCTTAGCCGCGATTATGGCCTTCAAACGGCCGACAAAGCTATTTCATGCAGCACGAAAGTGGCTCTGCGGTATTTTGGCCCATTCCCGGCGATGCGCTTGCTTGAGATGATCGACACTTTGGTATTTTTTTGTCCCAACCTTGCTCTTCAAAAGACCCCAAACCGAGATATCTAGCGGATTTGCTTCCGGTGAATTTGCTGGCCATTGAGCAGTGGAAATTGCGGAACGTTGTTTCTCAGCCAATTTTGATTGACGCGCGCTTTATGACTCAGCGCTCAGTTGAAATGTCCAGACTCTGCTGCCGAAATGTTTTTGTGCCCAAGGCTTCAACACTCTCCAACACACGATCTCGATAAATTTGAGCATTTATATTGATGCCACGGTCCAAAAAAACGAGCGGTGAACCGCTTTCGGCTGTTACGGCGGCCCAAACCATCACCATCGGCGGCGCTTTGTTCGAGTGGCAATCCGTTGGTCCAAATTTTCATTAGAACGGCCGAGCAAGTAAATCCGGTCGTTTTGCTTGTTCACCGGAGAAAACCAAATTCGGAAAATCGCCACTTTCGTGCAAGCGTACCAACTCCTTTGCTCTTTCCACTCTAACTTTTTTTTAGCATCGGTGAGACCATGCGTTTTCTGGAATTTCAAGGCCTTTAGTCCAAGATGATCTTTCAATATGTGCTGCATCCGTTTGAGCGAAATGTTCGCCTCACGAGCCATTTTTCTGTCGCTACTGCGCGGATTCCGAGCCAATTTGGCCTTCACCTTCCGAATGATATCCGGCGATGTTGCAGTGCGTTTCGGTCCACCACCATGGCGTTTTGCAATGCTGCCAGTATCGTTATAACGATTTATGGTGCGATACACAAACATTTTATTCACATGCAGATGTTTTAACTGGTTAACAATCTGCAGCTGTGGTTTTCCAGCCAAATATAGAGCAATCGCACTATTACGCTTGAATTCCATTGCGAATAACTTTTTCTCTGAATATTGCCCACTAAAATGCTTTTGTATGCTTGTAGACAATGGAATGAACTGTCATTAGAGTAAATTTGAGCGCTCTGTCATCACTGGTTTGACAGCAATGGCAGTCTGAAGTTGGTAAAACTTCGTGTCAGTCACCCGGTAGATGTAGAGCTCGATAGCACTGGTATCCACGTATTTTGGCATACGGCGAGGTTCTGGTAAAATGACTCTGAGATTTGGCATATATCAATTTGTTTTTTGTGTTTAAAAATACTTCTAATTTTCGAATGCGTTGTGCAAGGCCATTTGCATTCCAGGTTGCAATTCTTAAATAGTGGGTCATGGTTTTTTCTTGTTAAGTTTGTATGGACTAGAATGAAGGTAGTTAAAGATTTCTCTAGTTTTACTTGACGCATCCTTTATATTTTGATCTCGGTTCATCGATGTATTTTCCAATGTTCCTAGTCTCCGTTCTTGTGTTTACAGTAGCTCGCCCATAGATTCTAGTCTTTGGTCCTGTGCAACCAGATGTGAATTGATAGTTGTTGTTTTCCTGACTCGATGCTTTCTTAATATTTTCGTTGTGCTTAACCATTTGTGCATATGTTGTGCTGGCGCTATTTAGAGGGATTTGATTTGGATGGGATTGCATTCTAGGTTTGTTTTTTTTTATTTTTTTTATTTTAATCCATGCAATCTTTTCTGGGGCCGAAGCACTTCCTGCTCTTTCGCGGTTGATTTTTCCGTCTTACTTTTCGCAATTCCTGCCAAATCGAAGACGTACGGCTATAGGACCGGTTTAAGTTACCATCTGCGCATTGCATAGCTCCATGCCAGCCTATAGTACTGGACATGAAAGATGGGTCGGCCCATGAGTTTTGCATTCTAGGTTGAAAACTCTTACTTGTTTGATTTCTCTTGTTGTCTCTCATCCTTTGTAGCTCTTTGGCTACCTCGCAGCCTCTGTAATTTGCTGGGTGAGGATTACCACAGTGTATGCATTTCACTGGTTCGTTCTTACTTTTATTGCATTCTTTCGGATGGATGTTTCCCAGCGCACTTTGCGCAACTGTGCTCCCTATTATAGTATTTGCGTGTGTGGTTATACGCCTGACAGTTGAAGCATTGTGGAATACTACTAGTGTCCTTTTTTAATTTCTCAATCTTAACTTTCATTCCATATACCCTATCAATGCTCTCAGTATTGTCACATGTAAGCATGGAAAGGGCCAACTTTGGTTGTTTCTCTTTCACCGTTTGCGTTTTTAGTGACTTTTTTCTTTAGTATGTTTAAAGCATTTAGGATTTTGAATCCTTTATGGCTAAGTTCCTCAATTATTTCTTCATTTGGGCATGTATGATGTAGCCCTCTGGCCATGACTTTAATTGGTTTGCTCAGCTTGGTTTTCATAGGTGAACCATTCGATGTTTTGAGCGGTGAGTGCATTTTATAACATTCTGTAGATTTCTGGGTCAAGTGCATTCACTTTCCAAACGTTATTATTCAGTGCAGTGACTTTATATTTATGGTTTGGAACTAGCTTCACAATTTTTTAATTGTTTTGTATTCACCAACATTAAGTATGTTAATGGGTGGAGGTGACATCTGTTTATGTATTGGTTAGTTTTTCTGCATTTTTCCTTGATTGATTTCGTTGGGTTGCAGTGGTCTCTCTTTCGATAGCAGTGATACGTTCTTATGTATCTTCACTAAGTCCGTGGATGACTGATCAGGCCGTTGTAGTTGTGGGTTTCCTACGCTCTCTGTTGATTGTTCCACCTCAGGCGAAGATTCTGCTTGTATTTTTTTGTTTTGACGTTTAGCTTTAATTTGCCGTCGTATAATTCATCTTCATCTGTTTCATAGGTAGCTATAGTATTTTCTTTGGCTTGATTATCATTTTTGATTATAGCAATTTCTTCTTTAAGCTGTTGGACTCTTTGAATAGCTGTCAATTGACTTGCATTAAGTTTTCAAAAGATTTCTTTAAATCCGCCTTTTCTCTAGCGAATTCGTAGTGGTTTTCTTGGTTCACGTTCTCCCTGCGTTAATCATTTTCGTTCTCCTGCTGAATAGCGGGATGCATTTGCCTAAGTTGGTATGAATGGGTTTCGTGATGATTGGCTCACCCCAGAATCCGTTGAACCTGCTTCGCATGAGGATGGATGGACCAATTGCAGTTGGCGTACCACCTTTGGTATAAATTCCGTTTTGTTGTACACTCATTGCTTTAACGACTGGTTATTGCAGCAGCTACCAACCAGACCAGTGAGATTGGTAGTGGGTCAGTGAAGAGAACATCATTTGCTAGGTTCTCGGTTGCTAGACCAACGACCCTTACTCCCAAATATTAATGATAAACTCATAAAGTTTCAAATTTAAAATTACCATTAACCATTGGAGATGTAGAATTATGATCACTAGATGTATCAATTTCCTTCTACCTCAATAGATGAAAAAGGTGATTAATGGGTTTAAAAGCAGTCAGTATTGCTTGTCTTGCCGCCCTCCGGATACAAATCTTCTTGTTTCTTCATCAGTTGGAATAATTCTAAATATAATGCACGACTAGAATAGAGCTTCCAGATTTAAAATCAATCTGCAAATATTTTTCACTCTTGATTTTCATTTGAGGTGTTATTGTACATGACATCATCTTACACAGGATTGAGAATATTGCAGCCAGATAAATTTTTATTCGTGATGTGTGTAGAAAAATTGAAAATATATAGATTAAGAAAGCCAACAAGTGGGACTAGAAATAACTCCCCATCGGTTTATATAATAAATACTATTTCGATGTAAGCTCTTAATATTAGTATGCACTACTTATGCTGTGTGCCTCACATCGTTTTTTTTGTCTAAATTTCCGACTAACTAAATTGACGTTTGTTTATACCAGTCAGTTATAGATGGCATACAAATAATTAAAGTTTGCTAAATAAATTAAAATTTAGTAATCTCTAAAATAAATATAGTCGACAATTCATCAAATCGGAACTAAGTTTGCAGTTTATAACTAAAATCATACTCGGAAATGTAGACAAAAAATTCGACGGCAGGCACACAATATTAATTTTTATTCTAATTAGATCCCGGAAATATTTTTTAAGATACCGATTTCTTGGATTCCATAATATTTCTCGGGCTATAATGCGTTAGAATTTGTTCTAGCACAGTTCGATATTTTCTTGCTTCATCTGCTTCTGTTTCGATTAATGTTTGTGTTACATATATACCAAAGTGTATGTATAATCTTTTGTAGTATTTTTGATCGTGCATGTTGCAATTTTATTATTCAAAATATTATTTCTGGAATTATGTTCCAGATCGATTTAAGCCTATTGCTGACAACACCTTACTCTTACATCTAGGATTAATTTGAAATGCTTCCGATTCGCTAGTTTTTTAGCACTATTAATTTCTGTTGGCGTGTGTTTCAAGTTGGTGTTCATCGGGAATTGTGTATAAGCCTCTTATGCTTTACTTTATGGCAGCGATGTTTCTGTTTCAATAAGTTTCTCATTTCAGATATGATCCTATGTACTTGGTCTATAGTTTCATGATTTGCTCTAAATTCAAACTGATTAGGTACAATATTTTGCTCTTGCAGAATTGGCTTGTAATTTAATGACCAGAAGGGTTTTGACAAAATTGGTAGTAAACCGATTGGATGATTCGAGTCCACTATTGTTTTAGGTTTGGTATTAGGGATCATTATGATCTTCGAGGCTTTCCAGGATTCAGAAAAATATTTTCATTACAGCATTACACATTTTTGTTATTAATTCTACATGTATTCTTGGAAGTATTTTGGTACTAGTCAGGTCAGGGCCAGATACCTAAATTATATTGACATGTAAATATTTTAAGTTTTCTAATATCTAATTTTCCATCTTGTATTTCTTCCAACAGGCATGTCTAATTAGTGATGCTAATTACCAAAATAAATTGAAAATCGTATTATGGTTCGATCTTTACATAAATTTCCAATCACATCAGCCCATGCAACGAGGTAGTGTTGGTTATCAGAAATCTAAATCACACATCCTCATATAGATACTAATCATATAGAGCTTCACATGACCATTCGGAGCACAAAAAAATAAATGTATACTAATTTTCTTATTTGGCCTTTTTCACAGAGATTACCAAGCACTTCGTCCAATGCCACAATTAACTGTTAGAAATATGGAACCTTGAAAACTATAACGATGAATAATATAATTACCATAGCAATACATACAATTTAGGCCCGTCCGTTGCACACTTGAGCATGTTTTGAGATGACAGCTTCTCGTTTTACTCTGCGAAGCCGATATAAGTCAAATCCAACTCGTTTAGCTTAGTTCATACCACTCGTATGCACTGATTTAACGAAAATAAAACATGGGGTTGGTCCTGAGATTTATCAACAATCATCGGGCATCGTAGGCATCAGTCAAAAAACATAGCTCAAGTGTGCAACGGACCTTAGGCCAATTTTGTAAACAACTGGTTACGTTTGTGGCAACTTCAGGTTTCTCGATTATATACATTTCTTTGTTTTATACCATTATTATAAATCTCACTTAATGCTCCTATTATCGTTCTCGCTTTCGTTACTCCAGGCGACTTAAAGTTGCTGATATCAGGATTATAATTATTGCACATTGAACGAGTTTATATTAGGTGTGCAAATAGAAACTGCTTTTTTGGCCAAATTCAACTTTATTGAAAATATAATTGTTACAAAGATTAATTATCAAAATATTCGCTATTGATGAATGCCTTCGCGATAGAAACTTGATAGTTTCTAAGCAAAATAGACATCGAGCCATTTTTGCACATCTCTAACTTTCGTTCTGAATAAGTGATAATCAGAGGGAGCCAAGTCTGGAGAATACGCCACATTTTAAAAACTTCCCAGCCTAAGGATAGAGAAATTGAGTTCCTGGGTTGATTTTGCTGTATGAAGACGAGTGTTGTCATGCAACAATATCACCTTCTGCCTTTCTTGGCCCGTAAATGGCCTTTTTTCCTCCAGAGCATCACTTAATTTGATCAATTGGGCCTGGTAACGTTCAACTGTAATAGTTTGACCAGGTTTCAGAAACTCAGTGAGTGACGCATTTCCAATCCCACCAGCCACACAGTAACACTTTCTTGGCGTGAATATTCATTTTTACAACTGATGTTGATGGCTGATCTGGATCAATCCATGGTTTTCTGCGTTTAGGATTATCGTACAAAATTCACTTTTCAGCAATTGTAATGATTTTGTGCAAAAAAATCTTTCTTTTGTACCGAGAAAGCAAATTCATGCAGATGTCAACTCTTCGGTTTTTGTTTTCTTCGGTCAGTTTATGAGGAACCCATTTTGCTTCCTTCTGTATTTTCCCCGTTGTATGCAATCGAAGTGATATTGCTTGGTGAGTAACTCCTAATTGTTCTGCAAGCTCTTTTTGAGTGTGATACGGATTTTCATCCAGTAAAACTTTAAATTTGTTGTCTTCAATTGTTTACTGGACCTGAACGTGGGTCGTCCTCAAACGCATCTAATGCAACCAACTTCAGAGCCGATTTTCTACCTAATAAGTGTTTTCCGAAAGGGAATTTACAGCGCGTAAAAATATCCAATTAAATCAGCCCGAGTTTATTTTATCATGAAGATCCATAGATCTCGAAAACACCCCACTTAATTTATAAAACGAAAAACTATTTTCAAAAATTATTAATTATTATTACAAGGATCTCCTAAATGATCAATCCGCTTGACTATAAAGATACCGAATTTTGGTGAAATAAAGTTTTTTTTTATGAAAACTCGTCTTTTTCGTACTCGTAAATGTTATATACATTTTAAAATGTTTGCAAAAAACTAATAAGCTCCTATAGAAGGGTCACTTCGAATGGACTGATTTCCAAACATGACTGAGATAACTCAATTATGAATTTCGTAAATTTTGTAAAACAGAAGTGGCTGATATTGTTGCAAATTTAATTTAGAATCGTTTTCTTCGTATAAGTTTTTATCGTAGATAATATACTTTTCAAAAAAGCTCCTGTGGAAGCTGTTACTTCCGCTGGATCGATTTCTTCCAAACATAACTGGCACTTCACAATTTACGAAAAAAGCTACAGTATGAAGTCCGTTGGTCCTGATTAATCAATCTGTCTGGGCTCTACAGTGGTCGAATATTTGAAAAACAGTTCTTTGACAAAAATCGTCATTCCACTTAAATTTCGGAAAACAGATGTTTGTTGTTGCATATTTAATTTAGAATCTTTCAGTTCATAGTCGTTTTTCTCATAGAAGACATACTTTTCTGTGAACTCCCAATTAATAAATTTGTTTGAAGTTTCATCCCGATCAGACAAACAAACTGTCTGGACTGTAGAGAGCCAACAAGCAATTAGTCTGCACGGTACCACACACAGATACACATCCAGAGATAACTTTTTAAAAAACAATTTTCTTAACTGGGCCGATATAGCAAAAGATAAATCTGCAAAAATCCCGAGGTCTTAAGAAAGTAATAATAGTTTTCAGCGGACATTTTTTCAGATATGTTCACAATTCACCAAATACTCGCCTAGTTTACGAAAGTACTGATGTGATTTTAATTATTGGGTATACAAATAATATCTCCGCTATTCGGCAAAAGATGATGCCACCAGTAAAATATGATTAAAATTCCTACCCGCGAAACAACGTGAACCGTTTACGAACCATAAACGAAGACTACACTACATTCAGTAGTTCGCAAACGAATCGATTTTGCAAAAACGAACCGTTTACGGTGTTCCTATCCTAAGATAATTAGACTTTTTAGCGAAGTATTTGTTCGCATAATGTTCACTTTAAATGATGCGCAAACGTAACACTTTTGCGATTCACTAACGCAACATTTTTGCATCTGATTTTCATTAATCTTATCGAAGTTTTTAAAGAATGTTGGAAATTAAACTTATAGTTTATGCTATGTCATTCTCATAACAAATCTGGTGATGTTTGGACATTTCCTTGTTGACTATTCGGCTTAGATTGGGGTAGATTTTCGCCACATATTTTAATGACTTGTTGAACACTTTTTATCTTCAACGATAGAAATCTAAATTAAATTTTATAAAATATAAAATACTTACCTAAATTAACTACAAAGTTAATAACATAATTACACATTATGACGTCTTCGCTCGAGTCACGGACATTAAATCATTTATTTTATGGAATCTTGGAAAGCAAAAAAAAAAATGATTCCGTGTTCGTATATGTACCGTACTTTGCGAATTCGCTTTTTGGTTTAGAAGGTCTACCAGGTGTGCAAGTATGAAATGCGGATTTCAGGCAACATATGATGCACTAATGCAGTTTGTGTTATAAAAATTTGACACGTCGCTATTTTATTGTGTCATCAACAAGTGTTAGACGCGCACGAGTGATAAATTGGAAAAGTGTGTGCATAGTGTTGTATTGTTGCACAAAGAGCATTCACGGACAGCTTTAAAACTGCTGCTGAATCATACCGATTACTTGGAGTAGCTTATGGTGAACATGTTCCGTTGCAAGATACGTGTGAACGATGCTTTCGGCATTTCAAAAGTGGTGACTTCGATGTTGCAGACAAGCAACGTGGAAAACTTCCAAAAAAATACGAAGATGTGGAATTGCAAGCAATGTTGGGCGAAGATGATTCGCAAACACAAAAAAAAATTCGCAGAGCAATTGGGCGTTAGTCAAGAAGCTGCTTTCAATCGACTACGAGAGATGGGAAAGATTCAAAAGACCGGTAGATGGGCATCACATGAGTTGAACGACAGGCAAATGGAAAAATTCAACAACGCATGTGACATTTTGCTCGCTCGGTACAAAAGGCGCACCATCCACATTGACCGCAAGACTGAAACGCTTTTGCAGAAAGACGATGCTCTGTGTTTGGTGCGACCAGAGTGGTTTTTTAAACGGCTAATACTAAACGTTGCCAACAACAATTGATCGTTTTGAACCGTTCGCTGCTTGAAAAATGCCAGAATACCGAAAGAGGCAACATAAAGTCATTTTTCTTCATGACAATGCTCCATGCTCCATACGGCAAAACCGGTTCGCGACACGTTGGAATCACTCAACTGAGCAGTTCTATCTCATGCGGCTTACTCACCAGATTTGGCGGGTTACGCACTTGCTGAGCAGCAAGGTTCGTACGAAGATGTGAAAAAAATGGCTGGATGAATGGTTCGCATCAAAAGGGGAAGATTTCTACTGGCGTTGTATTCACAAATTGCGCGAATGATGGGAAAAATGTGCATTTCATACTTGTACACCTGGTATAGTACTTGATGTCGGCTTTCAAACGCAGTATGCGACAATTGGTTGAAGTGCAAACAACTAATATTTTTAGCTGATTGAAAATGTCGAATATTATTCGAAATAAACATCATTTGCGGGAAATTTTATTACATTATTTTATTGCAAAGAAAAATTCAGCGGAAACTTATCGTTTGCTTGTTGAAATTTACGGTGAGCATGCTCCATCGAATACAACATGCATATAATGGTTTCGACGATTTAAAAATGATGAATTTGGCATTGAAGATCCAAAAAATTTGATGATGCTGAATTGGAAAAGTTATTGGCTGAAGATTCTTCACAAACTCAATCAGATTTGGCTGTATAATTAAATGTTGATCGATCAACTGTTGCAAAACGTTTACAAACAATCGGAATGGTTCAAAAAGCTACCAGAAACCATTTGTGAAATACTTCTTCAAAGAAATACTGCTTCTAATTATATTTAAAGGATTCCTTTTATTTTAGTACAGGTCCTTTTCTTTAAGCTTGTAATATGTCCTGGATGTCTGTTAACAGATGATTGGTCCTGTGTTGTATAGCAGCAGTAGATAACTCGCACAAAAACAATTTCAATTCTGTATTTTTCTTCACCTTTCCTAAATGGATTTTTAAAGTTACGACAAAGTTTTCTTAGTTAATTTTTAATAATTTATCTTTCATTATGATTCATGAATAAAGCAATACGTTTTAATAAATCGATATAAATATCTCTAAGAAGATTAACAATAAATTAATAATATCGTTTTTTGTTCAAGGAAAAATCCCCCTTCATTATGTTTTATTATAACCAGAACCACCATAACATTATTTACTACCCGGTAAATATTTGTTGGTGGAGTTTTCCTGTTGCGCGAATATACATAAAATAATTTTGGTTTGTTTATTTTACCGTGAGTGGTCCTTGTAAATCAAATTATAATTCATGCCAGAAAACCGTAAAGTGATTTTCGTTCGTTAGTTGCAAATAAATTGAATAAACAAACCAAGAACGGGGGTGTTTATTGAACAAACAACAGTGCTAAACTTTTATATGGAAGGGAACGATATTTACAATTTTCTGATTAATTGAGTTGGTATAGACCTCTAGCGTGATAATGGTTTATTGAACTTGCCTTGGTTAGTTTGTGTTTATTGGTTTGCATTCGTCATATCGGGCATGGCCTGATTCAATTGATCGACCACTCATACTCAAAGGCTGTTGTACAATTGATTTTTGTTCGCTAGATAATTTTTCAATGTTGCCCTGGGTATCGCCAACCAGGGATAGATTTGGAGAATTCATTCTTACATTGTCCTGTTGTTTCATTTGAGGAGGGGAAGGAAGGGGGGGAGGAGAATATTTCACGGTTTATGCTATCTCAGCTTTGTCAACATAAAATTTATTGCAATACCGATGCTAACTATACGATATCAAAAATTTGCAAACATACCTAAAAAAATTCTTATATGTAATTAAAGATTTGCCGAAACTGTTTGCTGGGTTACCATCTCTAGGAGCAGATATGAATGACTAAGCTTAAATAGAAAATTGTTGTGCGCAATTTGAAAACTATTTTAGAGCTAATTTAAGGCTAAGCCTATTTAATTTAAGCTAAGGACGAACGATGGCGGTGATATTAATTTGGATGTGGTGATAGAGGATTAAAAATGTTCGAATCAGGTTTTGAAATCCATCTTGATTTGTGCGTAAACCACACCGGTCAATAAAGGTGAAAATGATGAGCAATTCTATAAGCAGGTACCGTTCTCAAAGCACGAGCATTTAGATTAAGAGTAGAGCTATGGGATCTATCCCAGCAGATAAAAGTTGATGAATGAAAACGATGTCTGCAACAGATCGTTGCTTACTGGGTGGCTTTAAGTTATAAGCTCCAAGCGGTCAAAATAATGGGGCAAATTATAAATGTCTATACTCGAGCCTCGTAACATACGGGATCAATCAAAAATTCTTTAGACCAGCGTTTGACAAATTCAAGTGAAGAGCTTGCTCTGTTGTCAATAAAATCGAAAGTTCTGCTCGCGGTCACAAATTACTCCTAAATTACCCCTAAGTCCCATATGGCTAAAACTATCAACAACCAAATTTACACGTTTTCTAGAGTATGTAATGGATGATAATGATCGGTTAAGCAAGACCAGGATTAGCTCTAGTTGACTATATTTCAGAATTTCATGTTATAATCATTTTAGAATTCGATTTCTTTCCAAGCTTCACGAGAGTTGGATTGTAAGATCATTTACAATCCAATTCTCGTGAAGCTTGGTTTAGAATCAAGTAATTATCATAAGTAATTTCATTATGGTGAAACGAGAAAATCACCTATTTCTACTCCAAGTGGTTAACGATTCTAGTTTAATTTTGAAACCTATATCCATTCAATAAATGGCCTATTTATGTCCTAATTTGCTTTATAGCAGCCGCGGTTTACTTAAATAATCAACAATATGGGCTATGACCGGGGTTAATGGTCGGAGAGTGATGACGGAGTGATGAGCAGGAGGTAAATGTTTAGGAGGTATTGGTGGGGGAGATATGTATTACTATTTAGTATTTAGCTGAAGAAATTTGCGACATTCTTCAGAACCTTTTTAATGATATGACATGAGTATATCCTATAATAAACGAATAATTTGCTACGAATGCCAAACGGTGGATTTGTGAATCAAACTGGTGGTAACGACATTTTTGCTTGTTATAAAAGATTTTTAACGAAGTGTCTCATGATTATCGGAATGTGACGAAACGTAGCTGTCAACAGCGCTACGACATTAGTTTTGAGTACTAAAATGTTTCAGCTAAATTTGTGACATTTTTCAAATCATTTTCAATGACATTTGACGCTTATTTTTGAAAGGTATTGTTCTGTAATAAATGAGTTATGAACTAATAAACTAGTGTGCTGATAGCAAAATTTTTGCTTTTTGCGAGATTTCTCAGGAGGTTAAAAAATGTTACTGCGCCACAATAGTAGTTTTGAGTACTAAGATACTTCACTTAACTTTGTGTAATTCTCAAAGACATTTTCGTCGATATAAGATAAATATATTCTAAATGAAGCGAATAAATTGCCAACAGCGTGAAAACGGTAGATTTATGAACTACTATACGGGTATATCGGAATAATAAAAAAGACTAAAGCCGAACCCCCAGAAATCCCGAAAATTGCCAAATTTTTAGTTTATTTTGTGTTGTAAATAAATAAAGGAGTGAATATGTTTTGGCCAACTCCCAACTTTCTTTTACCTGTACGAATATGAAGGGGCTTTCAAACGGGGCGCTCGAAATTTGTTAGATTATAGCAGCCATGTTGTTAAAGCAACATCTGTTAAATTTGTTGTAAATTGTTCAGTAGTGTACGGCAAATCACTCTGGAGAATTATAGCTACGCAAACAACGTGTGCAAGTCATTAAATTTTATTTTAAAAATCAGTGCTCTGTTCAAGACCAGTTCCGCGCATTACATGATTTTTATCCTCGCCACGACGTCCTGGCGAGTCGACTATTCGTTTGGGCAAATTGAATTCAACCGGTTCGATAAATAATCAGCCAACTCGTATAAAATCCAACTGTCGCAGGAAGGCAAACGACCATATACAATGCCGTTTGTTCGTTTTCGGAGTCGTCTGATATTTTTGTTAATCAAGAGTGAAATAATAGGTCTTTCAATAGGGACGCTCAAATTTTGTTAGACAGTTGTTGTTAAAGCAACATCTGTCAAATTTGTTGTGAATTGTTCGATAGTGTATGGTAAATCACCATGGTAGATTAACGTGTGCAAATCTTCAAATTTTATTTTCAAAATCAGTGCCCGTTCGAGAAACATTCCGCGCATTACATGATTTTTATCCTCGCCACAACCGTCCTGCCGAGTCGACTATTTGATGTTTGGTGGCCAAATTCGAGTCAACCGTTTCGTTAAATAATCAGCCAATACCCCCGTACGGTATCGAAACGCAGGGTCTGCTGAAAACATTGTTGCTGTGCGTGAGAGTGTACGGGGAAACGCGAAACAGTCAGTTTCTCGTCGTTCACTGGATCGTCGTTCAGAGTGGATATCTAACACACGACTTATTTTATTTACATTTAAAAATCGAACGCCCTTATTGAAAGACCTTTACATAGATCTTGAATATAAAACGCTTGATTTCTAAAGTGAAACCCCTGTTGTTAATTTAATGTTTAAATTTATTTGAAACTTTTAATCCTTTGTCGTTTTTTCTAAATGCTAAACTTTTTGACTTCATTGTAAAAATTGAAAAGCTCTCAATTAAGACCACTTCCGGTACACAGATTTCTACCAAATTTCACAAGGGTCTCCATACTAATGGACAATTTTTAAGTATGCATTTTCTTTCCGAATAGTTAATCCGCCTGGACTTTATGGATGTCGAATTTTGGCGAAAATTGCTTTCTCCAAACTCGTCATTTCCGGTAAAATTTAAAAAGTGAACTGAACTAATTTTGTTTCAAATTTAATTTGTAATCTTTTTATTTTAATCGTTTTTCCGTAAATGATATGTAATTTTCAAAATATTTGCAGAAAATGAAAAAGAGTCTATGGAAGCTGCCGCTTTCGGTGAACTGATCTCGCCCAAAAATCACTGGGATCTCCCAATTTATGGTAAAAGCTTAAGTATGACATTTTATCCCGATCAATAAATCCGTAAGGGCTGTACAGGGACCAAAATTATTCAGAAAAACATTTTATTGCCAAAAATCATCATTTCCGTTTGAATTTTGGAAAACTGATCTGGACCGGTATTGTTGCAAATTTAAAATATGTTCGTTCATAACCGTTTTCCTCGTAAATGATATACTTATAAAATATCTGGTGGAAAAACGTAAAAGCTCCTATGGAAGCTGTCACTTCTGAAAAAAATTAGATATGAAAATTACTTGTGAAAAAAATTAGATATGAAGTTTCATCCCGATCAGTCTATATATCTGGGCTGTACAGGAGTCGAATTTTTGTTGAAAAACGATTTTTGTTAAGAATCGTTACTTCCGCTTAAATTTTGGAAAACTGTTTTGAACCAGTACTGTTGCAAATTTTATTTATAATCTTACAGGACACCATCGCACGGGCCCACGTACATACACAGATTTTTAAAAAATAGATTTTTTGACGTCTGTGATATGGCGAATGGTAAATCTGCAAAATCTTGAGATCACAGTTTTTGCAGATTTGCCATTCGCTATATCGGCGAAGTCAAAAGAGTAGTTTTTAAAAAATCTCTGTGTGTCTGTGCGTGCGTGGTGTCGTGGAGACTAAATGTTGGTTCTCTACAGTTCAGACGAAATGACTGATCGGGTGAAACTTCATATTTAAGCTTTTTGCATAAATTGGGAGATCCCAGTGATTTTTTGGTCGAAATCGGCCAACCGGAAATGGCTGTTTCCATAAGAGCTTTTTCGTTTAATGTAAATATTTTTAAAATTTTATATCATTTACGAGAAAACAATTAAAATAAAAAGATTGTAAATTAAATTTCAATCAAAATTAGTTCAGATCATATTTAAAATTTTACCGGAAATGGCGAGTTTTAATAAATAAATTTAATTTCACCAAAATTCGGCATCTCAGACCAGGCGGATTGATTATTCGGAATAAAACTTCATACTTAAAATTTTTCCATTAATTGGAAGATTCTTGCGAAATTTGGTACAAATCTGTGTATCGGAAGTGGCAGGTTCATTGGAAGCTTTTTCAATTTTCGCAATGATGTTGAAAATTTAGCATTTACAAAAACGACAGAATTAAAAAATGTAAACAAATTTAAATATTAAATTTTCCTTCAACATCGGTTTACTTTGTTGGTTTTCTGAAATTTAAGCAGAGGGGGATGTATTTAAGATTTATGTATGTACAGTCATGGGCAAAAGTATTGCAGTTTTTATATTTCAAGCAAAATTTTTACAAATTGTAGAGCATTTATTAAAATCAAAATTTTGCTTCTTTTTCTTTCCTTTCTTTTCTTTTTTCTTTTTTATAAATTCTACTGCGCTTGAATCGCAAACTCTTTTTTTGTGACAAGCTGGGCACCCAGGGGGTAAACCTAATTCAAGTATGCTGAATTCAATAGTGCTAGTCCCATTTCAAAGGTAGTCCCCATTTTTGAGATATCGCTTTCGACATGTTTTGGCTGTGAATCAAAAATTTGTCAAAATCTACTCATTTTCACGTTGATAGCTCTTGGACTATTAAGATTTTTGTTTTGCTTTCTTCAGCAAAGTTGTTACACAAGCCAAGACAATCAACTTTGCCGAACATATCAAGACAGAAAAATCACATCTACATTCACATTTTTGCGTTATTTTTCTTTTTTCTTTTCATTTCGACGAAAAACACTTTTTTTACCATTTTTTGTTTCGTCGTGCGTGATTTTTCTTAATTTTTTCCTGAAAAATTGACATTTTTCTTAACTTTTTTAATTTTAATTTTCTGATTCATACGTGTCTTCTTCGGGGTCTACTTCCTCTTGCAAACTCCAACAAATGTCACCCAAGAGTGCATGTAGCTTTTTGCCGCTGTACCAATGTTCGAACCTTGCCGTCACTTGGTGAAAACGCTCGCCGTTCTCATCTTCCATGCCACAAGCTCTCGTTGACTGAGAGCATTTTAAAATCAATCAAATGACGAATATCTGGTCCATTAAGTATTCCTGTACTAAAAACAAGATACGAAATAAAATTTCATTTGATTAAAACTTAGATTCAAATAGATTCAAACACCAACCTTCTTTTATTTTCATTCCACTTAACCGTGGAAAAATGCGACGCAATTCGATGAACGCATTTCCATCTGGATTCAGCGCTTTTATAAAATTTTTAACTACCTAACCTAATTGCATGCCTCTTAAAAGAGCTATCACTTATAAATCTGCACAAATTTTCCATTGATGGTCATTGTATTTAATCAAATCACTGATTTATACATTGATGCATAAGTTTCCTTTGTGTTCGTGTTGAGTGCAATTGGAATGGAATTTTTTGAGTTGGTAACGTGAAGGAGAACTGCCGTCAAACTGCTTTTGGAGGAATCGATAAAAAATCGCAAATCTTCGGGATTATATGCATTATGGATACCAAACCACGGATATCTTTGCAAAAAGCGAGTGAGTTATTCTCAAGTGATTTGAAAAAATTCGTAAAATGACGATGACGTTTTACTGCTCCATATATCCGAACATTTGGAGCCAAAATGTTCACTTCTTTTAAATCCTTTGACAAAAGAAAGGCTTGCCGCTGCGATAATTTCAGGCGTCGTACCATAATATCCATACGATTTTGCGAGATTTCAATGTGACTGCATGTGACTGTAGTGACATTTGATGGTTGATATATTGATGCAGATGTTTCTCCGGTTTCATCAGATTCAAATTTTGGGGTGGTAAATATTCTTCAGTTGAGTTTGATCTTTCCGGAACAGGAATTTCATCTGAATGCGGCAGCGGTAGTTGAGCATTTGTAGTTGCAGTGTATGTCAAAGAACCAATTTTTTTCTGTTTGTACCGAGAATATAATTCATGCATCCATTACATTGAACTGGATCATGTCCTTGTCGATCTATCCACATCATCGGGATACCAAAGGGCATTGCGGCTCCAGTATTTTGAGATCTATGCAGATGGAAAATGCATGCCGTACAAACAAAAGACGGCGTCCAATTTACACCACTAATAACATTCTGTGAAAAGTGCTCGTAATTGTAAATTTTCCACACACTTAACAAAAGCACTTGAGTTTAAAACACCTATCCATATTATTTATTTCACCAGATTTCACAAGCCGGTTTTCACTTTATGTTTTTGTGTTCTTTTGTCACTTTTGACTTTATGAAAAACTTTTTATTTTTAATTTTATATTTTAATTTTTAGTTCTTACTTACTGTGTCAATTTTTTAACTTTTTTAGAAATATCGATTTCGAGAATAATTTTTTATTTATTTTGAAACTGTTTACATTCTGTTGCTAGGCGCTGCTGTTTGGCACCTCCTTTGTTTTTAAGTTATGGATAATAAGTCGTAAATTTAATTGGTTTTTGTGTTGATTTTGTCGTTAAATAACTTGTAGGTGTTTTTATTTTTGTATATTTTCAGGGTGTGAATTGAATGACCGCAATTTGACTCATGACTCATGATAAATTTGTATACGTACAAATTTGTACATTTGTATACAAATGTCTCATGACTCATGAGTCAAATTGTGCTGAAAATTTATACCAAGATCTGCTAATCTGTCTAATTTCGGTCCTTTTTTGATTCTGTGCAAAATGGTTAAATTGTTTAAATTTAATTATGTCGTTGATGTGTTCTTTGTATCTTATTTGAAATGAGCATCCTGTTTGGCCTAAGTATGCCAACGTCCAGTTGTATTTAGCCTTACCTGTGTATACGGATCTCTGCACAGGTTGACCCATGTTTCTATAGACGGCAAGGTAGCAGCCGGAGTCTTCCGTGAAAAGCTTTTGCCAAAACTGACAAGACCTTGCGTTTTTGGGGAACATGCGAGAAGGCTGGGTTTACATACGAATGACTTTGTAGAAGTTGCATGGACGAAGAAGAGGAAGAGACTTTAGATAATTTTCTATACTCATGTTCGGCACTATCATACAGAAGGCATAGGTATTTGGCGTGTACAGTATGGCCAGCCTTTCAGATCTCGCGGGCTGTGTACGTAGCTCCGAATGGTTTTAGACAGGGGTAAAGGGGAAATAGGATCCTGTGGTATCACAACGGGCCACTACTGGTCTAAGTGTGCGGAGGCAACCACTCCAACCTATCCGTAACTAACCTTAACCTAAGTAAAACACATATATATGGCGAATGTGATTTTTCGGTCTTGATATGTTCGGCAAAGTTCTTTGTCTTGGCTTGCGCAACAAGTTTGCTGAAGAAAGCATAACGAAAATCTTAATGGCTTAAAAGCCATCAACGTGAAAATCAGTGTATACTGGTGGCTGAGACCAAGTATTACCAAATGAAAACGCTGTAATTTTTTTAATTTTGATTATTTTTTATTTAAATTTCGTGGAATATGTTGAAAATATATTACATTTTATGAAAAACATATTACTGCTCGATATGACCTCCTTTGGCTCTGATTATTTGATTCTGTCTTCCATAGAAAGCATTGCATGCTGACCGAACGTGAGCCTGCGGAATTTTATTCCATTCTCGAACAAGAGCTGACTTCAATGCATCAACAGTTTTGTATTTTTTAGTGGACACCTTACTCTCCAAAATGGACCATATGGAGAAATCCATGGGATTCAAGTCTGGTGAATATGGTGGCCATTCTTTCGACGAAATCAGCCGCGGAACGCAATTTTGTAAAAATTGCTGTGTCACTCGAGCATTGTGTGACGGTGCCGAGTCCTGTTGGAATGTCTAACGGTTTGTACCAAAGTGTTTACGTGCCCAAGATAGCAAAGCATCGTTTAGGATCTTTTGGCGGTACACCTCTTGGTTTCAGTCACTGCAGCCCAAACCATAACATAAGCTGGTGATTGCTTGCGCATGGCAACTCTTGTGTCCAAATTATCGTTGGACTTGTGCTCTAACCAAACACGATCATTTTGTTTATTCACATACTGTTGAATGGTGAAAATTTTCTCATCAGAAAAGACAATTTTTGGAATCTCATCACGTTCGGCCAAGGCCTTCAATGCTCGTGTTCTTTCAAGCCTAACTTTTTTTTGTGCCTCCGTAAGATCTTGAACTTTTTGTATCTTGTAGGGCTTCAAGTGTAGTTCATTTTTCAATATGGTTTGAATGCTGTATCGTGAAACATGTAGACGTGCGGCTAATTGATTGCCACTTTGACGAGGATTTCGTTGGATTTGTTTCTTCACATTTCGTATCATTTCTTTTGATGTTACTGTCTTTTCAGGACCGCCTCTGTTGCGCTTAGCGATGCTACCAGTTTCGTTGTATCGAGTTATGGATCGATACACAAACATTTTATTCACATTCAAATGCTGGAGCTGACGAACTATTGCTGTTTGTGAATTTCCACCCAAATACAGTGCAATTACACTATTACGTTTGAATTCCATTACGATTTTTTTATGAAGATATTAATTTAGAATAATTATTTGTTGACCACATGTAAACAACTAACCAAACTTCAATCTGTCAAAAAATTGACGCGCGAAAATGTCAACTACACAAATGACAGCAGAGTGAAGTAAGTAACATTTGGTCTCAGCCACCCTGTATTTTGAAAGAATCGCGTCGAAAGCGATATCTCAAAAATTGGGACTAACTTTGAAATGGGACTAGCATTATTCAATTCATTGTACTCGAATTAGGTTTACCCCCTGGGTGCCCAGCTTCTCACTTTTTTCAACTAACACAGTGTTCATAAACAAAAAATGAAAAAGCGATATGAAAAAAAATCAAATCTAAGTAGTAGTGCGTTATTCCAAGTAGGTTTGTCTTTTGTTTTACTTGGGATATTGTTTTAGTCTTGTTTAATTGTCCTGACGTGAATCAGTAACCGAACCATCTCTAGAAGGCTTAAGGAAGTTAATATTTTGCGATACATAACCAGAATAATGATTAATATCACTCACATCAACAAGAAGAAGCGAATGAATTTTACTTTACAGCATGTGAATAAACTCTCACATTATTGGATAAATTTTTTATGGTTTGATGAAAGTTCGTTTGTGATCCATGGAGATTATCATAAGTCGTTCGCGTATTCCTGAAAAAAGAACATAAAAATCACCAATTGTTCATCTTGCGAAAAGGCATAATGGTGGGAGGCTTATGTTTTGGGGTTGCACTTCTTACAATGATGTTGGAAATTTGATCCTTTTGCCTGATAAGGTTGATAAAAATGTATACCTTAACATTAACCATGAGACTGGTTGCTGCAAAAATACAACGTAACAATTCACATCGCAAAAATATGCCAATGATTTTACAAAGGTTCTGGCTTCATTGTTTTAGACTGGTCTCCACAAAGCACAAATTTAAATGTAATTGAAAATGTTTGGGCAGAAGGTCCGAACAAATGGCCGAAAATGAATTCTGTGAGGTTTGGGTCAATTTAACTCTTGAATACCTTTAAAAAAAATTATTGATTCAATACCAAATCGTCTTCAGGCTGTATAGACGCAAAGGCTATACTTATGCACTTATGCTCACTTAAAATAATGTAGAAATAAAAAAAAGAAATAATTGCATTTTGTTTTTGTTGTTATATTTGTTTATTTATGATTTTTATAAAAATTAATTTCAAATTCATATTTTATAATTAAAACTTAACAATTTGTTATTTTACTTAAGCTAACCAACGTTAGTAGTAATAAAAAACTTAATTTCCAAATATTTCTGCTCATTACTGTACATTCGTGGTGAAAGAAAGTCGGTTGTTGGCTACAACAAATGATCTTAGGATATTTTTCTACTAAATATCCCAATCAAAAGGGTGTCCTTTTAAATATCCCAAACAAATGATGTATTTTTATTACTCTTTGTCGGGCCCGAGCAAATATCTAGGGCAGCAAAAAATAGAACTGCTTCTGCCAAATAAACAATCGAAATGTTATAGCAACAATACCGTTTCGTGCTAATGACAAAACTTTTATTATATTTTATCTAACAATCATATCGATCAAACTTATACAATCGTGATTGTAGGCGGTGAAAAGAGTTAGCAAACAAAATTTTTGTAATATTTTTCTGTTTAATTTATTTTTCAGGACGGGCTCGTCGTAGCACCACAAGGGCGGCCACCGAGAAATCATTACAAACAAATCCTTTAGAGTTTAGTACGACATCGGCAGAAAATGAGCCGCAACCTAACCCAACTGCTGATCCTGATACCGATTCTGCCGCTGCCGTGGCCGCTGCTGTTGTCGATATCCCGAATCCAGTAGAATGTAGTAGTGTGTTAATTAAATTAAAAAATGTTGTCGATTGGGATTCTGATTAATGTTCTAAAATTTTATAGTGGTTAGGATTTTATGTTTTAGATCTAAGTATAAAAACAACAAAGCAACTTTTTATTGTAAAAACCTTATAACAAAATTTATGTATTTTTTTGTATAAATAACAAAACGATTTTTTTTTTTAGATTTTTTTTTGGTATGATAACAAGAACACAAGAATAGATAGATTGATATACATATGTATTATGGTCAAGATAAGAATGTTTTTCGTTTATGTAATCGTTTTTTCTATATATAATTTAAAGCATAGATATTAAACGAAAGAACAATTTTTTATGTGCTTTTAAGTTTTTTTTAATTAGACGATAACTTCTCGTTTCGTTGTTAGACTTTTATATTTTTTTAATCCGTATTCTAGTAGGTTCTAATGCCATAATTAAATAACACTATAGTGATGTATTTTAAGAAAATGTGATTAGGTAACTACTATTCTAATTATTATACATATTATACATTATACACACGCATACTGAACTTGTATAATAAATTTTATGAATAAAGAAATATAAAGTAAATTAAGGATTTCATGGAATTCCATTCGCATCGACATTTTTGGTAACTGATAACCAGAAACCAGTGCCTTAAATCTTGTAGACTACATGGCACATCAACATAACGACGCAACAGTTCAAATTGATCACCAGTATGTAGCCAGCACGCGAGGAAAAAGGTTGTACATTGTCAGTGTCGCAAAACGAATCAACGAAAACTAGGTATCTTTGGAAATGTACTGCCTTTTAATTATAATTCGTTTTTCGGCTTACGAACAAGGGCAAGAGTCAAAGGATGGAACGTTCACTTATAAAATTATCGAAATTTACCCGTGACAGCCGCGATATGAATAACCAACACTTCAAATAATGGAGCACTTGAGATTGAGAAAAATGAGAAAATTCAGAGAATAGTTTACGCCTGTTTCAGATCGAATCGTTTCTGCGGAGGTCAAAACTCAGTCCAGGAATATCGTGATTATTCAATGGTATACCCTAACAGAACCAGATGATGATGAAAACATCGATATACGGGAATTTTATGAACTTTGTGGTCACAACAAAGTATAATCACAAAACTGATTTACTGATTCCACAAATTAATCTGGTTCTATGTAGCTTCTGTTAATTCGCAACATAAACACGCATTTAAAAGTATGACATTAGTGAAGGGCATCGAGTTCATGTGTAAATAGAAGTAAAATGTGCTCTTGCGTAATGCTGAAAAGCCAAGGATACATAATGGATTTGAAAAATTAATTCTGATGTACAGGAAATCATTGCTGCCCAAGTCCGCATTTCTTGATTGCATGATACCAGCTGATTTAAGGAACAAATCGATCAGTCATGATTTCGAAAGCATTCTTGCAAGATCTGGAAACCAATATAGCAAAATTTCAGACGAGAGGATTTAACGCTTAAAAGAAGAATATTTTATCTCAATTATGCAAGCGTACATTTATCGAAATAATTGGACATTTTGAAACGATCTGCGTTTAAATTGGGCTATAATATTGCATCGTCCCCTTTGCTGTTTTTACGCCGGAAAAATACAAAAAAAATTATTGCTCCAATCCTAGGAGTATCGTACCAATTGTGAATGGTTATTTAATTTTGAATAAAGATCCGTTTAAATTGGGTCAAAACATCAGCTAGTTCTCCTGTAATCGACGATTGAAGTTGTAATATAATCGGCCGATGAAATTTGATACTCTCCATACAAAATATGAAATACCACACCTCCCATACATAATTTGCATATAATTTCCTTATCAGGTTGACAGTCCGAATATATGAAACTACATGCCGTCTAATTCTGGTAGAAAAAAATTTCGAATTATTTTTACAAATTTGCAAAGGGCCCCTTTGTTGTTTTACGCCGGAAAAATACAAAATAAAATATTGCTCCAATCGTTGGAGTATCGTACCAATTGTGAATGGTTATTTAATTTTGAATAAAGATCCGTTTAAATTGGGTCAAAACATCGTCTGGTTCTCCTGTAATCGACGATTGAAGTTGTAATATAATCGGCCGATGAAATTTGATACTCTCCATACAAAATATGAAATACCACACCTTCCATACATGATTTGCATATAATTTCCTTATCGGGTTGACAGTCTGAATATATGAAACTATATGCCGTCTAATTCTGGTAGAAAAAAATTTCGAATTATTTTTACAAATTTGCAAAGGGGTACCCCTTTGTTGTTTTTACGCCGGAAAAATACAAAAAAAAATTATTGCTCCAATCCTTGGAGTATCGTACCAATTGTGAATGGTTATTTATTTTTGAATAAAGATCCGTTTAAATTGGGTCAAAACATCGTCTGGTTCTCCTGTAATCGACGATTGAAGTTGTAATATAATCGGCCGATGAAATTTGATACTCTCCATACAAAATATGAAATACCACACCTCCCATACATAATTTGCATATAATTTCCTTATCAGGTTGACAGTCCGAATATATGAAACTACATGCCGTCTAATTCTGGTAGAAAAAAATTTCGAATTATTTTTACAAATTTGCAAAGGGCCCCTTTGTTGTTTTACGCCGGAAAAATACAAAAAAAAATTATTGCTCCAATCCTTGGAGTATCGTACCAATTGTGAATGGTTATTTAATTTTGAATAAAGATCCGTTTAAATTGGGTCAAAACATCGTCTGGTTCTCCTGTAATCGACGATTGAAGTTGTAATATAATCGGCCGATGAAATTTGATACTCTCCATACAAAATATGAAATACCACACCTTCCATACATGATTTGCATATAATTTCCTTATCGGGTTGACAGTCCGAATATATGAAACTATATGTCGTCTAATTCTGGTAGAAAAAAATTTCGAATTATTTTTACAAATTTGCAAAGGGCCCCTTTGTTGTTTTACGCCGGAAAAATACAAAATAAAATATTGCTCCAATCGTTGGAGTATCGTACCAATTGTGAATGGTTATTTAATTTTGAATAAAGATCCGTTTAAATTGGGTCAAAACATCAGCTAGTTCTCCTGTAATCGACGATTGAAGTTGTAATATAATCGGCCGATGAAATTTGATACTCTCCATACAAAATATGAAATACCACACCTCCCATACATAATTTGCATATAATTTCCTTATCAGGTTGACAGTCCGAATATATGAAACTACATGCCGTCTAATTCTGGTAGAAAAAAATTTCGAATTATTTTTACAAATTTGCAAAGGAGTACCCCTTTGCTGTTTTTACGCCGGAAAATTACAAAAAAAATTATTGCTCCAATCGTTGGAGTATCGTACCAATTGTGAATGGTTATTTAATTTTGAATAAAGATCCGTTTAAATTGGGTCAAAACATCGTCTGGTTCTCCTGTAATCGACGATTGAAGTTGTAATATAATCGGCCGATGAAATTTGATACTCTCCATACAAAATATGAAATACCACACCTCCCATACATAATTTGCATATAATTTCCTTATCGGGTTGACAGTCCGAATATATGAAACTATATGCCGTCTAATTCTGGTAGAAAATTTTTTTGAATTATTTTTACAAATTTGCAAAGGGGTACCCCTTTGTTGTTTTTACGCCGGAAAAATACAAAAAAAAATTATTGCTCCAATCCTTGGAGTATCGTACCAATTGTGAATGGTTATTTAATTTTGAATAAAGATCCGTTTAAATTGGGTCAAAACATCGTCTGGTTCTCCTGTAATCGACGATTGAAGTTGTAATATAATCGGCCGATGAAATTTGATACTCTCCATACAAAATATGAAATACCACACCTTCCATACATGATTTGCATATAATTTCCTTATCGGGTTGACAGTCTGAATATATGAAACTATATGCCGTCTAATTCTGGTAGAAAAAAATTTCGAATTATTTTTACAAATTTGCAAAGGGGTACCCCTTTGTTGTTTTTACGCCGGAAAAATACAAAAAAAAATTATTGCTCCAATCCTTGGAGTATCGTACCAATTGTGAATGGTTATTTAATTTTGAATAAAGATCCGTTTAAATTGGGTCAAAACATCGTCTGGTTCTCCTGTAATCGACGATTGAAGTTGTAATATAATCGGCCGATGAAATTTGATACTCTCCATACAAAATATGAAATACCACACCTCCCATACATGACTTGCATATAATTTCCTTATCGGGTTGACAGTCCGAATATATGAAACTACATGCCGTCTAATTCTGGTAGAAAAAATTTTTGAATTATTTTTACAAATTTGCAAAGGGGTACCCCTTTGTTGTTTTTACGCCGGAAAAATACAAAAAAAAATTATTGCTCCAATCCTTGGAGTATCGTACCAATTGTGAATGGTTATTTAATTTTGAATAAAGATCCGTTTAAATTGGGTCAAAACATCGTCTGGTTCTCCTGTAATCGACGATTGAAGTTGTAATATAATCGGCCGATGAAATTTGATACTCTCCATACAAAATATGAAATACCACACCTTCCATACATGATTTGCATATAATTTCCTTATCGGGTTGACAGTCCGAATATATGAAACTATATGCCGTCTAATTCTGGTAGAAAAAAATTTCGAATTATTTTTACAAATTTGCAAAGGGGTACGTACCCCTTTTTTGTTTTTACGCCGGAAAAATACAGAAAAAAATATTGCTCCAATCGTTGGAGTATCTATCGTACCAATTGTGAATGGTTATTTAATTTTGAATAAAGATCCGTTTAAATTGGGTCAAAACATCGTCTAGTTCTCCTGTAATCGACGATTGAAGTTGTAATATAATCGGCCGATGAAATTTGATACTCTCCATACAAAATATGAAATACCACACCTCCCATACATGACTTGCATATAATTAACTTATCGGGTTGACAGTCCGAATATATGAAACTACATGCCGTCTAATTCTGGTAGAAAAAAATTTCGAATTATTTTTACAAATTTGCAAAGGGCCCCTTTGTTGTTTTACGCCGGAAAAATACAAAATAAAATATTGCTCCAATCGTTGGAGTATCGTACCAATTGTGAATGGTTATTTAATTTTGAATAAAGATCCGTTTAAATTGGGTCAAAACATCAGCTAGTTCTCCTGTAATCGACGATTGAAGTTGTAATATAATCGGCCGATGAAATTTGATACTCTCCATACAAAATATGAAATACCACACCTCCCATACATAATTTGCATATAATTTCCTTATCAGGTTGACAGTCCGAATATATGAAACTACATGCCGTCTAATTCTGGTAGAAAAAAATTTCGAATTATTTTTACAAATTTGCAAAGGGCCCCTTTGTTGTTTTACGCCGGAAAAATACAAAAAAAAATTATTGCTCCAATCCTTGGAGTATCGTACCAATTGTGAATGGTTATTTAATTTTGAATAAAGATCCGTTTAAATTGGGTCAAAACATCGTCTGGTTCTTCTGTAATCGACGATTGAAGTTGTAATATAATCGGCCGATGAAATTTGATACTCTCCATACAAAATATGAAATACCACACCTTCCATACATGATTTGCATATAATTTCCTTATCGGGTTGACAGTCCGAATATATGAAACTATATGTCGTCTAATTCTGGTAGAAAAAAATTTCGAATTATTTTTACAAATTTGCAAAGGGCCCCTTTGTTGTTTTACGCCGGAAAAATACAAAATAAAATATTGCTCCAATCGTTGGAGTATCGTACCAATTGTGAATGGTTATTTAATTTTGAATAAAGATCCGTTTAAATTGGGTCAAAACATCAGCTAGTTCTCCTGTAATCGACGATTGAAGTTGTAATATAATCGGCCGATGAAATTTGATACTCTCCATACAAAATATGAAATACCACACCTCCCATACATAATTTGCATATAATTTCCTTATCAGGTTGACAGTCCGAATATATGAAACTACATGCCGTCTAATTCTGGTAGAAAAAAATTTCGAATTATTTTTACAAATTTGCAAAGGAGTACCCCTTTGCTGTTTTTACGCCGGAAAATTACAAAAAAAATTATTGCTCCAATCGTTGGAGTATCGTACCAATTGTGAATGGTTATTTAATTTTGAATAAAGATCCGTTTAAATTGGGTCAAAACATCGTCTGGTTCTCCTGTAATCGACGATTGAAGTTGTAATATAATCGGCCGATGAAATTTGATACTCTCCATACAAAATATGAAATACCACACCTCCCATACATAATTTGCATATAATTTCCTTATCGGGTTGACAGTCCGAATATATGAAACTATATGCCGTCTAATTCTGGTAGAAAATTTTTTTGAATTATTTTTACAAATTTGCAAAGGGGTACCCCTTTGTTGTTTTTACGCCGGAAAAATACAAAAAAAAATTATTGCTCCAATCCTTGGAGTATCGTACCAATTGTGAATGGTTATTTAATTTTGAATAAAGATCCGTTTAAATTGGGTCAAAACATCGTCTGGTTCTCCTGTAATCGACGATTGAAGTTGTAATATAATCGGCCGATGAAATTTGATACTCTCCATACAAAATATGAAATACCACACCTTCCATACATGATTTGCATATAATTTCCTTATCGGGTTGACAGTCTGAATATATGAAACTATATGCCGTCTAATTCTGGTAGAAAAAAATTTCGAATTATTTTTACAAATTTGCAAAGGGGTACCCCTTTGTTGTTTTTACGCCGGAAAAATACAAAAAAAAATTATTGCTCCAATCCTTGGAGTATCGTACCAATTGTGAATGGTTATTTAATTTTGAATAAAGATCCGTTTAAATTGGGTCAAAACATCGTCTGGTTCTCCTGTAATCGACGATTGAAGTTGTAATATAATCGGCCGATGAAATTTGATACTCTCCATACAAAATATGAAATACCACACCTTTCATACATGATTTGCATATAATTTCCTTATCGGGTTGACAGTCTGAATATATGAAACTATATGCCGTCTAATTCTGGTAGAAAAAAATTTCGAATTATTTTTACAAATTTGCAAAGGGGTACCCCTTTGTTGTTTTTACGCCGGAAAAATACAAAAAAAAATTATTGCTCCAATCCTTGGAGTATCGTACCAATTGTGAATGGTTATTTAATTTTGAATAAAGATCCGTTTAAATTGGGTCAAAACATCGTCTGGTTCTCCTGTAATCGACGATTGAAGTTGTAATATAATCGGCCGATGAAATTTGATACTCTCCATACAAAATATGAAATACCACACCTTCCATACATGATTTGCATATAATTTCCTTATCGGGTTGACAGCCTGAATATATGAAAGTATATGCCGTCTAATTCTGGTAGAAAAAAATTTCGAATTATTTTTACAAATTTGCAAAGGGGTACCCCTTTGTTGTTTTTACGCCGGAAAAATACAAAAAAAAATTATTGCTCCAATCCTTGGAGTATCGTACCAATTGTGAATGGTTATTTAATTTTGAATAAAGATCCGTTTAAATTGGGTCAAAACATCGTCTGGTTCTCCTGTAATCGACGATTGAAGTTGTAATATAATCGGCCGATGAAATTTGATACTCTCCATACAAAATATGAAATACCACACCTTTCATACATGATTTGCATATAATTTCCTTATCGGGTTGACAGTCTGAATATATGAAACTATATGCCGTCTAATTCTGGTAGAAAAAAATTTCGAATTATTTTTACAAATTTGCAAAGGGGTACCCCTTTGTTGTTTTTACGCCGGAAAAATACAAAAAAAAATTATTGCTCCAATCCTTGGAGTATCGTACCAATTGTGAATGGTTATTTAATTTTGAATAAAGATCCGTTTAAATTGGGTCAAAACATCGTCTGGTTCTCCTGTAATCGACGATTGAAGTTGTAATATAATCGGCCGATGAAATTTGATACTCTCCATACAAAATATGAAATACCACACCTTCCATACATGATTTGCATATAATTTCCTTATCGGGTTGACAGTCTGAATATATGACACTATATGCCGTCTAATTCTGGTAGAAAAAAATTTCGAATTATTTTTACAAATTTGCAAAGGGTACCCCTTTGGTACCCCTTTGTTGTTTTTACGCCGGAAAAATACAAAAAAAAATTATTGCTCCAATCCTTGGAGTATCGTACCAATTGTGAATGGTTATTTAATTTTGAATAAAGATCCGTTTAAATTGGGTCAAAACATCGTCTGGTTCTCCTGTAATCGACGATTGAAGTTGTAATATAATCGGCCGATGAAATTTGATACTCTCCATACAAAATATGAAATACCACACCTTTCATACATGATTTGCATATAATTTCCTTATCGGGTTGACAGTCTGAATATATGAAACTATATGCCGTCTAATTCTGGTAGAAAAAAATTTCGAATTATTTTTACAAATTTGCAAAGGGGTACCCCTTTGTTGTTTTTACGCCGGAAAAATACAAAAAAAAATTATTGCTCCAATCGTTGGAGTATCGTACCAATTGTGAATGGTTATTTAATTTTGAATAAAGATCCGTTTAAATTGGGTCAAAACATCGTCTGGTTCTCCTGTAATCGACGATTGAAGTTGTAATATAATCGGCCGATGAAATTTGATACTCTCCATACAAAATATGAAATACCACACCTTCCATACATGATTTGCATATAATTTCCTTATCGGGTTGACAGTCTGAATATATGACACTATATGCCGTCTAATTCTGGTAGAAAAAAATTTCGAATTATTTTTACAAATTTGCAAAGGGGTACCCCTTTGTTGTTTTTACGCCGGAAAAATACAAAAAAAAATTATTGCTCCAATCCTTGGAGTATCGTACCAATTGTGAATGGTTATTTAATTTTGAATAAAGATCCGTTTAAATTGGGTCAAAACATCGTCTGGTTCTCCTGTAATCGACGATTGAAGTTGTAATATAATCGGCCGATGAAATTTGATACTCTCCATACAAAATATGAAATACCACACCTTTCATACATGATTTGCATATAATTTCCTTATCGGGTTGACAGTCTGAATATATGAAACTATATGCCGTCTAATTCTGGTAGAAAAAAATTTCGAATTATTTTTACAAATTTGCAAAGGGGTACCCCTTTGTTGTTTTTACGCCGGAAAAATACAAAAAAAAATTATTGCTCCAATCCTTGGAGTATCGTACCAATTGTGAATGGTTATTTAATTTTGAATAAAGATCCGTTTAAATTGGGTCAAAACATCGTCTGGTTCTCCTGTAATCGACGATTGAAGTTGTAATATAATCGGCCGATGAAATTTGATACTCTCCATACAAAATATGAAATACCACACCTTCCATACATGATTTGCATATAATTTCCTTATCGGGTTGACAGTCCGAATATATGAAACTGTATGCCGTCTAATTCTGGTAGAAAAAAATTTCGAATTATTTTTACAAATTTGCAAAGGGGTACCCCTTTGTTGTTTTTACGCCGGGAAAATACAAAAAAAAATTATTGCTCCAATCCTTGGAGTATCGTACCAATTGTGAATGGTTATTTAATTTTGAATAAAGATACGTTTAAATTGGGTCAAAACATCGTCTGGTTCTCCTGTAATCGACGATTGAAGTTGTAATATAATCGGCCGATGAAATTTGATACTCTCCATACAAAATATGAAATACCACACCTTCCATATATGATTTGCATATAATTTCCTTATCGGGTTGACAGTCTGAATATATGACACTATATGCCGTCTAATTCTGGTAGAAAAAAATTTCGAATTATTTTTACAAATTTGCAAAGGGGTACCCCTTTGTTGTTTTTACGCCGGAAAAATACAAAAAAAAATTATTGCTCCAATCCTTGGAGTATCGTACCAATTGTGAATGGTTATTTAATTTTGAATAAAGATCCGTTTAAATTGGGTCAAAACATCGTCTGGTTCTCCTGTAATCGACGATTGAAGTTGTAATATAATCGGCCGATGAAATTTGATACTCTCCATACAAAATATGAAATACCACACCTTCCATACATGATTTGCATATAATTTCCTTATCGGGTTGACAGTCCGAATATATGAAACTGTATGCCGTCTAATTCTGGTAGAAAAAAATTTCGAATTATTTTTACAAATTTGCAAAGGGGTACCCCTTTGTTGTTTTTACGCCGGGAAAATACAAAAAAAAATTATTGCTCCAATCCTTGGAGTATCGTACCAATTGTGAATGGTTATTTAATTTTGAATAAAGATACGTTTAAATTGGGTCAAAACATCGTCTGGTTCTCCTGTAATCGACGATTGAAGTTGTAATATAATCGGCCGATGAAATTTGATACTCTCCATACAAAATATGAAATACCACACCTTCCATATATGATTTGCATATAATTTCCTTATCGGGTTGACAGTCTGAATATATGACACTATATGCCGTCTAATTCTGGTAGAAAAAAATTTCGAATTATTTTTACAAATTTGCAAAGGGGTACCCCTTTGTTGTTTTTACGCCGGAAAAATACAAAAAAAAATTATTGCTCCAATCCTTGGAGTATCGTACCAATTGTGAATGGTTATTTAATTTTGAATAAAGATCCGTTTAAATTGGGTCAAAACATCGTCTGGTTCTCCTGTAATCGACGATTGAAGTTGTAATATAATCGGCCGATGAAATTTGATACTCTCCATACAAAATATGAAATACCACACCTTCCATACATGATTTGCATATAATTTCCTTATCGGGTTGACAGTCTGAATATATGAAACTATATGCCGTCTAATTCTGGTAGAAAAAAATTTCGAATTATTTTTACAAATTTGCAAAGGAGTACCCCTTTGCTGTTTTTACGCCGGAAAATTACAAAAAAAATTATTGCTCCAATCCTTGGAGTATCGTACCAATTGTGAATGGATATTTAATTTTGAATAAAGATCCGTTTAAATTGGGTCAAAACATCGTCTGGTTCTCCTGTAATCGACGATTGAAGTTGTAATATAATCGGCCGATGAAATTTGATACTCTCCATACAAAATATGAAATACCACACCTTCCATACATGATTTGCATATAATTTCCTTATCGGGTTGACAGTCCGAATATATGAAACTGTATGCCGTCTAATTCTGGTAGAAAAAAATTTCGAATTATTTTTACAAATTTGCAAAGGAGTACCCCTTTGCTGTTTTTACGCCGGAAAATTACAAAAAAAATTATTGCTCCAATCGTTGGAGTATCGTACCAATTGTGAATGGATATTTAATTTTGAATAAAGATCCGTTTAAATTGGGTCAAAACATCGTCTGGTTCTCCTGTAATCGACGATTGAAGTTGTAATATAATCGGCCGATGAAATTTGATACTCTCCATACAAAATATGAAATACCACACCTTCCATACATAATTTGCATATAATTCCCTTATCAGGTTGACAGTCCGAACATATGAAACTATATGCCGTCTAATTGTGGTAGAAAAAAATTTCGAATTATTTTTACAAATTTGCAAAGGGGTACCCCTTTGTTGTTTTTACGCCGGAAAAATACAAAAACAAATTTTTGCTCCAATCCTTGGAGTATCGTACCAATTGTGAATGGTTATTTAATTTTGAATAAAGATCCGTTTAAATTGGGTCAAAACATCGTCTGGTTCTCCTGTAATCGACGATTGAAGTTGTAATATAATCGGCCGATGAAATTTGATACTCTCCATACAAAATATGAAATACCACACCTTCCATACATGATTTGCATATAATTTCCTTATCGGGTTGACAGTCTGAATATATGAAACTATATGCCGTCTAATTCTGGTAGAAAAAAATTTCGAATTATTTTTACAAATTTGCAAAGGGGTACCCCTTTGTTGTTTTTACGCCGGAAAAATACAAAAAAAAATTATTGCTCCAATCCTTGGAGTATCGTACCAATTGTGAATGGTTATTTAATTTTGAATAAAGATCCGCTTAAATTGGGTCAAAACATCGTCTGGTTCTCCTGTAATCGACGATTGAAGTTGTAATATAATCGGCCGATGAAATTTGATACTCTCCATACAAAATATGAAATACCACACCTTCCATACATGATTTGCATATAATTTCCTTATCGGGTTGACAGTCTGAATATATGAAACTATATGCCGTCTAATTCTGGTAGAAAAAAATTTCGAATTATTTTTACAAATTTGCAAAGGGGTACCCCTTTGTTGTTTTTACGCCGGAAAAATACAAAAAAAAATTATTGCACCAATCCTTGGAGTATCGTACCAATTGTGAATGGTTATTTAATTTTGAATAAAAATCCGTTTAAATTGGGTCAAAACATCGTCTGGTTCTCCTGTAATCGACGATTGAAGTTGTAATATAATCGGCCGATGAAATTTGATACTCTCCATACAAAATATGAAATACCACACCTTCCATACATGATTTGCATATAATTTCCTTATCGGGTTGACAGTCTGAATATATGAAACTATATACCGTCTAATTCTGGTAGAAAAAAATTTCGAATTATTTTTACAAATTTGCAAAGGGTACCCCTTTGGTACCCCTTTGTTGTTTTTACGCCGGAAAAATACAAAAACAAATTATTGCTCCAATCCTTGGAGTATCGTACCAATTGTGAATGGTTATTTAATTTTGAATAAAGATCCGTTTAAATTGGGTCAAAACATCGTCTGGTTCTCCTGTAATCGACGATTGAAGTTGTAATATAATCGGCCGATGAAATTTGATACTCTCCATACAAAATATGAAATACCACACCTTCCATACATGATTTGCATATAATTTCCTTATCGGGTTGACAGTCTGAATATATGAAACTATATGCCGTCTAATTCCGGTAGAAAAAAATTTCGAATTATTTTTACAAATTTGCAAAGGGGTACCCCTTTGTTGTTTTTACGCCGGAAAAATACAAAAAAAAAATATTGCTCCAATCCTTGGAGTATCGTACCAATTGTGAATGGTTATTTAATTTTGAATAAAGATCCGTTTAAATTGGGTCAAAACATCGTCTGGTTCTCCTGTAATCGACGATTGAAGTTGTAATATAATCGGCCGATGAAATTTGATACTCTCCATACAAAATATGAAATACCACACCTTCCATACATGATTTGCATATAATTTCCTTATCGGGTTGACAGTCTGAATATATGAAACTATATGCCGTCTAATTCTGGTAGAAAAAAATTTCGAATTATTTTTACAAATTTGCAAAGGGGTACCCCTTTGTTGTTTTTACGCCGGAAAAATACAAAAAAAAATTATTGCACCAATCCTTGGAGTATCGTACCAATTGTGAATGGTTATTTAATTTTGAATAAAAATCCGTTTAAATTGGGTCAAAACATCGTCTGGTTCTCCTGTAATCGACGATTGAAGTTGTAATATAATCGGCCGATGAAATTTGATACTCTCCATACAAAATATGAAATACCACACCTTCCATACATGATTTGCATATAATTTCCTTATCGGGTTGACAGTCTGAATATATGAAACTATATACCGTCTAATTCTGGTAGAAAAAAATTTCGAATTATTTTTACAAATTTGCAAAGGGTACCCCTTTGGTACCCCTTTGTTGTTTTTACGCCGGAAAAATACAAAAAAAAATTATTGCTCCAATCCTTGGAGTATCGTACCAATTGTGAATGGTTATTTAATTTTGAATAAAGATCCGTTTAAATTGGGTCAAAACATCGTCTGGTTCTCCTGTAATCGACGATTGAAGTTGTAATATAATCGGCCGATGAAATTTGATACTCTCCATACAAAATATGAAATACCACACCTTCCATACATGATTTGCATATAATTTCCTTATCGGGTTGACAGTCTGAATATATGAAACTATATGCCGTCTAATTCCGGTAGAAAAAAATTTCGAATTATTTTTACAAATTTGCAAAGGGGTACCCCTTTGTTGTTTTTACGCCGGAAAAATACAAAAAAAAAATATTGCTCCAATCCTTGGAGTATCGTACCAATTGTGAATCGTTATTTAATTTTGAATAAAGATCCGTTTAAATTGGGTCAAAACATCGTCTGGTTCTCCTGTAATCGACGATTGAAGTTGTAATATAATCGGCCGATGAAATTTGATACTCTCCATACAAAATATGAAATACCACACCTTCCATACATGATTTGCATATAATTTCCTTATCGGGTTGACAGTCTGAATATATGAAACTATATGCCGTCTAATTCTGGTAGAAAAAAATTTCGAATTATTTTTACAAATTTGCAAAGGGGTACCCCTTTGTTGTTTTTACGCCGGAAAAATACAAAAAAAAATTATTGCACCAATCCTTGGAGTATCGTACCAATTGTGAATGGTTATTTAATTTTGAATAAAAATCCGTTTAAATTGGGTCAAAACATCGTCTGGTTCTCCTGTAATCGACGATTGAAGTTGTAATATAATCGGCCGATGAAATTTGATACTCTCCATACAAAATATGAAATACCACACCTTCCATACATGATTTGCATATAATTTCCTTATCGGGTTGACAGTCTGAATATATGAAACTATATACCGTCTAATTCTGGTAGAAAAAAATTTCGAATTATTTTTACAAATTTGCAAAGGGTACCCCTTTGGTACCCCTTTGTTGTTTTTACGCCGGAAAAATACAAAAAAAAATTATTGCTCCAATCCTTGGAGTATCGTACCAATTGTGAATGGTTATTTAATTTTGAATAAAGATCCGTTTAAATTGGGTCAAAACATCGTCTGGTTCTCCTGTAATCGACGATTGAAGTTGTAATATAATCGGCCGATGAAATTTGATACTCTCCATACAAAATATGAAATACCACACCTTCCATACATGATTTGCATATAATTTCCTTATCGGGTTGACAGTCCGAATATATGAAACTGTATGCCGTCTAATTCTGGTAGAAAAAAATTTCGAATTATTTTTACAAATTTGCAAAGGAGTACCCCTTTGCTGTTTTTACGCCGGAAAATTACAAAAAAATTATTGCTCCAATCGTTGGAGTATCGTACCAATTGTGAATGGATATTTAATTTTGAATAAAGATCCGTTTAAATTGGGTCAAAACATCGTCTGGTTCTCCTGTAATCGACGATTGAAGTTGTAATATAATCGGCCGATGAAATTTGATACTCTCCATACAAAATATGAAATACCACACCTTCCATACATGATTTGCATATAATTTCCTTATCGGGTTGACAGTCTGAATATATGAAACTATATGCCGTCTAATTCTGGTAGAAAAAAATTTCGAATTATTTTTACAAATTTGCAAAGGGGTACCCCTTTGTTGTTTTTACGCCGGAAAAATACAAAAAAAAATTATTGCTCCAATCCTTGGAGTATCGTACCAATTGTGAATGGTTATTTAATTTTGAATAAAGATCCGTTTAAATTGGGTCAAAACATCGTCTGGTTCTCCTGTAATCGACGATTGAAGTTGTAATATAATCGGCCGATGAAATTTGATACTCTCCATACAAAATATGAAATACCACACCTTCCATACATGATTTGCATATAATTTCCTTATCGGGTTGACAGTCTGAATATATGAAACTATATGCCGTCTAATTCTGGTAGAAAAAAATTTCGAATTATTTTTACAAATTTGCAAAGGGGTACGTACCCCTTTGTTGTTTTTACGCCGGAAAAATACAAAAAAAAATTATTGCTCCAATCCTTGGAGTATCGTACCAATTGTGAATGGTTATTTAATTTTGAATAAAGATCCGTTTAAATTGGGTCAAAACATCGTCTGGTTCTCCTGTAATCGACGATTGAAGTTGTAATATAATCGGCCGATGAAATTTGATACTCTCCATACAAAATATGAAATACCACACCTTCCATACGTGATTTGCATATAATTTCCTTATCGGGTTGACAGTCTGAATATATGAAACTATATGCCGTCTAATTCTGGTAGAAAAAAATTTCGAATTATTTTTACAAATTTGCAAAGGGGTACCCCTTTGTTGTTTTTACGCCGGAAAAATACAAAAAAAAATTATTGCTCCAATCCTTGGAGTATCGTACCAATTGTGAATGGTTATTTAATTTTGAATAAAGATCCGTTTAAATTGGGTCAAAACATCGTCTGGTTCTCCTGTAATCGACGATTGAAGTTGTAATATAATCGGCCGATGAAATTTGATACTCTCCATACAAAATATGAAATACCACACCTCCCATACATGATTTGCATATAATTTCCTTATCGGGTTGACAGTCCGAATATATGAAACTATATGCCGTCTAATTCTGGTAGAAAAAAATTTCGAATTATTTTTACAAATTTGCAAAGGGGTACCCACCCCTTTGTTGTTTTTACGCCGGAAAAATACAAAAAAAAATATTGCTCCAATCGTTGGAGTATCGTACCAATTGTGAATGGATATTTAATTTTGAATAAAGATCCGTTTAAATTGGGTCAAAACATCGTCTGGTTCTCCTGTAATCGACGATTGAAGTTGTAATATAATCGGCCGATGAAATTTGATACTCTCCATACAAAATATGAAATACCACACCTTCCATACATAATTTGCATATAATTCCCTTATCAGGTTGACAGTCCGAACATATGAAACTATATGCCGTCTAATTCTGGTAGAAAAAAATTTCGAATTATTTTTACAAATTTGCAAAGGGTACCCCTTTGGTACCCCTTTGTTGTTTTTACGCCGGAAAAATACAAAAAAAAATTATTGCTCCAATCCTTGGAGTATCGTACCAATTGTGAATGGTTATTTAATTTTGAATAAAGATCCGTTTAAATTGGGTCAAAACATCGTCTAGTTCTCCTGTAATCGACGATTGAAGTTGTAATATAATCGGCCGATGAAATTTGATACTCTCCATACAAAATATGAAATACCACACCTCCCATACATGACTTGCATATAATTAACTTATCGGGTTGACAGTCCGAATATATGAAAGTATATGCCGTCTAATTCCGGTAGAAATTTTTTTGAATTATTTTTACAAATTTGCAAAGGGGTACGTACCCCTTTGTTGTTTTTACGCCGGAAAAATACAAAAAAAAATTATTGCTCCAATCCTTGGAGTATCGTACCAATTGTGAATGGTTATTTAATTTTGAATAAAGATCCGTTTAAATTGGGTCAAAACATCGTCTGGTTCTCCTGTAATCGACGATTGAAGTTGTAATATAATCGGCCGATGAAATTTGATACTCTCCATACAAAATATGAAATACCACACCTTCCATACATGATTTGCATATAATTTCCTTATCGGGTTGACAGTCTGAATATATGAAACTATATGCCGTCTAATTCTGGTAGAAAAAAATTTCGAATTATTTTTACAAATTTGCAAAGGGGTACCCCTTTGTTGTTTTTACGCCGGAAAAATACAAAAAAAAATTATTGCTCCAATCCTTGGAGTATCGTACCAATTGTGAATGGTTATTTAATTTTGAATAAAGATCCGTTTAAATTGGGTCAAAACATCGTCTGGTTCTCCTGTAATCGACGATTGAAGTTGTAATATAATCGGCCGATGAAATTTGATACTCTCCATACAAAATATGAAATACCACACCTTCCATACATGATTTGCATATAATTTCCTTATCGGGTTGACAGTCTGAATATATGAAACTATATGCCGTCTAATTCCGGTAGAAAACAATTTCGAATTATTTTTACAAATTTGCAAAGGGGTACCCCTTTGTTGTTTTTACGCCGGAAAAATACAAAAAAAAATTATTGCTCCAATCCTTGGAGTATCGTACCAATTGTGAATGGTTATTTAATTTTGAATAAAGATCCGTTTAAATTGGGTCAAAACATCGTCTGGTTCTCCTGTAATCGACGATTGAAGTTGTAATATAATCGGCCGATGAAATTTGATACTCTCCATACAAAATATGAAATACCACACCTTCCATACATGATTTGCATATAATTTCCTTATCGGGTTGACAGTCTGAATATATGAAACTATATGCCGTCTAATTCTGGTAGAAAAAAATTTCGAATTATTTTTACAAATTTGCAAAGGGGTACGTACCCCTTTGTTGTTTTTACGCCGGAAAAATACAAAAAAAAATTATTGCTCCAATCCTTGGAGTATCGTACCAATTGTGAATGGTTATTTAATTTTGAATAAAGATCCGTTTAAATTGGGTCAAAACATCGTCTGGTTCTCCTGTAATCGACGATTGAAGTTGTAATATAATCGGCCGATGAAATTTGATACTCTCCATACAAAATATGAAATACCACACCTTCCATACGTGATTTGCATATAATTTCCTTATCGGGTTGACAGTCTGAATATATGAAACTATATGCCGTCTAATTCTGGTAGAAAAAAATTTCGAATTATTTTTACAAATTTGCAAAGGGGTACCCCTTTGTTGTTTTTACGCCGGAAAAATACAAAAAAAAATTATTGCTCCAATCCTTGGAGTATCGTACCAATTGTGAATGGTTATTTAATTTTGAATAAAGATCCGTTTAAATTGGGTCAAAACATCGTCTGGTTCTCCTGTAATCGACGATTGAAGTTGTAATATAATCGGCCGATGAAATTTGATACTCTCCATACAAAATATGAAATACCACACCTCCCATACATGATTTGCATATAATTTCCTTATCGGGTTGACAGTCCGAATATATGAAACTATATGCCGTCTAATTCTGGTAGAAAAAAATTTCGAATTATTTTTACAAATTTGCAATCATACATGATTTGCATATAATTTCCTTATCGGGTTGACAGTCTGAATATATGAAACTATATGCCGTCTAATTCTGGTAGAAAAAAATTTCGAATTATTTTTACAAATTTGCAAAGGGGTACCCCTTTGTTGTTTTTACGCCGGAAAAATACAAAAAAAAATTATTGCTCCAATCCTTGGAGTATCGTACCAATTGTGAATGGTTATTTAATTTTGAATAAAGATCCGTTTAAATTGGGTCAAAACATCGTCTGGTTCTCCTGTAATCGACGATTGAAGTTGTAATATAATCGGCCGATGAAATTTGATACTCTCCATACAAAATATGAAATACCACACCTTCCATACATGATTTGCATATAATTTCCTTATCGGGTTGACAGTCTGAATATATGACACTATATGCCGTCTAATTCTGGTAGAAAAAAATTTCGAATTATTTTTACAAATTTGCAAAGGGTACCCCTTTGGTACCCCTTTGTTGTTTTTACGCCGGAAAAATACAAAAAAAAATTATTGCTCCAATCCTTGGAGTATCGTACCAATTGTGAATGGTTATTTAATTTTGAATAAAGATCCGTTTAAATTGGGTCAAAACATCGTCTGGTTCTCCTGTAATCGACGATTGAAGTTGTAATATAATCGGCCGATGAAATTTGATACTCTCCATACAAAATATGAAATACCACACCTTTCATACATGATTTGCATATAATTTCCTTATCGGGTTGACAGTCTGAATATATGAAACTATATGCCGTCTAATTCTGGTAGAAAAAAATTTCGAATTATTTTTACAAATTTGCAAAGGGGTACCCCTTTGTTGTTTTTACGCCGGAAAAATACAAAAAAAAATTATTGCTCCAATCCTTGGAGTATCGTACCAATTGTGAATGGTTATTTAATTTTGAATAAAGATCCGTTTAAATTGGGTCAAAACATCGTCTGGTTCTCCTGTAATCGACGATTGAAGTTGTAATATAATCGGCCGATGAAATTTGATACTCTCCATACAAAATATGAAATACCACACCTTCCATACATGATTTGCATATAATTTCCTTATCGGGTTGACAGTCTGAATATATGACACTATATGCCGTCTAATTCTGGTAGAAAAAAATTTCGAATTATTTTTACAAATTTGCAAAGGGGTACCCCTTTGTTGTTTTTACGCCGGAAAAATACAAAAAAAAATTATTGCTCCAATCCTTGGAGTATCGTACCAATTGTGAATGGTTATTTAATTTTGAATAAAGATCCGTTTAAATTGGGTCAAAACATCGTCTGGTTCTCCTGTAATCGACGATTGAAGTTGTAATATAATCGGCCGATGAAATTTGATACTCTCCATACAAAATATGAAATACCACACCTTCCATACATGATTTGCATATAATTTCCTTATCGGGTTGACAGTCCGAATATATGAAACTGTATGCCGTCTAATTCTGGTAGAAAAAAATTTCGAATTATTTTTACAAATTTGCAAAGGGGTACCCCTTTGTTGTTTTTACGCCGGGAAAATACAAAAAAAAATTATTGCTCCAATCCTTGGAGTATCGTACCAATTGTGAATGGTTATTTAATTTTGAATAAAGATACGTTTAAATTGGGTCAAAACATCGTCTGGTTCTCCTGTAATCGACGATTGAAGTTGTAATATAATCGGCCGATGAAATTTGATACTCTCCATACAAAATATGAAATACCACACCTTCCATATATGATTTGCATATAATTTCCTTATCGGGTTGACAGTCTGAATATATGACACTATATGCCGTCTAATTCTGGTAGAAAAAAATTTCGAATTATTTTTACAAATTTGCAAAGGGGTACCCCTTTGTTGTTTTTACGCCGGAAAAATACAAAAAAAAATTATTGCTCCAATCCTTGGAGTATCGTACCAATTGTGAATGGTTATTTAATTTTGAATAAAGATCCGTTTAAATTGGGTCAAAACATCGTCTGGTTCTCCTGTAATCGACGATTGAAGTTGTAATATAATCGGCCGATGAAATTTGATACTCTCCATACAAAATATGAAATACCACACCTTCCATACATGATTTGCATATAATTTCCTTATCGGGTTGACAGTCCGAATATATGAAACTGTATGCCGTCTAATTCTGGTAGAAAAAAATTTCGAATTATTTTTACAAATTTGCAAAGGGGTACCCCTTTGTTGTTTTTACGCCGGGAAAATACAAAAAAAAATTTTTGCTCCAATCCTTGGAGTATCGTACCAATTGTGAATGGTTATTTAATTTTGAATAAAGATCCGTTTAAATTGGGTCAAAACATCGTCTGGTTCTCCTGTAATCGACGATTGAAGTTGTAATATAATCGGCCGATGAAATTTGATACTCTCCATACAAAATATGAAATACCACACCTTCCATACATGATTTGCATATAATTTCCTTATCGGGTTGACAGTCTGAATATATGAAACTATATGCCGTCTAATTCTGGTAGAAAAAAATTTCGAATTATTTTTACAAATTTGCAAAGGAGTACCCCTTTGCTGTTTTTACGCCGGAAAATTACAAAAAAAATTATTGCTCCAATCCTTGGAGTATCGTACCAATTGTGAATGGATATTTAATTTTGAATAAAGATCCGTTTAAATTGGGTCAAAACATCGTCTGGTTCTCCTGTAATCGACGATTGAAGTTGTAATATAATCGGCCGATGAAATTTGATACTCTCCATACAAAATATGAAATACCACACCTTCCATACATGATTTGCATATAATTTCCTTATCGGGTTGACAGTCCGAATATATGAAACTGTATGCCGTCTAATTCTGGTAGAAAAAAATTTCGAATTATTTTTACAAATTTGCAAAGGAGTACCCCTTTGCTGTTTTTACGCCGGAAAATTACAAAAAAAATTATTGCTCCAATCGTTGGAGTATCGTACCAATTGTGAATGGATATTTAATTTTGAATAAAGATCCGTTTAAATTGGGTCAAAACATCGTCTGGTTCTCCTGTAATCGACGATTGAAGTTGTAATATAATCGGCCGATGAAATTTGATACTCTCCATACAAAATATGAAATACCACACCTTCCATACATAATTTGCATATAATTCCCTTATCAGGTTGACAGTCCGAACATATGAAACTATATGCCGTCTAATTGTGGTAGAAAAAAATTTCGAATTATTTTTACAAATTTGCAAAGGGGTACCCCTTTGTTGTTTTTACGCCGGAAAAATACAAAAACAAATTTTTGCTCCAATCCTTGGAGTATCGTACCAATTGTGAATGGTTATTTAATTTTGAATAAAGATCCGTTTAAATTGGGTCAAAACATCGTCTGGTTCTCCTGTAATCGACGATTGAAGTTGTAATATAATCGGCCGATGAAATTTGATACTCTCCATACAAAATATGAAATACCACACCTTCCATACATGATTTGCATATAATTTCCTTATCGGGTTGACAGTCTGAATATATGAAACTATATGCCGTCTAATTCTGGTAGAAAAAAATTTCGAATTATTTTTACAAATTTGCAAAGGGGTACCCCTTTGTTGTTTTTACGCCGGAAAAATACAAAAAAAAATTATTGCTCCAATCCTTGGAGTATCGTACCAATTGTGAATGGTTATTTAATTTTGAATAAAGATCCGCTTAAATTGGGTCAAAACATCGTCTGGTTCTCCTGTAATCGACGATTGAAGTTGTAATATAATCGGCCGATGAAATTTGATACTCTCCATACAAAATATGAAATACCACACCTTCCATACATGATTTGCATATAATTTCCTTATCGGGTTGACAGTCTGAATATATGAAACTATATGCCGTCTAATTCTGGTAGAAAAAAATTTCGAATTATTTTTACAAATTTGCAAAGGGGTACCCCTTTGTTGTTTTTACGCCGGAAAAATACAAAAAAAAATTATTGCACCAATCCTTGGAGTATCGTACCAATTGTGAATGGTTATTTAATTTTGAATAAAAATCCGTTTAAATTGGGTCAAAACATCGTCTGGTTCTCCTGTAATCGACGATTGAAGTTGATCCGTTTAAATTGGGTCAAAACATCGTCTAGTTCTCCTGTAATCGACGATTGAAGTTGTAATATAATCGGCCGATGAAATTTGATACTCTCCATACAAAATATGAAATACCACACCTCCCATACATGACTTGCATATAATTAACTTATCGGGTTGACAGTCCGAATATATGAAACTATATGCCGTCTAATTCTGGTAGAAAAAAATTTCGAATTATTTTTACAAATTTGCAAAGGGTACCCCTTTGGTACCCCTTTGTTGTTTTTACGCCGGAAAAATACAAAAAAAAATTATTGCTCCAATCCTTGGAGTATCGTACCAATTGTGAATGGTTATTTAATTTTGAATAAAGATCCGTTTAAATTGGGTCAAAACATCGTCTAGTTCTCCTGTAATCGACGATTGAAGTTGTAATATAATCGGCCGATGAAATTTGATACTCTCCATACAAAATATGAAATACCACACCTCCCATACATGACTTGCATATAATTAACTTATCGGGTTGACAGTCCGAATATATGAAAGTATATGCCGTCTAATTCCGGTAGAAATTTTTTTGAATTATTTTTACAAATTTGCAAAGGGGTACGTACCCCTTTGTTGTTTTTACGCCGGAAAAATACAAAAAAAAATTATTGCTCCAATCCTTGGAGTATCGTACCAATTGTGAATGGTTATTTAATTTTGAATAAAGATCCGTTTAAATTGGGTCAAAACATCGTCTGGTTCTCCTGTAATCGACGATTGAAGTTGTAATATAATCGGCCGATGAAATTTGATACTCTCCATACAAAATATGAAATACCACACCTTCCATACATGATTTGCATATAATTTCCTTATCGGGTTGACAGTCTGAATATATGAAACTATATGCCGTCTAATTCTGGTAGAAAAAAATTTCGAATTATTTTTACAAATTTGCAAAGGGGTACCCCTTTGTTGTTTTTACGCCGGAAAAATACAAAAAAAAATTATTGCTCCAATCCTTGGAGTATCGTACCAATTGTGAATGGTTATTTAATTTTGAATAAAGATCCGTTTAAATTGGGTCAAAACATCGTCTGGTTCTCCTGTAATCGACGATTGAAGTTGTAATATAATCGGCCGATGAAATTTGATACTCTCCATACAAAATATGAAATACCACACCTTCCATACATGATTTGCATATAATTTCCTTATCGGGTTGACAGTCTGAATATATGAAACTATATGCCGTCTAATTCCGGTAGAAAACAATTTCGAATTATTTTTACAAATTTGCAAAGGGGTACCCCTTTGTTGTTTTTACGCCGGAAAAATACAAAAAAAAATTATTGCTCCAATCCTTGGAGTATCGTACCAATTGTGAATGGTTATTTAATTTTGAATAAAGATCCGTTTAAATTGGGTCAAAACATCGTCTGGTTCTCCTGTAATCGACGATTGAAGTTGTAATATAATCGGCCGATGAAATTTGATACTCTCCATACAAAATATGAAATACCACACCTTCCATACATGATTTGCATATAATTTCCTTATCGGGTTGACAGTCTGAATATATGAAACTATATGCCGTCTAATTCTGGTAGAAAAAAATTTCGAATTATTTTTACAAATTTGCAAAGGGGTACGTACCCCTTTGTTGTTTTTACGCCGGAAAAATACAAAAAAAAATTATTGCTCCAATCCTTGGAGTATCGTACCAATTGTGAATGGTTATTTAATTTTGAATAAAGATCCGTTTAAATTGGGTCAAAACATCGTCTGGTTCTCCTGTAATCGACGATTGAAGTTGTAATATAATCGGCCGATGAAATTTGATACTCTCCATACAAAATATGAAATACCACACCTTCCATACGTGATTTGCATATAATTTCCTTATCGGGTTGACAGTCTGAATATATGAAACTATATGCCGTCTAATTCTGGTAGAAAAAAATTTCGAATTATTTTTACAAATTTGCAAAGGGGTACCCCTTTGTTGTTTTTACGCCGGAAAAATACAAAAAAAAATTATTGCTCCAATCCTTGGAGTATCGTACCAATTGTGAATGGTTATTTAATTTTGAATAAAGATCCGTTTAAATTGGGTCAAAACATCGTCTGGTTCTCCTGTAATCGACGATTGAAGTTGTAATATAATCGGCCGATGAAATTTGATACTCTCCATACAAAATATGAAATACCACACCTCCCATACATGATTTGCATATAATTTCCTTATCGGGTTGACAGTCCGAATATATGAAACTATATGCCGTCTAATTCTGGTAGAAAAAAATTTCGAATTATTTTTACAAATTTGCAAAGGGGTACCCACCCCTTTGTTGTTTTTACGCCGGAAAAATACAAAAAAAAATATTGCTCCAATCGTTGGAGTATCGTACCAATTGTGAATGGTTATTTAATTTTGAATAAAGATCCGTTTAAATTGGGTCAAAACATCGTCTAGTTCTCCTGTAATCGACGATTGAAGTTGTAATATAATCGGCCGATGAAATTTGATACTCTCCATACAAAATATGAAATACCACACCTCCCATACATGACTTGCATATAATTAACTTATCGGGTTGACAGTCCGAATATATGAAACTATATGCCGTCTAATTCTGGTAGAAAAAAATTTCGAATTATTTTTACAAATTTGCAAAGGGTACCCCTTTGGTACCCCTTTGTTGTTTTTACGCCGGAAAAATACAAAAAAAAATTATTGCTCCAATCCTTGGAGTATCGTACCAATTGTGAATGGTTATTTAATTTTGAATAAAGATCCGTTTAAATTGGGTCAAAACATCGTCTGGTTCTCCTGTAATCGACGATTGAAGTTGTAATATAATCGGCCGATGAAATTTGATACTCTCCATACAAAATATGAAATACCACACCTCCCATACATGATTTGCATATAATTTCCTTATCGGGTTGACAGTCCGAATATATGAAACTATATGCCGTCTAATTCTGGTAGAAAAAAATTTCGAATTATTTTTACAAATTTGCAAAGGGGTACCCCTTTGTTGTTTTTACGCCGGAAAAATACAAAAAAAAATATTGCTCCAATCGTTGGAGTATCGTACCAATTGTGAATGGTTATTTAATTTTGAATAAAGATCCGTTTAAATTGGGTCAAAACATCGTCTAGTTCTCCTGTAATCGACGATTGAAGTTGTAATATAATCGGCCGATGAAATTTGATACTCTCCATACAAAATATGAAATACCACACCTCCCATACATGACTTGCATATAATTAACTTATCGGGTTGACAGTCCGAATATATGAAAGTATATGCCGTCTAATTCCGGTAGAATTTTTTTTGAATTATTTTTACAAATTTGCAAAGGGGTACGTACCCCTTTGTTGTTTTTACGCCGGAAAAATACAAAAAAAATTATTGCTCCAATCCTTGGAGTATCGTACCAATTGTGAATGGTTATTTAATTTTGAATAAAGATCCGTTTAAATTGGGTCAAAACATCGTCTGGTTCTCCTGTAATCGACGATTGAAGTTGTAATATAATCGGCCGATGAAATTTGATACTCTCCATACAAAATATGAAATACCACACCTTCCATACATGATTTGCATATAATTTCCTTATCGGGTTGACAGTCTGAATATATGAAACTATATGCCGTCTAATTCTGGTAGAAAAAAATTTCGAATTATTTTTACAAATTTGCAAAGGGGTACCCCTTTGTTGTTTTTACGCCGGAAAAATACAAAAAAAAATTATTGCTCCAATCCTTGGAGTATCGTACCAATTGTGAATGGTTATTTAATTTTGAATAAAGATCCGTTTAAATTGGGTCAAAACATCGTCTGGTTCTCCTGTAATCGACGATTGAAGTTGTAATATAATCGGCCGATGAAATTTGATACTCTCCATACAAAATATGAAATACCACACCTTCCATACATGATTTGCATATAATTTCCTTATCGGGTTGACAGTCTGAATATATGAAACTATATGCCGTCTAATTCCGGTAGAAAACAATTTCGAATTATTTTTACAAATTTGCAAAGGGGTACCCCTTTGTTGTTTTTACGCCGGAAAAATACAAAAAAAAATTATTGCTCCAATCCTTGGAGTATCGTACCAATTGTGAATGGTTATTTAATTTTGAATAAAGATCCGTTTAAATTGGGTCAAAACATCGTCTGGTTCTCCTGTAATCGACGATTGAAGTTGTAATATAATCGGCCGATGAAATTTGATACTCTCCATACAAAATATGAAATACCACACCTTCCATACATGATTTGCATATAATTTCCTTATCGGGTTGACAGTCTGAATATATGAAACTATATGCCGTCTAATTCTGGTAGAAAAAAATTTCGAATTATTTTTACAAATTTGCAAAGGGGTACGTACCCCTTTGTTGTTTTTACGCCGGAAAAATACAAAAAAAAATTATTGCTCCAATCGTTGGAGTATCGTACCAATTGTGAATGGTTATTTAATTTTGAATAAAGATCCGTTTAAATTGGGTCAAAACATCGTCTGGTTCTCCTGTAATCGACGATTGAAGTTGTAATATAATCGGCCGATGAAATTTGATACTCTCCATACAAAATATGAAATACCACACCTTCCATACATGATTTGCATATAATTTCCTTATCGGGTTGACAGTCTGAATATATGAAACTATATGCCGTCTAATTCTGGTAGAAAAAAATTTCGAATTATTTTTACAAATTTGCAAAGGGGTACCCCTTTGTTGTTTTTACGCCGGAAAAATACAAAAAAAAATTATTGCTCCAATCCTTGGAGTATCGTACCAATTGTGAATGGTTATTTAATTTTGAATAAAGATCCGTTTAAATTGGGTCAAAACATCGTCTGGTTCTCCTGTAATCGACGATTGAAGTTGTAATATAATCGGCCGATGAAATTTGATACTCTCCATACAAAATATGAAATACCACACCTTCCATACATGATTTGCATATAATTTCCTTATCGGGTTGACAGTCTGAATATATGAAACTATATGCCGTCTAATTCCGGTAGAAAACAATTTCGAATTATTTTTACAAATTTGCAAAGGGGTACCCCTTTGTTGTTTTTACGCCGGAAAAATACAAAAAAAAATTATTGCTCCAATCCTTGGAGTATCGTACCAATTGTGAATGGTTATTTAATTTTGAATAAAGATCCGTTTAAATTGGGTCAAAACATCGTCTGGTTCTCCTGTAATCGACGATTGAAGTTGTAATATAATCGGCCGATGAAATTTGATACTCTCCATACAAAATATGAAATACCACACCTTCCATACATGATTTGCATATAATTTCCTTATCGGGTTGACAGTCTGAATATATGAAACTATATGCCGTCTAATTCTGGTAGAAAAAAATTTCGAATTATTTTTACAAATTTGCAAAGGGGTACGTACCCCTTTGTTGTTTTTACGCCGGAAAAATACAAAAAAAAATTATTGCTCCAATCCTTGGAGTATCGTACCAATTGTGAATGGTTATTTAATTTTGAATAAAGATCCGTTTAAATTGGGTCAAAACATCGTCTGGTTCTCCTGTAATCGACGATTGAAGTTGTAATATAATCGGCCGATGAAATTTGATACTCTCCATACAAAATATGAAATACCACACCTTCCATACATGATTTGCATATAATTTCCTTATCGGGTTGACAGTCCGAATATATGAAACTATATGCCGTCTAATTCCGGTAGAAAAAAATTTCGAATTATTTTTACAAATTTGCAAAGGGGTACCCCTTTGTTGTTTTTACGCCGGAAAAATACAAAAAAAAATTATTGCTCCAATCCTTGGAGTATCGTACCAATTGTGAATGGTTATTTAATTTTGAATAAAGATCCGTTTAAATTGGGTCAAAACATCGTCTGGTTCTCCTGTAATCGACGATTGAAGTTGTAATATAATCGGCCGATGAAATTTGATACTCTCCATACAAAATATGAAATACCACACCTTCCATACGTGATTTGCATATAATTTCCTTATCGGGTTGACAGTCTGAATATATGAAACTATATGCCGTCTAATTCTGGTAGAAAAAAATTTCGAATTATTTTTACAAATTTGCAAAGGGGTACCCCTTTGTTGTTTTTACGCCGGAAAAATACAAAAAAAAATTATTGCTCCAATCCTTGGAGTATCGTACCAATTGTGAATGGTTATTTAATTTTGAATAAAGATCCGTTTAAATTGGGTCAAAACATCGTCTGGTTCTCCTGTAATCGACGATTGAAGTTGTAATATAATCGGCCGATGAAATTTGATACTCTCCATACAAAATATGAAATACCACACCTTCCATACATGATTTGCATATAATTTCCTTATCGGGTTGACAGTCTGAATATATGAAACTATATGCCGTCTAATTCTGGTAGAAAAAAATTTCGAATTATTTTTACAAATTTGCAAAGGGGTACCCCTTTGTTGTTTTTACGCCGGAAAAATACAAAAAAAAATTATTGCTCCAATCCTTGGAGTATCGTACCAATTGTGAATGGTTATTTAATTTTGAATAAAGATCCGTTTAAATTGGGTCAAAACATCGTCTGGTTCTCCTGTAATCGACGATTGAAGTTGTAATATAATCGGCCGATGAAATTTGATACTCTCCATACAAAATATGAAATACCACACCTTCCATACGTGATTTGCATATAATTTCCTTATCGGGTTGACAGTCTGAATATATGAAACTATATGCCGTCTAATTCTGGTAGAAAAAAATTTCGAATTATTTTTACAAATTTGCAAAGGGGTACCCCTTTGTTGTTTTTACGCCGGAAAAATACAAAAAAAAATTATTGCTCCAATCCTTGGAGTATCGTACCAATTGTGAATGGTTATTTAATTTTGAATAAAGATCCGTTTAAATTGGGTCAAAACATCGTCTGGTTCTCCTGTAATCGACGATTGAAGTTGTAATATAATCGGCCGATGAAATTTGATACTCTCCATACAAAATATGAAATACCACACCTTCCATACATGATTTGCATATAATTTCCTTATCGGGTTGACAGTCTGAATATATGAAACTATATGCCGTCTAATTCCGGTAGAAAAAAATTTCGAATTATTTTTACAAATTTGCAAAGGGGTACCCCTTTGTTGTTTTTACGCCGGAAAAATACAAAAAAAAATTATTGCTCCAATCCTTGGAGTATCGTACCAATTGTGAATGGTTATTTAATTTTGAATAAAGATCCGTTTAAATTGGGTCAAAACATCGTCTGGTTCTCCTGTAATCGACGATTGAAGTTGTAATATAATCGGCCGATGAAATTTGATACTCTCCATACAAAATATGAAATACCACACCTTCCATACGTGATTTGCATATAATTTCCTTATCGGGTTGACAGTCTGAATATATGAAACTATATGCCGTCTAATTCTGGTAGAAAAAAATTTCGAATTATTTTTACAAATTTGCAAAGGGTACCCCTTTGGTACCCCTTTGTTGTTTTTACGCCGGAAAAATACAAAAAAAAATTATTGCTCCAATCCTTGGAGTATCGTACCAATTGTGAATGGTTATTTAATTTTGAATAAAGATCCGTTTAAATTGGGTCAAAACATCGTCTGGTTCTCCTGTAATCGACGATTGAAGTTGTAATATAATCGGCCGATGAAATTTGATACTCTCCATACAAAATATGAAATACCACACCTTCCATACATGATTTGCATATAATTTCCTTATCGGGTTGACAGTCTGAATATATGAAACTATATGCCGTCTAATTCCGGTAGAAAACAATTTCGAATTATTTTTACAAATTTGCAAAGGGGTACCCCTTTGTTGTTTTTACGCCGGAAAAATACAAAAAAAAATTATTGCTCCAATCCTTGGAGTATCGTACCAATTGTGAATGGTTATTTAATTTTGAATAAAGATCCGTTTAAATTGGGTCAAAACATCGTCTGGTTCTTCTGTAATCGACGATTGAAGTTGTAATATAATCGGCCGATGAAATTTGATACTCTCCATACAAAATATGAAATACCACACCTCCCATACATAATTTGCATATAATTTCCTTATCAGGTTGACAGTCCGAATATATGAAACTATATGCCGTCTAATTCTGGTAGAAAAAAATTTCGAATTATTTTTACAAATTTGCAAAGGGGTACCCCTTTGTTGTTTTTACGCCGGAAAAATACAAAAAAAAATTATTGCTCCAATCCTTGGAGTATCGTACCAATTGTGAATGGTTATTTAATTTTGAATAAAGATCCGTTTAAATTGGGTCAAAACATCGTCTGGTTCTCCTGTAATCGACGATTGAAGTTGTAATATAATCGGCCGATGAAATTTGATACTCTCCATACAAAATATGAAATACCACACCTCCCATACATGACTTGCATAAAATTAACTTATCGGGTTGACAGTCCGAATATATGAAACTATATGCCGTCTAATTCTGGTAGAAAAAAATTTCGAATTATTTTTACAAATTTGCAAAGGGGTACCCCTTTGTTGTTTTTACGCCGGAAAAATACAAAAAAAAATTATTGCTCCAATCCTTGGAGTATCGTACCAATTGTGAATGGTTATTTAATTTTGAATAAAGATCCGTTTAAATTGGGTCAAAACATCGTCTGGTTCTCCTGTAATCGACGATTGAAGTTGTAATATAATCGGCCGATGAAATTTGATACTCTCCATACAAAATATGAAATACCACACCTTCCATACATGATTTGCATATAATTTCCTTATCGGGTTGACAGTCTGAATATATGAAACTATATGCCGTCTAATTCTGGTAGAAAAAAATTTCGAATTATTTTTACAAATTTGCAAAGGGGTACCCCTTTGTTGTTTTTACGCCGGAAAAATACAAAAAAAAATTATTGCTCCAATCCTTGGAGTATCGTACCAATTGTGAATGGTTATTTAATTTTGAATAAAGATCCGTTTAAATTGGGTCAAAACATCGTCTGGTTCTCCTGTAATCGACGATTGAAGTTGTAATATAATCGGCCGATGAAATTTGATACTCTCCATACAAAATATGAAATACCACACCTTCCATACATGATTTGCATATAATTTCCTTATCGGGTTGACAGTCTGAATATATGAAACTATATGCCGTCTAATTCTGGTAGAAAAAAATTTCGAATTATTTTTACAAATTTGCAAAGGAGTACGTACCCCTTTGTTGTTTTTACGCCGGAAAAATACAAAAAAAAATTATTGCTCCAATCCTTGGAGTATCGTACCAATTGTGAATGGTTATTTAATTTTGAATAAAGATCCGTTTAAATTGGGTCAAAACATCGTCTGGTTCTCCTGTAATCGACGATTGAAGTTGTAATATAATCGGCCGATGAAATTTGATACTCTCCATACAAAATATGAAATACCACACCTTCCATACATGATTTGCATATAATTTCCTTATCGGGTTGACAGTCTGAATATATGAAACTATATGCCGTCTAATTCTGGTAGAAAAAAATTTCGAATTATTTTTACAAATTTGCAAAGGGGTACCCCTTTGTTGTTTTTACGCCGGAAAAATACAAAAAAAAATTATTGCTCCAATCCTTGGAGTATCGTACCAATTGTGAATGGTTATTTAATTTTGAATAAAGATCCGTTTAAATTGGGTCAAAACATCGTCTGGTTCTCCTGTAATTGACGATTGAAGTTGTAATATAATCGGCCGATGAAATTTGATACTCTCCATACAAAATATGAAATACCACACCTTCCATACATGATTTGCATATAATTTCCTTATCGGGTTGACAGTCTGAATATATGAAACTATATGCCGTCTAATTCTGGTAGAAAAAAATTTCGAATTATTTTTACAAATTTGCAAAGGGGTACCCCTTTGTTGTTTTTACGCCGGAAAAATACAAAAAAAAATTATTGCTCCAATCCTTGGAGTATCGTACCAATTGTGAATGGTTATTTAATTTTGAATAAAGATCCGTTTAAATTGGGTCAAAACATCGTCTGGTTCTCCTGTAATCGACGATTGAAGTTGTAATATAATCGGCCGATGAAATTTGATACTCTCCATACAAAATATGAAATACCACACCTTCCATACGTGATTTGCATATAATTTCCTTATCGGGTTGACAGTCTGAATATATGAAACTATATGCCGTCTAATTCTGGTAGAAAAAAATTTCGAATTATTTTTACAAATTTGCAAAGGGGTACCCCTTTGTTGTTTTTACGCCGGAAAAATACAAAAAAAAATTATTGCTCCAATCCTTGGAGTATCGTACCAATTGTGAATGGTTATTTAATTTTGAATAAAGATCCGTTTAAATTGGGTCAAAACATCGTCTGGTTCTCCTGTAATCGACGATTGAAGTTGTAATATAATCGGCCGATGAAATTTGATACTCTCCATACAAAATATGAAATACCACACCTTCCATACGTGATTTGCATATAATTTCCTTATCGGGTTGACAGTCTGAATATATGAAACTATATGCCGTCTAATTCTGGTAGAAAAAAATTTCGAATTATTTTTACAAATTTGCAAAGGGGTACCCCTTTGTTGTTTTTACGCCGGAAAAATACAAAAAAAAATTATTGCTCCAATCCTTGGAGTATCGTACCAATTGTGAATGGTTATTTAATTTTGAATAAAGATCCGTTTAAATTGGGTCAAAACATCGTCTGGTTCTCCTGTAATCGACGATTGAAGTTGTAATATAATCGGCCGATGAAATTTGATACTCTCCATACAAAATATGAAATACCACACCTCCCATACATGATTTGCATATAATTTCCTTATCGGGTTGACAGTCCGAATATATGAAACTATATGCCGTCTAATTCTGGTAGAAAAAAATTTCGAATTATTTTTACAAATTTGCAAAGGGGTACCCCTTTGTTGTTTTTACGCCGTAAAAATACAAAAAAAAATATTGCTCCAATCGTTGGAGTATTGTACCAATTGTGAATGGTTATTTAATTTTGAATAAAGATCCGTTTAAATTGGGTCAAAACATCGTCTAGTTCTCCTGTAATCGACGATTGAAGTTGTAATATAATCGGCCGATGAAATTTGATACTCTCCATACAAAATATGAAATACCACACCTCCCATACATGACTTGCATATAATTAACGTATCGGGTTGACAGTCCGAATATATGAAACTATATGCCGTCTAATTCCGGTAGAAATTTTTTTGAATTATTTTTACAAATTTGCAAAGGGGTACCCCTTTGTTGTTTTTACGCCGGAAAAATACAAAAAAAAATTATTGCTCCAATCCTTGGAGTATCGTACCAATTGTGAATGGTTATTTAATTTTGAATAAAGATCCGTTTAAATTGGGTCAAAACATCGTCTGGTTCTCCTGTAATCGACGATTGAAGTTGTAATATAATCGGCCGATGAAATTTGATACTCTCCATACAAAATATGAAATACCACACCTTCCATACATGATTTGCATATAATTTCCTTATCGGGTTGACAGTCTGAATATATGAAACTATATGCCGTCTAATTCTGGTAGAAAAAAATTTCGAATTATTTTTACAAATTTGCAAAGGGTACCCCTTTGGTACCCCTTTGTTGTTTTTACGCCGGAAAAATACAAAAAAAAATTATTGCTCCAATCCTTGGAGTATCGTACCAATTGTGAATGGTTATTTAATTTTGAATAAAGATCCGTTTAAATTGGGTCAAAACATCGTCTGGTTCTCCTGTAATCGACGATTGAAGTTGTAATATAATCGGCCGATGAAATTTGATACTCTCCATACAAAATATGAAATACCACACCTTCCATACATGATTTGCATATAATTTCCTTATCGGGTTGACAGTCTGAATATATGAAACTATATGCCGTCTAATTCCGGTAGAAAAAAATTTCGAATTATTTTTACAAATTTGCAAAGGGGTACCCCTTTGTTGTTTTTACGCCGGAAAAATACAAAAAAAAATTATTGCTCCAATCCTTGGAGTATCGTACCAATTGTGAATGGTTATTTAATTTTGAATAAAGATCCGTTTAAATTGGGTCAAAACATCGTCTGGTTCTTCTGTAATCGACGATTGAAGTTGTAATATAATCGGCCGATGAAATTTGATACTCTCCATACAAAATATGAAATACCACACCTTCCATACATGATTTGCATATAATTTCCTTATCGGGTTGACAGTCTGAATATATGAAACTATATGCCGTCTAATTCCGGTAGAAAAAAATTTCGAATTATTTTTACAAATTTGCAAAGGGGTACCCCTTTGTTGTTTTTACGCCGGAAAAATACAAAAAAAAATTATTGCTCCAATCCTTGGAGTATCGTACCAATTGTGAATGGTTATTTAATTTTGAATAAAGATCCGTTTAAATTGGGTCAAAACATCGTCTGGTTCTCCTGTAATCGACGATTGAAGTTGTAATATAATCGGCCGATGAAATTTGATACTCTCCATACAAAATATGAAATACCACACCTTCCATACATGATTTGCATATAATTTCCTTATCGGGTTGACAGTCTGAATATATGAAACTATATGCCGTCTAATTCCGGTAGAAAACAATTTCGAATTATTTTTACAAATTTGCAAAGGGGTACCCCTTTGTTGTTTTTACGCCGGAAAAATACAAAAAAAAATTATTGCTCCAATCCTTGGAGTATCGTACCAATTGTGAATGGTTATTTAATTTTGAATAAAGATCCGTTTAAATTGGGTCAAAACATCGTCTGGTTCTCCTGTAATCGACAATTGAAGTTGTAATATAATCGGCCGATGAAATTTGATACTCTCCATACAAAATATGAAATACCACACCTTCCATACATGATTTGCATATAATTTCCTTATCGGGTTGACAGTCTGAATATATGAAACTATATGCCGTCTAATTCTGGTAGAAAAAAATTTCGAATTATTTTTACAAATTTGCAAAGGGGTACCCCTTTGTTGTTTTTACGCCGGAAAAATACAAAAAAAAATTATTGCTCCAATCCTTGGAGTATCGTACCAATTGTGAATGGTTATTTAATTTTGAATAAAGATCCGTTTAAATTGGGTCAAAACATCGTCTGGTTCTCCTGTAATCGACGATTGAAGTTGTAATATAATCGGCCGATGAAATTTGATACTCTCCATACAAAATATGAAATACCACACCTTCCATACATGATTTGCATATAATTTCCTTATCGGGTTGACAGTCTGAATATATGAAACTATATGCCGTCTAATTCTGGTAGAAAAAAATTTCGAATTATTTTTACAAATTTGCAAAGGGGTACGTACCCCTTTGTTGTTTTTACGCCGGAAAAATACAAAAAAAAATTATTGCTCCAATCCTTGGAGTATCGTACCAATTGTGAATGGTTATTTAATTTTGAATAAAGATCCGTTTAAATTGGGTCAAAACATCGTCTGGTTCTCCTGTAATCGACGATTGAAGTTGTAATATAATCGGCCGATGAAATTTGATACTCTCCATACAAAATATGAAATACCACACCTTCCATACATGATTTGCATATAATTTCCTTATCGGGTTGACAGTCTGAATATATGAAACTATATGCCGTCTAATTCCGGTAGAAAAAAATTTCGAATTATTTTTACAAATTTGCAAAGGGGTACCCCTTTGTTGTTTTTACGCCGGAAAAATACAAAAAAAAATTATTGCTCCAATCCTTGGAGTATCGTACCAATTGTGAATGGTTATTTAATTTTGAATAAAGATCCGTTTAAATTGGGTCAAAACATCGTCTGGTTCTCCTGTAATCGACGATTGAAGTTGTAATATAATCGGCCGATGAAATTTAATACTCTCCATACAAAATATGAAATACCACACCTTCCATACATGATTTGCATATAATTTCCTTATCGGGTTGACAGTCTGAATATATGAAACTATATGCCGTCTAATTCTGGTAGAAAAAAATTTCGAATTATTTTTACAAATTTGCAAAGGGGTACCCCTTTGTTGTTTTTACGCCGGAAAAATACAAAAAAAATTATTGCTCCAATCCTTGGAGTATCGTACCAATTGTGAATGGTTATTTAATTTTGAATAAAGATCCGTTTAAATTGGGTCAAAACATCGTCTGGTTCTCCTGTAATCGACGATTGAAGTTGTAATATAATCGGCCGATGAAATTTGATACTCTCCATACAAAATATGAAATACCACACCTTCCATACATGATTTGCATATAATTTCCTTATCGGGTTGACAGTCTGAATATATGAAACTATATGCCGTCTAATTCTGGTAGAAAAAAATTTCGAATTATTTTTACAAATTTGCAAAGGGGTACCCCTTTGTTGTTTTTACGCCGGAAAAATACAAAAAAAAATTATTGCTCCAATCCTTGGAGTATCGTACCAATTGTGAATGGTTATTTAATTTTGAATAAAGATCCGTTTAAATTGGGTCAAAACATCGTCTGGTTCTCCTGTAATCGACGATTGAAGTTGTAATATAATCGGCCGATGAAATTTGATACTCTCCATACAAAATATGAAATACCACACCTTCCATACATGATTTGCATATAATTTCCTTATCGGGTTGACAGTCCGAATATATGAAACTGTATGCCGTCTAATTCTGGTAGAAAAAAATTTCGAATTATTTTTACAAATTTGCAAAGGAGTACCCCTTTGCTGTTTTTACGCCGGAAAATTACAAAAAAATTATTGCTCCAATCGTTGGAGTATCGTACCAATTGTGAATGGATATTTAATTTTGAATAAAGATCCGTTTAAATTGGGTCAAAACATCGTCTGGTTCTCCTGTAATCGACGATTGAAGTTGTAATATAATCGGCCGATGAAATTTGATACTCTCCATACAAAATATGAAATACCACACCTTCCATACATGATTTGCATATAATTTCCTTATCGGGTTGACAGTCTGAATATATGAAACTATATGCCGTCTAATTCTGGTAGAAAAAAATTTCGAATTATTTTTACAAATTTGCAAAGGGGTACCCCTTTGTTGTTTTTACGCCGGAAAAATACAAAAAAAAATTATTGCTCCAATCCTTGGAGTATCGTACCAATTGTGAATGGTTATTTAATTTTGAATAAAGATCCGTTTAAATTGGGTCAAAACATCGTCTGGTTCTCCTGTAATCGACGATTGAAGTTGTAATATAATCGGCCGATGAAATTTGATACTCTCCATACAAAATATGAAATACCACACCTTCCATACATGATTTGCATATAATTTCCTTATCGGGTTGACAGTCTGAATATATGAAACTATATGCCGTCTAATTCTGGTAGAAAAAAATTTCGAATTATTTTTACAAATTTGCAAAGGGGTACGTACCCCTTTGTTGTTTTTACGCCGGAAAAATACAAAAAAAAATTATTGCTCCAATCCTTGGAGTATCGTACCAATTGTGAATGGTTATTTAATTTTGAATAAAGATCCGTTTAAATTGGGTCAAAACATCGTCTGGTTCTCCTGTAATCGACGATTGAAGTTGTAATATAATCGGCCGATGAAATTTGATACTCTCCATACAAAATATGAAATACCACACCTTTCATACGTGATTTGCATATAATTTCCTTATCGGGTTGACAGTCTGAATATATGAAACTATATGCCGTCTAATTCCGGTAGAAAACAATTTCGAATTATTTTTACAAATTTGCAAAGGGGTACCCCTTTGTTGTTTTTACGCCGGAAAAATACAAAAAAAAATTATTGCTCCAATCCTTGGAGTATCGTACCAATTGTGAATGGTTATTTAATTTTGAATAAAGATCCGTTTAAATTGGGTCAAAACATCGTCTGGTTCTCCTGTAATCGACGATTGAAGTTGTAATATAATCGGCCGATGAAATTTGATACTCTCCATACAAAATATGAAATACCACACCTTCCATACATGATTTGCATATAATTTCCTTATCGGGTTGACAGTCCGAATATATGAAACTGTATGCCGTCTAATTCTGGTAGAAAAAAATTTCGAATTATTTTTACAAATTTGCAAAGGGGTACCCCTTTGCTGTTTTTACGCCGGAAAATTACAAAAAAATTATTGCTCCAATCGTTGGAGTATCGTACCAATTGTGAATGGTTATTTAATTTTGAATAAAGATCCGTTTAAATTGGGTCAAAACATCGTCTGGTTCTCCTGTAATCGACGATTGAAGTTGTAATATAATCGGCCGATGAAATTTGATACTCTCCATACAAAATATGAAATACCACACCTCCCATACATGATTTGCATATAATTTCCTTATCGGGTTGACAGTCCGAATATATGAAACTATATGCCGTCTAATTCTGGTAGAAAAAAATTTCGAATTATTTTTACAAATTTGCAAAGGGGTACCCCTTTGTTGTTTTTACGCCGGAAAAATACAAAAAAAAATATTGCTCCAATCGTTGGAGTATCGTACCAATTGTGAATGGTTATTTAATTTTGAATAAAGACCCGTTTAAATTGGGTCAAAACATCGTCTAGTTCTCCTGTAATCGACGATTGAAGTTGTAATATAATCGGCCGATGAAATTTGATACTCTCCATACAAAATATGAAATACCACACCTCCCATACATGACTTGCATATAATTAACTTATCGGGTTGACAGTCCGAATATATGAAACTATATGCCGTCTAATTCTGGTAGAAAAAAATTTCGAATTATTTTTACAAATTTGCAAAGGGGTACCCCTTTGTTGTTTTTACGCCGGAAAAATACAAAAAAAAATTATTGCTCCAATCCTTGGAGTATCGTACCAATTGTGAATGGTTATTTAATTTTGAATAAAGATCCGTTTAAATTGGGTCAAAACATCGTCTGGTTCTCCTGTAATCGACGATTGAAGTTGTAATATAATCGGCCGATGAAATTTGATACTCTCCATACAAAATATGAAATACCACACCTTCCATACATGATTTGCATATAATTTCCTTATCGGGTTGACAGTCTGAATATATGAAACTATATGCCGTCTAATTCTGGTAGAAAAAAATTTCGAATAATTTTTACAAATTTGCAAAGGGGTACCCCTTTGTTGTTTTTACGCCGGAAAAATACAAAAAAAAATTATTGCTCCAATCCTTGGAGTATCGTACCAATTGTGAATGGTTATTTAATTTTGAATAAAGATCCGTTTAAATTGGGTCAAAACATCGTCTGGTTCTCCTGTAATCGACGATTGAAGTTGTAATATAATCGGCCGATGAAATTTGATACTCTCCATACAAAATATGAAATACCACACCTTCCATACATGATTTGCATATAATTTCCTTATCTGGTTGACAGTCTGAATATATGAAACTATATGCCGTCTAATTCCGGTAGAAAAAAATTTCGAATTATTTTTACAAATTTGCAAAGGGGTACCCCTTTGTTGTTTTTACGCCGGAAAAATACAAAAAAAAATTATTGCTCCAATCCTTGGAGTATCGTACCAATTGTGAATGGTTATTTAATTTTGAATAAAGATCCGTTTAAATTGGGTCAAAACATCGTCTGGTTCTCCTGTAATCGACGATTGAAGTTGTAATATAATCGGCCGATGAAATTTGATACTCTCCATACAAAATATGAAATACCACACCTTCCATACGTGATTTGCATATAATTTCCTTATCGGGTTGACAGTCTGAATATATGAAACTATATGCCGTCTAATTCTGGTAGAAAAAAATTTCGAATTATTTTTACAAATTTGCAAAGGGGTACCCCTTTGTTGTTTTTACGCCGGAAAAATACAAAACAAAATTATTGCTCCAATCCTTGGAGTATCGTACCAATTGTGAATGGTTATTTAATTTTGAATAAAGATCCGTTTAAATTGGGTCAAAACATCGTCTGGTTCTCCTGTAATCGACGATTGAAGTTGTAATATAATCGGCCGATGAAATTTGATACTCTCCATACAAAATATGAAATACCACACCTTCCATACGTGATTTGCATATAATTTCCTTATCGGGTTGACAGTCTGAATATATGAAACTATATGCCGTCTAATTCTGGTAGAAAAAAATTTCGAATTATTTTTACAAATTTGCAAAGGGGTACCCCTTTGTTGTTTTTACGCCGGAAAAATACAAAAAAAAATTATTGCTCCAATCCTTGGAGTATCGTACCAATTGTGAATGGTTATTTAATTTTGAATAAAGATCCGTTTAAATTGGGTCAAAACATCGTCTGGTTCTCCTGTAATCGACGATTGAAGTTGTAATATAATCGGCCGATGAAATTTGATACTCTCCATACAAAATATGAAATACCACACCTTCCATACATGATTTGCATATAATTTCCTTATCGGGTTGACAGTCTGAATATATGAAACTATATGCCGTCTAATTCCGGTAGAAAAAAATTTCGAATTATTTTTACAAATTTGCAAAGGGGTACCCCTTTGTTGTTTTTACGCCGGAAAAATACAAAAAAAAATTATTGCTCCAATCCTTGGAGTATCGTACCAATTGTGAATGGTTATTTAATTTTGAATAAAGATCCGTTTAAATTGGGTCAAAACATCGTCTGGTTCTCCTGTAATCGACGATTGAAGTTGTAATATAATCGGCCGATGAAATTTGATACTCTCCATACAAAATATGAAATACCACACCTTCCATACGTGATTTGCATATAATTTCCTTATCGGGTTGACAGTCTGAATATATGAAACTATATGCCGTCTAATTCTGGTAGAAAAAAATTTCGAATTATTTTTACAAATTTTTTTTTTTTTTTTTTTTTTTTTTTTTTTTTTATTTCATTACCAGCTTAATCATTATAAATAAAATACATTGTGTGTAAAACATTATTAAAACTAACAAGATTAAGAAGGTAAGATAAGAGAACCATTGGATCAAATAGATCACGTGACTGGTCCCCTGATTCTAAGCCACAAAAAAATATTTGAAATCTATTTACAAAATTAAAATCAATTTAAAATCAAATTATTTTACAGTTAAAATTGAGAGAAACAAAAATTGTATAATAAAATTATAACTACATCTTAATTACTACACATGAATATATTAAAACCTCTTAAACTACACCATTTAATTTTAACATATATAATTTTAAAACCAATAAAAACAAAAACAATAATATTTTAAACTAATAGTTGAAAAAGATGGTCAATATTTTTAGTTTGATGAAGCCATTCTTTAAGGTATATTGAAAAACTAGAGAAGTTGCCGCACTTACGAATATCAAACGGTAAATTGTTAAAAATGATTGGTGCAACGATATTAATAAAGTTTCTCCGTAGATCTAATCTAAACTTAGGAATATGTTTCAAGAAAGTATGATTTGATCTGAGATTATACCCTGCATGAGTCACAAAATTATTCCCACTTTTAACATAGAATATTCTAAGTACCTTGAAGACGAATATGTGACGTAGAGGAAGTATGCTGAGATTTTCAAATAATGGCCACGAAGGCGAAAAAGATGGTTTAAAGCACATTATTCTGATTAACTGCTTTTGACGCACGTAGATAGGACGTAGTGTAGCATTGCAAGCACTACCCCAACATGATAAACCATATTGCAGTATTGAGTCCGCTAATGCAAAGTAAATCGTCCTAAGTAAATATTGCGGACAAAATAGCCGTAAGACATACATTTTTCTGGAGACCAATGATAGTCTAGTTTTCAGTCCTTGTGTGTGCGCTTTCCAATTTAAATCTCGATCAATAATAATACCTAGATATCGAAATTCATCAACAGTGTTCACTAAGAAGCAGTCATTAGGAGGGCATTGCGTGTTATTGTTTCTGCTGCATTTGAAAGTATGATACGTTGTCTCAAGATACAACGATGAGGTATCCCTAAAATGTAATAATTTCGTTTTGTGACTCAAAACAAAATTATGTGCTTCCAACCAAATAGACAAACTTTTTAAATCATGATCTATGAGCATGATATTATCTTGATAACTTGGACTAGCATATGTAAACGAGAAATCGTCAGCAAAAGCAGTTGGAGACCCTCGAAATTGTTGTCGAAAGATACCGTTTACATACACTAAAAATAATAAAGGTCCTAAGACAGAACCCTGTGGGACTCCCACATTTATCGGTAACTCTTTACTTAATTGTCCATTTACTCTAACCAATTGCGCTCGCCCATGCAAATACGAGGACAACCAATCCCGGGTTATCCCTCTGAATCCACAACAATATAGCTTTTTTAACAATGTGCTATGTTGAACTCTGTCAAAAGCCTTTGTTAGGTCTATAAATAGAGTAGATACCTTGGACCCTTTATCAATATGTTCAGTTACTTGTTCTAGGAAAGATACAATAGCTTGTTCAGTATTTTTATTTTTCCTAAAACCATATTGGTCAGGAGAGAAAAAGTCTCTTTTTTCTAGGAAGAAAACGATTCTACTTTTTATGGCTTTTTCAAATATTTTCGAGAAGACCGAAAGTAGAGAGATTGGTCTATAGTTGTTCATACTTGTTTTATCATTATTTTTAAAGATCGGAACAACTAAGGCTCGCTTTAACGATGTAGGAAAAATTCCAGTTACCAAGCTTAAATTGAAAATAAAAGATAAGACATCAACTAAGAACCAGGACATTTTTTTAACAACATTATTTGAAATCCCATCCAAACCAGGAGTTGAATTATTTTTTAGCGAAAGAATTGTAAAATACACTTCTTCAGATGAAATTTCCGAAAAAACGCAACTATCTATAGATTGGTAATATTGACATATTAATCTATTTTTGTCATCATTCAAGAGGAGACTGGCAGCATTTGCATCACCAACACTAGTAAAGAACTCGTTAAATTCATTTGCAATCTGCACTGGACCAGATATTTTGCAGCCTCTTTGATTAACAATTTCTTTAATTTCAACTGAATCAGGCTGACCGTTAATTATTTCATTGACTGTTTTCCAATTTTTACGAGCATCACTACCATTGTTGCTGAACTTTTGAGAATAAAAGCTTTTTTTGGCTATATCAATTTGTAGGTTAACAGAGTCACACAGCGTCAAACTATATTGTTTCAATCTACGGTTGCTGTTATGTTTTTTTGCAAGGCGACAAATATTATTTCTTTTACGTATAAGTCTCAATAGATCATCAGACATCCATGGCTTTAGCTTCGTTGATCTATTGGCAAACAACTTAATGGAAGTGCTTTTTTTAATATGACCTTTAAAGATTTTAATAAAATTATCGTAGGCCTTAGAAGCATCTAGGCAAGAATAAACATCAGTCCATACTTCATACAATAGTAGTTCCTTTAGCTTATTGAAATCAATCTGTAAAACTTCAAAGGTTCGCCGAGAATTAGATTTAATGTTAAAGGTTCCTGTTATTTTAATTTCAATTAAACAGTGATCTGAAATTTTTAGGTCTAATACACTGTAAGAAACTACCGGAAAACACCTTTGATCAAATCTATGGAGTACATTATCAATACAAGTAGCTGTGGTATTTGTAATTCGTGTTGGTTCAAGAATATTATCCAAACCATGTTCCGATAATAAAATTAGCAGCCTATCAAGCAATGCGTTCTGCTTGAAGAAGTCGATATTAAAATCACCCATGATAATTAAGTTAGAGTGGGATAGACCTTCCAAAAGCCCACTGAATTCATCAATAAAACTGGAGATATCTGTATATCCAAGACGATAAATACAAATAATACAAACTAATTTAGAATTTATAAAGAAAGTCAGACCGACCGCGTTGAAAGTTTGGAAAAGTAGATTAAATTGTTTGCAATTTAGACTGCTATGGGCATAAACAGCAACACCTCCCGAACGTTTATCATGCAGGCAAGAAGTGAATAGATCGTACCCCTTTACACCATAATTCGCGACTTCATTGTCGTAAATCCAAATTTCAGACAAACCAATAATTTGAGGCTGTAGATTACCGGAACCTATGTATACAAGCAGCTTATCTAAATTTTTCCTTATACTACGTATGTTTTGGTAAACAAGATTAAAGTTCATTGAGCTGCCCATTGAAATTAATAATAATCAAATTAATGTAACCATTCATAATAAATAAAATTATAAATAAAATTATTTCGCGCCGCTTAATTAAATTGGTAAGACTACCGAGCCATTCATCAAAATAAAAATATCGATCAAATAAACCGACCATGTAGTGGTAAAAAATATTGTAGTGTAGTTGAGCCTTTAGACAAATGCCAAAATGACATTTATAAGGTTTTAATTCAATTCCAGTATGACAACAAGACAAAACAAAATTATTTGATGTCAAAAGAGAAAATAATAATAATACATAGAAAACATGTAAACAACAACAACAATAACAATAATAATAATATACAGTGGATAAAAAGTTGGAAATATAGTTGATGTGTAGTTTGAATAAAATATTAATAATAAACAGAAATGTAAATGATCTAATTCTAATAAAAGTGAATATAAAACTATAATTACTGTGATTCAAGAGTGTGAATGATGATGATGTGAATGTGACCAGTGCTTCAGGTTCCTTTACTGGATGATGAACCATTTGGAGAATCATGATGAGGTGTTGTCTGCTTATCCAACCGAAAAATATCATTGAGACTAAAGATATGGTGGATTGTCGATTCAACTGTCTTGCGTAGGAATATTTTCCCATCTTTGGCCCATAAATACTTGTAGTTGTGTGCACGTTGCAGTTTCTTGGCTTCATTATATAATTTTGATTGAAATTTGGTGAAATGCTGCATAACATAATATCCTGTTTGTGTAGCCGAGCTAGATGAACGACGATGCATTTTAAATTTAGTTAAGATATCATTCTTAATCTCAACAGAATTTAAGGTAATTATGTATGAATTTTTTAACTTTGAGTTCGAGTTAGGAGTATGATACATTTTTTTCATTTCAGTTATCTCCGCTTCACAATTAATGTGTCTTATGGCATCTGAGATAAATTTGGGGATATTGGGAACATCCATAGGCAAACCACCAATTACAATATTGTTCACAATTTCTTTCTGTGAAGCGACATCAAGTTGTGCCTCCAATATATTAATGCGTTCTTCTTGCTTAGTATAATTTTGTTGTATCAAATTATATTTTTCAGCTAAGATTCCATTATTTGCAGCAATAGTTTTGAATTCGATTTTAATTGCATCAAACTCGTTACAGATGAACACCTGAGATTTTTGGATGTCAGAGATCAATGATTTGACTTCCGCGAATTGTGTATCTATATGCATCATCAGGGTCCTGATTGCATCTTCAAATTTTTCATCAGATGTTTTCACTGTTTCTGTCGATGATGTTGCTGAAGGCTCACGATTGGAGGTGAAAAACTTAGCACATTCAGGAGAACAAGCCCAATTAGATTCAGCTGCTTTTTTTATTTTAGCTGCTCCAATAATACCCTTACATGGTGGGTGGTACATTTTCTGGCAGTAGCCGCACATCACAACCGATTGTTTTTGTGATATCACCTTCTTGCATGAGGATGCAGAACAAACCGAGTTTAGATGGAAATTATGAGACTCCTCCGCATTTTCATAAAAAGGCATTTTTATGACAACCAAAATCCACTTGGCGCGAAATATTTTTTTGTTTTTTTTTGTTCTTTTTATTTATTTATTATTTTGTTTCACTTTACGAGTATATAAACTAGTTTTTAGATTTAATTCAATATAAACTAAACTTTTATGATATTATGATAACTTTTATAATCTTGGGAATATTTAAATATACTAGTTTTACTTAAATTGATTTAAATTTTATTTTTATTTTTATTTTTTGTTTGGTAATTATTTTACGTCCGCACTTGTCGAATACTCTCCATCGAATGTGATTTGCAAAGGGGTACCCCTTTGTTGTTTTTACGCCGGAAAAATACAAAAAAAAATTATTGCTCCAATCCTTGGAGTATCGTACCAATTGTGAATGGTTATTTAATTTTGAATAAAGATCCGTTTAAATTGGGTCAAAACATCGTCTGGTTCTCCTGTAATCGACGATTGAAGTTGTAATATAATCGGTCGATGAAATTTGATACTCTCCATACAAAATATGAAATACCACACCTTCCATACGTGATTTGCATATAATTTCCTTATCGGGTTGACAGTCTGAATATATGAAACTATATGCCGTCTAATTCTGGTAGAAAAAAATTTCGAATTATTTTTACAAATTTGCAAAGGGGTACCCCTTTGTTGTTTTTACGCCGGAAAAATACAAAAAAAAAATTATTGCTCCAATCCTTGGAGTATCGTACCAATTGTGAATGGTTATTTAATTTTGAATAAAGATCCGTTTAAATTGGGTCAAAACATCGTCTGGTTCTCCTGTAATCGACGATTGAAGTTGTAATATAATCGGCCGATGAAATTTGATACTCTCCATACAAAATATGAAATACCACACCTTCCATACATGATTTGCATATAATTTCCTTATCGGGTTGACAGTCCGAATATATGAAACTGTATGCCGTCTAATTCTGGTAGAAAAAAATTTCGAATTATTTTTACAAATTTGCAAAGGAGTACCCCTTTGCTGTTTTTACGCCGGAAAATTACAAAAAAATTATTGCTCCAATCGTTGGAGTATCGTACCAATTGTGAATGGATATTTAATTTTGAATAAAGATCCGTTTAAATTGGGTCAAAACATCGTCTGGTTCTCCTGTAATCGACGATTGAAGTTGTAATATAATCGGCCGATGAAATTTGATACTCTCCATACAAAATATGAAATACCACACCTTCCATACATGATTTGCATATAATTTCCTTATCGGGTTGACAGTCTGAATATATGAAACTATATGCCGTCTAATTCTGGTAGAAAAAAATTTCGAATTATTTTTACAAATTTGCAAAGGGGTACCCCTTTGTTGTTTTTACGCCGGAAAAATACAAAAAAAAATTATTGCTCCAATCCTTGGAGTATCGTACCAATTGTGAATGGTTATTTAATTTTGAATAAAGATCCGTTTAAATTGGGTCAAAACATCGTCTGGTTCTCCTGTAATCGACGATTGAAGTTGTAATATAATCGGCCGATGAAATTTGATACTCTCCATACAAAATATGAAATACCACACCTTCCATACATGATTTGCATATAATTTCCTTATCGGGTTGACAGTCTGAATATATGAAACTATATGCCGTCTAATTCTGGTAGAAAAAAATTTCGAATTATTTTTACAAATTTGCAAAGGGGTACCCCTTTGTTGTTTTTACGCCGGAAAAATACAAAAAAAAATTATTGCTCCAATCCTTGGAGTATCGTACCAATTGTGAATGGTTATTTAATTTTGAATAAAGATCCGTTTAAATTGGGTCAAAACATCGTCTGGTTCTCCTGTAATCGACGATTGAAGTTGTAATATAATCGGCCGATGAAATTTGATACTCTCCATACAAAATATGAAATACCACACCTTCCATACATGATTTGCATATAATTTCCTTATCGGGTTGACAGTCTGAATATATGAAACTATATGCCGTCTAATTCTGGTAGAAAAAAATTTCGAATTATTTTTACAAATTTGCAAAGGGGTACCCCTTTGTTGTTTTTACGCCGGAAAAATACAAAAAAAAATTATTGCTCCAATCCTTGGAGTATCGTACCAATTGTGAATGGTTATTTAATTTTGAATAAAGATCCGTTTAAATTGGGTCAAAACATCGTCTGGTTCTCCTGTAATCGACGATTGAAGTTGTAATATAATCGGCCGATGAAATTTGATACTCTCCATACAAAATATGAAATACCACACCTTCCATACATGATTTGCATATAATTTCCTTATCGGGTTGACAGTCTGAATATATGAAACTATATGCCGTCTAATTCTGGTAGAAAAAAATTTCGAATTATTTTTACAAATTTGCAAAGGGGTACCCCTTTGTTGTTTTTACGTCGGAAAAATACAAAAAAAAATTATTGCTCCAATCCTTGGAGTATCGTACCAATTGTGAATGGTTATTTAATTTTGAATAAAGATCCGTTTAAATTGGGTCAAAACATCGTCTGGTTCTCCTGTAATCGACGATTGAAGTTGTAATATAATCGGCCGATGAAATTTGATACTCTCCATACAAAATATGAAATACCACACCTTCCATACATGATTTGCATATAATTTCCTTATCGGGTTGACAGTCCGAATATATGAAACTATATGCCGTCTAATTCTGGTAGAAAAAAATTTCGAATTATTTTTACAAATTTGCAAAGGGGTACCCCTTTGTTGTTTTTACGCCGGAAAAATACAAAAAAAAATTATTGCTCCAATCCTTGGAGTATCGTACCAATTGTGAATGGTTATTTAATTTTGAATAAAGATCCGTTTAAATTGGGTCAAAACATCGTCTGGTTCTCCTGTAATCGACGATTGAAGTTGTAATATAATCGGCCGATGAAATTTGATACTCTCCATACAAAATATGAAATACCACACCTTCCATACATGATTTGCATATAATTTCCTTATCGGGTTGACAGTCTGAATATATGAAACTATATGCCGTCTAATTCTGGTAGAAAAAAATTTCGAATTATTTTTACAAATTTGCAAAGGGGTACCCCTTTGTTGTTTTTACGCCGGAAAAATACAAAAAAAAATTATTGCTCCAATCCTTTGAGTATCGTACCAATTGTGAATGGTTATTTAATTTTGAATAAAGATCCGTTTAAATTGGGTCAAAACATCGTCTGGTTCTCCTGTAATCGACGATTGAAGTTGTAATATAATCGGCCGATGAAATTTGATACTCTCCATACAAAATATGAAATACCACACCTTCCATACATGATTTGCATATAATTTCCTTATCGGGTTGACAGTCCGAATATATGAAACTGTATGCCGTCTAATTCTGGTAGAAAAAAATTTCGAATTATTTTTACAAATTTGCAAAGGGGTACCCCTTTGTTGTTTTTACGCCGGAAAAATACAAAAAAAAATTATTGCTCCAATCCTTGGAGTATCGTACCAATTGTGAATGGTTATTTAATTTTGAATAAAGATCCGTTTAAATTGGGTCAAAACATCGTCTGGTTCTCCTGTAATCGACGATTGAAGTTGTAATATAATCGGCCGATGAAATTTGATACTCTCCATACAAAATATGAAATACCACACCTTCCATACATGATTTGCATATAATTTCCTTATCGGGTTGACAGTCTGAATATATGAAACTATATGCCGTCTAATTCCGGTAGAAAAAAATTTCGAATTATTTTTACAAATTTGCAAAGAGGTACCCCTTTGTTGTTTTTACGCCGGAAAAATACAAAAAAAAATTATTGCTCCAATCCTTGGAGTATCGTACCAATTGTGAATGGTTATTTAATTTTGAATAAAGATCCGTTTAAATTGGGTCAAAACATCGTCTGGTTCTCCTGTAATCGACGATTGAAGTTGTAATATAATCGGCCGATGAAATTTGATACTCTCCATACAAAATATGAAATACCACACCTCCCATACATGATTTGCATATAATTTCCTTATCGGGTTGACAGTCTGAATATATGAAACTATATGCCGTCTAATTCTGGTAGAAAAAAATTTCGAATTATTTTTACAAATTTGCAAAGGGGTACGTACCCCTTTGTTGTTTTTACGCCGGAAAAATACAAAAAAAAATTATTGCTCCAATCCTTGGAGTATCGTACCAATTGTGAATGGTTATTTAATTTTGAATAAAGATCCGTTTAAATTGGGTCAAAACATCGTCTGGTTCTCCTGTAATCGACGATTGAAGTTGTAATATAATCGGCCGATGAAATTTGATACTCTCCATACAAAATATGAAATACCACACCTTCCATACATGATTTGCATATAATTTCCTTATCGGGTTGACAGTCTGAATATATGAAACTATATGCCGTCTAATTCCGGTAGAAAAAAATTTCGAATTATTTTTACAAATTTGCAAAGGGGTACCCCTTTGTTGTTTTTACGCCGGAAAAATACAAAAAAAAATTATTGCTCCAATCCTTGGAGTATCGTACCAATTGTGAATGGTTATTTAATTTTGAATAAAGATCCGTTTAAATTGGGTCAAAACATCGTCTGGTTCTCCTGTAATCGACGATTGAAGTTGTAATATAATCGGCCGATGAAATTTGATACTCTCCATACAAAATATGAAATACCACACCTTCCATACATGATTTGCATATAATTTCCTTATCGGGTTGACAGTCTGAATATATGAAACTATATGCCGTCTAATTCTGGTAGAAAAAAATTTCGAATTATTTTTACAAATTTGCAAAGGGGTACCCCTTTGTTGTTTTTACGCCGGAAAAATACAAAAAAAAATTATTGCTCCAATCCTTGGAGTATCGTACCAATTGTGAATGGTTATTTAATTTTGAATAAAGATCCGTTTAAATTGGGTCAAAACATCGTCTGGTTCTCCTGTAATCGACGATTGAAGTTGCAATATAATCGGCCGATGAAATTTGATACTCTCCATACAAAATATGAAATACCACACCTTCCATACATGATTTGCATATAATTTCCTTATCGGGTTGACAGCCTGAATATATGAAACTATATGCCGTCTAATTCTGGTAGAAAAAAATTTCGAATTATTTTTACAAATTTGCAAAGGGGTACCCCTTTGTTGTTTTTACGCCGGAAAAATACAAAAAAAAATTATTGCTCCAATCCTTGGAGTATCGTACCAATTGTGAATGGTTATTTAATTTTGAATAAAGATCCGTTTAAATTGGGTCAAAACATCGGCTGGTTCTCCTGTAATCGACGATTGAAGTTGTAATATAATCGGCCGATGAAATTTGATACTCTCCATACAAAATATGAAATACCACACCTTCCATACATGATTTGCATATAATTTCCTTATCGGGTTGACAGTCTGAATATATGAAACTATATGCCGTCTAATTCTGGTAGAAAAAAATTTCGAATTATTTTTACAAATTTGCAAAGGGGTACGTACCCCTTTGTTGTTTTTACGCCGGAAAAATACAAAAAAAAATTATTGCTCCAATCCTTGGAGTATCGTACCAATTGTGAATGGTTATTTAATTTTGAATAAAGATCCGTTTAAATTGGGTCAAAACATCGTCTGGTTCTCCTGTAATCGACGATTGAAGTTGTAATATAATCGGCCGATGAAATTTGATACTCTCCATACAAAATATGAAATACCACACCTTCCATACATGATTTGCATATAATTTCCTTATCGGGTTGACAGTCTGAATATATGAAACTATATGCCGTCTAATTCCGGAAGAAAAAAATTTCGAATTATTTTTACAAATTTGCAAGGGGGTACCCCTTTGTTGTTTTTACGCCGGAAAAATACAAAAAAAAATTATTGCTCCAATCCTTGGAGTATCGTACCAATTGTGAATGGTTATTTAATTTTGAATAAAGATCCGTTTAAATTGGGTCAAAACATCGTCTGGTTCTCCTGTAATCGACGATTGAAGTTGTAATATAATCGGCCGATGAAATTTGATACTCTCCATACAAAATATGAAATACCACACCTTCCATACATGATTTGCATATAATTTCCTTATCGGGTTGACAGTCTGAATATATGAAACTATATGCCGTCTAATTCTGGTAGAAAAAAATTTCGAATTATTTTTACAAATTTGCAAAGGGGTACCCCTTTGTTGTTTTTACGCCGGGAAAATACAAAAAAAAATTATTGCTCCAATCCTTGGAGTATCGTACCAATTGTGAATGGTTATTTAATTTTGAATAAAGATCCGTTTAAATTGGGTCAAAACATCGTCTGGTTCTCCTGTAATCGACGATTGAAGTTGTAATATAATCGGCCGATGAAATTTGATACTCTCCATACAAAATATGAAATACCACACCTTCCATACATGATTTGCATATAATTTCCTTATCGGGTTGACAGTCTGAATATATGAAACTATATGCCGTCTAATTCCGGTAGAAAAAAATTTCGAATTATTTTTACAAATTTGCAAAGGAGTACCCCTTTGTTGTTTTTACGCCGGAAAAATACAAAAAAAAATTATTGCTCCAATCCTTGGAGTATCGTACCAATTGTGAATGGTTATTTAATTTTGAATAAAGATCCGTTTAAATTGGGTCAAAACATCGTCTGGTTCTCCTGTAATCGACGATTGAAGTTGTAATATAATCGGCCGATGAAATTTGATACTCTCCATACAAAATATGAAATACCACACCTTCCATACATGACTTGCATATAATTTCCTTATCGGGTTGACAGTCTGAATATATGAAACTATATGCCGTCTAATTCTGGTAGAAAAAAATTTCGAATTATTTTTACAAATTTGCAAAGGAGTACCCCTTTGTTGTTTTTACGCCGGAAAAATACAAAAAAAAATTATTGCTCCAATCCTTGGAGTATCGTACCAATTGTGAATGGTTATTTAATTTTGAATAAAGATCCGTTTAAATTGGGTCAAAACATCGTCTGGTTCTCCTGTAATCGACGATTGAAGTTGTAATATAATCGGCCGATGAAATTTGATACTCTCCATACAAAATATGAAATACCACACCTCCCATACATGATTTGCATATAATTTCCTTATCGGGTTGACAGTCCGAATATATGAAACTATATGCCGTCTAATTCTGGTAGAAAAAAATTTCGAATTATTTTTACAAATTTGCAAAGGGGTACGTACCCCTTTGTTGTTTTTACGCCGGAAAAATACAAAAAAAATATTGCTCCAATCGTTGGAGTATCGTACCAATTGTGAATGGTTATTTAATTTTGAATAAAGATCCGTTTAAATTGGGTCAAAACATCGTCTAGTTCTCCTGTAATCGACGATTGAAGTTGTAATATAATCGGCCGATGAAATTTGATACTCTCCATACAAAATATGAAATACCACACCTTCCATACATGACTTGCATATAATTAACATATCGGGTTGACAGTCCGAATATATGAAACTATATGCCGTCTAATTCTGGTAGAAATTTTTTTGAATTATTTTTACAAATTTGCAAAGGGGTACCCCTTTGTTGTTTTTACGCCGGAAAAATACAAAAAAAAATTATTGCTCCAATCCTTGGAGTATCGTACCAATTGTGAATGGTTATTTAATTTTGAATAAAGATCCGTTTAAATTGGGTCAAAACATCGTCTGGTTCTCCTGTAATCGACGATTGAAGTTGTAATATAATCGGCCGATGAAATTTGATACTCTCCATACAAAATATGAAATACCACACCTTCCATACATGATTTGCATATAATTTCCTTATCGGGTTGACAGTCTGAATATATGAAACTATATGCCGTCTAATTCTGGTAGAAAAAAATTTCGAATTATTTTTACAAATTTGCAAAGGGGTACCCCTTTGTTGTTTTTACGCCGGAAAAATACAAAAAAAAATTATTGCTCCAATCCTTGGAGTATCGTACCAATTGTGAATGGTTATTTAATTTTGAATAAAGATCCGTTTAAATTGGGTCAAAACATCGTCTGGTTCTCCTGTAATCGACGATTGAAGTTGTAATATAATCGGCCGATGAAATTTGATACTCTCCATACAAAATATGAAATACCACACCTTCCATACATGATTTGCATATAATTTCCTTATCGGGTTGACAGTCTGAATATATGAAACTATATGCCGTCTTATTCTGGTAGAAAAAAATTTCGAATTATTTTTACAAATTTGCAAAGGGGTACCCCTTTGTTGTTTTTACGCCGGAAAAATACAAAAAAAAATTATTGCTCCAATCCTTGGAGTATCGTACCAATTGTGAATGGTTATTTAATTTTGAATAAAGATCCGTTTAAATTGGGTCAAAACATCGTCTGGTTCTCCTGTAATCGACGATTGAAGTTGTAACATAATCGGCCGATGAAATTTGATACTCTCCATACAAAATATGAAATACCACACCTTCCATACATGATTTGCATATAATTTCCTTATCGGGTTGACAGTCTGAATATATGAAACTATATGCCGTCTTATTCTGGTAGAAAAAAATTTCGAATTATTTTTACAAATTTGCAAAGGGGTACCCCTTTGTTGTTTTTACGCCGGAAAAATACAAAAAAAAATTATTGCTCCAATCCTTGGAGTATCGTACCAATTGTGAATGGTTATTTAATTTTGAATAAAGATCCGTTTAAATTGGGTCAAAACATCGTCTGGTTCTCCTGTAATCGACGATTGAAGTTGTAACATAATCGGCCGATGAAATTTGATACTCTCCATACAAAATATGAAATACCACACCTTCCATACATGATTTGCATATAATTTCCTTTTCGGGTTGACAGTCTGAATATATGAAACTATATGCCGTCTAATTCTGGTAGAAAAAAATTTCGAATTATTTTTACAAATTTGCAAAGGGGTACCCCTTTGTTGTTTTTACGCCGGAAAAATACAAAAAAAAATTATTGCTCCAATCCTTGGAGTATCGTACCAATTGTGAATGGTTATTTAATTTTGAATAAAGATCCGTTTAAATTGGGTCAAAACATCGTCTGGTTCTCCTGTAATCGACGATTGAAGTTGTAACATAATCGGCCGATGAAATTTGATACTCTCCATACAAAATATGAAATACCACACCTTCCATACATGATTTGCATATAATTTCCTTATCGGGTTGACAGCCTGAATATATGAAACTATATGCCGTCTAATTCTGGTAGAAAAAAATTTCGAATTATTTTTACAAATTTGCAAAGGGGTACCCCTTTGTTGTTTTTACGCCGGAAAAATACAAAAAAAAATTATTGCTCCAATCCTTGGAGTATCGTACCAATTGTGAATGGTTATTTAATTTTGAATAAAGATCCGTTTAAATTGGGTCAAAACATCGTCTGGTTCTCCTGTAATCGACGATTGAAGTTGTAATATAATCGGCCGATGAAATTTGATACTCTCCATACAAAATATAAAATACCACACCTTCCATACATGATTTGCATATAATTTCCTTATCGGGTTGACAGTCTGAATATATGAAACTATATGCCGTCTAATTCTGGTAGAAAAAAATTTCGAATTATTTTTACAAATTTGCAAAGGGGTACCCCTTTGTTGTTTTTACGCCGGAAAAATACAAAAAAAAATTATTGCTCCAATCCTTGGAGTATCGTACCAATTGTGAATGGTTATTTAATTTTGAATAAAGATCCGTTTAAATTGGGTCAAAACATCGTCTGGTTCTCCTGTAATCGACGATTGAAGTTGTAACATAATCGGCCGATGAAATTTGATACTCTCCATACAAAATATGAAATACCACACCTTCCATACATGATTTGCATATAATTTCCTTTTCGGGTTGACAGCCTGAATATATGAAACTATATGCCGTCTAATTCTGGTAGAAAAAAATTTCGAATTATTTTTACAAATTTGCAAAGGGGTACCCCTTTGTTGTTTTTACGCCGGAAAAATACAAAAAAAAATTATTGCTCCAATCCTTGGAGTATCGTACCAATTGTGAATGGTTATTTAATTTTGAATAAAGATCCGTTTAAATTGGGTCAAAACATCGTCTGGTTCTCCTGTAATCGACGATTGAAGTTGTAACATAATCGGCCGATGAAATTTGATACTCTCCATACAAAATATGAAATACCACACCTTCCATACATGATTTGCATATAATTTCCTTATCGGGTTGACAGTCCGAATATATGAAACTATATGCCGTCTAATTCTGGTAGAAAAAAATTTCGAATTATTTTTACAAATTTGCAAAGGGGTACCCCTTTGTTGTTTTTACGCCGGAAAAATACAAAAAAAAATTATTGCTCCAATCCTTGGAGTATCGTACCAATTGTGAATGGTTATTTAATTTTGAATAAAGATCCGTTTAAATTGGGTCAAAACATCGTCTGGTTCTCCTGTAATCGACGATTGAAGTTGTAACATAATCGGCCGATGAAATTTGATACTCTCCATACAAAATATGAAATACCACACCTTCCATACATGATTTGCATATAATTTCCTTTTCGGGTTGACAGTCTGAATATATGAAACTATATGCCGTCTAATTCTGGTAGAAAAAAATTTCGAATTATTTTTACAAATTTGCAAAGGGGTACCCCTTTGTTGTTTTTACGCCGGAAAAATACAAAAAAAAATTATTGCTCCAATCCTTGGAGTATCGTACCAATTGTGAATGGTTATTTAATTTTGAATAAAGATCCGTTTAAATTGGGTCAAAACATCGTCTGGTTCTCCTGTAATCGACGATTGAAGTTGTAATATAATCGGCCGATGAAATTTGATACTCTCCATACAAAATATAAAATACCACACCTTCCATACATGATTTGCATATAATTTCCTTATCGGGTTGACAGTCTGAATATATGAAACTATATGCCGTCTAATTCTGGTAGAAAAAAATTTCGAATTATTTTTACAAATTTGCAAAGGGGTACCCCTTTGTTGTTTTTACGCCGGAAAAATACAAAAAAAAATTATTGCTCCAATCCTTGGAGTATCGTACCAATTGTGAATGGTTATTTAATTTTGAATAAAGATCCGTTTAAATTGGGTCAAAACATCGTCTGGTTCTCCTGTAATCGACGATTGAAGTTGTAACATAATCGGCCGATGAAATTTGATACTCTCCATACAAAATATGAAATACCACACCTTCCATACATGATTTGCATATAATTTCCTTATCGGGTTGACAGCCTGAATATATGAAACTATATGCCGTCTAATTCTGGTAGAAAAAAATTTCGAATTATTTTTACAAATTTGCAAAGGGGTACCCCTTTGCAAATTAAATTGGGTCAAAACATCGTCTGGTTCTCCTGTAATCGACGATTGAAGTTGTAATATAATCGGCCGATGAAATTTGATACTCTCCATACAAAATATGAAATACCACACCTTCCATACATGATTTGCATATAATTTCCTTATCGGGTTGACAGTCTGAATATATGAAACTATATGCCGTCTAATTCTGGTAGAAAAAAATTTCGAATTATTTTTACAAATTTGCAAAGGGGTACCCCTTTGTTGTTTTTACGCCGGAAAAATACAAAAAAAAATTATTGCTCCAATCCTTGGAGTATCGTACCAATTGTGAATGGTTATTTAATTTTGAATAAAGATCCGTTTAAATTGGGTCAAAACATCGTCTGGTTCTCCTGTAATCGACGATTGAAGTTGTAATATAATCGGCCGATGAAATTTGATACTCTCCATACAAAATATGAAATACCACACCTTCCATACATGATTTGCATATAATTTCCTTATCGGGTTGACAGTCTGAATATATGAAACTATATGCCGTCTAATTCTGGTAGAAAAAAATTTCGAATTATTTTTACAAATTTGCAAAGGGGTACCCCTTTGTTGTTTTTACGCCGGAAAAATACAAAAAAAATTATTGCTCCAATCCTTGGAGTATCGTACCAATTGTGAATGGTTATTTAATTTTGAATAAAGATCCGTTTAAATTGGGTCAAAACATCGTCTGGTTCTCCTGTAATCGACGATTGAAGTTGTAATATAATCGGCCGATGAAATTTGATACTCTCCATACAAAATATGAAATACCACACCTTCCATACATGATTTGCATATAATTTCCTTATCGGGTTGACAGTCTGAATATATGAAACTATATGCCGTCTAATTCTGGTAGAAAAAAATTTCGAATTATTTTTACAAATTTGCAAAGGGGTACGTACCCCTTTGTTGTTTTTACGCCGGAAAAATACAAAAAAAATTATTGCTCCAATCGTTGGAGTATCGTACCAATTGTGAATGGATATTTAATTTTGAATAAAGATCCGTTTAAATTGGGTCAAAACATCGTCTGGTTCTCCTGTAATCGACGATTAAAGTTGTAATATAATCGGCCGATGAAATTTGATACTCTCCATACAAAATATGAAATACCACACCTCCCATACATAATTTGCATATAATTTCCTTATCGGGTTGACAGTCCGAATATATGAAACTATATGCCGTCTAATTCTGGTAGAAAAAAATTTCGAATTATTTTTACAAATTTGCAAAGGGGTACCCCTTTGTTGTTTTTACGCCGGAAAAATACAAAAAAAATTATTGCTCCAATCGTTGGAGTATCGTACCAATTGTGAATGGATATTTAATTTTGAATAAAGATCCGTTTAAATTGGGTCAAAACATCGTCTGGTTCTCCTGTAATCGACGATTGAAGTTGTAATATAATCGGCCGATGAAATTTGATACTCTCCATACAAAATATGAAATACCACACCTTCCATACATGATTTGCATATAATTTCCTTATCGGGTTGACAGTCTGAATATATGAAACTATATGCCGTCTAATTCTGGTAGAAAAAAATTTCGAATTATTTTTACAAATTTGCAAAGGGGTACGTACCCCTTTGTTGTTTTTACGCCGGAAAAATACAAAAAAAAATTATTGCTCCAATCCTTGGAGTATTGTACCAATTGTGAATGGTTATTTAATTTTGAATAAAGATCCGTTTAAATTGGGTCAAAACATCGTCTGGTTCTCCTGTAATCGACGATTGAAGTTGTAATATAATCGGCCGATGAAATTTGATACTCTCCATACAAAATATGAAATACCACACCTCCCATACATAATTTGCATATAATTTCCTTATCGGGTTGACAGTCCGAATATATGAAACTATATGCCGTCTAATTATGGTAGAAAATTTTTTTGAATTATTTTTACAAATTTGCAAAGGGGTACGTACCCCTTTGTTGTTTTTACGCCGGAAAAATACAAAAAAAATTATTGCTCCAATCCTTGGAGTATCGTACCAATTGTGAATGGTTATTTAATTTTGAATAAAGATCCGTTTAAATTGGGTCAAAACATCGTCTGGTTCTCCTGTAATCGACGATTGAAGTTGTAATATAATCGCCCGATGAAATTTGATACTCTCCATACAAAATATGAAATACCACACCTTCCATACATGATTTGCATACAATTTCCTTATCGGGTTGACAGTCTGAATATATGAAACTATATGCCGTCTAATTCTGGTAGAAAAAAATTTCGAATTATTTTTACAAATTTGCAAAGGGGTACCCCTTTGTTGTTTTTACGCCGGAAAAATACAAAAAAAAATTATTGCTCCAATCCTTGGAGTATCGTACCAATTGTGAATGGTTATTTAATTTTGAATAAAGATCCGTTTAAATTGGGTCAAAACATCGTCTGGTTCTCCTGTAATCGACGATTGAAGTTGTAATATAATCGGCCGATGAAATTTGATACTCTCCATACAAAATATGAAATACCACACCTTCCATACATGATTTGCATACAATTTCCTTATCGGGTTGACAGTCTGAATATATGAAACTATATGCCGTCTAATTCTGGTAGAAAAAAATTTCGAATTATTTTTACAAATTTGCAAAGGAGTACGTACCCCTTTGTTGTTTTTACGCCGGAAAAATACAAAAAAAATTATTGCTCCAATCGTTGGAGTATCGTACCAATTGTGAATGGATATTTAATTTTGAATAAAGATCCGTTTAAATTGGGTCAAAACATCGTCTGGTTCTCCTGTAATCGACGATTAAAGTTGTAATATAATCGGCCGATGAAATTTGATACTCTCCATACAAAATATGAAATACCACACCTCCCATACATAATTTGCATATAATTTCCTTATCGGGTTGACAGTCCGAATATATGAAACTATATGCCGTCTAATTCTGGTAGAAAAAAATTTTGAATTATTTTTACAAATTGGGTACCCCTTTGTTGTTTTTACGCCGGAAAAATACAAAAAAAATTATTGCTCCAATCCTTGGAGTATCGTACCAATTGTGAATGGTTATTTAATTTTGAATAAAGATCCGTTTAAATTGGGTCAAAACATCGTCTGGTTCTCCTGTAATCGACGATTGAAGTTGTAATATAATCGGCCGATGAAATTTGATACTCTCCATACAAAATATGAAATACCACACCTTCCATACATGATTTGCATATAATTTCCTTATCGGGTTGACAGTCTGAATATATGAAACTATATGCCGTCTAATTCTGGTAGAAAAAAATTTCGAATTATTTTTACAAATTTGCAAAGGGGTACGTACCCCTTTGTTGTTTTTACGCCGGAAAAATACAAAAAAAATTATTGCTCCAATCGTTGGAGTATCGTACCAATTGTGAATGGATATTTAATTTTGAATAAAGATCCGTTTAAATTGGGTCAAAACATCGTCTGGTTCTCCTGTAATCGACGATTAAAGTTGTAATATAATCGGCCGATGAAATTTGATACTCTCCATACAAAATATGAAATACCACACCTCCCATACATAATTTGCATATAATTTCCTTATCGGGTTGACAGTCCGAATATATGAAACTATATGCCGTCTAATTCTGGTAGAAAAAAATTTCGAATTATTTTTACAAATTTGCAAAGGGGTACCCCTTTGTTGTTTTTACGCCGGAAAAATACAAAAAAAATTATTGCTCCAATCGTTGGAGTATCGTACCAATTGTGAATGGATATTTAATTTTGAATAAAGATCCGTTTAAATTGGGTCAAAACATCGTCTGGTTCTCCTGTAATCGACGATTGAAGTTGTAATATAATCGGCCGATGAAATTTGATACTCTCCATACAAAATATGAAATACCACACCTTCCATACATGATTTGCATATAATTTCCTTATCGGGTTGACAGTCTGAATATATGAAACTATATGCCGTCTAATTCTGGTAGAAAAAAATTTCGAATTATTTTTACAAATTTGCAAAGGGGTACGTACCCCTTTGTTGTTTTTACGCCGGAAAAATACAAAAAAAAATTATTGCTCCAATCCTTGGAGTATCGTACCAATTGTGAATGGTTATTTAATTTTGAATAAAGATCCGTTTAAATTGGGTCAAAACATCGTCTGGTTCTCCTGTAATCGACGATTGAAGTTGTAATATAATCGGCCGATGAAATTTGATACTCTCCATACAAAATATGAAATACCACACCTCCCATACATAATTTGCATATAATTTCCTTATCGGGTTGACAGTCCGAATATATGAAACTATATGCCGTCTAATTCTGGTAGAAAATTTTTTTGAATTATTTTTACAAATTTGCAAAGGGGTACGTACCCCTTTGTTGTTTTTACGCCGGAAAAATACAAAAAAAATTATTGCTCCAATCCTTGGAGTATCGTACCAATTGTGAATGGTTATTTAATTTTGAATAAAGATCCGTTTAAATTGGGTCAAAACATCGTCTGGTTCTCCTGTAATCGACGATTGAAGTTGTAATATAATCGGCCGATGAAATTTGATACTCTCCATACAAAATATGAAATACCACACCTTCCATACATGATTTGCATATAATTTCCTTATCGGGTTGACAGTCTGAATATATGAAACTATATGCCGTCTAATTCTGGTAGAAAAAAATTTCGAATTATTTTTACAAATTTGCAAAGGGGTACCCCTTTGTTGTTTTTACGCCGGAAAAATACAAAAAAAAATTATTGCTCCAATCCTTGGAGTATCGTACCAATTGTGAATGGTTATTTAATTTTGAATAAAGATCCGTTTAAATTGGGTCAAAACATCGTCTGGTTCTCCTGTAATCGACGATTGAAGTTGTAATATAATCGGCCGATGAAATTTGATACTCTCCATACAAAATATGAAATACCACACCTCCCATACATAATTTGCATATAATTTCCTTATCGGGTTGACAGTCCGAATATATGAAACTATATGCCGTCTAATTCTGGTAGAAAATTTTTTTGAATTATTTTTACAAATTTGCAAAGGGGTACGTACCCCTTTGTTGTTTTTACGCCGGAAAAATACAAAAAAAATTATTGCTCCAATCCTTGGAGTATCGTACCAATTGTGAATGGTTATTTAATTTTGAATAAAGATCCGTTTAAATTGGGTCAAAACATCGTCTGGTTCTCCTGTAATCGACGATTGAAGTTGTAATATAATCGGCCGATGAAATTTGATACTCTCCATACAAAATATGAAATACCACACCTTCCATACATGATTTGCATATAATTTCCTTATCGGGTTGACAGTCTGAATATATGAAACTATATGCCGTCTAATTCTGGTAGAAAAAAATTTCGAATTATTTTTACAAATTTGCAAAGGGGTACCCCTTTGTTGTTTTTACGCCGGAAAAATACAAAAACAAATTATTGCTCCAATCCTTGGAGTATCGTACCAATTGTGAATGGTTATTTAATTTTGAATAAAGATCCGTTTAAATTGGGTCAAAACATCGTCTGGTTCTCCTGTAATCGACGATTGAAGTTGTAATATAATCGGCCGATGAAATTTGATACTCTCCATACAAAATATGAAATACCACACCTCCCATACATAATTTGCATATAATTTCCTTATCGGGTTGACAGTCCGAATATATGAAACTATATGCCGTCTAATTCTGGTAGAAATTTTTTTGAATTATTTTTACAAATTTGCAAAGGGGTACCCCTTTGTTGTTTTTACGCCGGAAAAGTACAAAAAAAAATTATTGCTCCAATCCGTGGAGTATCGTACCAATTGTGAATGGTTATTTAATTTTGAATAAAGATCCGTTTAAATTGGGTCAAAACATCGTCTGGTTCTCCTGTAATCGACGATTGAAGTTGTAATATAATCGCCCGATGAAATTTGATACTCTTCATACAAAATATGAAATACCACACCTTCCATACATGATTTGCATATAATTTCCTTATCGGGTTGACAGTCCGAATATATGAAACTGTATGCCGTCTAATTCTGGTAGAAAAAAATTTCGAATTATTTTTACAAATTTGCAAAGGGGTAGTCTTTTGCTGTTTTTACGCCGGAAAAATACAAAAAAAATTATTGCTCCAATCCTTGGAGTATCGTACCAATTGTGAATGGTTATTTAATTTTGAATAAAGATCCGTTTAAATTGGGTCAAAACATCGTCTGGTTCTCCTGTAATCGACGATTGAAGTTGTAATATAATCGCCCGATGAAATTTGATACTCTCCATACAAAATATGAAATACCACACCTTCCATACATGATTTGCATATAATTTCCTTATCGGGTTGACAGTCTGAATATATGAAACTATATGCCGTCTAATTCTGGTAGAAAAAAATTTCGAATTATTTTTACAAATTTGCAAAGGGGTACCCCTTTGTTGTTTTTACGCCGGAAAAATACAAAAAAAAATTATTGCTCCAATCCTTGGAGTATCGTACCAATTGTGAATGGTTATTTAATTTTGAATAAAGATCCGTTTAAATTGGGTCAAAACATCGTCTGGTTCTCCTGTAATCGACGATTGAAGTTGTAATATAATCGGCCGATGAAATTTGATACTCGCCATACAAAATATGAAATACCACACCTCTCATACATAATTTGCATATAATTTCCTTATCGGGTTGACAGTCCGAATATATGAAACTATATGCCGTCTAATTCTGGTAGAAATTTTTTTTGAATTATTTTTACAAATTTGCAAAGGGGTACCCCTTTGTTGTTTTTACGCCGGAAAAATACAAAAAAAAATTATTGCTCCAATCCTTGGAGTATCGTACCAATTGTGAATGGTTATTTAATTTTGAATAAAGATCCGTTTAAATTGGGTCAAAACATCGTCTGGTTCTCCTGTAATCGACGATTGAAGTTGTAATATAATCGGCTGATGAAATTTGATACTCTCCATACAAAATATGAAATACCACACCTCCCATACATGACTTGCATATAATTTCCTTATCGGGTTGACAGTCCGAATATATGAAACTACATGCCGTCTAATTCTGGTAGAAAAAAATTTCGAATTATTTTTACAAATTTGCAAAGGGGTGGTACCCCTTTGTTGTTTTTACGCCGGAAAAATACAAAAAAAAATTATTGCTCCAATCCTAGGAGTATCGTACCAATTGTGAATGGTTATTTAATTTTGAATAAAGATCCGTTTAAATTGGGTCAAAACATCGTCTGGTTCTCCTGTAATCGACGATTGAAGTTGTAATATAATCGGCCGATGAAATTTGATACTCTCCATACAAAATATGAAATACCACACCTCCCATACATGACTTGCATATAATTTCCTTATCGGGTTGACAGTCCGAATATATGAAACTATATGCCGTCTAATTCTGGTAGAAATTTTTTTTGAATTATTTTTACAAATTTGCAAAGGGGTACCCCTTTGTTGTTTTTACGCCGGAAAAGTACAAAAAAAAATTATTGCTCCAATCCTAGGAGTATTGTACCAATTGTGAATGGTTATTTAATTTTGAATAAAGATCCGTTTAAATTGGGTCAAAACATCGTCTGGTTCTTCTGTAATCGACGATTGAAGTTGTAATATAATCGGCCGATGAAATTTGATACTCTCCATACAAAATATGAAATACCACACCTCCCATACATGACTTGCATATAATTTCCTTATTGGGTTGACAGTCCGAATATATGAAACTATATGCCGTCTAATTCTGGTAGTAAAAATTTTTGAATTATTTTTACAAATTTGCAAAGGGGTACCTTTGTTGTTTTTACGCCGGAAAAGTACAAAAAGAAATTATTGCTCCAATCCTAGGAGTATTGTACCAATTGTGAATGGTTATTTAATTTTAAAACAAGATCCGTTTAAATTGGGTCAAAACATCGTCTGGTTCTCCTGTAATCGACGATTGAAGTTGTAATATAATCGGCCGATGAAATTTGATACTCTCCATACAAAATATGAAATACCACACCTCCCATACATGACTTGCATATAATTTCCTTATCGGGTTGACAGTCCGAATATATGAAACTATATGCCGTTTAATTCTGGTAGAAAAAAATTTCGAATTATTTTTACAAATTTGCAAAGGGGTACCCCTTTGTTGTTTTTACGCCGGAAAAATACAAAAAAAATTATTGCTCCAATCCTTGGAGTATCGTACCAATTGTGAATGGTTATTTAATTTTGAATAAAGATCCGTTTAAATTGGGTCAAAACATCGTCTGGTTCTCCTGTAATCGACGATTGAAGTTGTAATATAATCGCCCGATGAAATTTGATACTCTCCATACAAAATATGAAATACCACACCTCCCATACATAATTTGCATATAATTTCCTTATCGGGTTGACAGTCCGAATATATGAAACTATATGCCGTTTAATTCTGGTAGAAAAAAATTTCGAATTATTTTTACAAATTTGCAAAGGGGTACCCCTTTGTTGTTTTTACGCCGGAAAAATACAAAAAAAATTATTGCTCCAATCCTTGGAGTATCGTACCAATTGTGAATGGTTATTTAATTTTGAATAAAGATCCGTTTAAATTGGGTCAAAACATCGTCTGGTTCTCCTGTAATCGACGATTGAAGTTGTAATATAATCGCCCGATGAAATTTGATACTCTCCATACAAAATATGAAATACCACACCTCCCATACATAATTTGCATATAATTTCCTTATCGGGTTGACAGTCCGAATATATGAAACTATATGCCGTCTAATTCTGGTAGAAATTTTTTTTGAATTATTTTTACAAATTTGCAAAGGGGTACCCCTTTGTTGTTTTTACGCCGGAAAAGTACAAAAAAAAATTATTGCTCCAATCCTTGGAGTATCGTACCAATTGTGAATGGTTATTTAATTTTGAATAAAGATCCGTTTAAATTGGGTCAAAACATCGTCTGGTTCTCCTGTAATCGACGATTGAAGTTGTAATATAATCGGCCGATGAAATTTGATACTCTCCATACAAAATATGAAATACCACACCTCCCATACATAATTTGCATATAATTTCCTTATCGGGTTGACAGTCCGAATATATGAAACTATATGCCGTTTAATTCTGGTAGAAAAAAATTTCGAATTATTTTTACAAATTTGCAAAGGGGTACCCCTTTGTTGTTTTTACGCCGGAAAAATACAAAAAAAATTATTGCTCCAATCCTTGGAGTATCGTACCAATTGTGAATGGTTATTTAATTTTGAATAAAGATCCGTTTAAATTGGGTCAAAACATCGTCTGGTTCTCCTGTAATCGACGATTGAAGTTGTAATATAATCGCCCGATGAAATTTGATACTCTCCATACAAAATATGAAATACCACACCTTCCATACATGATTTGCATATAATTTCCTTATCGGGTTGACAGTCTGAATATATGAAACTATATGCCGTCTAATTCTGGTAGAAAAAAATTTCGAATTATTTTTACAAATTTGCAAAGGGGTACCCCTTTGTTGTTTTTACGCCGGAAAAATACAAAAAAAAATTATTGCTCCAATCCTTGGAGTATCGTACCAATTGTGAATGGTTATTTAATTTTGAATAAAGATCCGTTTAAATTGGGTCAAAACATCGTCTGGTTCTCCTGTAATCGACGATTGAAGTTGTAATATAATCGGCCGATGAAATTTGATACTCTCCATACAAAATATGAAATACCACACCTCCCATACATAATTTGCATATAATTTCCTTATCGGGTTGACAGTCCGAATATATGAAACTATATGCCGTTTAATTCTGGTAGAAAAAAATTTCGAATTATTTTTACAAATTTGCAAAGGGGTACCCCTTTGTTGTTTTTACGCCGGAAAAATACAAAAAAAATTATTGCTCCAATCCTTGGAGTATCGTACCAATTGTGAATGGTTATTTAATTTTGAATAAAGATCCGTTTAAATTGGGTCAAAACATCGTCTGGTTCTCCTGTAATCGACGATTGAAGTTGTAATATAATCGCCCGATGAAATTTGATACTCTCCATACAAAATATGAAATACCACACCTTCCATACATGATTTGCATACAATTTCCTTATCGGGTTGACAGTCTGAATATATGAAACTATATGCCGTCTAATTCTGGTAGAAAAAAATTTCGAATTATTTTTACAAATTTGCAAAGGGGTACGTACCCCTTTGTTGTTTTTACGCCGGAAAAATACAAAAAAAAATTATTGCTCCAATCCTTGGAGTATCGTACCAATTGTGAATGGTTATTTAATTTTGAATAAAGATCCGTTTAAATTGGGTCAAAACATCGTCTGGTTCTCCTGTAATCGACGATTGAAGTTGTAATATAATCGGCCGATGAAATTTGATACTCTCCATACAAAATATGAAATACCACACCTTCCATACATGATTTGCATACAATTTCCTTATCGGGTTGACAGTCTGAATATATGAAACTATATGCCGTCTAATTCTGGTAGAAAAAAATTTCGAATTATTTTTACAAATTTGCAAAGGGGTACGTACCCCTTTGTTGTTTTTACGCCGGAAAAATACAAAAAAAAATTATTGCTCCAATCCTTGGAGTATCGTACCAATTGTGAATGGTTATTTAATTTTGAATAAAGATCCGTTTAAATTGGGTCAAAACATCGTCTGGTTCTCCTGTAATCGACGATTGAAGTTGTAATATAATCGGCCGATGAAATTTGATACTCTCCATACAAAATATGAAATACCACACCTTCCATACATGATTTGCATACAATTTCCTTATCGGGTTGACAGTCTGAATATATGAAACTATATGCCGTCTAATTCTGGTAGAAAAAAATTTCGAATTATTTTTACAAATTTGCAAAGGAGTACGTACCCCTTTGTTGTTTTTACGCCGGAAAAATACAAAAAAAATTATTGCTCCAATCGTTGGAGTATCGTACCAATTGTGAATGGATATTTAATTTTGAATAAAGATCCGTTTAAATTGGGTCAAAACATCGTCTGGTTCTCCTGTAATCGACGATTAAAGTTGTAATATAATCGGCCGATGAAATTTGATACTCTCCATACAAAATATGAAATACCACACCTCCCATACATAATTTGCATATAATTTCCTTATCGGGTTGACAGTCCGAATATATGAAACTATATGCCGTCTAATTCTGGTAGAAAAAAATTTTGAATTATTTTTACAAATTGGGTACCCCTTTGTTGTTTTTACGCCGGAAAAATACAAAAAAAATTATTGCTCCAATCCTTGGAGTATCGTACCAATTGTGAATGGTTATTTAATTTTGAATAAAGATCCGTTTAAATTGGGTCAAAACATCGTCTGGTTCTCCTGTAATCGACGATTGAAGTTGTAATATAATCGGCCGATGAAATTTGATACTCTCCATACAAAATATGAAATACCACACCTTCCATACATGATTTGCATATAATTTCCTTATCGGGTTGACAGTCTGAATATATGAAACTATATGCCGTCTAATTCTGGTAGAAAAAAATTTCGAATTATTTTTACAAATTTGCAAAGGGGTACGTACCCCTTTGTTGTTTTTACGCCGGAAAAATACAAAAAAAATTATTGCTCCAATCGTTGGAGTATCGTACCAATTGTGAATGGATATTTAATTTTGAATAAAGATCCGTTTAAATTGGGTCAAAACATCGTCTGGTTCTCCTGTAATCGACGATTAAAGTTGTAATATAATCGGCCGATGAAATTTGATACTCTCCATACAAAATATGAAATACCACACCTCCCATACATAATTTGCATATAATTTCCTTATCGGGTTGACAGTCCGAATATATGAAACTATATGCCGTCTAATTCTGGTAGAAAAAAATTTCGAATTATTTTTACAAATTTGCAAAGGGGTACCCCTTTGTTGTTTTTACGCCGGAAAAATACAAAAAAAATTATTGCTCCAATCGTTGGAGTATCGTACCAATTGTGAATGGATATTTAATTTTGAATAAAGATCCGTTTAAATTGGGTCAAAACATCGTCTGGTTCTCCTGTAATCGACGATTGAAGTTGTAATATAATCGGCCGATGAAATTTGATACTCTCCATACAAAATATGAAATACCACACCTTCCATACATGATTTGCATATAATTTCCTTATCGGGTTGACAGTCTGAATATATGAAACTATATGCCGTCTAATTCTGGTAGAAAAAAATTTCGAATTATTTTTACAAATTTGCAAAGGGGTACGTACCCCTTTGTTGTTTTTACGCCGGAAAAATACAAAAAAAAATTATTGCTCCAATCCTTGGAGTATCGTACCAATTGTGAATGGTTATTTAATTTTGAATAAAGATCCGTTTAAATTGGGTCAAAACATCGTCTGGTTCTCCTGTAATCGACGATTGAAGTTGTAATATAATCGGCCGATGAAATTTGATACTCTCCATACAAAATATGAAATACCACACCTCCCATACATAATTTGCATATAATTTCCTTATCGGGTTGACAGTCCGAATATATGAAACTATATGCCGTCTAATTCTGGTAGAAAATTTTTTTGAATTATTTTTACAAATTTGCAAAGGGGTACGTACCCCTTTGTTGTTTTTACGCCGGAAAAATACAAAAAAAATTATTGCTCCAATCCTTGGAGTATCGTACCAATTGTGAATGGTTATTTAATTTTGAATAAAGATCCGTTTAAATTGGGTCAAAACATCGTCTGGTTCTCCTGTAATCGACGATTGAAGTTGTAATATAATCGGCCGATGAAATTTGATACTCTCCATACAAAATATGAAATACCACACCTTCCATACATGATTTGCATATAATTTCCTTATCGGGTTGACAGTCTGAATATATGAAACTATATGCCGTCTAATTCTGGTAGAAAAAAATTTCGAATTATTTTTACAAATTTGCAAAGGGGTACCCCTTTGTTGTTTTTACGCCGGAAAAATACAAAAAAAAAATTATTGCTCCAATCCTTGGAGTATCGTACCAATTGTGAATGGTTATTTAATTTTGAATAAAGATCCGTTTAAATTGGGTCAAAACATCGTCTGGTTCTCCTGTAATCGACGATTGAAGTTGTAATATAATCGGCCGATGAAATTTGATACTCTCCATACAAAATATGAAATACCACACCTCCCATACATAATTTGCATATAATTTCCTTATCGGGTTGACAGTCCGAATATATGAAACTATATGCCGTCTAATTCTGGTAGAAAATTTTTTTGAATTATTTTTACAAATTTGCAAAGGGGTACGTACCCCTTTGTTGTTTTTACGCCGGAAAAATACAAAAAAAATTATTGCTCCAATCCTTGGAGTATCGTACCAATTGTGAATGGTTATTTAATTTTGAATAAAGATCCGTTTAAATTGGGTCAAAACATCGTCTGGTTCTCCTGTAATCGACGATTGAAGTTGTAATATAATCGGCCGATGAAATTTGATACTCTCCATACAAAATATGAAATACCACACCTTCCATACATGATTTGCATATAATTTCCTTATCGGGTTGACAGTCTGAATATATGAAACTATATGCCGTCTAATTCTGGTAGAAAAAAATTTCGAATTATTTTTACAAATTTGCAAAGGGGTACCCCTTTGTTGTTTTTACGCCGGAAAAATACAAAAACAAATTATTGCTCCAATCCTTGGAGTATCGTACCAATTGTGAATGGTTATTTAATTTTGAATAAAGATCCGTTTAAATTGGGTCAAAACATCGTCTGGTTCTCCTGTAATCGACGATTGAAGTTGTAATATAATCGGCCGATGAAATTTGATACTCTCCATACAAAATATGAAATACCACACCTCCCATACATAATTTGCATATAATTTCCTTATCGGGTTGACAGTCCGAATATATGAAACTATATGCCGTCTAATTCTGGTAGAAATTTTTTTGAATTATTTTTACAAATTTGCAAAGGGGTACCCCTTTGTTGTTTTTACGCCGGAAAAGTACAAAAAAAAATTATTGCTCCAATCCGTGGAGTATCGTACCAATTGTGAATGGTTATTTAATTTTGAATAAAGATCCGTTTAAATTGGGTCAAAACATCGTCTGGTTCTCCTGTAATCGACGATTGAAGTTGTAATATAATCGCCCGATGAAATTTGATACTCTTCATACAAAATATGAAATACCACACCTTCCATACATGATTTGCATATAATTTCCTTATCGGGTTGACAGTCCGAATATATGAAACTGTATGCCGTCTAATTCTGGTAGAAAAAAATTTCGAATTATTTTTACAAATTTGCAAAGGGGTAGTCTTTTGCTGTTTTTACGCCGGAAAATTACAAAAAAAATTATTGCTCCAATCGTTGGAGTATCGTACCAATTGTGAATGGATATTTAATTTTGAATAAAGATCCGTTTAAATTGGGTCAAAACATCGTCTGGTTCTCCTGTAATCGACGATTGAAGTTGTAATATAATCGGCCGATGAAATTTGATACTCGCCATACAAAATATGAAATACCACACCTCTCATACATAATTTGCATATAATTTCCTTATCGGGTTGACAGTCCGAATATATGAAACTATATGCCGTCTAATTCTGGTAGAAATTTTTTTTGAATTATTTTTACAAATTTGCAAAGGGGTACCCCTTTGTTGTTTTTACGCCGGAAAAATACAAAAAAAAATTATTGCTCCAATCCTTGGAGTATCGTACCAATTGTGAATGGTTATTTAATTTTGAATAAAGATCCGTTTAAATTGGGTCAAAACATCGTCTGGTTCTCCTGTAATCGACGATTGAAGTTGTAATATAATCGGCTGATGAAATTTGATACTCTCCATACAAAATATGAAATACCACACCTCCCATACATGACTTGCATATAATTTCCTTATCGGGTTGACAGTCCGAATATATGAAACTACATGCCGTCTAATTCTGGTAGAAAAAAATTTCGAATTATTTTTACAAATTTGCAAAGGGGTGGTACCCCTTTGTTGTTTTTACGCCGGAAAAATACAAAAAAAAATTATTGCTCCAATCCTAGGAGTATCGTACCAATTGTGAATGGTTATTTAATTTTGAATAAAGATCCGTTTAAATTGGGTCAAAACATCGTCTGGTTCTCCTGTAATCGACGATTGAAGTTGTAATATAATCGGCCGATGAAATTTGATACTCTCCATACAAAATATGAAATACCACACCTCCCATACATGACTTGCATATAATTTCCTTATCGGGTTGACAGTCCGAATATATGAAACTATATGCCGTCTAATTCTGGTAGAAATTTTTTTTGAATTATTTTTACAAATTTGCAAAGGGGTACCCCTTTGTTGTTTTTACGCCGGAAAAGTACAAAAAAAAATTATTGCTCCAATCCTAGGAGTATTGTACCAATTGTGAATGGTTATTTAATTTTGAATAAAGATCCGTTTAAATTGGGTCAAAACATCGTCTGGTTCTTCTGTAATCGACGATTGAAGTTGTAATATAATCGGCCGATGAAATTTGATACTCTCCATACAAAATATGAAATACCACACCTCCCATACATGACTTGCATATAATTTCCTTATTGGGTTGACAGTCCGAATATATGAAACTATATGCCGTCTAATTCTGGTAGTAAAAATTTTTGAATTATTTTTACAAATTTGCAAAGGGGTACCTTTGTTGTTTTTACGCCGGAAAAGTACAAAAAGAAATTATTGCTCCAATCCTAGGAGTATTGTACCAATTGTGAATGGTTATTTAATTTTAAAACAAGATCCGTTTAAATTGGGTCAAAACATCGTCTGGTTCTCCTGTAATCGACGATTGAAGTTGTAATATAATCGGCCGATGAAATTTGATACTCTCCATACAAAATATGAAATACCACACCTCCCATACATGACTTGCATATAATTTCCTTATCGGGTTGACAGTCCGAATATATGAAACTATATGCCGTTTAATTCTGGTAGAAAAAAATTTCGAATTATTTTTACAAATTTGCAAAGGGGTACCCCTTTGCTGTTTTTACGCCGGAAAATTACAAAAAAAATTATTGCTCCAATCGTTGGAGTATCGTACCAATTGTGAATGGATATTTAATTTTGAATAAAGATCCGTTTAAATTGGGTCAAAACATCGTCTGGTTCTCCTGTAATCGACGATTGAAGTTGTAATATAATCGGCCGATGAAATTTGATACTCTCCATACAAAATATGAAATACCACACCTCCCATACATAATTTGCATATAATTTCCTTATCGGGTTGACAGTCCGAATATATGAAACTATATGCCGTTTAATTCTGGTAGAAAAAAATTTCGAATTATTTTTACAAATTTGCAAAGGGGTACCCCTTTGTTGTTTTTACGCCGGAAAAATACAAAAAAAATTATTGCTCCAATCCTTGGAGTATCGTACCAATTGTGAATGGTTATTTAATTTTGAATAAAGATCCGTTTAAATTGGGTCAAAACATCGTCTGGTTCTCCTGTAATCGACGATTGAAGTTGTAATATAATCGCCCGATGAAATTTGATACTCTCCATACAAAATATGAAATACCACACCTCCCATACATAATTTGCATATAATTTCCTTATCGGGTTGACAGTCCGAATATATGAAACTATATGCCGTCTAATTCTGGTAGAAATTTTTTTTGAATTATTTTTACAAATTTGCAAAGGGGTACCCCTTTGTTGTTTTTACGCCGGAAAAGTACAAAAAAAAATTATTGCTCCAATCCTTGGAGTATCGTACCAATTGTGAATGGTTATTTAATTTTGAATAAAGATCCGTTTAAATTGGGTCAAAACATCGTCTGGTTCTCCTGTAATCGACGATTGAAGTTGTAATATAATCGGCCGATGAAATTTGATACTCTCCATACAAAATATGAAATACCACACCTCCCATACATAATTTGCATATAATTTCCTTATCGGGTTGACAGTCCGAATATATGAAACTATATGCCGTCTAATTCTGGTAGAAATTTTTTTTGAATTATTTTTACAAATTTGCAAAGGGGTACCCCTTTGTTGTTTTTACGCCGGAAAAGTACAAAAAAAAATTATTGCTCCAATCCTTGGAGTATCGTACCAATTGTGAATGGTTATTTAATTTTGAATAAAGATCCGTTTAAATTGGGTCAAAACATCGTCTGGTTCTCCTGTAATCGACGATTGAAGTTGTAATATAATCGGCCGATGAAATTTGATACTCTCCATACAAAATATGAAATACCACACCTCCCATACATAATTTGCATATAATTTCCTTATCGGGTTGACAGTCCGAATATATGAAACTATATGCCGTTTAATTCTGGTAGAAAAAAATTTCGAATTATTTTTACAAATTTGCAAAGGGGTACCCCTTTGTTGTTTTTACGCCGGAAAAATACAAAAAAAATTATTGCTCCAATCCTTGGAGTATCGTACCAATTGTGAATGGTTATTTAATTTTGAATAAAGATCCGTTTAAATTGGGTCAAAACATCGTCTGGTTCTCCTGTAATCGACGATTGAAGTTGTAATATAATCGCCCGATGAAATTTGATACTCTCCATACAAAATATGAAATACCACACCTCCCATACATAATTTGCATATAATTTCCTTATCGGGTTGACAGTCCGAATATATGAAACTATATGCCGTCTAATTCTGGTAGAAATTTTTTTTGAATTATTTTTACAAATTTGCAAAGGGGTACCCCTTTGTTGTTTTTACGCCGGAAAAGTACAAAAAAAAATTATTGCTCCAATCCTTGGAGTATCGTACCAATTGTGAATGGTTATTTAATTTTGAATAAAGATCCGTTTAAATTGGGTCAAAACATCGTCTGGTTCTCCTGTAATCGACGATTGAAGTTGTAATATAATCGCCCGATGAAATTTGATACTCTCCATACAAAATATGAAATACCACACCTTCCATACATGATTTGCATATAATTTCCTTATCGGGTTGACAGTCTGAATATATGAAACTATATGCCGTCTAATTCTGGTAGAAAAAAATTTCGAATTATTTTTACAAATTTGCAAAGGGGTACCCCTTTGTTGTTTTTACGCCGGAAAAATACAAAAAAAAATTATTGCTCCAATCCTTGGAGTATCGTACCAATTGTGAATGGTTATTTAATTTTGAATAAAGATCCGTTTAAATTGGGTCAAAACATCGTCTGGTTCTCCTGTAATCGACGATTGAAGTTGTAATATAATCGCCCGATGAAATTTGATACTCTCCATACAAAATATGAAATACCACACCTCCCATACATAATTTGCATATAATTTCCTTATCGGGTTGACAGTCCGAATATATGAAACTATATGCCGTCTAATTCTGGTAGAAATTTTTTTTGAATTATTTTTACAAATTTGCAAAGGGGTACCCCTTTGTTGTTTTTACGCCGGAAAAGTACAAAAAAAAATTATTGCTCCAATCCTTGGAGTATCGTACCAATTGTGAATGGTTATTTAATTTTGAATAAAGATCCGTTTAAATTGGGTCAAAACATCGTCTGGTTCTCCTGTAATCGACGATTGAAGTTGTAATATAATCGCCCGATGAAATTTGATACTCTCCATACAAAATATGAAATACCACACCTCCCATACATAATTTGCATATAATTTCCTTATCGGGTTGACAGTCCGAATATATGAAACTATATGCCGTCTAATTCTGGTAGAAATTTTTTTTGAATTATTTTTACAAATTTGCAAAGGGGTACCCCTTTGTTGTTTTTACGCCGGAAAAGTACAAAAAAAAATTATTGCTCCAATCCTTGGAGTATCGTACCAATTGTGAATGGTTATTTAATTTTGAATAAAGATCCGTTTAAATTGGGTCAAAACATCGTCTGGTTCTCCTGTAATCGACGATTGAAGTTGTAATATAATCGCCCGATGAAATTTGATACTCTCCATACAAAATATGAAATACCACACCTCCCATACATAATTTGCATATAATTTCCTTATCGGGTTGACAGTCCGAATATATGAAACTATATGCCGTCTAATTCTGGTAGAAATTTTTTTTGAATTATTTTTACAAATTTGCAAAGGGGTACCCCTTTGTTGTTTTTACGCCGGAAAAGTACAAAAAAAAATTATTGCTCCAATCCTTGGAGTATCGTACCAATTGTGAATGGTTATTTAATTTTGAATAAAGATCCGTTTAAATTGGGTCAAAACATCGTCTGGTTCTCCTGTAATCGACGATTGAAGTTGTAATATAATCGGCCGATGAAATTTGATACTCTCCATACAAAATATGAAATACCACACCTCCCATACATAATTTGCATATAATTTCCTTATCGGGTTGACAGTCCGAATATATGAAACTATATGCCGTTTAATTCTGGTAGAAAAAAATTTCGAATTATTTTTACAAATTTGCAAAGGGGTACCCCTTTGTTGTTTTTACGCCGGAAAAATACAAAAAAAATTATTGCTCCAATCCTTGGAGTATCGTACCAATTGTGAATGGTTATTTAATTTTGAATAAAGATCCGTTTAAATTGGGTCAAAACATCGTCTGGTTCTCCTGTAATCGACGATTGAAGTTGTAATATAATCGCCCGATGAAATTTGATACTCTCCATACAAAATATGAAATACCACACCTCCCATACATAATTTGCATATAATTTCCTTATCGGGTTGACAGTCCGAATATATGAAACTATATGCCGTCTAATTCTGGTAGAAATTTTTTTTGAATTATTTTTACAAATTTGCAAAGGGGTACCCCTTTGTTGTTTTTACGCCGGAAAAGTACAAAAAAAAATTATTGCTCCAATCCTTGGAGTATCGTACCAATTGTGAATGGTTATTTAATTTTGAATAAAGATCCGTTTAAATTGGGTCAAAACATCGTCTGGTTCTCCTGTAATCGACGATTGAAGTTGTAATATAATCGCCCGATGAAATTTGATACTCTCCATACAAAATATGAAATACCACACCTCCCATACATAATTTGCATATAATTTCCTTATCGGGTTGACAGTCCGAATATATGAAACTATATGCCGTCTAATTCTGGTAGAAATTTTTTTTGAATTATTTTTACAAATTTGCAAAGGGGTACCCCTTTGTTGTTTTTACGCCGGAAAAGTACAAAAAAAAATTATTGCTCCAATCCTTGGAGTATCGTACCAATTGTGAATGGTTATTTAATTTTGAATAAAGATCCGTTTAAATTGGGTCAAAACATCGTCTGGTTCTCCTGTAATCGACGATTGAAGTTGTAATATAATCGGCCGATGAAATTTGATACTCTCCATACAAAATATGAAATACCACACCTCCCATACATAATTTGCATATAATTTCCTTATCGGGTTGACAGTCCGAATATATGAAACTATATGCCGTTTAATTCTGGTAGAAAAAAATTTCGAATTATTTTTACAAATTTGCAAAGGGGTACCCCTTTGTTGTTTTTACGCCGGAAAAATACAAAAAAAAATTATTGCTCCAATCCTTGGAGTATCGTACCAATTGTGAATGGTTATTTAATTTTGAATAAAGATCCGTTTAAATTGGGTCAAAACATCGTCTGGTTCTCCTGTAATCGACGATTGAAGTTGTAATATAATCGCCCGATGAAATTTGATACTCTCCATACAAAATATGAAATACCACACCTCCCATACATAATTTGCATATAATTTCCTTATCGGGTTGACAGTCCGAATATATGAAACTATATGCCGTCTAATTCTGGTAGAAATTTTTTTTGAATTATTTTTACAAATTTGCAAAGGGGTACCCCTTTGTTGTTTTTACGCCGGAAAAGTACAAAAAAAAATTATTGCTCCAATCCTTGGAGTATCGTACCAATTGTGAATGGTTATTTAATTTTGAATAAAGATCCGTTTAAATTGGGTCAAAACATCGTCTGGTTCTCCTGTAATCGACGATTGAAGTTGTAATATAATCGCCCGATGAAATTTGATACTCTCCATACAAAATATGAAATACCACACCTCCCATACATAATTTGCATATAATTTCCTTATCGGGTTGACAGTCCGAATATATGAAACTATATGCCGTCTAATTCTGGTAGAAATTTTTTTTGAATTATTTTTACAAATTTGCAAAGGGGTACCCCTTTGTTGTTTTTACGCCGGAAAAGTACAAAAAAAAATTATTGCTCCAATCCTTGGAGTATCGTACCAATTGTGAATGGTTATTTAATTTTGAATAAAGATCCGTTTAAATTGGGTCAAAACATCGTCTGGTTCTCCTGTAATCGACGATTGAAGTTGTAATATAATCGCCCGATGAAATTTGATACTCTCCATACAAAATATGAAATACCACACCTCCCATACATAATTTGCATATAATTTCCTTATCGGGTTGACAGTCCGAATATATGAAACTATATGCCGTCTAATTCTGGTAGAAATTTTTTTTGAATTATTTTTACAAATTTGCAAAGGGGTACCCCTTTGTTGTTTTTACGCCGGAAAAGTACAAAAAAAAATTATTGCTCCAATCCTTGGAGTATCGTACCAATTGTGAATGGTTATTTAATTTTGAATAAAGATCCGTTTAAATTGGGTCAAAACATCGTCTGGTTCTCCTGTAATCGACGATTGAAGTTGTAATATAATCGGCCGATGAAATTTGATACTCTCCATACAAAATATGAAATACCACACCTCCCATACATAATTTGCATATAATTTCCTTATCGGGTTGACAGTCCGAATATATGAAACTATATGCCGTTTAATTCTGGTAGAAAAAAATTTCGAATTATTTTTACAAATTTGCAAAGGGGTACCCCTTTGTTGTTTTTACGCCGGAAAAATACAAAAAAAAATTATTGCTCCAATCCTTGGAGTATCGTACCAATTGTGAATGGTTATTTAATTTTGAATAAAGATCCGTTTAAATTGGGTCAAAACATCGTCTGGTTCTCCTGTAATCGACGATTGAAGTTGTAATATAATCGCCCGATGAAATTTGATACTCTCCATACAAAATATGAAATACCACACCTCCCATACATAATTTGCATATAATTTCCTTATCGGGTTGACAGTCCGAATATATGAAACTATATGCCGTCTAATTCTGGTAGAAATTTTTTTTGAATTATTTTTACAAATTTGCAAAGGGGTACCCCTTTGTTGTTTTTACGCCGGAAAAGTACAAAAAAAAATTATTGCTCCAATCCTTGGAGTATCGTACCAATTGTGAATGGTTATTTAATTTTGAATAAAGATCCGTTTAAATTGGGTCAAAACATCGTCTGGTTCTCCTGTAATCGACGATTGAAGTTGTAATATAATCGCCCGATGAAATTTGATACTCTCCATACAAAATATGAAATACCACACCTCCCATACATAATTTGCATATAATTTCCTTATCGGGTTGACAGTCCGAATATATGAAACTATATGCCGTCTAATTCTGGTAGAAATTTTTTTTGAATTATTTTTACAAATTTGCAAAGGGGTACCCCTTTGTTGTTTTTACGCCGGAAAAGTACAAAAAAAAATTATTGCTCCAATCCTTGGAGTATCGTACCAATTGTGAATGGTTATTTAATTTTGAATAAAGATCCGTTTAAATTGGGTCAAAACATCGTCTGGTTCTCCTGTAATCGACGATTGAAGTTGTAATATAATCGGCCGATGAAATTTGATACTCTCCATACAAAATATGAAATACCACACCTCCCATACATAATTTGCATATAATTTCCTTATCGGGTTGACAGTCCGAATATATGAAACTATATGCCGTTTAATTCTGGTAGAAAAAAATTTCGAATTATTTTTACAAATTTGCAAAGGGGTACCCCTTTGTTGTTTTTACGCCGGAAAAATACAAAAAAAATTATTGCTCCAATCCTTGGAGTATCGTACCAATTGTGAATGGTTATTTAATTTTGAATAAAGATCCGTTTAAATTGGGTCAAAACATCGTCTGGTTCTCCTGTAATCGACGATTGAAGTTGTAATATAATCGCCCGATGAAATTTGATACTCTCCATACAAAATATGAAATACCACACCTCCCATACATAATTTGCATATAATTTCCTTATCGGGTTGACAGTCCGAATATATGAAACTATATGCCGTCTAATTCTGGTAGAAATTTTTTTTGAATTATTTTTACAAATTTGCAAAGGGGTACCCCTTTGTTGTTTTTACGCCGGAAAAGTACAAAAAAAAATTATTGCTCCAATCCTTGGAGTATCGTACCAATTGTGAATGGTTATTTAATTTTGAATAAAGATCCGTTTAAATTGGGTCAAAACATCGTCTGGTTCTCCTGTAATCGACGATTGAAGTTGTAATATAATCGCCCGATGAAATTTGATACTCTCCATACAAAATATGAAATACCACACCTTCCATACATGATTTGCATATAATTTCCTTATCGGGTTGACAGTCTGAATATATGAAACTATATGCCGTCTAATTCTGGTAGAAAAAAATTTCGAATTATTTTTACAAATTTGCAAAGGGGTACCCCTTTGTTGTTTTTACGCCGGAAAAATACAAAAAAAAATTATTGCTCCAATCCTTGGAGTATCGTACCAATTGTGAATGGTTATTTAATTTTGAATAAAGATCCGTTTAAATTGGGTCAAAACATCGTCTGGTTCTCCTGTAATCGACGATTGAAGTTGTAATATAATCGGCCGATGAAATTTGATACTCTCCATACAAAATATGAAATACCACACCTCCCATACATAATTTGCATATAATTTCCTTATCGGGTTGACAGTCCGAATATATGAAACTATATGCCGTTTAATTCTGGTAGAAAAAAATTTCGAATTATTTTTACAAATTTGCAAAGGGGTACCCCTTTGTTGTTTTTACGCCGGAAAAATACAAAAAAAATTATTGCTCCAATCCTTGGAGTATCGTACCAATTGTGAATGGTTATTTAATTTTGAATAAAGATCCGTTTAAATTGGGTCAAAACATCGTCTGGTTCTCCTGTAATCGACGATTGAAGTTGTAATATAATCGCCCGATGAAATTTGATACTCTCCATACAAAATATGAAATACCACACCTTCCATACATGATTTGCATATAATTTCCTTATCGGGTTGACAGTCTGAATATATGAAACTATATGCCGTCTAATTCTGGTAGAAAAAAATTTCGAATTATTTTTACAAATTTGCAAAGGGGTACCCCTTTGTTGTTTTTACGCCGGAAAAATACAAAAAAAATTATTGCTCCAATCGTTGGAGTATCGTACCAATTGTGAATGGATATTTAATTTTGAATAAAGATCCGTTTAAATTGGGTCAAAACATCGTCTGGTTCTCCTGTAATCGACGATTGAAGTTGTAATATAATCGGCCGATGAAATTTGATACTCTCCATACAAAATATGAAATACCACACCTCCCATACATGATTTGCATATAATTTCCTTATCGGGTTGACAGTCTGAATATATGAAACTATATGCCGTCTAATTCTGGTAGAAAAAAATTTCGAATTATTTTTACAAATTTGCAAAGGGGTACCCCTTTGTTGTTTTTACGCCGGAAAAATACAAAAAAAAATTATTGCTCCAATCCTTGGAGTATCGTACCAATTGTGAATGGTTATTTAATTTTGAATAAAGATCCGTTTAAATTGGGTCAAAACATCGTCTGGTTCTCCTGTAATCGACGATTGAAGTTGTAATATAATCGCCCGATGAAATTTGATACTCTCCATACAAAATATGAAATACCACACCTCCCATACATAATTTGCATATAATTTCCTTATCGGGTTGACAGTCCGAATATATGAAACTATATGCCGTCTAATTCTGGTAGAAATTTTTTTTGAATTATTTTTACAAATTTGCAAAGGGGTACCCCTTTGTTGTTTTTACGCCGGAAAAGTACAAAAAAAAATTATTGCTCCAATCCTTGGAGTATCGTACCAATTGTGAATGGTTATTTAATTTTGAATAAAGATCCGTTTAAATTGGGTCAAAACATCGTCTGGTTCTCCTGTAATCGACGATTGAAGTTGTAATATAATCGGCCGATGAAATTTGATACTCTCCATACAAAATATGAAATACCACACCTCCCATACATAATTTGCATATAATTTCCTTATCGGGTTGACAGTCCGAATATATGAAACTATATGCCGTCTAATTCTGGTAGAAAATTTTTTTGAATTATTTTTACAAATTTGCAAAGGGGTACGTACCCCTTTGTTGTTTTTACGCCGGAAAAATACAAAAAAAATTATTGCTCCAATCCTTGGAGTATCGTACCAATTGTGAATGGTTATTTAATTTTGAATATAGATCCGTTTAAATTGGGTCAAAACATCGTCTGGTTCTCCTGTAATCGACGATTGAAGTTGTAATATAATCGGCCGATGAAATTTGATACTCTCCATACAAAATATGAAATACCACACCTTCCATACATGATTTGCATATAATTTCCTTATCGGGTTGACAGTCTGAATATATGAAACTATATGCCGTCTAATTCTGGTAGAAAAAAATTTCGAATTATTTTTACAAATTTGCAAAGGGGTACCCCTTTGTTGTTTTTACGCCGGAAAAATACAAAAAAAAATTATTGCTCCAATCCTTGGAGTATCGTACCAATTGTGAATGGTTATTTAATTTTGAATAAAGATCCGTTTAAATTGGGTCAAAACATCGTCTGGTTCTCCTGTAATCGACGATTGAAGTTGTAATATAATCGGCCGATGAAATTTGATACTCTCCATACAAAATATGAAATACCACACCTCCCATACATAATTTGCATATAATTTCCTTATCGGGTTGACAGTCCGAATATATGAAACTATATGCCGTCTAATTCTGGTAGAAATTTTTTTTGAATTATTTTTACAAATTTGCAAAGGGGTACGTACCCCTTTGTTGTTTTTACGCCGGAAAAATACAAAAAAAATTATTGCTCCAATCCTTGGAGTATCGTACCAATTGTGAATGGTTATTTAATTTTGAATATAGATCCGTTTAAATTGGGTCAAAACATCGTCTGGTTCTCCTGTAATCGACGATTGAAGTTGTAATATAATCGGCCGATGAAATTTGATACTCTCCATACAAAATATGAAATACCACACCTTCCATACATGATTTGCATATAATTTCCTTATCGGGTTGACAGTCTGAATATATGAAACTATATGCCGTCTAATTCTGGTAGAAAAAAATTTCGAATTATTTTTACAAATTTGCAAAGGGGTACCCCTTTGTTGTTTTTACGCCGGAAAAGTACAAAAAAAAATTATTGCTCCAATCCTTGGAGTATCGTACCAATTGTGAATGGTTATTTAATTTTGAATAAAGATCCGTTTAAATTGGGTCAAAACATCGTCTGGTTCTCCTGTAATCGACGATTGAAGTTGTAATATAATCGGCCGATGAAATTTGATACTCTCCATACAAAATATGAAATACCACACCTCCCATACATAATTTGCATATAATTTCCTTATCGGGTTGACAGTCCGAATATATGAAACTATATGCCGTTTAATTCTGGTAGAAAAAAATTTCGAATTATTTTTACAAATTTGCAAAGGGGTACCCCTTTGTTGTTTTTACGCCGGAAAAATACAAAAAAAAATTATTGCTCCAATCCTTGGAGTATCGTACCAATTGTGAATGGTTATTTAATTTTGAATAAAGATCCGTTTAAATTGGGTCAAAACATCGTCTGGTTCTCCTGTAATCGACGATTGAAGTTGTAATATAATCGCCCGATGAAATTTGATACTCTCCATACAAAATATGAAATACCACACCTCCCATACATAATTTGCATATAATTTCCTTATCGGGTTGACAGTCCGAATATATGAAACTATATGCCGTCTAATTCTGGTAGAAATTTTTTTTGAATTATTTTTACAAATTTGCAAAGGGGTACCCCTTTGTTGTTTTTACGCCGGAAAAGTACAAAAAAAAATTATTGCTCCAATCCTTGGAGTATCGTACCAATTGTGAATGGTTATTTAATTTTGAATAAAGATCCGTTTAAATTGGGTCAAAACATCGTCTGGTTCTCCTGTAATCGACGATTGAAGTTGTAATATAATCGCCCGATGAAATTTGATACTCTCCATACAAAATATGAAATACCACACCTCCCATACATAATTTGCATATAATTTCCTTATCGGGTTGACAGTCCGAATATATGAAACTATATGCCGTCTAATTCTGGTAGAAATTTTTTTTGAATTATTTTTACAAATTTGCAAAGGGGTACCCCTTTGTTGTTTTTACGCCGGAAAAGTACAAAAAAAAATTATTGCTCCAATCCTTGGAGTATCGTACCAATTGTGAATGGTTATTTAATTTTGAATAAAGATCCGTTTAAATTGGGTCAAAACATCGTCTGGTTCTCCTGTAATCGACGATTGAAGTTGTAATATAATCGGCCGATGAAATTTGATACTCTCCATACAAAATATGAAATACCACACCTCCCATACATAATTTGCATATAATTTCCTTATCGGGTTGACAGTCCGAATATATGAAACTATATGCCGTTTAATTCTGGTAGAAAAAAATTTCGAATTATTTTTACAAATTTGCAAAGGGGTACCCCTTTGTTGTTTTTACGCCGGAAAAATACAAAAAAAATTATTGCTCCAATCCTTGGAGTATCGTACCAATTGTGAATGGTTATTTAATTTTGAATAAAGATCCGTTTAAATTGGGTCAAAACATCGTCTGGTTCTCCTGTAATCGACGATTGAAGTTGTAATATAATCGCCCGATGAAATTTGATACTCTCCATACAAAATATGAAATACCACACCTCCCATACATAATTTGCATATAATTTCCTTATCGGGTTGACAGTCCGAATATATGAAACTATATGCCGTCTAATTCTGGTAGAAATTTTTTTTGAATTATTTTTACAAATTTGCAAAGGGGTACCCCTTTGTTGTTTTTACGCCGGAAAAGTACAAAAAAAAATTATTGCTCCAATCCTTGGAGTATCGTACCAATTGTGAATGGTTATTTAATTTTGAATAAAGATCCGTTTAAATTGGGTCAAAACATCGTCTGGTTCTCCTGTAATCGACGATTGAAGTTGTAATATAATCGCCCGATGAAATTTGATACTCTCCATACAAAATATGAAATACCACACCTTCCATACATGATTTGCATATAATTTCCTTATCGGGTTGACAGTCTGAATATATGAAACTATATGCCGTCTAATTCTGGTAGAAAAAAATTTCGAATTATTTTTACAAATTTGCAAAGGGGTACCCCTTTGTTGTTTTTACGCCGGAAAAATACAAAAAAAAATTATTGCTCCAATCCTTGGAGTATCGTACCAATTGTGAATGGTTATTTAATTTTGAATAAAGATCCGTTTAAATTGGGTCAAAACATCGTCTGGTTCTCCTGTAATCGACGATTGAAGTTGTAATATAATCGCCCGATGAAATTTGATACTCTCCATACAAAATATGAAATACCACACCTTCCATACATGATTTGCATATAATTTCCTTATCGGGTTGACAGTCTGAATATATGAAACTATATGCCGTCTAATTCTGGTAGAAAAAAATTTCGAATTATTTTTACAAATTTGCAAAGGGGTACCCCTTTGTTGTTTTTACGCCGGAAAAATACAAAAAAAAATTATTGCTCCAATCCTTGGAGTATCGTACCAATTGTGAATGGTTATTTAATTTTGAATAAAGATCCGTTTAAATTGGGTCAAAACATCGTCTGGTTCTCCTGTAATCGACGATTGAAGTTGTAATATAATCGGCCGATGAAATTTGATACTCTCCATACAAAATATGAAATACCACACCTCCCATACATAATTTGCATATAATTTCCTTATCGGGTTGACAGTCCGAATATATGAAACTATATGCCGTTTAATTCTGGTAGAAAAAAATTTCGAATTATTTTTACAAATTTGCAAAGGGGTACCCCTTTGTTGTTTTTACGCCGGAAAAATACAAAAAAAATTATTGCTCCAATCCTTGGAGTATCGTACCAATTGTGAATGGTTATTTAATTTTGAATAAAGATCCGTTTAAATTGGGTCAAAACATCGTCTGGTTCTCCTGTAATCGACGATTGAAGTTGTAATATAATCGCCCGATGAAATTTGATACTCTCCATACAAAATATGAAATACCACACCTTCCATACATGATTTGCATATAATTTCCTTATCGGGTTGACAGTCTGAATATATGAAACTATATGCCGTCTAATTCTGGTAGAAAAAAATTTCGAATTATTTTTACAAATTTGCAAAGGGGTACCCCTTTGTTGTTTTTACGCCGGAAAAATACAAAAAAAATTATTGCTCCAATCGTTGGAGTATCGTACCAATTGTGAATGGATATTTAATTTTGAATAAAGATCCGTTTAAATTGGGTCAAAACATCGTCTGGTTCTCCTGTAATCGACGATTGAAGTTGTAATATAATCGGCCGATGAAATTTGATACTCTCCATACAAAATATGAAATACCACACCTCCCATACATGATTTGCATATAATTTCCTTATCGGGTTGACAGTCTGAATATATGAAACTATATGCCGTCTAATTCTGGTAGAAAAAAATTTCGAATTATTTTTACAAATTTGCAAAGGGGTACCCCTTTGTTGTTTTTACGCCGGAAAAATACAAAAAAAAATTATTGCTCCAATCCTTGGAGTATCGTACCAATTGTGAATGGTTATTTAATTTTGAATAAAGATCCGTTTAAATTGGGTCAAAACATCGTCTGGTTCTCCTGTAATCGACGATTGAAGTTGTAATATAATCGCCCGATGAAATTTGATACTCTCCATACAAAATATGAAATACCACACCTCCCATACATAATTTGCATATAATTTCCTTATCGGGTTGACAGTCCGAATATATGAAACTATATGCCGTCTAATTCTGGTAGAAATTTTTTTTGAATTATTTTTACAAATTTGCAAAGGGGTACCCCTTTGTTGTTTTTACGCCGGAAAAGTACAAAAAAAAATTATTGCTCCAATCCTTGGAGTATCGTACCAATTGTGAATGGTTATTTAATTTTGAATAAAGATCCGTTTAAATTGGGTCAAAACATCGTCTGGTTCTCCTGTAATCGACGATTGAAGTTGTAATATAATCGGCCGATGAAATTTGATACTCTCCATACAAAATATGAAATACCACACCTCCCATACATAATTTGCATATAATTTCCTTATCGGGTTGACAGTCCGAATATATGAAACTATATGCCGTCTAATTCTGGTAGAAAATTTTTTTGAATTATTTTTACAAATTTGCAAAGGGGTACGTACCCCTTTGTTGTTTTTACGCCGGAAAAATACAAAAAAAATTATTGCTCCAATCCTTGGAGTATCGTACCAATTGTGAATGGTTATTTAATTTTGAATATAGATCCGTTTAAATTGGGTCAAAACATCGTCTGGTTCTCCTGTAATCGACGATTGAAGTTGTAATATAATCGGCCGATGAAATTTGATACTCTCCATACAAAATATGAAATACCACACCTTCCATACATGATTTGCATATAATTTCCTTATCGGGTTGACAGTCTGAATATATGAAACTATATGCCGTCTAATTCTGGTAGAAAAAAATTTCGAATTATTTTTACAAATTTGCAAAGGGGTACCCCTTTGTTGTTTTTACGCCGGAAAAATACAAAAAAAAATTATTGCTCCAATCCTTGGAGTATCGTACCAATTGTGAATGGTTATTTAATTTTGAATAAAGATCCGTTTAAATTGGGTCAAAACATCGTCTGGTTCACCTGTAATCGACGATTGAAGTTGTAATATAATCGGCCGATGAAATTTGATACTCTCCATACAAAATATGAAATACCACACCTCCCATACATAATTTGCATATAATTTCCTTATCGGGTTGACAGTCCGAATATATGAAACTATATGCCGTCTAATTCTGGTAGAAATTTTTTTTGAATTATTTTTACAAATTTGCAAAGGGGTACGTACCCCTTTGTTGTTTTTACGCCGGAAAAATACAAAAAAAATTATTGCTCCAATCCTTGGAGTATCGTACCAATTGTGAATGGTTATTTAATTTTGAATATAGATCCGTTTAAATTGGGTCAAAACATCGTCTGGTTCTCCTGTAATCGACGATTGAAGTTGTAATATAATCGGCCGATGAAATTTGATACTCTCCATACAAAATATGAAATACCACACCTTCCATACATGATTTGCATATAATTTCCTTATCGGGTTGACAGTCTGAATATATGAAACTATATGCCGTCTAATTCTGGTAGAAAAAAATTTCGAATTATTTTTACAAATTTGCAAAGGGGTACCCCTTTGTTGTTTTTACGCCGGAAAAATACAAAAAAAAATTATTGCTCCAATCCTTGGAGTATCGTACCAATTGTGAATGGTTATTTAATTTTGAATAAAGATCCGTTTAAATTGGGTCAAAACATCGTCTGGTTCTCCTGTAATCGACGATTGAAGTTGTAATATAATCGGCCGATGAAATTTGATACTCTCCATACAAAATATGAAATACCACACCTCCCATACATAATTTGCATATAATTTCCTTATCGGGTTGACAGTCCGAATATATGAAACTATATGCCGTCTAATTCTGGTAGAAAATTTTTTTGAATTATTTTTACAAATTTGCAAAGGGGTACGTACCCCTTTGTTGTTTTTACGCCGGAAAAATACAAAAAAAATTATTGCTCCAATCCTTGGAGTATCGTACCAATTGTGAATGGTTATTTAATTTTGAATAAAGATCCGTTTAAATTGGGTCAAAACATCGTCTGGTTCTCCTGTAATCGACGATTGAAGTTGTAATATAATCGGCCGATGAAATTTGATACTCTCCATACAAAATATGAAATACCACACCTTCCATACATGATTTGCATATAATTTCCTTATCGGGTTGACAGTCCGAATATATGAAACTATATGCCGTCTAATTCTGGTAGAAATTTTTTTTGAATTATTTTTACAAATTTGCAAAGGGGTACGTACCCCTTTGTTGTTTTTACGCCGGAAAAATACAAAAAAAATTATTGCTCCAATCCTTGGAGTATCGTACCAATTGTGAATGGTTATTTAATTTTGAATAAAGATCCGTTTAAATTGGGTCAAAACATCGTCTGGTTCTCCTGTAATCGACGATTGAAGTTGTAATATAATCGCCCGATGAAATTTGATACTCTCCATACAAAATATGAAATACCACACCTCCCATACATAATTTGCATATAATTTCCTTATCGGGTTGACAGTCCGAATATATGAAACTATATGCCGTCTAATTCTGGTAGAAATTTTTTTTGAATTATTTTTACAAATTTGCAAAGGGGTACCCCTTTGTTGTTTTTACGCCGGAAAAGTACAAAAAAAAATTATTGCTCCAATCCTTGGAGTATCGTACCAATTGTGAATGGTTATTTAATTTTGAATAAAGATCCGTTTAAATTGGGTCAAAACATCGTCTGGTTCTCCTGTAATCGACGATTGAAGTTGTAATATAATCGGCCGATGAAATTTGATACTCTCCATACAAAATATGAAATACCACACCTCCCATACATAATTTGCATATAATTTCCTTATCGGGTTGACAGTCCGAATATATGAAACTATATGCCGTCTAATTCTGGTAGAAAATTTTTTTGAATTATTTTTACAAATTTGCAAAGGGGTACGTACCCCTTTGTTGTTTTTACGCCGGAAAAATACAAAAAAAATTATTGCTCCAATCCTTGGAGTATCGTACCAATTGTGAATGGTTATTTAATTTTGAATATAGATCCGTTTAAATTGGGTCAAAACATCGTCTGGTTCTCCTGTAATCGACGATTGAAGTTGTAATATAATCGGCCGATGAAATTTGATACTCTCCATACAAAATATGAAATACCACACCTTCCATACATGATTTGCATATAATTTCCTTATCGGGTTGACAGTCCGAATATATGAAACTATATGCCGTCTAATTCTGGTAGAAATTTTTTTTGAATTATTTTTACAAATTTGCAAAGGGGTACGTACCCCTTTGTTGTTTTTACGCCGGAAAAATACAAAAAAAATTATTGCTCCAATCCTTGGAGTATCGTATCAATTGTGAATGGTTATTTAATTTTGAATAAAGATCCGTTTAAATTGGGTCAAAACATCGTCTGGTTCTCCTGTAATCGACGATTGAAGTTGTAATATAATCGGCCGATGAAATTTGATACTCTCCATACAAAATATGAAATACCACACCTTCCATACATGATTTGCATATAATTTCCTTATCGGGTTGACAGTCTGAATATATGAAACTATATGCCGTCTAATTCTGGTAGAAATTTTTTTTGAATTATTTTTACAAATTTGCAAAGGGGTACCCCTTTGTTGTTTTTACGCCGGAAAAGTACAAAAAAAAATTATTGCTCCAATCCTTGGAGTATCGTACCAATTGTGAATGGTTATTTAATTTTGAATAAAGATCCGTTTAAATTGGGTCAAAACATCGTCTGGTTCTCCTGTAATCGACGATTGAAGTTGTAATATAATCGGCCGATGAAATTTGATACTCTCCATACAAAATATGAAATACCACACCTCCCATACATAATTTGCATATAATTTCCTTATCGGGTTGACAGTCCGAATATATGAAACTATATGCCGTCTAATTCTGGTAGAAAATTTTTTTGAATTATTTTTACAAATTTGCAAAGGGGTACGTACCCCTTTGTTGTTTTTACGCCGGAAAAATACAAAAAAAATTATTGCTCCAATCCTTGGAGTATCGTACCAATTGTGAATGGTTATTTAATTTTGAATATAGATCCGTTTAAATTGGGTCAAAACATCGTCTGGTTCTCCTGTAATCGACGATTGAAGTTGTAATATAATCGGCCGATGAAATTTGATACTCTCCATACAAAATATGAAATACCACACCTTCCATACATGATTTGCATATAATTTCCTTATCGGGTTGACAGTCTGAATATATGAAACTATATGCCGTCTAATTCTGGTAGAAAAAAATTTCGAATTATTTTTACAAATTTGCAAAGGGGTACCCCTTTGTTGTTTTTACGCCGGAAAAATACAAAAAAAAATTATTGCTCCAATCCTTGGAGTATCGTACCAATTGTGAATGGTTATTTAATTTTGAATAAAGATCCGTTTAAATTGGGTCAAAACATCGTCTGGTTCTCCTGTAATCGACGATTGAAGTTGTAATATAATCGGCCGATGAAATTTGATACTCTCCATACAAAATATGAAATACCACACCTCCCATACATAATTTGCATATAATTTCCTTATCGGGTTGACAGTCCGAATATATGAAACTATATGCCGTCTAATTCTGGTAGAAAATTTTTTTGAATTATTTTTACAAATTTGCAAAGGGGTACGTACCCCTTTGTTGTTTTTACGCCGGAAAAATACAAAAAAAATTATTGCTCCAATCCTTGGAGTATCGTACCAATTGTGAATGGTTATTTAATTTTGAATAAAGATCCGTTTAAATTGGGTCAAAACATCGTCTGGTTCTCCTGTAATCGACGATTGAAGTTGTAATATAATCGGCCGATGAAATTTGATACTCTCCATACAAAATATGAAATACCACACCTTCCATACATGATTTGCATATAATTTCCTTATCGGGTTGACAGTCCGAATATATGAAACTATATGCCGTCTAATTCTGGTAGAAATTTTTTTTGAATTATTTTTACAAATTTGCAAAGGGGTACGTACCCCTTTGTTGTTTTTACGCCGGAAAAATACAAAAAAAATTATTGCTCCAATCCTTGGAGTATCGTACCAATTGTGAATGGTTATTTAATTTTGAATAAAGATCCGTTTAAATTGGGTCAAAACATCGTCTGGTTCTCCTGTAATCGACGATTGAAGTTGTAATATAATCGCCCGATGAAATTTGATACTCTCCATACAAAATATGAAATACCACACCTCCCATACATAATTTGCATATAATTTCCTTATCGGGTTGACAGTCCGAATATATGAAACTATATGCCGTCTAATTCTGGTAGAAATTTTTTTTGAATTATTTTTACAAATTTGCAAAGGGGTACCCCTTTGTTGTTTTTACGCCGGAAAAGTACAAAAAAAAATTATTGCTCCAATCCTTGGAGTATCGTACCAATTGTGAATGGTTATTTAATTTTGAATAAAGATCCGTTTAAATTGGGTCAAAACATCGTCTGGTTCTCCTGTAATCGACGATTGAAGTTGTAATATAATCGGCCGATGAAATTTGATACTCTCCATACAAAATATGAAATACCACACCTCCCATACATAATTTGCATATAATTTCCTTATCGGGTTGACAGTCCGAATATATGAAACTATATGCCGTCTAATTCTGGTAGAAAATTTTTTTGAATTATTTTTACAAATTTGCAAAGGGGTACGTACCCCTTTGTTGTTTTTACGCCGGAAAAATACAAAAAAAATTATTGCTCCAATCCTTGGAGTATCGTACCAATTGTGAATGGTTATTTAATTTTGAATATAGATCCGTTTAAATTGGGTCAAAACATCGTCTGGTTCTCCTGTAATCGACGATTGAAGTTGTAATATAATCGGCCGATGAAATTTGATACTCTCCATACAAAATATGAAATACCACACCTCCCATACATAATTTGCATATAATTTCCTTATCGGGTTGACAGTCCGAATATATGAAACTATATGCCGTCTAATTCTGGTAGAAAATTTTTTTGAATTATTTTTACAAATTTGCAAAGGGGTACGTACCCCTTTGTTGTTTTTACGCCGGAAAAATACAAAAAAAATTATTGCTCCAATCCTTGGAGTATCGTACCAATTGTGAATGGTTATTTAATTTTGAATAAAGATCCGTTTAAATTGGGTCAAAACATCGTCTGGTTCTCCTGTAATCGACGATTGAAGTTGTAATATAATCGGCCGATGAAATTTGATACTCTCCATACAAAATATGAAATACCACACCTTCCATACATGATTTGCATATAATTTCCTTATCGGGTTGACAGTCCGAATATATGAAACTATATGCCGTCTAATTCTGGTAGAAATTTTTTTTGAATTATTTTTACAAATTTGCAAAGGGGTACGTACCCCTTTGTTGTTTTTACGCCGGAAAAATACAAAAAAAATTATTGCTCCAATCCTTGGAGTATCGTACCAATTGTGAATGGTTATTTAATTTTGAATAAAGATCCGTTTAAATTGGGTCAAAACATCGTCTGGTTCTACTGTAATCGACGATTGAAGTTGTAATATAATCGGCCGATGAAATTTGATACTCTCCATACAAAATATGAAATACCACACCTTCCATACATGATTTGCATATAATTTCCTTATCGGGTTGACAGTCTGAATATATGAAACTATATGCCGTCTAATTCTGGTAGAAAAAAATTTCGAATTATTTTTACAAATTTGCAAAGGGGTGTACCCCTTTGTTGTTTTTACGCCGGAAAAATACAAAAAAAAATTATTGCTCCAATCCTTGGAGTATCGTACCAATTGTGAATGGTTATTTAATTTTGAATAAAGATCCGTTTAAATTGGGTCAAAACATCGTCTGGTTCTCCTGTAATCGACGATTGAAGTTGTAATATAATCGCCCGATGAAATTTGATACTCTCCATACAAAATATGAAATACCACACCTCCCATACATAATTTGCATATAATTTCCTTATCGGGTTGACAGTCCGAATATATGAAACTATATGCCGTCTAATTCTGGTAGAAATTTTTTTTGAATTATTTTTACAAATTTGCAAAGGGGTACCCCTTTGTTGTTTTTACGCCGGAAAAGTACAAAAAAAAATTATTGCTCCAATCCTTGGAGTATCGTACCAATTGTGAATGGTTATTTAATTTTGAATAAAGATCCGTTTAAATTGGGTCAAAACATCGTCTGGTTCTCCTGTAATCGACGATTGAAGTTGTAATATAATCGGCCGATGAAATTTGATACTCTCCATACAAAATATGAAATACCACACCTCCCATACATAATTTGCATATAATTTCCTTATCGGGTTGACAGTCCGAATATATGAAACTATATGCCGTCTAATTCTGGTAGAAAATTTTTTTGAATTATTTTTACAAATTTGCAAAGGGGTACGTACCCCTTTGTTGTTTTTACGCCGGAAAAATACAAAAAAAATTATTGCTCCAATCCTTGGAGTATCGTACCAATTGTGAATGGTTATTTAATTTTGAATATAGATCCGTTTAAATTGGGTCAAAACATCGTCTGGTTCTCCTGTAATCGACGATTGAAGTTGTAATATAATCGGCCGATGAAATTTGATACTCTCCATACAAAATATGAAATACCACACCTTCCATACATGATTTGCATATAATTTCCTTATCGGGTTGACAGTCTGAATATATGAAACTATATGCCGTCTAATTCTGGTAGAAAAAAATTTCGAATTATTTTTACAAATTTGCAAAGGGGTACCCCTTTGTTGTTTTTACGCCGGGAAAATACAAAAAAAAATTATTGCTCCAATCCTTGGAGTATCGTACCAATTGTGAATGGTTATTTAATTTTGAATAAAGATCCGTTTAAATTGGGTCAAAACATCGTCTGGTTCTCCTGTAATCGACGATTGAAGTTGTAATATAATCGGCCGATGAAATTTGATACTCTCCATACAAAATATGAAATACCACACCTCCCATACATAATTTGCATATAATTTCCTTATCGGGTTGACAGTCCGAATATATGAAACTATATGCCGTCTAATTCTGGTAGAAAATTTTTTTGAATTATTTTTACAAATTTGCAAAGGGGTACGTACCCCTTTGTTGTTTTTACGCCGGAAAAATACAAAAAAAATTATTGCTCCAATCCTTGGAGTATCGTACCAATTGTGAATGGTTATTTAATTTTGAATAAAGATCCGTTTAAATTGGGTCAAAACATCGTCTGGTTCTCCTGTAATCGACGATTGAAGTTGTAATATAATCGGCCGATGAAATTTGATACTCTCCATACAAAATATGAAATACCACACCTTCCATACATGATTTGCATATAATTTCCTTATCGGGTTGACAGTCCGAATATATGAAACTATATGCCGTCTAATTCTGGTAGAAATTTTTTTTGAATTATTTTTACAAATTTGCAAAGGGGTACGTACCCCTTTGTTGTTTTTACGCCGGAAAAATACAAAAAAAATTATTGCTCCAATCCTTGGAGTATCGTACCAATTGTGAATGGTTATTTAATTTTGAATAAAGATCCGTTTAAATTGGGTCAAAACATCGTCTGGTTCTCCTGTAATCGACGATTGAAGTTGTAATATAATCGGCCGATGAAATTTGATACTCTCCATACAAAATATGAAATACCACACCTTCCATACATGATTTGCATATAATTTCCTTATCGGGTTGACAGTCTGAATATATGAAACTATATGCCGTCTAATTCTGGTAGAAATTTTTTTTGAATTATTTTTACAAATTTGCAAAGGGGTACCCCTTTGTTGTTTTTACGCCGGAAAAGTACAAAAAAAAATTATTGCTCCAATCCTTGGAGTATCGTACCAATTGTGAATGGTTATTTAATTTTGAATAAAGATCCGTTTAAATTGGGTCAAAACATCGTCTGGTTCTCCTGTAATCGACGATTGAAGTTGTAATATAATCGGCCGATGAAATTTGATACTCTCCATACAAAATATGAAATACCACACCTCCCATACATAATTTGCATATAATTTCCTTATCGGGTTGACAGTCCGAATATATGAAACTATATGCCGTCTAATTCTGGTAGAAAATTTTTTTGAATTATTTTTACAAATTTGCAAAGGGGTACGTACCCCTTTGTTGTTTTTACGCCGGAAAAATACAAAAAAAATTATTGCTCCAATCCTTGGAGTATCGTACCAATTGTGAATGGTTATTTAATTTTGAATATAGATCCGTTTAAATTGGGTCAAAACATCGTCTGGTTCTCCTGTAATCGACGATTGAAGTTGTAATATAATCGGCCGATGAAATTTGATACTCTCCATACAAAATATGAAATACCACACCTTCCATACATGATTTGCATATAATTTCCTTATCGGGTTGACAGTCTGAATATATGAAACTATATGCCGTCTAATTCTGGTAGAAAAAAATTTCGAATTATTTTTACAAATTTGCAAAGGGGTACCCCTTTGTTGTTTTTACGCCGGAAAAATACAAAAAAAAATTATTGCTCCAATCCTTGGAGTATCGTACCAATTGTGAATGGTTATTTAATTTTGAATAAAGATCCGTTTAAATTGGGTCAAAACATCGTCTGGTTCTCCTGTAATCGACGATTGAAGTTGTAATATAATCGGCCGATGAAATTTGATACTCTCCATACAAAATATGAAATACCACACCTCCCATACATAATTTGCATATAATTTCCTTATCGGGTTGACAGTCCGAATATATGAAACTATATGCCGTCTAATTCTGGTAGAAAATTTTTTTGAATTATTTTTACAAATTTGCAAAGGGGTACGTACCCCTTTGTTGTTTTTACGCCGGAAAAATACAAAAAAAATTATTGCTCCAATCCTTGGAGTATCGTACCAATTGTGAATGGTTATTTAATTTTGAATAAAGATCCGTTTAAATTGGGTCAAAACATCGTCTGGTTCTCCTGTAATCGACGATTGAAGTTGTAATATAATCGGCCGATGAAATTTGATACTCTCCATACAAAATATGAAATACCACACCTTCCATACATGATTTGCATATAATTTCCTTATCGGGTTGACAGTCCGAATATATGAAACTATATGCCGTCTAATTCTGGTAGAAATTTTTTTTGAATTATTTTTACAAATTTGCAAAGGGGTACGTACCCCTTTGTTGTTTTTACGCCGGAAAAATACAAAAAAAATTATTGCTCCAATCCTTGGAGTATCGTACCAATTGTGAATGGTTATTTAATTTTGAATAAAGATCCGTTTAAATTGGGTCAAAACATCGTCTGGTTCTCCTGTAATCGACGATTGAAGTTGTAATATAATCGGCCGATGAAATTTGATACTCTCCATACAAAATATGAAATACCACACCTTCCATACATGATTTGCATATAATTTCCTTATCGGGTTGACAGTCTGAATATATGAAACTATATGCCGTCTAATTCTGGTAGAAAAAAATTTCGAATTATTTTTACAAATTTGCAAAGGGGTACCCCTTTGTTGTTTTTACGCCGGAAAAATACAAAAAAAAATTATTGCTCCAATCCTTGGAGTATCGTACCAATTGTGAATGGTTATTTAATTTTGAATAAAGATCCGTTTAAATTGGGTCAAAACATCGTCTGGTTCTCCTGTAATCGACGATTGAAGTTGTAATATAATCGCCCGATGAAATTTGATACTCTCCATACAAAATATGAAATACCACACCTCCCATACATAATTTGCATATAATTTCCTTATCGGGTTGACAGTCCGAATATATGAAACTATATGCCGTCTAATTCTGGTAGAAATTTTTTTTGAATTATTTTTACAAATTTGCAAAGGGGTACCCCTTTGTTGTTTTTACGCCGGAAAAGTACAAAAAAAAATTATTGCTCCAATCCTTGGAGTATCGTACCAATTGTGAATGGTTATTTAATTTTGAATAAAGATCCGTTTAAATTGGGTCAAAACATCGTCTGGTTCTCCTGTAATCGACGATTGAAGTTGTAATATAATCGGCCGATGAAATTTGATACTCTCCATACAAAATATGAAATACCACACCTCCCATACATAATTTGCATATAATTTCCTTATCGGGTTGACAGTCCGAATATATGAAACTATATGCCGTCTAATTCTGGTAGAAAATTTTTTTGAATTATTTTTACAAATTTGCAAAGGGGTACGTACCCCTTTGTTGTTTTTACGCCGGAAAAATACAAAAAAAATTATTGCTCCAATCCTTGGAGTATCGTACCAATTGTGAATGGTTATTTAATTTTGAATATAGATCCGTTTAAATTGGGTCAAAACATCGTCTGGTTCTCCTGTAATCGACGATTGAAGTTGTAATATAATCGGCCGATGAAATTTGATACTCTCCATACAAAATATGAAATACCACACCTTCCATACATGATTTGCATATAATTTCCTTATCGGGTTGACAGTCTGAATATATGAAACTATATGCCGTCTAATTCTGGTAGAAAAAAATTTCGAATTATTTTTACAAATTTGCAAAGGGGTACCCCTTTGTTGTTTTTACGCCGGAAAAATACAAAAAAAAATTATTGCTCCAATCCTTGGAGTATCGTACCAATTGTGAATGGTTATTTAATTTTGAATAAAGATCCGTTTAAATTGGGTCAAAACATCGTCTGGTTCTCCTGTAATCGACGATTGAAGTTGTAATATAATCGGCCGATGAAATTTGATACTCTCCATACAAAATATGAAATACCACACCTCCCATACATAATTTGCATATAATTTCCTTATCGGGTTGACAGTCCGAATATATGAAACTATATGCCGTCTAATTCTGGTAGAAAATTTTTTTGAATTATTTTTACAAATTTGCAAAGGGGTACGTACCCCTTTGTTGTTTTTACGCCGGAAAAATACAAAAAAAATTATTGCTCCAATCCTTGGAGTATCGTACCAATTGTGAATGGTTATTTAATTTTGAATAAAGATCCGTTTAAATTGGGTCAAAACATCGTCTGGTTCTCCTGTAATCGACGATTGAAGTTGTAATATAATCGGCCGATGAAATTTGATACTCTCCATACAAAATATGAAATACCACACCTTCCATACATGATTTGCATATAATTTCCTTATCGGGTTGACAGTCCGAATATATGAAACTATATGCCGTCTAATTCTGGTAGAAATTTTTTTTGAATTATTTTTACAAATTTGCAAAGGGGTACGTACCCCTTTGTTGTTTTTACGCCGGAAAAATACAAAAAAAATTATTGCTCCAATCCTTGGAGTATCGTACCAATTGTGAATGGTTATTTAATTTTGAATAAAGATCCGTTTAAATTGGGTCAAAACATCGTCTGGTTCTCCTGTAATCGACGATTGAAGTTGTAATATAATCGGCCGATGAAATTTGATACTCTCCATACAAAATATGAAATACCACACCTTCCATACATGATTTGCATATAATTTCCTTATCGGGTTGACAGTCTGAATATATGAAACTATATGCCGTCTAATTCTGGTAGAAATTTTTTTTGAATTATTTTTACAAATTTGCAAAGGGGTACCCCTTTGTTGTTTTTACGCCGGAAAAGTACAAAAAAAAATTATTGCTCCAATCCTTGGAGTATCGTACCAATTGTGAATGGTTATTTAATTTTGAATAAAGATCCGTTTAAATTGGGTCAAAACATCGTCTGGTTCTCCTGTAATCGACGATTGAAGTTGTAATATAATCGGCCGATGAAATTTGATACTCTCCATACAAAATATGAAATACCACACCTCCCATACATAATTTGCATATAATTTCCTTATCGGGTTGACAGTCCGAATATATGAAACTATATGCCGTCTAATTCTGGTAGAAAATTTTTTTGAATTATTTTTACAAATTTGCAAAGGGGTACGTACCCCTTTGTTGTTTTTACGCCGGAAAAATACAAAAAAAATTATTGCTCCAATCCTTGGAGTATCGTACCAATTGTGAATGGTTATTTAATTTTGAATATAGATCCGTTTAAATTGGGTCAAAACATCGTCTGGTTCTCCTGTAATCGACGATTGAAGATGTAATATAATCGGCCGATGAAATTTGATACTCTCCATACAAAATATGAAATACCACACCTTCCATACATGATTTGCATATAATTTCCTTATCGGGTTGACAGTCTGAATATATGAAACTATATGCCGTCTAATTCTGGTAGAAAAAAATTTCGAATTATTTTTACAAATTTGCAAAGGGGTACCCCTTTGTTGTTTTTACGCCGGAAAAATACAAAAAAAAATTATTGCTCCAATCCTTGGAGTATCGTACCAATTGTGAATGGTTATTTAATTTTGAATAAAGATCCGTTTAAATTGGGTCAAAACATCGTCTGGTTCTCCTGTAATCGACGATTGAAGTTGTAATATAATCGGCCGATGAAATTTGATACTCTCCATACAAAATATGAAATACCACACCTCCCATACATAATTTGCATATAATTTCCTTATCGGGTTGACAGTCCGAATATATGAAACTATATGCCGTCTAATTCTGGTAGAAAATTTTTTTGAATTATTTTTACAAATTTGCAAAGGGGTACGTACCCCTTTGTTGTTTTTACGCCGGAAAAATACAAAAAAAATTATTGCTCCAATCCTTGGAGTATCGTACCAATTGTGAATGGTTATTTAATTTTGAATAAAGATCCGTTTAAATTGGGTCAAAACATCGTCTGGTTCTCCTGTAATCGACGATTGAAGTTGTAATATAATCGGCCGATGAAATTTGATACTCTCCATACAAAATATGAAATACCACACCTTCCATACATGATTTGCATATAATTTCCTTATCGGGTTGACAGTCCGAATATATGAAACTATATGCCGTCTAATTCTGGTAGAAATTTTTTTTGAATTATTTTTACAAATTTGCAAAGGGGTACGTACCCCTTTGTTGTTTTTACGCCGGAAAAATACAAAAAAAATTATTGCTCCAATCCTTGGAGTATCGTACCAATTGTGAATGGTTATTTAATTTTGAATAAAGATCCGTTTAAATTGGGTCAAAACATCGTCTGGTTCTCCTGTAATCGACGATTGAAGTTGTAATATAATCGGCCGATGAAATTTGATACTCTCCATACAAAATATGAAATACCACACCTTCCATACATGATTTGCATATAATTTCCTTATCGGGTTGACAGTCTGAATATATGAAACTATATGCCGTCTAATTCTGGTAGAAAAAAATTTCGAATTATTTTTACAAATTTGCAAAGGGGTACCCCTTTGTTGTTTTTACGCCGGAAAAATACAAAAAAAAATTATTGCTCCAATCCTTGGAGTATCGTACCAATTGTGAATGGTTATTTAATTTTGAATAAAGATCCGTTTAAATTGGGTCAAAACATCGTCTGGTTCTCCTGTAATCGACGATTGAAGTTGTAATATAATCGCCCGATGAAATTTGATACTCTCCATACAAAATATGAAATACCACACCTCCCATACATAATTTGCATATAATTTCCTTATCGGGTTGACAGTCCGAATATATGAAACTATATGCCGTCTAATTCTGGTAGAAATTTTTTTTGAATTATTTTTACAAATTTGCAAAGGGGTACCCCTTTGTTGTTTTTACGCCGGAAAAGTACAAAAAAAAATTATTGCTCCAATCCTTGGAGTATCGTACCAATTGTGAATGGTTATTTAATTTTGAATAAAGATCCGTTTAAATTGGGTCAAAACATCGTCTGGTTCTCCTGTAATCGACGATTGAAGTTGTAATATAATCGGCCGATGAAATTTGATACTCTCCATACAAAATATGAAATACCACACCTCCCATACATAATTTGCATATAATTTCCTTATCGGGTTGACAGTCCGAATATATGAAACTATATGCCGTCTAATTCTGGTAGAAATTTTTTTTGAATTATTTTTACAAATTTGCAAAGGGGTACGTACCCCTTTGTTGTTTTTACGCCGGAAAAATACAAAAAAAATTATTGCTCCAATCCTTGGAGTATCGTACCAATTGTGAATGGTTATTTAATTTTGAATATAGATCCGTTTAAATTGGGTCAAAACATCGTCTGGTTCTCCTGTAATCGACGATTGAAGTTGTAATATAATCGGCCGATGAAATTTGATACTCTCCATACAAAATATGAAATACCACACCTTCCATACATGATTTGCATATAATTTCCTTATCGGGTTGACAGTCTGAATATATGAAACTATATGCCGTCTAATTCTGGTAGAAAAAAATTTCGAATTATTTTTACAAATTTGCAAAGGGGTACCCCTTTGTTGTTTTTACGCCGGAAAAATACAAAAAAAAATTATTGCTCCAATCCTTGGAGTATCGTACCAATTGTGAATGGTTATTTAATTTTGAATAAAGATCCGTTTAAATTGGGTCAAAACATCGTCTGGTTCTCCTGTAATCGACGATTGAAGTTGTAATATAATCGGCCGATGAAATTTGATACTCTCCATACAAAATATGAAATACCACACCTCCCATACATAATTTGCATATAATTTCCTTATCGGGTTGACAGTCCGAATATATGAAACTATATGCCGTCTAATTCTGGTAGAAAATTTTTTTGAATTATTTTTACAAATTTGCAAAGGGGTACGTACCCCTTTGTTGTTTTTACGCCGGAAAAATACAAAAAAAATTATTGCTCCAATCCTTGGAGTATCGTACCAATTGTGAATGGTTATTTAATTTTGAATAAAGATCCGTTTAAATTGGGTCAAAACATCGTCTGGTTCTCCTGTAATCGACGATTGAAGTTGTAATATAATCGGCCGATGAAATTTGATACTCTCCATACAAAATATGAAATACCACACCTTCCATACATGATTTGCATATAATTTCCTTATCGGGTTGACAGTCCGAATATATGAAACTATATGCCGTCTAATTCTGGTAGAAATTTTTTTTGAATTATTTTTACAAATTTGCAAAGGGGTACGTACCCCTTTGTTGTTTTTACGCCGGAAAAATACAAAAAAAATTATTGCTCCAATCCTTGGAGTATCGTACCAATTGTGAATGGTTATTTAATTTTGAATAAAGATCCGTTTAAATTGGGTCAAAACATCGTCTGGTTCTCCTGTAATCGACGATTGAAGTTGTAATATAATCGGCCGATGAAATTTGATACTCTCCATACAAAATATGAAATACCACACCTTCCATACATGATTTGCATATAATTTCCTTATCGGGTTGACAGTCTGAATATATGAAACTATATGCCGTCTAATTCTGGTAGAAAAAAATTTCGAATTATTTTTACAAATTTGCAAAGGGGTACCCCTTTGTTGTTTTTACGCCGGAAAAATACAAAAAAAAATTATTGCTCCAATCCTTGGAGTATCGTACCAATTGTGAATGGTTATTTAATTTTGAATAAAGATCCGTTTAAATTGGGTCAAAACATCGTCTGGTTCTCCTGTAATCGACGATTGAAGTTGTAATATAATCGGCCGATGAAATTTGATACTCTCCATACAAAATATGAAATACCACACCTCCCATACATAATTTGCATATAATTTCCTTATCGGGTTGACAGTCCGAATATATGAAACTATATGCCGTCTAATTCTGGTAGAAATTTTTTTTGAATTATTTTTACAAATTTGCAAAGGGGTACGTACCCCTTTGTTGTTTTTACGCCGGAAAAATACAAAAAAAATTATTGCTCCAATCCTTGGAGTATCGTACCAATTGTGAATGGTTATTTAATTTTGAATATAGATCCGTTTAAATTGGGTCAAAACATCGTCTGGTTCTCCTGTAATCGACGATTGAAGTTGTAATATAATCGGCCGATGAAATTTGATACTCTCCATACAAAATATGAAATACCACACCTTCCATACATGATTTGCATATAATTTCCTTATCGGGTTGACAGTCTGAATATATGAAACTATATGCCGTCTAATTCTGGTAGAAAAAAATTTCGAATTATTTTTACAAATTTGCAAAGGGGTACCCCTTTGTTGTTTTTACGCCGGAAAAATACAAAAAAAAATTATTGCTCCAATCCTTGGAGTATCGTACCAATTGTGAATGGTTATTTAATTTTGAATAAAGATCCGTTTAAATTGGGTCAAAACATCGTCTGGTTCTCCTGTAATCGACGATTGAAGTTGTAATATAATCGGCCGATGAAATTTGATACTCTCCATACAAAATATGAAATACCACACCTCCCATACATAATTTGCATATAATTTCCTTATCGGGTTGACAGTCCGAATATATGAAACTATATGCCGTCTAATTCTGGTAGAAAATTTTTTTGAATTATTTTTACAAATTTGCAAAGGGGTACGTACCCCTTTGTTGTTTTTACGCCGGAAAAATACAAAAAAAATTATTGCTCCAATCCTTGGAGTATCGTACCAATTGTGAATGGTTATTTAATTTTGAATAAAGATCCGTTTAAATTGGGTCAAAACATCGTCTGGTTCTCCTGTAATCGACGATTGAAGTTGTAATATAATCGGCCGATGAAATTTGATACTCTCCATACAAAATATGAAATACCACACCTTCCATACATGATTTGCATATAATTTCCTTATCGGGTTGACAGTCCGAATATATGAAACTATATGCCGTCTAATTCTGGTAGAAATTTTTTTTGAATTATTTTTACAAATTTGCAAAGGGGTACGTACCCCTTTGTTGTTTTTACGCCGGAAAAATACAAAAAAAATTATTGCTCCAATCCTTGGAGTATCGTACCAATTGTGAATGGTTATTTAATTTTGAATAAAGATCCGTTTAAATTGGGTCAAAACATCGTCTGGTTCTCCTGTAATCGACGATTGAAGTTGTAATATAATCGGCCGATGAAATTTGATACTCTCCATACAAAATATGAAATACCACACCTTCCATACATGATTTGCATATAATTTCCTTATCGGGTTGACAGTCTGAATATATGAAACTATATGCCGTCTAATTCTGGTAGAAAAAAATTTCGAATTATTTTTACAAATTTGCAAAGGGGTACCCCTTTGTTGTTTTTACGCCGGAAAAATACAAAAAAAAATTATTGCTCCAATCCTTGGAGTATCGTACCAATTGTGAATGGTTATTTAATTTTGAATAAAGATCCGTTTAAATTGGGTCAAAACATCGTCTGGTTCTCCTGTAATCGACGATTGAAGTTGTAATATAATCGCCCGATGAAATTTGATACTCTCCATACAAAATATGAAATACCACACCTCCCATACATAATTTGCATATAATTTCCTTATCGGGTTGACAGTCCGAATATATGAAACTATATGCCGTCTAATTCTGGTAGAAAATTTTTTTGAATTATTTTTACAAATTTGCAAAGGGGTACGTACCCCTTTGTTGTTTTTACGCCGGAAAAATACAAAAAAAATTATTGCTCCAATCCTTGGAGTATCGTACCAATTGTGAATGGTTATTTAATTTTGAATATAGATCCGTTTAAATTGGGTCAAAACATCGTCTGGTTCTCCTGTAATCGACGATTGAAGTTGTAATATAATCGGCCGATGAAATTTGATACTCTCCATACAAAATATGAAATACCACACCTTCCATACATGATTTGCATATAATTTCCTTATCGGGTTGACAGTCTGAATATATGAAACTATATGCCGTCTAATTCTGGTAGAAAAAAATTTCGAATTATTTTTACAAATTTGCAAAGGGGTACCCCTTTGTTGTTTTTACGCCGGAAAAATACAAAAAAAAATTATTGCTCCAATCCTTGGAGTATCGTACCAATTGTGAATGGTTATTTAATTTTGAATAAAGATCCGTTTAAATTGGGTCAAAACATCGTCTGGTTCTCCTGTAATCGACGATTGAAGTTGTAATATAATCGCCCGATGAAATTTGATACTCTCCATACAAAATATGAAATACCACACCTT